>JARQAD010000012.1:11165000-12550000 GCA_029955455.1 Quercus agrifolia | reverse complement strand
AAATTGGGGTAAGGGTTCAATTGTAGGTTGGTATAAGGTACTGGGATTCCTTTACTTGTAACCGCTTGTTTTGATAATAGTGAATTCATGGGAGTGGTGACCTTAAATTCACCCGATGGGGTTTTGTCTTGGTGGTTTTCCCCATTCATAAACAAATCACCTATGTCAAATTTATTTTCCGCTACATTTAGTTTAATTGGTGATTTGTTTGTGCTACCACGCATTTTGCATGTTAATTTGATTAATTAATAAACTTGGCTAATTAGTCAATTAATTCATCACAAGAGGTCAATACATTCTAGGCCTATCAAGCCCAACTTGTGAATGTAGGCTTAGTCGAAAGCCACATAAGTAATAAGTGCATTATTTGGTTTAGTGTGGTTCCTAAGCCTCATGTAATCAATGAGGTCACTGGTTCAAATCACCTAAACATCATCAATCTAAGGGCCATCTTAAGGGGATTCTCAAGTCACCATCTCATTACCTCTTTAAGGTGGGAAAAACTATTGCAGAGTAGGTCTAGAACGGGGGGCGGGTTGTAACTATTTTACCATCCTAGTGAGGTGACTTTGGTATTAAAAAGGCAAAGATAAAAGATACAAAAGTAGGTTGAGAGCGAGGCAGGTTAGAGGTATTTTTACCCGCTATAATGAGGTGGCTTCAACATTAACAAGGTAAAAATAAAAGAGAAAGGGGGGGGGGGGGGGGAAGAGAGAGAGAGTAACTATTTTGAAATGGTAACAAATACAAATGAATAAATTTGGAATAAAATATATGCAAAATTGTATTTTAAATAAAAGCATTGATATAAGGCGAAAAATACATTTTTCGTCCCTACATTTTGGGTCATTTTCTAATTTGGTCCATGCTTTTTTGGAACTCCTATTTTGGTCCCTGAAAATCAAAAATTACTATCAATTTAGTCTCTACCATCATCTCACTAACCGAAACTACTTATGTGGTACACGGAATGCGTAATTGTCAGTTTAAGCACACACATGACCATTAAAATAGTAATAAAAATGTCACATCAGCATTTGATTGTAATAAATTAATTTATCAAAATAAAAAATAAAAAATTAGAACAAAAAAAATATATGAATTCAAATCTAGGTTGATCTTAAACATGAAAACACAAGAACACAAACCCAAAAAAGAAAAGAAAAGAGATTACAACCAAGCATAACCCAAACCACAACCTCCAAAAATCAAACACCTTTCCTACACAAACCCTCAACCAAACTCCAAAAATCAACCAAACCCACAGCCAAACTCCAAATATCAACCAAGAACAAACAACGACATCTACAAAACCCTAACACTTTTTGTGTGAAACTATTCTCTCTCTCTCTCTCTCTCTCTCTCTCTCTCTCTCTCTCTCTCTCTCTCTCTTCATTTTTGGTGGATTTTTTTTATATTTTTCTTACATCTTTACTTTAGGTTGATGAGTTTTTGTATTATTTGGAATTCCACTATGACCAAGTTTGGTGTTTTTAAGTTGTTATCTTTTTAATTCTCTTTGATTTCATAAATGTTATCATATTACATTATAAAGATAATATATAAGAATATAATACTATTTTATTACATAACATAACTTGGATAATTTTGTGCTTATTATTATTTTTTTTTCTTCTCATATTATTTTCTATAAATTTCTTATTATCCTCTCAAACATTCTCTCTTGAAAAAGTGGTTATTCAATTTTTTTTTTTTTTTTCATTCTTTCTTGCAACTCTACTTTATATTGATGAATTATTGTGATTTTTAAAACTTTATTTTGGGTTTATATGTTTTGGTGTTGTATTTTTTAGTTCCCCGTCACAAGTAGTTATTGAGTTAAAAGGTGTCTCTATATGTTATATTAATTACTCAAGGAAGCTCTCCAAGATATTTATCTCCCCAACAAGTGGTATCGGAGCTCATGGTGGTGTGTAGTGAGGGTGTTGAGGTGTTCATAGTCCCTACCCAATAAGGACAGAATAAGCCTAAACGGCCCAAACATAAAGATCCTTGAGAAAAAAAAAAAAAAAAACAAAACAAAACAAAACAAAATGCCCAACAAATGAATGTTGCTAATGGTGGTGAAGTGTTCATAGTCCCTACCCAACGGGGATAGAATAAGCCTAAATGGCTCACACATAAAGATCCTTGAGAAAAAAACAAAAAGCCTAACAAAGGAATGTTGCTAATGGTGTTAAATAATGGTGTGGCACAAGGTTCTCGTGGACATGGACGTGCAAGGTTCCTATGGATGTGTGTGCGGGGTTGACATGTGGTTCCCATGGATGGCGTAAAAGAGGCCCATGGATGACGCGTTGATGAAGTGTGTTAGGACATATGTGTTTCTCATGTTATAGAACATATGTCACGATCTTATGTAATTGGCTTATCTTTTGACAAAATGCACTTTACTTGTATTTAAGTAGACTTAGGATGTGTTTAACTACTTCAAGAAACCACGTTTCAAAATTAAGTGTTGAAGCTTTCAAGTCTGTTCAAGAAATCAAGCAAGAGTGCAAATTCATTAAAGCTCGACAGTTGGTCGATAGCTTCTCGACACCTCATATCTGTCGAGATTTAAGAATTTCAGATTTCAACTCTGATTTTCTTGGGATCCATGAATCTATCTATGGGCATTCTTTTCTCCTAACCCTAGACATATAAAATGATTGTTTTAAGAGCCGTCAAACGGTACACAAGTTGCACAGGCATTAAGCAAACTCTGTTTAAGCAAATTGTGACCGGAGACAAGGTTCTTGACCTAATTCATCTCTTTCTCTTGAAAAAGTTGCTGTGTATTTGCACCGTAGGGTTTTGTGACCAAGCATCTTCCTGATCTTCATCGTGTGGATGAATTGAATAACTTTGCAGCCAACAATCTTTTCAGATTAGTGTTTTGAAGTCACGTGCTGGGATCCACGCAACCGTTAGTCACGTACTTGGGAGCCGTGCATCAGAAAAGGGAACTATCACTACAGAACAAGTCCGATTAGGTATTGGGGTAAGGGTTCAACTGTAGGTTGGTAAGGTACTTGGGATTCTTTGCTTGTAACCGCTTGTTGTGATAATAGTGGAGTTTCGGGAGTGGTGACCTAAAAATCACCCGATGGGGTTTTTACCGTTAGGTTTTTCCCCATTCGTAAACAAATCACCGTGTCATTTATTTTCCGCTACAATTTTAGTTTATTGGTGATTTGTTTATGCTACCACGCATTTATATGATAAATTGATTAATTAATAACTTGGCTAATTAATTAATTAATTTTTATCACAAGGGATCATTCAGTTTGTGGCCTATCAAGTGGTATCAGTGCGGACATACTCTAATTATGGTTTAATCTTTGCTGTGTTGATCCATTGACCCCTGTTGTCATGGATAGAGGACAGTCATTAATTATACCTCCTTTATTTGATGGCACTAACTATGCATACTGGAAAGTACGCATGAGAGCTTTCTTGCAGTTTTTAGATAAGTAGGTGTGGCAAGCTCTATAGATTGGCTGGACCAAGTCAAAGGAAGCCCCGACCGATTGGGATGAAGCAAAGATCGAGGCGGCTAACTTTAACAGCAAAGCATTGAATGCCTTATTCAGTGCAGTCACTAATGAGGAGTTTAAGAAGATATACTCCATAGAAACTGCAAAGGAAGCATAGACCATCCTCCAGACAACCTATGAGGGTACAAAGGCTATCAAGGATTCAAAGCTTCAGAGGCTCACTACAAGCTTTGAAGAAATAAAGATGTAGGAGGATGAGTCGTTTGATGAGTTCTATGCCAAGCTCAATGACATAGTAAACTCAGCCTTCAATCTTAGGGAAACCATTCTTGAACCCAAGATTGTAAAGAAAGTGCTCAGATCTCTACCCGAGAGATTCCATGCCAAGATTACGACAATAGAAGAATCAAAGGATATTGACAAAATTCCTTTAACAGAGCTGGTTGGTAATCTGCAGACTTACGAGCTAGGGTTATCAAGGATTGGAAAGTCGGGAAAGGGCAAGAGTATGACCTTGAAGGCAAAGAGCAGTGACACAGATGAGTCTTCCGATGATGAAGATTCCAAGATGAAGTCTTACATTACAAGGCAGTTCAAGAAGTTTATGAAGAATGCCAATAGGAGGAACTTCGACAAGGACCGCAGGCAATCCAGTTCTTCTCAGTTTAAAGGGCAAGACAAAGGGAAGAAGGATGCTAAGAAAGATGGTCAGTAAACTGTTCCCGCAAGACCTAAGTGTTTTGGGTGTCAAAGCTTCGGGCACATGAAACATGAGTATCCTACGTATCTCAAGAGCATTGGGAAGAGTAAGGCACTTGCTGCTACCTTGAGTGACACTGAGCCTGAAGAAGATTCCGACAATGAGGATGACGAAATCTTGAATGCCTTCACTACCACTGTCAATCCTACTGATGGGATTGTTGAAGATGTGGCCAAAGAAGAAGAAATGGTGAAGTCCAAGTTTGAAAAGATGGATGATCAAGATGACATCCATACAACCTATGAGAAATTGTACAAAGTTTCTGAAAATCATGAGAAACTTTATAGGCTGGCCACCAAGAAACTCAGTATTTTTATTTTTTTTTCATAAAGTGGCTCAGTAATCTTATTTGCAAAAGTATATTCCATCTTACAAGATTCTTCTTACCATTCGTTTAGTTCATCTTTCCATGCAATAGAAAAAGACCATGCGGCCCATAAGAGCTTATTAACTTATTTTTGGCCCAACTTTTTTAGGCTTCTATTAACTTATTATTGGACTTTTCTTCAACTAAGAAAATATAATAAAATGATTATAGAGAGCACTATATCACTGTTGTAAGGACCAGATTTGAGTCCCTAGCCCAAATAATGAATTTGTAGAGAGTGAGTTGGAAAACTAGGTTAAAATGAGTTGGTAGACAAATAAAATAGATTCAAATGACAAGAACAGAAAGATAGATTGATTTAATCTAAACAAAATTGTCCTCGGCACGGTCTGAGGAGATCAGTTGTTGTATATTTCTCCTAAGTTTGATTATAAGTTTGTTTTTTGATTGCTACCATGTTTCTCCCTAGATTTCTCGATCTCCTTCTCTCATGGCTTCCTTCTTTTTTTTATACACTTTTCCCTTTTCATCTCTACCCTCCACGTGCAAGCCAGATGGTTGGTCTTGATACTTATCTCATCAGCCCATTCCTTAAGTCTTTAGGTAGTAGCTGTAAGACTGAAAGCTACTATTCAAGTATCACCCCCACATTAATGCAGCCAGAGAGTTAGTTGCAGAGCATTTAATGCGATGATAGCAGCTTTTTCCGTAGATATTTTAGGACTCCCCTCTCTCTTTTGTTTCTACAATACTTATCCGTGCTAACAGAACTTCTTGGAACATTCCCCTGGATGGCAGACCACCTCCACGGACCTCGGCTTGGGTTAGCCGAGGAGGCATTCATCCTCGACCTAACCTCCAAGGTCATTATGATCAAAACTAACTTCTTCATTTACTAACACGACCTCCCTTGACAATGTTTACCCTTCCTCGAACGACCCCTTATCCTCGGCTTGGACTTTCAAGCCCAATATATACATAGATAATGAGTTCTTGGGCCCAATACCCATACAACTGTATTTCAAAAATATTAAATAATTTTCTCAAAAGTGAGACAAGAGTTTGGATGCGAGGTGTGAGCTTTTCTTTCTCCTACCATGGCCAGGAAACCTATTAAGTCAAGTGTTTCAAAGGTGTTTGGGTTTCATACTTTCATTAAACAAGTTTGTAAATTTTAATTGAGTTGAAGTTTGGGTTTTGTAAAGCTCTTTAAGGTAATATTGTTTTTTTTTTTCCAAATTTTTTGTGTAATCTCAAATTGTGTGATAAAACATGATTAAGAGACCATGAAACTTGTTGATTTGGTAGAGCTCAATTTGTGAATGTAGGCTTTGGTGTGAACCACATAAGTAATAAGCACATTAGGAAACATTACACCAACAATTTGGTTTAGTGTGATTCCTAAGCCTTATGTAATCAATGAGGTCCTTGTTTCAAATCACCTAAATATCATTGATCTTGGGGCCACCTTAATGGGATTCTCAAGTCCACATCTCATTGCCTCTTCAAGCTGGGAAAAACTCTCTCAAAGTAGGTCGAGAGTGGGGTGGGCTGTAGGAATTTTACCATCCTAGTGAGATGACTTTGGTATTAAAGAGATAGAGATAAAAGATACAAAGGTAGGTCAAGGGCAAGGTAGGTTGGAGGTATTTTACCCTCTCTAATGAGATGGTTTCAACAACAATGATGTAAAGATAGAAGAGAAAGTTGAGGGGCAATCAAGAGAGAAAGAGGGAATAACTATTTTGTAATGGTAAATGAATAAATTCTAATAGAATATATGCAAAAATATATATTAATTAAAAGCACATATATGAACATAGTTGTTAGTATCATACGATACGTGATACATATCATACAATATGTATCGTATTGTGTACACATGCAAAAAGTTCCGTATCGTAAGGATACATCATAAGTGCTCATTAATTGTCTGATACATAGTTATGTATCGTATGAATCGTATGGTATCAATATATCGTACAATACATAGACATTTGGATTTAAAATGAGGTTTTTTGTTAAAATTTGTGGTTTTAATTCTATTTGATTTAAACAATTTGTTAGACTTTTTTTTAACACAAAATTATTGGGATACTTAATTGAGTCTAATTAAATAACATTTCCACGATTTTTTTTCCCCCTCTACTCTTTCTCCTACAGAACCATACACTTGACACTTGACTTTCATATTTGCAAATTAGTTCTTTTCTATGCTATGAATAATGTATTAAATGAAAATATAATTATTTTTTATGTTGCTATTATTGTTACAAGTTTAAGAAGCTAGAATGCTAAGAAAAAATATAAAGAATTTATTTTCCTCATTCATAAACAAATCAACTATGTCAAATTTATTTTCCACTGCATTTAGTTTAATTGGTGATTTGTTTGTGCTGCCACGCATTCCGAGTTTGTTTTAGAACAAAAATATTTATTTTCATCCAAATAAGATGTTATTTATGTTCAACCAAATTTTTATCATTTAAAAAAAATTATCCACAATGATCAAATTATTACTTTTTTGTTACTCAAATAATATGATATAAAGTCAAATTCAAAGTATATATGAATAATATAAATGCCAATTATCTAGAATTTAATTCTTATGAGTTTAAACTCTCAACAAGTATAACTCTCACAATCGGAAATTCTTAGCAATTGAATAGGCCCCAAAACATGTACGATGACAAAAGGTCCGTCGAATTTTTTAGAAAAGAAATGGGGACGTTTTGTAAATGTTAAAAATGAATTTCAAAAGTAGTTCTAATCCAAAGGATTATTATCGAATTGATGATTTTAACAACAAATTAGGCTAAAAGTTGGTTGGTAAACTTCCACGAAACTTGAAAAAGGAGAAAGTGCATTTTATAGTTAAAATTTTGTTTCTTATATCTAACAATCTACAAAGTGTCACATAATTTAAAATTTCAAATGATATAACGCTAGATATACCTTTAAATGTATAATAGTCAATTTGAATCATGAAATAAATACATTTCAAATAGAGAGTATATTAGCTCAAACATTTTGTGTTTTCGGCTATACTCAAACCCAAAGCAATAAGGAGTTGAAACCAAAATGACATGGGTGAATTACATTGGAAGAATTTCAAATAGATATGTTGATTAACTAAGATTTTTTTTCAATCGTTAAATGATTTATTAGCCAAGGTTGTCTTAAATTGGTACTCATAATCACACACAAAATTTACAACCTTTTTCAATAACTATTGATGTGTTATGTTGTGATTAATGTACGCTAAAAATAGTATTAAAATGTGATTCATGTAAAAGTGATATCACACCAATCACAACTTACCAATAAAAGAGAATAACGAGAAAATAGCAAATAAAATCCAAGTAGCAAATTTATTTATTACAAGTTTCAATAGTTGATAATTGATCCACATAGTAAATCTTTTTCATTTTAACACTTTTAGAATTTTATTTTGGACCTATCACTTGGCTTCTAGTGCATACTCCATACACAAACATTACTGGTAAAAATTGAACCGGTACTGTGGTGGGCACCCTTTGGGTTCCCTGCAGACTCGATCACTCAACGAGGGTTGTATATGGACTCTAATGGCATATAGGAAAGAGGAAGCTCTTCCATGGAACCCGATTATCTTCCCTTCATCCTTTGTAGAAGTGAAATATGTGCCAGTCTCCTCCCCATATGGTCCATACCTCCTCCTATTTGTATAGAACATGAGAGACTTGACCACTTTCCTCCATTCATCTCCAGCAACAAAGCTGTAATAGCCACTTAGGCAAGTAAGGAATTCGTGCGGGTACTCAAATTGGATCCATAAACTCATTTTTTTTATTCAATATTTTAAACTACAAAAACTTGAATTTAAAAAATTGATTGATGACAAGGCTATTAATCTTTGATCACCTTGAAATTTTTCAAGCATGGAAAATATACGAAGATAATGTAATCTAACGATAGAATTGTTAAAATTTGCATCCAATTAAAAAATATTAAGTTGTGTAATATTGCTTAGAGTTACACCAAATGTAATTTGAACCCAACCCTACACACACACACACACACACACACACACACACACACATATATTGCTTTTATATATGTGTGTGTGTGTGTGTGTGTGTGTGTGCGTGTGTGTGTGAACATCCTTATTTGTGAACATCCACAGATTTATAATAAATTCACTTTGATTTCTTACATATTCCGGATTTATAATGAATATATCTTCTTCTTTTTTCTTTTCTTTTTTCAGTTGCAAATCAACAAAGAGTTCAATAAGGAGGCTTTCAAATCCACTCATCAAAAATTGTGGAAAGGACCTCACCGTATAACTATCAAAGAAGTGGGGAACAACTTATTCTTGGCTATCTTTGTCACAAAGGAGCACATGATGGATGTTTTGGACAGAAGCACATGGTCTTTCGAGAAGAGACTGGTGTTATTGAAACGATTTGAAGGTGATCTCAGTCCAGGTAATGTTAAATTTCAACGGTCTCCATTTTGGATTAGAGTGTTCAATATCCTTATTAAAAGTATGAATACGACTATTGGTAAACACATTGCAAAGGAGATTGGCACCCCACCTTTAATTGATGCTCCAAAGAGTGGACTAGCTTGGGGTCCATTTTTACATATGAGGGTGGATATTGATATTACTAAACCTCTAATGAGAGGAAAGATGGTTCATATTGAAGATATGGAAGAGGGGTGGGTCTATTTTAAGTATGAGAGACTTCCTATCTTTTGTTACATTTGTGGAATTCTAGGTCATCAAGAGCGGGAATGCCCAAGCACCAGGAGAGGATGTATTTCAGTGGATGATGAGGATTTGCAATATGGGCCTTGGCTTCGTTTAGTAGGCCCAAAAGTTGATAGGGGTAAAACTTCCTTTAGTCAACCCAATACCAATGAAGTTAGTGATGAAGAAAACCTGGAAACAAAGGGGAACGACGGTGGAAAAGACCAATCTCCAAGCTATCCTCAGGTGTTGCAATTACCGCCAGTCAAAGCTCTGAATCTTCAAGCAGCTAATGTCAAGCTAAATACTCCTCCCAAAACTTTGGAAAACCAGGTATTTTCGGAGTCTGAAAATCAAATTTCAAATTTGAAACCTGGTAGTGCTGCCATCCCTATCTCTCTTTCAAATTCAAAACCCGCCTTGATAGAGATCCAACCTTCACTTGATTAAGAAAAGTCACTTATCATGAATGGAGGTATTTTGGATAATAACTGTTCTGAGGAAAATATTAATTTCAGATTTTATCCGAAACCTAAGGGATTGGAAAAATCCTCGGAGTTACAAACCAAGGATAAGGAGGGAAAATCGTCTCTAGGTGAAATTCAAACAACCTCAGCTGAGTGGGATACAACAGATTTATCTGAGATTTTTTCAAATCAAGATATGGAGATGGAAATATCCCCAAATCTTGATAAGAGGATTATCCGAATGAGAAGATTAAATCGCTATGTTCATGGAAGAGAATTTTGCAACACCCAAACACTTGTTCCCCCACCAAAGCTCTTGAAACCCATCAGAATCATATCAAGCGAGGTCGTATAGATCATCCCTTACAAGAATCATAGGTTCCCAAAAAGCAAGCTATAGAGGGTGTAGCGATCTCAGGTGATTGCTCTTTCGCTGGGGATACTACCCCCTCTCTTTACCCCACATGAAAATTCTAAGTCTCAACTGTCGTGGGCTTGGGATCCCAAAGGTAGTATAGGAGCTTCGCTGTTTGCTAAGCGAAGAAGCTCCCAAAATCCTCTTTCTTTATGAGTGAATTCCTTTTCTTGTGTTCTGTGTAATGAGGAAGCTGAGACTTGTACTCATTTGTTCCTGGAGTGTTCCTTTGCCCAAGTCATTTGGCTGCAATCTTCACACTTGAGGGATTACAGGTTTCCTCCTCACGTAAAGTTCATTGATGTCATGGAAGCTGCAGTTAAGATTTTACCTTCACCATTTTTTGATACTCTCTGCATAGCTTGCTGGATGATATGGAAATGCATAAATAAACTGGTTTTTCACAATTATGCACCCTCCTATAAAGATCTTTGGTCTCGGGCAGATCTGTACAGAGTGGAGTTTATGGAAGTGCAAGAGAGAAATATGCAAGTAGGAGGCAATTTAACAGCTACTTGGAAGCTTCCTCGGTCAAACTCAATTCACAAGGAGGTTGCATGGACCCTTGAAGACATTTCTTGTATTAAAGAAAGTTTTTTTTTTTTTTTTTTTTTTTTAGTATTCCTTTACGATGTAATCGTGCTTCACTAGCTCTAGCTTGTACTGCAAAAGAGAAAGAGGAGGACATTGTTTGGTTAGAAGAATGCCCATCTTTTCTCTTTCCTATTGTACAAAGTGATTTACAGTAATAAAACCTACTATCGTTGTCTCTCAAAATAAATAAATACATATATATATATATACGATACAATACGATTCACGATATAGAAATATAAAAAATCTATTTACGATGCGATTCAAGATTTGATAACTATGGATATAAACATAAATATACACATTCAACGGCGGGGTGCAAAGAGACAAGGTAAAGGAAGCAAAATTCGTCACCACCCTGTCATCTTTGGGATGAAGAAAGCCCTCAAAAGTACACAAGGAAAACGATAGGTCGCACAAAACTGAAAATTTTTATTCGTAAGTGTTCAAAAAGCTTTGAACGTTTACATTAGGAGATAAGAAAATCTCATATGAGAAAGACAGAGCACTTAAAGTTATTTTATTTAATACAGAGTCCGCTGAGATAATCACCATCTCATCAAGTTCTTCCAAAATGTTAACATTTCCTCTTAACCAAAAGTCATGGCCCCAACCATTTTCTTGAAAGCAGGCCTAGAAGAAATATCCTGCCACCATGCCATAACATGGGGACGGTCTTTAACCATCGAGGCACATGGTGTGGTCATGAAATAGTGCATGAAAGGAAGGTGATGCAGGTCAGCCATGCTATAGAAATCACCAGCCAAGTACTTGCACATACTCAGCCTAGACTCATACACGTCAAGCACTTTTCCTAGCTTCCCCATGCAGGCATCGACGACTGCTTGCTCAGTTTTTTTTCCCATTGAAGGACCAATAACATATTCCATGACAACGGGAGAGATTGCAGGGTTGAATGTCTGGGATTCCACCTCCATCCATACCTTAACCATAACAGCTTCTTTGGGGTTTTTGTGCCTCATGAGATCAGTTCCAGTTTCCTTGCATTTCTCAGCCACATATGCTGTGATTGCCCTAGATTCTGTAATACACATGAGAGGTCAATTATTTAAGGAATCCACTTAGTTCTGAAAACAGCCCCGACAAAATATATATGTTTAACATATGAATTTATATTGCTTGTGAAAGTAAGATATATGAGTAATGACTAATGATTTCTTTATTTATTTATTTATTTCGGGGAAAAGATTTAAAATTAAAAACCTTTCACAATTTGAGTCCCGTACCACATGGTCATTAGAAAAAAAATCTCGACAAACATTCAGATGATTAAAAGTATGTTATAATCAATTAGGATGAACTAAGAAAGAAACTAGTAGAATATGTAAGAAATCAAAGTGAATTTATTATGCAAAAAGAGAAAATAATTAACTTTTTTTTATTTAGGATAAATTTTACTCTAATTTAATCTAATTCCATTTTTTTCAATTCCACTATTATCTTGTATTCCCTTTGTTTTTAATTTAATGTACACTGTTGATCTCATAAGGCAATATAAACCAACGATGGTTTGCTTGGCCCCATTGTCTTCGAGTCATGACAAGTTGACAACAACATAGTACAGAAACAACAAGCTTTGCAATAAGTTTTGGAGTTTGACACGTGAATATCCAAATCCAATGTCATATATATATATTGTTGAACTTGGATTATTGATGCTTTGAACTTCTCCAATACCAAATTGTCGTACATTCGTACCCTTTCATTTTTACTTTTGCACGGCACTTTTATCTCTAGGCCACTTGACATGTTACAGTAGTATTGGTGCCTCCAATACAATCCGAGCTCAAGCATCAGTGCACCACTTTTGAGTTCAGCAGGAACAGTACAGGTGTATAGAGTGACCTGTTCTATCACTCTTTGATAAAAATTAAATTAAATAAAAAAAATTAAATATAAGTTTGGCTCAAACTTTTTTTTTTTAATTGCATTCAAGCATTTATGCAGGAGAAAGTCCTTCTAAGTTGGATCTATAGCAATCATCACTATGATAGACAATATAGTCATAAGCATGAGAAAAATAATTAGGTAGCAGAAAACAAAAATATATGAAAAAAATATAAGGTGAACTTACCAAAGAGAGTGAGATCACCATCTTCTAGCACTGGAATCTGACCAAAGGGCTGCAATGTTTTTTTACCCAAAAAAATATTATAAACCAATTTGAAAACTAAAAATTGTGTATCTACAAATGCAAGGAGAAAAAATACCATTAGATTTGATGTAGATAATACATACATTTTTAGATAGAAAAGGAGGCTGTTTGTGTTCCCCAGTGCCAAGGTTAACCGGAACAAGCTCAAAATCTGCACCTTTCTCATGGAGGCAAGCCATCACACGAGTGGTGCATGTGGACATGGGAACTCCATAAAGCTTCATTGCCATTTTCTCACTAACACAAGGATCCAATAAGTGATAGAGAGAGTGGAAGAGAGAGATATGCTATGTGTTGAGGTGAAGTAAACTGTATGTTATTTAGGGTAAAATATAGAGGAAGGTGTTATATATAGTCATGGCCCTGCTAGTCTTTGCCACCACTAGTATTGAAATTTGACTGTGGCCACGGATTGGAACGGAGATCACGAGGTCTAAATTTAATTGGGTTACCATTTCAGATATCACCATACTTATCAGATTTCCCCGTCAAATCACCACTATTTTCTTGCTACCTTACCAAAATTGTAGCCAGGATATATTTTGACTATTTCCAACGTTTATAAAAAAAAAATTTGAATATTTCCAACAGCATGACATGCTGAAGCATATGATCATTTCATTACATATTAATTTTTACTATTTCCAACCTTTATCAAAAAAAAAATTCTTTGAATATTTCCAACAGCATGACATGATGAAGCACGTGGTCATTTCGTTACACATATAGACGCCTATAAAGGGGCTCAGTAATTTATTCGCAAAAGCATATTTCATCTTACAAGATTTTTCCTACCATTCGTTTAGTTCATCATTCAATGCAATAGAAAAAGACCAAAGTGGAGGTAGAATACATTAGGCCTCTTTCGGCCCAAGCAGCCCATAAGAGCTTATTAAATTATTTTTGGCCCAACTTTTAAGACTTCTATAAACTAAGTAATATTGGACTTTTTTTTTTTTTTAATCTAAGAAAATATACAAAAATGAGAGTAGAGAGCTCCATATTACCATACTTCGAGAGCATTTAATAATTTTTTCAAAAATTAGATAAGAGTTTGGATGAGAGGTGCAAGCTTTTCTTTCTCCTACCATGATCATGAAGCCTATTAAGTCAAATGTATCAAGGGTGTTTGGGTTTCTTTAAACAAGTTTGTAAATTTTAATTGAATTGAATTTTGGGCTTTGTAAAGCTCTTTGAGGTAATATTGTATTTTTCCAAATTTGTTTTGTAAGCTCAAATTGTGTGATAAAACATGAGTAAGAGACCATGAAATTTGTTGATTTGGTAGAACCTTGTTATGGACATATTTTTATGTAATTGGCATATCATTTGACAAAACGCACTTTACTTGTATTTGGGTAAATCTAAGAAGGTTCAAGTTGATCGTTACAAGTGGTTGAATTGAAGACATGAAGATTACTCAAGAACTGCTCAAGAAAAGTGCAATCTGTAGGTCTTGATACCTCTTCGACAGAAGCTCGATCTGTTAAAATTCATTAAAGCTCGACACATGTCTCGATCTATCGAGTTTATGGGATTCAGACTATAGCCAGCAACGTTTTTATTCTAAAAGGCTATTTGTTTATGGGTTTGTATAATCCTTATAGGATTAGGAAAAATCAAGGTTTGTGGGTTTGTGTAATCCTTATTGGACTAGGAAAGCCCTAAGTTTGTGTAAACCTATTTGGAATAGGAGAGCCCATTAAGCTCCTATTTAAAGTAGGTGGAAAAGGAAAAAGCCTACCCTAAAGAGCCTCATAAGGTTTTCTTTTTGAAACCTTAGCCTCCTCCTATAGAAGAAAGAGTTCTTGCTACGTTTCTTGTACGCCTTTGGGTTCTATAACCAAGCAAAGTCTCTTGCACCAACATTGAAGATCTTATTGGTGTTTCTATGTAAAGTTGCTACAAATCAACTATAACAATCAAAAGGTTGCTGTGGAGTTAGTCACGTACTGGGATCTGTGCATCATTGATTAGTCACATATTGGAAGCCATGCATTGAAATGAGAGATTGCCGCTACATTACAAGTCCAATTGGAAATTGGGGTAAGGGTTCAACTGTAGGTTGGTATAAGGTACTAGGATTCATTTACTTGTAACCGCTTGTTTTGATAATAGTGAATTCGTGGGAGTGGTGACCTTAAATTCACCCGATGGGGTTTTGTCTTTGTGGTTTTCCCCATTCATAAACAAATCACCTATGTCAAATTTATTTTCCGTTGCATTTAGTTTAATTGATTATTTGTTTGTGCTGCCATGCATTTTGCATGTTAATTTGATTAGTTAATAAACTTGGATAATTAATCAATTAATTCATCACAAGAGGTCAATACATTCTAGGCCTATCAAGCCCAACTTGTGAATGTAGGCTTAGTCGAAAACCACATAAGTAATAAGTGCATTGGGAAAAGTTACACCAACAATTTGGTTTAGTGTGGTTCCTAAGCCTCATGTAATCAATGAGGTCACTGGTTCAAATAACCTAAACATCATCGATCTAAGGGCAATCTTAAGGGGATTCTCAAGTCACCATCTCATTACCTCTTTAGGGTGGGAAAAACTATTGCAGAGTCGGTCTAGAACGGGGGGGTGGGTTGTAGCTATTTTACCATCCTAGTGAGGTGACGTTGGTATTAAAAAGGCATAGATAAAAGATACAAAAGTAGGTTGAGAGCGAGGCGGGTTTGAGGTATTTTTACCCGCTATAATGAGATGGCTTCAACATTAATAAGGTAAAAATAAAAGAGAAAGTGGGGGGGGGGGGGGGGGGAGGAAGAGAGAGAGAGTAACTATTTTGAAATGGTAACAAATACAAAATGAATAAATTTGGAATAAAATATATGCAAAATTGTATTTTAAATAAAAGCATTGATATAAGGCGAAAAATACATTTTTCGTCCCTACATTTTGAGTCATTTTCTAATTTGGTCCATACTTTTTTGGAACTCCTATTTTGGTCCCTGAAAATCAAAAATTACTATCAATTTAGTCTCTACCATCATCTCACTAACCGAAACTACTTATGTGTTACACGGAATGCATAATTATCAATTTAAGCACAGACATGACCATTAAAATAGTTATAAAAATGTCACATCAGCATTTGATTGTAATAAATTAATTTATCAAATTAACAAAATAAAAAATAAAAAATTAGAACAAAAAATATATATGAATTCAAATCTAGGTTGATCTTAAACATGAAAATACAAGAACACAAACCCAAAAAAGAAAAGAAAAGAGATTACAACCAAGCATAACCCAAACCACAACCTCCAAAAATCAAACACCTTTCCTACACAAACCCGCAGCCAAACTCCAAAAATCAACCAAACCCATAGCCAAACTCCAAATATCAACCAAGAACAAACAACAACCTCTACCAAACCCTAACACTTTTTGTGTGAAACTCTCTCTCTCTCTCTCTCTCTCTCTCTCTCTCTCTCTCCGTTTTTCGTGGATTTTTTTTTATATTTTTCTTACATCTTTACTTTAGGTTGATAAATTTTTGTATTATTTGGAATTCCACTATGACCAAGTTTGGTGTTTTTAAGTTGTTATTTTTTTAATTCTCTTTGATTTCATAAATGTTATCATATTACATTATAAAGATAATATATAAGAATATAATACTATTTTGTTACATAACATAACTTGGATAATTTTGTGCTTATTACTATTTTTTTTTTTTTCTTCTCATATTATTTTCTATAAATTTCTTATTATCCTATCAAACATTCTCTCTTGAAATGGTGGTTATTCAAATTTTTTTTTTTTTCATTCTTTCTTGCAAATCTACTTTATATTGATGAATTATTGTGATTTTTAGAACTTTATTTTGGGTTTATATGTTTTGGTGTTGTATTTTTTAGTTCCCCGTCACAAGTAGTTATTGAGTTAAAAGGTGTCTCTATATGTTATATTAATTACTCAAGGAAGCTCCCCAAGATATTTATCTCCCCAACAAGTGGTATCGAAGCTCATGGTGGTGTGCAGTGAGGGTGTTCATAGTCCCTACCCAACGAGGACAGAATAAGCCTAAACGGCTCACACATAAAGATCCTTGAGAAAAAAAAAAACAAAAAGCCCACCAAATGAATTTTGCTAATGGTGGTGAGGTGTTCATAGTCCCTACCCAACGAGGACAGAATAAGCCTAAACGGCTCACACATAATGGTGTGGCACAAGGTTCTCATGGACATGGACATGCGAGGTTCCCACGGATGTGCGTGCGGAGTTGACATGTAGTTCCCATGGATGGCGTAAAAGAGGCACATGGATGATGCGTTGATGAAGTGTGTTAGGACATATGTGTTTCTCATGTTATAGAACATATGTCATGATCTTATGTAATTGGCTTATCCTTTGACAAAACGCACTTTACTTGTATTTCGGTAAACTTAGGATGTGTTTAACTACTTAAAGAAACCACGTTTCAAGATCAAGTGTTGAATCCTTCAAGTCCGTTCAAGAAATCAAGCAAGAGTGCAAATTCATTAAAGTTCGACAGCTGGTTGATAGCTTCTTGACACCTCTTATCTGTCGAGGTTTAAGAATTTCAGATTTCAACTTTGATTTTCTTGGGATCCGTGAATTTGTCTATGGGCCTTCTTTTCTCCTAACCCTAGACATATAAAATGATTGTTTTAAGAGCCGTCAAACAGTACACAAGTTGCACAAGTATTGAGCAAACTCTGTTCAACCAAATTGTGACGGGAGACAAGGTTCTTGACCTAGTTCATCTCTTCCTCTTGAAGAAGTTGCTATGTATTTGTACCGTAGGGTTTTGTGACCAAGCATCTTCCTAATTTTCATCGTGTGGATGAACTTAAAAACTTTGCAGCCAACAATCTTTTCAGATTGGTGTTTTGAAGTCGCGTACTGGGATCCGCGCAACTGTTAGCCACATACTTGAGAGTCGTGCATCAAAAAGGGGAACTGTCACTACAGAACAAATCTGATTGGGTATTGGGGTAAGGGTTCAACTGTAGGTTGGTAAGGTACTTAGGATTCCTTACTTGTAATCGTTTGTTGTGATAATAGTGGAGTTTCGGGAATGGTGATCTAAAAATCCCCCGGTGGGGTTTTTGCCGTTAGGTTTTTCCCCATTCGTAAACAAATCACCGTGTTATTTATTTTCCGCTGCAATTTTAGTTTATTGGTGATTTGTTTGTACCACCACGCATTTGCATGATATTAATAACTAGACTAATTAATTAATTAATTTTTATCACAAGGAATCATTCAGTTTATGGCTTATCTAAGTGATAAAGCTCATTAGGCAAGGGGGAGTGAGTAGGACTTGTTCACGACCCACAAAGAGGTCTTCAAACCCACGGAAAGGTCTTGAAGCCCACAGAGAGGCAGAGACTCACACGTAAGGGGGAGATTGTTGGGTTACATGTGTGAGTAAAGTCCTACATTGAACAAAGATGAGAAGAATGAGTGGTTAATGTATCATAATTAAGCATATAACCATAAGGTTTAGGCCTTTGGGGTTAAAATGTGTCTCTATATGTTATATTAATTACTCAAGGAAGCTCCCCCAAGGTGTTTATCTTCCCAACAGTACTCTCTCTCTCTCTCTCTCTCTCCAATAAAATTTAGAGAATAAATTATACATATTCAGTATAAGTTTGATATGAGTTTTGATTATGATGATAATCTCTTTTAAAAGAATAAATTATTTAAATAATTATTTAAATAAAAATTATACATATCAACATATGTATATATTTATTTATTTTGCTTAAATATATAATCAACCTCATGCAATTCATCTAAAAGTAATGATGTTAAAACAAATGAATAATTGCACTAAAGATTACATTTGTATATTCATAGATTTTATGTTTAGAAAAACTTACACTTAAATTTAGTCGTACCGAAGTAAACTGAAATGCTACATTAATATGGTTTAACAAAAGTGTAGCAACAATAAATATTTTTCTTAAAATTTTAGATAATATGAATTTGAGATTTTTGTTTATTATTAATAAATTTGGATTTAAATTAGGTGCTTTCAACCCAAACATCTTTTTCCATTATTTAAGTGCACAAGAATAAATCGAAGTAGACCAAAATGAACCAAAGTGATCTAAATGGACTGAATCGAACCAAATGGAACAAAGTGAACCAAATGGACAGAATAGGACCGAATGGACCAAATAGGAGCAAGGTGGACCGAATTGGATAAAATAGACCAAAAGGGACAAAATAGGACCAAAGTGGACAAACTGGACCAAAAGGGACCGAATAGAACTAAAGTGGACAGACTAGACAGAATAGAACCAAAGTAGACATACTGGACTGAAGTAGACCGAATAGGAGCAATGTGAACTGAATAGAACTAAAGTGTGTAGAATAGACCGAATAGAACCAAAGTGGACAAAATGTACCAAATAGGACTAAAGTAGACTGAATAGGAATGAAGTTGATCAAAGTAGACAAAATGGACCGAATAGAACCAAATAGAACCAAAGTAGACATAATGGACCGAGTAGGACCAAAGTGAACTGAATGGACTGAATAAGACTGCAGTGGACAGAATAGAACCAATGTAGACCGAATAAGGCCAATGTGGATAATGGACCAAATTAGACCGAATATGATTGAATTGGCCCATATATAACTTTAGCGGATAGAATGGACTAAATTGGACCGAATAGGACTAAATTGGACCGAATAGAACCAATGTGAACCAAATAAAACTTTTGAATATTTATCATTTTTATTGCATTTTTAGAACTCATTAATTTCTACTATCTTTTCTATTTTTTACTCAAAATTAAAGAGTTTAACTCAAATATAATAAAATTTCATACTTTTCAATCCAAAAATGAAGGAAAAATATTGAATTTTTAAGCTAAATTTGAAAAGAAAACCTAAAAAATAAAAAATAAAAATCAATTTAAGACCTAATTAGTTTAAAATGGATTAAAGAGGAACCAGAATTGACTGAGTGGACCAAATTGGATAGAATAGAAATTAGTTAATTTAAAAAAAAAATTACAAAAATATTTATGCATTATATTACAATATAAAATAATTATTTATTCTTACACATCATATGAGTATGCATCTAGTTATTTTAATAGTCAAATTCACGCTTAACATGACAGTTTTACATTCCGTGTCATCCATTAGTGAAATGACAGCAATAACTAAATTAATAACGATTTTTGATGACCAAAATAGGAGATCCAAAAAAAGTCAGAATTTTATATATATATATATATATATATATATATATATATATATACATAAAATGACGGAAAATGTAAGGAGCAAAAAGACATTTTCGCCTTGATATAAACATAAAGTCATAAATATGCAGGGTGAAAAGAGACTAGGTAAAGAACGCAAAATTCATCACCACCCTTTCATCTCTTTAGAATAGTGAGTGATCATCTCTTTGGGCCAATGAGGGCGCTTGATAAGAGATTTCTAGTAATGTTGTTTAAGTGTTACAATAATAAATGAGTTAAAAAGTGTTATAACAATATGTGTTGTGATGTTTAAACAAAAGTCAGCAAGGGAAAAAGATAGTTCAAGCAAAACTGAAATTTTTTAGTCAAAGTGCTCAAAAAGCCTTGAACTAAGAAAGGGAAGCACTACAAGTCATTTTTATTTAACATAGTCCATTCAGATAAACCACCACATGACTTCATCAAGTTCTTCCAAAATGTTAAAATCGAACCCTTAAAATTCTCATTTCCCCTCACCAAAAGTCATGGCCCCAACAATTTTCTTGAAAGCAGGCCTAGAAGAAACGTCCTCCCACCATGCCTTAACATGGGGACGGTCATTAACCAACGAGGCCCATGGTGTTGTCATGAAATAGTGAGTGTAAGGAAAGTGGTGCAGGTCAGCCAGGCTATAGAAATCACCAGCCAAGTACTTGGTGATACTTAGCTTGGACTCGTACACATCAAGCACTTTTCCTAGCTTCTCCAAGTTGGCATCGATGACTGCTTGGTCAGCTGTTTTGCCCATTATAGGCCCCACAATATGTTCAAAGACAATGGGAGAGATTGCAGAGTTGAAATTCTGGGATTCCACCTCCATCCACACCTTAACCAAAGCAGCTTCTTTGGGGTTATTGTGCTTAATGAGATCAGTTCCAGTTTCCTTGAATTTCTCAGCCACATATGCTGTAATTGCCCTAGATTCTGTAATACGCATGAAAGGTCAATTATTTAAGGAATCCACTTAGTTCTGAAAACAACCCCAACATATGAATTTTTATTTGCTTGTGAAAGTCACGTATATAAGTAATGAGGGATGAATAATGAGCTATTTATTTATTTATTTTAGGGAAAAAGTCTGAAATTAAAAATCTTTCGCAATTTGATTCCCACACCACATGGAAATTAAGAAAATAAATCTAGACAATCATTCAGATGATTAAAGGTATGTTATAATTATTCAAGATGAAGTAAGAAAGAAACTAACAGCATATGTAAGAAATCAAAGTGGATTTATTATGGAGAAAAGGAAAATTATAAACTCCCTTTTTTCCATTATTATCTTGAATTCCCTTTAAATTTAATTTAATGTATATTAATATGATGATCTCATAAGGCAATATAAACCAACGATGGCTTGTTTGGCCCCATCGTGTCTTCGAGCCATGGCAAGTTGGCAACAACATAATACAAAACAGTAAGCTTAGCAATATGATTAGTATGACATACGAATATCCAAATCCAATGTCATATTCTTTTAAACTTGGATCATTGATGCTTTAAACAACTCCAATACCAAGCTATCGTACCCATTCATTTTTTCTTTTGCAGGGCACTCTCATCTACAGGCCACTTGACCTGTTACAGTAATGGTGCCTCCAATACAATCCGAGCTCAAGCAACAGTGCACCACTTTTGACACTTTTTATAAGAGTTCAACAGGAACAGTACAGGTGTATAGAGTGACCTATTCTATCACTCTTTGCCCAAAAAAAAAAATTAATAAAATAAAAGTTTGGTTCAAACAAATTTTTTTTTTTTTTTGGAATTTGCATTTAAGCATCTATGCAGGAGAAAGTCCTCTAAGTTGGATCTAGAGCAACCATCACTATGATAGATAATATAATCATAAGCCTGAGTAAAATAATAAGGTAGCAGAAAAGGAAAAAAATGTGAGAAAATAAAAGGAGAACTTACCAAAAAGAGTGAGATCACCATCTTCTAGCACTGGAATCTGACCAAAGGGCTGCAATTTTTTTTTTTTTTTTTTTTTTTTACCCAAGAAAATATTATAAACCAATTTGAAAACTAAAAATTGTGTATCTACAAATGCATGGAGATTCAATAATATAAAATCGAGTGCAAGGAGAAAAAACACTACGAGATTTGATGTGGATAATACATACATTCTTAGATAGAAAAGGAGGCTGTTTGTGTTCCCCACTGAAAAGGTCAACCGGAACAAGCTCAAAATCTACACCTTTCTCATGGAGGCAGGCCAACACACGAGTGGTGCATGTAGACATGGGAAGTCCATAAAGCTTGAGAGCCATTTTCTCACAAACACAAGGATCCAAAGTGATAGAGAGAGAGGAAGAGAGAGATATGCTTTGTTATGAGGTGAAGTAAACTATACGTTATGTAGGGCATAGAGGAAGGTGTTATATATAGTTGTGGCCAGCAAGCCCTGGCCACTAAGAGTGGTGAAATTTGACGGTGGGTTCGGATTGGAATGGACATAATGGGGTCTAAATTTAATTGGGTTACCATATATAAATGCATGGTCAAATTTATTACCGGATTCTAAACCAGATATGCAAGCCACCCAGGCAATAGTTAAGACAGCCATACTTTTCAGATTTCACCGTCAAATCAAATCACCACTAGACTTTTGCTACCTCATCAAATTGCTACCTTATGAAAATTGTACTCTCACTTTGGACTTTTGAGTGATGGGTAGTACAATGTTTTTGGGGATTTTGGGGGTACAGGACAAGGTTCTGGGTTTAAATTTCTAAAAAGAAAGTTTCATATATATATATATATATATATATATACATATTTAAATTATACTAAAGTAAAATTTATATCTTATATAAAAATTTTTAAAAATTTTGTACCCAAATTAGAATATATTTTGACTATTTCCAACCGCATGATATGATGAAGCAGGCCTCAGCTCCTACGTTGCTTGGCCAAGAATTTCACCATTTTAAAATGAAAGAAATGTCCATTTTTTTCATCGTGTATTGGCACACTATTTTTTACCACAGAAGTGCAATTTTACACCACTTGTATACTCCAGCCAATTATGGAATTGACAGGAAGAGACGGAGAGTCCCCACTAGTTACACATAAAGCATTTTTTTTTGGCCTTAAAAGGAAGAGAGCTTTGTCATATAGTCACCCCTATATGGCATAATGGCAGTAGGTTTTGCCCAAGTAACATGAATTTTTATCCTAAACCATTAATATGATTTATTTATACATAGGACCTGGCCCTCTCAAAATTTCACAGCACCAGTATTCATTGAATCATGCACAATCAAATATTTTAACTTTTTCTCCTTCTGCTACTGCTTCTTGTCGATGAATGATTCTTTTTCTTTTATGGTAAAAACATGAAACATATACTTTTTATTTCCTCTACAAAGCGACAATAGCATTTTATTCATTTTGTGTCCTTCACATGGTTGAATACAAAGCCCTATGCTAATGCTGCAACTTCGTAGCTCGTAATCAACATAGCTCGTAATCTAAATAAATAAAATTTTCCACTGACTACTGTTAATATACTAGTATATTGTTTGATAAGAAAATTTAAGGTACGACTTTGATTAGAGCGATAATTAACACTGTACATGTAGTATGAAGCCAAAGCAACAGCGTGATGTCACAATGACATGATTTTGCATGGGGTGTAGTGCCGAAACGGTAATAGAAAATTGTTTCCCGAGGCAAATCAGATATGATCCAGTCAAACCACAATTTTTAGTGCACTCAATTTAAAATGATTGCAATCTTGGTATGAGTACCGACTAATGAGTTCTCAATGTTTGACATAAAATTCTAATTTTTTACCTTGAAATAGATAATAGCAGCCAAATGAGGTAAAAGTTATAGGGAGGTAAGTGGAAAAGTTCCAGTTCAAGTCTTTAGATAGGTTTTATACACACACACATATATATATATATATATATATATACACATTTAGATAGTAATAATAGATTTCTATCTCAAATGATTAAAAATAAAAAGTGAAGTCTAATTACTAGTAAAGATTTTTGAAACTCTCTCAAAAAAAATCAAAACAATTTCCGCCTAATGATATTAAATAATAATAAAGCATTAGTAAATTCTTTAAATAGACCCATATTGTAATAATAACAGCAAAATATAAAGCATTTAATTATTTTTGCTTTTTTACTCCTTCCTATGCCAATTTTTGAAATTTGTAATCAAATCACATATCTGTTGTATAGGTAAAATCAAAACAATTTAACTTTTTGTTGATCTTTTAAAGTTATGCCACATAAGTTTTAGAAGCCTAACAACTTTATAAGCCATTATTATAATATAAATTATAAATTTTTGAAATTTATAATCATATCACATATTTGTTGTACAGATAAAATCAAAACAATTTAATTTTTGGTTGATCTTTTAAAGTTATGCCACATAAGTTTTGGAAGCCTCACAACTTTACAAGTTATTATTTATTATAATATGTGTAGGGACACGTTTTTGGCACCCAAGCTCAAAGTGTAAAGGGATGTTGGCCCAATAAACCTAATACAATAAATTTGTAGAGAGTGAGTCAAAGAACTATTTTGACCCAAGCGAAATTGACAACAGCTAAAATGAACTTAGAATATGATCAAGCAAGTACAAAGAATATAGAAACGAAGGAAATCCTTATTCGAGGAGGTCAGTTATCATATAAATCAATTAAACATGTTGTAAGTGCAATTTTGACTGCTACAGTGTTCTTTCTCTATTTTTCTAATCCCCTTCCTCATGAAGGGTCTCTTGCATTATATACCTCCTTCTGGGCCATCTTGACCCTACACTTGTTGATCATTTGAGCCCTTACTTGAGTACCTGTCCCATCAGACACCCTCTCTAACTTTCTGTGAGTTGCGGTAGTCAAGGCAACACTATTCAGGGGTCTCCTCAACATAAATGCGGCAAGAAAGGTAGCTGCAGTGCATTCAATACGGTGGTAGTAGTTTTCTCTTAAATATTTCTATGTTCCTATCATCCTTATACATTTATGATACAAGTCATTTTCACTGAAGCTTCTTGGAAGGTCACCATGATAGCTGGAGTACACGTCTGAGCTGTAATCATCATGTCCGAGGAACCATTCCTTCTCGGACCACCCTCCCATTCTGCATTTAATTTGCTCATTAGATCCTAAGACTGAACTACTCATTGTCATTCGTTTGTCCTCGGACTATCCATGCTCTCGGCCAAGCCCAAGGCCTAATATATAAGTTGGGCCCTTATCCCTACAATATGTATTTATAATTAAATTTTATATTTAAACACTTCATTAGAATCTTATCATATTTTATTTTATTTTGGTTTAATAGTAAAATAGATAGTTTTATATACAAATTACAAACACAATCAAAAAATGCATTTTAATAATTACCATAATTATCAAGTTTTAGACTTAGAAAAAAAAATAAAAGAGAGAAAATAAATCATATTTTGTTAAACACTTAAACTTTATCTTACCCTACACGAGTTACTAACTAGTCCTATATAATATATTAAAGTTGAAATCTTGAAGCACAGTCAAAATCCAAATTGAATGCAAATTGGCTTCTAATTGTAGTCTCTTTTTGCACCAAGTGTCCATTTTTATTTTATTAATTTTGGTGTCATGTCACCTATTTGTAAAACTAGCACAAAAACCAAGATGATCACCTCATCGTCACTACTATTGAACGTTTCTATGGATAAATATAATTTACAACCTAGTAAAATATTAAAGGGAAAACCCTATAAAAATCCAAATTAGAATCTAATTACACTTCAAATCAATAAATATATAAAAGCAGAAACCTCATACGGGAGTATATGAAGTCTTACCAAGTGGCACTCTAACTTTGCATTTAGCTTTTTGTTACCTCTTTCATTAAGTTTTTCTATATTAATATGTGCTGTGATGGTCCCAAGCGTTTTCTCTTTTCAGTTTTCTATTAAAAAGTGAGAATACACGATTTGAACAATTCGCCAATATTTCATACTTTTTTCTTTCTTGATGAAATTTCATACTTTTCTCACAACCCATAATTTTGAGAAAAGTTTGTGTTCTAGAAATTTTCTTAGCACAATCCTTCATACGGTCCCATTAATTTTTCAAAGAAGACCTTTCTTTTGAAGAAATTGTTTAATGCAATCCTTCTATGTACAACTCTCTCTTCTTCCCTTTCCCTTCCCTTACTTTTTCCTCCATTCTTTCTTTTTCATCTCCCTTATAACCAAACAGCATATTAGTTTCCAAATTCAGCTAATAAAAAAAGGGGTTTTGAGAATATTAATAAAAAGAGTCTAAATTTGGTAAGACTGGGGTGTAAAATTCATGTTTTACACTATCCTATAAGAGATGTCACATCAGCTTTTTACTTAAAATTTAGTACATTATACCACAATTAATAACATCTTAATAAACTTCCAATTTGGTTGAATTTTCAGATGAGTATTATAATTGATTGAGTGTGGTTGTTCTTATTCTTTAATACGTGATAAGATGATGTGACATAATGAAATTGGAGGGTGCAAAACTTGGGTATTAAATCACATCCTTATAGAATTTAATCTTTAATAAAAATATGTAAAAACATGTTTAATTACCATTTTAGTCTTTAACACTTGTACTATGTATCAAAATGGTTTTTAACATCTTAAACGTGTCAATTTTGTTTCTAAACTTTTGGTATTGTGTCAAAATAATCCTTATTATTAAGCGGTACATGAAAAGAATTGATGTATCTAACATTAATATCAAAATAATATTTTTATGTCATCTAAGCTATCCTTTGAATTATCACATGTCCTTAATTAGAAAATAAAATAAAATATTTGAAAATATATTAATTGCATCTCCATAAGTAAATGAGATGTCATTTTATTAGCAGAAATTGAAAATTTCTTTTCTTTTCTTTTCCTCTGCTTTCTCGACAACCAAATGGGGTTTAAGTCTTTACTTTTTAGTTAAATTGCTCATGAACATCATCTAAAAACATACTTGTAGGGTCCCTCTTTTCAGACTGGGCCCATCGGTAAATGGGATCTAAGCCCAGCGAGACCATTACAATGAATTTGTAGAGAATGGGTCCAAGAGCTAGGCTTCAATGAGTTTGACAACGGTTAACGTGGGTGTTAGAGATGATTGAATAGGAACTAGGAACACAAAGCTGGGTGGACTCATGATCCAAGGAGACGAACTCACCATCCGAGGATGTGAGCTTCTATCTGGCTCGATTGAACAGAGTGCAAAAGGGGATCTTCGTCCCGCCTCTCTTGCGGGTGTTCTCTTACATTATATAGTTCTTTTTGGACCATCTTGGTCCTACACTTGTTAGTCATCCATGCCTATACTTGAGTGCACGTCCCCTCAGCCACTCCTTCTGGCGTTCTACGAGCTGTGGTGACCCAAATAACACTGTCCAAGGGTCATGTCCACATAAATGGGGCCAGGATGTTAGCTGCAGATATTTAATGCGGAGGTGACAGCTTATCCTAGAATTGCTCGTCCACTATTCTCTCATAACTGTCTCGTTGCACTTGCGCTTTCCCTTGGGACGCCCTGGGAAATTGCCCTTGGTGGCGTGCCGCTTTCTCCTTCCGTGATTTTGGTTTGCTGAAAACAAAATTGTCCTCAGCAACGTCTCCTGGCAGTTTGGACCTTCTTTGTTCATCCTCGGACATTTCTTCCTCCTCGGCGTGGGCC
This sequence comes from Quercus agrifolia, assembly GCA_029955455.1. Lineage (NCBI taxonomy): Eukaryota > Viridiplantae > Streptophyta > Magnoliopsida > Fagales > Fagaceae > Quercus > Quercus agrifolia. The sequence goes on along the minus strand of JARQAD010000012.1, from coordinate 12,522,094 downwards.
TTGGGCTTGATATGAAATGGGCTGAGGTTTCCAGAACCTTTGGCCCCACAATAGCCCCTCAAAACCCTACTGTCCGACTCCCCGAAAGGAGAGGAGAGTTTTGATGTCCTCGGGCTCTCATCATGGCTTGTCAAGTCCGGTCCTATGCGAGTGCCAGGGCCTTTTCGCCTGCCTAAGGCACGTTTCTGACGCTTCGGTACGCGGGGCACGCCGTCATTAATACTTTTTATGGAAAGACGTGGATCGCTTCGATAGGCGAGGCGTGCATTCATTAGCGCTTTTATGAAGTGGCGCGGATCTAACGGTTGGGGGTTTCCTTGGAAATTGGGCGGGATTTATTTCACTTATAATTCTCTTTTTGAGTTTCGTGTGAATTAAGTTCTCCCTAAATTGCGCCTTCTATATAAGGCATCCTGGAAGAACCATTCTTTTACATCTACAAACCCCTGAGTTCTGCAGGAACTCTAAGTCCCCTTTTTTTTTTTTCTTCATGAACCAAAAATGCCACCTGGATCTTGGACGTCGCAGCTAGGGCAAAGGAAGCAGATGCCAAAGATTTTCCCACCTTTCAACCGGGCAAGAAAGAAGACCCTCCTCCTTCGACCAGGGACCGTAGCAGCCGTAGATTGCATCAGGCCCTCGATCAGCCCCCAAACGCTAATCAAGAATGTGCAGGAGTTGGCTAAAGAGGAAGGGGAAGAAAGTGAAGCAAAGTTGAGGGAAGCAATTGAGATATTAGAGGGGGCCACCTTCTAAAGGACGATTTTTTAGGAGTACAGATATTAGCTTCTGGATAAGAGTACACTCCAGAGCGGCCTCAGCAGGTGGGAACCAATTCGGGCACTTCCGCTTCTTCTTCTTTCTCATCGCCGGTGCTATCCACGCTGGCTCGATTGTTGATGGAATGAGGCTGTGAATCTACCATTCCCATCGGCTTTCCCTTCTTGTAGTTCGCTTTGAAGCAAGCCTGCCTCGGTTGTTCTATAATTAACTTTAAAACAAGCCTTCCTCGGTTATTCTGTAGTTAGCTTTAAAACAAGCCTTCCTCGGATGTTCTGTATATGATGTATCTTTCTTTTATCTAATAAAAATGATAGCAATTCTTACTTTGTGAATTTCCTCTTTTTCTGCAATGAATACTATGTTAATGAGTGTGTGTGTGTGTGTGTGTGTGTTTTTTTTTTATTAGGACCTATGATTGATGCCGTTGTCAGCAACGAAACATTATCCTGACCTTAACAAGGCCTGCAATAGCGCCCGACCGTTGGAGAATGTTGGATTTACTATAGGTAATCCAAGGAGTCCATAGTGTGTTATGACTCTGTCCGACATTTATGATGACGTCGGAGTGTCTGTTTTTCCTAGGCGTCTGGTCCAAGGACCCAAGCGCAGCTAAGGCTTTGTTTTAACACTTAGCAGAAAGTCCGAGGGACCCAACATGCCGATGACTTCTTCTTTTTTGAAAGGGTAGCAAGAAGCGTTAAGCCCCTAGTGCAGGTTTCCTCACGGGTTTGTGGTCCAAGGACGATGCAAGACTCTGATTCTGTTGTCAAAAGTTATTAGTTTCCCCATAGGTTTGAGTTCGAGGACCATGCAAGACCCTGGTTCTGTCTAACACTCAGATAGCTGTCAAAAGTTATTAGTTTTCCCATAGGTTTGAGTTCGAGAACTATGCAAGACCTTGGTTCTGTCTAACACTCAGATACTTGTCAAAATTTATTAGTTTTCCCATAGGTTTGAGTTCGAGGACCATGCAAGACCTTGGTTCTATCTAACACTCAAATAATTGTCAAAAGTTATTAGCTTTCCCATAGGTTTGAGTCTGAGGACCATGCAAGACTTTGGTTCTGTCTAACACTGAGATACTTGTCAAGAGTTATTAGTTTTCCCATAGGTTTGAGTCCGAGGACCATGCAAGACCTTGGTTCTGTCTAACACTTAGATACTTGTCAAGAGTTATTAGTTTTCCCATAAGTTTGAGTCTGAGGACCATGCAAGATCTTGGTTCTGCCTAACACTTAGATACTTGGCAATGTGTGATAATTCCTCTAAAGTAGGAGGTCCGAGGACCCGTCATAGCTAAGGCCCCATTTAACCGCTCCAGTAAATCAGAAGGTATCAATATGTACCTTCCAGAACTAGTCTCACCGCGGAGCCCCCTTGAATCGCTCCGCATGGCTGCCCCTTCCTCTAATGGGGGTCCAGCAGGGCCGACCACTAGATTCATGAGGATCTGGCCCCTAATGGGGGCACGGGCCATGCACTTGGTGTCAGAAGTCCCTAGAACTGTGCGCCATTTAGCAATTCTCCCTGTATACCATAGTAGACTGGCCACCATAACCTCTCATCGAGGACTTTTGCTGATGGGGGCTTGATCCTACCTTGACCAACCGTCGCACTCATCGTCGCATAAGCAACTTCCCACAAACGGCGCCATTGTAGGGTCCCTCTTTTCAGACTGGGCCCATCGGTGAATGGGGATCTAGGCCCAGCGGGCCCATTACAATGAATTTGTAGATAGTGGGTCCAAGAGCTAGGCTTCAATGAGTTTAACAATGGTTAACATGAAAGTTAGAGATGATTGAATGGGAACTAGGAACACAGAGCTGGGTGGACTCATGATCCGAGGAGACGAACTCACCGTCCGAGGATGTGAGCTTCTATCCGACTCAATTGAATAGAGCACGAAAGGGGATCTCTATCCCGCCTCTCTTGCGGGTGTTCTCTTACATTATATAGTTCTTTTTGGACCATCCTGGTCCTACACTTGTTAGTCATCCATGCCTATACTTGAGTACACGTCCCATCAGCCACTCCTTCTGGCGTTCTGCGAGCTGTGGTGACCCAGATAGCATTGTCTAGGGGTCATGTCCACATAAATTGGGCCAATATGTTAGCTGTGGGTATTTAATGCGGAAGCGACAGCTTATCCTAGAATTGCTCTTCCACTATTCTCCCATATTTGTCTCGTTGCACTTGCGCTTTCCCTTGGGATGCCCTGGGAAATTGCCCTTGGTGGCGTGCCGCTTTCTCCTTCTGTGATTTCGGTTTGCCGAGAACAAAATTGTCCTCAGCAATGTCTCTTGGCAGTTTAGACCTTCTTTGTTCGTCCTCAAACATTTCTTCCTCCTCGACGTAGGCCTTGGGCTTGATATGAAATGGGTCGGGGTTTCCAGAACCTTTGACCCCACAATACTATTTACCTAATTTTAAAATGAAAATTGTAAAAAAACAAAAGCCAAATGTCAATTTTTTTACATTATAATTTTTTTAATAAGTTAAAGTTATTACCAATTATATTATAAAAATCTTGTAAACTAACATGTTAATGAATATAATTCGTGTCATGTCAAAAAGGTAATAAGTCAATTTCATAATTTTTTTTCTATTTTGTGTTTAAAAATTGATACATTCATTTAATAAAAATCGTGTGTAACTCCATGCATTTGCACATGTCCATTTAAAAACAATCATAATTATATATATAATTTAGAATCTAATTGGATCTAGACTTTTTGATTTTTGTACGAAATAATTCACTTGCTACAAAAATTAAAATATTAGATGGGATATATGGCGCAAAATTGAACTCCAATTAAAATTCAATTTAGAATTTAATTGAAACTCTTTGATTTTTGCACCTAATAATTCACTTGACACACAAATTAAAAATTAGATGAGACACGTGGCGCAAAATTAGACTCCAATTTAGAATTTAATTAAATTTTCTCTCAGTTTTGGCTATATATATGTATATGTATATGTACTGCAACCTACCATCACTCTATTTAAAATTACATGTTTTTCATGAAATAACAGTCTCATATATGGCCCTTTTTTAGGACCACTATCTCATCAAAAAAAGTATCTCATAAATAAAAATAAAAGTTAGTATATTGCAATGTATTTGGAATGGTGAGTCCATCGGTATTTGGAATCAATATTTTTTTTTAAACCTTAAATTGGACACATGGTGCAAAATTAGACAACAATTGGAATCCAGTTTAGAATCTAATTAGATTTTCTCTCAGTTTTGGTTTTAATTATATATATAGACTATTATTGGCCTGTGCGTTGCACGATATTATTTTTTATTTTTTATTTTTTTTTTGGTATGATCTTTTTTGGTAAATATTATGACTGGAGAACATTTTTTGGGGAAAGAAACTTCTTTCATTTTTATGTAGTGATTTAAAAAAAAATACAATGAAGGGTTTTATGATAAATTTTGTTAATTTTATGAAATACATTTATATAAAATAAAACTCATAAAATGCATAAGATATTCGTAAAGGTATAATTCATGACTATGCATGAAATTTATTGTATTTTTTTTAATTTCTATTAGCTAGATCACATTTCTTAAATAAACTGAACAACCATTTTATCACCCCGTTATGCACGTAATGATTGGAATGTTGTTAGTTAGTACACGATTGCTTGATAAACAATATTGAGTAAAAATTATTTTAATTCTATTTAAGAAATTTTTTGTGAAATTTTCATTTTCTTGTCAATTTTTTTAATCTAATAGATTTGATTTTTCATGGTAGTTTAATTGAATAGTATTGTGTCTATACTTTTTTTCTTAACTACAATTGATAATTCATAAAATGAGTAAACAACTTATTTAGTATTGCAAAAGATACAAATATGAACATTAACATGAGCATGAACATGAAGGTAGATTTCTATTCATTTTTTTGAAGAAAAAATGTACTTACAGCAAATTCCAAACTTTATTAGGTAAAAAAGAATCAAAGTTATGGATAGCAAAATCAATAAACCAAAAATTTTAGGAGCCTAAGAGGAGTCATTACTCATTTGAAACAATCCAAAATACTCAAGGACAAAAAATAATATAAAAAAAAATAAACCATCCACTCCACACTTCCATCGCAACTGCGTTAACTCAAGGAAAACAATATATATCTCTATATATTTTTTTTATTTATTTAGAAATAATTATAATATGCTGTCAACCCCGCAACTTGAACTTTTTTTTCCTGACTCCTGCAATTTGAACATTTTCTCCCTTAAACCCCAAACACTTTGTGTATGGGAAGGTGCCAATTCAACTACATGGCCCTCGACATATATATATATATATCATTTAATAAGTATAGAACTTCTTTTTAAAAAAATTAGTATGTTTATCATAATTAAGGAAAATTCTAAAGGGTACTTCACTTGAGCATATGTGAAAAAGGCATATACATACCACAAATGGTAAAGGAGAAAGAAAAAAGTTGCTAATTCCTTTTAATATGGTTAATTGATTTGCCTTAATCAGTTGCCCAAACAACATACCGCTTATTCATACCACAACCACAAATGACAATGCAGCATTAGCCATCTATAATTGCTAATCTAAAAGTACAAATTTCTTTAATAGTTCTACCTTCGTTTCTTTTGGCTAATATGTCTTTACTAAATCAAAATCAAACCACAAAAATCATATAAAAATCACCAAATTAGAGTTTAAATTATAATTAAATTTTTAAAAGAAATCTAAGCACAATTGCACAAAAATTCCATGTAACTAAGTCACACTTAGGAATATTGGACCATTTTTCCTTTGTATAAATAGGGGGGTTCCCAATGGGATGAGGAGGCTAACAATTTTCTCTCCAAAACATTTATTGTAGGAACATAAAACTTTTCCATTGTAGACTTTTCACGATTAAAGAACATGACTTGCCAACTAATCAAACTAGAGTTTTTAGTACCTACAGCTATTTCACAACATCAAAAACAAACCCCAGTGTATACAATGTCAAATTCCATAATCTCTTGTTACATCAAGTGAGTGTTTAATTTTTCTTGCAAAGTATTGAATAGTAATGCTTCTGGGCCATAGTCTCAATTACAACTCTCAATCATGTTAGACTTGGATGACACCTATCAACAACGTATCATTATGAGATGCAGGAAAAATTTGGAGTGTACACAATGTTTAGTGTGGATGGGAAGGAATTTCATCCTATTCCAATTAGTTAGGTTAGTAAAGAACCTATTCCAATTTAATGATCCTAGATTTTTTTATACAAGTAATAATCAAGGAAACTTCCGCCTAAAATAAGTTAGACTTTTAGCAAGAGATAAAATTGATGTCTAGACAAATCAAGCTAAGGCCGACCAAAATGGACCATATTCTTAATTTCTTATCTCTATTTGTTCCATGTACAAGACTTACAGTTAATGTTTAGCGTATAAAAGTTGAACATCTTATCTAAAGTCAATCCTCTGAAAGCTTGAAAAAAAATTCATTTAAACCAACACAATATATAAATTATAAGGGAATCAAAGAAAAATTGTCAAAAATAATGAAAATTTAATCTATGCTTAAATTCTTATAAGGATGAACACAATAGCAATATCCTTTTTTTTAAAAAAATAAAGATAAAAAAATATATATGCTTATTTTGTACATATGATAAAGTCCTATCATAAAGTTTTTTAAGACTCATGTTGATTAGTGATTAGGAGTTATAAAGGAATAATCATTAATATATATATATATATATATAAGCAAAGATCTCATGCGGGAGTGCATGAGGTCTTGCCAAGTGATGCTTTAATTTTGCATTTAGCATTTTTTTACCTCTTTCATTAAGTTTTTTTTTATTGTTACCCAAAAGTTTACATTAACTTATTTTACTGTTATCTCATTAGTTTCTCATTAATTGCCTAAACTTACATCACACATTTCTCTCTTTTTCATGTCTTTTAGCATAGCCACCATTTTAATATTTAAAATAATAATAATAATAATAAGGGATAAAACCTATTTTCGTCCCTACATTTTCACGCGATTCCCATTTTGGTCTCTAACTTTTTTTTTCACCGCTTTTAGTCCCTATCCTGAAAAATGCGTCTCGTTTTTATCCCTGCCGTTACATTAGAGACAGAAATTACACAGGTGGCAAACGGCAAAGTTAAGATCATTAAAATAATAATAAAATTTTTTATTTTAACATTAAAAAATGCCACCTCAGCATTTAAATAAAAAAATTAATTTATTAATTTTAACTAAATAAAAATTTAAAAAACAGAAATAAAAACAAGAAATAAAAACAAAAAATTATGTTAATTGAGATCTGAGGATGGCTTGAATAAGAATAATAAGAACATACGTCCAGATCTAAGAACACAAAATTAAAATCCAAAAATCACAAACACAAAAACAAAAGCAACAGATCTTCCTGTTAAACCAAACACAAAAGCAATAAAACACAAAACACAAAAGCAACAAACACAAACTCAAGAACACAAAATTAAAATCCAAAAATCACAAACCAGAAACACAAACACAAACCCAAACCCAACAACAATTTTCCCATGTTATCTTAGTAAACTATAAAGCTACTAAACTATACTAATAAAAACACAATCAATACTCCATTAAAGGATACACACTCGTCGCCAGCATCGACAAGAAAAACCCATCGTACCTGCAAAAAAAAAACCCACAAATTTTTCACTTCAAACTTCCAAAACCAATCACTCTCACGCTCTCAAACTCACTCACACACGCATGTACAGAAAAGTAGGAGCTTGGAACTGACCATTTGAAATCAACACCTCTTATGGCCATTGGAGCGAGAATCAGGAAGAGGAATTGGAAAGCTCTGGAGTGATGAAGAAGAAGAAGAAGGAGGAGGAGATTTGGTCATCGGCATTTTGGGGGAGCGAAATCGGGATCGGATCTTCGGTGGAGCGGTTTCGGTTGGGTTGGATCATGAACGACCCGAAATGCAGCGATCTCACCGTACTTGCCAAAGATGGAGGTGAGGGTTTCGGCGGTGGTGTCCCAACCGAGGCCGTGGATGGAGATCTTGCGATGGGAGGGGGTCCACATCGGCGAGCTCACGCACGATTTGAATCAAGTCCGGGTGCTTGCTCACTCCCTTCTTGATCAGAGCCACAAGATGGTCCTTCATGAATGGCTCTAGTAGCTTCTCCACGTCTTCGTCCTCATCGTCGTCAGTTGCTGGGTTTGTGTTTGTGTTTGGTTGACAAGAAAGGGCAAGAAAATCTGGGCATGTGTTTTAAATCTGAATTTGTGTTCTTCAGAGTTCTTGTTGAGGATGAATTGGATTTTAATTTTGTTTCTTCTTTTTTGTTTTAATTTTGTTTTTATGTTTAATTTCTTGTACATGTTTAATTTGACGTGGATCTATAGTTTAATTTTATGTTCTTATTTTTTGGTTTATGATTTTTGGATTTTAATTTTGTGTTCTTGAGCTTGTGTTTGTTGCTTTTGTGTTTGGTTTAACAGGAAGATCTGTTGTTTTTGTTTTTGTGATTTTTGGATTTTAATTTTGTGTTCTTAGATCTGGATGTATGTTCTTATTGTTCTTGTTCAAGCAACCCTTAGATCTCAATTAATGTAATTTTTTGTTTTTAATTTTTTTATTTAGTTCAAATTAATAAATTAATAAATTAATTTTTTTATTTAAATGCCGAGGTGGCATTTTTTACTGTTAAAATAAAAAAATTTATTATTATTTCAATGATCTTAACTTTGCCGTTTGCCACCTATGCAATTTCTGTTTCTGATATAACGGTAGGGACAAAAACGAGACACGTTTTTCAGGATAGGGACTAAAAGCGGTGAAAAAAAAAGTTAGGGACCAAAATGGGAATCGCGTGAAAATGTAAGGACGAAAATAGGTTTTATCCCTAATAATAATTAAGGATTAATAATAACTAACTAGATAAGGCCTTGGAGAGAGAGATAGAGAGACAAAAAAATGTTGTGGATTGTTAAATAAAACGCATTGTTTCACTACAAAATCAAAATGCATTGTTTCACTATAAAACACCTGAGACTAAGAAATCTGAAGGGCCGCCACCTCCGTCATATTGGTCTCCCACCACCATCAAGACGCTGAAACCCCTATGGGTATTTTTTTTTTCTTTTTAATTAGGGGATTAAATATGATTTAGGTTTGAGTAATTTGGTTGGATAGTTTTTGTTTTGGGTATATAAGTAGAAAGAATATTTGGTACGCAATGTAAAGCCATATTCTACCATGGTTTTAAATCATCTATAAGACACGTGCATACATACTTGCCCACACCATGTTTTAATGTCGCACTATCAATGAGTAAAAGACAGTGAAAGATTTTGACATACTTTTATTTCATAGTATTAAATATGTGAACACAATAAAAATTATTTGATTTTCATGGTCTTGTTACTCTTTTGCATTTATTTTTGGTTTTATGATTCAAAAAAAATAATAATAATCTTACCTTGAGAAGGCTATAAATATGTAATGAAACAACAATTATAAATTCAAGGAATGAGTAAAAAAAAAAAAATTAGAGGAATATTGTAGAGTAAAAGTTGTTACAAAATGTCTCTCTCTCAGAGACCTCATGCAAGAGTGCATGAGGTCCTGCCAAGTGGCATTCTAATTTTGCATTTAGCCTTTTTTTACCTCTTTCATTAAATTTTTTTTTTTTTTTATTGTTACCCAAAAGTTTACAGTATCTTATTTTATTGTTCTCTCATTAATATCTCATTAATTGTAATAACTAACGAGATAAGACTTTAGAGAGAGATAGAGAGATACAAAAATGTTGTGGATTGTTAAATAAAAGGCACTATTTCATCATATATTACCAAAATAAAAGACCTGAGACTAACAAAACATTTGAAAGAGAGAGAAAGAAGAATCTGAGAGGCTACCACCTCCGTTATACTAGCCTCCCACTACCATCAAGACACCAAAGCCCCTACGGGTAATCTTTTTTTCTTTTGAAATTAGGGGCTTAAATATAATTTAGGTATAGGTAATTTGGTTAGTTTTTGTTTTGGGTATATAAGTAGAGAGAATATTTGATGCGCAATGTGAAGTCATATTCTACCATGGTTTAATTTTAAATCATCTATAAGACACATGCATACACACTTGCCCACACCATGTCTTAATGTCACACTATCAATGAGTGGAAGACAGCCAGAGAGTTGGGTATACTTTTATTTCATTGTATGAAATATGTGAACACAACACAAATTAGTTTATTTTCATGGTCCCATTACTCTTTTGCATTTATTTTTGGTTTCATGATTTAAAAAAATAATAAACTTACCTTAAGAAGGCTACAAATATGCAGTGAAGCTACTAAACCAATTTTTAATATTTCAAAATGTATATATTTCTTTACTCCAATTTAGTTTACTTTTTCTTTATAATTTATGTACAACATTATTCAAAACTGTTTTACATAAAATATCACAAAATTATCCATGCATCGCACGAGCAAATTACTAATTTGAACCAAACGTCTTTCTATAATTGCACTCCAATTTCATTACATGTGTCTTTCCAAATATAATTGATTTTGTGTCAATTATATTTACTTACAGATTCATGCATCTAAACATAGAAAATATAACAAGAATCAATTCAAATTTATATTACTTCTATTTGACCATGGTTATGTACGATATGTTACTTATTATGTAGAATTTTTCACTCACACACAGATATATATATATATATATATATATATATATATATATATATATATAGTTATTCTTAGTTAGATCCCTGTATATGATGCAAGGGTTATGTGTGTGTAAAATCAATAAAAATTAAAAAACACCATTCTGTTGAATTAGAAAACAGAACACAAAAATAAATGATTTTATTTATGAAACAAAAATAAATGATTAGATTAAACTTGTATTACCTCAAAAAATTCTAATTAAACTATGCTTGTTATAGGGTCACAATTTGTAGCCCAAACCCAAAAGTGTTTGGTTATAAGCCCAATGAGCCCAATACAATAAATTTGTAGAGAGTGGGTGAAAAAACTTAGCTTTTAATGGATTGACTAACGGTTAATCAAGGTTTCAAATGTGTCCGAGCAGGAAATGATACGTAATTATCGATGGAGTGTACGTTCGAGGAGTTAGTTTGATGATCAAATTGCTATTTTTGGAAGTTAGTTCATCACCGTGCTACAGTAATTCTCTTCCTATATTTCTTTGCTAATTTTTCAATCCTTCTCTCATAGAGGATCTCTCACATTATATAGAGTATTCCAAGCCATTTTCATCGTACACTTGTTCATCATCCAGCCCTGCACTCAAGTATGTGTCCTATCGAGCATCTCCTCTAGCTCTCTGCGAACGGTAGTGGTTGAAAACACTGTTCAGAGGTCTTCTCCACATTAATGCGGCCAAGAAAGCTGCTGCAGTGCATTTAATGCGGTGGTGGCAGCTTTTTCCTAAGATATTTCTATATCCTTATCATCTTCGTACGCGCCTGAAGTCTATCTTCATTGTTGGAGTCTCCTGGAAGATTATCCAAGTCACCCGAATGCCTGTTTGACTGATATTCGTCTGGTCCGAGGAGGATGACCCTCTCAGACCTCGGCCTTCTACTCTTTCCTAACACGACCATCCATTCTGGGACCTCCCCAGTCATTTGCTCCTTCTCGGACGCACTCCCATTAGTAAATGGGGCTTGAGGCCCAATATAAGAGTTCGAGCTTTTGCCCTCACAATAGTCCCTCAAAATTTTAATTTTTCTCTTTTACCCGAGGAGAAAAAATAGAATTTTGACTTGCCAATGTAATCGTGGTTAAAACTGCAAAAACATTCAAACTTACGCACGTAGGGGTGTCATTTTAGTCATTTCACTATTGTTTCTAACGCTTTGGAACTCGCGAAACGTCATTAAGTATTTTAGGCGGCATTATGCTTCTGGCATCCAACGGAGGGATTTTGATCCAACAGACCATGTTTCCCTTCAAGATTTGGGCAGGATAAAATCCCCTTCGTTTTCAGTCCCTTCTATAAAGACTCATAAGAGTATTATTTTATCTTTTCTTCATCACAGTTCAGAATCTTCAGAGCATTCAAACATCCAAACTCACCAAACGTTAGATCATTCGTCACACTTTCAAAAAGTCTTCAAAGATCCTTTCAAGAATTTCAAAGATCAGTTCTTGCTTCAGTTCACGTAAGTTTTTACTTCGAATCTTTCTTTATTTCCTCAGACAACCTCCTCGGCCCGTCATTTTCTTTTCTACTTATTTGGAATTGGTAGGTTTGAGCGTTTAGTGAAGAATCCTGCCTTGATAGAAATGTTCAAAGAAAAATATCACATACCCAGGAGGTATCAATACGATACTGTTCCCCGGAGGGATTAGCGTTTGACCGAAAGGTGGGAAAAGCTACAATCCCAATAATTGCCTTCATAGAGGGAGGAATGACTATTCCCATGGGTAGGATTACAAGAGACTACTTACGTGCCCATAGGCTTTACCCCAACAGTGCGCACCTAACTTTTTTAGAATTCCAGGAGCAATTGACACTCTGGACCGACACTTAGGATTGGGACTAACCTAGTTCGATGTAGTCCACCTATACGAAGGCCACCAACAAAAAAGGGCGGGATTTTACCTTAAATCCCCGTCCGACGCTATCAAGCTCATCTCGTGTCTTCCCAAGTCTAACAAATGGATGAAGGATGACTACCTCATTGTATCAGGACCTTGGCATGACGATCTTCCTTGCCCAACCCAGCTTGGAAAGCCAGGTGGGGTACCTTAGATTTAGGTTTCTAACATTAAATTTAAGTAATTTGTCCTCGGCCTTGCTTTGCTATACCAAAAAGATTTTTTTTTTTTTACACTGAACTCCAGGTTTCTAACTGTTTGGTTCTTTTATTTAACAGATAAAACACAAACAAACCCTTGGATTAGTTTAATCAATGTACCCGCGCTCAACTACTTGCTGAGGTCTCAAATTTTTGTGAACGACAACGGACAACTTCGAGTCGCTCATTTGATTTTGGACTACAAACCCATCTCGAGAACATTTCTAGACGTCGGCAACTGTATTAGGGCAAACGACTATCGTTTGGCTCATATAGACGTATCTCGACCCGGCTTTTTAGCTCCACACAATCTTCCACCAGTTGATCATCCCATCCCGCAGGGTATTCCTTTGGCCGCCCAGCCACTTCAGCAAGTGCCCCTTGACCAGGCTGTAGCCGAGGAAGGAGCTGCATCTTCCTCTTCACTTAAGGAAGAAATTGACAAGTTTCGGTTTGAAGAGGAGACCATCGTTATATCAGAGGCCGAGGAAGAAACAGACGAGTACTTGTGCGTTCAAACTCCTGCCCCCATAATAACCTACGTAGAGGATTCTTCAGATAACGAGGAAGAGATGGCTCCAAAAACTGGCCCAAGTTTAAGGGAGCTCATGAAGGGAAGGAACAAGGCGCATTTTCCCCAAGAAATAAGCAAGTCTAAGCCCCCAGTGAATCCTCCTCCTCCCCTTCCTCAGCTTCCTGTTGACCTCAGATTAAAGCTCAATCCTGATCTGAGGAGGAAGAGACAACCAGAGGCTCCTAAGGATGGTGAGGTAGGCCCTACAAAAGGAAGCAAACAGCCGAGGCAGTCACAGGACCAAAGAAGTAGGAGATCCGACTTCGTTGACAGCCAAGAAGAGCTTCCTATGGCTCAAGTACGCCGTTCGACACGTATTTGGTCTTCTAAACTGGAGGTGGACGGTGTACCTATTGCCTGGGAGTCCTCCCTCAGGCATTACCGTGGGGGGCATGCAGGTCATGTCGCCGAGGCTTTGGAGCAGCCCCTCCTCCTCCCAAAAGACATGGAGTCCTACAGGAGCTTCACTCAACCAAAGCTCTTTCTATCCCTTAAGAGGGATCTGGCCATGGTAAGTGATTTAATTCATCGCCCTATTTGAACACTTGGCTATTTTACACTTGGCTATTTTCGCAAATTTTTTCTGTGTTTTATACTAAAGATAAAGCATTTTTTTTTATAGATTACACAACAAGTTTTCGTGGCCGAGGAATGGGTTAAGAGTGCTCGCAGCGAGGCCAGGGTGACCTTTGATGCTCGATCCGAGGTTGAGGTAGAGCTAGGCGCCTTAGAAAAAATTAGTCTAAGATGGCCGAGCAACTAAAAGAAGCGGTTAGGGCGAGAGATAGCGCTAAAGCGGGCTTGAAGACAACTGAGAAGCAGTTTGAAGATATCCGTAAACAGTTGCACTACACTGAAATAAACCTGGCAACAGAGAAGCAACTGGTGACGGAACTTCGTGAAGAACTTCGAAAAGCCAGGGAGGCTGCCCAACTACTTAAAGAGGCAGCCGAGGCCGAGAAGCAAGCTGCATACACGCTTGGGATGGGGGAGACTCAAGCCAGACTTACAGAGGAATTTTCCGCTGTATGTAGGGACTACTGTGACATCTCTTGGGATAAAGCCCTTGATGTTGCTGGGGTCTCTGCGAACTCTGGTTTGAAGCGACCTGAGAGCATCTCCTACGACCCAGAAATTCGCGAGCTCTCAGATCCTAACTCCTCTCACCCTGAACAAGCCACCCAAGTATCTGAGCTGCCAAAGGTAGACCAAGTCCCTCCGTCTCCCTTGGAAGTTCCACAAGATTCTCACCAAGATGCTAGTAAAAGGGAGGAGGTTGAAACTCTCGAGGGCAAGGATAAAGGCCAGGATAAGAAGAAAAATTCTTCTAACCCCACCGAGAAGGCCTCAGATACTGCTGTCTCTCAGCCCAACCAAGCTGCTGACCCAGGGGTTCCCAAGATGAAAGCTTAGGCTAGAGGGTTTTGTAGTATATTTTTTTTTGTTTATTGTGTTGTTTTTTTTTTAAAGAAGTGTACCACCTTTTTTCGTTATCAATGAAGATATCTTTCTTTTGTCTTATACATCATGATAAGTGCTACAAGATTCATTGTCAAAGTATGGTGATCTTTTGCCATTTTAACTTGAATAAAATATATTGTCATATCGTGTAAACAGGACACACTATAAGTTAAGTTCAATCAATGGGCTCAGGACTTCAAGCACAACGTAAAAGTTACATAAATATCTATAAACGTGGCATTGTGATAATAACTCATTCAAATCACTTGATCTAAGGATTTTAAGCATGATTGAATCTTAAGTTTAAACTTTTACGAAGATTTCGAATGAGTGTTAACTAACCCAAATCATCTGGTCCGAGAACTTTAGTCATGATTGGGTTTAAGTTTAAACACTTAAGGGAACTTGGAGTGAGTGTTAACTTAACCCAAATCATCTGGTCTGAGGACTTCAGGCATGATTGGGTTTAAGTTTAAACACTTAAGGGAACTTAGAGTGAGTGTTAACTAACCCAAATCATCTAGTCCGAGGACTTTAGGCATGATTGGATTTAAGTTTAAACACTTAAGGGAACTGCGAATGAGTGTTAACTAACCCAAATCATCTGGTCCGAGGACTTCAGACATGATTAGATTTAAGTTTAAACACTTAAGGGAACTGCGAATGAGTGTTAACTAACCCAAATCATCTGGTCCGAGAACTTCAAGCATGATTGGATTTAAGTTTAAACACTTAAAAGACCTAAAAGATAAACAGTATAAACACTTTATTTAAAGAATGAATAAATTGATCATGAAAGTATTCATTAATAGTAATACCTCTTCAGGTTGTTTACATTCCAATGATGTGGTATTACATGTTCGTCCAGATCTTCTAGAAAATATGCTCCAATGCCAGCTTTTGAGGTGATACGATAAGGTCCTTCCCAATTTGGTCCAAACTTTTCCCAAGCTAGATTCTTTGCAGCGCCCACAACTTTGTGTAACACCAGGTCACTAGGAGTTAAAGGCCTCAAATTTAAATTGGCATCATAACCTTGCTTCAGTTTTTGCTGATAGTAGGCCAATTGAACCATCGCATTTTCCCTCTTCTCTTCAATCAAATCCAAACTCTTTGTCAGTTGCTCATCATTATCCCTCGGATTGAATGAACTAGTTCTTGATGTTGGGAAACCAGTTTCCAAAGGGATGACAGCCTCAGCTCCATAAGTCATTGAAAAAGGGGTCTCTCCAGTAGACCTGTGAGGCGTGATTCTATATGTCCAGAATACATGTGGTAGCACTTCCACCCATTTGCCTTTTGCATCATCTAGCCTTTTCTTCAGCCCACTTACTATAACTTTATTTACAGCTTCCGCTTGTCCATTCCCTTGGGGATAAGCAGGAGTAGAATACCTATTGGTAATCCCCAACTCGCCACAATATCTTCTAAACATCTTGATGTCGAACTGAAGGCCGTTGTCCGAGATGAGCACATGTGGAACTCCAAATCGAGTGACAATGTTTTTCCAAATGAATCTTTTCGCATCCACGTCCCTAATGTTAGCTAGGGGTTCCACTTCAACCCACTTTGTAAAATAATCTGTGCCGACCAAGAGATATTTATTGTTTCCCACTA
Source organism: Quercus agrifolia (assembly GCA_029955455.1). Taxonomy (NCBI): domain Eukaryota; kingdom Viridiplantae; phylum Streptophyta; class Magnoliopsida; order Fagales; family Fagaceae; genus Quercus; species Quercus agrifolia. Next base: position 12,505,819 of record JARQAD010000012.1, on the reverse strand, counting down.
CTTTGGGAAATGGTCCCACAATGTCTAAGCCCCATTGAGCAAACGGCCATGAGCTAGTTAGCGGATTAAGGATTCCCCCTGGTTGGTGTATGCTCAGCGTAAACCGTTGGCACTGATCACACTTTCTGGCGTATTCCAGAACCTCTCTCTGCATATTTGGCCATTAATAACCTTGGGTAAAAGCTCTATGTGCTAGGGACCTACCACTAGTATGGCTTCCACAGATTCCTTCATGCAACTCTTCTAGAAGCGATTCAGTCAACTCAGAATGAACACATAACAAATAAGGTCCTGAAAAGGAACGTTTGTATAGTTTCTGGTTCTCGGATAACCAGTATCTAGTGACCTTCCTTCATACTTTGTCAGCTTCTATTCTTTCTTTGGGCAGAATATCCTCTTTCAAGAATTGTATTATGGAGTCCATCCAACTTGGCCATGTTCTAATCTGATGGACTTAAGTTGTATCTCTTCTTGTCTCTGTGGGTTTGTACAAGTCTTCAACAAAAATAACTCGAGGCAAATCTTAGGCTGAGGAAGTTGCAAGCATAACTAAAGAGTCAGCATGTGCATTAACATTTCTAAAGATATGTAGCAAGTCAAAAGAATCAAACTTTGACTGTAAACATTTGACTTGACTCAAGTACCCCTGCATTCTTTCATCTTTTGCCTCGAATTCACCTTTTACTTGGCCGACGACTAGCCTTGAGTCCGAGAGTATTTTTATTGACTTTCCCCCTATTCTCTGGATCATGGCCATTCCTATCAACAAGGCTTCATACTCGGCCTCATTGTTCATAGCCGAAAAATCCAATCTCAAAGATTTTTCAATGGTAACCTTCTCAGGGGATATCAGTACTAGCCCAACCCCGGAGCCCTTCTGATTCGATGCCCCATCTACATATACTTCCCAGGTTGGAAGGTGATATTGGGAGATCGTGCCAACCAATTTTTCATCCATGTTTCCGACCGATGGTAACTCTTCTATTTGGGATTCTGTGAATTCAGCCACCAAATCTGCGAGAACTTGTCCTTTTATGGAGGTACGAGGCATGTATTTGATGTCAAAAGCCCCTAGAATTGTACCACACTTGGCTACTCTTCCTGTGTAATCAGCACTTCGGAGTATGGTTTTAAACGGAAGTTGGGTGAGAACGACAACTGTATGTGCCTAGAAGTAATGGGGTAGCTTACGTGTGCCAAGCACTACTGCCAGGATAGTTTTCTCCAATGGTAGATAACGCACTTCGGCTTCATGCAGTGACTTACTCACATAATAAACTGACCGTTGTACGCCACCATCAACTCGTATCAGTACCAAGCTTACAGCATATGGGGCCACAGCAATGTAGACAAAAAGGACTTCATCTCGCTCAGAACTAGACATGATCGGTGGTCGAGCTAGATAATCTTTGAGTTGCTAGAATGCTGTGGCACATTCTTCAGTATACTCAAAACCTTTCCATTTGTTGATCAATAGGAAAAAGGGTCTGCACCTATCTGCTAATCGAGATATAAATCTGTTCAAAGCGGTGACCATTCCGGTTAGTTTCTGCACTTCCTTGGAATTCCGAGGAGATCGCAAGTTGTTAATAGCTTTAATCTGATCAAGGTTAACTTCGATCCCTCTATGAGTGACCATGTAACTCAAGAATTTGCCTGACCCTACGCCGAATGAGCATTTAGAAGCATTTAAGCGCAATTTGTATTTTCTAAGGATTTAAAAGATGGTTCGAAGGTCCCCCAAGTGCTCCGAAACCATTTTGCTTTTCACCACCATATCATCTATGTAAATCTCGATATTTTTCCCCACTTACGACTCGAACAGCCTTTTCATCATTCTCTGATAAGTGGATCCTGCATTCTTCAAACCGAATGGCATTACTTTGTAATGGTAGTTCCCGATAGGTGTAACAAAAGCAGTCTTCTCCTAATCATCCAAGGCTAAAGGTATCTGATGATAACCCTGGAAGGCATCCAAGAAGCTCATCCGAGGATGGCTGACAGTAGCATCTACCAGTTGGTCTATCTTGGGCATAGGAAATGGATCCTTAGGGTAAGCTTTATTTAAGTCCGTGAAGTCTACGCAAACTCGCAACTTCCCACTCTTTTTCTTCACCACCACAGTATTTACTAACCATTCAGGATAGAAAACTTCCTTGATAGCCCCGGCTTGCTTAAGTTTAGTCACTTCATCTTGGACTGCTTCGGCATGCTCTTTGGATGGGCGCCGAGGGGGCTGCTTCTTGGGTGCGATTAGCGGATTAACATTCAAATAATGACAGATGAATTCTGGATCTACTCCTGGGGCCTCGTAGGCATTCCAGGCAAAGACATCAAGGCTCTGTTTAAGGAACCCTATCAGCTCTTCTCTCTCTTGATGAGGAAGCTGGGATCCAATTTGAAAAAACTTCTCCGGGTCATCCCCTATAACAACTTTTACTAGATCTTCACACTTTGCATCCTCGGCTGACTTATCGATGGATGACACCAAGGGTTTTAACTGCTATAAACCCTTTTCTCCATGGGTCGAGGGCTCAGCTTCGGGTTTATGTTGGATGGCAACCACCATACACTACCTCGCCAAAGCCTGATCTCCTAGTATTTCCTTAATCTGACCTCCGAACGGATATTTAACCTTCTGGTGCAGAGTGGAAGAAACTGCTCCCAAAGTATGAAGCCAATGTCTGGCAACGATTGCTGTATAGGGAGAGTATGCATCCACGACAATGAAATCTACCTCCACTGTTTCTGAGCCAATCTGCATAGGCAATCTGATCTGACCTTTTGGAATAATAATCTTTCCCTCAAAACTCACTAGGGGAGAACTATAGGGCATTATATCCTCAGCTTTTAAGTTCAGCCCCTTGTAAAGGTCGGGATACATTATCTCAGCCACGCTGCCTTGATCCACCATTACTCCCTTTACGTCATATCCCCCAATTCGGAGGGTGATTATTAAGGCATCATCATGGGGTTGGATAGTACCAATCTTATCTTCATCTGAGAAGCTCATGACCAACGGCAGCTCCACTCTAGCTCTCTTCGGGTCCTGACTAATGTCTCCTGAAGATAAACGGGCTACAAACATTATCCTAGACGGACACGATCCTGTTCTTCCTAGTGCAGCGAAGATAACATTGATAGTTCCCAAGGGGGGTCTTGAAGGAATATCCCTCTGAGACCCAGAATTGGATTGTCCCCCCAGACCGCTAGAATGATGTAGCAGTTGTTTCAGTTTTCCCTCTCGGACGAGTTGGTCCAAGTGATCTCACAAGCTCCTACAATCTTCTATGGTATGCCCATGATCCCAATGATATTGGCAATAGAGGTTGTGGTTTCGCTTTTCGAGATTTCCCACCATCTTGTTGGGTCATTTAAAGAAGGGTTCATTCTTGATTTTCTCTAATACTTGATGCACCGGCTCTCGAAAGACTGCAACGACGATCTGGGTGCTGTTCGACCCTGATTGCTCTACGTAATCCCTTCTCAGCCGGTTGTTGCTGTATCAGTCCGACCTGAAATCCCTCCTTTCTTGAGGGATAACCTTAGCTTTCCCTTTTCCTTGTTGTTGATCGTCTTCTATCCTCTTGTATTTATCAACTCGATCCATTAGCTAGCGTAAACTTGTGACAGGCTTGCCTGTCAAAGATTTCCTCAAACCGTGCTTGGATGGGAGACTAACCTTGAAAGTTCTAATAGCAACTTCATCAAAATCGCCATCAATTTCGTTGAACATCTCCCAATACCTTTTAGCATATGCCTTCACGGACTCTCCTTCCCTCATTGACATGGATAGTAAAGAGTCCAAAGGTTGAGGAACCCTACTGCATGTAATGAATCGGGAACAGAATGATTGGGTAAGCTTCTTAAAGGAACTGATGGAATTTGTCCTTGGCCCATCAAACCATCTCATCGGCATCGGTCCCAAACTGGATGGAAATACTCTACACATCAGGGCCTCGTCCTGAGAATGGACAGCCATCTTCTGTTTGAACTGGCTCACGTGCTTTACAGGATCTGTGCGACCATTATACATGGCGAATGTTGGCTGATGGAAACGCCTGGGAAGTTTTGCCTTTTCTATTCCCTGGGTAAAGGGTGATTTAGAAATCTGGCTCAGAGCTTTCTTCATAACATCAATTCCTATTCCTCTGCTAGACGGACTCCTGTGTTTCCTTTTGTGAAGATGCTCCTCCTCACAGGAAAAAGACTCACTAGGTGGAGTTCTTGATCGTTGTCTGTAGCTTGTATCTTCTTCGTCATTAGAAGAAACATCAGAACTAGGAGGGGACTGTTTCCGTTGTGCTCGACGAAGTTGCTTCTTCAAATCATCAATTTCTCGTTGCATAGCTTTTTCATCACCTTGCTTATGCACTGCATGACCTTTTCTCTGATAACCACTTCCACCTATGCGAAGCGTTTGCAAACTGCCTTCCTAATGGTTGTCCAGATCCTTTTCACGCTCAAGACCGTGGATCTCATCCTGTTGATGAACATTAGCTGATTCTGCATGGTGCGGACTAGTTTCACGTGGTCCTGATCCCGCCATGACTCCACCGAAGCACTAATACTTCCCACAAACGGTGCCAATCGTAGGGTCATAATTTGTAGCCCAAACCCAAAAGTGTTGGGTCATAAGCCCAATAAGCCCAATACAATAAATTTGTAGAGAGTGGGTGAAAGAACTTGGCTTTTAGTGGATTGACTAACGGTTAATCAAGGTTTCAAATGTGTCCAAGCAGGAAAGGATATGTAATTATGGATGGAGTGTACGTCCGAGGAATTAGTTTGATGGTCAAATTGCTATTTTTGGAAGTTAGTTCATCACCGTGCTACAGTAATTCTCTTCCTATATTTCTTTGCTAATTTTTTTATCCTTCTCTCATGGAGGATCTCTCACATTATATAGAGTATTTCAAGCCATTTCCATCGTACACTTGTTCGTCATCTAGCCCTGCACTCAAGTATGTGTCCTATCTAGCATCTCCTCTAGCTCTCTACGAATGGTAGTGGTTGAAAACACTGTTCAGAGGTCTTCTCCACATTAATGCGGCCAAGAAAGCTGCTGCAGTGCATTTAATGCGGTGGTGGCAGTTTTTCCCTAAGATATTTCTATATCCTTATCATCTCCGTACGCGCCTAAAGTCTATCTTCATTGTTGGAGTCTCCTGGAAGTTTATCCAAGTCACCCGAATGCCTGTTTGACTGATATTCATCCGGTCCAAGAAGGATGACCCTCTCGGACCTCGGCCTTCTACTCTTTCCTGACGCAACCATCCATTCTGGGACCTCCCCAGTCATTTGCTCCTTCTCGAACGCAGTCCCATTAGTAAATGGGGATTGAGGCCCAATATAAGAGTTCGAGCTTTTACCCTCACACTTGTTATTTCTCCAAAATTTATTATTTTCTTTTTTATTTTGTAATATTTATTAATTAAATATGTATTGAATTTATTTATTAAAAAAAAAAGAGCTTTCCTATTCATCACACAAATTAACTAGTAGTGTAATAGTAAAATAGAAACATTAAAACTTTCTCTAGAACTTTCTTTGGTCCTACTATATTTGCTTTTGAAACTTCTGGTTTTTTTTTATGGTATCATTTTAACTTTTAGGGTTATAGGAAACTATTACATGAATTATTCTTATTACACTCTAATTCTGTGTCATGTGTCCTTCAAATTGCACTTCATTTTTATGTCAAGTGTCCTAATTATAATTAATTTTGTGCAAACTTAATCCTCTCACAAACAAAAACTAATCTAAGAATCCCATTACGCCCAAAAAAAACTTTCAATACCAACTTACAAGCATGAACAATGAGACACTTAAAATTCATACCTTCTATAATTTGAAAATTAAAATGCTACCATGAAAAAATCAGAGCTTTTAAAAGCTGATATGCTAGCACAAGTGAAAATTCTAGAAAATCTTTTAATGTTTCTATTTTACTATTACATTACTAGTTGCTATAATATGTGCAATGAATTGGAAAGGTCTTCCTACTTTTTTATATTTGATACATATTTAATTAATAAATATTACTAAATAAAATGAAAATTCATAATGTAGGGATAAGGGCCCAAAATTATATATTGGGTCTTGAGCCTTGGCCGAGGACGTTGATTGGTTCGAGGACGAATAAACAATAATGAGGGTGTTAAGTTCAAAGTCCCATGAATAGGTTGCCAAGAGAAAGGTTGGGAAAAGTGGTCTGAAGAGGAGTTTCACATCGGATAAACAAAGCACAAATCAAATGTATATCCTATTGTTCAAGCTGACCTTCCAGAAACTTCCACTGATAGAGACGTGCATTGCAAACGTACAGGAGAGATGGGAGCTCAGAAATATCTAAGGAAAAGCTATTGCCACCGCATTGAATGCTCTACAGCTAATTTTCTAGTCACATTTATATGGAGAAGACCCCTAAGCAGTGCTGTCTTGGCTACCCCAACTCACAGAGAGCCAGAGAGGGTGTCTGATGGGACAAGCACTTAGGTAGTGGCCTAGATAGTCAACAAATGGAGGGCCAAGATCATTCAAAGGGAGATATATAACGTAAGAGACCCCTGAGGAAGAAGGGGATCGAAAAATAGGGAGGAACACTGTAGCAATGAAGAACAAAACTTGTAATCAAACTTGAGAATCAATACAAAAGAGCTAATCTCCTCGGACTTTACCGATGACGATTTTCTTAAGTTTAAACTTGTCTATCTTCATTCTATTGTCACCAAGATCTATCGTATTTGTTGACTAATTCACTAAAGCCCAGTTCTCCAACCCACCCTCTATAAATTCATTGTTTTGGGATTTTTGGGCTGAAGTCCATTTGTCTTTTGGACTAAGGACTCAAATGTGGTCCATACACATAAGATTTGGAGAAATAACAAGCATAATTTATCAAAATTTGTTGAAAGAACTTCAATTGTAATTTAATCATTTATTTTTTTTGTGTTGCTTTGTTTTAGTAATATTTGTTAACATTCGTTTGTTTTTGGGATTTTTTTTTTTTTTTTTTTGGATTGAAAAACAAGATTTATTGCAACAAAAGAAAGAACAACTAAGAAGCAGCCTATCCTACAATAACTTCGGCTAAACATAAGGGGGTGGATGCTTCATAAAAAAATAAAAAAACAGATACAGAGTTCTTAAGAGTCCATCTAGCCAAAACACGAGCAGCCTTGTTACTATCACGATTGATCCAACTAACATCTAATAAACTAAAAGACACCGCAAGAGTTTGAACTTCATCTACAAAATTAAGCAGTCTCCAGGGGATACGCTACTTGGGAGCTTTGACTGCATCAATGCAATTTGCAGAATCACTCTCCACTCCAACATTGTGTATATTCAATCAGCTTGCCAAAATAATTGGCCAGTGAATTGCTTCTGCCTCCACTTGGATTGGGACGTTGGTATTGACCTTTTTTACATTGGCAAACAACAAAGCCCCTCTCCAATCTCTAGCAACTACCGCAACCTATGTCGAGTTGTCACCCACAGCAACATCACAGTTTAGTTTCAAGGTTCCCCTGACTAGGCTTCCTCCATCTCCTAGGCACACTGCTTGAAGGCCTAAAGTTGGAATTACTTGACAAGCACCAATGTTCCAAAAATAATTTTTGCAGCTTTCTACTCAAATCCAAAAATAATTTTTTGAGTTTTTATTTTTATTTTTTATGAACAAAAAAGGTTTCACGATTGTGATCATTGACCAAGCAAACTTAAACTCGTAGAACTCATGGCATAAAACACCCCTAAGTGTGTTAGGGCTATCCACATCGTGGTACAGCATTTTTGCCAAACATACGACTCAAACCAAACAACTTTTAAACCTGCAAATATGACCCAGTTCGGAACACCTACCAACACACCTTCCAGCATTTTATTTGAGTATATTTTGTTTGTTAGTATATTGGATTGTGAATTGTTGTAATCTATATTGCTTAGTGTACTTTGGTAAGCATTTCCCTAGATGTAGACGTGAAGTTGTCCAAATCTCATTAAACTTTATTGTGATTTGTGCATGTTTTAGTTTTTTGTTTGTATGCATGCTCTTTTACGAGTCTTTAATTCCAACAACACATCTGGTCTTTAATTCCAACAACAGATCTATTATATCCAACTAATTGTAATATAATAAAAGGAAAAATTCACATAACCCCTTTGTAATTTCCGCCTAAAATATGGAATCCCTTTGAGGCTGTGAGTCTAACACTTTAGCTCCATATGATATTGTTTATGTGTATACCATAATTGTTTAATCCCTTGAATTTTTTTTAGTACAACACAACTTTCATGGTTGTATTGTTTTTTGTGAAAATACAGCTCTAATTATGAGCATGTGTTATTACATAAACAACTTACCTTTTTTTTTTTCATAGCTAGTTTTAACACTTCACACTTAAAACAATACCACTAGACATATTTCTTCCACTTTGGACATTGAATAAGACATAGGTGGAGTTTGGATCCACGTTTTCGCATTTTCTCCCCCCCCCCCCCTTTTTTTTTGTTTCAATCGCAACTTTTGACCAATTCTCCAGTGAACAGTACATCCGTGTACTGTTTATGGACCCATAAATTTCACTTTTCAGCAACTTTTTCATTAAAAATGGGTCTTACAACACAATTTTGTTACAGTATTTTCAATTTTCAGCAAAATAAGTTCTATCCAAACGGACTTATATTCTAAGACTACACCATCTTTGTTGCACTATTTTCACACAGTTATTTTATGTGTAAAATTCTGATTAGTTGTCAATCACATTTACATAATTCTTTTTTTTTTCTTTTTTCTTTTTTCTTTTTTGTCTACCACTCTATCATCCACCAAAAGAGAATGGTAGAAAATAGTATGTTAGAAAGTTGTGAGATACAGAGAAATTCACGACAAAGGGTGAGGTAAAAGACAAAAGATGGTACATAATGGAAATTGTGTATACGTTATTGAGATTTGAGGATTTGGTGTTGGTGATGTGAAGCCATCCCACCTTCACATCCAACTTTCACGTGGGATTTGATTGTGACACTCCATTCCCATATATCTTTCCTATCAAACAAAAAGACGAAGATGCATCAGATCAAGATACCGTGTAAATCGGCACTTTAAGCGGCTCTACTGTGATATATGACAGTATGAGCATGAGCATGAGCAAGATTGTTATCGATACAGTGAACCACTCCAATTTTCACAGCTCCTGTATGCGACTATTTCTTTTTAGGATTTTACTAATACGTGCCTTTAAATGAGGAAGATTATTATGGATATAGTGAATCACTCCAATTTTCACAGCTCCTGTATGTGACAATTTTTTTTTAGGATTTTACTAATGTGTGCCCTTAAGGACACACATTAATTTTTATTTTTGAAAAAAAATTTCTTAAAAATTGAAAAAGTAATGATAGCTTTTTCATTTCTCGAAAAAATGTTTCTAAAAATAGAAAACTTAACGTGTGTCTTAAAGGCACACATTAACCAGACCCTTCTTTTTAAAGACCAATTTTGGAAGCACAAACAAAAGAAGATATATATGAGTTCAATTTCTGTCCAATGGTCAATAGTCTCTAGACCCATCAGAATACGGACACATGTCCGTATCTTGACGAGTCCAATGCCACTAATCACTGATCAGAAGCCAGATATGATATATATATATATATATATATATATATATATATACCTCAGTGGTCAGCACCCATTATTTTATTTTAGTATGTCACAACTCACAAATAATATTAATCAAACTCGAGCAATCGCACAGCTCCAAGAGAAAATACTATGAAACTTCCTGACCCAAAACAGTGACGCTACATCGGGACTCAGTAGTCAGTACTCACATTTGCAACACGTAACCGTTGATTTTTTCCATAGATATAGAAATAGGTTAAGAATCATTTTATTTAATTTCAGAAGCTCCTTTCTGACAACATCTGAATTCACAAGTTACCTTGTATCAAATCAAATAATAGAACCAAAAATTTTGAATTGAAAAAAATATTCACCCAACACATTGCCACAGAACTCAAACGTGCAATGTTTGCCAGGACTTCTTCATCACTTTCACTTGTTGGGTTAAATTGGGTAACTTCATCAAAGCAATGAGAGAGAGACAGAGAGAGAGAGACGGAAGAAACCCAGATCCCAGTACACCTTTAATAGGGTAACTTCCCATAAGCATATCACTTAGCTACAAGGAAAACAGTCATTTCTGATGGATTGTTTCAAGAAGCCTAGATTTGGGTGCAACAAAACTCAACATTTTTTATATGGACAAGGTTTCTGTGGTTTGCCATAGCCCTATGAAATTGAGCAGTGTGTTTAGTTGTCACTTGTTACTTGCGTATGGCCAACCAGCACTGGCAGAGGAAATACCCTGTAATTGTATAATACACCACACGATCAAGCACATGGCAAGTATTACTCAACCTCCACACAGCACTAAAACTGGTAAAAATACTAGCATATAAATTTGATTGAGTGAACATTTTTAAATTACACTAGAATCTTTGTACTTTCCAAGCATGCCCCACCTGCATTGAAAATTTTGCTATGAACAGATGCATACAGATATTACAGGAATTTTTCCCTTATTTTTGGGAAGTAGCATAATTTACACTCATATTTACAGCATGATACCCATATCCTAAATCAAAGAGAAAAAATATACTATATATGTAGCCAAGAAATAAATTATACACATCAAGTATCAGAAGGCTTCTTCTGGCTTCAGAAAGTTGTGATATTCCAGCTGCGTCATCTCGCCTCCATTCACTGTGTCAAACTCGCAGCGATAGAAGCTGCATATGTATTTAATTACATATAAGAAATTAGTGTTAGAGAATTCCTTTTTATCGTAAAACCTCATTAAAATGTGTTCAGGACCAAGAGAAATACTGTGATTCCACATCTATTCTTGCTATCCTCTCAAAAACGATCATCCAGATGATTTCAAAGGAATAAAGATTCACAGCTAATTCCAACTATTAATCATTTGTCAACAGTGAACTTTTTACGTGATATATTTTACTCTACAGTGATGACTGTGCAAATTGAAACAATTAAGAGATGGGTAAGTCAACCACCAAAAGAATCTGGTTCAGAAAAAAATCATTACTTCTTTTCAAAAAACCCCTAAATGATAGTATGCATCCTATATTATAACATATAAATGGCTAAAATGAATGGCCATCCTAAATTGAATAAGAATTCGTGCTTTATTTACAGTCTTACCTCCCATCCATGCCAAGAATTACCACTGTATTCTTTTGGTGACCGAAAGCAACAATGTAATGAGAACCCTCAGGCAAGCGAAACTGGGCAACTGACCACTCTGAGTTAAAATACTTGGGCAAAACTCCTGCAAGCACAAAGCTAAGTTAGATCCAGAGCCCCCAAAGAGATAAACATACTTTGGCAGTAGCCCCAAAAAAAAAAAAGCAAAAGATAGTGTTTTATGGCTGCTTCAAGTTGACAGGTAGCTAACATGCAACATTTGAAAAATGAAGGGTTTAGACAATGGCAATAAGGATTTTGTCCATTCAAGATTTATTTCATTGGGTCAATGTGTGAAGTCCAGCTGCCACAAAAGTGGTATGGTTTTAAAGGTCCACTTATAAGTACTCTAGGGTTAAAACAGTTTCTAATTTAAAGTATTGTTTTTGCAATCAAGGGCAGAGGCTAGGAAGCACAGACAAGACATAACACAGCACAGAACACAACAATTTTTGAAAAACTAGGACATGACACGATAGGGACTCGAGTTAATTACTTAATTAATATCTTGAAAGAGCCCTCACAATTACATTAGTAAAGTATGATATGGAAATTATCTAACAGAGGAGTAGGCTCTGACTCAAATTAGGAAAGTGTGCTTCCCACTCAGAAGAAACAAAAACTCAGTCAATTCTAGACAGAGGATGAACGTGATTGTTTGACCAAGTGAAAGCATCACCTTCCAAAGGTAAATCCAACATAGCTTGAAATTAAAAAACTCAAAGAAATCCCACATCACCAAGGTAAATTCTAATGGCCTCCTAGGTTGCACGGACACGCCATTTTTGGCGTCGTGTCGGTGTCGGACACGTGTCGGACACCGGTACGGGTACGACTCGCCTGATTCCGGTGTCCGGCGAGTGTCTCTTTTTTTTTTTTTTTTTTTTTGCTTCTCCGACACGGCTTTGACACAGCTCCGAATGGCTCCGACGCGGCTCCGACACGCCAGCAGTGGAAAAAAAAAAGAAAAATCACAGATGTCTGACCTCTCACCTCTGCCCGCTGCCGCTGCCGCTGCCCTCCGTCGCTCGCCGGAGCTAGATCGAGCCGATCGGCGAGCTGCTCCTCTCTCCTTCTTCTTCTTCTGCTTCTTTTTCTTTTTCTTTTTCTTTGCTCTCTCACCCAGATGCCTTCTTCTTCTTCTTCTTCTTCTGCTTCTTTTACGTTTTCTTTCTCTGTTTCGTTCATTTTAACTTTTCTAATACTTTTCTATATTTCCTTTTTGTTTTGTGGGTCTTCTGCCAACCCCACGTGAAAGTCACTTTAACCATTGAGTAACATATATCAGCCATGATGTCTTTGATATGCCATTGGTCCAAAAGAAAATAATTTATATTATTATTTTGATTATTATTTTTAGTTTTAAAATTTGAATGTAACCTATTTAAACTTTTGATCTGTACTATAAAAATTTTATGTGTATTATTATACTATTTTAGGTGTTAATTTACTTATTTATAGCTCTTACATAATTTAAATTTTAGACATAAACGTATTTTATGTCTAAAAATATTTAAAAATATGTCTAAATATAAAATTTAATTAATTATTTAACCGCCATGTCCCCGCCGTGTCGTGTCCTTATTTTTCAAAAATTGCCGTATCCTCGTGTCCGTGTCCGTATCGTGTCCGTGTCCGTGTCCGTGTCCGTGCAACATAGATTGCCTCCCTATTACCAGTAAACCGCACTATGTTAAAGTCCCCCCTAATACTATAACTATAAGGCACATTCCACAAACTAAAACTCCTACTAACCCTTCCCAAAGTTGTCATCTGTTGGCATTGAGTGTAGGACAATAAACTACAGTAACAGCCCAAACAAAATCTTCTTCTATCCTGCAGAATTTACACCAAATTTACATGAAATGGTGTACACCCCTACTACAACTTTTTCAACAACTATTCTATTCTATAACAACCGTATATCACCAGATGTTCAAATGAATCTAAGTGAACCAAATCTACAAATGGTGTTCCCCAAATACTTCTAGTAATCTGTAGACAGCCTCCATCTTAGTCTCCAAAAGGCAAACGATATCCACTTTCCAGCCACAAAGATTTGATTTCTGCCCCTTTCTCCCCATCATTCAGAACCCCCAACATTCCATGATAAAAAATTTAGCTGCATAATAAGTTAATAACCAGTAAAAGCCCCCAAATCCTTCTTGATGCAGCTCCACTACCCTCTCCTTTATTTGTATCATAATTAATGGGGAAAAACATGTTCTTCAATTCCCTCATTCCCTTAAGACATACCTATTGGGCTCTTTGTTTAGCTACTGTTGTCCACGATTTGTTAAACACCCTATCTTGGAAAACAACCACATAGTTTCTACTTCAAAGACTTCAAGCGAGACCCCCAAAAATCTAGTGAACCATTTTACAAGCTACAAAACCCATACTAAGGTTTCTGAATCGTCATCCTCTCCATAATGGGTCTCATTTAGGTTTCAAAACTGTAACGCTTAGTGTCTTGTCAAACCCATACCCAATCATGGATCCAGCCAGTGTAACGAAACTTCTTCAGGGTCAATGTGAGGCGCCTCACATCGTCTCCTTCTCCTCCATCGATACTTCCCTATAGTGAAGCTCACTTTGTGGGTGCTTTCAAGCTCAAAGCTCTGGGTTCGTTTACAGAGAGGAAGAGTTATCCTCATCTCCAACCAATTGAAGCCCTAAACGACAACAAACCCATGCAGGCTCAAAAACAAAGTATTCTGAGCCCTCTCACAGTCCCCGTCACCACCACCTGCAATAGCTTACCGTGCCAATTGTCTGTGCTACAATTTTTCCTAGACCAAATTTTTACCATTGCTTGTAAACCTAATTCGAATCCCCTCACTGCCCATATGACATCTAATTGCCTTAGGCTTGGGTCTGATTAAGTTTCTCCAGCCCAGAGTGATTTGACAATGAATCCCACCCTTCCCGGCCTTCTTCATGGCTTAATGGGCCGTCATGATTGATAAACTGAAAGGCTTTTCTTACCTTCCTGAGTTGGGCTGAAAATTCTGGGCCATTAGTCCATTCACATGAGTTTGAGTAAGCTAGGCTTTGTAATGGCTTGGCCCAATACCTTTTTCAACAGATCCACGTGGACTTTCCACACATAAATAGATTTCCTTCCTACATTTTCCTCCCACAATTTCTGCCTGCTTCCTTCCACTATGGGTGAGGTGACCAAAATTTTTACCTCTCCATCCTTAGACGATCATGTTACCTTCATTTCCCCTTGTACAATGTACACTGTGATCACAAAAGCCCCACACCTTGCTTTTCATGTTATAGCAGCGTTGTCGCAAACTGCCCAGGAACATCCACTAGGATTGCCAACAACTGTTTGACACTCTCCTTACCCATGAAAGCATGCCTAAAAAATTATATCCCTCACTCATAGGTACAAAAAATGAATACAGCCACCCTTCTTTTAATGTAAGTTAAAGAGACTTGGATTCAATGAAAAGATTTGATCCACCAATTGCAAATTGCCTAATTGGGATCAAGATATTACAGCCCCCTTCACCAAGGGGGCTCCAACTTTTTCCATTCATAATCAAAATCCCATTCACCTCAATTATGTTCTAATAATTTGTTGATCATCATTATCATCAAGCATCTGAGAGAATAAAATGACATTGAAAAAAGTAGGAACATTCTCTTTTCTTTTTACATGGCATTTGAAATTATCAATTATCTTTGCCATGATTCCATGACATCAAAGGAAATATAATATCAACCATTAAGGGCTCCAATTTATTTGGGGAGGTGAGGATTGTGGGTTCCACTTTGTTAAATATATTAAGTCTTTCAAATTCCAGCAACAAAAAATAAATTATTCATATTATCATGCACAACCAAACATAACCTCAATCGTAAAGAATAAAATATTAATGTTCAAAGTAATAACAGCAAAATCATATCAAACAAAACATGGGAAAGAGGTGCTTTACCTCTGATGAAAGAGAGAGATGTGCTTGACTGTGTAACAGCAAGATTTGGATCAGACGCACTTCGAGGCTTGTCATTCCCTGCTGATGCAGAATTAACCTTAAGGCTAAAAACATGGACAGTTCCCTTGTCACTTGAGACTGCTAACCACTGGGCAGTTGAAGAGAATGCCAAACTGTAGATCTCTGCCCTATCTGCACCCCTCCTTACCTACATCCAATATGCAATTAATTTCAAAATATACCTAAAGATGTTTTAAATGCATAATTATAAGTCAACATCGATATGAAGAACAATTTCAAGGAAATCATAAATTTAGACATTTAATAAAGGGAATCCACTTCCTCACAGTACATAGAAAAAATAAACACAACATAGATTAAAAAGCAGTACAGAACCCAACACACAACATCCTTTCCTAATTCAAGGCCTGTCTTGGGTAACATATCTCAACCAACTAACAATCAAAATATGCAAAAGAGGGAGCATGTGTGATAATTAAAAAAGTGTCTAATCTACATTACAAGTCAAGTACTCCTTTTGGAGTAAGATTAAAAGTTTACTTAGGGGTCCCATCCTCCCCTTACAATTACAAGGGAGGGGTCCAGCTAGGGTTAATGGCCTATTTGGATGTTTAAAAAAGGAGGGGGAGTAGAGTAGAGGGAGGGAGAGTAATTTAATTACCTTGTTTGGAAGTTTTTTAAGGAACGAGAGAGAGGGGTTTGAAGGGGTTTCAACTACCTCTAACCCCTCATTTTTAATTCCCCCAAATTGGAGAGATTTGGAGAGAGTAGAGTACATAAATTACTGACCAAGTAAATTACCTAATTTACCCTTATTTTATTAACAAAATTACAATGTTTTGCAACGTAAAAAAAGAAAAAAAAAATCTGTAACCCACAAATTTCTCTCAAGCTCTCTCAGCTCACGCTGGCTCTCTCTCTCTCACGACTTCTTCACTCTTGGACTGTCTTTCACTCTTCTCTCTCACGCCTAGCATTCTCTCACAAAGGTAAACTCTGTTTTAATTTCTGTTTCATGGGTTTCTTTTGAGTTGGATCAAATAACTATGTTCTAAAAATTGTGATTTTATTAGGTAATTTCTTATTAATTGTGATTTTATGGGGTAATAACATGTTATTTGTGGCTGGGTTTCGGATCTGAGGGCTTTTTTTCTTAAATTTTGAAGTTTCAAAGTATTGCTCATAACGTGTTTGATAAAGTGCTTGAGTGAGTCTAGATTGTGAACTTGCATAAATTTGTATATTGTAGCTATATATGGATCTGTGTTTCTTGTTTATTTTTATCTAAACACTTGCAATCCTATTAGTTCGTGACATGGATGAACTATGGTTAAACCTAGGCTTTGTGATTGTTTATTCTATGCAAGTTTGATTTTATGGTCAGGTTTTTTATGATTGGTTTGTGTTTGTGATTTTTATTGGGTAATTTCTTGTTTTTTGTGAATGGGTTTCTGATTTGGGTTTTTTTTTTTTTTTTTTTTTTACTAGAATTTTAAAGTTTCAAAGTGTTGCTCACAATGTGTTTGATAAATTGCTTGTTTGATTGTGTATGATCAAACTGACATGAGTTTGTGCAGTATCTCACTGTGTAGTTGTCTCTCTCTTTGTTATTCTTTTCTTCTCCTCCGTTGTTGGTGCCTTTTACGGTAAAGCAATTGCATGTTGGCCAATGGATCCTACTGGGATCGCAATGGGACCACATCAAACATATTTACTGCACTCCGAGCTGCACCCTTATCTGAACTTCTTCTTTTTTTGGTAGTAACCCTGCTCTATATAATTAATGACATATAAAACACAAGCTATTCATATATCACTGTTTTTATCAGAACATGGTTTGTCAATTAGTAATGGTGATACTTTTATTTGTCTTGTAAAGTTGTTGATGCTGGATATAGTACATACTGCACATTTGAGTTTCTTTGATTGTGTGCATATTCTAGCATGTGCACACACACATGCATTGAACATGTCTCTGCGTTTGCATATTGTTCGTTGCTATGAAGTTGGTTCTTTTATTTGATTTGTCTTGTAAACTTTGGATGGGAGTGGACTGTTTGCAGAAAAGGTCTTGCTTTGCCTTTTCTCCCATTTTCTTGTTGATATTTCTTTACTTTTGAAACATAAGATTAAATTATTTCTGTTTCCAAAACAGCTTGTCTTAAATTTTGCAAGTTTGTTTGTTAAGGTTTTCATTCAATGGGCTGGCATATGACAACAAGCTAAATCTGTTGGTTTTGTTTCAGTAACAGATCTACTAACATGGACTTGTGTACTTGTTGAGTTAAGATAAGCAGTAGATGCTATCCTCTTTGCATTAGTCATGGAAAGTCAAACAGGTCTATAATTTCTTAGTTAGTTCACAATCATATTGCTTGTGTGAAAAGCAGTTCATATTCACATTGTTTCCATGAAAAAGAAAAGGGTAGATGGTAAAACCAGAAAATTCAAGTTTCCTTTCACTTTTCTTATACTCTAGGAGTACAAGCAAAATGCCTAAACAAATAGAAAACTGCATATTTTTTATATTCTCTAGTCATGGTGTTCAATGGAGTTTCAGTGATTCCATTGTGATTTAATGACATGTAATCCATTTTGGGGTCATTTTTTGGCACTCCTGATTGTATCTTAAGCTTCCCTGTTTAGTAATGTGGGGCATGTACCTTCATGACCAAATTTTTATGGATTCTGCTATTTCAAAATCAATAGGAGATCTTTGCAAAGATGTGGTGACACTTGGTAACAAAGTTTTCTTGTAGTTATGGTATTGGCTTAATGATGGTGATGCATCTGGTTTGGATATAGTAACGTCTGAAATTTTCAGTGCCTTGTAAGTTTATAAGACGTTTGAATCTTAAGTACTCGATTACATTTGGAAGCTATAATTTCTTATGTGCTAATTGTTTGATTACAATCAAACTTGTCAAGGTCATTTCATTATACTAATACAATTCTTATTTTTTTTGTCATTTTTTAACAGGCTAAACCTAAAGCAAAAGAGCTTAAGAACAAACCAATTCCAAACTATGACAAATTGGTTGAGCTTTATGGAAAAGATAGAGCAACTGGGGAACAATCTGACCTGCCTGGTTTCTCATACATAATATATTTAACAAGGGCTGTCAGAAAACACTGGCGCTTAGCAGCAAATTTTTAGCTGCTAAGAGGAAAGATTAGGATTTGAGTTAAAAAGAACAGAGAAGTGGAAGAATTGTCCAGGATAGAGGATGTTATGGTTATGATGGAGGCTTGGCTGAGAAAACCCGGATGATTGATCACATTATGAGCATTAGAGGTGAAAAGAAATTGTTTAGGATTAGAGGTATAACACAAATGTGGCATTAATTACTAAACATTGTTAATGTTACAAATGTGGCATTGGTTCCTAAATGGATAAGTATGGTCATGAAAAAAAAATGTTTCAGTGTGTGAAATTCTGCATTTTTTTGAGAAATTATAAAATTATTGTCATTTGCTTTGGTCGAAATTTGTGTGCTACTGCTTAATAGTTAGCAGGCATATTCTCTTGAGAATTTTGGGTTGCTTTCTTTTCAATAGTAAGTGGGCAAACACTTGAATTTAAATTACATAGTGGGATCCTATTTTTTGAGTTAATTCATAGTGTCACTCTCCCTAACTTCTTTTTTTTTTTTTTTTTTTGTCTCAATTTCTCTCCGAATCATCAAAAAATTAAATTCACGTACTAAGCAAAATAAAAAATATTAAAAATAATAATGATAAATGAAAGAAACACTCAAAATTCAATATTTTGTTGATTTTTTCAGTAAACAAACAAAGCAAATATTTTTTTTCTTATATTAATTATTATCAATTAAGGATGATTTTTTTAGTATAATAAAAAAGCAGAAAAAATATTTAATCATAGACCAATGTTGATTATTTAATTCACATTAGAAAAAAAAATTATCAAAAAAATATTGCATGCTATAGTCATAATTATTTAATCTAACAAATTAATCGTATACCAATGTTACAAGTCCAATTTCAAATAAGGTAAATTTGTCTATTTAAATCATTTCCTCTCCTCTCCCCTCCCTCCTAATTTTTAAAACATCCAAACAAGAGGAAGGGCTAATTACTCCATTCCCCCTTACTAATTTTAAAAGCATCCAAACAAGGTGGAGGATAACCATTCCCCTCTACTCTTCTCCCCTCTACTCTCCTTCCTAAACTTCCAAACAGGCCATAAGTTTAACTGACAATTAGACTAACAAAAAACATTTTCCACATTTTCTGATGTTTTGGTACGAAAGAAAATGCAAGTTAACAAAAAGACATTTTGTGGTCAATGGAAATGAAGCCCAATATAGGGCAATGTTAAATACAAAATAAACTGCTACAAATAAACCCTATTAGCTGAATCTCTCTCTCTCTCCCCATAGATTGACTGTTATCATAATGCAATAATGTATACTAGGGCTGTCCAAATCAACCGCCCACCCTCCCAACCTGCCCAGATCCAAACCGGAACCACCCAATCCACAGCTCCGGCGATCAGACTCAGGTCCCGACATCAAAAACCAGATGCCGGCAGGTTGGTTTCGGATCTTTTCCTCTAAAACCCATGAAACCCGACAAGCCCAAAGACCATTAACTCCAGCCATTTTTTTCCATATTTCCGGCCACTTTTGCACTTAAATCCGTCATTTTTTGGCACAAAAACACCGGATCTGGCCAAACCAGTGATTTCTCCGCACGATTTGGCAGAAATCTTGCCAAATCCGACAAGATCTCACCGGATCTTGGATAGATCTGGCAAGATCTCGATAGATCTGGCAAGATCTCGCCAGATCTGACGAGATCTCACCACGTTTCAGTAGATTCTGGTGATTATCAGTTTCACCCGAAACCGACAGCCACCCGCCTGCAACCCAAACCAACAAGCCCGTTACCGTTACGGGTCGGTTGCAGATTAGAAAACCACCCACCTGATCTTGTACGGGTCGGTTATGGGTTGGGAAAAAACCCAACCCGCCTGACCCATGGACCCTAATGTATACTATCAATGTTGTCCAACTGTTGACTTTTTTTACAAATAACCTTTTTTCACTCAAACAGACTGCTTTCCCATCTATTTTTTTGAGTAGAAACCAAATTTGGGTCATGTTTTCCCATTTGAGACTCCCAATGGCCCAAACAGAGAACTTTTTTCCATTTAGGTTTTCTTTTTGTGAATGAAAAATTTTGTTTAGAAATATTAATAATTTTCCATGTACACCAACAACAACAAAAAAATACTTTTTGCTTATCTTCAAAGTCAACCAAACACAAGAAAATGATTCATTTTTCTCAACAAAAAAAAAAGAATTCCATAGAAACAACCAAAGATTACAAGGCAGCACAATAGAATTTATTAAAGAGCAAAAAAGGACAAAGCCCAAGTACATGGGAACCATAAAAGAGCTATCTGAAAACTAAGAACTAAAATAACTGGCATCTAAGAATTCCACTAAAAAAATAATAATATCCCGAATAAAGAACTCAACAGAAGTAATGGGGGATCCCATCTCTTCAAAGACCTAGAATAGGCAAGAATCATCAATATTTCATTTCAGTTCCTTAAAACATCTAAAATGACTTCCTCTTAATTTTAACATCAACACAAGCACCTTCTTACTTCTCAAAAGGAAAATTCATATTATTACATACACTCTCTTATCATGCCACTCAAATATCTCAACTTATCCTCCCATCAAAAAATTTCATCTAATGTTTGATATATGAGTAATTAAATTATAGAAAACTATTCTTAGACAATATATACGATAAAATCACTCCTACCCTTGCATTTATTCATTCAAAATTTCAGACAGCATACATGCTAACATCATTCCCGCACCAGCATATTTCCAAGCTTCAAGATTCTTCATATCCAAAAGCATAGACAACTTTTTTTTTTGACAAGTAACAAATTTTTATTGCAAAGAGAATTACTTCATGTTCATGAAAATGAACATGAATGATCTTAAAAAATTATGAAGTACCAAACAGAAAAGCTAAGAGAATTTTGAAACTAAAAAATCGAAGTACAATATGTAAAACCCCAAGGTCAAAGACCACTTAAACAAGGTATGAATAAAGATTTCAAATGATCTAGGGACCTCCCAATATCTTTAAAGATGCAAGAGTTGTGTTCCTTCCATGCTAACCACATCAAACATGATGGCACTAACAACATATGTTAAACTACTAATCAAATCTACCAAAGTAAAATGTTCAGCCTATTTTGACTGGTACAAAATCATTCGTATTGAGATAATATGGGTCTATTCTTACTATAATGCTAAGTTGGATGGAGTCATGTATATACACATACACCCCAAAACTCCCAAAACTCCACACTAGTATCAACCGACATCAAACTACTTCGTTACCTTAACCAAAAACCAAAATGGCCCCTGGCCGTATTATGAGATACGACAAATAAAATGTGAAAGGCATAAAAGTAAAATTATAGATTTCTTTCCTTTCCATTCCTTTATAGAACTCACGCTAAGAAAATACAGCATATTTCATGTCATTTTTTTTATTTTATCATTAACCAATTACTTCATTGTGAACTACAAAGAATCTGAGCTCAAAGCCATGAAGCCTAACTAACCTTCAACAGTTACACTAGCAATTAACCATTATGCAACTGTAGCTTAATGACAAATTGCATTGCCTAACATACTTCTAGTTTACAAATTGTACTAATCCCAATGCCTTCAATCACATCAAGTATCTACTTAAGATATTTCCCTCGCAAAGCTCATACAAAGACTACACTTCTAATTTACCACACCACTGTTTGGCTAAAGCTTCATACTCTGAACACATTCAGTCACATTCCTTATTAAATCAGTCCAAAAGCTTTAACAATCACGCAATTCCAAATGCATGTAATTCATAAAGATAAAGCGAGGACAATTAAAGCTCATGTATGTATCAAAGCAAATGTGCTAATCACATACCTCTTGGAGCAAAGTTCCATCAATTGTATTGTAAACACGGACCAGAGTGCCTTTAGAGCTAGCCGTGGCGAGCAAGTGACCGTCGGGGGTGAGTGCAAAGCAAGCGATCCTGGAGTCGTGAGCCATGATGAACTTGGTCCTCTTCGAAGCGTAGTGCTCGACTCGAACCTGTCCCTTCTGAAGGCCCGGGCAGACGAGAACGAGCGAGCTGGTCTGCTGCGAGACCGCGCAGAGTCCCTTAGGGTTTGCAATGGTCTCGATCTGGTGAAGGAGCTTGAGGTCCGCGAAGTTGTACACGTACACCTTCTGCTCCAAAACGACGACGATCCGATCACGCCGGAGCCTCACGGACCGCACGTTTGACCGGAACGACAGCTCGCCGATGCACCTGCTCTGATGGTCATCCCAGATCATAACCTTGTTCGGCGGGTACTGAGGGTGAGGTCCGCCGCCGACGAGCGCCAGGATGTTACAGCGAAATAGCATCTCCACGGCGGATATCCCGCCGCCGGATTCCTCCGCGGCGGAATCGGTGGGCGAGGATATGAAGTCGCGGCGGAAGATCTCGCGGAACGGGTCGCAGTTGAAGATCCGGAAGCCGTGGTCCGTTCCCGCAGCGAAGCAGCCGTGGTCCTGGTTGAAGGAGAGGTGCAGAAGATTCGGCTGCGGCGATGGCGGCGAATCGGGCGGCGTGGTGAACGGGTTTTGGAGGTTCGGGTTCTGGGTAGGGTTAGGGTTGGGATTGGGGTCCTGAGAATGAGGAGGTTCGATCGGGTCTTGTGGCATGGGAGAATCGGAGTCGGATTCGAGAGGAAAAGAGTGGTCAGAAAAGGTGTCAACATCAGAAAAGGAGTCAACAAAATTAGTGTTAGGGTTAGGGTTTGGGTTAGGGTTTGGATTTGGGTTTGGCCATGGAGGAGAAGGGAAAGCAGAGAGAGTAGTCATGAGAGAGAGATGAGTCGAAGAGAGTTGTAGAGAATTTATTAGATTCCAGATATTTGAAGGATAGAGAATCTCATCTCATCTCATATCGGAGCTAGCTAAACCCAAAATTTTATCAGAAAAAAAGAGAAACGGTGAGTGATGGGACTGTATAACTGTAAAATTATTTAGGACTTTGACTCTCTTTTTTTTTTTCTTTTTTTTCTTTTTTTTTTTGTGCGGTAGAATTTGGGTTTTAGGTTTTGGATTTGGAGTAGTCTCTGAATTTGGTTAGGTTCGTTGAGTAGTGTAGCGACGAAGGTAGGTGTCTTTCCCTTCTCTTTCGCTTCTACCCTACGCGATTTTTTATTTTTTATTTTTTATTTTTTATTTTTTGCTTCTTGTTTTGCTTTAGCCCACGCCACTGGTCTATTATTTAAAAAGTAAATATACGTATGGAGCGTGCAACCAATAATAGGATATTCTGAGTAATATTCATTTTTCTAAACTTTGCCTGGGTTTCAGGGTAAGTTCCTCTGTACTTATCCTATGGGTGAGTAATGTTATTGGAAAATTTTTAGGTACTTCTATAGTATGAAAAAATAATATTACCTCCTCTTATATTTATAGTAAACCCTATCATGAATTTAATGAGTAAATCCTATTATAAATATGAGAAGAGAAAGCATCATTAATTATCATAAATTAAAGATAATACATAAGAATTACTCAATATTAAAGATAGTACCAAATTTATTACTGAAAGTGTCATTAATTACCATAAATTAATTTAAACATTTTTTTATTAAATGCTTAAAACCTATTAATTACATTTATTATTACTGTATTCTGCATATAAATATCACATTTAGAGAAACCAAGCTCCTATTTTGTAGATTCTCAACAACAACAAAAAAAAGGCTCCTATTTTGTAGTAAAATTTTGAGCAAAAATATAAAGAAGTACTACGTTCATAATATTTTCATAACAAATTTACAACTTAAATTAGAAAGTATTATAAATATATTGTGGACATAGCATTTTTTTAGCAATATATATATAAAGACAGAGTGTTAAAGACATGTAGAGTCAATTGGTCAAGATTTTCATCCATCGCATATAGCAAATAGTCTTTCCATCCATTTTTAACATCAAGAAATCACTAGAATGATTATGAATCCTAAATATGTACTATTAATGACAAGTAATTAACCAACACGATGCTATTCAACCAAACAATAAGATATCATATTGAAAATTTCTAAATCTTAACATTCAAATGGACTTAGTTATAATGACTACTATTTATGAACTAAAAATACCATTTATCCCAAACAAGTAACAAGATGATCCTTCTTCTTTTTTTGATAAAAACAAGATGATCCTTCTTCTTGTTGTTTTTAATAAAGTTTCATCCATATTAACATATTCAGCAAAAATGCAATTGGGGGTTGCAATTATATGACACATGTCTTTGGGCTAACTGTTTAGGGTCATTTTTTAACAACACAAATCCATTGGGCCCAATCTGAAAAATAACACCATAATATGCTATGAGTCCAAATGTAGTTCAAGACACTTCGACTTGTTCCTCAGTCTGTCTTGAGATTGATTTTCTAGGGCCTAGAAACAATCTCTGCTAAAACAGTGGGAGAGACCCATACTAATTTAGGTCAGGCCCCAAAAAAGATGTTCTGGCTTGGAAATGTTAACCCAAAAAAATGATATTCGCACCGTTGCCGGGGATCAAAACTGGGTCACTCGCGTGACAGGCGGGAATACTCACCACTGTCCACTATACTACAACAAGTTGATGGTGAGTGTAATCATATATATTATAAAATATTTTTTACTTAATATAACAGTGTTAATAACATCACCAGTGGTCAAAGGACAATGGAGGATAATATCATTGGCGTCCAGAATGAGACAATGTCAAAGGATAGCGGTGTTGGTGGTGACTGGTGAGAAGTGGCAAAGAATAATGTTGCTACTAGTTGATCATGAAGGAAGACCATGTTTGGGTGCATGAGGCGAGTAGCGTATAGGCATGTGGAATGATAAATGAGGAAAAATATCGTTTTTCATTTGAAATTGTTCCATTTTGTGGTTTAGATTATATTATTAAATTTAAAAGTGTATTCAGAAATATGTCATTTAAAATTTGAAGTGTTAATATAGTTTGTAAATTGTTAAATTCAAGAACTAAAATTCTAATTGTGAAATGAACACTCTACATTTTGAGTGAAATTAAGAGTATCTTGTTATGTGAAATGAGTAGAGGTTGGTCCACATGCACTTGTCTAACTGGCTAGCACATGAGAGTGCTTGAAGATAAATGTGTTCACATGTGAGGATTCAAGTGATGTGTGAAGGCACGTGATACATTTTTTTGGTTACAATTCTTTTGACATTCTATAAAGTGACCATTGACAAACCAAATCGTGTGATTTGTGACACAAAAGATCGGTTAGAAGGAACGAATACGAAGAGACGAGAGAGAAGAATTTAACAACAATAACATTCACTACACCAAAATAAGTCTATTACATCAAGTGTTAATATAACAAAATTAGTATAGTGGTATTAGACATAATATCACATCTAAAAATTAAAAGTCGTTGCAATAGTAACTTAAAAATAGTACATTAATAATAATTAGTTGTAATAATTTATAATTTTCAGTTGCAATAGAGATTTTAATACTAAATTGAATTTAGAAAATTTTTTGCAATAACTTAAATTGAAGAAATCGATTTTTTTTAATAACTTAAATTGAAGAAATCAATTTTTTTTAACAACTTAAATTGAATAAACCATTATAATAACTTGATACCAATTATATATTTTGCGATATATTATAATAAATCGAAATTTCAAAGAGATGACTTATTACAACAAATTTAACATTGCAATAACTAAAATATCAATTATTTTATAATTTATTGCAATGACAAACATGAAGCTGCAATGAATATATTATTACAATGATCTAATTCCAATTATTTTACAATCTATTGTAAGAAAAAATATGAAAAATTTAATTATTACAATAAATATACCATTGCAATAATTTGAACCCAAATTATTTTTGTCAATTCTTTACAATCTATTGTAATAAAATTCATGAAATAATAGCCTATTGCTACAAGATATTCGAAGTAATAAATTGTTTATTGCAATAGCAAATATATTATTACATCAAAATTTTCATTAAAATATTTAAGGTTTATTGCAACAAAATTTTTTTGTAGCACAAACTTATTACCTCAAATTTTATTGCAACACTTCACATAAACTATTGCAATAACTTCAATGTTATTGCAATGATTTTTTTTGTTGTAATAAACATTTTTTGTTGTAGCGTGCCCTTTTTTAGCATGCACTTGTGAGGAATGTCAAATACATTTTCAGTTTGTCTGAAATTTTTCTTCAAGAAATTGAAAGCATTGTTTATCAAAAATCAATTTCTTATATCTGCTCATTTGCCTGCAACCACTTTATTCTCACCAATCAAGTGAACAATACCAGCACGCAATGCTCGGTCCAAAGCCTCAATCTCACTCTCTAACACCTCTTGCAGCTTCTCTTCATCAACATCCTTTACATCATTATTTTCATCCTCTCCATTAGCAAACCCAACATCCAGTTCACCTTCATTTTCACCATTATTTAGTTTACTTTGAGAGAGCCAAAAATTGTTTATAATATACTCCTTCAATCTTTCAACTAACATATTCTCAAAATGCTCATCCTTAGAACGTGTATCTATGTTCCATACCTCACAACACATCGAAACGCATTTTCGTCTTTAGGCTCCACTTGACGAAATAGGAAACGCTCTTCAATTGGAACCTTGCTGATAGGTAGTGACTTGATGGTGACGAAGACAAGGACTGAATGCAGTGTAGGAACATTTACCACATAATGCTTGAAAATGGGTGGGATGCCTTGAACAAGCTCTAAGTAGAACAAGGCCAACCCAGGCATTCGACATAAATTTGTGTTTGCAGCTATGTCCTTGAGCTTCCTTAAAGAGACTTTGTGGTCAAGCTCATTAAAGTACTTTCTTTTGTGCACATCGTTCCAAATATACATTATGGTCATTAGTATTGCAGCAAAGGCCAGGGGAAGATATCCTCCTTGAGAAAATTTATAGAAGACTAAGCTTAAATAGAGAAGCTCCACACTACTAATGACAAGAACATAGGAGATAACTAAAAGTATGTGAGATTTCCATATCATGATCATGATTAGCACTAGGAAAGCTGATGTGAGAGTTATAACAAATACCACTACTATCTTTACATACAAAGGAAGTTAACATTATCACTACAAAAAAAAAAAAAAAAGACATGTTACCACAAGTAATATTGCAACAACAAAAATAATTGGGGTAATATATATACTATTGCATTTATGGGTTGTTTTTTGTTGTAATAGTAACTTAAATTTATTACATCAATTAAGATTGTTGCAAGAATTATATTGTTACATCTAAATGTGTTGTTGTCATAACTAAACCTTATTTTATTTTGAAATATGTTGTTCCAATAAGTAACCACTTATTTCACATCAAATTATATTGTGGTAATAGGTGAAAAAAGACTTGTTATATGTGTTTGATCATAAACTCAACATGTTATGTATATATTTGTGTTTTTGGACATGTTAATTTGATGGAGTACTTTGAGTTTTGCATTTTTTTAATTTGTTATTGAAGTTTCTCAATATAATGTTTATATTGTCTTATAATGTGTATATTTCAAGACAGGGTAATAGAGAAATTAATAATAAAATAAAATAAAATAAAAACTCAACCTATTGCAATAAGGCTGTTTGTTGTAATAAGCTATGACATTTTTCACATATTACAACAAAACCTTTGAAGCAGTAAACTATTGCCACAAAGTTATTTATTGTAATAAAGAAGTTATTGCATCAACTTGTTTGTTGCAATATGTAGAATTTATTGCAATGAGATCTTTGTGTTGCGTAAACCTATTGCCTCGAAGTTTACTACAATGGCTCGCAATAACTTTTTCAACGTTGCAATAACACCTTATTGCAATGACTTTGTAGTTATTGCAACGATTTTTCCCATTGTAACAAGCCTTTTTTCTTGTAGTGATTGCTAACAAGGAACATTAAAACTTATGGGAAATGATGCCCAAGATGGAGAAAATAAGGGGGATTATGTTTAGTATTGAATTTTATGTATGATTAACACAATTAGGACTTTGAACTTACATATATGAAGAATTAGAATTGCAATAAGGATATCAAAAGACTCACATGATTAATTTGGCTTATGTGTGAGTCTTGCAAGTTATAAATCACCTCCCTTTTCTCCTTTTTTTTTTTTTTTTTTTTTTTTCCCACATACTACAGTTAATAGTATTATAGTCAAATAAATAAGTGGTGCTAGAGGGAGAACACAATATCAACATTTTGTAGCACAACATGTTTAAAACATGAAAATGAGTTGGCAGCTTTCTATTTAAAATATAAGGATTAGGATTAGAGTTATCCAGATTCATCAGAGTACCCGACCCACCCTAAGAACCGACCGAATCCGACCTGAAACCGGCCAACCCGACTACTTCGGCGAGTCGGCGATGGGTCTTCATCACCAGAAACCGATTCTGGCAAGTCGGATTTCGGTTTTCCTCCCTTAAAACCTGAAAAACCAGAACCAACCGAAAGATTTCCATTTTCCGACCAAAATTTCTAGAATCCAGCGAAAAAACCCAGATTTTGGACAAAATTTTCCAGAATCTGGCAAAAAAACCCAGATTCCGATGATATTTTTCCAGATTCCAACGCTATTTCCCTTAGATCTAGTGAGATTTTCGTTGGATCTGGCGAAATCTCATCGAATCCGGTGAAATTTTCACCGAATCTCATCAAATCCCTTAGACCTAGTGTTTTTTCCATCGTTTTCTCGCCGTCCCGAATCCAATCGACCCGCCCACCACCTGTTGATGTTCTGAACCGCCCGACCCGATTACTCTGGCGGGTCAGCGGCGGGTGCCTTTTTTCTCCACCCGATTCCAGCGGGTCGATTCCGAGTTGGGCACAAACTCGACCTGGACCGACCCGTGGACAGCCCTAATTAGGATGTACTCATCACCATGGTTACTAAATTTTGTAAGAGAAGTTAATGCCTAATGGAGATCTGGTGAGATTTTCATTGGATCTGGCGAAATCTCATCAAATCCGGTGAAATTTTCGCCGGACCTCATCAAATCCCTTAGATTCGGTGTTTTTTCCACCGTTTTCTCGTCATCCCCAATTCGATCAACCCGCTCGCCACCCGTTGATGTTCTAAACCACCCGACCCGATTACTCTGGCGGGTCGACGGCGGGTGCCTTTTTTCTCCACCCGATTCCAGTGGGTCGGTTTCGGGTTTGGCACAAACCCGACCCGGACTGACCCGTGGACAACCCTAATTAGGATGTACTCATCATCATGGTTACTAAACTTCATAAGAGAAGTTAATGCCTAATGGAGATTCAAAGGCAAGTGTCTTAGAAAATCGAGGAAGGAGCTCCATGTGTTACAAGCAAGAACATACATCCTAGACTAATTCCTCTTGTTATTTATTTTGAATTCATTAATCTATTGTTTTGCTACTTTTGTAGTTTTTTTTTTAGGCGTTAATGCAAATAAGTAATACGGTAAGTTGTAGTTTTCATAATTTGATCTCTAATTATTATGATATTACAATCTAATTTAAGTTTCGTCATTTTGTGACATAGAAAGTTTTGCTTTCTTAATCACATCATAAATAGTCAAGGTATTTCTTCCATTGATTTAAGGGAAATGCTAACAGATGCCCTTAGAGCAAAGATTAATAATTAATTTAAAGAAAATTTTTATAGGAAAAAGAAAAAAAAAAAAGCAATTAATGTTTTAACAATTTTTCTCATTTCTTATAAAAGTAGTGTTAAAACTTTTCTAAAATAAATTGTTAACTATTACCCTAAGATCATCCATTAGCTTACTTAGTGTTAATCTCAATATCAACATAGAGCAAAACATATTTGCAACCTACACTAAAGTAGCATGCATCATCGATATGGACAAAGTACTCTTTATTGAGAAAGCGGTCAACCCATGGCCCAAAATGGATCTTCAAAAAAGCACATAAATCATAGGGCAAAGCCCACGATTGCCCAAGCTAGCAGCCCGTGAGATTCACCCAAGGCTCATTAAGCCTAAGACCCATTCAAATTGGCTCGTTGCCAATGCAAATAAAGCTTAAATTCGGTCCAAGTTGGGTCTTCAAAGCAACACATGAACCATGAAACAATGCCCAGAACCCTTGAGCTTGACCCTTGTGGTTGATCAAGTGGGCACCTGGCATTAATCTGAATTAAGCCCAAAAGGTCAAGCCATTATCAAATCAGCATGTGTGGGTACTTAAATAAATAAGCCCAACCAAGATAGCCCCAATCCATTAGCATAGCCCACGTGTTTGGGTTGTGCCTACACATAAAAAGCAAGAATGAGCCCCATGAAAATTCAATGTCAAAGCATAAGACCACTTGCTAAAATTGACTTGCTAAGACTCACAACAAAGCAACAATAGGCAGCCAAAACCTGTGATTCAAACAAGCATTAAGTTCAAATCGAAGTCTTTCCTTCATCATGTGAATCAAGCTCACGCAAGGAGAGACAACTAGCCAAGGAAAGAGATAAGAAGCAGTGGGTTGGAAGGCAACTCGAAAATTCATTCTTGTTTAAATATATCGCAACTTGATGTAATGTACATCAAAAGTCTTATAATTCAATATTACAATAATTAATATTATCTTATTTTCCTATAAGACTAATTTGAATTTGCTTCCTTTTATTTGTTGAAATCATTGTATTTTGGAATACAAACGCTCAAGCAACTCAAAGCACTAGTTGTAAGGGATAAAATATATCTTAAAGAGATATTGTCAAGCATTAGCCTTAATCATAATTTGTATCATTAATTTTTAAAGCATATGAATTGTGAATAATTATATATAGTTTCTATTTTGTTATATTGTGTGGAGAACAGAGATTTTATTATTATTCTTGTTTATAGCATATGTTGGTGTTTATTATAATTGGATCTATTTGTGTCTTTGTTTACATAATCACAAAAATAAATTATTTTAAGCAATAATATTTTTTATGAATAAAAAGGTAGGAGGGGCGGCCAGAGTGACTTTTTTACTTGGGTTTTACCATAGTAGAATTATATCCGCTGAATTCAGATCTACAAGCAAAAAAAAACTGGTTAATTACAGCGATTATCCCAATCACGTGATTACACTAGAAGTCAGATGTTCTTGAATAAAAGTTGGCAAAAGTTTCAACTGTACGTTGTCAACTTGATCGTATGCATTGATGATTATAATAACGAGTAGGTTGTCGTCAACTTGATCGTATGCATTGATGATTATAATAACGAGCAGGTTGATGTCAACCAATAGGCAAGTTGTGCCTTGTAGCATTTAAGAGAAAAGATGGTCATTGATATATATATATTAATTAACTTTTGGCAAAAATATCAACCACCCGAAAAATATTTTATTTACCTGCTCTTTTACTTTTCTTGGAGACACAAAGATTAAGGGCACGTTTGGTACAAAGTTATGATTACTATATGGGAATAAGAATAAGTATTATAAGGAATACATTAAGTTGGAATGTAATAAATATTACTATTCATTAGTTTTAATTCATTAATTTGGTGACCATTTAGAAATAGAATCCTGAATATGCATCAACAATTTAGTAGAGTATAAAAACAAGGCGTAATTAAATTATTTTAAGTCAAATTTCTTAAAATACACTTATTTTAGGGTGTTCAAAATAGAGTTAATAATTAACAACAAGGAAAATTTATTTTCTTTCATTTTGAAGATGTGACAACTAATGGCATTTTAGAAAAAAAAATTTAAAAAGTTACATAAGGTGAATGAATAGATATTCAGTACTTTTGATAAGAAATAGTTATTCCTCATTTTGAAGAATAACTATTCATAAGGAATAACTATTCATTTTAATAAAAATATAACCAAACAACCGAATAATTATACCATAGAAATATTTATTACATTACAGTGTCTATTACAATCTACCAAACATGCCGTAACAATCAAAAAGCCTCAATTTTTTCGATATAAAACATTTTATCCACGAAAAAATGTTCTTGATAGAACATACTCTTGAGATCTTAAAAAAAGGTTTTTGGTCACACTAAAAATATTTTCATTAAAATCAACAAAAACTCATAAGAAATAGTAATTAGCTAGGTAATAATACACCGGTGGTAGTTGTGTCAAGGAGAGGGTGGACTGGTGGGTGGGACTTGGGAGGATTTTTTTTTTTTTTTTTTAAAGATACGTGTAAGCTTGGTTTGGATTGGGAAATGGGTTATGCTTTCTCAAAAATGAATACTCTTTCCCACCATTTTTGACATAATTTTTCTTTAATCATGAAAAACTTTTCCAAAATATGGTTTGAATCACAACAAAGAACGATAATCATAAAAATTCCATTTCATTACATTGAGAAGTTGCATCTAATCAAATCTTCCTAGAACACGTACCTCTAGACAAAGATTGTGAGAATTGTGGGAAAATACAATTGGATAAGAAAACTAAGAATAATAATTAGACCAAAAAGAATCAAAGAATCAAAACCACCAGTATATCCTAGTAATCCTTCCTGGTATTATCTGCATCATTAGAAGCTCCATCATCAGATTCAGGCACCAATTCTCCGATCAAAATTCCACCAAGCATTCCTCCCACCACTGCCATGCCCAATTCTAACCCAACATTATTATTTCCATCTAGCTGCTGTGGCTGCACCACCTGTGGCTGCCCATGATGATGATATCCCAACCCTGGTGGTGGTGTGGGATAACCCTCCGGTAGCGGTGGCGGTGGTGGACCCCCACCACGAATAGGATATCCCATTGTAGATTGTGAAGTACCACTTTGAGGAGGGTTATAAGTCTGTGGGATATTCAATCTTGTTGGTGTGTATGCTGAGCTACTACTCGTTCCTACATGTGGAGGAGGATAGGCAGTAACTATTGGTGTATCATCCTCAAACCTATAGGACAAGTTTAGTTCCCCTTTTGGCTTGCCAGAGGGTTCTTTAACTTGGTATGTCAAATACTTAACAAAGTTGCCTTCTTCAGCTTTGTCTAAAAGCTCTTTCACAGGGACCACGACCTCTCCAATCTCCTTGTCTCCACGGATGTGGCCATGGTGCATGAGCTTGATGTTGAGAAAAAGGTAATTCATCTTTGCCACGGCTTCATCAAAGGTGAACTTCATGGTGTGGTTCCACATGGGCTTTGAGCCACAACCCTTGTCCACAGGAGTTCTTTGCTCAGTTTGGGGGTTGCTGGACAGTGTGACCACGGCATACACGTCCATAGAATGAAGATGATTCACTTTTTTGAGACCCCTTGCAGAGTTCATAGTTATCTCCAAGTGTTTCATCTCCATTTTTCTTAACCTTCTGTTGAGTTTCTTTATTGTTTCTGAGCTCTTCTTTCTCTTAGACTCTCTCTTCTTTTTTTCTTTTTTTCTTTTTTGGGATTTAGAGAGGGGATGATATATATTTTGAGGTTCATATACAACAGGTAAAGTCAATGGCAGTCTGAATGGGAGATAAGAATTAACGTGTTCAAGTGACTTTTCCTTTGTTTGTTAGATCCAAGGTCCGTCTCAGGCTATGTTTGGATTTGGACGTTTGCGTTTGGCCTTTTTTTTTTTTTTTTTTTGGCATGTGTTTGTGGCTACTGTTTATGTACTGTTCAATAAACAGTAATCGTAAAATTTGACTTTTCTCGTTCTTTTCAGCCCATCAGTGCATATTGTGTACTGTTTATGAACCCACAAATTTTACTTTTTAGCAACTTTTTCATTAAAAATGGGTATCACGGTATTATTCATACATTTAAAAATTATTTTACTATAGTATTTTTCAATTTTCAGTTTCAGTTTTCAATTTTCAGCTGTATCTAAACGGACTCAGGTTGATGAATGAGTCCCAATTAAACACTTATTAATTTGGTCAATTATAGAGGGAAATTTTTACTTTTTACTCCAACCATATTTTAACTAATTCATTTATCATCGAACGTGCACAATATTTTGCTATTAAAACTTAAAAGCAAAGATTTTTGATTTAGTTTTTGTTTCAATTTCGTGTCAATAGGTAGCTTTCGTTTGTTGTTTCTTTTTTTTATA
The DNA here is from genome assembly GCA_029955455.1 of Quercus agrifolia. Lineage (NCBI taxonomy): Eukaryota > Viridiplantae > Streptophyta > Magnoliopsida > Fagales > Fagaceae > Quercus > Quercus agrifolia. The sequence continues at coordinate 12,471,425 of JARQAD010000012.1, read as the reverse complement.
CGCTTTGTTGTTTCTTTTAAGGTCAACAGGGTGGGCTCAACCAATTTTGAGGTTTAAAGGGGAAAATTTTAAGCGTGGCTTTTTATTTTATTTTTTATATTTAGATATTAATCAAATAATATTTATTTAATTAGTACTATTTGCATTATTATCAAATAATTTTTTGTTCATTTGTTATATTTTCATTTAAATCTTTTTTGTTGTGTCTTGTTTAATACTAATAAAAAATTTATCTATAAATGCCTTTTGAGATTCAATTTGTTTTTCTAGTTTTTTGTTGTTCTTCTTTTTAAGTTTTTCATATTTAGATGAATATTTTGTAGTAGATATTTATAATTACAAAAATATATTTATAAATAAATGAAACATGATTTATAATAGAAAATTATAATTTAACTAAAATCAAATTTAAAGTATAGAGCAATAGGCCTAATTTATCAAAATTAAGATTGCAACTTATTAAATGATGTAGTCACTTTATACTCTAAACTTGCACAAATAAAAATTTATTTATCATATAGCTAAATAAATTAGTACTAATACAAAAAGTAGATTATCCTTAAAGGATAACTAATAAATATATACTTACACAATACAAATTAAATAAATTACTTCAAATATTTTAAAAAATTCAGTACCAACAAAAATGGGAAAAATCAAACTAGTTAAAATATAAAAAGCTTTAAGTGAAGTAACAAATGGGTTGATGTGTAAATTTTTTTTTAGCTAAATGTGGATTAATGTGTAGTTGATGTGACACATCAACCCATGGCTAGAGTCTATAGACTTTTTATTTAATGTTTTTTTTTTTAATTTTTATTACAAACTAGTTGTCAATGTTATGGATTATAGTAGGAGCATTTTTAATTTATAATACATTCTATTAGCTAATAAAATAGCCTTAAATATATAGTTTTTTTAATTTGGGTAAAAGGGTAAATTAGTCTTAATTGAAATATAATATAAATATATTATATTATATTAATTAAAAGAGGGAGCTTTTTTTTTTTTTTTGGAGCCTTAGGCACTGCCTTAGTTGCCTATATACTAGAGTCGGCCCTAATAATAAAACAAAAATATCCCAAGTACCATTTCTCTGATGGAAATGAAGCTATATGAGTGTTTTAACTTTTAACTAATCTAAAGTTTTTCAGACTTGGAAGATATTTAGTAAAGTAATTAAGTTTCAAAGCAAACAATATTTTTTCAAACTTGAGTTTAGCTTGTTGGCTAAACAAACGAACATAATCAAGCTTTTTTTTTTACCAAGCTGAGCTCGAGTTTCATTAATTTACATCCCTAACTTGAATCAACTCCCTTGAAAATTATTTCATTTCCTATATTATTCCCACAACATGCTTGCCTATTGGTTATTTTGTGTTTTTTGTAAATTAGAATTTCGTGGCTATCACAGGCTTAGAAAGACAACATTAGAAACCCAAATTACATATTTATATTTAAGAGGAAAAAAAAAAAGAAAAAGAAAAAACCAGATTACATCATGCACATCCAAAAAGCCTAGGAAGGCAATCGTTTTAGAGAATAGAGAGGCTCAGGCAAGGGGAGCTGACATCATTTAGAAGTTTTTATTTTTATTTATATTGGTTAGAACTGAATGTACTACTACCAGAACCTCACAGAAGTTGAACATTCAAATTTTAGCAAAGGAAAATAATAATCAGCAAAGCATTTCATCAAAACCAAAAATAAGACCAAGTCTGGCTCATTTATTCAGTGATGAGGCTTTTTTTGACAAGGTTTTTTTTTTTTTAAAGAATCTTTTTGACAAGTTGTTGGATCAAGTTTGAGTAATAACAGTTATTGTCTCGGAACAGGAATATTTGGGAATGCTTTTACATTCAAGACGAACCGAACCTGTCAATTAGGCTTGAGAACTATAGTATAACTGCGTCAACCAACAAGCACAGTGTGCTTGGTGGACCTGTGGTTGAGAGAGAGAGGGAGAGTCCAGAGTAACCGAGTAAGTGTCCATCTTAATCAGGGTTGTAAAATGTAAACGTATCAAACTGTTCATAAACAGTCAGGGTTTGTATTGATAAAAAACTTATTTGTGTTTGTTTGATAAAAATAAGTCAAGTTTGAGCCTTAATTTTAGACTAATTTAATAAACAAACTGAGCCCAAGAAAAAAAAAATGTTTACAAACAGGCTTATGAACAACATGACCTGATAATAAAAAAACAAGCAAAGCTTAAGCTTGTTTATAAGCTTAAAAAAACAGGTTATATCTTACTAAGCCTATAATTAATTCTAAGTTAGAACCACTCATTCAAATTAAATGGGAGGAATACACTCAACTTGGGAATATGTTTGATGAGTTCTAGACGTCCACATTAACCAAAAATAAACTAATAATATTCTGCCTCCTACGTTTGTTTTTATCCTTCATTCTTACACTTGAGAATTAAGCAAAAGAACTAGAAATCAAAAGGTTGGAATAGAAGTTTCCTGTATTTTTCTTCAGGCGTGTGAAAGGAATAGGAATTATACGGATGTGTTTAACTAATTTAATATTTTTTTTTTCTTACAATAAGTGATAGAGGAAGGATTTAGATCTAAGTTCTTCATAAGAGAACTAGACAATACCACTTAAATACAAAACATTTAACTAATTTACTTCTTCAATGAGCAAGATATTTGTATAGTAATATGAGATTGTTTCTTGTGTTTGATACGGTGACAAATTTGGTCAATATAAATTTTTTTTTTTCCTGAAATCAACTAAAACTAATTCAAAAAAAGTAAATTAATAAATTCCAGTGTATACATCTTCCCCAAAAGCATATTTTTCGATAAATCAAATGGAGAGTAAACTTTGCAACAAATATAAAAGCTTCTCCTACAGTCCTACCCATCTTTTTCCACAGCTACCCGATTTTCCGGGATATGAAATCATATAGTGTAATATTTGGAAATATAAAAGAAGTTTTAAAGTACCCCACACCAAGTATGAATTGACCATTGGCCAATCTTAGTTCAATGAAATCTTTCAACTATCTATCTATATCCCCAACTACCTGAATTTAATGCATATGAAATCATATATCATGTTTGAAAAATATGAAATGATTTTTATAGTGATCCCATAAGGCTATAGGTAAAGTTGATAGTCTTCTCAAAAAATAAAAAAAGGGGAAATAAAATTTAATAATATAAGGCATCTAGTTCAGTGGGCATTCTCTAAGAATTCCCAGTTGCATTATATCCCAGACAAAAGCATGAAATAAGAAAAGGAGGACATTGATCATATTCAGTAATCCAGGCACTCTAATCTCTTCCCATCCTAAATGTCATCAATTTGTAACAATCATACACATTCTCTGTGAATGTAAATATAAAAAGCATCTAGTTCAGTGGGCATTCTCTAAGAATTCCCAGTTGCGTTATATCCTAGACAAAAGCATGACATAAGAAAAGGAGGGCATTGATCATATTCAGTCATTCTGGCACTCTAATCTCTCCCCTAAATGTCATCAATTTGTAACAATCATACACATTCTCTGTGAATGTAGACGGGCTTGTCTTCTTTGAGCATCTCTTCCTGTCACTCTTCCAACTCAAATTTCCAACACTCCTCCCCAGATGTGACTGCAACAAAATCTAACAAACTAGTTAAGGATAAACCAAGTGGAGTTCCTTGAATTACTCTATTTGCTTTTGGAATCTAGCAGCTTTGGCTTTGTCGAAATAATTATATATTTAGACAAGCTGTAGTGTCTATGCACACCCTCACTGACCATGCCTGCTAGCTTGCCACAGAATATACCTTTGTCACCTCTGAAGAACAAAGCAAACCCAGCCATACTCTAAATCTAATTTGCTGAACACCCCCATTGATTCCCTACATCACTTTAAACACAGATGGTAGCATTGGTAAGGTGGGATGAAGGATTTTACTCAGAAATCATGAGGGAATTTGGATCAAGGTTTTTTTTTTTCTTCTAAAGGCTAGGTACAACTATGAATAATATGGCAGAAATATGAGTTGTCTGCTTTGGCCATCAAATGGACTAGGAGTTAGGGTACTAACGTTTCTTTTCTTTTCTTTTTTTTTCGTTTTTTTTTTCTTTCTTTTTTTTTAGTTACAATTGGGGTGAGAGGATTTGAACTTTAGATGTCTCCCTTCAAAACACTAGTAGGTGCCAATTGACAACAATATATAACATGTGCTTCAAGTAATTGTCTGAATTATTCCTACTCTATTCGTTATTTTGTATTTTTGGAAAAACAGAATCTCATACACATCCAAAAAAGCCTAGGACATGGGACAGCAATGGTTAAAGAGGCTCCAGCAAAGTAATTCAATATCATTTAGAAGTTAAACATTCAAATCTTCAGAGAAAGAACAAGAAAGAATCAATAACAAAACAATTCATTAAATGTAATAAAATTTTAATCTCATATACTTACACCATATGGTACAATGTAATAAAATTGAATCTATAAAATATTCTTGCTTCAATTGTATACCTTTTCTTTGCACCAAATAGATATCATCTCTTCCATTATAATACATTTTACTTTGACTTATCAAGAATAGTTTATTTGAGCTCCCTTCTCTCCTTAGACATCCACTCATACTAGAACTATGTTTTCAAAAACCATATTATAGATTCTTCATTTAGAAACCAAATCTTAATTATAAACTAATATTAATATAATCAATCAATCATAAATTTATAGTTATACTATCACTCTGTCTTCAAATAAATATGCAAAAGCACTTAAAACTAATATTAATTTTTTAACTAAAAAAAACTATCAACTAAAGTTAAAATCCAGTGGAGCAGTTTACAACTAGTTTCATTTAAACAATAAGACCTGCCCATTTCATTCAGTGATGAGGTATTTATTGAGCCATTGTTGGACCAAGAGTGAGTGATAACATACATTGAGCATCTCCAACAAATAAGGCATATTTTCACCCAATTTGGGGAGTAAAATCCACTTTTTTTATTTTGCCTATCTACATTTTCAAATACACTTTCCAAGAGACTCTACGATGATGAAGAGATAACATTCTTAAATTAATGCTAACCTATAAAGCATTCTACAAGTACTTGAATTTGGCGGTAAAAAAGTCCTAAAACAATTAGAAATAAGAAACTAAACCCACATAAAAATATCTGAATAATTAATTTAACAAACTAAAAATTTAACAAATGACAAAAATTGATCCCTATATGATGTCCTACACTCCACCATCAACATACTTTTTTCATCAAAGCAGCTTCTTCAAATATTTCAATTCAAATCTATCCATGTATTTGTTAGTCAAAGACAGTAGGCAAACAATGAAAACTTATGTTACTATGCTTGAAAGATAAAAATTTGTTTTGCCTTGGTCTCTCACACTCCCTTGGTTATCTTGTCAACCAATCAGTCACACGAAGCCATCTGAAGTATATTTTTAAGTTTCTTCCTCCATTTCATTTCACAGAAGAATCTCATCTTCCTTTCTCACTCATGAATTGTCATTAGTGGGTACAACTTGAATTGGGTCAAGGCATTAAATTAAGGAAAGAGAGAGTAAAAAGAAAAAAAAAAAAAAAGGCAAAAAAATGGATTACATATTTGTAATATACTTTGTCCAACCATATCTCTTGCCATTGGTGAGTGAAAAAAAAATTGAGGGCTGTACACAGAATCACATGATTCTGGATGAAACTGATCTGAGCACATGATCCTTATAATGCACACATACCTGAGCTGGTCAACTTACAATTTGGGAGAAATACGTAGAGAGAACAATGCTCTCATCATTGCCTGCTTTTACCTCCTTCCTGGCCAGAAAATTTCACCGTTAAACTTTATCTTCATCATTTTAACAACTTATTAATTATCCCATTGGACTAAACCACGTGATGGAAACTTTTCAACAAAACTATTGTGGTGCACTAGGAAAAGACTTACGTTTTAAATTAATTATTCAAGCAATAGTTGTCTTCTAATTAGAACTTGGAAAAAGAGACCAGTGCAAACATTCAAATTATACCATCCATAGTTCCATACCATGGTGGGTGAATACAGATCGAGTTCCCAACTTCAAGGTCAACATCACTGCAAACTCTCGGATTAAAAATAATTGTTGTTTTCCTTCCTCCATTTATCATTATTTGAGGGCTTCCTGATGGTGAGGGGCTCTGCAAAAGCAGGCATGCACCTTCAATCCTCATTTACCAAACACTTGAAATAGACATGGATATATATTGAATCAGAAACATCCAGCTGGAGGCAAACGTTAAAAATTTTTGATCCAAGTACCCGTCCCAGAAAAATAGTCTGGGTTGACTAAACATACAAATTAAGGCACTAATTATCGTATAATAAGCCCTTCCCCATATCAATGCTTTCCAAAATTGCCATCTGAAGAAAATTGTAAAGATATCAAAATTTTGAATTCTTGAAATAAAAAGGGTGGAATGATAAGGTGAATGTTATTGCATTTTAACTTTTGAACATGAAAAATATAGAAATTTGGACTATAAATATGGATGGAGCAAGTATCTTATGACTACTTCACATCCTAAGGGCATACTGAGCAACACTCTCCATATCATTGTGTTAAATAATGTAAATTTTGAGAGGATGGTTGAGAAAATCTTGATGATGCAACCAAGATGCAACACTCATCACATCACTAAGAAAGTTTTAGTTGCTAAACATAACTAACAAGATTTAAAAGCAATCCGCAAATAACTACTCAGGTTGTAGAATCTAATTATATTCAAAACATTGTGATTTAGCAAATTAGTTGTAAATAAAAAAGAAGCAAGCACCTTTTCAATTATTGTCTTTCAGAGAATAAGTGTTAGCCATAATTGGTGGTTGTATCAGCAAGGTTTTGCAAATAATCTACATAACTTGTTTCAATTTTAAACATGACCTCTATGTTCTCGCCAAAAGAGCATTGACAAACTATCAGTTTTGCATCCAAGTATCTTGCCAGGATTTTTACAACGATGCTGCTTACTTCATCTGAGGAGGTATGGAACAATAGTTAGTGTAAGGAATAGGAAAAAACACAAGCACAAACTTATTAATTGTTCAAATCATAGTTTTAAAAACCAGACCGGACCGGCCGGTCTGATCAGTTCAACGGGAACCGTGGGCCAATCTGGTCCGGTTAAAATCCCCAAAACTGGTCAACAACTGGAAAACCAGTCAAAACTGGGTAAAAACCGGGGTTGAACCGGAAATTTTTTAAAAAACGGTTCGATGATCGGTTCGATTTTTAAAACCATGGTTCAAATGACTGGTCTATGCATATCATTTTCATTTCCATGAGTTACATGCTCCTTTGAAAAATAAATAAATTACAGTCACAAGTTTTACTAATTTTGTTAGATCCAGTCTGCAACTTCTTCAAGAAATCCACATCTCTTTCTTTTTCATTCTGCATGAGCTGTTGCAACTTCCCAAATAATCCAATTCTGCAGAATTTGGAAGCACACATTCTGAGTTCAGAACTACTCAATTTGAATTCACTCTATGAACATCAGCATAACAGGAAAATGACAGGAAAAATTTTCACGCTTGGTGAGATGTGATACACAAAATATTTTCCTATTAGTTACCCCGATGATTTAGGCACTGCAACAAGGGCCCCTTCATCATTTAAAAAGGTAGCACCTAAAGTTTCTTGAAACCGATCTGCCATAGTTTGCCCCTTCATTTCTGGGATTTTAACCTTTAGCTTTTGATCTGTGGCCTGCTTTAGCATATAACTAAGAATGCATATTGTACAATACAGTACCAACAAGAAGGAAAAGAAAGGAGGGGGGAAAAGGGGGGGGGGGGGTGTTGAGGGTGTTAAACACAACAGATACCTTGTCCTCACTAGATGATCCACTACCCATGGATTCAGAGGAATCCTCTCTGTCAACAGTTCTATCTCCCAGTGGAGAGATAATTTTCTTTGCAACAATCTGTACCCTTTTAGCTTTAGTTCTACTACACTGCAGCAAATAGCAGATCAATCTGGGAATAGATAGCAACAGGTAGAAAAGAATAAAAAGTTCCGGGTCAAAGAAGACAGCAAACCTTTTTATAAACTCTTTTCTGCAAACTAGCTCTGTCCTGAAGGCCATCTAGAAGCTCAGCCATTGATGGCTCAGCGCATCCATGCCCAAGAACTCCTACTTCAGCATGTAAATTCTCTGACTGGAATTGATTCTCTCTCTGACAATCGTCAAGAACCTCAGCAATTGAATGCTCTTCGGATCTAGGTTCAAATGTGTCCATTCTTTCAGGTGCTTCATGAACCTCAAATGACACATCATTTTCATCCTTAGATAAAGAAGGCCAGGAGGGTTCTTCCTTACATGACTGGAAACGGAATGAAAATTTTTGCTTAACCCTGCATCTGACTCCTGCAGCAGTTGATTCTCAAGTTTACCATACAGAACCAGTTTTATCTTCTTCTTTTTTGTTTTGTTTCTTTAAATCATACATAACCGGTTTCATAATAAAAAATAAATATAAGATCATTTACAAATGAAACATAAAGCTCTATCACATCTCAGGTCTGATATAAAGGTTGATTACCAAAAAATTCAGCTCCATAAACATATCTAAATTATAGAATAATGGCCGAACCGCTAGCAAATCTGATTGTTGCCTTATGTATACAATGTACTTTCAGTTTATATGGACATCTACGTTACCATCTGAATATTACTGGTTTTAATATATTGATTTGCTCAGACATTCCATTAGGGCTGGACTCTGAAGCATAAATGACATTAAACCCTATTGTACCCTGTGAAAAGTAATTAAACAAAGACAGTATTCCACATATCCTTTTCTTTGAGTTTTCCAATTTCCATTTTATTTCAACAAGCAAGACTTTAAGAACAAGCTCCTACTCTCAACAAATTGGGACAACATACACACTGAATCCATGAATTGATGAGCTACATAAAATATTACATGGTACTGAGTATGAATTTGAAACCTACCAAGAGGGGAAAAAATACTGCAAACAAACTGTATTTAAAACTATTAATAAGAAAAATAAAGACATACTACCAAAAAATATATATAAGAAGTTAACAAAAGATGCTCCCATGGTAACAACCTGTTTACTTCCTCCAGCGTTTGACATATACCCAAAAAAAAGAAAAAAACACTTATATATGCAGATAAACATGTAATGCATACACATTGATATGGCAAACACTGGTTTTAAGAAATCATAAGATAATTGGAAAGAAAAAAAACACCTTTATAAGATTTGCTTGCTTTGGCGTAGGCAGAATGGGTTGATGCATTCTCATTCAAATGTAACAGTGCCTCAGCTTCTTTACTTACAGCAGACCATGACTGTGCACCATCTTGCACCCCACTTCCAAATCTACAAAGATTGTCTTCATGGAGCTTTTTAGCATCAGAGGAATCAGAAAATTTCGACACCACGTTGTTTACCTATCCAAACAGATTACAAAGACTGTTACTATCTTGCAACAACAACAAGAGAAACCATATGCGAGTCCACATATTTACAATACAAACCCAAAACAAGCTGTCCCAATTAGTAAAAAGCAATACAAACACAAAGCAAAAAAAAAAAAAGTCAAATTCACTGCTTCCTCAGCTTAAACTTTTGGCACATATCATACGCTATATCTCTAGATCTTACTACATTGTACCTCATCATCGGAGATGATTTCCTCATCCAGGTCACACGTAAATGCCTTCCTTGCCTCGTTACGAAATTCAGGCATTTCAACATCCTCATCTTCAAGAGAGACATGTGTGTCATTCTGATAAAAAACAACATTACAAATACAAAACAAATTCTAATTACACAAAGTGGCCGCGAATACGAACTATATATAACACACACAAAGTATTGATAACACATGCCTTGCTACTTTTCTTTCCACAATTCCATTTAGAAGTACCTGCATTGAAAAACCACATTTCCGCACCCTTATTGGCCTATTCGACAATTGACACCAAAAAAAAAAAAAAAAAACACTAACATTCAAATTTAGAGTTATTATGAAATAATTTTTTGATCAACAATATAATATAATATAATATACCTCTAAGTATCTCCAGCCGCGACAAAACTTGCAGTTCCTCCTATCAAATCAAAGCATGAAGTTGCAATTAAGAATTTCAAATCCGTGGTCCAAACAGGGCGTTAAGTTTAAACCAGGAAAGAGAAAGCTACCTTTTTCTCCAAAGCACCGGTTAATGAGGCAGAAATTTGGGGCAAATTAGAATCGTAATCTTCCTCATCTGCCAAATTGTAATCAATCAAAACGACGACGTAAGAGAGAGAGAGAGAATGCAAAAATGGAAAAAATGTGAGGATTACCGGAAATGCTGTGGTCGGAGTCGGGATTTTGCTGAATGGGAGAGGAAACAATAGGAGAGGATTAGCTTATTGAATCAAATCAAAGCAAAGCAATTTGAGAGTGAGAGTGAGAGTAGGTGTTTTTACCAGAAAAACGTTTTGCCGCCACATCTGGGTGCGTCTCCGTCACGCCACGTACCTAAAGGTGAATTTGTAGTAGTTTACGGAAAATATAGAGGAAGAAGGAAACGGAATAAATTTAGGGGTAAAATGTACACAATTTTGAACATTATTTGAAAAATGTGTATTTTTTTTTTTTTTTTTTGAGAAAAAAAATGTGTAGGTTTAATATACATAATTAGGTACTTATAAAAAAAAATGTACATAATTAGGTACATTAAAAAATGTGGACGTCAAATGTTAAATGTACTCAATTATGCAGCTCAAAAAAAAAAAAAAAAAAAAAGTACTCAATTATGTACTTCTCTTTGTATATGAAAAGCGCAAATGCGCTAAAGCAACAGCAAAGAACTACAGTCATTGGGTTTATTCAATACTTTGCATTGTTTTGCTGCCTCTTTCTTCTTCTTCTTCTTCTTTTTTTTTTTTTTTTTTTCCTTTGGGTAATATCGTCTGGTCCACTTTTTTTTTTTTTTTTTTTTTACAATATATAGAGCTGATAGTTAATGCAATAAATTGTCACAATATTTTCACAATTATTGAGGTATTAAATTTTTATAGATCAAAATAAAATATCATACTAAAACCAATTACAACTAAAAATAAAGGTATTGTGAAAAAAGAAGTGTTACATCCACAACATTTTTTACTACACTTTCATAACAAAAGTGTGAATGCGTAAAGCTATAGTAGTAGCTACCTTTTTTTATTTTATGAAAAGCCACTTTTAGTCCCTACATTTTTAGGCGATTCTCATTTTAGTCCTTACATTTTATTTTTACCGCTTTTAGTCCTTATCCTAAAAAGTGCTTCTCATTTTGGTCCCTGCCGTAACATCAAAAACGGAGAAAGCTGACATGACAAACAGCAGGAATAAATAATACTAAATTAATATCTACGTGGCCTAAATTAATAATAAAAAATGCCACGTCAGCATCTAAATTAAAAAAATTAATTTATTAATTTTAACTAAATAAAAAAATTTAAAAACAAAATTAAAAATCATATCAATTGAGATCTAAGTGTGTCTTGAACAAGAACAACAAGAACACAAATCCAGATTCAATGACACAAACCCAGAAATTCAAAAAAAAAAAAAAAAAACTAGTAAATCAAAACTCAGCCAAATTAACGACAATACATCTAAATCATCCAACATCAACAACAAAACAACATAGCACCAATCAGACCACAGATCATCAACAAACCCTATAGAAAACCCAATCATCAACCCAAAATCCATAAATTACATCATCAAACCACAGATCCTCAACAAACCCAAAAAAAAAAAAACAGATCCTCTATGCTTCTCTCTTTCAAATCTGGACAATTTATTAAGCATAAACAAAAAAAAGAATTGTAACATTGTTATTACTCACTCTTAACACAAACACATTGCTTCACACAACCTTTCACAAAAACTCAAAACCCTTCTTCTATTTCTCTCTCTAGAAAAAAAAAGAAGGAAAGAAAGAAAGAAACACTCTCTTTCTCTCTCAAATGGAAGACGACGACGAGTTCGGAGATCTGTACACAAACATGCTCAGACCTTTTGCTTCTTCGTCGTCGTTATCCTCTACTTCGCAGCCTCACCAACCGTTGCTTGCGCCACCATCTCTCCATCGTCCGATCAATCTCAACCTAAAGAGTAGCAATGACGACGATGGGATCATTTTCGAAGCTCCTCACTCTAATTCCACTGCGCCTAATCAAACCCTAGCTCCTTAACCTAAGGAGTCTGTTCGCGAAGCCGTCAAGCTCGATTTGGCGCTGGCTAGATCTTAAATTTTTTTAATTTTTTTTTAATTTTTGGGTTTGTGTTCTTGATTTGGCGCGGGTTTCTGGTTTGATGATGTAATTTATCGATTTTGGGTTGATGATTGAGTTTTCTATAGGGTTTGTTGATGATCTGTGGTTTGATTGGTGCTATGTTGTTTTGTTGTTGATGTTGGATGATTTAGATGTATTGTCATTGATTTGGCTGGGTTTTGATTTACTGGTTTTTTTTTTTTTTTTTTTGAATTTCTGGGTTTGTGTTCTTGAATCTGGATTTGTGTTCTTGTACAAGACACACTTAGATCTCAATTTATATGATTTTTAGTTTTTAATTTTTTATTTAGTTAAAATTAATAAATTAATTTTTTTAATTTAGATGTTGACATGACATTTTTTATTATTAATTTAGGCCACATAGATATTAATTTAGTATTATTTATTCATGTCGTTTGCCACGTCAGCTTTCATCGTTTCTGATGTAATGGCAATGACCAAAACGAGAAGCGTTTTTTAGGATAGGGACTAAAAGCGGTAAAAATAAAATGTAGGGACTAAAATGGGAATCACCTAAAAATGTAGGGACTAAATGTGGCTTTCACCTTCTTTTTTTTTGTCTGTTCAATTTGCACTATTCAGTGGCCTTTTTTTTTTTTTTTTTTTTTCATTTTTTGTAATATCGCCTGGTCAACTTTTTTTTTTTTAATATATATTTATTAGTTAACACAACAAATTGTCACAATATTTTCACAATTATTAAGATATTAATTCTTTATAGGTCAAAATAAAATATCATATTGAAACTAATCACAACTAAAAATAAAGGTATTGTTATACTAATATAACAAGATTTTCACAATTATTGAGGTATCAGTTTCTTATAAGTTGAAATAAAATAATAAAATATGAGATTATGACCAATTAGAACTAAAAATAAATGTTTTGTGAAAATGTTGTAACACTTGTTGTGTGAATGCGTAAAAGCTATTATAGTAGCTATAGTATCTTTTGATTTATTCAATATGTACTATTTATCACTTCATTAGCCCTTTTTTTTTTTTTTTTTTCGATCATTGGTTTGTGCTCTTTCTTTTTAATATTTATATGAGCTGGCATATATATATTAATTGTTATACTGACACAACAAATTTCACAATACACAGTTATTGAGGTATCAATTTTTTATAGGCCAAAATAAAATAATAAAATATGAAACTGTGATCGACCATAACTGAAAATAAATATTTTGTGAAAATGTTGTAACACTTGTTATCACAATATTTTCACAATTGTTGAGATCTCAGTTTCTTATAGTTCAAATAAAAAATTGCTAAGTTCACAATATTTTCACATTAATTTCACAACAAATCATAGGTGGTAAGTTACTATTGATGGATAAAAAAGTGATAACAATTGTGGGTCTATTTTAAAATCAGTAACAACTTGTCATCTAGAATTTGTAATGAAAATATTATATAGATGGCATTTCTATAAAATAAATAATAATATATCAAATTGAAATTTACCACAGCTGAAAATAAAGGTGTGAATATATTGTGACATTTTGTTGTGTTCCTAGACTTCTTTTTTGGTTTAGTCAAATTTGGTGAGCAAAAATTCACTGTTTCATGCACAATTTTCTTCTGTTGGTTTTTTTTTTTAATGCATAGTTTAAAGTGGTTGTCCCAATTAAAAATCAATAAAAATTTACTATCTATGATTTGTTTTGAAAATGTTGTGGACATAGCATTACTCTAAAATAAAACTATAAAATATCATATCGGGGCCCATCATAGCTAAAATAAAGGTATGAGAAAATATTGTGACATTTATTGTGTTCCTAACCTTTTTTTTTTTTAGCCAATTTGTTGGAGAAATTATACAGTCCTTTGGTGGACCATGCCACTTGTCCACCATTCCAATTAAAGACTTCCTCTTGTTTAAAATTGCTGAGTTAGTAATCAGTTTTTATTTTAAAAATTTTTCTAACTCAGCAATTTCAAACAGGTGGGAGCTTTTTAGTAGAATGGTGGACCACGCCACTTGTCCACCATGAGGACTGTATGGGCACGATTTGCTCCTAAAGCCCAAATGAAGGGTCAATGGCCCAAAGAATCCAAAACAATAAATTTGTTAGAGAGTTGGCTTAAAGATGAACTTTTAATGAGATAAGTGGATAGTAGTCATAATAGGTTAGTTATGGTTGGAAAGAATACAACAAACAGTTTAAGCAAGAAAAGCTCTCCTCGGTCAAGTTCGATGAGGATTTGTTCTTATATATTTCTCTCGAACTTATACAAATTTACTATTCTTGAGTATACATTGATTTTTCCTAAGATTTTCTGATGATCCCTCTGTAATGGGGGTTTTTCTCCTTCCTTTTTTCATCTCAGCCCTCCACGTGTAGATCAAATTACTAGCTTTGATACTTGTCCCATCAACACCTTCTTGAAGTCTTTGGGGGTAGCTATAAGACTGAAGATTACTGTTTAGGTATCACCTCCACATTAATGCAGCCAAGGGATTAGATGCAGAGCATTTAATGCTGTGGTAGCAACTTTCTTCTCAGATATTTCCCAACTCTATTTTATTTTATCCCTATCTGATGTTTATCCTTACCAGCATGATTGCTTGTTGTCTTGTCCTTGATGAAGGGTCGGACCTTTGACCTCCACTCTGTTTAACCGAGGAGACACTTCTCCTCGGACAACGTTTCCAACGCCTTATGACTAAACTTCTTTCACAGTCCATTAACTGGTACACCTTTGTTAGTATTTACCTGTCCTTGGGCACGGCCCAAGGCCTAGTACCTATATTTGGGCCCTTTTACCCTATAATAGCCCCTCAAAATTCCACTCTTTTGCTCCTCGAGGAGAAAAAAAAAAAGGATTTTGATTTTTGGCAATTATCCTTCCCACTCTTAAGTCACTTCTTTCTGTGCAGGTGTCTTTTCAACTACAAAAGGGCGCGTTCTTGGCACTTTGGCATCCGAGACACTTCAGCATTTACTTCATACGGCGCCCTATCCCCCACGTTCTACGATGTGATGGAGATCCTACGGTGGAGAAATTTTATGGGGATTTTGGTGGGAGCTCTCCTGCTCACTTTTCCCATTCCTATATATATTGCTCACAAATTTTGGCTATTTTACTTTTTGCATCTTAAACTCTCAAGAACCAGTCCAAGGAGCCTTTCCATATTTTCGTAAGTTACCTTTAATATTCCTTCTTAATTTTAGGATCTCTTCTTCGTCGGCCTCTTTAATTTACACCTCGTCTTCCTAACACCTTTTAAATGGGTAGATTCGCTAGCTTAGTAGATACCCCAGCAGGTATAAAGAGTTTCAAAGCCTATTACCGTATTCCCACTGGGGTTTCAATCCGGTATTACAATCAAGGGGAATGACATACCATGAGATAAGAAGGAGAAGTAGTAATCCCGATGATTGCTTTTATAGAGGGAGGGATGAGAATCCCTATGGGTAGATGATAATGCCTTAAAATGTATACTTGCTATATGTTTATGTGGGCGTTATCTCCTTATTACTATGCTTAATTTTTATAATTAAGCCATGATTTGCATTAGTCCCTATTATTTATCTTTACATAATTTCTTGAATAAGATGCTATTCATTGTGTGTAATTTTCTACTTTCAGGAAATCATGTGAGAAAGATGAGTTTACAGGAATTTGTGAGAGAATGGGAGCCAAACTAGAATTAAAGTGGAGCTAAAGGACCATGCTTAAATGTATAAGGAGGTGCAGCTGGAGTGCTTGGATCGTCTACCATGATTGGAAGCTTTAAATAAGGAAAGAAATCAAAGAGGCAGAATCTGAAAAGGAAAAATCTGATTTGAGCACTGATCAGTATTTTGGGCGTATCTTTCCAATTGATACAGGGCTAGATGGGTTGGAACCGTGACTTAAATATCTACAACTTTCTAGTTTTGAGTTTTTCGAAATTCTCAATTTTTGAAGGCCGAAATTAACTCATAAGTTATTGCTGTAAACCTGGACGGAAATTAAAATAGTGTAAGTTTTATTTTTCTTTGGACACTTAGACATTAGGGTTTTGGAAGGGAGGCTGTGTAGAACGAATTTTATAGAGAAAACCTTGTATTTTCCTTTCTCTAATGACAGCCTAAACTCTTTACTAGGGCTAGGGGTTATGTTTCTTCTATACGATATGAATATTCAATGTGATTCTTTCTAGAATTTTATTTATAACATATTTGATTGTTCAATTAGATTTCTTTTGATGTATTAGTTCTTCAATGCTTTCAATAAGTTCAATCATGTTTTTCTTATTGTTTAGATGAATTTCTAATAATTTTAAATAGAAATCAGGTTTCAAAGTGAATGGGTCTTTCTGAAAACTTTTCTAACCGCATTATCAATCGAGGTTATCATGCATTCTTGAATTGTCTCAGTTCAACCGAATCATAAGTGTTTAATTGTATAAGAACAATCAATTATAAAATAGATATTTTCCCAAATCATAAAGAATTTCATATCGATATAGGGAAACACCCCGATGCCCTAATATTTACATTATTGATTTAAATAAGTTTTTATTATTATTCTTGTTAACAATCACCAAGCAAAAGTATTTTTCTTTTTCACCCAAATTGTTATTTAATTACATTGTCTTTGAATTTACCCTGCTCCTTGTGGTTCGACCTCGGTACCCCGATAATTATATTGCTACGATCTCCTGCCCTTGGGAGTGAGCAAGCAATTTTGGCGCCGTTGCCGGGGAGTTGCTGCGTGTTCAGAGGCAAATTTTGGGAGCAAAGCACAACTGGTGGAAATTCTTCTATTGGTAACTTCGTTCCATTTTTTTCCCCTTATTTTTTATTTATTTTTCTGGTTGTTTTTAATTATTTTATTTGATTGGCATTCATTGTTGCATGAGCATTTGGGTTAGAAACGAGAGAGGTAGACTAGAAATTTTTGAAACTTACTTTGGTAATCTTTTTGACACACCTTTGCCTGCACCTTTTTCATCAATCATGGGTGATAAAACACATAATAATCATGAGGAGAATAAAAGAACTATGTATGAATTGTTGCATCTCACACAAAATTCTATTCCTTCATGCATCATGTTTCCTCCTAATGCACCACATGTAGAACTGAAACAAGGCTTATTAGCAATACTTCCTGACTTTAGGGGACAAGAAAATGAAAATCCTTATGTCCATGTTAGAGCTTTTGAAAAGGTAATTAGTAGTTTCTATGCACAAAATGTTATTGAGACTGTTAAGTTACGTTTCTTTCCTTTTTCACTTAAGGATAAGGCAAGAAGTTGGCTTTACACCTTGAAACCTAGATCTATAGGTAGTTGGGGAGAGATGGCCAAAGAGTTTTTTAAGAAACATTTTCCTCCCCACAAAGTCCAGCAAGTAAAAGAAGGATAGCTAGTTTTGTCCAAGGAGAAAATGAGACCTAATACCAAGTTTGGGAAAGGTACAAAGATCTTTTCAATTTCTGCCCAACTCATGGTAATCTTTTTGACACACCTTTGCTTGCACCTTTTTCATCAATCATGGGTGATAAAACACATAATAATCATGAGGAGAATAAAAGAACTATGTATGAATTGTTGCATCTCACACAAATTCTATTCCTTCATACATCATGTTTCCTCCTAATGCACCACATGTAGAACTGAAACAAGGCTTATTAGCAATACTTCCTGACTTTAGGGGACAAGAAAATGAAAATCCTTATGTCCATGTTAGAGCTTTTGAAGAGGTAATTAGTAGTTTCTATGCACAAAATGTTATTGAGACTGTTAAGTTACGTTTCTTTCCTTTTTCACTTAAGGATAAGGCAAGAAGTTGGCTTTACACCTTGAAACCTAGATCTATAGGTAGTTGGGGAGAGATGGCCAAAGAGTTTTTTAAGAAACATTTTCCTCCCCACAAAGTCCAGCAAGTAAAAGAAGGATAGCTAGTTTTGTCCAAGGAGAAAATGAGACCTAATACCAAGTTTGGGAAAGGTACAAAGATCTTTTCAATTTCTGCCCAACTCATGGGTATGAAGATTGGAGGTTGGTTAGCTATTTTTATGAAGGACTTACACCTAGGGACCGACAGTTTGTTCAACTCTCATGCGAAGGGGACTTTTTACAAAAAGAACCCGAAGATGCAATGGATTATCTTGATGAGATAGATGAAAACTCTAACACGTGGATTGGACCTAGCCCTATGGACTCCACTGATAGGACTAGAACTAACACTACCACTTCTAGTGGAAGTGTTTTCAAGTTGAGGGAAGATGATAACATGAGTGCAAAAATCAGCATGCTAAATAAAGAAATTGAGGCACTCAAAATGAAAGGAAGTAAGAGTGTTAGTGCTACCTTTAGAGAGGACCCAATGGAGGTGTGTAAAATCTATCATGAGATAAACCATGCTACAAATGAATGTGCATCACTTTCATCATTCTTAAATGTGCCAGAAGAACAAGTACATTCATTTAATTCATATTGGCCAAATAATTCTTCATATTCTAACAATTATAACCCAAATATGCGAAACCATCTGTATTTGAGTTATAAGAGTGACAATGTGTTGAATCCTCCTGCTCCAAGGAATTTTAATTCACCACATGCATCATCATCATCATCATCATCATCTAGACCTTCCTTGGAGGATGCACTTAGTACTTTCATTCAAAGGCAAAGTGAGCAAAATCAAAAGTTTGAATCCATGCTCACTAGGCTAGATGAAGAGGCAAAAGAGACCAAGAGTCATATAACTAGGCTTACAAATTCATTGAGTGGGATAGAGAGAGGGAAGCTTCCTTCTCAAACTCAACCTAATCCCATCAATCAAAATCTAAAAATTGGCTCTAAGGATAAACATGAGGAAGTAAAAGCTGTGACCATTTTAAGGAGTGGTAAAGAGATTAATAAAAGTTCTCCTTTAGTAACTAAGAAATCTGAGACCCCAGTTGAGAAAGAGAAGGATGAAACCGAGTCACTTGGATTTGGTGAAATTGAACAATGCCCAATCCCTCCCCCATTTCCACAAGCCTTAAAATTACCTAGGAAATTGGACACCATATCTGAGATATTAGAGCATTTGCATCAAGTCAAGATAAATTTGTCATTATTGCGTGTTATCAAGCAAGTGCTTGCATATGCCAAGGTAATTAAGGACCTATGCACCATCAAGAGAAAGCATTATGTGAAGAAGACCGCATTCCTAACAGAACAAGTAAGTGCAGTTATCCAACATAAGACCCCACCAAAGTATAAGGATCCAGGTTGTCCAACAATCTCTTGTACTATTGGAGATTACATCATGGAGCATGCATTACTAGATCTTGGGGTAAGTGTTAATTTGATCCCTTTCAGTGTATATCAAAAACTTGGACTTGGTAAGTTAAAACCTACTTCAGTAACTTTATAGTTGGCTGATCACTCTGTAAGGGAGCCGAGAGGGATTGTTGAGGATGTGTTGGTGAAAATTGAACAATTTTATTATTCTGTTGATTTTATTGTTCTAGATTAACAACCAGTTTTACATCCTATTGTTCATACCCCTATTATTTTGGGTAGACCTTTTCTTGCCACAGCTAATGCTTTAATTAATTCCAGGAATGGAAGGATGTAACTCACTTTTGGTTCCATGACTTTGGAGCTAAACATATTTCATATGGCTAAACAACCACATGAGGATGATGACTGTGCTTATGTGAACCTCATTGGGGCAATGGTTCAAGAAGAGTTTAATAAAAATTGTTTTTCTGATCCTCTTGAAACTCTTCTTAATAATTCTGTTGGTTCTTATGATTTAGAATGTGATATTCATGTATCTGAAAATTTTTCTTCATTGGATTCCTCACAGGTTTTGGAAGAACAACAGATGATGGCAATTAATAAAGGATGGAAGCCTTGCTTTGAGGAGCTACAAGAAAATAAAAAAAAGCTCGTGCATTCAAGTGAAGAGGCACCACAGCTGGAGTTTAAGCCGCTGCCCGGTGGTCTTAAATATGCAAATTTAGGCCCAGGTAAGTTAAAACCTAGGTGGTATGACCCTTTCATTGTAAGGCAAGTGTTTAACCATGGAGTTGTAGTAGTTGAGAACCTTGGAGATGGTAGGATTTTGAAAGTAAATGGACTAAGGTTAAAACCATACTTAGGGGGGATTATACCAGAGGAGGAGACTATGTCACTGGAGACCTCTGCCTATTGGGATGCCACGTGAACTCTAAAAGAACCTTATGAAATTGTACCATATTTGTTTTAATTTTCTTTTCTTTCTGTTTTTTCTTCTCTTTTCTTTTCGCCTTTTGTTTTTGTTTTTTGTTTATGTTTTTTTGTTTTGTTATTATTTTTCTTTTGTGAGCTAACATTTGCAGGTGTGAAAGAAATTAAAAAAAAAAAAAAAACAATTTAAATGCTTAAGGTAACTTCTTCCCTTTATACTTGAATTTATTTTGGCTTTGATCCATTGAGGACAATGCAATATTTTAGTTGGGGGGAGAGGTTTAAACTTTTTGCTACACCTTGCATGATTTTCCTTTCTTTCTTTTAAAAAAAAAAAAAAAAAAAAAACTTGAATTTGAATGTAGTAGAGTTATAAGCTTTATTTTTATATCATGTGATGGAATGAATAGTGCTGAGTTGGTTATACTATTTGCTATATTAAAACTTTCATGAAGAGCACAATTGGAAATTTTTGAGCACAATAGCCAGGTTAGTGAACGGTTGGATGTTGGATATGCATGAATCATGAACAAGCTAGATATAAGTTGAAACTCAACCCATATAGAGAGTTTTGACGCCTTACCTTTCTTTGTGAGAGTATATCTTTGTTTAAACTCTTAAATTTCTCTCATATGCTTCAGTTTTTGTAAAAGATCGCTATATTTTTTTGGTTGACTACTGGAAACATTATGGGGAGATATATCATGATCTTACTAATTTTTGTCCTTAGGCATGCTGATTTATGTGGAATTTTAGGAGATGAGAGTTTAAGGCCATCAATCTTTTATCACCAGCTAAACAAATATTCAACCTACCTTTACATTAACCATTGTCACCATCATTTGAGCCATGAGAAATACTTCTACAATACCACAAAACATTTTTATTTATGGGTATTCTCATGGGGGTTCAAGTTTTAAGCAATTGATGTGTTTAGATACCACTATTGTCTCTCTTTTCTTCCAAAAAAAAAAAAAAAAAAACCAAAAAGAGAAAAGAAAGATAAAAAAAAAAAAAAATAAAAAAAGAGGAAAAAAAAAAAAAGAGAAAAAGAAAAGAAAGAGGAGACATACATAATCAATCAATAAATCATTGGTGTTTTACACATCTTTCATGTATTTCAGAAGCGTTATATGGTTGAGTAAAGGTTGTTTTGATTCAAGTTGGTTGTTATTGCTACGAGTTGGGTTTGGCTTAAATTTTCTGCATTTGATTCATATACCTCGTATTTCAAAGAGAGCAATTTGCCTTTACCTAGCCATAAGATTATACCACCACTAAGCTTAAAGTCCTACTTGATCCTAAAGGTGCATGGCTAGTATGTGTTTGGAATAAAAACTAAGGATGAGAATGGTATTAACCTCATGTTTCCAGAAATTCAACATCCTTTCCAAGAGATCTTTTTCCGTTGTTTTAGTGGCTGTTTTTGTATACACATGTGATATTCTTAAAACTTCTTCTTTCCTTTTTGTTCACATGTGATTTGAAGAGAGAAACCATTACTTCTATGTGTGTTCTTTCAGAGTGTTGATGACTTAAGAGAGGTTTTGGAGTAGAGGCTCTAATCTAGATTATTCTTGGTCTATGCATGTTTGGAAAAGCCGGTTTGATTGGATGGGCTATGCACACACACACTCCAAAAGTGAAGCTAGTGAAAGCTCTTTAATATGATGAATAGTATCCCAACTCAAAATTAAAAGTTCATTTGTATGATATAATGATAAAGCAGACTAACATTTGCTACAGGAATTTTCAGGAAACCTTTGACTTTTGTGGGTAGAGTCACTGCAAACCCTCTCGAGAGTAAACTCGTCCACTAGGGTGACCTAGGGGTTTAAAGACTTGTTGCACGTGGGAAGTGCAGTCGTGTAGCCTACAAAAGTGGCTTGTATTTTAGTTTTGATTTTTCACTTTTAGTAGACATGGGTGCTTTGTGGATTGCTAGAGACTAGCAAGATTTAAGTTGGGGGGGTGTGATAATGCCTTAAAATGTTTACTTGTTATATGTTTATGTGGGCGTTATCTCCTTATTACTATGCTTAATTTGTATAATTAAGCCATGATTTGCATTAGTCCCTATTATTTATCTTTACATAATTTTTTGAATAAGATACTATTCATTGTGTGTAATTTTTTACGTTCAAGAAATCATGTGAGGAAGATGAGTTTATAGGAATTTGTGAGAGAATGGGGGCCAAACTAGAATTAAAGTGGAGCTAAAGGACCATGCTTAAATGTCTAAGGAGGTGTAGCCGGAGTGTTTGGATCATCTACCATGATTGGAAGCTTTAAATAAGGAAAGAAATCAAAGAGGCAGGATCTGAAAAGGAAAAATCTAATTTGAGCACTGATCAGTATTTTGGGCATATCTTTCTCCTCAAAAATCCAATTGATACAAGGATAGATGGGTTGAAACCGTGACTTAAATATCTACAACTTTCTATTTTGGAGTTTTTCGAAATTCTCAATTTTTGAAGGCCGAAATTAACTCACAAGTTACTGCTGTAAACCTGGACGGAAATTAAAATAGTATAAGTTTTATTTTTCTTTGGACACTTAGACATTAGGGTTTTGGAAAGGAGGCTGTGTAGAACGAATTTTATAGAGAAAACCTTGTATTTTCCTTTCTCTAATGGCAGCCTAAACTCGTTGCTAGGGTTAGGGGTTATGTTTCTTCTATACGGTATGAATATTCAATGTGATTCTTTCTAGGATTTTATCAATAACATATTTGATTGTTCAATTAGATTTCTTTTGATGTATTAGTTCTTCCATGCTTTCAATAAGTTCAATCATGTTTTTCTTATTGTTTAGATGAATTTTTAATAGTTTTAAATAGAAATTAGGTTTCAAAGTGAATGGGTTTTTCTGAAAACTTTTCTAACCGCATTATCAATCGAGGTTATCATGCGTTCTTGAATTGTCTTAGTTCAACCGAATCATAAGTGTTTAATTGTATAAGAACAATCAATTATGAAATAGATATTTTCCTAGATCATAAAAAATTTCATATCAATATAGGGAAACACCCCGATGCCCTAGTATTTACATTATTGATTTAAATCAGTTTTTATTATTATTCTTGTTAACAATCACCAAGCAAAAATATTTTTCTTCTTTACCCAAATTGTTATTTAATTACATTGTCTTTGAATTTACCCTGCTTCTTGTGGTTCGACCTCGGTACTCCGAGAATTATATTGCTACGATCTCCTTCACTTTGGAGTGAGCAAGCAGTAGAGTTACTAGGGATTACCTGATCACCCACAAACTTTGCCCCATCCAGTGTGCCCCTAACGTGTTTAGAATCCTAGGTAGCATAGATGCCCTTAATGAAAAGATGGGTGTGAACCTCACCTATCACGACATTAACTGGGTTTATAATTGTCAACACCTCAAAAGTCAGGGGTATTATTTGAAAACTAGGGTCCCCAAGGTCGAGCTTATATCATGTCTCCCTAATACTAACAAGGGTATGGATAAAGACTTCTTAATTCTCTTAAGGGAGTGGCATGATGGACTTCATTGCTCAATATAAGATGGGACACCAGGTGGAGTGTTTAGGTTTAGGCTTACTGCTCTAACAATACCCATTTTCTCACTAACACTCTTTGTATTTATATATATATATATATATATATATATATTTTTTTTTTTTAAATTTTAAAATGGTTCTTATTTAGCTATCTATGGCTTATTCTAACAATGTTTTCACTTTTGATGAATTTGCAGATAAGTACTCTCCAACCCCTAATTTCAACCTTGTCAACGAGCCTGATTTGACAAGGATACTTAAATCCGAGATCTTCGTTCACACCGACGGATAATTGCGAGTTGCTCACATAATCCTCGGCTACAACCCTATCTCTTCGAGCTTCCAAGCTCCTATGTATGTGATAAAGGCGAAGGATCCTTAGATACAGCAGGTCAATATCGTTGTACCTGGCTTCCTTGCAAGCACCCTTCCAGAAGGCACACAACTAGTGGAGCTACCTTTCCAGTGCAGTGTCGAGGAAGAGGCGACCTCCTTTCACCCAGTTCTTGAAGAAACGGCCAAGGTAGTAGAGGTTTCAGACTCCGAGGAAGAATTTGAGGTTTTTGACCAACTTCAAGCCCCAAAACCTTCAGGCGTTGACTTCAGCCACCTTCCCTCCGCACAAGTCAGCAGCATTCAAGAAGCCCTTAGTGTACCTGACACAATGGTGTTACAACGCAAGTCCAAAACAAGCCTTCTTGAGCTTTTTGAGTTTCACGCAGGAGGCTTAATGCCCGAGGTAGCCATCCAGATACGTCCTTCCACTCCTCTTCCTGCCTACACTTCCCAACCCAAGCCAGCAGACAAGAAAAGGAAACGGGACAAGAATGGGAAGGATGTAGCTAAAGAAGGAGAGGTTATCCCCTCTAAGGAGTCTGAGCCCTAGAGAGGAGCAAAAGTGGCAAAAACAGTGCAAACTAGGTCCTCAAGTAAGGGAGCAATAATGGATAGAGGACATGACCATCGCCAAGGGTCCAAAACTGGAACCCTCCCTTAGTGTTGAATGGATCTCCCCTTCCCCTGAATTCCTCTATCAGGGGCTTTTAGAAGGGGAAGGTGGGTTACATGGCCAATGCCCAAAAGCAGCCACTGTTGCTACCTTAGGACATGGTTGACCTGAGGACATGAAGAAACACGAAGTGTTTCTTACTCTGAAGAGGGACCTGGCGTTGGTATGTTTTTCCCTCCCCCCCCCCCACCCTTTTTTTTACTAAGTGTTCCAATTATTTCATCTCACATTTTTTTTTTTAACAAAGGTGATTTAAGCCGTGCATATGGCCGAGGAATTGGTGAACACCTCCCATAAGCAAATGAAGGAGGAGGAGAGACGATGCATAGTTGCTGTGGAGGCCTCCACTCTGGTTGAGTAGAGCATAAAGGACCTCAAGACCAAGCTAACTGAGGCCACTAAAGAGAAAAAGAGTGTCAAGGCTGCTTTAGAGGGGGCCAAGAGGCAAGCAGGGAGCTAACGCCAATAGCTGCGCCAGACTGAGGACTAGCTCGCTATAGCTAAGGGACAAATAAGGGCTTTAAAGAAGAAGCTGGAAGAGGTAGAGGAGGCTGCGGACAAAGCTGAGCAGGCCGGGTACGAGGTAGGGGTAGCAGAAACTGAGGAACATTTGAGGGGCCAAGTCACTGGGGTATGTAGAGGCTACTGCCTCCAAGTGTGGAATGAATCACTAAACCAGGCTGGTGTGGATGCTTCTTCCCCACTTAGGAGGGTAGAAAATGCCTACAAAGCTCCCACATGCACCCAAAGATTCCACAAAGGAGAAGGGAGCCTCTTAGAGCTAGGAGCTGGTATTGGTACCCTCCCTTTCACTACCAAGGAGGATCCAAAGGGTAAGGGTACAGCCCAAGCAGTTATGCCTGAGACAACTGCCAAAACAATTGCAAAGGCCAATCCTCTTTCCAAGACCAAGTAGAACCTTAGCTATAATTCGTGGTTGTAGTTTTTATTTTTATTTTTATTTTTTTTAATGTGTATTTGTTGGTTGTGTTTTTAAGTATGTATTTTCTTTGCCTTTCAAGGCTTTACTTAATGAAGAGCATTAAATTCCTTTATGTTTCATTGTGTTTAGATAAAACAAGGCATTATTTATTTCCTGATCAGTGTTTTACTAATATAAGCATAACTTATAGCCTCTTTTAATTAAGATATATCTTCATTCTTAACTTTGACAGTCGTTTATGCAAGTTGCAACCTGGCTATTACATTTCATGTAATTGGTAGCGTAATAGACTAACCTTTCCAAGCCCATAACACTTAATAACTTGTAATTTAACTCAAAAACATACTTTGTATACATGAGATAAGTAGCTCAAAGGATTATGTGTACTTCAAGATTCTCTTCTTATTTTCAAACAAAGGTGAAGCACCTATTTATCCAAGGCATACGATCTAAGGAGACTATCATATCCAAGACTTCACTTTACACTCCACTTGGTAGTAGGCTCAGATAGTAGTAGGTGTTAATTTACTCAAGGTATGATGTCCGAGGAACCCAGACATAACCAAGATTATATTTAACACCTAGATGAATAATTAAAAGTATTAATTTACCCTACATATGTGGTCCTAGAAACCAAGCATAACCGAGATTCTGTTTAATATTTAGATAAATAAGTGGTGTTAATTTACCCAAGGTATGTGGTCCGAGGAACCAGACATGACCAAGGTTCTATTTAACACTTAGATAAATAGGTAACATTAATTTATCCAAGGTATGTGATCCGAGAAGCCAAGTATGACCAAGGTTCTGTTTAACATTTAAATAAATAATGGGAGGCATTAATATACCCAAGGTATGTGGTCCGAGGAACCAAGCATGACCAAGGTTTTGTTTAATACCAAGATAAATAAGGAAAAGTATTAATTTACCCAAGGTATGTGGTCCGAAGAGCCAGACATGACCAATGTTCTGTTTAATACTTAACTAAATAACTGAAAGTATTAATTTACCCAAGGAATGTGGTCTGAGGAACCAAGCATGACCAAGGTTTTGTTTAATACCCAGATAAATAAGGAGAAGTATTAATTTACCCAAGGTATGTGGTTCGAGGAGTCAGGCATGACCAAGATTCTATTTAATACTTAACTAAATAACTGAAAGTATTAATTTACTTAAGGTATGCGGTCCGAGGAACCAGGCATGACCGAGGTTTTGTTTAATACTTAAAGGAATGGAATACAAAAAATATAATATTTATAAACAAAGATATGGTAGAATTGCCTTTCATTAATAGTAATACTTTCCTAGGTTATTTACATTCCAAGGGCGTGGTACAACATTTTCATCTAAATCTTCTAAAAAATAAGCACTTATACTAGCCACTGAGGTGATACAGTATGACCCCTCTCAATTGGGCCTTAACTTTCCCCATGAGGGGTTCTTTGCAGTTCCCACAACCTTTCTTAGTACCAAGTCACCAGGTGCTAATGGCCTTGCCTTTACACTGGTATCATATCCCTGTTTGAGCTTTTGTTGATAATATGTTAGTTGAATCATGGTAGCTTCTCTTCGCTCCTCAACCAAATCTAGACTTTTTTCTAATAGCCTATCATTGTTGTCTGGAGTGAACAAGCTTGTCCTCAGTGTTGGAAATTTAGTCTCTAGAGGGGTCACAGCCTCGAACCCATAAGTCATGGAAAAGGGTGTTTCCCCGGTTGACTGACAAGAAGTAATCCGATATGTCCAAATAACATATGGTAATTCTTCTACCCATTTACCTTTTGCCTTATCCAGTCTCTTCTTAAGTCCATTCACTATAACTTTGTTGACAGCTTCTGCTTGCCCATTTCCTTGTGGATAACCTAGAGTTGAATATCTGTTTCTTATGCCCAATTCGTAGCAGTATCTTCTGAAGGCTTTACTGTCAAATTAGAGCCCATTATCTGAGATGAGGGTTTGAGGAATTCCAAACTGAGTGACAATGTTCTTCCATACAAACTTCTTTGCATCCAGATCTCTAATATTAGACAGTGGCTCAGCTTCCACCCACTTTGTGAAATAATTAGTTTCGATCATATGCCATCTTCGGTTTCCTGCAGCTTTAGGAAATGGTCCTACAATGTCCAAGCCCCGTTGAGCAAAATGGCCATGGACTAGACAGAGAATTGAGGACACCCCCTGGCTGATGAATGTTTGGAGCAAATCTTTGGCATTGATCACACTTCTTCACATACTCCAATACTTCTTTTTGCGTACTTGGCCACCAATACCCCTGGGTAAGGGCCCCATGGGATAGTGACCTGCCCCCTGTATGACTTTCATAGATTCCCGCATGCAACTCCTCCAGAAGTGGCTCCACTGTTTCAGGATGGACACAAAGCAAGTATGGTCTAGAAAATGAACATTTATACAACTTTTGCTCCTTGGACAATCAGAAATGAGGAGATTTCCTTCGTACCTTATTAGCCTCTCCCTTCCCACAAGGCAGAGTACCTTCCTTGAGAAACAGGACTAAAGGATCCATCCAGTTAGGCTCGACCTTGATTTAGTGAACTTGGAACTTCTTATTCTTCTCATCGGTGGGATTATGCAAATCTTCAACAAGAATAACTCGAGGTAAGCCTTGTCTAGAAGAGGTTGCCAAAGTAGCTAGAGAATCAGCATGTGTATTCATGCTTCTCAGAATTTGTTGCAAAATGAAAGACTCAAAACTTGACTGCAAGCGCCTAGCTTGACTTAAATATCCTTGCACTCTTAAATCCCTAACTTCCAACCCTCCCTTTACTTGGCCTACCACCAACCTTGAGTTTGAGAACGCTTCTGCTGCCTTTCCTCCCATTTTCTGAATCATGACCATCCTTACCTACAAAGTTTCGTACTCGGCTTTATTGTTCGTGGCCGAGAAACCCAAACTTAAAGAATTCTCAATAGTGATCTTGTCTGGGGACACCATAACTAGCCCTACCACATATCCTCTCTGATTAACTACACCATCAACATACAATTTCCAAGTTGAAGGTCCTTGTAGAGAAATTGTTTCCACTAGTTTTCCTCCTAAGTTTTACTCTTCATCCTCCATTTCTACTAGAGATTCAGTAAATTCTGCTATCAAATCTACAAGAACTTGGCCTTTAATAGAAGTCCGAGGCATATACTTAATGTTAAACGCCCCCAAAACTGTTCCCCACTTGGCAATTCTCCTTGTATAATCAGCCTTTCAGAGTAATGATTGAAAAGGAAGTTGGGTTAAAACCACAATTGTGTGAGCTTGGAAATAATGAGAGAGTTTCCGTGTAGCATGTACTACAGCCAAAATAGCCTTCTCTAGTGGCAAATAACAAACCTCTGCTTCGTGTAGTGACTTGCTCACATAATAAACTGGTCATTGTACTCCATTGTCCACCCTTATCAGTACTAGACTAACTACATAAGAAGCCACAACAATATAGGCGAAAAGAACCTCCTCCTCCTCAGGCTTGGAAATAATGGGTGGTCAAGAAAGATAATCCTTCAACTGCTGAAAGGCCAAGACATACTCTTTAGTCCACTCAAATCCTTTCCATCTATGCAACAATTGGAAGAAAGATCTACATTTGTCTACGGACCGAGAAATAAATCGGTTCAGAGCTGCAGTCATTCCAGTCAACTTCTGGACTTCCTTGGGATTTTGAGGAGGTTGTAAATTATTGATTGCGTTAATTTGATCAGGGTTGACTTCGATTCCACGATAAGTGACCATGTAACCTAGAAATTTGCCTGAATTGACGCCAAAAAAACACTTAGAAGCATTAAGGCATAGCTCATGCTTTTTCAGCACTTCAAATATACTTCCGAGGTCATTCACATGCTCGAACTCTACCTTACTTTTCACCACCATATCATCTATGTAGACTTAAATATTCTTGCCAAGTTGAGGTTCAAACATCCTAATCATCATCCACTGATAAGTGGATCTGCATTCTTCAGTCCAAAAGGCATCACTTTGTAATGGTAATTCCCAGTGAGCGTAACAAAAGTAGTCTTCTCCTGGTCATTTAGAGCCAATGGTATCTGATGATACCCTTGAAAGGCATCCAAAAAGCTCATTTGAGGATAACCAACTATTGCATCCACCAATTGGTCTATTTGAGGTATCGGAAAGGGATCCTTGGGGCAAGTTTTGTTTAGTTCTGTGAAGTCCACACATACTTGCTATTTCCCAATCTTCTTCTTTACCACTACCGTGTTGGCCAACCACTTAGGGTAAAACACCTCTTTTATTGCTCCTACCTATTTAATTTTGATCACTTCCTCTTTAATAGCATCAGAATGTTCTTTGGAAGCGTGCCGAGGTGGTTGCTTCTTAAGGGTGATAGATAGATTAACGTTTAGATGATGATAGATGAAATTTGGATCTACCCCAAGAGCTTCATAA
This sequence comes from Quercus agrifolia, assembly GCA_029955455.1. Classification (NCBI taxonomy): domain Eukaryota; kingdom Viridiplantae; phylum Streptophyta; class Magnoliopsida; order Fagales; family Fagaceae; genus Quercus; species Quercus agrifolia. The sequence continues at coordinate 12,441,025 of JARQAD010000012.1, read as the reverse complement.
GTACTTCACGTGAATATATCAACGTTCTTCCTAAGGAAAACAACTAGTTCTTCCTTCTCCCAAGGAGTCAACTAAACTCCCACTTGGAAAAACTTCCCCTCATCATTATCAATGATGATTTTTTCTAACTCTTCACACTTTGCCCCTTCTGCCATAACATCCGAGGACAAGACTATTCTTCTTGATTGCTATAAATCCATTTCTGTAATAGCCGAGGATTCACCTTCAGACTGATGTCTAATTGCAACTACCAAATATTGTCTAACCATAGATTGGCTTATAATCAATTCCTCAATCTGATCCCTTGAAGGATACTTCACTTTTAAGTGCAAGGTAGAAGAAACAGTCCCCATGGCATGAAGCTAAGGTCTCGCCAGAATAGCAGTGTAGGGGGAATATGAATCTACTACGACGAAGTCCACTTCCACGACCTCCGACCCTGCCTGAATAGGTAATCTGATCTAGCCCCTTGGGAAGACCGTCTTCTTGTCAAACCTTACCAAAGGAGAATCATAGTAAGCCAAGTCCTTAGGCCTCAGCTTGAGCCTCTTGTATAAATTAAGGTACATGATCTCTACGCTACTGCCTTGATCTACCAAAACCATTTTCACATCATACCCTTTAATCTTGAAGGTAACCACCGAGGCATCATCATGTGGTTGTAGGGTTCCCACCTTATCCTCATCAGAAAAGCTTAGAGCTAGTCGGACATCCATTCTACCCCTTTTAGAATTAGGGGTTAAGTCCTCAGTATGTGACCGGGCTATTGACATCACCCTGGATGGATAGGAACCAGTCCTACCTGGGGCAGCAAGAATAACACTAATCATCCCTAATGGTAGTTTCGAAGAAGCATCTCTCTGATGTGCCGATCTTGCCTGACTTCCCTGTCCATTAGGCTGATATAAGAATTACTTCAGTTTCCTACTTTTGACCAGCTGCTCCAGGTGATCACGTAAAGTCCTACACTCTTCTGTAATGTGTCCTTGGTCCTGGTGGTACTGGCAATGAAGACTTTGATTGCGCTTCGTGGGGTCTCCTCCCATCTTATTTGGCCATTTGAAATATGACTCATTCTTTATCTTCTCAAGGATTTGGTGAACAGGCTCCTTGAATATAGTACTGACTACTTAGGCAGTAGCAGTCCTAGTATGTCCAGCAAAATATCTTTGAGGCCTACTATTATTATACCTCTTTGATCTGAAATCCCTTCGGTCTTGGGGAACTACTTTAGCCTTCCCCTTTCCTTGTTGTTGATCCTCCTCAACCCGCTTATACTCATCAATTCGATCCATGAGCTGACGTATGCTTCTGGCAGGTTTTCTGGTCAAAGACTTCCTTAGATCGTGCTTGGCAGGCAAGTCGACCTTGAAAGTCCTTATCGCCACATCATCAAAATTTCCATCTATTTCATTAAACATCTCCCAGTACCTGTCTGAATACATCTTGAGGGTCTCTCCCTCTCATATGGGCATAGACAACAATGAATCTAAGGGATGAGGAACCCTACTACAAGTAACAAAACGAGCTCCAGAACCCTTAGTAAGCTCCTAAAATGAGTTGATTGATCCTTCCCTCAATCTATGAAACCATCTCATCGCTACTGGCCCCAAGTTAGATGGGAACGGTGGGAATTGTATAGGCACGATTTGCTCCTAAAGCCCAAATGAAGGGTCAATGGCCTAAAGAGCCCAAAACAATAAATTTGTTAGAGAGTGGGTTTAAAGATGAACTTTCAATTAGATAAGTGGATAGTAGTCACAATAGGTTAGTTATGGTTGGAAAGAATACAACAAACAGTTTAAGCAAGAAAAGCTCTCCTTGGTTAAGTCCGAGGAAGATTTGTTCTTATATATTTCTCTCAGACTTATACAAATTTACTGTTCTTGAGTATACATTGATTTTTCCTTAGATTTTTTTTTATGATCCCTCTATAATGGTGTTTTTCTCCTTTATATTCTCCTTCCTTCTTTCATCTCAGCCCTCCATATGTAGATCAGATTGCTGGCTTTGATTCCTGTCCCATCAGCACATACCTAAAGTCTTTGGGGGTAGCAGTAAGGCTGAAGATTACTGTTCAGGTATCACCTTCACATTAATGAGACCAGGGGATTAGATGCAGAGCATTTAATGCGGTAGTAGTAGCTTTCTTCTCAAATATATCCCAACTTTCTTTTGTTTTATCCTTATCTAATGTTTATCCTTACCAGCACGATTGCTTATTGCCTTGTCCTTGATGAAGGGTCAAACCTTTGACCTCCATTCTGTTTAGCTGAGGAGACAATTCTCCTCGGACAATGTTTCCAGCTCCTTATGACCAACCTTCTTTCATGGTCAATTAATCGGTAAGCCTTCGTTAGTATTTACCTATCCTCGAGCTATCTGACGTCCTCAGGCACAACCCATGACCCAATACCTATATCTAGGCCTTTCTAGGCCTTTCTTTCCTACATGGACCTTATAATTTCTCAATTTGTTAAGCCAAAATTCATAGTTTTACGAACAGTTTTCTTGGGTTTTTTCAACACATTGTTTAAAGTAAAAAAAATACATAGTTTTACCAATAAAAAAAATTATAGAAAAAGTACTTTCCCCCTTAATGTTTGGGGTAGTTTCATCCCCCTAACTTTAAAGTTGAATAATTTTCTCCTCCATATTTTGTACACAAGCATATTGTCCCTGTTATTACTCTCTTAGTTAAATCCTAACAAAATCTTATGATTTCTAGAATATTTCATTGTGCAATATCTAAAAAGCCTCACTAAATTTTAATGTCCCAAAAATTTTCATTGTGTATTTTGAATTTTATGTGTTAGTCACACTTAAAAAGTAAAAATGGTGATCTAGGGTATTCTATGTGTTACCTAGAGAACACAAATTTATTAGAGGTTTAAATCTTCTAGATTTATAATTTTATCTAATAGAAACTTCAATGACATATGTTTTTTGTTATTATTTTTCTTTTCTTTTCTTTCTTAAAAAGGTGTTTATTAAAAATTAAGTATGCTAAGTATCATAGTTAGGCTCATAAAATAAAATGATGAAGAAGGTAGTATGAATAACAAAATATTCATTGCAAATGGTTATGGGTATTTAATTTTATTAAGGGTTTCAATTGTAGCCTTTGTCATCATTTATTGCGAAAATTTAAATATTGTGACAATGTTTTATCAAAATGCAGTTATTTATTGTTGGAAAATGACGATGTTTGTTATCATTCTTGGTAGAATTTTTTTGTGAGTAGATACTGTCTTTAGTAAATAGGTTCTAAGAAATTATCATACTAAATAGATAGCCATATGTTAAATAACTATTCTAAATTTAAATACATGATTTGATACTACTTCAAAAAAAAAAAATTTATCTAATTTTTTTTCCATTCAAGGGGTAGCACGTGCCTTGTATGTGCAACCCTTACTAGTGTTTAAAAAAAGATGTATATGTTGAATATACAGAAATGCACACAATTTTGAAATGCATACATTTTTTCAAAAAATGTATTTGTTGAATTTTTGGAATTGTGTATGTGTACGTTGAACTTATAGAGTTGTGTATATTCTTTAAAAAATGTGTATTTTGAATTTATAAAATTGCATATATTATTTGAAAATTATGTAATTAAATGTACATATTTATGTACATTATTTGAAAAACATGTATGTAAAATGTATATAATTTGATATTGATATCGCATGTAATATTGTCACTAAAACAGGTATTGATATCAAGTTATGACTAAATTTATATGAGGAAGTAGCTACAATCTCTCATATTGATTAGTCACTTTCTGGTTTCTCTAGTTGGAAGGATAGAAAATGTTGAAAAATATAAAAGATTTTAATTTTCTAGCACGTGTAAACACCCATCATTTATCATTCAACCAAATTTGAAATTTCCACACAACTATCCAATGGAAAACTTCCACAACCCTCCTATTTTCCTCGCTTAGTTTTCCATCATTTTACTTTTCCACCTAAACAAATGGAACATTACAAAACAAAAAGAAAAGAAAAATTATAGGACATTAGGACTTATTCTTGTTGCAATGTATTGGGTCATTAAAAATGGATTAGGATCTGGTGGGTATTGCACCGGGTGCAAATTTACCCTTTTCTCTCTTACAAAAATATTTTACTATTAATCATGAAAAACAATTGAATAATAGGTTTTAGTTAGTTCAGCTGGTAAAGTCTTTGATGATTGTATAAGAGATCTGGGGTTCAATCCCCGCCTACACAAAAAACTGATTGGTGTTTTAGTCTGATAATAAAAAATTATTATCAAAAGCGAATGTCATAAATTGAAACACTCTCTTCCAAAAAAAAAAAAAAAAATTTGAATATGCTGCAATGTCCTAAATAATGCACTTGACCTCGATTCATCAAAAATAGTTTTATAAAATAGAAAGACAATCTATTTTGGTTGAGAAGTCCAAAAAGGCACAAGGGTCTTGCCTTCTTGGAGTTCGTAGGTACCTTTGTCGGTTCAATTCTCCCCAACAATCCAATCCACTAATCCATAAAATTACCTTTTTCCCCATACCCCACTAAATTTCAAAAAGCCCACAAACTTTTATTCCCCACTAAAACAAAAAAGTGAAAGAAAAGAAAAGCTTCCGAAGTACGCCACTCAAAAAACCATAAAATGACCGTCCGATCATTCCTGATATCCATCCTACGGTCCAGATATAAACACAAACCTGTTTCCACTCTCACTCAATCTCTACCATCCCGCGCAATTCAAATTTCGTGCTTCACAAAATTCTAAAAATATTTTCAAAAAACACAAATTATCACTAATATTATTATTATAATTATAATTATTTTTTACTTTATTAACTTCTTTATTTATTAATCATTTAAGCAAACTCTCTCACAAACACAGAGTTAGAGAGAGAGAGAGAGATTGATGAAGAAGAAGATGAGGAGGCAGAATAATATGCAAGTGCAGGTTTCAGTGAATCATTTTCAGCTCAACAACAACAACCAATCATCTTCTTCCACGTCAGCATCTTCCTTCTCCGACGCCTCTTTCTTCCAGAACCTTCTAGAGAAAGAGCCCGCCGCCGCCGCCGCCGCCGACGATGGCTATCCCAATGCCGATGACAGAGACTTCATTCTCAGCCAAGATTTCTTCTGGTAAAAAAACATCAAAACTCAATATCTTTATTATATTTTACATTTTCTCGAAATGAATAGATAAAAAAGTTTGGATTTTTAGGGTTTTAGTGTGAAATTTGGAGGTTGTTTGATGCTGTAAAGTGTAAATCGATGCTCAGGTTGATAAATTTTATTTCTAGGTTTTTTTTTTTTGGTTTTCTGTTATAGGAGTAATTTTTGAGTTTGTGTGTGTTCCTTTTAATGAATGATTGAAAGCACACTCTGTGAGTATCTAATTAATTTTGTTTGATTTTTTAGGGTTTTACTTTACCTGAGAATAAAGTTAAAATTGATGCCCAGTTTGATTTTTATTATGTTTAGGTGCAATCTTTTTGGAATTTGGGGTTTTAATGTGAAATTTGGAGGTTTTAATTGATACTTAACTTAGTTAATTTTATGCTAGTCTGACTAAATTTAGTGGAAATTTGGAAGGGGTGTTATATTATGAATTTTGTGTTTGTTTTGAATCGACTTAGTAAGTATCTGAATTTGGGTGTTGATTTTTTTGTTATGGTTTTTATTTATTTATTTGTCTGTAAATGCAGCACTCCGGATTATATCACACCAGATAACCAAAATCTTCTGAACGGTTTCGATTGCAACAAGGTGATGTAAATAAAGGTGTGGATTTCATGTTGAGGTTACAATTTTTATGATTAGTTTTTGAATTGAAGTTATTTCATGTTGTTTCCGCAGGATAACATTCCTTGTCCCAAGTCACCAGAGAAGCTGAATACTGTGAAAAGTAAGAGGCGTCGGCCAGGTAAGATTAGCTGTTGCTCTGATATTTATTTATTTATTTAGAATGTTTTCAGGTGAGGGAACACATTGAATTGCATCTATCTTTTTAGAATTGTGATAATTGCCTGAGTTGCATAGCATGGGTATCTGCTATAATTAGTTACTGTTATGGAATTTGATATAACTGGATCCAAGACTATCAAGATGTCCATGTATGAAACTTTTGAGATATCTAGAATTGAAATTCTAGGCAGATTTGGTTGCTTATGCAGGTTGTTAAGCTTGCATAGTGTGAGGCAACCTATATTCATGGTAACTACTTGTTTCAGTACTGGTTGAGATGCCATAGTAAACAGGATTTGAGAGTGAAGGTGTCTCGTAGCAGAAGGTTTTGGGTACTAGTGATATTGCATTATTAGCTCAAATTGTATTCAATTTCAAATCAAGCATTGATTGTTGCTGTACATTTGACATTCCCTAAACACCATTTACTCACCGATGTAGTAGAACACAGATATTAGACAGCAAAGGGTATCTAGAATTTTTTGTAAGTGGTATTATAATGAGTGTATGTTCATTTGTATTGCACAGTAGAACTGAGATATTTTGGTTTTCTTGTGTCATGTAGAAGTGTCCATTGTGAATGTGTATATTTGATCAGAATTTAAATCATCATACATTATAAGAACCTATTTTTTTAATCAACATCATGAAATTGGAGAGAAACTTTTCTGAAATGAACATTACCATGATGCAACATGTGTACAAATGAAAGTCATTTGGAATGTGTGCCATGAACATATTTAGTGGGTGGGTGGAATGCTATACAGACTTGGGGTCTTGACCTCTAGTTTGATTGACATGAACTGCAAGACATGTTGTAATTCTTGTTGTATCTATCCATCCCTAGCCAAAAGTTTCCTTTTCCTGGAAGCAGTTTGCTACCTGGAAGTGATTAACCTTGCAGCCAATGAATTAATGATTTTTTCCTTTATATTCCAAGATTTCCCACTCCTTTATCTTTAAAGCCTTTTTAGATGATAAAGTCAGTGCGTCCCTTTTCGAAACTGAGTATTTATGCTTTTCACAGATAGTATCTTGGTAAATCCTCTTAGTCCTACCTTCTCTGACCATCAACAAGAGGTGGAACTTGCAAATGATACTTTTGGTACAGATACAGATGAAGAAAAATTAGATAAAGCAATGATATCTGCACCACAGAAGATTCATAGTTATGTACCACAATCTGCAGTTGCCTTACGCTGTCGGGTTATGCCGCCTCCTTGCATTAAGAATCCTTATTTGATGGGTGCTTCAGAAATGGACATAGATCCTTTTGGCAATCAAAGATCAAAATGTGCAGGTACTATGATAGTTTTAGAGGCTCATTGCAAGAGGCTTTGAAAAAACTTCCATTTTTTCCCCTTTGTATTTTGAAGCCATGGGATCAGACTGGCAAAAGTTTCTTTGAATTTCTTTGGCTTGAAGTTCTAATTCCATAATGCTGCTGCCTGCAGGGTTTTTTCAGGGACTTATTGGTGGAGATGGCCTTTCACGCTATCACACTGATTTCCAAGAGATTGAGGTTCTTGTCTATATTACTGCACTTGTTCTTTTCTAAGTTTTCAAGTTTCTGGTGTTTATGTAACTTGTTAGCTTTTTACTCTCTTTCCAGAAGATTGGTACGGGGAACTTTAGTCAGGTTTTCAAAGTCTTGAAGAGAATTGATGGTTGCTTGTATGCTGTGAAACATAGCACACGGCAGCTGCATCTAGACACAGAAAGGTAGCTGCATTATGCATTTAGATTCTTCTACTTTTTGGTCAAGTAACTTGCTTATGCAATAATATTTGCACTTTGCAGGAGGAAAGCTTTAATGGAAGTTCAATCTTTGGCAGCGCTTGGTATGTATGTGAAAATTTCATTAGTATTTCCATTTCTGCTTAATATTTTATTAATGAGTTTCACGGTCATTACTATGCAGGGTCTCATGAAAATATTGTTGGGTACTACTCTTCTTGGTTTGAAAATGAGCAACTCTACATTCAGATGGAGCTCTGTGATCACAGCTTATCTATGAGTAGAACTTCTCAATTATTCACAGAGGCGGAAGTATTGCAAGCCTTGCATCAGGTTATATTCTTTCTGGGAATTTTGTGTACAAATCTCATAGTTGGACCTTGTAAGATGCTATAAAAAATGTTGCACATGCTGTAGCATGAAGTCATTACAAGATTGACCACAATGAACATCATCTTATTGATTTTTTGCACATGCAACGTGAAGATGGCAGATAAGATTGAACGGTTTTAAAGTAACTGGTTAAGCTTTTCTTTAAAAAATATCAATTTTGGGTGTGAGTATTTTATATGTAAGCTCCTTAATTCTTGTATGCAGTTCCTGCTGAATTCAAATTGTAAGATACTGATTCATGTAATAATTAAACTATGAAGACACATGTGGTTACAATGGAAACCAGCTAAATCATTGAATTTTGTAAATAATTTAGAATTATGTATGTGGTCCCCATATAATCTGAAAATGGGGTATGTAAGTTTTGGTTTTAGATGAGAGGATGATAAAACGATATCAATCTATTGCTTTCTTGATTATGTTTGAATTACTATTATAAAATGAATGCCACAATGCTATGGATTTCAAGATGGCATGCATTCTTGTATTTTATTGTTAAAGAGAAAGATGGAATACATTCTTTTATTTTTATTTTTACTATCATCATTCATTTTTTTTTTTCTTAATGTAAATTTCTACGAGGTATACAAGCCAACTTGATGCTCTATATTGATCCACTTCCATTAATATTTGCATTCTGTTACTTAAATTTGCACAGATTGCAAAAGCATTGCAGTTTATACATGGGAGAGGAATAGCTCACCTAGATGTAAAACCTGATAATATTTATGTCAAGAATGGTGTCTATAAACTTGGTGATTTTGGATGTGCAACTCTTACTGACAAAAGCTTGCCAATTGAAGAGGGTGATGCACGTTATATGCCTCAAGAAATCTTGAATGAGAAATATGATCATCTTGACAAGGTTGATATCTTCTCCTTGGGAGCTTCTATTTACGAACTTATTAGAGGTTCACCTTTGCCAGAGTCAGGATCTCAATTTTTGAAAGGGGGAAAATTGGCACTTCTTCCTGGCCATTCATTGCAATTTCAGAACTTACTCAAGGTGCAAATTTTTGCTCTCTCTATATTGATAGTGCTGTACTTTCTATGAAGCTGAGGAAATGTTGCTGTTGCTCTTGTTGTGTGTGCATGGGAAGTAGTTTTTGATATTTGTTATTAGCATTACTTTCTAATGCAAGAATTACTTATCAGAATTCTTTATAATGCAACAATTGCTTGCTCTTTCTATTCATCCCTCTATTTCTTTGGTGCTGGGGATACTTTTTATTATTGAAACTGGAAAGACTTTTCAATTGTACTTTTATGTCAATTTCTGATTTGTTGAGGATCCATAGCCGATCCCAAAAGTTTGGGATTAAAGTTTTTTGTTGTTTTATGTCAATATCTGAATAATGTTTTGGAATATGTTGTATTTGCCTACTTAATGTGATTGAAAATTGGTTCCTAGCGGCTATATGCTAGTTTTGGATATCTTCATCTTTCATTTACTCAAATCTTGCAGTAAAAATAAAAATCACTGTATGTTGGTTGAAGTTGCTCTTGTACTTTTTGGAAATATCAAGTAGTCCCAATGTAATATGTTATTCGTGAGATTTGAAACCAGAAAAATTGTTAATGAATATAATTGATTTTGCTATTTTCTGCATCTCTGTTCTGTTAAGAGGACATGTTATAAGATACTGTTGGATATAGTTTGAGTGACAATTGAGTATGCTTCTTAAGCTTTTGCGCACTTCCTTTAGTATGTAACAAAAGGTGTTGTATAAGAAACTTTAGCGTGCATTATATATTGTTGCTGAAGTTTGTGCATTATATATTGTTGCTGAAGTTTGTTTTTGGTTATCGGGAACTTGCAACTTCATGGCTGATTTTATCTGATGTTTTAAACTTTTAATAATTCTAACAGGTGATGGTGGACCCAGATCCAGTCCGGCGTCCTTCTGCTAAAGAATTGTTAGAAAATCCAATTTTTTACAGGGTCCTTCCAAATACAAAATCCTAAGTGCAGCCAGGATGATAGTTTGACAAGGACTTGAATGTTGTATGTGCAGCCATTTACAGCCCAGGAAGAAGGGCATAGGGTAGAATATTAATGCCCAATTGTGAGAGTACTTTTCTTTAACACATGCTGTGTTTATGCACCAGTTTTCCCCCCAGTGTGCATATTTTGTAAAGTATGTAAAGTGGAAATCTTGAACAATGATGAATTATGATTTTTGAACTGGAGGTATGCAATGCTAATGGAAAATTCCCTTTATTTTCAGCGTTTCAGTATCAATTTACTTGTTTATTGATTGCATTTCATTAGATATTGGAAGGCAAATTAGAAACAGAGATTATGGACATTAGCATTTCAGACGCTGTTAATTAGTGTATACCAGATTGAATAGATAAAACATTTATGCAGAATACGATTCTTATTTGAGATTCTTGTTTCTGTTTTATTTTATTTTTGTGTGTATTACCACCAAGTTATTGCAAAGCACACTAAAGCCTCCCTGTCTACAGCTTGAAATTTCAACCTATTAATTTGTTCTCGTACCGCTCTGTTTGTTTGATAGAAAATATTGTGTAAAGATAGTTATCTCTATTTTTTAGTGTTTGATAGTATTATAAAAAATGAGTTAAAAGAAAATTATCTTTAGTCAACATAAAAAATATGGTTTATTTTTAGAGATGGTTTTCTCATTAATTTTTTTTGGAAAACAAATTTATCTTATAGCAAGTTAAATAAAAAAAGTTTAGAAATTATTTTTCAATTCATTTAAGATTGCTACAAAACATAAGAAAATAAGATATTTTTATAGAAAATATTTTTTTAAAAATGACTAATTTTCAAGAAAACATCATCATGGAAACAAAGAGAGCAGTTTCCTTTGTGAACAATGTGAATGCTCGGTGGTTTGGTACTTTGGATTTATTGGGCCACCTTTGCTTGGGCTGGACGATGTTTACTATTGCTAGGGAGTCTGATTTGTTCGGTTCAAGCCTGCATGTGAAAAAACAATACTCACTGAGTTATGATATTTGCTCTTTATAACATACTCACCGTATACACTATACACACTGCTATATGGACGGCGATTTCAAAGAGGAGTGTATACGGATTACGGAGTGTACAATAGTGACTAGTGAGTGTGTAATAAAATTTTCTTTTACTTATATTTGGTTGTTGCTAGGTTTGCAAATCTTGGAAGTTGTGGCCTCGTGGGCAACTGAGAGTGACCAATGAAAAAAACCAGGCAAAACTTAGTTTTTCCATGTATATAATTTCATCAATAGTGCATAGTATCTCATGTGACATGTATATATATGCCTTGCTCTCTTGTATACATATGGATCTTATGACTTATATACAAATCCAAGAGGGCATTAGGTACACCAAGATCACACTCCAACTGCATTGCTATTTCTTCCTTCTAACACTATCGTGCAAGATATTCATCTATGATAAACTGAAAAATTTAGGTTGGTGTTATTGATGCTCATTGTGGTGCCAAACCACATGTGGGCACATGATATCTCCCACATATAAAGACTGTCATTTGCTTCGCTAAAATACCATTCTTTTTGGTTTTTACGTGGAAGTTTAAATGATTAAATTTACTCTTTTTTTAACCGGTTCAACTTTTGAAACAATTTGTAATTTATCATAGTATTGGAGGAGGTCTCCACCTTACCTTTGATCATGTGTCAAGCTCTATTTTTTTAAGATAGGTTTGATAAAATTTCAATCTATAACGTTCATTTCATGGTGATTTTTCGTTATTATTAGGCCAAGACATTAATTGGTTTTGGTGCTGGTAGGGTTCGAATCTCAAATCTCTTATTTGACTATGAAAGACTTTATAAGCTTCCACGTGAATGGAATGTTAGATTAAATGATTAAATTCTCAATTTTTAAATAACTTATATATTTTTTGGACAATCAATAATTTATCATTAGTTTCACATAAAGCCATTTTAGCATTCATTTTACCATGATATCACATTATATTTTTCAATTAAAAATGGTACATTTGCAGACGTTGAAATATATAAATATATATATGTATGTATGTGAAGAGGATAAAATATGAGATAAGGCTTGGCGAGCCCACCAGGCCCATGTCCATGGGCCAAAAGAAGGTCGAGCCCATTCTTTGTGTGGAGCCCCTGACAGAACGAAGGCCCAGACTTGCCCACCACGTTTCAGATTCCTGAAGACTTGCTTTGCAAGGAAAGGACTTGTCCTGCAAGGAGAAGACTTGCTCTGTAAGGAAAGGACTTGGGCTGCAAGGATAAGACTTGTCCTACAAGGAGAAGACTTGCTCTGCAAGGAAAGGACTTGGGCTGCAAGGATAAGACTTACTCTGCAAGGAAAGGAGGCAAGACCTCACTACTATAAAAGCTCCAACATCCTCCTCACAGAAAGGTACGCGTGACTGACTCCTCTCTAGCACTCTAGAGTTGTAAAAAGATTTCTGATTTAACCTTCGGAGGGTGTTTGGCCGGCTCCACACCGGTGCCTCCTGTAAGGAGTTCTTGTTTTGTTCTCTTTTGAAGGTAACGGCTGCGAGCGTAAGGATCGTGCATCTCACTGGTGAACTTTTCGGCATCATCAGGTGGCGCCGTTTGTGGGAAACGTTGATCGTGACAGTTTAAGCCATTGTCGCCTCCCGGACACAAGAGTTGCATGGTACTCACACGCTCGATGGCCACCACCAACGACGTTCAAAGCGAAGAGCCGCCAAGGCCCACCGCATTAGAAAGACAGGTCCAAACCCTCGCGGCCGCAGTAGAGCGCCTCACGAAACAGAATCATGACCTGGAGGAACAGTTGCGACAGAGGAACCCGGAACATAACGTCCAGGAGGAGAACCAGGGGGACAGCTCCGAAAGAAGGGGGCCTGAGAAGTAAGAGGGCAGTAATGAGCCTAGTAAAACGGAGAGGCGGAATTTGAGCATGCCTTCCCTTACGGATGCAACACCACCACCCATCCTCGCAGAGATGCAGGCGATGAAAGAGCAAATGGAGGTCATGATGAACGCCCTCAAGGGACGCGTCTCCAGCGACCTTGACAATTTAGTGAATAGGACGGACTCGCCGTTCACTACACAAGTCAACTCCTGTCCCCTGCCACAGAAGTTCCGGATGCCGCAGGTTGAGAGCTACGACGGGGTCAAGGACCCGTTAGATCATCTTGAAACCTTCAAGACCCTGATGCACCTCCAAGGAGTACCGGACGAGATCATGTGTAGGGTCTTCCCTACAACACTAAGGGGCGCAGCAAGGATTTGGTTCAGCAGATTGACGCCAAATTCGATCAACACCTTCAAGGAGCTAAGTGCCCAATTCACCTCGCACTTCATCGGGAGGCACAGGTACAAGAATTCTACAGCATGCTTAATGAGCATCAGGCAGCGGGAGGACGAGACGCTGCGATTATACATAACTCGCTTCAACAAGGAAGCACTTTCCATTAATGAGGTCGACGACAAGATTTTGGTGGCAGCTTTCATCAATGGCCTACGGAAGGGAAAATTCCTATTCTCCCTGTACAAAAATGATCCGAAGACCATGTCTGAGGTACTCTACAGGGCCACGAAATACATGAATGCGGAGGACGCACTATCGGCCAGGGAAGATAAACCCAGGAAGAGAGAGAGACCGGAAGATGCCAGGCAGGACCATGGAAAGAAGAAACTGAGGACGGGAGACAGACGCGAGGAGAAGCGTTCTAAACCCCCAGGAGGAAGATTTACAAGATTCACCCCCCTGAATGCTCCACTAGACCAAGTGCTGATGCAGATCAAAGACGAGGGATCCCTGACGTTCCCAGGGAAGCTAAAGAGCGATCCAGCCAAGCGATCCAGAAACAAGTATTGCCGTTTCCACCGCGACCACGGTCACGATACGGCTGATTGCTACGATCTAAAATAGCAAATTGAGGCCCTCATCAGAGAAGGAAAACTGCAGAAATTCATCAACAAGGAAAGGACGGATGCTCATGCACGAGAACAGGCCCCCCCCACGGGAGAACGACCATCCGAGACCCCCGGTTGGGGACATAAGAATGATAATAGGGGGGACGACAGCAATGGGATCGTCCAAAAAGGCTCGAAAGACCTACCTCAGGATGGTCCAAAGTGTGCAGACGACGGGTTCTATACCCAAGATAGCACGGAGGGAAAGTCCGATCATTGGATTCTCAGAGGACGACTCGAGACACCTCTACCATCCACACGATGACGCCCTTGTCGTCAGTTTAAGGGTAGGAGATTACAATGTACACCGGATGCTGGTCGACAATGGCAGCTCGGCAGACATCCTATACTACCCAGCATTCCAGCAGATGAGAATAAGTAGAGCACGATTAACACCAACAAATGCCCCGTTGGTCGGCTTTGGAGGAACGAAGGTGCTCCTATTAGGAGCAATCACACTCTCAGTGACGATCGGTGACTATCCGCAGCAAATCACTCAGGACGTGACCTTCTTAGTGGTCGACTGTTCATCCGCGTACAACGGTATAGTAGGGCGACCCACATTGAACTCCTGGAAAGTAGCAACCTCAACATACCACCTGATGATTAAGTTCCCTATGGAGTACGGAATTGGAGAGTTGCGAGGAGACCAGGTGGCCGCCCGGGAGTGCTACGTCGCCATGCTGGAAATGGAGGATCATCAGCAGACCATGTGCATCGGAGAGTAGCGGACCATCGCAGAACCGGTAGAAGAATTGGAAGAAGTCATGCTCGATGAATCAAGACCCGAATGGACAACAAGAATGGGCACCTTGGCCAGCCCGACGGTACGTCAAGACCTGGCAAACTTTCTAAGGAAGAATCAGGACATATTCGCGTGGAGCCACGAAGACATGCCAGGAATCGATCCGTTAGTGATAGTCCATAGGCTGAATGTTAACCCGGACTCTTCGCCAGTCTGACAGAAGAAGCGTGTGTTCGCGTAAGAACGAGATAAGGCAGTGGCAGAAGAGGTTAGAAAACTGCTGGAGGCGGGTTTCATCCGAGAAGTATACTACCCCGACTGGCTAGCAAATGTGGTCATGGTGAGAAAGAATAGCGGTAAGTGGAGAATGTGCGTCGACTTCACGGACCTTAACCGGGCGTGCCCAAAAGATAGCTATCCACTCCCAAGGATAGACACCCTGGTGGACTCAACGGCCAGACACGAACTCTTGAGTTTCATGGACGCCTTCTCAGGCTATAACCAGATTAAAATGAAGGAGGAGGATCAGGAGAAAATCTCTTTCGTAACCAGCCAGGGACTTTTCTGCTACAAGGTGATGCCATTCGGACTCAAGAACGCGGGGGCTACATATCAAAGGTTAATGAACAAGATGTTCGCGCACTAGCTCGGTAGGAACGTACAAGTCTATGTCGACGACATGTTGGTGAAGAGCGTGCACGAGAACGACAACCTGAGCGACCTTCAGGAGACATTCGACACCCTTCGATTGTACAACATGAAGCTGAACCCAAGCAAGTGCGTGTTCGGGGTTACAACCGGGAAATTCTTGGGTTTCATGGTGTCCCAAAGAGGTATAGAAGTCAACCTAGAGAAGGTACGAGCCATAATGGAATTAGATCCCCCGAAGACAGTGAAGGCAGTTCAGAGCTTGAACGGAAAAGTTGCGGCCCTAAACAGATTTGTCTCCAAGGCGACAGATAAGTGTTTTCCTTTCTTCCGAGTACTGAAGAAATCATTCGAGTGGACGGACGAATGTCAGAAGGCATTTGAGGACTTGAAGAAGTACCTATCGTCCCCACCACTTCTCAGCTCGTCCGTGCCGGGAGAAGAGCTATACCTCTACATAGCAGTCTCGCAAGCAGCAGTTAGCGCGACCTTAGTGCGTAACGACGGACGCTTGCAACGACCCGTCTATTTCGTAAGCAAGGCGTTCCGAGGAGCAGAAGAAAGGTATCCCCGGATGGAAAAATTGGTTCTTGCCCTCATAACCGCTGCGCGGAAACTCAAACCATATTTCCAAGCTCATATAATCGTGGTTTTGACGGACCAACCTTTGAAGAAAGCAATGAGCAGCCCAGAGGTGGCAGGGAGAATGGCCTTGTGGGCAATTGAGCTAAGCGAATTCGACGTACGGTACCGACCACAAATTGCAATGAAGTGGCAAGTAGTGGCGGATTTCATAGCCGAGTACACCGAGCCAGGAGACAAAGGGGTTGAAGGACAGAAACCGTGGATCATCCACACGGACGGGTCATCAAACTAGCACTCAGGAGGAGCCGGTGTAGTTATGCTTACACCAGAAGGGGATAAGATCGAATGCATGATAAGACTAGATTTCCCTACAACCAACAACGAGGCGGAGTATGAAGCCTTGGTAGCTGGCTTGGATCTCGCAAGGGCCGTGGGTGCTGGGAACATGATCATACATTGTGACTCCCAGGTGATAACTAGTCAGATCAATGGCGATTTTAAGTGTAGAAACGAGAGGATGAAGAAGTACCTGGAAGAAGTGAAGGGTCGAACTACCGGCCTTGAGGTCAAATTCATTCAAATCCCAAGGGAGGAAAACGAGTGCGCCGACCGTTTGGCAAAAGCAGCCTTCGCAGAATTCATGAATGCGCCTAAACAGGTATTATCTTTTGTCCAAACCTGCTCCCTTATTGATGACGGGAGACAAATACAGGAGATAGATGTTGAAGAGGATTGGACCGCGCCTCTGAAAGAATATCTACAGTCGGGCTCTCTGCCAGACGGGAAGGACAATGCAAGAAGGTTGAAAGTCCGGGCGTCGCGGTTCGTGCTGATCAAGGACGTCTTGTACAAAAGAGGGTTCTCTCGACCTTACCTAAGGTGTCTAAGCCACAGCGAAGCAGATTATGTGATGAGGGAAGTTCACGAGGGGATTTGTGGGAATCACTCAGGAGCACGGTCTTTGGTGCACAAACTGATCCGAGCCGGATACTACTGGCCCACTATGCTCAAAGACGCCCAATCGTACGTGAAGGCTTGCGATAAGTGTTAGAGGTTCAGTAATCTAATTAGGCAACCATCAGAAGAACTCTCACCTATGACGGCTCCTTGGCCGTTCGAGTAATGGGGGTTAGACATCATGGGCCATTTCCCAACGGCCTTAAGACAGCTGAAGTTTCTGGTAGTCGGTATCGACTACTTCACCAAATGGGTGGAAGCAGAGCCCTTTGCCACTATCACAGAGAAGAGCATCCGTACCTTCGTATGGAAAAACATCATATGCAGATACGAGATTCCGAGGGTGCTTGTCTCGGACAACGAAAAACAGTTCGACAACGCCGCGTTCAGGAATTTCCGCTTAGAGCTAGGCATTCGGAATCATTACTCATCACCAGCACACCCGCAAGCAAACGGATAGGTGGAAGTCACGAACTGGACATTGCTAAAAATCATCAAAACCCGACTCGAAGCGGCAAAGGGTATCTGGCCAGACGAACTGCCAAGCGTCTTATGGGCGTATCGAACGACTGCAAGGACACCCACGGGGGAGACCCCATTTCGACTTACATACGGAGCTGATGCGGTCATCCCAGCAGAGATCGACCTCACCAACTATCGCGTGCAGAGCTACACGAAGGACAAAAACGAAGAAGCTATGTGCCTACAGCTAGACTTGGTGGACTAGGCCCGAGCTGTGGCGGAACAGAGATTGGCGCGATACCAGAACCTCATGTCAAAGCACTACAACACCAGGGTAAGGCACAGAGATTTTCGGATCGGCGACCTGGTGCTACGAAAGGTCATGGGCGCTGCTAAAGACCCTACACAAGGGAAACTCGGACCCAATTGGGAAGGACCGTATAGAATCACATCATGGCACAGGAAGGGCACATACCACCTCGAGACCATGGACGGGAGGAAGCTCCAGCACCCATGGAATACGGAACACCTCCGGAAATACTACCAATAGAAATGGCATTCGGTCTCCCCTATTCCCCAATCCATTTCTATTTAACTAGTCCCTAATTGTTTCTTGAAGCATTTACTAGTCTTTTAGTTGTTTCTAGTTTTCTGTATGAACAAGCCCTTTGCTACAATGGCTCTTTTAGTATCTTTTTCTACAGCTTTAGATCTAATGAAGGAACATTCAAGACAATGCTATGTCCTTACTACTAAAGTTATTACCACAAAGTAGACGGACCCAACCAGGGTCAAACCTACAAGTCCGTAAAATGGACGGATCCCACCAAGGGTCAAACACGTAAGTCCACAAAGTGGACGGACCCAACCAGGGTCAAACCTACAAGTCCGTAAAATGGACGGATCCCACCAAGGGTCGAACACGTAAGTCCATAAAGTGGACGGACCTAACCAAGGTCGAACTTACAAATCCACTAAGTAGACGGATCCCACCAAGGGTCAAACTCATAAGTCCACAAAGTGGACGGACCTAACCAAGGTCGAACTTAAAAATCCACGAAGTAGACGGATCCCACCAAGGGTCAAACTCATAAGTCCACAAAGTGGACGGACCTAACCAAGGTCGAACTTACAAATCCACAAAGTGGACGGATCCCACCAAGGGTCAATCTCATAAGTCCACAAAGTGGACGAACCCAACCAAGGCCAAACTTATACAAATCCGAAAAGTGAACGGACCTAACAGGGATCAGACTTATGTAAAAAAAAAAAAAAGGGGGGACGGACCCTACAGACGTTCAAGGCCCCGATACACATAATGGACGGACCCAACCAGTTCATAAAATTGTACAAGTCCATAATGTGGACAGCCATCAGGGGTCATAACCACATTCCACGGAATGAACGGACTCGACCAGGGTAGCAAAAATTATGAAGGTCCACGACGTGGACGAATCAAATTAAGCCAGTATTAAAGCATCAAGACGGATCATACACCACAGTTATCAACGCAACAGTAAAAGAAGCATTTAAATAAATGAGTTAAATGTCAAATACAACGGATACAAAACGGCCCGACATACAACGGGCAAAATCCAAAGTGTTTTCAAAATACTTGAAAAAAAATAATAATAACAATAAATGGCTACACATCAGGGGCGATGGGGTCTTTGGCTTTTTCTTCTTCAGCGTGAGGCTCGGGGACGACGGTGACGGGCCTTTCCTCTGCAAAAAGCTCAGCTGTATCATCAGAAGCCTCGGGCTGAACGGACATACCCTCCGCGACATTGATGTTGACGGCTGAGAAGTCAAACTTGGGATAAAGAGCTTTGGCTTGACGGAGGGCATCGTCAAAACCGTCATTGTAGGAAGTTCCGAGCTCAGTCAAGAGAGCGTCAGAGTCACGATACTCCTGGACGGCCTTCTCTTTGGCTAGACGGAGCTAGTTCTCCTTGTCCTCCAAAACGGTCTTGAGCTCCTCCGTCATCCTCTGGTACTCATCCCTCGTCCGCTCCGCAAGTTTGAGTTTCTGCTCTGTCACCACCTTCCAACTTTTTAGCTTGAGCAGTTCCTCACCCGCCAGCCTGGCCTTTTCGCGGACCCTTTCAAGCGCCATCTCCTGGTGAAGAGCTCGGTCCATCAGGCCCTTCGTCATAAGCATAGCCTGACGACCAAATGGAACTTAGTTAAAAAAAATGGTAATAACAATAAAAAATAAATAAATGAATAGCGACGGACTCTTACTTGGGCAATGCTGAAGAGGCCCGTCTCCCCCATAGCCTCCGTCGAGTGGTTGCCTAGGTCCTCGTAGTCCTCACTCCCGATAATAGAAGAGATTTTCCCCAAAGCATACTTTGGGTCTTCACGGAGGAGGACGGGTGGTTTCTTCTGACTACCCGGAGGAGGAACCATCAGGCCTTTGCCACCCCCAGGTTTGGCCGGGGTCACCGTCTTCTTACCCTCCGCCATAAGACCTATGACGGGCTCCGTCGAAACTTTCTATTTCTTGGGTGCACGGTCCACCTTAGGCATCGGTCTCTTTGCCAGGGGCCTGCTCGAGCCCGTCCCCATCGCACCCTCGTCCGTCTCCTTGTTCTTTGCGGCCTTACTTCTGATGGCAGCCCTTCTCTTCGCGTCGTCCATCTCTATGAAAATAAGAGTAGACGGGTAAACTCAAAGTAGTAGGTCAAGACAGTTGTAAAAGGTGACGGACTTACGCTGACGGGTGCGCTCCTCGTACTTTTTCGCCGCCGGAGTGGGCTCGGGTCCGTCGCAATACCAGTGAACGGTATTAAGATTAACCAACTTCGCCCACGTCTGTTCCTCTGGCTTTGTCTTTGAAAAAATCCTTTCCAAAAAATTGTACTCCTCTAGATCAACTTGTGGACGCCGTCGCACTGAAAAGTAAAAGAGACAAAATACTCAGGACGGTCATTAAAGAGTTAAAGAAAATTACCTTCGCGACATGACGGAGAGAATTATACCAGACGGGTCCAAGATCCCCCATGTCCTATCAACGGGCATGAAGTCCGTCTCCCCCGGGTGACACATCCAGCCATTACCTTCCAGGAAGAAATAACGGCTCTTCCAATCTCGATTGGAGTCCGGGGTCTCGTAGATGACCTTCAAGACGGACTTCCTAGGGACGAAGCTGTACATTCCCCTTGACTTGTCTATCTCGTTTGGACGGTAGCAGTGGAGGAACTCCCGTACAGTCAACGATCTAGAACCACTAGACATGGCTCCGTACAGGACCTCCATTGCAATGAAAACCCTCTAGGCGTTCGGGGATATCTGGCTGACGGACAGACCCAAGTGCTGGAGGAGTTCTCGTTTTAGTCTGTTCAGGGGGAACCTAAACCCAGCCTTTAGTGCTTGTTCGTACACCCCCAGGTCGTCCACTCCGTCATAATAACATTTTTCTGATTTGTAGGGTAGACGGATTGGGATGTGGTCGGGTATTTGATAAATTGCCCTAATTGTTTTAAAGTGCACTTCTTTAATTGTGGACCTGAAGTTATTCACCGTCCACTTGGGTAGCATGACGAACTCCCTAAGTCCGTCAGCCCCAACTAGTGACTTAAGTCCTTCACCACCGCCGTCAGAACCTTCCTCTGGTTCGGCCAACTCCATATCCTCATTTGTTAAGGACGGTGAAGTGGCAGACGGAGTCCTCTCGCTCAGTTCGTCCGGATCTTTGTAACCCGACGGGTACAATTCCTCGTAACCCGCCCCGTTGCGGACGAACGACTGGTTACTCGACGCACTAGACATTGCCTACAACGGAGCGACAAAGCCTAAGACTGACGGGTCTAAAATAAAAAGAAAGGAAGAGATGGATGCAAGAAATTTAAAGCTTCTACCATGTCAAGTATAAAAACTGAAGGTATATCAAAGCGAACGGATAGAATCACTTACCGAGGAAAGGAGTGAGCGGGCAAAAGTCGTTGCTGAAGGATGTGAACGGGTAAGCTCTGACGGGTGATGGACTCGCTCTGACAATGTAGTTTCTGCGTAAAGTAAAAGAAATGAAGGAGAGGTGCTGGTTTTTATAGATGGAGTGCACGGAAGACGAAGCGGCACTTCGATCCAAGATATGAACCACTTGACGAGTGACACGTGTCATCGCCTTAAATGCCTTTGCAGCCTGTCAGATCTCCATAGACCTGACGGCGTCATGCTCCGTAAACCCCCCTCCAAGGGCCCTCATCACCATCAACCGTAAGGTTTTGACCGTCAGCTTTATTGTTTTGACCGTCTGCTTTTAAGTTCTGACCGTCACCACTTTGACTACGTCACCAACCACTCGGTCTTTACGATCACCGTTCTAGTTCTTCTTTGTTACCGCTCATTTATGCCTATCCGTCGCCCCCATGAATATAGGACCGTCATGATTGTTTGTTTTGACCGTCACCCCAATTGACCGTTTGCACAAAGGCAACGGACCAAATGGGGTGAAGGGGGCAGCTGAAGAGGATAAAATATGAGATAAGGCTTGGCGAGCCCACCAGGCCCATGTCCATGGGCCAAAAGAAGGTCGAGCCCATTCTTTGTGTGGAGCCCCTGACAGAACAAAGGCCCAGACTTGCCCACCACGTTTCAGATTCCTGAAGACTTGCTCTGCAAGGAAAGGACTTGTCCTGCAAGGAGAAGACTTGCTCTGCAAGGAAAGGACTTGAGCTGCAAGGATAGGACTTGTCCTACAAGGAGAAGACTTGCTCTGCAAGGAAAGGACTTGGGCTGCAAGGAAAAGACTTACTCTGCAAGGAAAGGAGGCAAGACCTCACTACTTTAAAAGCTCCAACATCCTCCTCACAGAAAGGTACGCGTGACTGACTCCTCTCTAGCACTCTAGAGTTGTAAAAAGATTTCTGATTTAACCTTCGGAGGGTGTTTGGCCGGCTCCACACCGGTGCCTCCTGTAAGGTGTTCTTGTTTTGTTCTCTTTTGAACTTTTCGGCATCATCAGTATGTATTTCAATAATTGCAGACTTTGCATTTGATGATGGCAGTGACATATACGACTGGTTGCATAAATTAATCATCATCTGCTTGAGACTGTCTGAAGGGAAAAAACCTATCCACGTCCAACAAATAAAGAACAATGCTATCTAAACTCAAGAATCATTCCAAAGCCGTTTTATGAGGAAAATCCAAATTGAACAATCCATAAGAAGCATTCTTTTGTGCGTCTCGACATGGTATTAAAGGATAGTCAAGGACCACTATTTTTCTAAAGTATATGACACAAACATTTATCACTCAAAAAAATATAAAAAATGACACAGACATTTTCGATACCAAACAAAGTACACGTTAATAATCTGTCTTAGAGTTCAAATGTTCTTGTTTGACATGCATATTTGCTTTTGCAACACAACTGCGACAGTTGAATAGAGCAAACAAAACAGGACAACCAATGTGCTCTGTTTTCAACCAATAATAGAAAGCCAGAAAGCTACTTGCATTTAGTATCTTTCAGAATCTCTACCATGCAATCAGAGACAGCCCAACAATTGCTATCAAACCTAAGATAAATATTTGATCTTCCTTAATTTATTGTAAGTACCATATCTTAATCAGTAAATTTCCAAACCAAAAGAAAAGGAAAAATACTTTATACAAGAAATGAATTACATTCTTATTGCTGGCCGAATATTTATTAACTTATTGATGGCTTACCTTTGGAAGCCTCTTCGTTGCTTTTGGAAGTAGGTGTTAGGATTAACGAAACCAACCAATTTCATTACCTTTTAAGTGTTAGGGTCAAATATGTATGTGTTGGCAAATCCAAGTCAAAACATATTTTTTTAATGTATTTGAGTCTTAAAGTTTTTAGTGTCCTTAAGTATATTGAAGAACTGCATTTGAAGACAAAAGAAAAAAACTCAAGGATCTGCTTAAGATAGTGATGTTTTTGTTGTCTTGATAACAACTATCGATTGAGGTCAATTAAACCTCAAAACCAAGCAATTGACCAAGCCTCTAGAATTTTGTTTTTCTAATTATGTGTTGGATGATGTGGTCACCTTGGAATTTGTGCACTAGGGTTTTGCATCAAGTTGAGGTTCTAGGATGACTTTAATAGTATTTTTCATAGAAATAAATTTAGTACCACAATAATTTTTATAATTTTAGACACAATTTGTCTATGCGGTGAGTTGTAAGTGGTGGAAATAAAATGGTGGGTCCATGTCGGTCTATGATTCCACTGCTCATAGATTACCACGTAGTAAAATTGTGACAAAATTGTGAAATTAGTTGTGATATTAAAATTACTCTTTTCATAATAGTTATCATGAGAAATAAGATAAAATTCATTTGTGACATCACAATGAGAGATTTTTAGACTTGGAGCACTTTACACCAGAGAATAGGATGTGACGTCGAGTTTTGCACTAAGTTGAGTTTCCAAAGTTGCAAAGTTCATTGTGTTCTAGCTAAATTTGATGCATCATCTACCTTCAACCGAAAATTATATGTTGTACCCGGCATATATAACGGGTCTCTCACACATAGGTAGGCCCCACAGTGTGTGGGACCCGCCAGTGTGTGAGTGACCCGGCATATATGCTGGGTACACCATATACCTGCTCACCTTCAACAATCAAAGTGTGGTTGTGTGAAGTTAGTACGGAATGGATATCCGTGCACTGAAGAGATTCACGTGAAGAGTAGTTTTACCAGGTTGGAGCTACACTAGGAAAGTTCAGTAAGTTCTACTATAGCCTATAGGTAGGTACTTTGGGATCATGTATATTTCTTGTATTTGTGTAACTTTGGTATTCATAGTGAATTCTTCAAGTTGGTGGTTGTCTTTTAAGCCACCTGTTGAGATTTTTTTTTTTGGTTAGGATTGTTAGTTTATTTAGACCCCTGTACACATAGGTTGTTTAACCTAATTTATTAACTAAGTAGTTACTTAGGTTTATTATTTAGGTTTAGGTTAAACACAAACAATCATATCACTAAGTGCAGAAAAGTAAAGAGGATAAACGATACGATGAACTAAGAAAACTAATGAAATCGTTCAGTTTCAAGGTAAAAAACCTGGGGAGGATTTAACCTAAACTATCCTTAAGACAACAAATTTATTAAGATAGAGTGAAAGTTTTACAATAGATTTTTTCCTAAATCTAAGGCTACCTTTTGTAATACTTACTCACATGACTACACGTAACTCTGAATCCATGAACTCTTCTATCTAAATTTGTCGCACACAAATACCAGCATTTGTGACTCTGAGATCCTACTTAAAACTTTAGACCATCAACAATAGTTGATCTTGTATATTGCAACTTATCTCCATCAGTTCTTGTATATGGATCTTCTTTTCGGTAGATGCTTGTTGAGTTAGAAAGTTACAAAACCTCACAAATCTTAGAGGAGTAACTCACAAGATTTCCAAGAACTTCTGAAACGTAATTTAGGAATTTTCTTTTATACCTAGTAGTGTTGGACACAAACCCTAAATGTTTCGCTGACTTTGGGCTTGATTTAAATTCTATAGAATTCAATTCTTGATTGGTCGAGTTTGTCTCTCGATCGATCAAGTCTTGCAGATTCTGAATTCTTTTTTTTGCAGTTTGACTATTCTTGAATCTTGACTTGAACTAACATGAGCAATGTCTAACACTATTCTAAGACTTAAAAATCTTAAACTAGACATGTTTTAGTTCTCGGTTTGCCAACTTACATAAAATTAGAATCTAAACATTTATTCCTAAATATTTAGAACCTAACAAGGATTTTTCCCATTGTCACCATATCGTTGTGTACTTGAAGTTTATTTTCCACTGCATGAAACTTAGAATTGGCAATACGATTGTGCCTATCACGTAATTAAATTGGACCATTGCATAATTTGACTAATCAATCAACTTGGCTGATTGATTAATTGAACCGGTGTCAATCTTAACCCAACGCTATTAAGATATGGTAAAGCATCAAATGAAGCTTGCTAAAGAATATCTATGATATAAAAGGTGACAATTGAAGAGAAATTTGTACAAGATTGTTATGAGGTTGTAGAGTTTTTAGCCCCCGGTTTTCAATTTAGTGGTCTCTAACTCTCTATGAAGGAATAAAGGGATGACTGATTAAGATATGGTAAACCATGACCACAGTGTGCCCCCTTATACCTAATCACCTAGATTTTTATTTTCTAGAAAGATGACTGATAACTTCTCAAGTTGTTAATTTCTCCAGTGAGTAGATATGACTCTTCCAAAGAGTTGTATTTGTCCATAGAGTCACAACCTTACCAAAGGGTCCAATTCTTCATAAATGGATTCATGTATGCCTTTAAAAAAACACCAGATTGACAAGCCAATATTCATCCTTGTCCCTTTCATTTGCTAGAGAAAATCTATATGTGAGTTTCACCTTCATGAGACTGCAATGCTTGTTTGGGACAACACTATAGGAATCAAGGGATTAGTTATAGCTGCCGTTGAAAATGATCATTCCAGTAAATAAAAAATGATAATTAATGTTAAATAGGTAACAATATCATATTCGTATTTAAATTTGTGAAATACTTATTCTCTATATATCATAAAATGGATCTTTTCAATTAAAATAAATGGAGAGGATCCTGATTCCCAAAATATCTCCCTGTACAATCTGTGATTCTGTATCTGCTATAAAACTAAGTTCATTAATTCAAAGGGAAAGAAATAATAATAATAATAATAATCTAATCCAACCTCCTTCATTATGAACTCAACATTCTTTGTTGCTCTTAACACAATTGTCGTTTCATATAATTAATCCGCAATTGTTACTTGCAATTCTCACGTTAATGTTTTACAAGCAATGACAGATGAGAGAATAAATGTTGCAACATATATTACTAATATTGCATAAATTAAAGATAAATTTTAAAACAAGAAGTCAATGATTTATGTATTTTCCTGATGCATTATAAATTTATAACCAATTGAAAAGTAATAAATCTCTCACATGTTCCAACCTAACACTCTTGTTAAGTATATATGGTCCAGGTTCACATATTCTAGGTCGCAAAGGAGAAAAATTTATTTGGTGCATGTCAAACGAAATACACGAAGATAATTGACTTTGAGTACGAATATGCTCGCAATGATTTGCATATGCTCTTTTGCAACTAATTAAGGTGCATGGACCAGAAAATTCTGGGTTTCATGTTTAACGAGATCAACATGACCCATGAGGTCTTGACTCTTGAGTTCAAGTTTCTTGATCAATACCTTGAACTATATATATATATCCTCAAAAATTCTTTCTTATAATTATTTGATGCATGTATCGAGGACAAAACTAGGATTTCATTTTCGGGTGTAAAAATTGATTTTTTTTTTAATAATTTAAAAATTAAAAATATACTACTATATATCTTATGAAAATAGAACTAATATCCACTCAATATTAAAAAAATATAAATAAAATAAAAATGTAAAATAATTTTTTCTCAATACATATTAAATTAGTCACTTCTCAAAATGGAATTTGGCATTTTTTAAAATCTTAAAAAATAATTTATGATTGATTCTGTACTAAATTTGCAACAATTTTCATAGTTTTGATGATATCTATACTTGAAAAATACTTATCTTGTAGTTAAAATAGAAACAAGAAGAGTAATTACAAGCAAAGTTGATTTTTTAATCATTAATTAGCACAACCATTTGGAACGATTTAGAAAGATATGACGATAAAAAAAGTCTTTGGATTTGGATTTACTACCATCCCATCAAAATTTTGAAGAAAAAAGCTATTTGAAATATATTGATAAAACAAAAAACTCGTATGCGCACACAATATGAAATTAAATTAGAATAGAAATGAAAGAATAATCTTATTCTTACTTGAAGACTCTAGTCTCTTATATATTTAGCAATTTTTCCTTAATTTTCTACTAATTAAAGAATTTTTTCGTAACTAAAAAATTTTAGTTGCACAAGAAAAAAAAAAAACCATAGAAAATCCTTTTCGAAAAATGTTTTATGTTAAAAGTTTTTTTGTTTAGAGTAGGGCCACAAGTTATTGGCAAGCCAGCCAATTTTTTTAAAATCTCTTTGGACTAATTGAATTTTTAAGAAGGAAAATTTTCATATCTATTATAAAAACTAGCTTGTAATCTATGCAAACATATGCATGCATTTAAAATTAAATGCATTTTTTATCATAAAAATATAAATAATTAGTGAAATTATTAAAAAATAAAAAATACGTAACACATGCATATGTATGGATATATTTAAAATCAAATACAATTTTTATCATAAAAATATAAATAATTAGTCAAATTATTTTTCTTAAAAAGGTTTTAATAAGATAGAACGTGTGATGATCTTTGTTATGTGGTAATTTTCATTGAGTACTAGTTTGTAACTTCATGCATATGCATGGATATACTTAAAGATATATAAAATAAGATGCATAATATAATTTATATATATAATTTAAATACTATTGATAGTCATTTTTATATTTTGTTAACTCTTTAAAATTTTTTGTAAGGATATTATTAAGTATAAAATGTAAATTGTCCATATATATATTTTTAAAATTATTGTGAAGCACTTATTTTTTTTTTACCATTCATTTATTCTAAACTCTTTGGTTTTTGTATTTAATAACTCACTTGGATGAATATTTATAATGTGGTCTCACATTTGATTCTAAAATTAAGAAATAAAATTCTTTAAGAATAAATAATTTAAGAAATGTAGGGTCACGATTTGGAGCCCAAGCCCAAAAGGTATGAGATCCTAGCACAGTGAATCCAGTACAATAAATTTGTAGAGAATGGGTCGAAGAACTAGGTATTAATGAATTGAATAACAATTAATATGGATGAACTTCTTGCTTAAATAATCAAATATTTATGTCCGAGGAGAAAAATGCTAATATAAATTTGTAGAACAAAGTACCAGTGCAACGCTGATAGTTCACGTGCTCCTCTCAATTTTTCTACTGTCCTCTTTTTATGGAAGATATTTCCCATTATATAGTCCCCTTGAACTATCCTCCCCCTACACTTGTTCATCATCTAAGCCATTACTTGAGTAGTTGTCCCATCAGCTTTCTTCTTCAGCTTTTCTGAATGATAATCTCCCTAGAAACGCTGTTCAGAGGTCTATTCCACATAAATGCGGCCATAATGGTAGGTACAGTGCATTTAATGTGGAGGTAGCAGCCTTTCCATAGATATTTTGGAGTCTTCCTTTCTCCTAGGGTGCTTATGAGGTATTTCTACGTGGTAGGAACTTTGTGTAGTACCATTATATTGGTCCGAATAAGCAATTTGAACTGTATTCAATAGATTTGAGAAGGAATATCTCATCGGAAAGCTTTCTTGTTATTTCCCATGCCCAAAATTTTAGTGGACAAACCCTAGTAATCATTAATCTCTTAGTTTACCTCCTCGACAATTCAGGTTTTTGGATAAGGATTAGAATTCAATACTTATCGATTTGGGCTCTCACAAGTCCAAGACTCAACACGCATGAATTTTGGACCTCCGCTCCTACAATAGCTCCTCAAAACTTTGATTTTTCCCTTTCGTAGAAGGAGAAAAAACAGGGTTTTGACTTCTATGACACAAGACCACATGATTCTTCGATTCATATGTGCGGGAGGGGATAATTCACGTGCCTCAGACTTGCCACTGACGCTTTGAGGTTCACAAAGCATTATTAAATGCTCCAGGCGACGTGCTGTCTCATACATCCAACGGTGAAGCGCAGATCCAACGGACGGGCTTTTTCCTGAAGCTTTTGGGCGGGATAACCCCCACTCACTTTAACTTCCCATATAAAGTGAACGGAGACATCACTTCTCCATTTTCACAAGTCTTCAGATTTCAGAGATATCACACACATAAACTCTTCTCACTTTCTCTAAGATACAGATTATTCCAACTCTTCTTCTTTCTTGAGATATTTTCGAACATCTTCTCTAAGGTATCATAGATTGTCATATACATTAGTTTCTGTAGACTTACATTTTTTTTTTCAAACATATTCTTTTCTCCTCAGCTGATTTCCTCGGCCATTTATTTTTACTTCTCTTTATCTATAGGATTCGGTCATTTTATTCTAAGTTCGTCCTTATGGGTAGATTCGAAAGTTTGGTAGATTCCCCTTAAAAAATAGAACTTTTCAAAGAGAAATACCACATACCCCAGGAAGTGGGTCTACGATATTGCTCCACAGAACAAATCGTGACAGATAGGGAAGTGGGGGAGGTCATCATTCCTATAATAGCCTTTATAGGTGGAATGACCCTCCCCATGGATAGGATAACGAGGGACTATCTTATCAATTATAGGTTGTGCCCTCACCAATGCGCACCAAATATCTTTAGGATCCTAGGCTATGTCGATGCTCTTAATGAGCATCTCCAATTAGGACTCACATGGCATGACATGGTGCACATGTATGAGTTTCATTCCCAAGCCGACGGAGGATTCTACCTTAAATCCCGGTCAAACGTGCTCAGGCTCATTTCGTGTCTCCTTAAGTCCAACAAAGGGATGAAAGATGACTACCTCATCGCCTCAGAGCCATGGCACGATAGTCTTCACTATCCAACCCAAGAGAGAGAGACAGGTGGGATACCTTAGAGTTAGTCTCCTTAGTAAAACTTTAGATATTTTAATCTTCATCGCGAAGTTATTATCCTTTATTTTGCATTATTTCGATAATCGGTTTCCATGAGTTAACTACGGCTTTTTTCCGGTTGTTTATTGCAGATAGGAGGCTAGTTACCCCTCGGCTCAGCCACACCAACGTAGCGGCCCTAAACTATTTACTCCGATCAGAAATTTTCGTGAGTGAGGATCGCCAATTGCGAGCCGTCCACTTGATTTTGGACTTTGAACCCATTTCAAGAGTCTTTCAAGAGATAGGCCGCGCCATCAGGGCAGGAGACCCTCGGATAAACCGTATTGACGTATCCAAGCCAGATTTCTTGGCTCAAGAAGATCTTCCTCCCGTCAGGCTACCTGTTTAATAAATCCCTCCTCCACTTATAATTCCCTTGCAACAAGTCCCCCTTGAAGCGCCGGTTGTAGTAGAAGAGGAAATTGCATCTTCTCGGTTATCCTTGGAGGAGGAAATAGATTAATTCCGCTTCGTGGAAGACATGAGACTGTCTGAGAAGCCAATAGATATTTCAGATTCCAAGACTGAATCTGTTAATCTATCCTCTGTTCATCCCAAACAGTTGATCATCACTCGGGTAGACTCGGAGTTCGAAGAGGAGGAAGAACAAATGGACCAAAAGAAGCGACCTGGTCTGAAAGGCCTGCTAGCCAGTAGGAACAAAGGGGGAAGTTCAAAAGAGGCCCCCAAAACACAGCCTCCAGTAATTCCTCCTCCTTCTCCTCCTACTGATCTTGGCCTGTTGGCCATGCCAAATCTGAAGAAGAGGAGGCCAGATCATGAATTGGAGGAAGGCGAGGTTGCTGCTCAGAAGGAGAACAAGCAACAAAAAGTGGCCAAGGACCCCAGGGATAAGAAGGGTAACTTCGTAGACAGTAGGGATGAGGCTGAAGTGCGTTGGCCTCAGCAGACTTGGGCCCCTCGGCTAGAAATGGAAGGTACTACCATCCCATACGATGCTTCGATATGGGACGCGCCAAGAGGCCATGCCAACCACTTAGCGTAAGCCCTACAACAGCCTCTCCTTCTTCCTAGGAACATAGAGTCCATCCGGCGCACAAGACAGCCCGACCTGTTCATGTCACTAAAGAGGGATTTAGCTATGGTTAGCTACTCCTTTCCTACTCAAGTATTTAAGATAAGTTTTTTTTTATATTATTATTATTTTTTTTTATTTTTAATTTTATTATTATTATTATTTTTTTATCTATTGTGTTGCTCTCATTTTTAATCATACTTACTATCTTTATGCAGGTCACTCAGTAGGTTTACGTGGCCGAGGATTGGGTTCGAAATGCAAATAACAAATTTGAAACTGAAGCCCAAACTCGGCGTAATGTTGAAAAAGCTCTCGGCACAGCGAATCATGAAAAAACGTAACTGGCTGAGAAGCTTAAGGCTGTAGAGAGTGCGCGCTAGAGCACTGAAGCTGGGTTGAAAAATGCTGAAGCCCAAGCTGAGAATCAGCGTAAACAGCTTTTCACCACCTAACTTAACCTTGCAACTGAGCAGGCGGCGGTCCTGGACCTCAAAGCTAAACTGCAGAAAGCTGAGGAGGCATTAAAGGTGGCCCAAGAAGTTGCTAAGGCCGCAGAGACCGCAACTTACGAAGGTGGGGTGCTGGAGACAGAGGCAAGGCTAACTGCTGAGGTAACCTCGGTTTGCAGGGATTATTGTGTTGAAACATACAAGCAAGCCCTTGATCGGGCAGGAGTCTCTGCGGACTCCAATTTGAGGATAGTGGACCAAGTGTACTACCTAGAGGATATTAAAGAAGACACAACTGTTCCTCCTCCTCCCGTAACCCTTCCTCTTCCTCCTCCTGAGCAATCTCTCACCACCCAAGAACCTCCTCAGGGTGCCGAAATACTAGCAGGGGCTCAAAAAGAGAAAAAGGGGGAAGTTGTGGCCTCTCAGACAGAAGAGAAGGCGAAGGAGAAGGGGAAGGAGAAGGCAAAGAGTAAAGCTGATGCCAACCCCTCCGAGGACGCCCTTACAATTAGAGATATGGTTTCCAAGGCTAAAGTTACTGAATCCAAGTCCAAGATTGATTCCAAGAAATATTCTCATCAATCACAGATTTAGATACAGGGCTTTAGCTTCATTTTTGTGATTTTTGTAATGGTCACGTGCTCTTTGATGTAACACTTATATTTACTATCCAATGAAGGCATTTTCTTTTTTATCTGATTTAGCTTTTGAATGGTATTATGAATTACTCCAAGTTATTATCATTTATTTTTTTCGATTAAATGCCATCTATTCACACATTAAATTGTCATTGTGGTATCAAAATTCAGGTTCAAAACATATAAATAATACACTTAGTATATTATTATGAAGACAAGAATACCTGGAGTTTTAATGAGTGCTTAATTCTCAAATAAGCATCAACTATCATTAAGTTGGTAAAAGTTAACCTCATACAAATACGTGGTCCAATAGACCTGACATATTCTCACATCTGTTTAATAATATAAATACCAAGAAACATTAATTCCACCCAAGTATGTGGTCCGAGATACATGACATGACATTCCTTGAGGTACGTTTGACAATCACATAGAAATTAAATAACAATTAACTTAATGCATTTATGCAAAGAACGTTAATTTCACCCAAGGATTTGGTTTGAGAGACCTGGTATACCCTGAGATCTGTTTAACACTCATACACATGCCAATGAGTGTTAATTTCGCTCAAGTATGTGGTCCGAGAGACTTGACATGACTTGGGATCTGTTTAACACTTACATAGATGCCAAGGAGTGTTAATTTCGCTCAAGTATGTGGTCCGAGAGACCTGACCTGACATGACTTGCGATCTGTTTAACACTTACATAAATGTCAAGGAGTGTTAATTTCGCTTAAGTATGTGGTCCAAGAGACCTGACATGACTTGTGATCTGTTTAACACTTACAGAGAAAATAAATAGCCCTTAATTTGATAGATTTACACAACAAAACATATATTTGAAG
The DNA here is from genome assembly GCA_029955455.1 of Quercus agrifolia. Classification (NCBI taxonomy): domain Eukaryota; kingdom Viridiplantae; phylum Streptophyta; class Magnoliopsida; order Fagales; family Fagaceae; genus Quercus; species Quercus agrifolia. The sequence goes on along the minus strand of JARQAD010000012.1, from coordinate 12,407,976 downwards.
AAAGGAAACTTTCATTAATAATAGTACATTCTCAGGTTGTTTACATTCCAAGGACGAGGTATTATGTGCTCATCTAAATCTTCTAGAAAATACGCTCCTATGCCAGCTAGCGAAGTGATACGATAGGGTCCTTTCCAATTGGGTCCTAATTTCACCCACGTTGGATTTTTCGTCGTGCCCAAAACTTTTCTCAGCACCAAATCCCCAAGCTCTAGTGGTTTTAACTTTACTTTGGCATCGTAGTCTTGTTTGAGTTTGTGTTGATAATAAGCCAATTGGATCATTGCACTTTCCCTTATTTCTTCAATGAGGTCTAAGTTTCTTTCCAACAATTCATCATTATCACTGGCATTGAATGATTGGGTTCTTAATGTCGGAAAGCCTGTTTCTATGAGGATGACAGCCTTAGCCCCATAAGACAACGAAAAGGGGGTTTCTCTAGTTGACCTTTGAGGAGTGGTTCGATACGCCCATAGGACATGCAGTAGTTCTTCCACCCATCTTCCCTTTGCATCGTCCAACCTTTTCTTAAGTCCACTTACTATGACCTTGTTAATAGTTTCAGCTTGTCCGTTCTCTTGGGGATAAGCTGGAGTGGAATATTTATTTGTAATTCCCAACTCACAGCAATATCTCCTAAAGGATTTACTGTCGAACTGAAGTTCATTGTCCGAGATGAGGGTATGAGGTATTCCGAAGTGAGTGACAATGTTCTTCCAGAGAAACTTCTTTACGTCCACATCTTGGATATTCACCAAAGGCTCAGCTTCAACCCATTTGGTGAAATAGTCTGTGCCGACTAGCAAATATTTCTTGTTTCCCGCTGCTTAAGGAAATGGGCCAACAATATCCAAGCCCCATTGTACAAAAGGCCAAGGACTAGAGAGGGGATTTAGAAATCCTCCTGGTTGGTGCGTGTTCGGTGCAAATCTTTGACATTGATCGCACTTCTTCGTATATTCTAATGCTTCCTTTTGCATGTTTGGCCACTAATAGCCCTGGGTGATGGCCCTATGAACTAGGGATCTCCCTCTTGTATGGCTTCCACAGATTCCTTCATGTAATTCCTCAAGAAGTAACTCTGATGCTACAGGATGTATGCATAGTAGATATGGCCCCGAGAAAGATCGTTTCTACAGTTTCTGGTCCTCGAATAGCTAGAACCGAGGAGCTTTCCTACGTATCTTTTCAGCTTCTGATTTATCCTCTGGTAAAACATCTTTATTAAGGAATTGAATGATGGGGTCCATCCAACTGGGCCCTATTCTGACATGGGGAACATAGATCATATTTCCTTTCTCTCCTGAGGGTTTACCCAGATCTTCTATTAGAATAACGTGAGGTAAATTTTGAGCCAAGGAGGTTACCAGCGTGGCCAGTGAATCTGCATAGGTATTCCCACCTCTAGGGATGTGTTGCAGATCGAACGATTCAAACTTCTTTTGCAAATGCTTGATTCGAGTCAAATACCCTTGCATTCTCTCATCCCTTGCTTCTAACTCGCCTTTCACTTGACCGACGACCAGCCTTGAATCCGAGAACATTGTAGCCGATTTTCCCCTTATCCTCTGAACCATAGACATTCCTTCCAGTAATGCTTCGTACTCGGCCTTATTGTTCGTGGCTAAAAAACCTAGCCTTAACGACTTTTCCACAACAAGTTTTTCAGGTGAGATCAAGACTAGCCCCACGCCAAACCCTTTTTGATTCGCTGCCCCATCCATGTATACCTTCCACTACAATGGTTCTTGCGTCGCAATTAGGTCAACTGATTTTTTATCCATGCGGTGTTCGTTTGATTCATTTTCTGCAGGGCCCTCAGCGAACTCGGCGACCAAATCTGCGAGGATCTGGCCTTTGACTGAGGTATGTGGCATGTATTTGATGTCAAAGGCACCCAAGATCGTGCCCCACTTTGCTATCCTCCCATTGTAATCAGCACTTCGAAGTATGGCTTTGAGTGGAAGCTGGGTTAGGACAACCACCGTGTGTGCTTGGAAGTAATGGGGCAGCTTTCGAGTACCATGCACCACCGCCAGGATTGCCTTTTCTAAAGGTAAGTAGCGAATTTCAGCCTCGTGTAAAGATATGCTCACGTAATAGATTGGTTGTTGTCTACTACTATTGACTCGTATCAACACCAAACTCATAGCATGAGGAGCTACAACGATATAAGCAAACAGAACTTCATCTGCTTCAGGACTTGACATGATAGATGGGTGAGAGAGATACTCTTTGAGTTGTTGAAACACTTGAGCACACTTCTCGGTCCATTCAAAACCTTTCCATTTGTTCATCAATAGGAAGAAAGGCCTACATCTATCTGCCGACCGAGAGATGAACCGATTTAAAGCTGTCGTCATTCCGATTAACTTTTGAACCTCTTTGGGGTTCCGAGGAGATTGCAAATTATTTATGGATTTGACCTGGTCAGGGTTCACCTTGATTCCTCGGTGAGTTACCATATAGCCAAGGAACTTGCTCGAGCCTACCCCAAAAGAGCATTTGGAGGCATTAAGACGGAGCTTGTGTCCCCTCAAAATTTTGAAGATGTTTGTAAGGTCCCCTATATGCTCGGACACTATCTTACTCTTCACCACTATGTCATCTATATACACCTCAATATTTTTACTCATTTGTGACTCGAACATCTTGGTCATCATCCTCTGGTACGTAGACCCAGCATTTTTTAAGCTGAAAGGCATCACCTTGTAATGGTAATTCCTAATGGGGGTGACAAAAGATGTTTTCTCCTGATCGTCAAGGGCCAGTGGTATCTGATGGTATCCTTGGAAAGCATCAAGGAAACTCATTCGGGGATAGCCTACCATTGCGTCAACCAACTGATCTATTCGAGGAAGGGGGAAAGGATCTTTCGGACAAGTTTTGTTCAAGTCTATGAAATCTACGTATACCTTCCACTTACCGTTCTTCTTTTTTACCACCACGGTGTTGGCTAACCACTCTAGATAAAAAAACTTCCTTGATGGCCCTTGCTCGCTTAAGTTTAGTCACCTTGTCCTTAACAGCTTCATAATGATCTCTGGATGAGCGCCTGGATGGTTGCTTTCTAGGAGCGATTGATGGGTTGACATTCAGGTGATGGCAGATAAAGTCAGGATCAATTCCTGGGGCTTTGCAAGCGTCCTAAGCAAACACGTCAACATTCCTTCAAAGGAATTCAATTAGTGACTGTTTTTCATGAGGAGGCAATTGTACCCCAACTTGAAAAAATTTCTCCGGATCAGTATCAATGATCACTCTTTCCAAATCTTCGCAACTCACCTCCTTGATTGACCCTCCCCCTGAAGAAGCCAAAGCTCTTGATTGCTATAGAGGATTTTCAGTAAAGTCCGAGGGCACAGCCTCGGGCTTGTGCAAGATGGCTGCCACCATGCATTGTCTAGCAACGGATTGATCGCCCAAAATTTCTTTGACTAGGCCTTCAGAGGGGTATTTCACCTTTTGATGCAGGGTAGAGGAGACAGCCCCTAGGGTATGGAGCCAGGGCCTGGCCATAATGGCTGTATAGGGGGAATATGAATCTACCACAATGAAATCCACCTCCACTATCTCTGAATCGGTTTGTATGGGTAGCCTGATCTGGCATTTTGAAATGATAGTCTTTCCCTTAAAGCTTACTAGGGGAGATTCATAGGCTGTTAGATCCTCGGGTCTCAGATTCAGCCCCTTATACAGATCAGGGTACATAATTTTGATGGAGCTATCCTGATCTACCAACACTCGCCTCACGTCATATCCCACTATTCTGAGCGTAACCACCAAAGCATTATCATGGGGTTGGATGGTTCCGGCTTTATCCTCGTCTGAGAAGCCCAAAGTCGGTTGAATTAGTATTTTGGCCTTTTTCGGCTCTGAATTACCCTTATTGGCTGACAATTAAGCCACTGACATCACTCTGGAGGGACAAGATCCAGTCCTTCCAAGAGCGGCAAAGATGACATTGATTGTTCCCAAAGGAGGTCCGAAAGGAGCGTTTTTCTTGGAGTTTGAATTCGTTTGGTTCCCTTGGCCACTAGAATGATGCAAGAGTGATTTTAATTTTCCTTCTCAGACAAGCTGATCCAAATGATCCCATAGGTTCCTACAGTCCTCCGTAGTATGTCTCTGTTCTTGATGGTAATGGCAGTAGAGGTTTTGATTGCGCTTCGTAGGGTTTTCAGCCATTTTATTTGGCCATTTGAAGAATGGTTCATTCTTAATCTTCTCCAGAACTTGTCGGACCGGCTCTCGGAACACTGTATTAACCACCTGGGTATTGGTAGACCTTAATTGTCCTGCATAATCCCTTCTCGGCCGATTGTTATTGTATCGGTCCGACCTGAAATCCCTCCTCTTTTGAGGGATAACCTTAGCCTTCCATTTTCCTTGTTGTTGGTCGTCTTTGATCCTTTTATACTTATCAACTCTGTCTATAAGCTGGTGTAAACTGGTGACAGGTTTACCTGTCAGAGATTTCCTCAAACCGTGCTCGGATGGTAGGCTGACCTTAAAAGTTTTAATGGCAACTTCATCAAAATCGCCGTCAATCTCGTTAAACATTTCCCAGTACCTTTCAGAATACGCTTTTACGGACTCTCCCTCCCTCATTGACATAGATAATAAGGAGTCCAAAGGTTGAGGAACCCTACTGCATGTGATGAATCGGGAGCAGAATGATTGGGTGAGTTTCTTAAAGGAATTGATAGAATTTGTCCTTAGCCCGTTGAACCCTCTCATCGGCATCGGTCCCAAAATGGATGGAAATACCCTACACATCAAGGCCTCGTCCTGAGAATGGACAGCCATCTTTTGTTTGAACTGACTTACGTGTTCTATAGGGTCTGTTCGGCCATTATACATGGCGAACATGGGCTGGTGGAACCGTCTAGGAAGTTTTGCCTTTTCTATCTCCTGTGTAAAGGGTGACTTAGAAATTTGCCCCAACGCCTTTTTCATAACGTCAGTTCCTACTCCTTTGCGAGAAGGGCTCTTGCGTTTCCTTCGATGAAGATGCTCTTCCTCATAGGAGAATGATTCGCTTGGTGGAGTTCTAGAACTCTGTTTGTATATAGTGTCTTCTTCATCATTGGAAAAGACATCAGAGCTGGAAGGGGATCGCTTCTGTTATGCTCGACGGAGTTGCTTCTTCAAATCATCAATCTCTCGTTGCATGACTTTATCATCATCTCACTCGGGGGATATGTGACATTTCCTTTGAAAATCACTTCCACCTGTGTGGATGGTATGTATACTTCCTTCTTGATAGTTCTCCCTATCTCTTTTACGTTCAAGGTCGAGGAAATCATCTTGTTGATGAACATTTGCGGACTCTGCCTGATGCGGACTTGCTTGATGTGGATTTGATCCTGCCATATTGTTCGTTGTACTTTACTAACACACAAGTTCTTCCCACAGATGGCGCCAATTATAGGGTCATGATTTGGAGCCCAAGCCCAAAAGGTATGAGATCCCGGCCCAATGAACCCAGTACAATAAATTTGTAGAGAATGGGTTGAAGAACTAGGTATTAATGAATTGAATAACGGCTAATATGGATGAACTTATTGCTTAAATAATCAAATATTTATGTCCAAGGAGACAAATGCTAATATAAATTTGTAGAACAAAGTACCAGTGCAACGCTGATAGTTCACGTCCTCCTCTCAATTTTTCTACTGTCCTCTTTTTATGGAAGTTATTTCCCATTATATAGTCCCCTTGAACTATCCTCCCCTTACACTTGTTCATCATCTAAGCCACCACTTGAGTAGTTGTCCCATCAGCTTTCTTCTTCAGCTTTTCTGAATGATAATCTCCTTGGAAACACTGTTCAAAGGTCTACTCCACATAAATGCGGCCATAATGGTAAGTACAGTACATTTAATGTGGAGGTAGCAACCTTTCCATAGATATTTTAGAGTCTTCCTTCCTCCCAGGGTGCCTGTGAGGTATTTCTACGTGGTAGGACCTTCGTGTAGTATCATTATATTGGTCCAAGTAAGCAATTTGAACCGTATTCAATAGATCCGAGGAGGAATATCTCATCGGAAAGCTTTCTTGTTATTTCCCATGCCCAAAATTTTAGTGGCCAAACCCTAGTAATCATTAACCTCTTAGTTTACCTTCTCAGCAATTTAGGTTTTTGGATAAGGATTAGAATTCAATACTTATCGATTTGGGCTCTCACAAGCCCAAGGCCTAATACACATGAATTTTGGACCTCCGCCCCCACAAGAAACATGACGAAAAATTGGAATTCTAATTTGAGTTTCTCTCAGCTTCATTTATTATTATTATTATAGTTATTATTATTATATATAGATATGTGATTGAGTTATTTATTTATTTATAATTTTATAGTTCATTAATATTAGATTTTTAGTATTTTCACTCATTAACTCACTTTGCACAAAGATTAAAAAAGTTTTTTTTTTTTTTTGGTAAGGGAAAAAAGATTAAAAAAGTTAAGTGGATATATGACACAAACTTAAGTGGACATATAACACAAACTTATGTAGATAATTATGGTGTGGTCTCAACATAAATTTAGACACATGGTATAAAATTGTATTTTAATTGCAAATTTTAATTGAACTTTTTCCAGGAGGTATAGCTACACGTAAGTGAGTCATGCAAATTGTATTCTACTTGTACATAGGTCATGCAAAATTCCTAGCAGACTTAATTGGTGGTATTAATTAACTACTAAGTGATGTGAGGAAAACCTGTTTACACGTATTTATTACATGTATAATGAGTACTTTTAGGATATTAGTTAATAATCCAGTTAAAGAAAGTTTTTATGGAAAGAGAAAAATGCCATTAATGTTTTGACAAATTTTTTCATTTTTCATAAAAGTGATGTCAAAACTTTTCTAAAATGGATGGTTAACCAATGCTTTAAGGGCATTCATTAGCATTTTCATAAATAAATAACATACTTTTGCTGAGATGAATGTTTTGATACCACTTTTATAATCTCTTTATTTTGTTAATAAAAACTTTTTATTTTTATTTTTTCAACCATACTTGTGGGTATAGGCCTAAAATCGAACCATGTATATTTTTATGTTTATGGTGCGATTGTCTTTTCTATTTCTATTTTACATAGATACACAATTATTTGGTTACACAAAATAAATAGGCATCAAATCTTTCCGCTATCTCAACACTTTCAATTTGCCTTCATTGTCTAGCTTTGCCAGAAAGTAGAATAACTTGCATAAAATCTAACAAAAAATTCAAACTAAACTTCTTCTGAAAACTACGTTACGGTTGGCCCATGTGAACAGGCAACTTAGCCAGGTATTGTTGGGATAATCTAAACGAAACTAGCATAAACAAGTAAGAATAAAAAGCATATATTAATAAGAATTGAAGAGTGGAACATATATATTATATGGAGCCGACATGAGATATCGTATAATATTGCAGTAATTGGCTCTGTATTCAATACCTAATGTTATATAATAAGCTCTTATTGCTTGTGGTCTGTGGCGTGGTTGCCTCAGATTCTACTGCTTAAGTACTTAAACAAATTTTTTTTTCACCATTATATACAATTATTGAGCTAAAGTCAGACTCTTGCATTTAATATTTAGGAGAAGGGAAATAACATTTCTAGACCTCCTCTTTTTTTCTTTTTCTTTTTCGTGGGAGGTTTACTTAGCTCACGAATTATACATTCTGGATTCTTTTCTCTCTTTTCTTAAATCCTTATCTCTTGGTGTAAGTGGGATTAATTAATTGATACAAAAAATCCGTATGCTTTTATTTTTATTTTAATAAACGAAGAAAGGGATGCAATACGATCGAGAACTTTTAAGAAGTCGACTCATCCTAATATTACTCTTATCAACATATTTAGCTGAGGAGTTTTGATGGACACAATTACATTATAGTATCCTCGGACCTAGGCCCAAAAAGCCTCGAACTAGAATGAGTCTTTATCCTAGTATGCTTTCTTACTAGAAAAGATTGGATTCGCAGTAGAAATTCTATTGCGTGGGTGATTGATAGTATGGAAAGGATAAAAAAATGGATGATTGATACTATAGAATAATCAACCTTTGCGGTTACTGTTTATAAACAGTGCATGAACCGTGTATAAATAGTAACCATATTATCTCTTTAAATGCGTGCCAAAAAAAAAAAATGTACAACTGAAAACGTAACGCGTTAAACGCGGAATCCAAACGGCTTCTTAAGTTTGTAAGGGAAATTGTTGATTGACAATTTCAGCGGAGTCCGTGGTATGCAATAAAAAGTTAGGCACGCAATAAATTGCTCAGACACGTTGTTCCTGAATCATTGAACACATTTTTATTCACTTTTAATTAATAACGTCAATAATTTAATGACGTGGCTTCTATCTATTTGTCGTTTTAGTAAACTTTTGACGAAGCCGATCGAGGTGGCTTTCATTGGTCCCAGAAAAGACAAACCCGCACGTGACGAAGACTAATCCGCACGTGAAGTTTACTTCTTTATTCATTTTCTCACGTGACGTTTGCTTCAACGTCCTCGAAAACTTCACCAACTACGAAGTAAGGGGGCTTGATATATTGGAAGGCCTAAGACGAAAAAAAAAAAAAAAAAAACTTTTTATATATTTAAAAATGACTTTAAAAAAATTTAAATATTGTTTAAACTCTATTCTATTGTTAGATATAAAATCACTAATTAATATGAACCATCTAGAATGTATTTTTTAGAATGTATGTAGACACAAAAAATTTGACAAAATATTTCACATCTGTTGATATGACAGATTAATAATGGTAAATAAAAAAGTGACGTTAGTGGCGGATTTAAATGAGAATTAATGAAAATTTGCCAACTAAATTGTTGTGAAAAATCTTGTGAAATTTTTTGTTTATTACTTTTTTTTAATGTGCAAAATTCATAACATTTTTACAACAAATTCTAGGTGTTAAGTTGTTACTAGTTCTAATTTGAACCTACCATTGAAATTATTTTTTTAACCATTAATAACAGCCAATAACATCCTACTACTTAGAATTTATTGTGAAAGTATTGTGAAAAATATTGTGAATGTAGAATTTATTTTTCGAAAAAAAATACTATTTTATTTATTAGCTAATATTTGGATTTAATTAATAATATTAAAATGAAAGAAATAACTCTATTGGTTAAAATTAGGGGGTCTTTTTTTTAACCGGGCCTTAGACGACTGCTTCTCTTGCTTATATGCTAGAGCCGGTTGTGCTAGGAAGTACTGAAACTAATTCACTGTCTGGTGAGTAGAGTCTTGAGAAAGACACTCGCTCCAAATTTTTTAAATATATTTTTTAAAGAATTAGTTACCTTTTTTTATTTTTTTATTTTAGAAACAAATACGATGGAACGAAGTTCTAATTCTCTTAGCAAGGAAGAGTAACAATTTCCACAACAGATAGTTAGCACATTTGTACTTGTAGTAGTTAAATTTTTGTGATTCTAGTCTTATTCAAGGAATAACAAAAACCATAATTCCTTCCCCCATTTTGCCATACCTCACGTCTTCTTGCACGATTTTTTCAATTCCAAAAAGAGGCCAGACGAGGATGGATTTTTATCTAAGATTCTATTTGGTTGGAAGAATATAAAAGTGTGAAATAGCAAATATTGAGAGAATAGAAAAGTAGAAGATTGAAAATATGTGTGTTTTAATTACATTATGTGTGGTTGGTATAGAGGATGACAAAATGAAAGAATAAAGAATTCAGAAAAAAGAGTGAAAGAATAAAGAATATATTAAAATTATGCCTTTATTATTAAAAGTAGTAAAATAAAAAAAGTGAGGTGGTTTTGTATTTTTTTTTTCTCAATGCCATTTTCTCTCATCTTTTCTCCCCTAATTTAGCGAGGGCACAAAAAAATGGTGGGCTCGGTGTGAAATACTCTATCCATCCATTTTTCTTTCTTCTCCCTTTTCATGACAACCAAATATTTTCCTCTTCTTTTTCCTTTTCTCATTTTCTATCCTTTCATTTTTCACCATAACTAAGCATAGATTAAAGTTTTGATATTGGTATCAAATTTTTTAGTTAAAAAATAACATACTCTTTTGTGGACTCATCTCAATTAGACCCACCACAGCAAAAAAAAATACCTAGTTTTGGTAAAAAGGTCAATGACAATTTCAGTGTCACTAGACTTTTCCTTTTACATGCCTTGCCCAATGTGTATATATATAATTTAATTTTTATATATCATATTTATATTTAACTTTAGTCTAATTTTGTTACCATATTCTAAATACATTTTTTTCTTTCTCTCTTAGCGTTCCCTTTCCTTTCTCTCATCTGTATCTCCTTATACCTTGTCCCATTCCCATCCCAAAGAGAGAATGGGCCCGTTGCCATTCCTAATAGAAATTCTAGAAAAGAAAAATTATAAAATTTTTGACAATTTGTTAGGTGAAAAGTTGTAGAATACAAATTCTTTATTCCACTTTTTATGTCTCTGCAAATCAAAACCTGACATGTAATTTTTTTTTTTAATAAAAATTTTCTTATGAAATAATCAGAATTTAAAATAGAAAAAAAATTGATCTTAGGGGTCAATACAAATAATATGAAATTGATAGCATAGATTCAAAGGGTTAATTTGCAATGGACCTAAACTCCAGAAGGACTTTTGGCATTTTTCCCTTTAAATATTTCTCAAGAAATGAAAGGTGGACTAATTTAAATTTTTTCTTGTTTGTAAAAGACATGCAACGTAAATAAAATAGTGAGTTATTTAGTGTTGAGTTGCTTTATTCTCATAAAACAGCGAGTTCAAATGAATTTTAACTAATGTGTAAAAAGTATATTTACAATAATGATCATATAGAGAAAAATATATACTTATAAAAACTTATATGACATTGTGAAAATAAGAGCTAAATTAAAAAATAAAAGCTTGTATATATATATATATTCTAGAAGTGCTATGTTTACAATATTTTCACAACATTTTTACAATAAATTATAATTGTTAAGTTGTTATTAATTTTAATTTGAACTTATTACTGAAATTATTTTTTTGTCTACTAATAACAATTTGTAATAACCTGTTACTTAAAATTTATTATGAAAATATTGTGACCATAACATTTCTCTTCAAATTTTCCACTCTCCAAATATTATAACAAATGAATTATCATACAAAAAAGAATTTAAACTTTACATTTACGAATGCACAACTTTACAAAAGTATTGTATTTTTAAAAATAAAGCTGTATTTTTATGCAATAAATAAAATAAACTTATTCAAAATTTCAAATACACAATATTTATAAAATAAAAAATGCTACACTAAATTTACATGATATGAGAATGACCGTATTAGTTATTATCGTGGGCCCATATATAAGAGCAGGCATGCTAATTTAGATATATGATTTTTGTTGTTGTGTACTTGATATTACTCTAAAATTTGTAGTGTTATATAAAAAATCATAATTTTTACCACAATTATTCTATTGTAATAACCCGCTAGCTTCCTATCACTTATATATATATATATATATATATATATATATAACAAAAATTATGATATCTTACATGGTGGTAGAATTTTTGTTCTAAGTATGTCACGTTTCACTGGAATGGGTTAGCAAAATGACGGCATGGTGTAGTGTAACAATGTAACATAAGTTACATAAGCGAGCACGAGAGGATGACCATTGACTTGGGAGGGACGGTGGCTTCTATAGTCTCGAAAACGATGTCACAGGTGGCCACTGTCACTGTTAGTTGACCCTGTATTTCATTTTTTGAAGAATTTCTGTGTTGCCACTTGCCACCGACTTTAAAAAAGAAAAGAAAAAAGATGTTTGTATTTTGATCTTTTGAAAACAAATGCTTTTCTTCTTTGTTTTTGATATAATAAAAGAGAGTGCCTAATGATCTCATGAACATGAATTAATCACAAATAAAACAGTGCCTAATTATCACGAAAAGACAAAAGAATATGCATAAATTACTATAAAATAAATAAAAATAATGTTAATGATAGATTAATGTGAAAATGATTATTGCATTATAAAAAAAGTGAAAATGGTTATAAATAAAAGTGGTGTTAGTGATATATTATATTGATAACCACTTTCTACGTCAAAAAAGGTATGAAAATAATTTTAGATTTTTTTTTTGTGTGTGTGTTTCTAGCGTTACTTTCAAGAAAATGTTATTAGAATTACTGATTCTCAAGATAGAAAATACTTATTCTAAGAAAGAAAAAAATAATTTGAAAGATTAATCATGGTAACAAATAAAAATTTTGCATTTGAACTTTTTTGTTTTGTTTTTTGTTTGATAAGTAATTTTATCCTTCTTCAACTTTACTTGTCATGGTGGAGCTCTAAACAAAATCCATAATTCAAAATGTAGAAAAAAAAAAAAAAAAAGGAAGAATCTCATATTAATTATGATGCGAAGGTTAAACAACTCTTAACACAGAGATGGCAATGAAACTACTATATATATAAAAAGAAAAATGATAAGGCGACAACTATTTACCCTCACCCTTTATTCTTTTAAAGTTAATGTGATTTACTACTTCCATACCATAATAAATGACATGCCATCTTTAATCATCCCCTCTGTCCAAAGTCTTGGATCTAAATCAACTACTCTTTTTCTCAAAAAAAAAAAAATCAACTACTCTCATTATTATTATTTTGATAACTAAACTATACTCTTATTCAGTGGATTTGAAAAACATAAAGAATAGGTATAAGAACCTATTTAAAGATTAAATTAAGGGTAAACTACGTATTTAGTCCATATTCTTTACATTATATTTCAATTTGATCATCAATTTTTCAATTGTGTCAATTTGGTACCTAATATTTCAGTGCCGTGTTAATTTAATTCTTGCTGTGATCTTTTAGATGGAAATTGATGACACTGCAAATGGTCAAAATAAAAAAATTAGCTTATTGTCACATCAATGAAAATTAATTTTTTATTTTGGTTGTTAGTCACGTTAACAATTTCCATCCAAAAAATAATGACAGGAACTAAATTGACATAACACTGAAAGGTTAGAGACCAAATTAACACAATTGAAAACTTAGAGACCAAATTGAAATATGGTGTAAAAGTTAGAGACCAAATACATAGTTTACCCTTAAATTAACTATCTATAACAAATGCACTGCTTTTAATTTTTTTATTGTACGATACTTCTTTCCTCTATTAAAATAGTTAGAGGTGATTTTCTTAAAAAAAAAAAAAAAAAGTTACAAGTGAGGTCGTAGGTTCAAAATTCATTAAGTATAATACAAATAAAGATAATTAAAGGGATTGAAAAAAAAAAAGAAGCAAGATAAGATATGATTGGTAAGTGTCAAACTTAATTTTGGAATGAATTGCATATCCGGATATATATCCCACTTTTGTACAGTAGAGTTATGAAATCTTGTTCATTAAGTATATTACAAATAAAGATAATTAAAGGGATTGAAAAAAAAAGCAAGATAAGATATGATTGGTAAGTGTCAAATTTAATTTTGGAATGAATTGCATATCTGGATAGGGTTTGGCTTACCTCCATTACTTTTTAAACAAGAATCTCCTTTTATTTTAATGAGAAACTGCCACGTCACCCACTAACTAAATAAAAGGTGGAGATTAAAACCCACTATCACTTGTTATTATGTATTTAAAATAAAAGGACACATCTAGTTAAAAAAGTACTGGAGATAAGCCAAACCTATCTAGATATATATTCCAAATTTGTACAACAGAGTTATGAAATCCACAAGAATAAAATAATGATTTTTTCCATTTTAAAGACACTAAGAGTGGAACAAAAGACACTAAGAGTGGAACAAACCATAAATACTATTTGTTCCACTCTTAGTGTCTTTAAAATGGAAAACTTAAACATATCATATTGCAGTTGGTAAATATAAAATGAAACAAAATAAATGAAATAAAAAATACTAAGAGTTTTGTAGTTTAACTGGCACCTATTTTTCAGGCCCCTTTTTCGTTGCCCAGGTTACACCTTTGGAATACCTTAGAAGGGAATTTTGCTCTACTTCCCTTAATCTTCACTTTACGCCACACTAACCCCCCTTTCGTCATAAGGTGTGGAATTAGACCAAGGGGAATCCCCACAGAAACTTGTCCCTCAGATTTCACATGTAGGAGATCAAGACACAGCCCTAAGGCTATGGAGAAAGATGTAGATCGAACGCCCTAGATAGACAACCACATGGAGGGTCTCTACAAGTAGTCTATATATTCTTTGATTTTGTTCCCCGTAAGATCAATATCACAACTAATGAGGTCTGCAAGTTTCACATCTAAGTAATACCTGATCCGATAGTTTATGATATAGATAGATATATATTTCACAACAACATTCTAAGAAAGGGTATTTTTAGATATCGATAGTTGTCTGGTTGTACCCAAACAGTAATATTCCAGAGGGAAATGCACCTAAGATCAAATATTTCGAGCCGGCTTCCGTGGAAAATTTAGACTTTCTTTTTGATGCTGCGATCACATAAAAACATAAACTTTGAGGCTCAATAGCTAAATACATGGAAATTTAATCATAAGCCGAGATCATAAAGAGCATACTACAAGTAGGAAGTGGAATTAATACAATGAATTCAAAAGCATCAAACCTCTCTAGTTCGAAAGAATCGAAACACAACAAAATGGTACTAGCCATACTTAATAATAGAAGGATTTGACAGAAATATGTAAAATTGTCCCTCCTAAAAAGATTATTCCAAAATAAATGGGCAATAGTTAGGAGAGGTGCGCTAGCGGTGAACAGAAGCAAGGTTATTAGATACCTTAGGAAAGTCTGGCTAGAACCACATGTGCAAGTTTCCCTACATGTGGCTTATTCGTGATAACTTCTTCGAATTTGCGTGAACTAGCGAACCGATCACTAAGTGGGGATGCTCCCTCTAGCATGAGCAAACCTTTTTGGAACTGGTTAGGAATAGGCACCACTACCCTAGCTCGGATCCAGCTAGGTTATATTGATCATGTGCCCTTCCCAATAGTTCTACCTTGTCTTGGTGTGTCTTTGGCTTTACGAGAGAAAGCCCATCGAAGAAAAAAGTCTTTCTCTTCCTGTCCCGAATCATATTCCAATGCGTCCACAGAAGAGGAAATCACAATGCATCTTGCTTAGCAGGTGTAGCTTGGAGTGGGAGTGTAGCATAGGTAAGGTAAGGAAAGTGGTCGCCAGAAAGGAAGCCAAATTGGCCTATTAAGTGCAACTAATCTAATATGTGTAGGAGAAAGCTAGGTGCCGGAGGTAAGCTATATTCGGCCAGGAGCATGGATTTACCATAACGAATAGGTTAGCTTTATCTCTCAATTGCCTATCCTGTTCTCGAGAAGGTCCTCTAGTTCCTCGACAGCACCTCGAGAGGTGCATTTAGTTGTCTTAAATGAGACTTGGGCTATTCCTCATTCCGTGGCATGGCACCTTTCACTCATCTATTCCACCCGCCCGCCCAGACGCAGCGCCCTTTTTCATTATTATCTATCACCCTTTCATTCCTTCCGGCTATTCACGCATGTAGATCATTGTATGTATGCTCGACTTCAAGTTATCGGTGCTATAGGTAGGAGTACATTATGGCAGGATTAATCACCCAGGCAAACCAACCCTCCTCCAAGACGAATTGTGCTATGCCCTCCCCCCCCTCCCTCTGATCCCTATAGAGGGAAAGAGCTGCTTGGTGAACCTTAGGTTGCAGCACGTCCGGTCGTTAACTCCTCGCGCAACTGCTGTCGTTTCTAGGATCGACTGACGCCTTACCTGTATAGGTACCTACATAGTGTAGTGTCGGTCGCACATTCAACATAGCGTTCAGACTTATGTGCCTTCTAGAATCTGGGGTCTTCGAGCTTGCTGCATACGATTAGCAAGCCTTGCGGTGTCAAAAGGATTAGACGTCCCCTCGTGCTATAGTTCCCTACGGTTTGAACTCGGTGCCGCATTAGGTTAGGGAGTTGGGCGATAATAGCCCCTTTGCATCCTAAAGCGCGCTGCCTTCCTAGGCGTGTAACACTAAGTAATCCAAGCCAACCCACATTATTGACTAACGGTGGATAATTAGATTTCTTTGAGGTACTAAATAAAACTTCATGAATGAGCAAAATGGAGGTTGCATTAATGATAAAGATCTTTGGGGAGACCGCTAAAAAAAGATTGAACGTGTGAGAGGATCCAAACGAATTGTGCTTTCATTTCCTCCATATGAAGCACAGAGTTACTTACGTTACAGTCTTTAACAGGCAAGCTACACTCTAGGTGGCGGCTAGGAGGGATCACTAGACCAACAATGAATGTGTAAGGTGATTCCACACCAGGCTCAATAAATAATTGAATGTAGAAAGGGGATCCTAAACTAAAAAGGAGTCCATGACCCCTTTTTTAGAGTGTATAAGGAGGTTGAATTCCAAACTTTTCTCTCGAGTATACCCATTACCAAAAAATGGACGTCACTTTGGGACACATGCGGATAGCCAACTGCCACGTATGGCTAAAAGTAAGCCAAAAGAGCTTAAACTCTCTTTTTTTAGTTCCATTGAGAAACTTGAGTCTTATAGAAGATGCCACTCTACGAGGGAAGTCCTAGTAGAGTGGCGTCTTTGCGAGTTCATCCCAAACAAAGTGAATCCCTTCCGGGTCTTGGTCGGGAAGATGTGGATAAAATGCCAATAGCTCGATGTCAGCTTCTACGGCATAAGCTTTAAAGAAGACAGCTATCAATGCTAATAATAAGAAACATTTCATAAGAAAATACCTTTTTTTTTTTTAATTCTCAAAGGTATAGGTGAAATTTGGAAACAGTCATTTCAATCTTTTTCTTCCAATTCTAAGAAAGATAAATCCCAAAAAATACGTCAATAAATGATGAACCCCATTAAAGAAATGACAGGACAGGGCTAAGGTAGTAATCTCGAAGGAGATTAGGATGAGCTTTGACGAAAAAAATAAGAATTGGTAGAAATTCTTATAGGTGAAGCAAATCAAACCTATTTTCACTCAAAGAAGATAAAAAAAACAAAACTATAGTGGCTAGGAAAGCCTTGGAGATTCTATGAGAAATAGGAAACATTGAAATAAGCTGTGGCTTATAAATAGGAAGATGAGGAGATAACGGTTGAAAGATATTCATGATATTAGATTGGATTTATGTTCATTCTCTCTGTGGCGTATAAAAAAAAAAAGAAGATTATTGGTCGGTCGCCTTGTAGCTAGTGCCTAGCTCAGCTCCGAAGATTGACGAGAGGACCGCCACTGTACATCTTTCTTTCAAAAGATGAGAACACGCTCTTTATTAATAGAATAGAAGGTAAGGCAAAAGCAAGAGTGAAACTACGAGCTAAAAGCGAGTGTGATCCTATTATAAGATAAAATGATACCACTTCCCACTTTTGGCGCACTTGTTTGATGAGCTAAGCCTAAGCGCCATATAAGTTAATAGCTAGCCTTACAACTACAAGCAAGGTCGAAATCAATCCCTCTTTTTCCTGTGCTTTATGGGCTAATGAACAACCCTTTGATCTACGTCATTCCCAGTTCAGCCAGGTCTGATTAAGAAATGCTAAAATGAGTGGAGTATCAGAAATGCTAAAATGAGTGGAGCGAAGGGTTTTAGAGGGAAAAAGGGGGTAGCTAAAATGGAAGTAGGGAGTCAATTAACAACAAGGCTGTAGTTTACTAATAAGGACTATTGCAACTAATCTGGCTACCCTGAAGAGAAGGAGGGCCACAAACAAGAGCATCTTTTTGATATCTCACAATTAGAGCTATTAGCTTAGCTGGAGTTTTGCTTTTTTGGTTGAGTATAGAATAGTAGCTCTCCCTACTTTAACACTTCGTTCAATGTTGGCCCGGAGTAAGGCATGCCACCTTAATGCACTAGCCAGTTAGAAGGATTTTTTCTATTACTGAATCGGCCTTCGAGTGTAACGCTCTGTTTGTTTTAGCATTAATGTTTTTGAAAAATTGGTCATTTTCCAGAGAGCATTTTCTGGAAAACTATCTCATTTTCCAGTGTTTGGTAACAATATTGAAAATGAGCTTTAATAATGTTTTCTAGTGTTTGGTGTGCACAATTTTTTATATAAAATTTCTTATAAAATTTAACAGGTGTATAACATGTGTATTGTGTAAACCCAACTAATGTAGTTAATATAAAAAAAAAAAAACCAAGTATGAATTTGGTTTTCAAACTAAAATTTTGATAACAAATACCATCAAAATTAGTTATCCAATTTTCATGATTTCTACTACTCATTTTGCTCATATATATGGATACAATGCTCAAAATTAGTTGTTCAATTTTCATGATCTATATCTAAAACGCTAGTACATTCTATTAAATTCCAAATATTTGGGCAGACTTAAACGAAAGTACTAAATGAAGTATTAATTCAATTCAAAATGAAGTTACTAATAGATCTAAAAGATAATGTGCAAAATATCATACATTGTCAATCACACTTCATAATGTTGTTCAAGTGGATTTTCTTCCAGTATTGGAACTATAACTTATGCAATTATACAAGTAATTAATTCTCATATAGTTTGCCAACTCCCTACAATCTATACTGACTCTTTCTTATATAAACATATTCATATGATTCATTTTTGTAGGTTATGATTACTGGTATTGAAGTGGCATTCATAGATAAAGCTAGAAGAAAGCCCCTATCATTGGTAGTGTAAAACATCATCACCTGAAAGTTTTAATAATTTTAAAAGATTCCTCTATGAGTCTTAATAATTTTCACATGTAAATAAATATTGTTCCAAGAATCAGGTTAAGGAATGTTACGTTATTTATTTATTATTTTTATTTTTAGCTAGGAGTTTTGTGCCTTGGTAAAATCAACTCCACAAACCTTGCCTGAAATTCCTCCTAATGATGTTTAACCCAAGCTCCAAATCAATGAAGCTTTAGGGATGGCAATTTTTGCCCAACTCGCGGGTACCCAGCCCGGCCCGACCCTAATGGGCCGGGTTTTACCCGGTCCGATTGGGAATAGGGTCGGGTATGGGTTTTTAAAAAAAAACCCGAAGAGGGTCCGGGTTTTATAAAAAAATCCGAAACCCGACCTGAAACCTGGCCCGGATAAAACCCAGTTTCCCTGAAATTACAAAAATACCCCCTATATATAGCTATTATCTAACCCTAAATCCTTCATTTCTTCAGCAACAACTCACGCCTCCCTCAGTCCCTCCTCACCCTCACTCCCTCATTTTAGCTCACTCACTCTCAGTCACTGCCACATGCCTCGCCTCCCCACCACCATTGAAATCAACTTAACAACAAATCCAAATGAACTCCCACTGAGTCAATTAAACCCAACACTCTGAAATCAGCCGAAATGGGTTTTGGTCAGATCGGTCGAATCGATTGAGAGAGAGAGAGAGAGAGAGTGAATCGTTGATGAAGATTGAGTCTAGATGGCGGTAAATGGTAGTGGCAAGTGGCGGTCACAATTAATGGGTGTTAACTGATAGAGAGCTTGAAAGAGAAGAGAAAGAAAAGCTCGCCATGGAGTGAAGAGAAAGAAATGTCTGGCCATGGAGTTCCGATTTTGAACGGTGGGGAACGGCGAGTTGTGAGCTGCGAAGAGAAAGAAAAGTGGGGAACGGTGGTGAACGGTGAGTTGCAAAGCATGAAAGTCTGGCGATGGAGTTCCGATTTTGAGGTTGAGAGAGAGAAAGAGTTTTGAAAAAAAAAATTAACTAAAATTGGTAGATGAATTCTAAGTTTGTATTTTTCTGGATTGTAGTGTTTGGTTGCCCAGAACATTCAAGAAAAGCTGAGGAATATTTTAATTTTTAATTTTTTTGGTTGGGCCATGGATGGGCCCAAATTTGGCAGGGTTTAACGGGGCCTGGGAAAAAAAACCTGTTTAGTAAACGGGCCGGGTTCGGGCTGCGGGTCTTGGCTTGTGGGTCTAGTCCGGGTATGGAAAAACCCGGCCCGAACTCGACTCGTTGCCATTCCTATGGAGCTTGCTGCTATGATTGTAAACGCAATTCATAAGTATGAAGACAAAAGGAGAAAAGAGAGAGAAGAGGGATAGTCAAGAGCAAAATCGATGACTAAAGAGAGTGATAGTGAGGGCCTAAGAAGAGAGATAAAACAAAAAGGAAGAGAAGAAGCGATAGAGATTACTATGAGAAGGACTTTGAAAGTTTGAAGGCACAAAAGAAAATATTGTTTTCTATGGCCAAAAGAAGATAATATGGGAGAAGTTATGGGCCAAGTTAGAGAGAGTTTGTTTTCCTACTTTTTTTTTTTTTGAAAAACAACCTATAGAAAATAAGTCTTATTTTTTATAGGGTTTTCCGTTGACTAAAAATAGTTTTCCATTGACCAATTTTTTTTTATGCTACTAAACATTGAAAAATATGGAAAACTATCTTTATAGAAAGTTTTCCAACGAAACAAACAGAACATTAGTACTTTCAAAGAAGAAATTTAGAATTTGAGTTCCCCCTCTCCATTATATATATTGAATTATAAAAAATGAGTTTATTTTATTTTATTCTATTTTAGTTACGTCCGTATCGGCATCTTACCCTAATAACCCTGGAAGTCTCTTTGGAGTTCATATACATTTTAAAAAACAAATGTTGCCGCCCCATATTTCCCAATTTTTTTCTATTTTCTGTTCTTTCCTCTTATTATTAGAGAAACACATTGCATGAGGTAAGTTTTTTTTTTTATCTTTTTCCAATTCCTCATCTTTTCACTGAACAAAAATATATATATATATATATATATATATATATATATATATATATATATATATATATATATATATATATATTTATATCTTTTTTAATTTTTTTGGGGGGAGGGGGACACAGCTCTTTTAGTTTGGATATAAATATGCCACACCCTTACATCTAGGAAACGCCTCCCTAGGTCTCATCATCATAGGAAAAAAAGATAGACATTGTGATTTCTTTGGATCACTTTGTACAATCCCGGAGTGCTATATATATATAGAAGCTAGCTATAGCTAGCTAAGGCGGACGACAATCATGGAAATGTCAGGTGATGTAGTAGAAGATAATCATAAAACCGAAGAAAGCCAGCCGGAGGAGGAGGAAGTTCCTCCACAACTACTCAAAGGGAAAAAACTTTCATGGCAAAAGTTGCGAAGATTCGACTCTTTAGACATCGAATCCAGCAGCGTAGGAGGTCATCATGCCCATGGCTCGAAGGTCTCTTTCTACAAATTCACTTTTTTTATTTTTAGTTTTTATTTTTTATATATAGATTCTGGCTACAAAAGTAACATAACATCTTTAGATTCTTCACTGATGCATAAGTAACATATGATTGTTGAATTCTAAGACTCTAAAACCACTTTTTGGTTAAGCACTTAGATTGTTGAATTCTTTCTATATGTATAGTTTTCATGTCAAGGTCAGTCGAAAATCTGGACCGATCATATGAAAGATGTCATCAATCATACCTCTTTCAGTTTCAATCAAATCTTTCACATAGGACGTAGGTGTAATGGGCCATACTTTTTTTGTTATAAACTTATAATACCGTTTTATAAAAAAATGATGTACATTTCGTTAATGTTCTAGTAAAGAATACCAAATAAAATTGACAAAAAATTAAGTAAAGCCCATTAAATAAATTTTCTTATTCATCTTTATTGATTTATTAAATGACATGAATTCCAATTTCAACGTTCAAATTTATAATTTGTGGTATATATTTTTAGACTGTGGCAGGGACTGTGATCTTGCACCTAGCATTTCAGAGCATTGGAATTGTGTACGGGGACATAGGCACATCACCACTATATGTGTTTGCAAGCACCTTCCCAAATGGCATCAAGCATAATGACGACATTTTGGGTGTTCTTTCTATCATCTTTTACACCCTCACCTTGATCCCTTTGGTTAAATATGTTTTCATTGTCGTAAGGGCCAATGACAATGGTGATGGTAAGATTTTGGACCATTATTATTTATTTAGTTTCTCTTATGTTAATATTGAAATACAAGTTGCACAAGTAGTTCACCAAGTGAATATATTTCTTTTTATTTCTTTGTCTTACTAGAATTGTTGGTATGCGGGATGCCAGCTTTGTTTGGCTGATTCCAATTTTATTTTATTTTTTAACTACTAACATTTATTTATTTATTTTATAGTATAATGTATATACTAATGTCAGTTTCTTTCAAATTTTCTCATATTTCTTGTGTGTATGTTAAAATATTTAGTATTCTAAAAAAAAAAAAAAATTATGTGTTCAATGCTAAATCATTTAACCGTTCTTTTATCAAACATTAGTTCCCTTGCACAGATTTACACATTAATTTTAAAATTATTTATTTGAAA
This sequence comes from Quercus agrifolia, assembly GCA_029955455.1. NCBI lineage: Eukaryota > Viridiplantae > Streptophyta > Magnoliopsida > Fagales > Fagaceae > Quercus > Quercus agrifolia. The sequence goes on along the minus strand of JARQAD010000012.1, from coordinate 12,385,604 downwards.
ACTAAAAAAGTGAACGGGTAAATTTTCTAAGTGTAAAATTCTATTATAGTTATATCATCTTTTCCATATTCAGCTAGCTTCTTCTGATTCATATACCGAATATTCCTCCCACCTCAATTTTGTTCTTTGTTTAATTACTAGTGGATTAACTGTGAAAAAAATGTTCACTCTCTCTCTAAAAATAAAAATAAAAATAAAAACCCTTCCACGCTAATTTTTTTTCCAATTCCGTTTGGGGAGAATGTTTAGGCTTTGTCAATTTTTTATCCTTCAAAGAAGAATATATTGAATTTATAGTTTTTTAAAACAACATATTTTTCAAGACATTAAATATTTTTATTTAAATATAATAAACAAAATAAACTAAAAATAAATTCATTCAAACACCTATTAACAAATTTTACTCGGCACTAATTCCCAAATATTATAACAATGATTTATTATTTTATTAATATCTTTTTTGGGTATTTTTTTGTTGGTACCTAATGGTAATAATATTATTTGTGATTTTTTTGTCTGTAGATCAAAACATCATCTTCTCTCTCACACTATTTATTATTATTATTATTATTATTATTATTAATTTTTAAAAGTACTCGTATCTTTTTCAAAACATTTTAAGACTTTCTCTAAAGAAAAAGTTCACTCCGAACTCTAGTTTCTTCCAATTACAAAGTGATAAAGTCTAAAACTTTCATGTGTCACATTGTCAGTCGTCGGCCATTTTGTGAACGAACATTGGCCCAAAAAAAAAGAGATTGAGAAAGACTAGGTTGTAACTGGGCAGTAAAGTAAGAATGGAGGGCATGCATTAACTAGGGAAAAGCTTGACTAGCCAGGTCCTTCTATATAAAGATCGTTTCTGAACGACAGATTTTAGCGTCTTCTACAAATTTAGTCAAAAGTTCAGACTATGTAGGGCAAAACTGGAAGCACCTGGACTCTTTTAGAAGAATAAAATAATAATAAATCCCTTTTGTTTTGTGGTTAAACTACATATATATGAGCTCAGTGGGAGTCCACATTCAAATATTTCCACTTCTTGTGAAGAAAATTGGGCTGATGGGCCATATCTGATCCCCAGCCTGTGGGGATGAAGATATTTTAATATTCATGATCGAGCATGTATGCATGATCGACTTCCACAATAATGGTCCTTTTATATTGCTTATATCATATGGTTTTTCAAAAGTCTTTCACTTTAATTGACTAATCAAATTTATAATACGTAATTAAAAAAAGAAAAAGAAAAAAAATTTGTAATACGCACTGATACAGACAATACATGCACACACCCATATAAGAATTAGCTGTTGTGAGTCATGCTAAATTGCAGGTATAATTTTATAGTCATTTTAGTCCAAGTTTAGATCACATCATGAACATTTTTTAAATAGCCTTCTGATTATTCTAATTTTTTTTTTCTTTCTTCAAGAAACAACATGTCTTTGCCAAAAAAAAAAAAAAAAAAAAAAAAAACAGACTTGGAACAACTTTTTCGATTTTATAGTTTAGTTCCTTTAATAGAGAGAGATTACATAATAATCTTATTTATTAATTTATTAAAATTTTTCCTAAGAAACAACCATGACTTGGTATCCCTAATTATTAATGAGTACTCTTCAAAAAAAAAAAAAAAAAATTATTAATGAGTAATAATTATTAATGAGTAATTAAATTATTTCAGGAGGGACATTTGCTTTGTACTCTCTCATATGCCGATATGCGAAGGTCGGTTTGATCCCTAGTCAGCAGGCTGAGGATCAGGAGGTCTCAAATTTCCAGCTTGAGTTGCCAAGCAACCGTCTGAAGAGGGCATCTTGGCTTAAGTCTAAGCTGGAAAATAGCCAGTTTGCCAAGTTCTTCCTTTTGTTCGCCACCATGCTTGGTACTTCCATGGTAATTGGGGATGGTGTGCTCACTCCTTGCATCTCAGGTTTGTTTATTTTCTTATTTTATGTTTCTCTAAAACTATAGCAATATAAAATAAAATATGTATAGGAATAGGACAATCACAAACGATGTCTCATATTTGGTGGGGACTATACTAGTTACTACCCCACATGTTGAAATATTGGTACATATAATCCTTACTAGTTACTACCTTTATGACATAGCAAAGAAAAAAAAAAGTTAATACCTTTATCTTCCTCACATATTGTAGGAGAGAAAGTATCAATTCTAGAAGAAAAAGGAATTACAAAAAATAGAGAGGTTTTATTTTACTAGCCATTGATATTGTTTGAATAATTGGAAGCAAATACACTAAATACATTAAAACTATGGTTTTAGAAATAGTTAAAAAACGTCACTGTCAAAACAAAATAGTAAAATGGTATATGGAGTTTGAGTGTAACAATATTAATGATTTATGTTTCAAATTGTGCAATTCATAGAAGAGGCCGCCTTGAGAATTTTCCTCTAATGTAGGCAAGGCATCTCTTGGCCGCATGTCATTTCCAATTTCTTAAAGATATATATTTGTTGGAATTTACTAGAGTTTCATCTCTTACTCTCTCGCTCATTTTCTTCTTCGACTTTTGACTTTTTTTTCTTGTCACTTTTGATGGCAGTTTTATCAGCAGTGGGAGGGATCAAGGAAGCTACATCTGCAATGTCAGATGGTATTAACTACTACCCCACATAATGCAAAGCTCTTTCCTTTTATGGATGGCCAATTCAGTTTTTTCTTTTTTGTTTCATGATGCATGGTATATTTCCAATATGACTATTTTTCACTCTCCAAAAAAAAAAAAAAAAAAAAAAAAAAAAAAAAAAACGACAAATTTTCGTTTCCAACTTTGACTGCTAAGTAGTAGACAAAAATGACTGAATTTAATGACTTACAAAAAGGAATTTTGAATTCAATGACTCTTAAGGCCAGGCAAATGAGGCACGTTTTGAATTGGAATCTTTCTTTTTTCCAAAGGAAAATTAGACTATCGAAAATGAAATGTTATTTTGTGGCCAAATTCAAGAAGATGACTTCTGCACATGGAAAAGCATAATATAATATGCTGTGTTTCCACCCTATGTCACCTTGACAGTTACAGGGTCGATATATGCACAACAAATAGAAAGATAATTAGGTTAATTCTATATTTCCGAATAATTAAGTCCAGATTGTAATTGTGTGATGGGCTGTTGAACGTGGAACTCTTTTAATTAAACCATTAAGTCATTAACTAAATGATATTCCCCTTTCATTTTGACTCATATTTTTAAACATGCTGTCATTTTGATCCATGTTGTCATCTCACTTATGGAAAACACTAATATGATTACTGGATTACACTATTAGCTTAAAATTTCTATTTCTATCATGAGATGATGATAGAGACTATAATATCAGGAAGTTTATAAATATAAGGATTAATGAAATCACTATACCAAAATAAGTCTATTACATCAAATGTTAATACAACAATATTAGTATAGTGGTATAAGACACAATATTGCATCTATAAGTTAAAAATCATTGCAAGAATAACTTTAAAGTGATAAATTATCTCATTTACAATAATTAATTGCAATAACTTATAATTATCAGTATTACATTAGGAAAAATTTGTTGAAGTAACTTAAAATAAAAATTTTAAATAAAGATATCGTTACAATAACTTGATAACAATTATTTTTGCAATATATTACTGTTAGGTTTTTTGATCACTGTAAACTAGATTGTTTAATCTAATTAATTAACCAAGTGAATACTTAGGTTTATTATTCAGATCTATGTTAAAACAAAACAATCATATCATGTAAAGTAGCGGAAAATAAAGAACACAATAATATAATCACCCAGGAAAATCAAACGGGTAAAAAACCTAGAGATGATTTAACTTAGCTATTCTCAAGGTAAAAAGCAAATCCACTATGAAAGAATTGAAGGTTGTACAATAGAATTTAGACCACTAACATTTTATTGGTACTTCGAGTAGAAAACTTGCTACTACGATCCCATGATAGTTCCGAATCCACAGATTATTTCTTTCCTAGGTTTTTGCAACACAAGCACCCACACTTGTGATAAAAATTACAAACTTTCCTGTTTGTGACTCCTAGACCACCATTGAAGGTTTAGATCATCAGCACCTTTGATGTCTAGAGAAGGTAGTAACTTTTACAACATTGGATTTTGAGATTCTTTAAGAAATAACACCGGTAGAAGACATGAGAAAGCTTTTTGGGTACAAAACCCTAGATACAAAAGAGATACACTCTTCTCTCTCTACAAAGCCTTTTTAAGAATGTGCTTAGGGTTTCCTTTATATACTAGGATAAGTAGATTTGAAACCCTAATCCTTAACAGGCTTGAACTGCTGTTTAAGCTTAATTCAAATTCTGCAGATACGATTCTCGATTGATCGAGCCTTACTTTCGATTGATTGAGCTTTGCAATTTTGCACAGTAAGTTTTTGCATTCAGCTCGATTTCAAACTATAACAAATAAATTTTGAGCAAGCTTAAACCTAGACTCATTGTTTTGATCATGGTTTGCCAACATATACAAAGTGAAGTTCTAATACATTTAGTTCCTTTGTGTGCAGATATGATTGTTTGGATATCAGTTGCCATCTTGGTCCTCCTATTTAGTGCTCAAAGATTTGGAACTGACAAAGTGGGCTACACTTTTGCTCCAATAATTTGTATTTGGTTTGCATTCATTGGTGGAATTGGTATTTTCAATTTCTTCAAATTTGATACAACTGTTATCAAAGCTCTAAACCCACAATACATTTTCGACTATTTTAAGAGGAACAAAAAAGAAGCATGGATTTCTCTTGGTGGCACTGTTCTTTCTATAACAGGTTAGAATTTGGTTGCATAATGAATCTGTATATTTGGATAACTTGGAGAATCCATTAATAGAGTAAACTTGGAGAATCCATTAATAGAGTGTGTGTTTAAATGAAAACAAATGCAGGAACGGAAGCTCTATTTGCTGATGTTGGGCATTTCACAGTTAAGTCCATACAAATAAGTATGTGCTCAGTGATCTATCCGGCTCTCATATTGGCATACACTGGACAAGCAGCCTTTCTTCGCAAGCACAATAACCTTATTGGGGACCCCTTCTTCCAGTCCATACCACGTAAAACAATTAATTCAGTCTGCTTATTTTATTTTATTTTATTATTATTATTATTATTTTTTATCTTTTTGAAAATTGGATTGTTTAAAAAACTTGCATCTTAGAAAAAGGAAGAGAAATTTAAAAAAATTGTACTTTCAAAATGTGCGGTTTGAAACTGTTGTACCAAACTGTTGTTTAAATTTTTCTTGATGAGGTTCATCACATATACCTTTGTTTATAATGTGTTATATTTTGACTGACCGTAGTGGCTACTTATGATGCAGGTTCTTTGTATTGGCCAGTGTTTGTTATAGCTGTATTGGCAGCCATCATAGCAAGCCAAGCTATGATTTCAGGATCTTTCTCTATAATCCAGCAATCATTATCACTAGGGTGCTTCCCTCGTGTGAAAATTGTGCATACATCGGCTAAGTATGAAGGACAAGTTTACATACCAGAAATTAATTACCTTCTAATGTTGGCTTGTCTTGGGGTCACATTAGGTTTCAAAAGCACTGCAAGGATTGGCAATGCATATGGTAAAATTGCCAATAACTTCTACAAAATTATCATTTAATAGCCTCTTTGTCAATTAAAATTTTTAACCTACATTCTTTACTGCATGCAGGGATAGCAGTGGTGTTTGTTATGACTCTCACATCGTCCTTCCTAGTACTAATCATGATAATGATATGGAAAACCCACATACTTCTCATTATCTCCTACGTTCTTGTTATTGGCACGATTGAGCTTATCTATTTAAGCTCAGTCCTCTACAAATTTGACCAAGGAGGATATCTTCCCCTAGCCTTTGCTGCAATATTAATGATTATTATGTATGTTTGGAATGATGTGCATAGAAGCAAGTACTATTATGAGCTTGATCAAAAAATCTCTCCTGATAAGCTCAAGGAAGTTGTTACTAGCACAAACTTGAGTCAAATGCCTGGGCTAGCCATATTCTACTCAGAGCTTGTTCAGGGTATCCCACCCATTTTCAAGCACTATGTTTCAAATGTGCCCGCGTTGCATTCGGTCCTTGTTTTCGTGTCCATCAAGTCACTACCTATTGGTAAGGTTCCAGCCGATGAACGCTTCCTCTTTTGTCGAGTGGAGCCTTATGAGCTCAATGTGTATCGTTGTGTTGTGAGATATGGATACACAGATGTGCGCAATGAGCATGAGCCTTTTGAGAACTTGTTGATCGAAAAGTTGAAAGGGTTTATTGCTGATGGTGAATTTTGGTTGTCCCAAAATGATCTCAACAAGGATGATGATAGTGGAGAATATTTAGATGAAGGGGAGGTTGATGGAGAGAATAATGAACGTAAGGATGTAAAGCAAGTTGATGAAGAGAAGCGACAAGAGGCAATAGACAAAGAGATTGAGGCAGTGAACCAGGCATGGGGTGCTGGAGTTGTACACTTGATTGGTGAGAATGAAGTGGTTGCAAGCAAAGGAGCTAGTGTAGTGAGGAGAATTATAATAGATTATGCTTACAATATCTTGAAGAGAAATTTGAGGCAAAGTGAGAAAGTGTTTGATATTCCTCACAAGCGAATGCTAAAAGTTGGCATGGCTTATGAACTTTAGAACATGATTTGACGATGTTGGGATACAATGGGAGCATAGCACAGCTATGGTGATCGTTGTCTCTCACACCTTAATTATCGGTTGCCACTTGTGATATTAATTTTGTACATTAAGAATAAGCATCGCAAGCTTCAGGGATTTTGGATGTGCAACTCTTCAATCCTTGTTAAGTGCTTGCCACATGAAAAGCTGTGATTCATGTGACTCATGTGATAAACCCAAGCAATTATCAAGACTCTTGTACCTTAGCGTATTGTCCAATTAACACAATATATAACAAGAACTTAGGTTCAATTCCTCTTTCTCTATTATTGCCAAAAAAAAAAAAAAAGAAAAAAGAAAAAAGGAAGAAATCATAACAAGAAATATGATAATCTTAATTGGTAAGCTTAACATGTCCTTTGATGCTATGATTTATTAGCTTAATTATATATTAAAGAGGGTTAATGACCTTCGTGGTTTAATGGGTTAGGTGATCTTTTGATTGGAATGGTGTAGAGATAATTCGGCTACATTACACTGTTAAAATTTTAGACTTTCACATTGCTTGTATATTTTTTTGGGGAGAAGGAGAAACTTTTCTTGTTCATCCCAGAGGATAGGCACCAATTGGATATAGATTTATACCAACTTTAATAGCTAAAAAAGATTACCCAGTTTTTCTAATATGATGGAGTACTGCAATAATCAAATAGCGAAGTACTAATTATTTTAGAAACCATGAATAACATGAACAAAGTTGTGTCTTTTTTGTTATTTTTCCATTGTGAAAAATCTAAGATTGATCCCAATAATTTAATTATCCGATTGATTGTGGCATAAATCCAAAATTAATCATTAATAATTTAAAAATCACAATAACATTTTTCCGCAATCAAAAAATGCAAAAAAGATCATCATAAGTATTTGGACTCTTCAAATAAAAAATAAATAAAAATGAAGGAAAAAGGAAAACCACTTCAATGGTAACCAACCCCACAGGAAATTTCACTATAGAATAATAATTGTTACAAACTTACAACCAGTCCATACTTCCACACTTTTAATTACAAAAATTTATCATGTAATGGACAAACACTAAAATCATAACAAATATTAAGTTTTAATTGGAGTAATATCATTTTTATTTAGACTTATATTATTATTGACATGACTTTAATTATGTACCAATCACAACAAATCATGCGTCAAGGTATTATAAAAAATAAAATAAAAATTATGAAAACTTTTTATTGTGTCACTAAATTTTAGCAGGGATGGAATTGATGCATAATGGTGATGGATTATAATTTCTCAACACGTCTAAAGAATGTTGAATTTGATGACGATCCTATCTAGTCTAGAAAACTGTCAATAATTAATCAAAGCACGTGATCCGCAAGCCTTTATATAAGGTTAAAGTGAAACATGATGGCCAGGACTTTTTTTAACGCCTTGTGGAGATGGTAGCTGGTTTGCAATTGCAATTGCAATTTGCAAGTTGATAATTATGATATGAAAATGAAATATCTAGCAGGTGCAGGAAAACCTATTTATTTTATTATTTATTATTTCATGCCGCGTGCAATAACTTTTACGGCGTTTTGACAAAAATTGCAATCAAAATATGAATACGAGTTTCATAAATTGGCGCATTATCTCATGTGATGAAATTATATATATGACAAAAGCTAACACGTCATTAATTTAAGAAATATTTTCAAATATTTTTAATTTTTTATTAAAAGTAATGTCAAAATTTTTCTAAATTGATTTATTAACAACGGTTTTGAGGACACCTGTTAACTTAATTATTATCAATAAATTTCTTATAAGATATGATATATAGTGAGAAGATTTGAATTATAAATATTTTTGTTCAAAATACCAAAAGTTGTTAACCAATTAAATTATAAGAATTTTAACATTAACCCATTTACTCGTTGGGATACATAATACGATTGTATTTGTGATTGGTGTAGGAAATAGGGATTTAAAGTATTGAGTTTTAACCTATCAAAAAAGAAGTGTATAGTTAGTTAGTTTTTTATTTATTTTTTATTTAAAGAAAAAAGTAGAGTTTTATTTATAGACTTTTTGTGACGAGTTTTAACTTAAAAAAAAAAATTGACGCTTAAAGACTACAATTGTTACTCTTATTTTGAGAAGAAAAGACTACAATAATTAAAGTGCTTTGAGTAGTTATATCTATTTAATAATCAAATTGATAAAAACGATTAGAGGTGAGAAAAAAAAAAAAGATATTAAAAAATTGCATTGTATGCTCATATATATATATATATATATATATATATCTGAAACCCAATTAATTACCAATTATTATTATTATTATTATTGTTATTAATTATTGTTGTTGTTGTTGCTGTTAAGCACTTTCCCTTCTAATTAAGCGAAACACATGATGGACCATAAAAACAGTGGACCGCCAAATATTTTTTTTCCTTTTTTTAATAGACACCAAACTTTTGTAGATTCATTGAACCAATTCTACTCATTTAAACTCTTCTTAAAATGAGCAGAAGAGTTTACTCAAAAAATTTACTCAAAAAAAAAAAAAAAACTTCTTAAAAAAGAAAAAAGAAATTTCTCCACATTTAAAATACTCAGAAAAATCAGTTTATTTGATTTTCTAGAAAAGGGTAAGATTTAAATAAATAATATCATCTTTTTCAAGATAGTTAAATGAAATCATATGGTTAACTAATCATTACAACCATATGGTTTAATTTAATTTGAGAACCTAATATACAACATTTACGTACGTACGTATGTTTTCGTGCACTTAAGGTATATATGGACAGTACCATAGGGCTCAACCCAACAAAGAATGCACTCAAATTAGATGAGGTGGCTTTACAACACTTTTCCACAACGCGTTGGTCTCATATATAGCTGAGTCACCGACTCACCGTGACTAACTCAGTCCCATGACGTTGATCGCCCAACTAGAAATTTCCAAAAAGATGTCTTTAATTAATAGGCATTACGTCTAAAAGAAATGTGTACATGATATATAAATAACAAGAGGAGCACAAATGAAATTTTACCTTGTATCAATGAGTACGTACACGTTTGGCCCCACAGAGTCTTGGAAAAAAGGGTATTCTTGGCCCCCCTAATTCAAACATGCCGGCTGTGTCTTTTGTATATTTACCCCATAAACTTCACCACCATCCTCACATCTAGGAAGTAGGAACCAGGAACCTGTCCTCTCAGTTCACTGTTTCTTCGTTCTTGTCATCCATATTGTATTTATAGAGAGAGAAGGAGGGGTGATACATTATAGAATATTGTGCTACTTATTCAATGAGCACTAGTACTAGTAGAATTCCTGGGGTTACAGAAATGACTAGCGAAGTAGCACTAAAAAATCCTGAACCAAGTATGGAGCAAGTTTCTGAAGAATTCAGTGGGAAGAGAATTTTACGTAGGTTCGATTCCTTGGACCTTGAATCCTCCACTGTTCCCGGTCGTCATGGCCATGGCTCCAAGGTTTGCTTATATATTGCACTCTCACAAAACAAATTTCCCCTGCATATATAGTTACCAGCTCAAATATTATCATCGTCATCTAAGTGACTATTTTGGACCTCATTAGTTTTATTAATAGTTACCAAGTCAATTGCATGAATATTTTATTCTTTTGGGCTACTATAAAAGTTGAGAATTTTCTAGTTCGAGTTACTGTGAGCTATTGCATGGCTTGGAAACTAGGACAAAACAAAAATAGTAGTTTCAGGTCTAAATTTGACTGATTGGTTATATTCTTTTTAATTTTTCAGGCTGTGGGGTGGTCAGTGATATTGCATCTAGCATTCCAGAGCATAGGAATTGTATATGGAGACATTGGTACTTCACCACTATATGTGTATGCAAGTACTTTCACTAATGGCATCAAGCACAACGATGACATTTTGGGTGTTCTTTCTCTGATCTTTTATACCCTCACTTTAATCCCTCTGTTTAAGTACGTTTTCATTGTCTTACAAGCCAATGATAATGGCGAAGGTAAAATCTAAGAATCCCTTTATTGCTTTTTTTTTTTTTTTTTGGGTATATAATCACGCAAAGCAATTATTTATCCATGTTCTCCCTAAAAACAGAACCTTATTGTGTTGTTACATTTTTTAGGAGGGACGTTTGCTTTGTACTCTCTTATATGCCGATATGCTAAGGTTGGTTTGATCCCAAATCAGCAAGCTGAGGACCAGGAGGTCTCTAATTTCCAGCTTGATTTACCAAGTAGTCGTCAGTGGATAGCGTCGGTGGTTAAGGCTAAGCTGGAAAACAGCCAGTTTGCCAAGTTCTTTCTATTGTTTGCTACAATGCTTGGTACTTCCATGGTGATTGGGGATGGTGTCCTCACTCCCTGCATGTCAGGTATGTTAATCTTCCATATGTTACGCTGCAACTCCTTAAAAGCATAAAGTGTTTGAGGGTTAGAGAAGGGAGAAGTTCGAGCTATAAGATTAGAAATGTGTGATAATATATATGATGGTCTCTGCGACCTAGTTTTTTTTTTTTTTTTTTTTTTGTAAGCTAGGTATTTTTTTCAAATGGAACAAATTTTGAATTCCTATTCTTAATTTCTAGATAGTGAAGGAAAATATAGTGTGAGAAATTTTTTTCAAATTGAAGACATGGTCACGATATTTAAATAATAGTACTATTTGTTGGATAGGCTTGGGCTTATACCTCTCAGACTTCGTATACTTTTCTCTTCATAAAATTACGATGAAAAATATAAGTCAAAAAGAGATAATAAACAAGTTGTAGTGGGTTTGACAAATAAAAATAAAGTTAAATTATGACGATGTTTTTACTTTCAATTGTTATATTATGTATCAGATAGAAACTTGTTATAAAAAAAAAAAAATGTATCAAATAGAAACTTAGTATGTTGAAGGATTTCTATCTGGGAGGCTTAGCCACACTTCTGTTATTGTCATTGTTGCCAATTTCTTAGAAAGTGAATTAGCAGAGTTTCGTAATTTAGTAGCTCATTACTTTGTCTGACTTTTTGACTTACAAATTGCAATTTTAATTTTTTTTTCCAATTTATTGGCAGTTTTATCTGCTGTGGGAGGGATCAGGGAAGCTACAACTGAAATCACAGAAGGTACCCCACAATCAATAGTGTTTACTCTGTTACTTTTTTCCTCCCTTGTTACAAGTTATTTATATCACTTTTTTTTTTTGTTCTATACAGATATGATTGTTTGGATTTCAATTGCTATCTTGATCTTCTTGTTCATGGTTCAAAGATTTGGAACTGACAAAGTGGGCTATAGTTTTGCTCCCATAATTTGTGTTTGGTTCGCATTAATCGGGGGTATTGGTCTTTTCAATTTCATCACATTTGATCCAACAGTCATCAAAGCTATAAATCCACAATACATTGTTCAATATTTCCAGAGGAACAAAAAAGAGGCTTGGGTTTCTCTTGGTGGCATTGTCCTTGCCATAACAGGTTAGTATTTCATTCCCCATTCATATGAGATCTTATTTGATTATGTACTAAAACCTACAAAAGTAAGTTTGTATCTAAAAAAAATAAGAATTTAAAAAACTATACATAATTAAATAAGCTATAAGAGTAGAAGTTAATTTTTAGTATATACAAATTATTTTTTAAACTGAAATCATGTCTTATAGTCCCAGTTTCAATTCAAAAATTGAAGAACCAAAGAATGTCTTACAAATTAGGAGAATTGTAAAAGGTTTAAATTTGATCTGAAATCATAACTTTAAGACATGATTTTAATTCAAAAAGAGAATTGTGTGTACTTCGTGTGTAATAGGGCCACGTATAATAAACAGTGCCCCAGAGTAAAACTAAAAATTTAATATAAAATCACCTTTACTTGGAATTACATGAAGGTTTTGTTTATGAAGTATGGTTATAATAATTTGCAGGAACGGAAGCTCTATTTGCTGATGTTGGGCACTTCACAGTTAGGTCCATTCAAATAAGTATGTGCTCAGTGACCTACCCAGCTCTCATATTGGCATACAGTGGACAAGCAGCCTTCCTTCGCAAGCACAATGATCTTGTCAAAGAAACTTTCTTTAAGTCCATACCAGGTAGAAAAAGAGTGTTTTTGCCTTAAATTTTCTCATGAATGCTTTGGTTCATGTATATGTCCATTGTTCAATATTTATATAAAATGTATGATTTACTAGCTAATTGAGTTGGCTATTTATGATGCAGAACCTTTGTATTGGCCAATGTTTGTGGTGGCCATATTGGCATCAATAGTAGCTAGTCAAGCCATGATTTCAGGGACTTTCTCTATAGTCCAACAATCTCTCTCACTAGGGTGTTTCCCTCGAGTGAAAATTGTGCATACATCAACTAAGTATGAAGGACAAGTTTACATACCAGAAGTCAATTACCTTCTTATGTTGGCTTGTATAAGTGTCACTTTGGCTTTCAGGAACACCGAAAAGATTGGCAATGCATATGGTAATCCATCATCCCATATATCAATTTGAATCTTATCAATAGTAGCTCTTGGTTTTTGTTGTTTTATTGGTTTGAATTTTCTGCCCACATGTTTGGTGGTTGAATTTGGCTATTCAATAAATAACAAACATAGAAGCTAATGAATACACTACAAAAAAAAGGTCCGTTACAACGGGAAAAATCGTTGCAATAACTACAATGTCGTTGCAATAAGGTGTTATTGCAATGTTGAAAAAGTTATTGCGAGCCGTTGTAATAAACTTCAAGGCAATAGGTTTACACAATACAAAGATTTCGTTGGAATAAATTCTGCATATTACAATAAATAGGTTGATGCAATAACTTCTTTATTACAATAAATAACTGTGGCAATAGTTTATTGCTTCAAAGGTTTTGTTGTAATATGTGAAAAATGTCATAGCTTATTACAACAAGCAGCCTTATTGCAATAGGTTGAGTTTTTTATTTTATTATTAATTTCTCTATTACCCTGTCTCACAATATACACATTATAAGACACTATAAACATTATATTGAGGAACTACAATAACAAATTAAAGATACAAATTTAAAAAAATGCAAAACTCAAAGTACTCCATCAAATTTATATGTCCAAAAACACAAATATATACATAACATGTTGAGTTTACAATCAAACACATGTAACAAGTCTTTTTTCACCTATTACAACAACATATTTTGATGTGGAATAAGTGGTTACTTATTGCAACAACATATTTCAAAATAAAATAAGGTTTAGTTATTACAACAACACATTTAGATGTAACAAGGTAATACTACAACATATTTCAAAATAAAATAAGGTTTAGTTATTACAACAACACATTTAGATGTAACAAGGTAATACTTGAAACAATCTTGATTGATGTAATAAATTTAAGTTACTATTACAACAAAAAACAACCCACAGATGCAATAGTATATATTACCCCAATTATTTTTGTAGTTGCAATATTACTTATTGTAACAGGTCTTTTTTTTTTGGTACTGATAATGTTAACTTCCTTTGCATGCAGGGATAGCAGTGGTATTTGTTATGACTCTCACATCAGCTTTCCTAGTGCTAATCATGATCATGATATGGAAATCTCACATACTTTTAGTTATCTCCTATGTTCTTGTCATCAGTAGTGTGGAGCTTCTCTATTTAAGCTCAGTCTTCTATAAGTTTGCTCAAGGAGGATATCTTCCCCTGGCTTTTGCTGCAGTACTAATGACCATAATGTATATTTGGAATGATGTGCACAGAAGAAAGTACTTTTATGAGCTTGACCACAAAGTCTCTTTAGGGAAGCTCAAGGACATAGTTGCAGACACAAATTTATGTCGAATGCCTGGGTTGGCCTTATTCTACTCAGAGCTTGTTCAAGGCATCCCACCCATTTTCAAGCACTATGTGGTAAATGTTCCTGCACTGCATTCAGTCCTTGTCTTCGTCACCATCAAGTCACTACCTATCAGCAAGGTTCCAATTGAAGAGCGTTTCCTATTTCGTCAAGTGGAGCCTAAAGACCAAAATGTTTTTCGATGCGTTGTGAGGTATGGATACACAGATACACGTTCTGAGGATGAACCTTTTGAGAATATGTTAGTTGAAAGATTGAAGGAGTATATTATAAATAATTTTTGGTTCTCTCAAAGTAAACTAAATAATGGTGAAAATGATGGTGAACTGGATGTTGGGTTTGCTAATGGAGAGGATGAAAATAATGATGTAAAGGATGTTGATGAAGAGAAGCTGCAAGAGGTGTTAGAAAGTGAGATTGAAGCGTTGGACCAAGCATCGCGTGCTGGTATTGTTCACTTGATTGGTGAGAATGAAGTGGTTGCAGGCAAAGGAGCAGGTATAGGAAAGAGATTTTTGATAAACTATGCTTTCAATTTCTTGAAGAAAAATTTGAGACAAACTGAAAATGTATTTGACATTCCTCACAAGCGCATGCTAAAAGTGGGCATGACTTATGAGCTTTAGAGCATGTTGTGAAAAAGGTGTAGGTGCATAAGCAAGATAAGGTCTCTATGTCAATATACATGCCTTTTCTTGAATTAGTATAGATTTATTCACATTGTGACTGAAATGTTGGCTATGAAGTTTCCGTTTTCCATTGATATGTAGTAAATCCCTTGCCCCATCCTATAATCCTAGGGGATTGTGTAGATCTTGTAAAGTGTGGAATTTAAATTAAATGTATGTAATGGTAACAAAAAGGTCCCTTTTTATATCTATTTTGTAGTCACATATTATTTGGTTCTACATTGGATTCACTTAATTCTACTTTGGAATGCAACCCTCATTCTAGACTTGGTTTTTTGCAGCTATAACCAATATTAAAGAGATTGGAAAAGTAACATGCTTTTAGAAACAAAAGGATATAACAAAAAGAAAAGAAAAGAAGACATTGTGTTACTATAAGGTTTTAAGGTTTTTGACAACTGCACATCCCCAACTAAGATTGGATTGTTGTGTATCTCTCAGAGAGAGAGAGAGAGAGAGAGAGAGAGAGAGAGAGAGAGAGAGAGAGAGAGAGAGAGAGAGAGAGAGAGAGAGAGAGAGAGAGAGAGAGAGAGAGATGTGTGCATATAATATGACAAGTACAACTCAATTACAATAGCCATCATCCAATTTTGACGCTACTAAATTTTTGGAGTCCTTCAGTAAAAGTCAAGACTACTAAAAATGTTTTTAAGCCAATTTATTCTTGAATTTTACTAAGGATTAATTTGTACTAATTAAACAGGGAAAACTCTTTTGAGATTCAAATTATGGTCAATAGATGTCAAAACACGTGTGTTTTGTGAAAAATGCTTTAAAATGGCAAACTTGCTTTAAAGTGGAGCAAGTTTAACTACGTTTTAACTAAAAATTTGACTATATTACAAGGGCATAAAATTTACCTTAGTGTTGCAACGGGCAACAATAGACTCTCTCTCCTTTTTTTTTTTTTTTTTTTTTTCACCAAGAGACGAAAGAGTCACCAAAAAGAAAGCAATACCTTGTACTCTATTTGTCTTTGTCTTTTTAAATAAACTAGTCGCTAACCTGTGCAATGCATGAGAAAATTATTGAGAATGACTTATTATTTCATATGAATGTTTTACAAATATAACTTTTGTAACCTATTTGGTCACATATTAAGATTCCAATCTTAAAAATTCGATATGAAACATTAAATTACTAACTTTCTTTTTGTTTTAGCATTAATGTTTTCTTGGAAAATATCAATCAAACAAAAAATTAAAAATAAAAATTAGTATTCAACAATCCAATAAATGTTGCGATGTAATTTTTGTTGTTGTTGAAAATACCAAGTATTTTAACATAGACACGGGAAGAGAGGAAGATGTCTTAAAGCAACTTACAGTGGTATATATTCAAAATAGCTTAACTCTTGGATACACATCATAATAGTCATATATCCAATAGTCATATATATTACTTATATATGACTATTCTTAAGCCAAATGATATAGGTTAATGAATTTTATTTATTACAATATTTCAAAAAAGAAAATCATAATAAAGTGATTAGAATGGTTATTGAGGAAAAAATAATTCACATTTTGGGTTTCCTTGTAAATAAACAAATATATTAGAGCATTCTCATTAAAAATGCTAAATGCTATAAATGCTAAATTTTAATATCAAGTTTGTAAAAAGCACCAAAAAGCAAGCTACAACAAACAAGCTAAACTTAAAAAAAATAGCGACTGAGCTACAGTGAGCTTTCATCTTTGTAAGCTCACTGTAGCTCAAATCTTAAATTTTTTATTATTATTTTAATGCTTGTGGTGGAAAAGGTGGTTTGTGTAGTTGTTTTTTATAATTTTAATGAGTAGTTTATATTATTTTAAACGAAATGGTAAAAAAATAGAACTTTTGATGTTTGGTGTATTGTAAAATAAGTTGTTAAAATTGATAAAGTGACTTTTTGAAATATTAAATGATAAAATTTTTAAAAGTTTTGATGGGAATGCTCTTAGTATATTTATAATTTTATAAATCATGAAACTTCTCCAGTCCCAAGTCCAGCAACCTACCCATGTGATTAGACGTGACAAAACGGGCGGGTCGGGTCGGGTTCGAGTTTGCGGGTCAATTGGGTTGCGGGTCAAAACGGGTCATTTGTAAACGGGTCAACTAGGTTGCGGATTAATCGAGTCACGGGTCAAGTCGGGTCGCGGGACGGGACGAGTTGACCCATATTTTTTAAACAAGTTTTTTTTTTTTTTTTTTTTGAAATAGATGCAATTTGTCAATTATTTATGAGTTCTTTAACTGTGATTAGATTCTCATTGGTGATACTGTTACCACTTATCAATTACGACTAAATACTTAATATCCAAATTTGGTGCAACTCTTGTTCCAGCTTTTTAGAAGTTAATTTCGGTATAATTTTCGATCTGTTTAAAGTAGGAAGAGAAAATGAAGATGGCAAGTAAAGAATGACAAATTATAATGGAGTACATAACATATTAAGTAAAGAAAAATAAGTAAATATTTTATAAGAATTACACCTCAATCTCAATCTATTCAACGTTGGTAGACGTGGCAAAACGGGTAGGTCGGGTCAAGTTCAGGTTGGATCAATCGGGTTTATGGGTCAAAATGAGTTATTTTTAAACGGGTTAATTGGGTTGTGAGTCAAACGGGTTGGGTCAGAAAATTCTGACCCGTTTTGCCATGTCTACGCATGATACCACATTCCAATGCTTTTGCCTTTTTATATTTCCAAGTCTCATTTAGTCATCTCACTATACCGGTTTGAAAACTCTACAGACTTATTACAAAGTACAGATGAAAGCCTTCAAGAACCAAGAGGAATGCTTCTTCGTCCATCCTAACCCATGGCTGAATTCTTTCTTCTACTCTTTTTTTTCATCACAAATCATTTAGTAGCAAATATGAAGTTTTATGTTTGGTCATTAATGCGAGGAAAAATAAACACGGAAGGAAATTAAGAACATTGATTTGAAAACATGGAGTGTCTCGCTACTGGCACTACGACATCAAGGTAGAGTTGAGGAAGAAGGAGACGATAGAGTTTGTGGAGTAAAGGAGTTGTACTTTCTTTTTAAAACAAATTGGAGGAAGCTGATGTAGAGAATCATGTTTGAAGGAAAAGAATGGTAGAGCCTGTACTTAACACTCATCACTTTTTTTGACGGGAAGGACAAGAAAATCCTAAGAGAAAGACATTAATAACCATCTCACCACTATTGCCCATCAATCATAATATGACACTTATATGCTTCGGCATAACAAAAGTGCAGTGTCAATGACATTTGTGTGCTTCAGTATAGTAAAATTGGAATGTCAAAAATCATTGGGTATTTCTTTTCTCTCTCTTATATGCCCATGCATGATATGCTTAAAAAGAAAAATATGCAAAGAAAATAAAAAGCAAAAAGATCAAAAATGCTTTTAAATATGATTGCAAGCGTGTATTCTAGGAGATGTGGGAGTTATAGGATGTACCTCGAAGGTGATAGTCCCTATCAAACAGTTATGATTATGTGTGAGTTAAAGTGATTTTCTCATATCTCAAATCGTCATAACATGTTGACACATTTGCAATCTTGCGATGTTTTTCACACACAACACGTAAAATTCTTTGCTACTCTTGATACATGTGCAGGTACAATGTGATTTGGCCATCACAAGGTTTACATGTGTTAATATATGCTCATTAAACTGTCTTGACTTGGTTTTTGAAATATAAAATTAGTTAGACTTGCTTAGTCTGTGTGTGTGTTTTTGAGATCCACGTGCTTAAAAATTATTGTTGAGAGATGATTTTGAGAGCTTAATATGTTGATTGGATCATTGGTTGAGTTGCATGCTTGATTGCATTCATGTCTGTGTTTTTCTCCTCTCGAAAAAATGTTTTGAAAAGCTTGCTAGACACTTCCTTGACGCCTTCTCGATAGCTAGCTATTTGTTGAGCTTCCTAAACTTTTTCTTATCGCAATCTCGCCAGCACCTTGATACCTGGTGGATCGATTGAGCAAGTTCCTGCCTCCTCGATAGCTTCTTGACACCTGGTGGATCGATCAAGCTTTTGTTCTTGATCAGGTATTTTTGTTCCTCGATACCTTCTCGACTCCTGCATCTGTCGACGAGCATTTTCTCGACACCTACCTTGGCAGATGGCTCGACACCTCTCGACACCTTATCTGTCGAGATTTACTAAGGATCTATTTAAGCTTCCTCGTGCAATCAGATCCTCATTTCTCTCGATCTCTCTCTCGATAGCTCTCTGTTTTCTCTCCCAAACACTCTCATCTCACTCCAATCTTGTTTCTCAAGGTTTCTTCAAGCTTTTTCAAGATTTTCTTCTCTTGGTAAGCTTCTAATCTCTCATTCTTCATGCATTTCATGTTTTGAAATCTAGGTTTTGGGGTTTTTTGAAAAATTTGGGGTTTTTCAAAATTGATGAGTTATTGTTGCAATTTTGGGTTGGGTTATGCTAATGTGATCTTGAAACTTCATGCATTGCTTTACATATGCATTAGAACAGTATTTTCATGCATTTAGGTGTGTGCAAACTGTTTGTGTGCTGATAGGTTTGGATTGGGCTGAGCCTATGATGCAATTTCTTTTGCATGTCACATGTTCATGCATTCTCCATGCATATGTATTTCTTTTCACATATTCTTACTAGTGTGAACTGTTTTGGGACTTTTCTGATTGTCTCTTTCTCTCTCCCTCTCTTTCTATTTACGTTTGTCGTGTATATGGCACCTAAGCGTAAATCTACTCCGGCTCGGAACCCTCTTCGTTTCGGAGCTTCTTCATCTTCTAATTCTGCTCCTCTCTCTCTTCGGTTCCATGATGATGATGCTTATAAGGCATTCTCGGAGAAATTTTCTAGACGAGGTGTTTATTCGGAACGCCGAGTCATTTTAGTGGACTTCGCCGACAGTGACATTCCCATTGTCATTCACAGTCGGGAATGGGAGTTACTGTGTGATGTCTCGGTCACTTGTCCTCTCGTGCTTATCCAGGAGTTTTACTCTAACATGCACGGGATTGATTGTTCAGTACCTCTTTTCTTCACTCGCGTTCGAGGTACGCGCATTCCTGTCACACCGTAACTTGTTGTGGATGTGCTTCGGGTCCCTAGGATAGAGTTTCTTGACTATCCTAGTTGTGAGCGTCTGCGGACTGTGTCCAAGGATGAGCTCATGGCTACTTTCTGTGAGCACCCTTCTGATTGGGGTGAGCGTCAGTTTACACCATATAGGCCTTTTGCTAAAGGTCCTAGATTCATGAACATGATGATGACCTTTATTTTGCATCCACTCTCTCACTACAACTCCATCACGGAGCCTCGTGCTCGGTTTTTGTTGTCTTTTCTTAAGCACCTTACTATAGACTTCCCTTCTTATTTCATTCTGTCTATTATAGATGTTCATTTAGATTCGGCGTCTCGTGATAAGCTCATTTTTCCTTCCGCTATCACGAGGATCTTACACCACTTTTTTGTTCATCTTCCCTATTTTGACCATTTCACTTTCATGTGTACCATAGACGCCGCTACCGTAAAACGTAGTAAGGCGTAGTTTCGGTCGTGGCTGTCGGATTCAGTAGCTCCTCCCTCCCGTTCAGCTCCATCTCATTCAGCTCCATCCACATCCGCTCCCTTCTCTTTTATGGGCGATGTGACGCTTGGTGACATCATGGCGCAGCTACAGCTCATGGATGCTCGCCTTGATACACTCTCCATAGAGTTGTATCAGGTGAACGTTCGTGTTGGCCGTATTGCTAGGCAGCAGGCGACCATGGGCAGTTTTGCTCCTGAGGCTACTCCTTCACCACCTCCTCCCATGGCTTCTAATTCTGAGGACGAGGATGCTGACGATGGTGATGACGATGATGCTTCGGATGATGATGATGGAGATGCTAGCTCTACCGATGAGATGTCTACTTGACACTCTTACCCTTTGTCATTCGTGACAAAAAGGGGAATTAGTTTTGGATACGAGAGTAATCATTCTTAAGGAGAGAGTTAGTATATGACCATTTTGTTAGGGGAAGTGTTGTTGATATGAGGGATGTAGTAAGGATATTATGTATCTTTTCTTTTCTACTTTTATAGATACATTGTTCTTGTATATTGGGTCTTGTGACCCTTTTTACACATACATTGTACTTATTTTTCTTTATATATGGATGTATGTTTCTTTCACCTACCTCTACATGTGTTGTTTCTTTTCTCCCTTTATACACATGTTTTTTATTAATTGTATGCAATCTACTATTTCTGTTTCACACTAAAATGCCATGATGAGTTTTGTTTAAAGTGTTTCAGAAATACAGGTTGTCAAAGTCTACTTGCCATAAACTCTCTTCTTGCAAAGTTTTTCAAGAGTTTATGTTAGGATAGATTTTATTGTATTCAACAAGTGAGTATGAGTTGAGTGATTTATGGCTTCTCTCATATGTTCATTTATTTGTTGTGGTTTTGTCACGGATTGCCAAAGGGGGAGATTGTTAGGACATATGTGGTTCATATGTTAAGAACATATGTCATTCTTTATTGTAATTGGCTAATCCTTTGACAAAACACACTTTACTTGTAATTGGGTAGTTCTAGGTGTTTTTAATACTTCAAGAAACAAAGTTTCACGATCAAGTGTTGAAGTCATCAAGTCTGTTCAAGAAACAATTTGAAGAAGTGCACATTAATTAAAACTCGACAGCTAGCATGTGTCGAGGTTTAGAAGCTATCTCATGCTCGTGGCTCGACAGTTGCTTGACACCTTCTATTTGTCGAGGTTTATGAATTTTAGAATTTTGATATGATTTTTTTGGGATCCGTGATTATGTGTTTGGGCTTTCTTTTCTCCTAATCCTAAACATATAAAAAGATTGTTTTAAGGGCCGTCAAAGAGTTCATAAGTTGCACAAGCATTGAGCAAACTTTGTTCAAGCAAATTGTGACCAGAGATAAAGTTCTTGCCCTAGTTCATCTCTTTCTTTTGAAGAAGTTGCTGTGTATTTGTACCGTAGGGTTTTGTGACCAAGCATCTTCTTGATCTTCATCGTGTGGATGAATTGAAGAACTTTGCAGCCAACAACCTTCTTAGTTGGTGTTTGAAGTCGCATATTGGGATCTGCGCAATTGGTTAGTCACGTACTTGAGAGCTATGCATCAAAAAGGGGAACTGTCACTACAGAACAAGTCCAATTGGGTATTGGGGTAAGGATTCAACTGTAGGTTGGTAAGGTACTTGGGATTCCTTTACTTGTAACCGCTTGTTGTGATAATAGTGGAGTTTTGGGAGTGGTGACCTAAAAATCATCCGGTGGGGTTTTTGCCTTTAAATTTTCCCCATTCGTAAACAAATCACTGTGTTATTTATTTTCCGCTGCATAATTAGTTTATTGGTGATTTGTTTGTGCTATCACGCGTTTGCATGATAAATTGATTAATTAATAACTTGGCTGATTAATTAATTAATTTCTATCACAAGGTGTTATTCAGTTTGTGGCCTATCAGATTCTATCACTTTTCTCTTTCTCTCTTCTTGTTTTTGTGTGTGCATTATTTGTGTGTTTTACTTTCAAGTTTTGAGTCAGTCTAGTTTTTATGCTTTGCTTTGTTTAACATGTTTTTGTTTGGTTTTTTCTTTTTATTTATTTATTTTTGCTTTGTTTTGTTTTTCATATAAAAATAAAAAAAATTGAAAAATTAGAAAAATACAAAAATAGGGTATGTTTTGTGTACATTGGTACTTGTGTACCTTGGATGGCCATTAAAACAAAGTTTTCTAAGTTTTGTATCTCTTGTAGCTTAGATGAGCATCTTTATATACAACTAAGCAAGTGAGCTTTGTGACTCTTGTTTGTGATGAGTAAGATTAAGTTATCTCTTGTACTTAACACTTATATCACTCTTTTTGATGGGAATGACTAAAAAATCCTAAGAGAAGCATAATATGACATTTGTATGCTTCGGCATAGCAAAAGTGCAGTGTCAATGACATTTGTATGCTTCGGGATAGCAAAAGTGCAATGTCAAATGCTGAACATAAATGAGTATTTCTTTTCTATCTCTTATATGCCCATGCATGTTTTGCCTAAATAAAAATATGCAAAGAAAGTAAAAAGCAAAAAGATCAAAAATTCTTTAAATATAATTGCAAGCTTGTTTTCTAGGAGATGTGGGAGTTATAGGATGTACCTCAAAGGTGATAGTCCCCATCAAGTTGTTATGATTGTGTGTAAGTTAAAGTGATTTTCTCATATCTCAAATCGTCATAACATGTATACACTTATGCAATCTTGCGATGTTTTTCACACGCAACACGCAATATTCTTTACAACTCTTGATACATCTGCAGGTACAATGTGATTTGGCCATCACAAGGTTTTACATGTGTTAATGTAAGCTCACTAAACTGTCTTGACTTGTTTTTGAAAAATGAAATCGGTTAGACTTGTTTAGTGTGTGTGTGTGTTTTTGGGATCCATGTGCTTAAAATTGTTGTTGAGAGTTGATTTTGAGAGCTTTATATAGTGTTTGGATCATTGGTTGAGTTGCATGTTGGATTGCATTTATGTCTGTGTTTATCACTTCTTAAAAAACTGCTTTTAAAAGCTAGCTCGACACCTCTTCGATATCTTGCTGTGTGTTGAGCTTCTTAAGCTTTTTCATATCGTAATCTCGATAGCTTCTTGATACCTGGTGGATTGATCAAGAAAGCTCCTGCCTCCTCGATAGCTTCTCGACAGCTGGTGGATCGATCGAGCTTTTGTTCTTGCATCTGATGGGTTGTTCCTCGACACTTCCTCGATACCTGTATCTGTCGAAGACCATTTCCTCGATACCTTCCTTGACAGTTGTCTCGATACCTCTCGACACCTTCATCTGTCGAGATTTATTGAGAGTCTATTTAAGCTTCCTCATGTGATCTGACCCTTATTTCGTTCGATCTCTCTCTCGATAGCTCTCTCTTTTTCTCTCCCAAACAATCTCATCTCATTCCAATCTTGATCCTCAAGGTTTCTTCAAACCTTTTCAAGATTTTCTTCACTTTGTAAGCTTCTTTTCTCTCATTTTTCTTGCATTTCATGTTTTGAAACCAAGTTTTTAGGGTTTTTGAAAAAATTTGGGGGTTTTCAAAATTGATGAGTTTTTGTTGAAATTTTGGGATGGGTTTTCACTTAGATGAGTTTAAAATCTCATGCAATGCATCACATTAGCATTATAATAGTATAGTCATGCATTTAGATGTGTGCAAACTGTTTGTGTGCTGATAGGTTTGGATTGGGTTGAGCCATGATGCAATTTCTTTTGCATGTCATATGTTCATGCATTTCCCATGCATACGTACTCTCTTTTCAATATACTTGTTATATTTGAATTGCTTGGGACTTTTCTGATTGTCTTTCTTTCTCTCCCTCTCTTTCTGTTACGTTAGTCGTGTCTATGGCACCTAAGCGTAAATCCACTCCGACCAAAACCCTCTTCATTCCGGTGCCTCTTCGTCTTCTGATTCTGCCCTTCTCTCTCTTCGGTTCCTTGATGATGATGCCCACAAGGCATTCTCGGAGAACTTTTTTAGACGAGGTGTTCATTTGCCGACACTGACCTTCCCACTGTCATTCACAATCGGGAATGGGAGTCACTGTGTGACGTCTCGATCACTTGTCCTCTCGTGCTCATCAAGGAGTCTTACTCCAACATACACGAGATTGATCGTTCAGTACCTCTCTTCTTTACTCGTGTTCGAGGTACGTGCATTCTTGTCACACCGCAGCTTGTTGCGGATGTGCTTCGGGTTCCTAGGATAGAGTTTCCTGACTATCCTAGTTGTGAGCATTTGTAGACTATGTCCAAGGATAAGCTCATGCCTGCTTTTTGCGAGCGCCTTTCTAATTGGGGTGATCGTCAGTTTACACCATGTAGGCCTTTTGCTAAAGGTCCTAGATTCATAAACACGGTGATGACTTTTGTACTCCATCCATTCTCTCACTACAACTCCATCACAGAGCCTCGTGCTCGGTTTTTGTTGTCTCTTCTTGAGCATCTTACTATAAACTTCCCTTCTCATTTCATTCTTTCTATTATAGATGTTCATCTAGGTGCGGCCTCCCGTGATAAGCTCATTTTTCCTTCCGCTATCACGAGGATCTTACACCATTTTTCTGTTCATTTTCCCTCTTTCGACCATTTCCCTATCATGTGTGCCATAGACTACGCTACTGTTAAATGTAGCGAGGCACAGTTTTGGTTGAAGCAGTCGGCTTCAGCAGGTCCTCCCTCCCGTTCAGCTCCATTTCGTTCAGCTCCATCTCGATCCGCTCCCTCCTCTTCTTCGGGCGATGTGACTCTGGGAGACGTCATGGCACAGCTTTAGTGCATGGATGCTCACCTAGATACACTCTTTACCGAGTTGTATCAGGTGAACGTTCGTGTTGGCTTCATTGCTAGACGACAAGCGACAATGGGCGGATTTGCTCCTAAGGTTACCCCTTCACCACCTCCTCCCATGGCTTCTGATTTTGAGGATGAGGATGACGATGATAGTGATGACGAGGATGATGATTCGGATGATGATGATGGAGATGCTAGCTCTACCGATGAGATGTCTACTTGACACTCTTACCCTTTGTCACTCATGACAAAAAGGGGGAGTAGTTTTGGTTGGATATGAGAGTAGTCATTCTTAGGGGGAGAGTTAGTATAGAACCATTTTGTTAGGGGGAGTGTTGAGATTTTTTTTTTTTAGGGATGTAGTGAGGATATTTTGTATCTGTTCTTTTCTTTCTTTTATAGATACAATGTTCTTGTACTTTAGGTCTTGTGACCATTTTTACACATATATTGTACTTATTCTCTTTATATATGTGGATGTATGTTTCTTTCACCTACCCTTACATGTGTTGTTTCTTTTCTCTCTTTATACACATGTTTCTTATATTTGTATGCAATCTATTATTTCTATTTTACATAAAGATGCCTTGATGAGTTTTGTTGAAAGTGTTTCAGAAATACAGGTTGTCAAAGTCTATTTGCCATAAACTCTCTTCTTGCAAAGTTTTTCAAGAGTTTGTGTTAGGATAGATTTTATTGTATTCAACAAGTGAATATGAGTTAAGTGATTTATGACTTCTCTCATATGCTCATTTGTTTGTTGTGGTTTTGTCACGGATTGCCAAATGGGGAGATTGTTAAGATATATATGATTCACTTGTTAGGAACATATGTCACTATTTTATGTAATTGGTTTATCCTTTGACAAAATGCACTTTACTTGTATCTGGGTAGATTTAGGATGTGTTTAAATACTTCAAGAAACCATGTTTCAAGATCAAGTGTTGTAGTCTTCAAGTCTGTCCAAGAAAACTAGCTGAAAGTACAGAATTACAAAAGCTGGACAGCTAGCATGTGTCGAGGTTTAAGGAAGCTATTCAGCTCGTGTGCTCGACACCTGCTTGAAACCTCCTATCTGTCGAGGTTTAAGAATTTCAGAATTCTGATATGATTTTCTTAGAATCTGTGAATGTGTCTTTGGGCCTTCTTTTCTCCTAACCCTAGATATATAAAATGATTGTTTTAAGGGCCGTCAAAAGGTTCGCAAATTGCAAAAGCATTGAGCAAACTCTGTTCAAGCAAATTGTGACCGGAGACGAAGTTCTTGGCATAGTTCATCTCTTTCTCTTGAAGAAGTTGCTATATATATGCATTGTAGGGTTTTGTGACCAAGCATCTTCTTAATCTTCATCGTGTGGATGAACTGAAGAAGTTTGCAGCCAACAACCTTCTTAGTTGGTGATTGAAGTGGTGTATTGAGATCCACGCAATTGGTTAGTCACGTACTTGAGAGCCGTGCATCACAAGGGGAACTGTCACTACAGAACAAGTCCACTTGGGTATTGGGGTAAGGGTTCAACTGTAGGTTGGTAAGATACTTGGGATTCCTTTACTTGTAACTACTTGTTGTGATAATAGTGGAGTTTCGGGAATGGTGACCTGAAAATCACCTGGTGGGGTTTTTGCCATTAGGTTTTCCCCATTCATAAACAAATCACCATGTCATTTATTTTTTGCTGCATACTTTAGTTGTTTGGTGATTTGTTTGTGCTACCACACACTTTGCATGTTAATTTGATTAATTAATAAACTTGGTTAATTAATTAATTAATTTGTCACAAGGGGTCAATTCGTTTTTGGCCTATCACAACCTGCCAAATTTTATGCAATTTTGACATTGTCGCCTCGATGGCCTCCATTGGCACCCCCCTTTGATCTTGCGTTGTAACTTTCGACGCCTTTGCTGCTGCAGGAAGGCATGTGTTGTCTGTTCTATATCAGATCATAATGAGATTTGCTTCAATCCACACTTCGTTTTCTACAAAAGGTGGTCAGTTTTTCTTTGTTTATTTTGGGAATTTTTAAAAAAGTTAAAACTTTCATTTCGTTATTTGGATTAATCAGATGAAATTTTAGTATAGAATATTACAATATGGATTTAAATTGATTGAATTTGATTGAATTTGTTGTGACGTTAATCTGAGCAGAACTTTTAAATTGTTTGCTTGAAGTTAAGTTTAATTAGTATCATTAAAAAAAATTCTTTTTTTGGCTGACGATGACTTGGCCCATCTTGGAATTCTTGTACAAAGATTCTAGAACATATAAAAGCAATATTATACACTTATTGTGCATCTGCTACAATGTTTGTGCGCCTAGGGTATTGTACTGAGCTACTACATGTTCATCAAATAGTATTTCTTAAAGAACTTTGCACCCAAGCTACATCAATATTTAATTGTTGTCAAGTTAGACATGAATAGGAGATTTGTGTAAAGGAGAAGTTTACTACAAGGAGTCCAATTGGATTAAAGCCGAGCTTCCTTATAGATGTAGGTAGGTACTTCAAAATAGGGTATGATTCCTTGTACTTGTAAGTTGTAACCTTGATTTTTCATAGTGGATTTTTTTGGAAGTGGTGAATTAAATAATCAGTAGATGAGGTTTTGTGAAGGTTTTCCCCATCGTAACTATATTGTCGTGTCAATTTATTTTTCATTGCACTTAACTTTAGATTGGCGATTTGGTTATGTCGTTACTTGAATTTTGCATGCCATTGAACTAATTAATCAACTTGGGTAATTGATTAATTAACTAGGCTTAATTCTTAACCCAACAAGCCTAATAACATATGTAAGGGTGGGCTTTGAATCCTCAACCCAAAAGATAGATGGATTAAGGCCCAAAGAGCCCAATACAATGAATTTGTAGAGAGTGGGCTAAAAATTAGGCTTCAATGAATCGGACAATGCTTAAATGAACCAAAGATATTAAGAAAGCAAGAAAGGTGATGGAAAAACAAGTTTGTGAAAAGAAATTCTTCCTGGACAATGTCCGAGGAGAGTGATACTTGGATATCTATATTTTTCTTAGACTTGGTTACAATTCCAGCTCTTAATGCTACAATTTTTTTTTCTTTCTTTCAATTCCCAAATCCCCCTCTGTAATGGGATCATTCTCCTTTATATTACCCCCCTTTCTTCTATCTCAGCCCTCCACGTGTAGATCAAATGGCTGACTTTTGTCCTTGTCCCATCAGCACCTTCCTGAAACTTTTAGTGGTAGCTGTAAGGCTGAACGTCACTATTCAGGCATCACTTCCACATTAATGCGGTCAGAGAGTTAGCTACAAAGTATTTAATGCGGTAGTAATAGCTTTTTCTTAGATATTTCTCACTTTCTTTATACCTTATTCCTTCCTGATGCTTATCCCTACCAGCAGAATCGCCCAGAACGTTGTCCTTGATGTTAGGCCAACCCTTTTGATCTCTGCCCTATTAAGCCGAGGTAAAACCTGTCCTCAAACATAGTTCTTGGAACCTTAAAACCAGATCCCTTCGCCCATTCACTAGCTTGCACTCCCACACTAGTGTTTACCTGTCCTTGAACTATTGAATGTCCTCAGATAGGGCCCATGGCCCAATATACCCTTTTGGGCCTGCCATCCCTACTACATAAATAGGCTAAAATGCAAAACTCACCCTCTAAGTTTCTTCATAATTCATTTCAGTACTATAACTTTGTTTTCATTCATTTCAGTCTTTTAAGTTTTAGATTTATTCAATTAAGGTCTTTCAGTCAACTTTTGTTAAAATTTTTTGAAAAAAATCTAAAAAATATTTTTCAATCATTAACGAATTTTTTTAATTTAAAAATTTTGAAGAAAATTAACCATAACATATAATAAAAGTTGATGGAAAACCTTAATTGAATAAACTTGAAAGTTAGAGGACTAAAATGCATGAAAGGAAAGTTAGAGGACTGAAATGTATTTTCATGAAACATAGAGGTTGAGTTTTGTATTTTAGCCAAATAAATATGGTCATGACTTTTTTTTTCCTCTCTCTATATCTCTCCTTACAAAACTAGGCCTATTGAGGACTGCATTCCAAAATAGAATTAGGTATAAATTGTAATCAACAAAGAACCAAATAATATGAGACAACAACATAGGCATTAAATGGACTTTCCCATACCATTGCATACATTTTGTAAAAATTTCACATTTTACAAGACCTAAACCACCCTCGGGAATATAGGGAGGAGAAGGAGATTTAATGCATTGGGAAAATTACAACTTACCCACTTGTGGTTTGGATAAAATTTAAGTTGCTTACCTGTGGTTTGAAATTAGACATTTTACTTACTTGAGGTTAGTTTAGTTGGATTTCCCTAACCCACCTCTGTTAAAATATGGCTAAATATGTGATTTTGCTTCACTTTTATATTTCTCTCCTCCAAAAATACAATATCAAATAAGATAAAAAAGAATCCAACAGAACACTTGCATCATTGGATTTCAAACCATTGGTAGACAACTTAAATTTCGGTCAAACCTTAGGTGGGCAAAGTGTCAAATTTACACCACTCAACCAAACCATAGGTGAGTAAGTTGTAATTTTCCCTAGTGCATTTAAGTGGAAGCTCCATGGCCAACATTCAATCCCTGTATGATAAAAACTGTACTAATTTTAGAAAAGGCATATATACAAAGACCTTAGCTTGCGTATGCACCTTCACTACATGTTCTAAAGCTCATAAGTCATGCCCACCTTTAGCATGCGCTTATGGGGAATTTCAAATACATTTTCAGCTTGTCTCAAATTTTTCTTCAAGAAATTAAAAGCATAATTTATCAGAAATCTCTTTCCAATACCAGCTCCTTTACATGCAACTACTTCATTCTCACCAATTAAGTGAACAATACCGGCATGCGATGCTTGGTCCATAGCTTCAATCTCTCTCTCCAACTCTTCCTCAACATGCTCTACACCCTCATTTTCATCCTCTTCATTAACAAACTCAACTTCCAATTCACCATCATTTTCACCATTACTGAGTTTCCTTTGTGAGAACCAAAAATCATTTATAATAAATTGCTTCAATCTTTCAACTAACATTTTCTCAAAAGGCTCATCCTCAGAACGTACATCAATGTACCCATACCTAACAACACATCGAAATACATTTTGGTCTCTAGGCTCGACTCGACGAAAGAGGAAACGCTCTTCCACTGGGACCTTGCTAATAGGTAGTGACTTGATAGTGAGAAAGACGAGAACTGAATGCATTGCAGGAACATTTTCCACATAGTGTTTGAAAATAGGTGGGATGCCTTGGACAAGCTCTGAGTAGAACATGGCTAACCCAGGCATTCGACATAAATTTTTGTCTGTAGCTATCTCCTTTAGCTTCTCTAAAGAGATTTTGTGGTCAAGCTCATAAAAGTACTTTCTTCTATGCACATCATTCCAAATATACATTATAGTCATTAGTACTGCAGCAAAAGCTAGGGGAAGATATCCTCCTTGATCAAATTTGTAGAAGACTGAGCTTAAATAGAGAAGCTCCACACTGCCAATAACAAGAACATAGGAGATAACTAAGAGTATGTGGGATTTCCATATCATGATCATGATTAGCACTAGGAAAGCTGATGTGAGAGTCATCACAAACATCACTGCTATGCCTGCATGCAGAAGAGGAATTATTCATTATTTATCATACTAATACTACAACAACAATAATCAAGACTTAAGTCTCAACACTTTAGGATTGACAATGGATTATCACCATACTAATCAGCGTCAGCCACATGTATACAATCACCAAACATCTAGATGAAAATTCAAACTGCGAAAAACACTAAATAAAATGTAAAGTGGGATAATGGATTACCATATGCATTGCCAATCTTTGTGGTGCTCTTGAAAGCCAAAGTGACCCCTACACAAGCCAACATAAGAAGGTAATTGACTTCTGGTATATAAACCTGTCCTTCGTACTTAGCCGATGTATGCACAATTTTCACTCGAGGGAAACACCCTAGTGAGAGAGATTGTTGGACTATAGAGAAAGTCCCTGAAATCATGGCTTGACTAGCTACTATTGATGAAAAAATAGCCACCACAAACATTGGCCAATACAAAGGTTCTACATCACAAGTAGCAAACTCAATTAGTTAGTAAATCATGCACATTTTATATAAATATACAACAATAGACAGTGTGGATACATTAACAAAAATATTCACGGTTAAAAATTAAAGATAAAAAAAAAAAAAAAAAGCACAATTCTTCTACCTGGAATGGACTTGTAGAAGGTTTCCTTGACAAGATCATTGTGTTTACGAAGGAAGGATGCTTGTCCAGCATATGCTAATATGAGAGCTGGATAAGTCACTGAGCACATACTTATTT
Source organism: Quercus agrifolia (assembly GCA_029955455.1). NCBI lineage: Eukaryota > Viridiplantae > Streptophyta > Magnoliopsida > Fagales > Fagaceae > Quercus > Quercus agrifolia. The sequence continues at coordinate 12,353,705 of JARQAD010000012.1, read as the reverse complement.
GTATGGACCTAACTGTGAAGTGACCAACATCAGCAAATAGTGCTTCCGTTCCTGCAATCATTAAAATTATACTTCATTAACAAACTTTCCAAGTAATCCAATTAAAGATGAATTTGGATTAACCTTTTACTTTTAGCCTTTTAGCTTATTTGTTTATATATAGCCTTGGTCTTGATCCTTTTTAGGTAGCACTATATTTTTGTCAAGTTTCAATAAATAAGCTTCCAACAAAAAGTTAATCCAAAACGTGCTTAAGATTTCTGTGAATGGGGAATGAAATCCTGACCTGTTATGGCAAGGACAATGCCGCCTAGAGAAACCCAAGCTTCTTTCTTGTTCCTTTGGAAATATTGTACTATGTATTGTGGGTTTATTGCTTTGATGACTGTTGGATCAAATTTGATGAAATTGAAAAGTCCAATACCCCCGATGAATGCAAACCAAACACAAATTATTGGAGCAAAGGTATAGCCCACTTTGTCAGTTCCAAATCTTTGAACCATGAACAAGAAGATCAAGATAGCAATTGATATCCAAACAATCATATCTGTATAGGGAAAAAAAAAGTGATTTGAATGACTTGTTACAAGGGAAAAAAAGAGAAACAGATCACTGTTTTATTTAACTTTGCACCTATGTACTACTTATCAAAGTAGCAATTCTACCGCACCATTTGTAAAACTTTTGTCACAACTTGCAGAAATAATAGTGGTAAATAATCACTTTCACAAAAACATGATTATTTTCCACTATTATTTCTTCACAACTCATGGTTGATATGTCTCTAGACTAATTAAACCAGTGCAATTTGTAAAGGACTAAATTATTCTAAAAGTATTCATAAAAATAAATTATGGAAAAATACTCTTCCATGTAGTGTGTTATTATCAAGTTATAAAATTACACAAGAGTGTTTTTGTGAAAAAAAACAACAACCATAAATTATTGTGAAAGTGAAAGAAATTTTACTGTTACTATAATAAAGGGGAAAAGTAAAACATTAATGTGGGTTACCTTCTGTGATTTCAGTTGTAGCGTTGGTGATACCTCCCACAGCGGATAAAACTGCCATTAAGTTGGAAAACAGGAAAATTGCAATTTGTACGTCAAAAAGTCAGACAAAGTAATGAGCCAGCCACTCAGGAACAAAACTACACTTTGTCTTTTAAACGTTTTTTTCTTTCTTTTCTTTTTTCTCTTTTCTAAGAAATCGGCGATGACAATAATGGAATCGTGGCCCAATCTACACTGATAGGAAAAATAGAAGATAGGAAATGAGGACCCTTAAAATTTACGATTACTTGCCCTCAAAAAAAAAAAAAAAAAATTTACGATTACTTTGACTTTGAGGGTAAGTCTTTTTATATATATATATATATATATATATATATATATATATATATATATGTATATGTGTGTGTGTGTGTTTTATGAAGGGGAATCCCAATAGAAAAATGAATTTAAAGCTGATTTGATAGAGTCATACGATAGAGCCAACATGATTTCACTATCGAAACTAAAATTATGGTCAATAATATCATACTTAAATTTTTTATTTATTTGTCAAATCCACTAATATCTTGTTTATTATTTCTTTTTTGACCTTTTTTTTAATTTATAATTTTAAGGAAAGAAAAGTATGCAAATGTCTTTTAAACGTAAATCCAAGCAAATCCAAAGAATAGTACTATATTCGTAAATCTAATTTATGTGTGGATCAATTTAATTGCTCATATAATAAAATCTTTTATTGTTTAATAAGAATCCGAGTGCATCTACGTCTACAATTTGTATTATTTGTATTTATTAGTTATTTCCTTCACTATCTAGAAGATAGGAATATTAAGAATTCAAAATTTGGTCCATTTTAAAAAAGCACAAAGTTTACAAAAATATTATATCGCAGATTATACACATTTAGAGGCCATAAGGATTGTTTGCCAACAGTTTTTTCTTCTAGTTTTTATTTTTTATTTTTTTTATAATTTATTTGTTTATGTACCATCTTTTTAAGGCTCAGTTTTTTTGACATATAACAATTTTTTAACCAACTTTTAGTACGTTAGCAAATCAACAAAGTGTTCATCCAAACACACGACTTTATAGAGTTGTAGCGTTACATAGAAGAATGACATACCTGAGATACAAGGCGTGAGGACACCATCCCCAATCACCATGGAAGTACCAAGCATTGTTGCAAACAATAAGAAGAACTTGGCAAACTGGCTGCTTTCCAGTTTAGCCTTAACCACTGATGCTATTCGCTGACGACTACTTGGTAACTCAAGCTGGAAATTAGAAACGTCCCGATCCTCAGCTTGCTGATTTGGGATCAAACCAACCTTGGCATATCGGCATATAAGAGAGTACAAAGCAAACGTCCCTCCTACAAAAAATTAATAACACATTAATGGAGTTGATATATAATGATAAAAGTTATGCCAAAGGTTGTGTCTTTCGGAAAAATATTAAAAGAAAAAAGAGGAGGGAGAAGAAGCTTTTTGTGTGATATATATGTTCGTATCCAATACAACACATGACTAAATTGAGTATGCCATCATATAGGCATATATAGATGTCCTCATAAATATGAGAGAGAGAGAGAGAAACAAAAGGGTTCGAAGCTGTTACCTTCGCCATTATCATTGGCCTGTAAGACGATGAAAACGTACTTAACCAGAGGAATTAAAGTGAGGGTATAAAATATCAAAGAAAGAACACCCAAAATATCATCGTTGTGCTTGATGCCATCGGTGAAAGTGCTTGCATACACATATAGCGGTGAAGTACCAATGTCTCCGTATACAATTCCTATGCTGTGGAATGCTAGATGCAATATCACTGACCACCCCGTAGCCTGATAATTTAAAAAGAACATATCCAATTAGTCAAATTTAAAACTTAGATTAATTATTAATTTTGTTTTGTCCTTGTTTCCAAGCCATGCAATAAACTTGTGCAAACCTTGATAATTATCTCCTTCGTTTCATATATGCATTATTGTTTTCTCTTACACGGTAGATTCCACAGTTACATAAGATCCACATGATAAAAATAATTATGTGCATATTTAATGTGCGAGATACCTTCTCTTCAAGAATCTCTTTTAGTTCAATGTCTCAAAAAACTCAAACATGAAAAGTTCCTTTGTGGTGGTAGTAAAACAAAACAAAACAAGAGCAAAATAAACAAGTTTATATATTTTTTGGAGAAGATAATAAACAATAGACTAGGTTACTATTAAAAAAAAGAAAAAAAGAGATAGACTTGGTTACTGTTAAGGATATACGAATAAAAATTATATGAATAAAGTTCGAATAAGTCAGTTAGATATGATGCTGATAATAATAATACGTAATTATTTGAGTTGGAAACCATGCAGGGGAAATTTGGTTTGTGAGAGTGCAAGCAAACCTTGGAGTCATGGCCATGACGACCTGGAACAGTGGAGGATTCGAGGTCCAAGGAATCGAACCTTCGTAAAATTCTCTTCCCATTGAATTCATCAGAAACCTGCCCTACGCTTTGTTCAGAATTTTTTGGTGCTACTTCACTAGGCATTTCTGTTATCCCAGAAACTCCACTACTGTCCATATATAGAACAATAACCTCAATATATGTTTATATAACTCTCTCAAACCGCAAGAGTGGTAGAGATCAGCGATGACAAGAATGAAGAAGCAGTGCACTGAGGAGGGGTTTCTAGAAGTGAGGATGAAGCCATGGAAGTGATGAGTTTTATATATACAAAAAGACTGAGCCGAAATGTTTGAATTAGGGGCCAATAATATCTTTTTTTTCCAAGTCCGTGTGAACCCACGGGCTAGAAAATTTTTATTTGTGTACTTCTTGTTGTATAATCTCGTGTACACATTTCTTTTACAAATACTATCAATTAAGCATCTTTTTGGAGATTTCTAGTTAGCTGGGTGATCATTGATCAATGTCACGAAAGAGTTAGTAACGGTCACACTTTCGCTATGAGATTGATCATGCTATACACCAAGGCATGTCAAAAAGTGTTCTAAAATGCCTAAAAGGTGATAATATAGGAGGAAAAAAAATTAATATCATAAACTATTTCACAACTTTTTTTCTACAGATGTGATGTGAAGTGTGATTGATGAAAAAAAATAATAATATATTTATGTGTAAGTGATAAATAACCACACATAATTTGCCATGTCAGAATTGTAATAAAAAAATTGTGAAATAATTTGTGGTTATAAATTCACTTGGAAGAGGAAGTCTTTTTGTCAAAGACAAAAAAGGGTGCAATGAATCTATAAAAGTTTGGTGGTCCAATAATGTCTAGTATTGCGTTGAAAAAGGGTACGGATAGTTTTAAACGTCTAAAAATTATGTAATAAAATTTGCCACTCCTTGTTAAAAACCTTTTTCTTCCTAGAAAGCTAAAAGAAACATAAACAAAAACAAAGAGTTGTAATTTTAAAATTTAGTGTTATTAAAACTGAATAAAAATCATCATGTACTTTTGGCATGATGGTTACTCCACAAGTATAAGTGTTTGTAGGGTGGGTGGGGCAAAGGCCAAGATTTAAATCTCTAGGATGAACTTTCATACATATATACACTTAGATTAGACTAGAGTATAATTTTTATCTTGTATTAAAAAAAAAAAAAAATTCAAAACACTCTTATCATCAATATAGTTTTTGAGAAGATTGTCAGTATAACATTTCAAAGACTAAAATTATTTTTAATTAAATTTCATTATCATAAAACTTTACAACTTTTTGATACAAGATAGAAATTCTACTCTAGCCTAATCTAAGTGTATATGTGTGTAAAACTTCATCCTGAACACTTGAACTCTGACCCTTACTTCCTACACCCTACAAATATAAGTACTTGTAGAGTGATCATCGCACCAAATGTGTGCGGTGGTAATAAAACTCAACAACTAAAACTCTATAGCTTGATCAAGCTCTAGTTATTAGTTACTATAGCCATCCCAAATAAACTAACAGAGCGACAAGCATTAGAGTATCCTAATGAGTGATGTGTTAATAATAATATTGTAGTCAAAAGCCTTGTAACGTAATTTGGTGTTGCTAATTATAAAAGCCACTCAGAGTTTAAAAAAAATTAATTGTTACATCAAATAGTATATCTTATAATGAAGTTATTGACAATTGAATTAATTAATTCCACCACATTAGATAATTCACCAATTTAAAATTCTTATATTAACACTATTTGAACAGTAATCTTAACATAACCTATCGATCCTAATAATGAAATAGATAAGAAAAAGGGAAATCCATTGCTCCACACGGTGTATAAATAGTTTTATTTTATTTTTTATTTTTTTGCAAATTGTTTATTTGGGGACTGGAACCATCTTTTTAAAAATTATTAGACATTTTAAACGATTCAGAAATGACATTTCAAACTTAATGATATTGGGATAAAAGGATGTGAATGGTATAATTAATGCATTGAGCTGTTGAAAGAAACTTCTATGCTTTAAATTTATTTATTGAAAAAGAAAATAAGTTGTAAGATATTTTGTGATATATTAAACTTTTATTTTTGAGAATCATTGTGATATACTAAACTAATTAAGATCTTTAGAGAGATAGAACGAACACTCTTCTATTTTTCAATTTTATTTCTTTCATCACTTTGTACTTCTTATGCAGCACACCACAAAAACTGATAAGATCAAATATAAAAGTCGGATTTTAGTCAAGGTAGTAAAAGTACTTGGAACAGGTTTCGCTCCAAACTAGTTTAGAGAGAAATCCTTCAAGCTTTTCTTATATTTTTTATTAGATGTGAATTTTGAAAATCTAACGGTTGGATTGTATGTTTTTATTATTTCATCCATGCTTGTAAAATTTCAAGAAAATAAAAAATTAATAGTTATGTCATCAATCAATTGTTTAAATTTAAAGTTTTTACGGTATAAATTTTGTATAAAAAATAACTTTATTGATCGAATGGTAAATTAAATTAAATTTGATCAAAATTTGACATATATATATGTTAAAAACATAAAGAAAATATAATCCGACAGTTAAATTTCCAAAATTTATATTCAATAAAATAATATATGAAAAGCTTGAAAGGTTTCTCTCCAAACTAAACCTTATTCAAAGTACTAATTAATGGCATGCCATACGAAATAATGTAAAAGTACTAGATATTTTCAGATATTGAATTTTGTATGTTTCTTCACTTTGTGTTTTATGCAACACACCACATTAAACACATAAGAACAAATAAGATCCTTGATTTTAGTCAAAATTAAAGGCTGTAAACTAAAAGCCACATGAAATAACCTAAATATATAGGTCATACTACTAGATATTTTCATATAAAATTTTCAATTTTATTTCTTTTTTCACTTTGTGTTATGCAGACCATGCAGTGTACCACATTAAACTGATAAGAACATATACTAAACTTAGATATTAGTCAAATTGTCGAAAGACTGCAAAATATATATAAAGTTACAGCACGCCACATGAAAATTCTAGGTATTTCATTTCAACTTGCAAACCAGCTACCATCTCCGCAAGGCGTCAAATTGGTCCTGGTGGTCACGTTTCACTTGAAGCTAAGCCTTTCAAATCACGTGCTTTTTTGAGTCTTTGACAATTTTCTGGACTAGATAGGATTATCAACAAATTCAACATTGTAGGCCGTGTTGAAATGATATTCATGAGAGAGAGAGAGAGAGAGATACCTTGAACAATAAATTGCGCGACATAAAATTTTGCATTATTTTTCAAAATAATTAACATGACTTATTGTAATTTGTATATGATAAAAGTGATGTCAATCGTTGGCTTTATTTTAATAAAAACTTATCACCTTAACAAGTTTTAAAATTTTTTGTATCCTTAACCTCTCTCTTCCAATAAAGGTTTGCGTTCATTACAAACTGTTTAATCAATGGTTATCATTTAAACCATTGGTATTTTAATATAATATATGGTTTACATAATAAATTTGTGTTAGCCTGTTAGGTCGTATTTTCCATGTATTGGTATATTTTTTAACAAAATGCACTTTATAACTTGTAATTGGGTAGATCTAAGATGAGTTTAATGTATCAAGAAGTGCTTTGATCAAACATCACATTTGGTATCATTAAAGACATGAAGATTGAACCAAGAAACAAATGAAGAAAAACTAAAACAGTGAACCTTGACACTAGTCTTGACACTAACATCTATCAAAACTTAATGAATAATTCTTAACACCAAGTTCGACACCTCTTGATCTATTGAGCTTCATGAATCCAAAATTCTCAAATTAGAATTTCCGCCCATGATGACTTGGATTGCTAGGGTTTCGTTCACTAAACCTCTAGACCATATAAAAAATTTATTTTAAAGTCATCAAAGACATCAATTTAGAGAACTCATACACTCTTTGAGAAGTACTGCGTTCTTGTATGCCTCAGGGTTTTGTAACCAAATGCTTCCAGATCTTCTAAGTGCTTTAAAGTGAAAAACTTTGCATCCAACAACAATCAATCAGTTGCTGGGAAGTTAGTCATGTACTGGGATCCGTGCAAAGGAAGAAGTCTCTACAAGATCAAGTTCAATTGGGAATTTGATTAAAGGTTCAACTGTAAATTGGTATTTTAGGATAGGCTAAGTTAGTAGTAAGATTTCTTATACTTGTAACTACTTAATTCTTGATTAGTGGATTCTTGGAGTGGTGACCTGAAATTTACCCGGTGGGGTTTTTGCTTTGTGAGAGGTTTTCCCTATTCGTCAACAAATTACCGTGTCAATTTAATTTTCGTTGCATATTAGTTTATTAGGTGATCTGTTTGTGCCTCCGCAATTTGCATGTAATTTTACTTAATTAATCAACTTGGGTAAATGAATTAATTAACTAGGGTCAATCTATAACCCAACAATTTGTAATTAGAAAAAGTATATATAGGATCCAAAATTTTATTAATAATATATTTAAAAATAATAATATTTAGTAAAAGATAACATATTACCAAAAGAGGTCTTGTAACTTAGCGTTAGATAGTTCAATCTAATTCAACCAAAAGAAAAGATAACAAAGGGGACTTAACTTCATTAGAATTTTATTAGGTATTGTGAGCACAACGGAGAGTACGCCTTGGCTGAATGAATGTACTATAAATGCATCACCCTTTGTGGAAGGACTGATCTACTACCAGAGCACATGTCCGAAGTTTAAGCACCCAACCCCACTTGACCCGTGGGTTGGCTTCCACTAATTGTGTCTTACGTCTTAATCTCATTAAATACATATTGAACATTTATCATTCTAGATTCACATACACACTAGCATTTATCTAAGCAATCAACATGGCATATGTCCTACACTTATCCATAGCATAAAACCCTACCATTCATCTAACACATATATATCCAAGGGAAGCAAGCCCATCCAAGGAAGTAGCATCAACAAGGCGTTTAATCAAGCATATTCATCATGTTTATCAACCATATCATGCTTACCAACCAAATCAATTGTATGTTTATGTAATTATGCATGACTTACCTCACTTATTACCTCGCTGCACCATAACACCTTAGCACTTATGCATCAATGCATGTTCATGTACATATGCATGGTCATATTGTTCGTTCAAGATATAAACCCTAATTATCAAATCAACAAATAAGGCATGTGAAACATATTATTCTATTGACCCTAGACTTAAATATGTGAAAACTAGACTCAACAAGACCTAAACATATGATTAAAAAAAAGCAAGACAAATAAAAAAATCAAGAGCCCTAAATCTGGGTTTTTGGGTATGAGTATGCATACGCATGCTTAAAAGCATGCGCATGCATACACGCCCAGAAACACAGTTTTAAAGTAGCAACAAAACAACAATTAAAAAAAACCTAGCATGCTTTTAATACAAAACTAAACAACCTAAACTAACAACAAAGATATCAAAGATAAACAAAACAAAATCTATTCCTAAACATGCATTGGATCTAACAACAAACAAGAGCAACACTTAACACATCAAAACATGTTCATCAATATACCAAATCATTCAACTCTCCAATCAAAACATGATGAGACACAACAAAACAAAATTAAACAAAGCAAAACATATTTCTAAGCATATATAACATGTAAATAAAATTAAGAACAAAAAGAACACAAGTTATAAAACCAAAATTAAGGAAGAGCCATGAAGAAAGACTCACATTGCTTATAAAACACAACTTGGTTGATATTTAACCGACCCCTAAGTGCCTACACAACAAGATCAAGTAATAATCAAAGGAATGAAATTATTCAATAGTTCATAGGTAATCATAACTCAAAATAAAAAAGTTTATAGAAATCCTCTTAAGAACAAGTTTCTGCCTTAGTTTTGTGCTAGAAAAAGGTTTTGAATCTCTGTAAAAAACGTGGTGGCTGCTGCCCAAGGGTTTTTGAGAAAGAAAAAAAGGGTTTAGAAAGCAAAGAGGCACTCTTTCTAGCTAAGGTTTTAGTCTAGAGGCATAAGGTTGTATTTATATGTTTAAACTAGGATTTTTAGGATTATTTAGAGGGTTTTGGACGTTTCAAAGGGTCTAAGGGCCGGGCCCATCAAAGAGGGAGGCTTTGGGCCCTAAAAAATGAAGTTCTGGGCTTCTGGAAAAGACCCTACGTACGCAAGTACATGAATGTGTATGCATGCATGATTCATGTGTAAGCATGCGTCCCTAAAACCCTAATTTTGAATGCTCAGTTAGCCTAACTTCAAACGGTCATAACTCACTAAATTTAAGAACATATTAGGTAAATTTTGTGTTCAAATTGAAGTGTAGGATGTCTAATTTCCAATGAAACAAACCTCACTAAAAAATTCTTTGTGGATCAAAAGTTATGGTCAAAATAGCAAGTAAATGTCATTTTTCAACATTATTTTCAAAACGATTTGAGTACTTTTGAGTTGTGATTATTTCAAAACTATCAAAATAACTTCAATTACTTTTGTTAGACATGTCAAGCTTATCATTGGGACCGGAGACTAAAGTTTATTAATCGGGTACAAAATGAGGTGTCTATATATATATGAGTAGAAATATGAATTTAAACAAGTTCAATAAAATTGATGGTTTTATTATTTTTGGTGGATTTCAGTGTTTTTCTTTGTGGAGTTAAGGGTCTCCTTATGAATTTAAGGATTTTGTTAAGCTAGAACGAGATCTAGCTCACTTTCATGTTTCCATTCTGTCATTTTCTTCTAGAAATATTTTTGTAAGTCATAGCTAGGGACCATAATAGATGATAACCATATGATTTTTTTTTTCCTTATAACAACTGGGTTAGGGGGATTCAAATTTCAAAACCAAATTCTCCTAATAGAAAAACTAGACAAAAGGGCCTCGGAACTATATAATTTATTTGTTTTAATATCTTATAAACATGTATCAAGGCAAGCTAATATATATAGTTTTAGAGAAACATTATAAATTAGATAGTAAACAAACCTGAGATGCAAGGAGTAAGCACACCATCTCCAATCACCATGGAAGTACCAAGCATGGTGGCAAACAAAAGGAAAAACTTGGCAAAGTGGCTATTTTCAAGCTTAGACTTAAGCCATGATGCTCTCTTTAGACGGTTGTTTGGCAATTCAAGCTGGAAATTTGAGACCTCTTGATCTTCAGCTTGCTGACTAAGGATCAAACCGACCTTTGCATATCGGCATATGAGAGAGTAAAAAGCAAATGTCCCTCCTAAAATAGTTTAATTAATTACTCATTAATTAGAAGTATCAATATATGTGTTCTCTAATTTCCTTTCTTAAATCTAGGGAAAATATAAAAGAATAAAAGAATAAATAAAGCTTAAGCAATCTCTCTCTATTAAAGGAACTATATAAACTATTCCTGTATAATAAAAATAAAATAAAAGAACTAAACTTTTAAATCAATAGAGTTGTTCCAAGTCTTTTCTTGTTCTTTTTTTTTTTTTTTTTTTTTTTGGGTGGGGGGGGGGGGGGGGCGGGGGAACTATTAGAATTGTTCTGAATAAAAGTTTAGATTTAGAGTAAATTACAACTTACCCACCTGTGGATGGTAGAAATTTAAGTTGTCTACCTATGTTTTAAAATTTGACATTTTACCTACTTGAGGTTAGTTCAGTTAGATTTTCTTAATCCACATCTTTAAAAACATGGCTAAATATGTAATTTTACTTCACTTTTATGTTTCTTCCCTCCCAAAACACAAAAAACATAAAAATATAAGATCAAATAAGATAAAAAAAAATCTAGTGGAACACTTACATCATGAGATTACAAACCATAAGTAAATAACTTAAATTTCAGTCACATTTTAGGTGGGTAAAATGTCAAATTTTAAATCACAAATAAACAACTTAAATTTCAGTCAAACCAATGGTAATTTGCCCTTAGATTTAATCGGTAGCCTATGTAAAAAAATGTTCATATATAGCTCACAACAGGTAATTTCCTTCATGGGTGTGCATGTCTCTGTATATGTATAGTATAAATTTCATTAGTCAATGAAAGTCAATTAAAGTCTTTTTGAGAAAGCAATCCTAAGCAATATAAAAAGGACCATTATTGCTGAACATGCATCCCTCAAACCTGGGGACCAGATGGGCCTCTCTTTTCTTCACGAGAAGTGAACATATTTGAATATATGATCATGAACTGAAGGGATTTTTTTTTTTTTTAAACCATTATAAAAAGGACCATTATTTGATCATGAACTAAAGGGATTTGATCAGCAAAAAAAGGAAGTTTAACCATTAAATAAAAGGGATTTAAAAAAAAAAAAAAATCTTTTTTTGGTCTTCTTCTAAAAGAGGCCAAGTGCTTGCAGTTTTGCCCAACACTGTCGGTTAGGTAATAACGTCACATTTGACTTGGTACGTAGAAAAAGCTGAATCTTTTTTCAGAAACGATAATCTTTATATAGAAGGACCTGGCAAGTCAAGCTTATCCCTGGTTCGTACATACCCTGAATCCTTACTTGTTCCTTTTTGTTTTTTCCCACCCCCTTTAGGCCAATGCATGTTCAAAAAGTGGCAGACTTGATGATGCCCGAATCGTCAGTCAAGTGTGATCGTCTAGATTGGAATCGTCCTCGACTAGCCTGACCCTGAAAATGAGAAGAAGAACTAGGGTGCACCGGTGTGGTGCCTGCCACAGAACCTCCGATGCCAAAGTCAAAAAGTTAGCAAAGATAAATAAAAGAAATTTTGTCTGAAAGAACTAGAATATTCTCGGTGTATCTATTACCTCTTCCTCTTGGGTCTCATGTCTATATATATATATGTGTGTGTGTGTGTGTGTGTGTGTGTGTGTGTGTGTGCGCGTAGGCGCTTCTTTCTATCCGTTGGGGTTTTGATGGTGACTTTTATTTCCTCTTGGTAACGCCCCTGCAGTGTGTTGATGGTGAGCTATCCTCCCAATAGCACAAAAGTGAATCAATGCTTTGTAACGGTTCATGGCTGAATGAAGATGGGTTTGCTCATCCTAGTTTGGCGACCATTACTGGTGGGACGAGTTTGGGAATTTCTCTTGTCCTTGCCCACGATTACAGACGATGATGATGACATGATTGGACCTATCAATTGCCCCCCTATTCCTGAGGTCATCCATGCTTTGGACGGTCATAGGAATATGAAAAGGTTTGCTTATTATTGTATAGATGCACATATTTAACTAACTGTTTATGTATATATACATAAATAGCATATATATATATGCTTCTTTTTTTTTTTTTTTTTTTTGGCGGTTGTGGCGCTTGGGGTTCTGCTTTGCATTGATTGCTTAATGGCGGCGTGGCACACATCGTGGCCACGTGTTTGATTTTGATTGGCTGGGGGGTCTTGTTTCTGATGAAAACCTTTTCAGGTTTCCTGCATTTTTCAAGGCAAAAACCTTTTGATCTTTACCTTTCCTCTTTTTTTCCTTGTTACTTCTTCACCTTCTCTCTGCGATTGGCTTTTCTGACTTCCTTAGTTGCGCATTTTGCTCCTAGTCTTCTCAGTTTCCTCCTAATTTTCAGGTATGCCCTTTATTTATGCTCTTATCCTTTCTGAATTTCTGTTTTTTTTTTTTTTTTTTTTTTCCTGTGTTTCCCTTTCCCTTTCGAGTAGTGTTGTTTCCTTTAATGGTGGGTTACTCTGAAGTTGAACGCACTTCTCCTTCCGTCGCCTTTCTTTTCACCCGCTTAGGGGCTTTATTAGAATCTTCTACCGACCCATTGGGTGCGCTTTCACCCCAACGGTTTATACCCGCCAATTAAGGGTTTTGTTCCTAGTGGTAGTGGCTTAGGTTTAGTGTTGGGTGATTTATACCCTTTGTTGTACAAATCTCAGGTTTGGTTTAAATTCGTTCGAGAGGTAAGTCCAAAAATTCCCTGAGTAAGAATCGTTGGATCATCACTTATTCAATGGATAGTTATATTGAATAAAAATTCAAAGAAAGATTTGTCCCTTAATTAAAATAAGCATAAACGGGAAAAAGAATAAAAATTTGTCGATTTATCACTTCTAACCCCCTTTTAAAACTATTTTGGGGTTAACTCCTTTTTTTTTGGGGTCAGGTGACTTGGAGAGAGGCGCGTCTTCTAATGTTGGCGGGGAAGGGACCGGGGTAGATACATCCACTTCTACGCCCTCGTCTTCTCAGCCTTCTACTCTGGCCGTTGCCCGTCCATTTCATGCCCTTAAAGAAAAATGTTCTTTGAAAATTAAGGTTTTTAGCAAGTTCAAAGATAGATTTCAGTTTCCTGAGGGGACCAGGGCTCGTCTTCCCAGAAAGGATGAGAAGGCTTGCGCCTTTGCTCACGGGGAAGTTTGTTTTTATGAGGCAGCGTTTTCATGTGGCCTTAGATTCCCCGTCCATCCCTTCATCATGGAGCTTTTTCACTACCTAAACCTTGCATTAGGGCAACTTATGCCTAATTCGTGTAGAATCGTCATAAGCTGTATGGTAATCTGGATGACTATTGCCAACGGAGATATGCTCACGATAAATGAGTTCGTCCATCTTTATCGTTTGAAAGAGTCCAAGGAGTTTGGATATTATGAGTTTATACCTTGGGATAGAAAGTCGAGTCTTGTCGCTGATCTTCCGTCGTCCTTTCGTTACTGGAAATCTAGATATTTCTTTGTATCGGGCGACGGTTGGGAGACTCTTTTTGATGACTTTTAGTGGGACGTCCCTAGGTTGTTGCACCGGTAGGAGACCCCTTTGCTTGGTGCATTTCCTCCTCATATTGGCCATTACTCTTGATCCTTTCTTGCTTTTGTATTTTGTAGCGAAAGAGCGTTCGGAGCTTGAGAGTAGGTTTAGCGGGCGGGTTCAGGTAGCAGTCGAGTACGCAAGGACGATTGAAGATTTCAACGAACTAATTGATCCACGTACACTAGCTCATCATTGTTTAGGGCCGGAGCCTTCCCTTTACGTCCTTAGCATTCTCGACCGGGAAGAGAAGAAACGTAAGTTGCCTTTGTATATGGGATTGTCTTTTCCATTTTTTTGTCTTAATTTCTTGTCTTCTTTGGTGCAGAGATGACGTCCAAGTTTAATAAGGAGATGTACAAGAAAATTAAGAAGAAGAAGAATGAGCCCCTCTCCAACATTGGCCAAAGAAATCTAAGGTTTACGGACAAGGAGAAGGAGAGGGAGAGAGAGAGAAAGAAATGGTGGAAAGGGGTTCGTCCATCCCTGCCTTGGACTTGGAAGAAGGTCAGGCAGCCTCGCCAGGTGTTTCTGCTGAGGAAGTGGCCCGTCCTTTAAAAAAGCAGAAGGTGGGGAAGTAAGGGGAAGGAGAAGATTGGTTCCAGTGTTTGGTCTGATGCTGAGGCAGCTATGGACCACGCCAATGATCTCCTCACTCCTGGGGAAATGAAAGAGATTTCCAGTATACCTTCCCACGAGATGGTGAGTCGTCACGTCCACAAGCTCGTGCAGGTAATCCTTCTTATCCTTGTCCATTCTCTTTTTCTCTTCATCCTTAATCATTTGGCTGCATTTATTGACTTTGATGAGGCTTTTCGTTGTAAGGTACTGGGTGAAACCATGCATATCACGACTCAGTATCTAGAAAATGAGGAGAGGGCTGTCGTGGCCAACTTAAAGGTAGAAGTGCTGGAGGCTGAGGCTTCAGGCTTACGGAAAGATTTGGTTGCTG
The DNA here is from genome assembly GCA_029955455.1 of Quercus agrifolia. Lineage (NCBI taxonomy): Eukaryota > Viridiplantae > Streptophyta > Magnoliopsida > Fagales > Fagaceae > Quercus > Quercus agrifolia. The sequence continues at coordinate 12,338,550 of JARQAD010000012.1, read as the reverse complement.
CTATGGATGCCCTCAACACTTTTAAGGAGCAAGCCAAAGTTTTGACGGAGCAATTGGAGTCTGAGAAGCAATCAGTGAAACAGAAGAACGACCTCCTTGCAACCGCTACTCAGAGGATGAAGGTTGCTGTTGCCAAGGCTGTCACCGCCTTCCAGACCACGAAGGAGTATAATACTATATTGTTTCAGTGGTATTTCAAAGGCTTTGAACTTCTCAGGAGGTACATGATTAAGCACGGCCTTGGCACGGATCTCGAAGATTTGGACTTTGAAGCTATTGACAAAGAGATCGAGGAGGACGAGGCTACCCAAGCGTCAGCTCAGACCGTGGCGTCAACTGGCGTGGAACCTTCCCAAGCAGACAGAAACGATGATGGTGCTCCTTAAGCTTGAACTTACCAAAGTTTTTTTTTTTTTTTTTTTTTTTTTTTTTGTAATTTAAGGCTACTGGACGCCTGGGATGCCCTTTCTGTTTTTCGGGCTTTTTTTTTGAACAGTTAACTTTATATAATATGCCTGCTTCCTAGTTGATTGATATTTCTTGCTTTCATTTTGCTTAGGATTTATACTTGGATGTTATACTTGAGAATTTTGTCGGCAAATTTGTTTGTCCTCATCCTTTTATGGAGTTACAGGATTTTGCCCTATTTCTTACTAGAATATAGGGTTCTAAACTTCAATTGTCATTTCGTTCGGGCGGTGTGCTCTCTTTTCAAGGAGTCTTTATCGTCTTGTTTAGGACGACATACGTCTGCTTAAGGAATTCTACCACCTCCCTTCTTCCTTTTTTTTTTTTTTTAATCTCGTCCTGGTTAGGACAGCGTGTATCCACACCGTCTCCATTTTTTCTGAGAACAAGGTACATCCACTTAAGGTATCTTACTGTCTATTCTTTGTTTAGGACGACATACGTCTGCTTAAGGAATTCTACCACCTCCCTTCTTCCTTTTTTTTTTTTTTTTTTTTTTTAATCTCGTCCTGGTTAGGACAGCGTGTATCCACACCGTCTCCCTTTTTTTTGAGAACAAGGTACATCCACTTAAGGTATCTTACTGTCTCTTCTTTGTTGAGGACGATGTACATCCATTTAAGGAATCTTATCGTCTTTTTTTTGTTGAGGACGATGCACATCCATTTAAGGAATCTTATCGTCTTTTTTTTATTTTTTATTTTTTATTATTATTATTTTTTTAAGAGTAAATAATTAGAGCGCATGAATGCTGGATAATACTTTTGAAATGCTGAATAATAACTTAGAAAATTCTGAATAATCATTTATTTCATAAAAAAGCGTTAAATCAAATTATGTTTTACAATCAGGCTATGATTCCTTTTCGTAGTACCTCTTAAGATGTTTGACATTCCATGGACGAGGTAGCGTTTTTCCTTCTGAGTCTTCCAAATGATAGCTTCCCTGGCGCGAATAGTGGACGACTCTGTAGGGTCCTTCCTAAGTTGGACCTAGCTTGCCTTGTGCCTGATCTTTCATTGCTGGAGTCACCTTTCGAAGGACGAGATCTCCAATGTTGAATCTTTTCAACTTCACCCTTTGATTGTAGTATTCGACTATCTTCTGCTGGTACTTGGCCATCCTTTGGGCAGCTTGATCTCTGACTTCGTCCAGGAAATCCAGGTTCTTCTTCAGTTGATCGTCATTACTTTGCTAGTCAAAGAACTCCCTCCTAAGGCTAGTGAGCTCCACTTCTACCGGGATGATTGTTTCTGTGCCATAGGTCAGGTTGAATGGTGTCTCTCCTGTGGGTGTTCGTGCCATCGTCCTGTATGCCCGTAGTACATTTGGTAGTTCTTCGGGCCATGCTCCCTTTGCCCTCACTAATTGGGACTTGATAAGCCTGGGCAAGGTCCGATTAGTTACTTCCGTCTGTTCGTTGGCTTGAGGGTGTCCTGGTGATGAGTACTTGTTTCTGATGCCTAAGTTCGAGCAAAATGATCTAAACCCCTGACTGTGGAACTGACGACCGTTGTTTGAGATGATCGTCCTTGGAATCCTGAACCTGCAAATAATGTTTTTCCATACAAAATTTTGTACCTTTGTTTCTGTGATTGTTGCAAGAGCTTCCGCTTCCACCCACTTCGTGAAGTAGTCAATTGCGACGAGTAGGAATTTCATCTATCTCTTTCCTTGTGGCAGGGGACCCATAATGTTGATTCCCCATTGTGCGAACGGCCAGGGTGAGGAAATGGTCGCCATCTTTTCGCCGGGAACTCGCTGAACGTTTCCATATCTCTGGCAACTGTCACACTTCTTCACAAACTCTGCTGCATCTTGTTGCATCGTGGGCCAGAAGTAGCCTGTCCTCATGATCTTCCTGACAAGTGACTTTGTCCCCATGTGATCTCCTCAGACCCCTCTGTGCACTTCCTCCAGGACATATTTGGCTTCTTCCTCCTCTATACATCTCAAGTAAGGCTGGGAGTAGCCTCTTTTGTAAAGCTCGTCATTCAGTACTGTAAACCTGGCAGTACGCTTCTGAATCTTCCTAGCTTCTTCAGGGTTTAGGGGTAATCGTCCATCTCGGAGGAACGATAGAATCGGGTTCGTCCATCCTGAGCGGCTATGTACAGGGAAGGTTTGAAGCTCCTTGATGCAAGGGGAGTTCTACTCTTCCAACTTCCAATCATTCATATTATCTCGGTTGTCTGTTGAGGCACTCCATGCCACTTCGTCGGTTTCTGCATTCTAATCTCGTGGGATCTGAACGAACTTTGCATGGAGAAAAGTACTCACCAGCTGGTTTGCCAATTTAAGGTATTTCTGCATTCTTGTCTCTTTTGCTTCGAAATCTCCTCTAACTTGCCCTATATGACGAGCTGTGAGTCGCTCTTAAGCACGATTTTTTCAACCCCAAGTGCTCTCGCTATTCTTAGCCTTGTCAGCAAGGCCTCGTATTCTGCTTCGTTATTAGTTATTGGGAATTTGAGTTGGACCCCATACTTGCGAACATCCTTCTCAGGGGAGGTGATGACAATGCCTGCTCCACCTTCTTTCTGTGTGGACGACCCGTCAGTGTTTATCGTCCAAAGGTCTTCTTGACTGTTTGTGTCCTTAGGGGTGGTGAATTCAGCTATGAAATCCGCCAATGCCTGAGCTTTTATAGTTGTTTGAGGATGGTATTCTATATCAAACTGGCTGAGTTCAATGGCCCATTGTACCATTTGTCCTGCTGCCTCGGGTTTGTTCATTGCTTTTTTGATCGGCTGGTCTGTCATTACTATGATGGGATTAGCTTGGAAGTATGGACGAAGTTTTCTCGAAGCCACTATCAGGGCGAAGGTGATCTTCGCTATGCGTGGATATCGTGCTTCAGCACCCTGGAAAGCCTGGCTGACATAGTACACAGGGAGTTGCACTTGGTTTTCTTCTCTGATCAATGCCGCGCTGACTGCTGTAACAGATACCGCTAAGTATAAGAATAGGTCTTCGCCTTCCTTGGATGGGCTCAAGAGTGGCGGATTGCTCAGGTAGTGCTTCAATTCTTGGAATGCTGTTTCGCATTCCTCCGTCCAGGCAAACGCTTTCTTCAAAGTCTTGAAGAATGGAAGGCATTTATCTGTCGCCTTAGAGATGAACCTATTGAAGGCTGCCACTCTTCCTGTAAGGGATTGCACTTCTTTGGTCGTCCTTGGTAAGGACATTTCGAGGATAGCCCTGACTTTCACGGGATTTGCTTCAATTCCTCTTTATGAAACCATGAACCCGAGGAATTTTCCTGAGGAAATCCTGAAGGCACATTTCGATGGATTCAACTTCATGTTGTACTGCCTGAGTGTATTGAATGTTTCCTTGAGGTCGTCTAGATGATCCTCCTCCTCTTTGCTCTTAACAATCATATCATCGACGTATACCTCAACATTCCTCCCAATCTGTTTTTCGAACATTTGGTTTACCAGTCTTTGATATGTGGCTTCAGCATTCTTTAATCCAAAAGGCATGACCTTGTAGCAGTAGAGCCCTTGACTGGTGACGAAAGCAGTTTTTTCTTGGTCTTCCTCAGCCATCTATATCTGGTTGTATCCAGAAAATGCATCCATGAAAGTGAGGAGTTTATGCCCGGCTGTTGAATCTATTAGTTGACCAATCCTGGGCAAGGGAAAACTGTCTTTTGGGCAGGCTTGATTTAGGTCTGTGAAACCAACATACATTCTCCATTTCCCATTTGCTTTCTTGACCATGACCACATTGGCCAACCACTCGGGATAGTGGACTTCTCGAATAAAATTTGTAGCAAGCAGCTTATTTACTTCGTCCATGACTGCTTTGTTTCATTATGGGGCAAAAACTCTTCTTCTCTGCTGGACTGGCTTCTTTTCTGGATCTACATTTAGACGGTGCTGGATGATGCTTGCTGGGATCCCTGGCATATCCTCTTGGCTCCAAGCAAATACATCGAGGTTGTCTTTCAGGAAGTCGACGATCCCTTCCTTCGTCTCTGGACTTAAGTTCATCCCTATCTGGGTTGTCTTCTCTGGACTTCCCTCAACCAGTTCTATCGTTTCTAGCTTCTCGACGATTTCTGGTGTTTTTTCCTCAATCGTCCACGTGTGGTTCTCCTTTGAGGCCAGGACGGCCTGATAACATTCCCTTACCAATACCTGGTCCCCTTTTATCTCTCTGACCCCCTGTTCTGTTGTGAATTTTACCTTCAAGCAGTATGTGGAAGTAGCAGCTTTTCAACGGTTGAGGGTAGGTCGTCCTATGATCACATTATAGGACGAGGGTGAATCTACCACCAGAAAGTTGTGTTTGTTGGTCACCTGGAAGTGGTGTGAACCAGCCGTGACAGTCAACGTCACTATCCCCCTTGGGTACACCTTGTCTCCGCTAAAACTGACGAGGGGTGAATCGAAAGGACAAAGTCTTTTAGGGTCTACTTTTAGCTGCTGGAAGGCGGGGAGGTAGATTATGTTAGCCGATGGAACCCCTCGACTCTTCTTTTAGAGTCATTATCCACCAGGACTCTTCTTGTATTGAACCCCTTGATCATAACCATAATGACTAAGGGGTCATCATGGGATTGCTTCACTCCCCTGGCATCTTCTTCTGAGAAGTACATGTCCTGGTTTATTCATCTTTGTTTTAAAGGTGGTAGGCTATGAACACTGTTTACCTGCCTTTGGTATGACTTCCTAAGGGAACGGAACGATCCCCCTGCGGTAGGTCCTCCCGTGATGGTTTTTATTTCCCCTAGTGCAGTCTCTAGACGAGGCTGTGAGTGGTCTTCATCTCTTCGGAAACCCCTATGCTGACCCTTTTGACCGTATTTGGTAGAATCTCCCTTTTTCACATAATGCTGTAGTTTCCCTTTCCGTATAAGCTCTTCTATTTGTTCCTTCAGATCCCTGCAATCCTTTGTATAATGCCCGTGATCTTTATGAAAACGGCAGTATTTCCTCTTATTACGCATGCTAGGTGACGAGTGGAGTGGCCTAGGCCATTTGAGAGATGGTTCATCTTTTATTTCCGTTAAGATCTGGTCAACAGGCATCACTAACGGTGTGAATTTCATCGGACGAGGGTTTTTGTCCTCTCTCCTCTTATTTCCTTCGTCGTTCCATCGATCAGTTTGATCTCTTTTTTGCCCTCTTTGATCCTCCTCTTTTTCCTTCTTTTTTTCCTTGGTTTTGTTAACTCCATCTATGGCTGCCAAAGCTTCTTCGGCGTTCATGTACTTCCATGCCTTCAATAACGCTTCTGCCATCATCCTGGGGGGGATTTTTAGCCAGAGAGGCCACAAAATCTCTGGACTTCAATCTTGCCTTGAAGGTCGTTAGTTGCACCTTATCGTCTGTTTCATCCACTTCCAGCATTCCCCGAGTGAAGCGTGTTACATAGGATCTCAAGGTCTCCTTCTCTCCTTGTTTGATGGTGAGGTATAGCTCATATTTGATTTTCCTAATTATTTCTGTAGTCAACCAACCCTTAATTGCACTCAGATTTTATTTGGATATTCTATGAGATATTACCATATATAATGTTGACTATTTATTTCAAGAATAATAGTTTTGTAATGTACCAATTTTATAATAGTTTTGTAATATCATGAGATACCATAATTTCAGGATTATAATATATTTTTATTTTTTATAGAAATATTGAGGCTATTTTTAGAAGATTTAAAATGTCGGATAGAAATCATAGAATCACATTAATTCTTTTCTTTTCGCTTTCTCTTTCTACACATCAACATGTGTTCTCAATCTAAGATACCAATTTTATTATAGTGTTCGATTAGAATACAAATTTTGTGTACCACATTTTAGATATCTTTATTAGATGGTATGTAAGTGTATTACATCAATGGTTTTGATTTCATACTCTAATATTTATTTTTATTCAATTTACTTCTTACTTCTTTTATTTTACTTTTCTTGTGTAGTATATTTAATTTGAATGTAACTACTAAAAGTAATCTCTTTTGCAAATGGGCTTATATTTTCAAGAATTATCTCCGATGGAAATTGGATGGTCTTATCTCAAAAAACATTAGTAACTCAAATTTCTTGAATAAACAAGCTTATTGAATAAACAAGCCTAAATTTTTTCAATTCACTAAGTTGGAGTTTGCTTAGGTCAAATTGGACTGAATTTGTAGTACTGTTCAACTCAATCCAATCCGTGTTATCTTTAAAAGCATCCTACCTCGTGGGAATTGGGTTGGCACCATTTGAGAGACCTAATAAAAATAATTAGGTTTTATTCAACAATTCGAATCTTTTAATTAATTAATAATTACAATTAACATAATTGAACCCAATATATTTCAATTTCTTCAAAACTAAGGCTCAAAATATAAAAATAAATTAAACTATGACATTCATAAAGTTTAAACTAAATCCCAAAATCCAAAATAAATCAAACTAATAAATTAAAGAATATAATATGTTTTTTAAAGTACAAAAAGTATTGGTTGGCATTCCAAAGATGAACATTCATAAAGTTTAAACTAAATCCCAACAAGTATTACTTGTCTATTAATTTATTTTTCAAACTACTAAATTAATAGACAAGTAGTACTTGTTGGCATTCCAAAGATAGTCTATATCTTCGTGTCTAATGGGTTGAGCATGTTGAAAGAGTGGCCCATTACCACCAAAGCCCAGTGGTCTAACCCCTTCCACACAATTATCGCTTATGGGCTCATTTAATAAGCCCACCACTGTAGGTCCTTCTCCTTCATATTTATTTTTCATCACAACCTATGTAATAGATATGATTATGACAAAAGGAGAAAAATAATGAAGAAATCCATATATTTAAAGACAATCATGCATTAAAAAATATTTTTTTTGTTATAGTACAGATTGATTATCAGTTTACAAAACAAAGGAAATACCAAAAAATTTCAGAGAAAAATTACTTTAAAAAATGGCAGTCAATCCCTTAATGACACAGCTGATGATTATACCCATACGTTTGCATGATGACCACAACATGGATTTCAAGGAAAAAAAATGTAAAAAGGAGAACAAAAAATAATTGTAACAACTACATGAATGACTGAGACCATTCTACGTTAAACTACATGACCACTAATTGGGACAGTGAAAGATCACTAGCATTTGTAGACAAATATTGCAACTTCTTGCAAATTTATTGCTCATGTAGAAATAAAAGGTTCCCCATTTACTATGGAAAATATAACACTTTATTTGATTCGATGATTTTTAAAAAATGTTAGTGTAGTGTTGAAATCAATGAAGCAGTGACTTATGAGTAGGCCATCCACATAATAGCCTGTTTGTGTAATAATTTCTTCAGGATAACTAAGCAAAGATAAGTGTAAAGTACAAGTAAAGATGAATAGTTTCTAATGTATTGTGCCATGTTGAAAATAAAAACACCCTAGCAAAGAGGAGGGATGAAGTACTTGAATTTGTTTCCTATTCTAATGAATTTTAGCTCCCAGTTGAAAAATAGATATAGAATAGCCCTTGGAGACATAATGACCAAATGTTACAAATAACTTGATGAAAACAAGTATAAAAAGAAAGAAATACAAGATCACTTATGAACAAACATATTTGGTATTTGGATTTAAAAGAAAACATAATTAGAGAAGAGAGTAGGAGTAATAGGAGTTCAAGTTCAGAGGTACTTACTACTTACATTTTAAGATATCTATTGCTTGAAAATGGGAAATCTTGGGACACTAGTCATCATTCCCCTTGGCATATCCTTCCACAAAATGAGGGCAACAAAAAGTCAGCTACATCTATAATTTGTGGAGACATTACTTGGACGCAGATGAATCAGCATACTGAAATCATGAGTACTTTTTTTATCCTTTTTGGATCAAATATGAGGGCCTTCAACTATTAAAAAGATGCTTTACACGTAATTAATGTATGAAGGCCTTATACTATAGCAGTGTCAACTCAGAATTCTAATCTATATATTACTAAAAGCTGAAGCGAGGCGTTTAATGTTGCTGCTCTCATGTTGCGCCATATAAGTTGCCACGTCATTTTTTTTATAAATATAATTTGTCCTACAATTTTAAAATGGTTTTTACAATTTTCAGTCCTATAAATGCAGCTCACTACTTACTTATTTACTTCTACTATCACCCTATAATAAATCTATATAATTAATCCAGCCCACCTCTTATTTATTTAGTTCCACTATCAAGCCCAACCCAAAGCCTTTTCAGTTCAACTTTAGGGTTTTGTGTGAGCCTTTTCAGCTTAAAGGAAAAAAAAAAAAAACATTGAAGCCTATAATTATTTTTAACATTTATTTTTTTAATATTTACACTTCTCCAACCTTTCTCTCTCTCTTACCATTTCATCTCCCCACTACTTTTTCAATCTTTCTCCCTCTCTTACATTAATATCATTCTTCCTCTTTCCCTTCATCTTCCTTTATTTTTGTCTCTTCTTATTCACACCTTCTTACTATATAAAGTTGTTACTATCTCTTCTATTCTATGCGTAGTTTTCCCTCAAAAAAAAAAAAAAAAAAAGGTTCATCCTCTCTCTCTCTCTCTAAATTTTTTGGTGGATTTTTTATTTTTATTTTTTATTTTTCTTGCATCTCTAATTTAGGTTGATAATTTTTTATATTCTTTAAAACTCTATTTTGGGTTAATACGATTTAGTTTTGTTCTTTAAATAATTGTTGTTGTTGTTTTTTTTTTTTTTTTGGTTAAATGTTATCCTATTGTGTTCTAAAGAATTAAATATAGCATATAAAAATATAATATTATTCTATTACATAGCATGATTTGAATAATTTGCTATTTATTCAGTTACATATCATGATTTTTTATAGTGCTCAATTTAGATTTTTTTTTTTTTTTTTTTTTTTTGAGAACCAATTTAGATGTTAAACTATGAGACTTTACTAATTTTTGTTTATTTTCTAATCCTTTGTGGTGGATAAAGTAATCTTAATAGTTGTATTAGAAGTACTCTATAATGCCATTCATTTAAAGAAAAGCAAAGGTTAGCCAAACGAAAATAATCGGATAGGTGACAAATTTTAACTTTTGCAATTTTATTTTAATTATTATTATTTTATAACAATGCATGTATAGAAATTTAATTCCTAGATTTTGTTAATAATTGTTTATTTGATAATATGTTTTGGGTGGCCGAAATTATAATTTCTACAAAGAAAATAACCTTAATAGATTATCAAAAACAAAATTTTATCCTAATATTGGTTCAATTAATCATTGTTAAGTTTTATTAATTTTTTTTAGTTTACGTTTTTTTGGTGTTTCGGATTGTTCCTATATTACATTTATGATTGTTCCTATAATAAATAAAAATATAATTACGAAATACATTACTCATTATTAGATTAGTTTAAATTGTAAAAATAAAATTTAATAAAACCACCATAAAAATAATTATCACGCGCAACGCGCGGGTTCGTGGCTAGTTTCCAGAAAAATGCAAAACTCATGATCCACCGACATTTATGAATTCTGGATTACAGCATAATTCTAATCCCAACCATTATTGATTTTTTTTTTTTTTTTTTTTTCCATTCTACTCAATGTAAATTTCGATTTTCTCCTTGAACAATATGTGCAAGAGGCTGAACACCAGTCACTAACCACTATGATTTTTTTTGGTTCAGAGGAAATTTTACGGAAAATTGAAATATATTACAAAGTAGTCTCTTGCAAATTGAAGCCATATCGAAAGCCAAACAAATGATACCTCAAAAAATCCATGCAGCAAGCTTCAATGTATAAACTTATCTATTAAACAAGGCAACGGTATTGTCATCATCATCATTGATTATATTGTTAGGCAAAGATGATCTTTCACCACCAAAACAAGACAATTTCCCACTTAAAATCAAATATTTCAAAGCTCATTCAATTACAAGTAACAGATAAAAAAAGTTTTATTTGTCCATTTTCTAATCCACATTTCCAAAATCCACACTCTCTTACATTAAAATACAAGCATAAAAATCATGAATGCAGATGACACCTACATGACATGATAAAAGAGAGGGAATTGGTCGAACATTTTGGTGACCTCAAAAGAGAGGCCCATTACTGGTAAAGCCCGTGGGTCCAACCCCTTCCACACTATTCTCCTTTGTGAGCTCATACCACAACGTGTCCTTCACAGACTTGTGCCTTTTGACAATATTGTAAGGTTATAACTTGGAAGTGGGATGTTAACCAAAAAAAAAAATTTGGAAGTGGGAAATAGTACTAGGAAGATATCCCTAGGTAGTACAATTTGATTGGATACAAACATAAGTTGACAATATTGTTGGGTCAGTTTGTATTCCTACTTGTCTACTTTGGATTTTTGCAACACTAGGTAGTGCTAACATTGGTAGAATCCTAATCTTAGTTTTTTTTTTTTTTTTGATAAGGAATCTTGGTTATTTTATTTGAGTGATTGATGTGAGCAACATTTATATATGATTATTTTTAATTTTTTGATTTATGTATATGATAACTCTGATGATTTTATTAATAAGTTATTTTTGATTTATTGGGTACAAAGAATTAATGGAAGTTGCTAACATGGATGCCCCCGGCCTTTGTAAGAAACAATATAAAATGTGGAAAATAGATTAATTAGGTTATGTTTCCTTGTGAACAAAAGAGTAATTCAACATTCAACTCTTTTGGGGACTAAATTTATATACCAAAAGAATTAACAAATCAAATTCAATTCTTAGGGATGTGGATTTCTGACAAATAGATTTATGAAATGCATAAAATGGTAGCACAAGTGTTTGATTTGGTTACAACATTATTAATGATGTTAAATTTTTTAGCTATTGATTATACTATCTTTTACTTTTTCTCTACTTCTTCTTCTCTTTTTTCTTTTGGGGGGGGGGGGGGGGGGGGGGGTGTAATTCAGTATACAATCTTTAGCCATCAAAATTAGCTGTCAATATTAAAGAGGTGATTTGTAATGGTAACTAACGACTAACCATCAACTAGCTTCAAGTGTGAGGATAGTTTGTAGGGGCGAAGTTGAGAACTACTCAGAGTCACCTATAATTAAACATTCTCAAATCATTCTTCCCAAGTCTTGAATATAAATCCAAATGTCATTTCCGAAATCAATTTCCCTAGCCAAAAATAGATAATTAAATTTCAAAATAAAGAAGGGCCTGCATCTTCTCACAAAAATATTTGCAGCAAGCTAAACACTAGCTACCAACCAACCATTATGATTTTATTATGGTTTTCTTGCTTCAAAATTTGAGTAAAAAATCAAGTAAAATGCGTAGTAGTTTTCTTGCAAACTAAAACCATCTAAAAACATATTCACACTAGTAGAACACCCCCAGAAACAAAAGATGCCTCCAAAATTTATGCATTAAGCATCAATGTATAAATTTATTTGTTAAGGAGGACTCATTAATAATGGAAGCATTGATATTTATTTGTTGTGTATAACCAAATGATAGTTAGTGTTCATGCAAAATAGAAATAGAAAAATAGAAAGAAAAGAAAATCACACGGGAGAACACAAAGATTTACGTGGTTCAGCCATAGGCCTACATCCACAAGTAGTGTTAAGGAAAAAGTTTCACTAAGAAAATAGGACCAATTACAAAGATAGTATAAATGTGCTATCACAAAACTCAAACACCAATACACCTAAAGAGCACTCTCACCATAAGCATGTGAGAAGAGAAACCTATAATTTCTCTTAAACAAAGCACCGCTTGAATTTTTTTTTTTGAAATTCTTGAACTCTATTTTTTGTCACACAACAATTAACAAGACCACATATATATAATAGTTTAGGTTTGCAACATGAACCAATAAGGTTGGCTAATCTTTGTGTGGAGCGCAAGTGACGTGGTGGACACTATTTGAAACCAAGTACATGACAACATAACTTAAACATTGTCAAGCCACAAACTCAACAATCATCATCATCATCATCATCATTGATCACACCATTAAATCAATGATACCATTCATCACAATAGTAATAAGGCATTACTCTTCAATCAAACATATGATAGCTCATTCCATTGGAGAAGATCTTCCAATCCTCATTTCCAAAATCCACTATCTTAAATCAAAAGCATGACTGCTGATGATCTACATAACTTATACCAATGTAGAGAACTGCATCAAAAGAGATATCCCAATCATTATCTGTCAAGTAAAATATGGTATTGACCAAAAAAAGAATGTTGAATAATAATAGTAAAATAACAAGACAATTCTTAGTTACCATTATTTCTGCAAATGAAAACATCACCGTAGTTAATTTTCAACTACCCTTTGACATTTTCTTATGTTTGCACCATTTCTATGTCCATAAACCCATCCAGCCATGTAAGAATACCTGCACATAAAGATTAAAAGGCATCATAAATGCCTGTAAATGTATGTTTTCATAGTCCATACCGAACAAATTAAAGTGGGGTGCAGCAAGCACCATTTAGATGTTTATCTACAAAGAGTAATTCTAAATTTCACCACTCGCCTTTTATAGCCAAGTGGTATTTCTTTAACTTCCAAGGATGCGCCCTTTCTTAGAAGATTGGCCAAAAGTTCTGTTTCACCCCTTCCCCCTTCCCCTTCCTTTGGTTTGTATCTTGACAGAAAAAATTAATGGAGACAATGGGAGAGGGCAAATGTACCATACATGAATGTCACTTTTATCTGGATATCTTGATATTTATCTGTTTTTCCCCCTCAAAACTCTAAGTAATATTGTCTGAAGTACTTGATCCCCCTCTGGAAATTGTTAATAATTTATCAAACAATGAGTAGTCAACATATGTTCACTAAGTTGCAGGTTAAGAATTTTAGTAAAGGAATGAGAACTCTATATGTACACTTTGTAACAAGCGATGACTGTGTCAGCAAGAAAATTAATAATAGGGAAATCCAAGCTCATTCTGCATTAAAAATCATTATGCTATTCAAGCTTAAAACAATTGTCAGTTTGCAAAATGAAGGTTGTAAGGTTGAATTTAATCAACCATCTTGTTGGCTTTATTCCGTGCCAAATTTGCCTGTATTTTAGCAATTAGAAACCCTGTATTTAGGTGGGAATCTTGTAAGGGTAGTGTGTGAGAGAGTGTGAAGAATTGCTCAAGTGTGTGCAAAGAAGCAGGGACTTGTAGCTAGATTTCGCGGGTGGCTCGTGGCTGTAAGCTACCAAATTGAAGCACACGTGCCAAGCATGCCAGAAGCTGAAGCATTGCGCCAGCTGTTCACTACAGGACAAAAGTTCCAGGCTGGCCAGGCCGTTTTTGCTCGCGGCTTAAACTCGCGACTCAACCCAGTCGCAAGGTCAAGCCGCCAGAACACCCTGTTTGGCAAAATATGACGTTTCACATTCCTTCTCACCCTACTATATATATATCCTTATACTCACGATTCAGAGAGAGTTTCCAGAGAGAATTTTGTGAAAGAAACCCTAGAAAAAAAAAGATTGACTCATCCACAATCTTTACCTAAGAGACTCTTCAAATTCCTCTACTCTCTTCCTCTCCATTGTCAAATCCTTGAGAGGCTCATTACCAAAACCTTTTCCAACCATATCCATTCCTGTGAGAGGGCTGTTTGGTGTTTTGGGAAGCAGTTAGGAAGGAACCAATTTCATATTGGTTGATGCTATGGTCAAGTAGCGAAATCCGGGAAGTTAGAAAAGAAATAGGTTCGGCGTAATCTCGTTGGAGCAAGAAGCTTCGAAGGCTTAGGTACATTGGGTAGATTAGGCTTGGAGGGTCTATTGCTGTTCATGTTTCCCAACTACATTTTCTAGTGGATTACTTACCACTTGGAGGGCGACGGAGAGGTTTTACGCCGAGGGCTTTGGTTTCCTCTTCGATAACACATTGCTGTGTTGTCCTTGTGTTTGCATCTCTCTTCCCTTATCTTTGTCTTTTATTTTCTATTGTGGATGTGATTTTAAATTGGATTAGATTGTTTATCAATTCTGTTTATAGCTTGTATTCATTTTCTGTACACTTTGTGTTTGACATATAGCTTGAATTGGTAATTTTTAATTTGGGGATCTAAACGTTCATAGTGTATTTCACACTATTTGAACTTTCAATTGGTGTCAGAGCGGGTGCACTTGTTGTGGTTTAAACACCCTAGTGCGATCCTTGACCCTACATTGAGATGGAGAGGTCTCAATCTCTAAATGTGCCACCATTTTTTTATGGTAATAATTATGTGTTCTGGAAGGTACGAATGAGGACATTTTTATGGTCTATTGATGATGTTGTGTGGGATGTAGTTGAAGTGGGAGGGACTAAGCCAGAGGTTGACAAATCCACTTGAAATAAGGTAGCACTAGCGGCGGCTAATGCTAATAGTAAAGCCTTGAATGCTATTTTATGTGGTGTCTCTCCAGAAGAATTTCACAGGATTTCTCATATCACTGTTGCTAAGGAAGTATGGGAGATTCTGGAGACTACTTATGAAGGAACAAAGAAGGTGAAAGACACCAAACTTTAGATGTTGACCACTCGCTTTGAGGAGCTCAAGATGAGCGAGGATGAGTCCTTCGACTCGTTTTATAGTAAGTTGAACGAGGTGGTTGTCGAAAAATTCAATTTGGGAGAGAAGACAGAGGATTCTAAAATTGTAAGGAAGACCCTTCGAACATTGCCGGAAAGCTTTCGTGCCAAAGTAACAGCTATTGAAGAGAGCAAAGATCTTGACGACATTAAAGTTCAAGAGCTGGTTGGCTCTTTACAGACATATGAATTGTCATTGCCCAATCAAAGAAAGAGCAAATCCCTTGATCTCAAGACTATAAATGAAAGGATGGATGTTCATGACTCTTCGGATGATGATGCAGTTGAGAAGGATGTTGCATATCTTGCAAAGAATTTCCGAAAATTTTTGAAGTTCAAAAATAGTGGTAAATTTGGTGATAAAGGGAAGTTCCAAAGTTCAGGAAGGGAGAAAAGGGAATTCAAAAGGAAAGATGGAAAAGAATCCCAATCTACACAAGATGTCACTTGTTTTGAATGCAACGGGCATGGACACTTTAAGAAAGAATGTTCGAATTATTTGAAATCGAAAGGCAAGGTGTATGCCACAACATTTAGTGACTCGGACTCTTCAAATTCTGATTCTGATGAAAGTTGTGACGGAGAAGGAAATTACTTCGCATTTATGGCTATTGCTCATGTCGAATCTTCGGAGGACTTGAATTTGCTTGTGCAAGAACTTGGGGAACATAGTGATGAAGAATCCATAGGAATTATGGAAGAGTCGGATGTTGAAAAAGATGAGAATGTAGCCTGTCTTCAAGAGAATTGTAACTCTCTTCTTGAAAAATTAGGAGAGTATGCACGTGTGGCCAAGGCGACTGTGAAGAAGATGAAGAAAGCTGAGGAGGACTATAGGAGTATTTTAATGCGTCATAAGGAAGCTAAATGTGAGATGGAAAAGCTAATTGGTGAGTTATCAGAAGCTTATACAAAAGTGAGATTTCTTGAGCAAGAAGTTGTGCAAGCCAATGCCAAGATAGAAAGGGTCTCCACCAAGAAGCTAAATTATGTCATTTCATCTCAAAAACAGTTCTCAAACAAGTCCGGTTTGGGATATACCAGAGGAAGTAGTTCATCAGGTAGTGTCACCAAAGAAGTGAAGTTTATAAAGGCCAAAGAGCAAATTGAAGTTAGTCCTACTGCTGAGAAGCCCAAGATGGAGGAAAAGAGGAATGTGGATGACAAACGGATGGTGAACAACTCTCATAAGCAATCTGTGGGCAGGTCTGAATCCCGAGCCAAGTCTCATCCCCGATCACAAAGAAGTCTTAGATCAACCTATGTGTGTCACCACTACGGACTTCAAGGGCACACTAGACCAAATTGTCAAAAGCTAAGAGCAGTGAATAATGCACGTGCTCCAAGGTCTCGAGGACCTAGAAATGACAGGAGAAATTGGGCTGGTGAACCGTTAAGAGGTTGAAGTGGTGATCCCGAAGTGATAGACGTGATGAAGATGATTGGGGCATTCACCAACTGTTTGGAAAGCTTCACATGAAGGTTTGAAAGCCCTAACTCCCGTACCTAATCCTATAAGGATATCACCCCATACGCAAGTGACGTGTGGGTGAAAAAGGGTACTCATGCATAAGCATTACAACATGTCCATGCATCAATACTTCCTATGCTTTGTGACTTTGTTTGGTTGTTTGCTTATTGATTATGTGATTTGAAATTTGTTTGTTTGTTCTTGCACTCTTTCATACAAATTGTCTTCAATATTGCTTTTGATCAATCTTTTCATTCTTGTGTGTCAAAAATCCAAAAATCACATAAAAAGTAGAAAATCAAAAGTTTGATTGACATTGTTGAGTTTTGTCTCAAAACTTGTTTTGCCTTGTACCTTTGTGCTAATGGCTTTGTGCATTTATGAGCGTAGCTTGTTCCTTTGCACTCTTATCTCTGTGGAAGAAATCTTGAAATCTATGTGACTGTTGTAAATAGATCTTCAAACTTGTCATGAATGATTAGTGAATGATTTTTGTTGATCTTGAGACATGCATAGACTTGTGCCTATATATATCTTGCCACTCTTTATTTTTTGTTTTTGCTAAAAAGAGCTCTCTAAATGTAAATCTCCAAATGAAAAGAGATATTGAGCTGCAAAAGCCTGTCACACATACTAGTATTCGACTAGGAAAAAGGGAAAGCGGTCAAAAATAAAGTGCATGATTGTTCAAAAGGCCAAAGGCTATCCCATCAAGGAGAAATATCAAAAGGCATTCTCACAATGAGATGTAATTGTGTCAAAAAGATCTAATGATGGAGTCAAATGTAAAGCTCCAAATTAAGTTATCAAGTCTTGTGGGAGGTCATATATGCATACTTCTATAATTGAGATAGATCACATGATCTAGTGCTAATTGTGTATGCCTTGGTTGAATTGATCATTGAAGCTTCACATTAGACTAAGGACTATCTCATTGTTGATATCCACACACAACACATAAGTTTATGTTCAATGAATGTCATACTCATTTGTGTGATTGTACTTGTTAAAATGTGTTTTCATATGCTCAATCTTTGTTGATTCAAACACAAAAAGATTTTTGAGTGTTTTAGGTGTTTTTGGAAAGTATTTTGTTTTTACAAAAACTGAAAAATTTTCAAAAATAGTGTTGCCCTGTTTTGGCAAATCAGTCGCGGGTCATCCAAGTCGCATGCTTCAGCCATGAGCTTGCGTGTTAATTTTGGTGACTTGTTCACGAGTGAATGGTCTAGTCGCGAGAGGTACACAGAAATTTTCACGGCTCGGCTCGCGACTCCCTCGCAGGTAGACCTTCTAGTCGCGAAAAACACTTAGAAAATTTTTCACAATTTTATCTTTGAGTGTTTTGGCGGCTAGACTTGGTGACTTGTTGGCGACTCACTTCAGTCGCGAAAAACGCGTGTTTGGCAAAAACTGAGTCAGTTTTTAAATCTTTTCAGTTTTCCCTCGAACTTTTTATGACTATTCACTTTCTCTCTTAACTGAATCTCACCCAAACACTCCGTGTCATTCTCTATAAACTCCATTGTTGAACTTGTACACCTCCAAATCTTCAAGAAGAAATGGTATGGGCTCTTATTTTCTCACCTCATATCTTTTATTTTGCTTCATTTTCTTGAGTATTTGCTTTGGTGTTTTCATTTTTGTTATGGGTTTGTTTCGATGATTTTGGGTTTGTTCTTGTTTGGATTATTTAAGGTATTGTTCCTATGCAAACTTATTTTAGTTGATGGTTTCATATATTTTCTAGTATTTGTTTTCTTGAGATAATCTGATTGCCTGTTTTGTGTTTGATGTACAATCTCATGTTGGTTTCTTTTACCCATTCTGCTTGAACCTAATTCGTGTGGGTCTTTTGTGTTCTCTGATCTTTCATTTGTGGTGAATCTGTTTTAATGTCTCTAATTGCTATGTGATTAAAGTAGCTTATGATTAGTTGCATTTAGCACCGTATCATTGACACATGTTTATGTCTTTTCATGTGTTGTATGCACTATTTATGGGGCTAGTGTGGTAGGTATCATAATATTGTGATTGCATAATATTATCCTCATTACTCTCTGATTGTGTCCATACTATGTGGTATATGCTTCACCAAATTACTCATTTTTAATACCTATGACATGATCACTAATGTTTATAATTCTATCTATTGTGCTATCTGTTTGTTGTGGACTTTTTTTCTTGATTACAGATGGCTCCCTCACCTCCGAAGAAGAAAACTCCTGCAAAGAAGGTTGACAAAAGATTGAAAATAGATTATGATCTGTTTAGGTCCGTTCAACACTTTGAGAGATACAAAGATTCCCTCATGAAGGGAACCATAATTCAAGAGAGATTTGTGGATCTAGTGGATTTAAAAGACACATTTATTCCCACCTGTTTTGAGGGTAGAGGTTGGGAAAAGTTGTTAAGTGGTTTACCAAGTTTGTGTGAGCCTTTGATAAGAGAATTTTACTCTAATGTGAAGATTAGAGAAGATGAGCTAGATTGTTGGGTAAAAGGGCATGAATTCACTCTAGATGCCCATGATATTGATGAGGTCCTTGGTCTTGAGGGCTTAGAGGAGTATGAGTTTATAAACTACAAAGACAGGATGTTGTCTTTAGAAACTGTCCAAAATCGCATTGGTGGACAGAGAGAAGGGAAATGTCTCAATACCACAGCTTTTCCAGTTGACATGAGGTGCCTCACCATCATCATGATGAACAACTTGTATCCTATGAAGAAGCTCACTACAATCAACAATGCCAGAGCCATTTTTCTTATGGAACTCAAGGAGAAAACGTTCATTGATATCAGCTTCCATATATTTGATACAATAATGGATGAGACCAGAACAACTTCCCGAGCAAAGCTGATTTTTCCTAGCCTTCTCATGCGGATTTTCAGAGCAAAAGGTGTTTCAATTCCTCAAGACCTCAGCCTAATGCCTACACCCTCAGCTATCAACAAGCAAACCATCATACGGATACAAGTACAGCTTCTGGGTGATGTAGATGAAGAAGGAGCTAAACAAGAAAAAGGTGATCCAATGGATACTGAAGCAGAGGCTGCAGGACAGTCTTCCGCATCCAGAAGTAGAGCAAAGAGGATCAGGGCCTCTACCTTATCAGCTACACCTCCAGATGCATTCCAGATCATATTGGACAGGATTAATGGCCTCAGAGAAGTTCAAAATTAGCATACTGAAAGGATGACAGCTATGCAGGATCAGCTAGATGTACTTTCAGCTAAGTTTGATAGCATCTACACCAACCAGGAGCACTGACCCTTTGGCCATTCCAGTCAAAAAGGGGGAGATAATAATTTTGTAGCAGCATTTGAGGGGGAGTGTTTGTTTGAGGGGGAGAAGTTTCAGAAACTGTTTTAAAGTTTTTTTTTTTTGTTATGTTATTTGTGTTTATGTTTTGGATAATCATTGATGGGCTTTGATACACTAATGTTTGTTTCTAAACTTATTACTCATGGATGCTTTTTGAAAAATTTAGTATATTCTAGATATTGATGATGTTTTTCAGTATATCTTTATGTGTTTGTACCCATGTTGCTTTTGTAAGCTTTTAGGGTTATGTTTTTATGCATGTTTGTAGGCTTTATGGTGTGTACCATGCTTTTATCCTTTATGCATTGCTTTAATCAGTACTTCTAACTAAATGTCATGCATTTTCCTTTTAAGTACTGTCACTCTTGTGCCCTTGTAGGATTGTTCCTAGATGCATATACTTAGTGTATTATGCATTGGTTGAATGTTGGGCATGCAAGTGATTTGCATTGAGCTTATTTGCCTGTTTGTCCAAGTGTTCATTTCAAGTGTGAATGAGCATTGTGATCACTACCTTATAGTGATTGCTTGTTTGATCAAGCCATGGTTTGTTTCTTTACTCCATATTTGCTTGATCACATCATGCTTGCTTCATATGCATTTCATGCTTTTCTGCATACAATGATCATGGTGTATTGTTGTGTTTTAGGAGATTTATGTTCATATGATTCAAGAGCTTCACAGTTTCTAGAATTATGTGTGAGTGAGTTATGTTCAACTGTTCCCAACTCACATGTTAAGTCTAGAGTCTGTTTTAGGGTTTTTTCACGGAATAGCCAAAGGGGGAGATTGTAAGGTTGAATTTAATCAACCATCTTGTTGGCTTTATTCCGTGCCAAATTTGCTTATATTTTAGCAATTAGAAACCCTGTATTTAGGTGAGAATCTTGTAAGGGTAGTGTGTGAGAGAGTGTGAAGAATTGTTCAAGTGTGTGCAAAGAAGCAGGGACTCGCGGCTGGATTTTGCAGGTGGCTCGTGGCTGCAAGCCACCAAATTGAAGCACACGTGCCAAGCATGCCAGAAGCTGAAGCGTCGCGCCAGCTGTTCACTACAGGGCAAAAGTTCCAGGCTGGCCATGCCGTTTGCTCGCAGCTTGAACTCGCGACTCAACCCAGTCATGAGGTCAAGCCGCCAGAACACCTTGTTTGGCAAAATATGACGTTTCACATTCCTTCTCACCCTACCATATATACCCTTATACTCACGATTCAAAGAGAGCTTCTAGAAAGAATTTTGTGAGAGAAATCCTAGAGAAAACAAGATTGACTCATCCACAATCTTTACTCAAGAGACTCTTCAAATTCCTCTACTCTCTTCCTCTCCATTGTCAAATCCTTGAGAGGCTCATTACCAAAACCTTTTCTCACCATATCTATTCCTGCGAGAGGGCTGTTTGGTTTTTTGGGAAGTAGTTAGGAAGGAACCAATTTCGTATTGGTTGATGCTATGGCCAAGTAGCGGAATCCGGGAAGCTAGAAAAGAAATAGGTTCGGTGTAACCTCGTTGGAGCAAGAAGCTTGGAGGGCTTAGGTACATTGGGTAGATTAGGCTTGGAGGGTCTATTGCTATTCATGTATCCCAACTACATTTTCTAGTGGATTACTTACTGCTTGGAGGGTGGTGGGGAGGTTTTACATCGAGGGTTTCGGTTTCCTCTTCGATAACACATCGTTGTGTTGTCCTTATGTTTGCATCTCTCTTCCCTTCTCTTTGCCTTTTATTTTTTGCTATGGATGTGATTTTAAATTGGCTTAGATTGTTTATCAATTCTATTTATAGCTTGTGTTCATTTTCCGCACACTTTGTGTTTGACATATAGCTTGAATTGGTAATTTTTAATTTGGGGGTCTAAACGTTCATAGTGTATTTCACGCTATTTGAACTTTCAAAGGTTATAACAGTAAATGGCAAAGAAGTCCTTTAGAAAAAGGCAGCTAGTCCCTTTCCAAAGGAGAGCACCTGAACACATATGAAATTTTTTATGAGACATAGCTAATGCTTATAACCATATCATTGCATCTTAACCACAACTTGGCTTTTTGGAAAATACTTTTGAAAAAAGAACTATAATATATAACTCAGAGCATGAGCAATCTAAGACCATTTTGTGCAAAGCCTACATGACCTCAAATTGGGAAATTGAAATATCATTCGCATTTGTAATTTAGTGCGGCAATGTGCCACTTCCACCATAGGTAGATTCTGTAGCTTCTTGCAAATGTATAGCTCCTATAGGAATGAAAGTTTTCCAGATACCATATAAGATAGTTTATTTGATTCATTGGTGTTCAAATAGGCTAGTGTAGATAGTTGAAAAGGCTGAAGCAAAGACTTGAGATTAAGCCATATGCATGATAGCATATTTGTTTGTAATGACATGTTATTGACTAGAGAAAAGACCGATTCTTATGCTTTTCCTTTATATTACAAAAGATTTTCTCCCATTTGTGATATTCCAATTGTGTGTTGTTGGTAACAAACTAAAGTGTGGTGAAAGGGATCAAGATGCGCCACGATTGACAAAATCAAAGCTTCCATTACCAAATAGTTGTTGGATCATCACCAATACCATTTATATATTTGTATATGTACAATTTTAAGCAATCAGCAACTTTCTACATGTGCTACTAGGACCTTGGACAATAGTTCTAAAGCTAGATCTATGATAAATAAGCAACTCTTTGGAAAACTATTAAAATGACAAAAAACTACAAGTTTGATTGAACCTTTTTAACTATATGAAATTTGTAAAGTATCAGTCAAGTGCTTGTATTATAATGTTTTTAAGAAAATAAAGGAAATATAACTGTAAAGAACAAAAAATTGAGTTTCTTATGCATTATGCCACGTTGAAGAGAATAAGGTCTCAGCAAAAAGAAGTACCTGAACATGTTTCCTGCACTTATGAATTTTCAAGTTTGGAGGGACTTATCACTTGCTTTTTATGATTTCTCTATCCACGTATGCTAGGGACTGTTTCCCTTGGCATATCCTTCTTTTAAATGAGGGAAACAAAAAATCAGCAACATATTGTAAGGGAACAGACCAGCTTCTTGAAATCATAAGTACTTTGTCGGTGCAGAACTTGAAGAGAATTTTCATTTTTCTCTATTTGGACAAAATATGAGGGCCTTCTGTTAAATATAAAAACTTATTTAAATAAAGCACTAAAATTATGTTTAACACTACTTAATTAACATTGAAGGGCCTTATAACACAACAACAATGACTCAACGATTTTCTAATTTACGGAAAAATGAAAAACACATCATCCATCAACAAATAGGAACGATTTAGGAGAGGTTACTGCAACTAGCATATATGGCCATGTATTAATATCCAAAATTTTGAAAAATCTGTAGGAAGCTGGCAAAAAGTTTATCCCTGCATATTGAAAATGAAAATGAGAAAGAACTATTAAAAAACAATCTAAATTGTGGATTTTATTAGCTATATCTCAACTTTGAAGCTCTTTTTACACGAAGAATTATTAACATCTCAATTATGGATTTTATTAGCTATATCTAAAATTTTCAATGGGGAAATTTATTTATTTATTTTTATTTTAGAAATAAAAAACAGAGGAACTTAAATTGTATTACTTATAATTAATTCTCTATTGTTGGAATATGAGAGAAATTAGATTCATAAGCTCTTGCTCCAGCAAACCAATAGAACAATAGTCTCTAAACCTTAAACATGAAAATCATTTCAAGAAACAAGAAGGATAAACCAAGGGGTGAGAATAACTGCATAAACAATATACTAGCTGAGAATAAGAAAGACAATAAAAGAGGAGAAGATTTAAGAGAACTTACCAACTTTAATCAACTTTCATCTGCTCCCATCTATAATAAATTATTTCTCCAGCCAGAAAGAATAGATAAGTTTCCTCAAGTGCCTACAACACATCACAACAGAATAATTTTTATGATAGAATAAGAAAAATTCTGAAAAAGGAAAAGACTCTGGAAAATTGGATGGTGATGAAGAGATTAGGAGTCAATAATGTGTGATTGGTAAATTTAAAGGTATGCTCAAAACAAAGAAGTTGCCATCTATCACTTGATTGGAGCATGTGCTGGATCTTTCCTTTTTCAAAACCATGACAATAGTCATCAAAGTCTATCAAGTATCAAAATCAAGGTAGTTCAAACTACTTATGTCAATACTGATCATAAGAGCCAAAACTTATAGAAAATTTGGCTTTTATATAAACTAAACTGTACTAATAATATCAAATACTAGCCAATAGGTTTTAGTTATTAAAGATAGGTCCATTACCTTTTATGCAAGCAATTAGGAACTATCCTCTGAATGTCTACTTGATCTAGAGCATCCAATACAAAGGTCACCTGTTGGGCAAGAAAATAATATACAGCTTACAAGAAGAAAAAACCACTATAGATGGAAAACTTTAATTGGAGATAGAATTTTCATATGTTCTAATAGAGATATGTACAAGCAATTTTTAGTGCAATGTTTTGATGAAATAAAAAGGCTAACTATGGATGTCTACCTCATGTCTAATAAAGTGTTGAAGTCACCAGCATAGACGCTTCAAAAGTTAGAAAGCCATAACAAATCAACATTTGAAATGAAACATGGTGGGATTGTTAGGAATACTATATACATGAATAGAAGATGAAAGCAATAATCATGAAAGCATTGGAAAAACCTAGGCCTCACCTAATGCATTACTGATAGTGTTTCCAAGTATAGTGCAGCGATCAAGACTTGTAAATATGTATACAATATGGCTCCAGTTGACCTAAAAACAGAAGTTTCTATGAAAAAATTAAAAGAAAACTCAAAGAGAATCAAATTAATCAACGTAGTTTCAATGTAATCTTCAAGACAATCTTAATTAATGGTAATATGGCTTATACTGATCATAATTTGATCCCAAAAAATAAAATATGGAATCAGGGTCTCATTCAATTTAATTAGAATCTAAAGATGCCCTTCCTTACGGAGCACAGTAAACAAGACTTTTAATTTCATGTAAAACTCAAATTAAGACAAAATAAATAATGTATGTCATTGATGAATTTTCAAGTTTGAAAACTAACTTCAAGTGCTTTTAAGCAAGGGTAAAACTGTAGGAAAAAATGAAAAATGAATGTCATCGATTATTTTTCAAGTTTGAAAACAAACTTCAAATTATCTCTTTATTAAAAGGAAAAAAAAAAAAAAACCTTCAAATTAATTCACAACATCAACAACTATTATGGAGTTTGAAATTATAGGCTCACCTAATGACAATCTTAGAATTCAGCCATACATTTGGAATTTCTTCTCATAGATTCCAGATATACCTAAGGGAGAACCTTCAAAATTTGTACGAATACAAAGGATCCTAAGTACTGCAAATTGGTAACTTAAAACTGTAAAGATAGTAACAAGTAATCAGAATTTCATATATAAAATATCACAAAAAATAAGAGGGTGTTAAACCCACCAACCTCACCCTCCCCTTAGAACTTATAAGGAGACGAAGTGCCGGTCAAGCTAGAGCTCATCATCCGTCCAATGTTTCAAGGAATGAGACATTAGGTAGAACCTTTGTGATATGTTTTTTGTTAGCATCCTCTATAACCAAAGACAGAACTCATTGGCAAGAATCAAAATTTACCCACGCTTGGAGCATGAGCTGTGCTTCTTACATTTTTCAAAATCATGACAGAAGTCACTAGAATCAGTCAAGACCATGGTTGTTTAACTACTTATGTCAATACTGACCATGAGTGACTAAAATTTTTAAAAGAGTTTGACTCTTAGTCATGAGTTACAAAACCATATTGAGCTATAAATATCAAATAATAGCCAATTGTTTTAGTTTATAGAGAAAGGTCCATTACCTTATATGCAAGTGATTAGGATCTATCCTTTGAATGTTTGCATAATCAAGAGCATCTAGTATTATGGTCACCTGTTTGGTAAGACAATAATTTAAAGCTTCACAAGAAGAAAAGACCATTATAGATGGAAAAACTTAATTGGAGGTAGTGTTTTTAAATGTTTTAATAGAGATATGCACAAGTTATTTTTAGTGAATGTTTTTATGAAATCAACAAATAAAAATGCTAACTAATTAATTATAATTAAAAAGCACCCAATTAATTTTTTATAAATTGAAATAAATCCTCAACCACTCCAAAAAACTTCAACTTAGCTTTACATAGAAAGGGATTACATGCATATTGCTTTGCTGGGAGATTCCATTGTTGGCCAAACAGTTTTAGTAACCAAAAGAAGAGTTGGCTCCAAAATGGATGATTTGTAAAGTGCCTATGACATTGGAAAAGAAAGGTTTGCCGAATTAGAAACTACAAGTGGTTAGTTCACAAGAATGGCCAAGTGCTACCTATGGATTACAAATTTGAAAATATTGTTCAATGACAAAATGATATCACCACTTATAAATTACATATACCAGAGTATGAAGATTGAAAACGGGAAATGGTATCTAATCTTACAAAATAACGTTAAAACTTTGCAGGTCAAGGAATTTGTTCTTATAGGGGAAAGAAAACAAAATTTTCCCTATCCTACCAAGTTCGGAAGGAAGTATCATATTCTTTTCTTTTTTCCCTATCTTGGATTTGATCAAGGCAAACGTGTTCAGGCCATTTTGGATCTAGAGGGTCTATTTTTCAATATGAAATGTACTGACTAGCAAGAACACCCAATTTCTTTTCGTAACTCTTTTCTTATACACTCATACAGAATATACTAAATGTTGATTTGGGAGACTCGATTATGTGAGTGTTTTGTAAAGATATATTATTTTGCTAACTTCTTTAAAAGAGCTGACAAGTATAAGTATAATGCAATTATTTTAAACTTCAATTAAGAAGCTAGATTTCAAGAAAATTGAGCAATTACTGGATCAATTGTTAAAAAAAATAGGATAAAAAACTGATCATTAGATAACAGTAGCAGCTTTTTTCCAAGACACTTGACTGACAGTTTGTATATATATATATATATATATATATATATATATATTTAAATATATGATTCTCCTACACTTTATTAAGTTTACTTATTTTGACAGGTAGTTGAAGTATTTGAACTTATTTGTGCACAGGTGGCTCTCAATTCTCCTAGTAAAAACACAAATACTAAATAACCCTACAGACACATACCCAATTTTTGTGAATAACTTAAAGAAATTGGATATATAATGCAATACATTTGAGTATTTGATGCTCAAAAAAAAAAAAAATAATAATAGTAAAAGAGAAAGTACAAAGTCTGTTTTGGATGGACTCACCAGTGGATAACTATAAGATGCTATCTGTTGGATGTTCAAACTTTCTATTTTCATTTACTACGGACATTCTTGGACCCATCAAGCTCTTTTTCCCACAGCACATTCTTCCTTTCAATGGTGACAGTAAAATATCTACAGTTTCAACCATATGGTGAGGCAATGCATAAGCTTAATGTATGCCTATCAATGAATGGTTACCTAATAAAAAAAGAGAAGTAGAGCCAAATTATCAATTTTAAATAACAAAAACAGGGGAAAAAAAAAAAGAGGTTGGTGGTGACTTGGCAAGTTAGGTTGTCAAATGTATTGCATTATAGATCTCATGAAGGCTTGCCCAAATTGAGTAACAGGCTAACAGCCCAATACCAACTCTAATCATTTCTAATTAATTTTATAAGAAAACTATTGATTAACAATTTTTTCTTTTTCCTTTTTTTGAGTAACAAGTGAGTAAACATTAGAGAAAAATTACCAACTCTTATAAACTACTATTAGCTCTCATAGTTAAGAGTGAATTAGTTGACTGATTTTTCCTCCAGCTATACACAATAGAAATGTCATCCTCAATGCCTACACATCATATATAAACCTAATCAAAAATAAATTCAAGGACGTAATTGTGCAATGAAAAAAAAATCTTATTTCAGTAATATTTGAAGATCTACATATGCCATGCAAAAAAATATGATGCACCAAATGTGAAACATTAGACAAAAGGACACTTAAGAGAAAAATACTCTTTTTTTATATTCTTTTTAGCTTAAAATAAGATTCAAATGTCTTTTCGAATATTTGGAATAAGGGCAATCTTGCACCATTTTGTACTTCAGTACAGCTTTAATTGGGAAATGTTGGATAATTAGCATGTTGAAGTACACCTTTGATTGGGAATGAAGGATAACCAGCTTCTGTAAATGGTATACAAAATTATAAACAACTAATTTAGTAAATGGTATACAAAATTGGAGGGAGATTAAAAAAATAAAGGAATGCATCTTAGTAGGATGTTTTTGTTGGAAGAGAGAAATTAGAAGAGAAGAGGAGATTGGGTTAACTCACAAATTTTAATGTAATCATTGGAACCAATTTAAAATTCCTTCTATTGTGATTTTTGGACTACAACCAATCCTCTAGTACTGGGACACTCTTGCTCCTTCCATATTCCTTCCAAAGTGAACAGTAAAAAAAATCCATCTATGATTGTATTCTTAGCTTTCGCATGGATATAAATTGAAATAAATCCTCAACCACTCTGGAAAACTTCAACTTAGCTTTCCATAGAAAGGGATTACACACCTATTGCTTTGCTGGGAGATTCTATTGTTGGTCGAGTAGCTTAGGTAACCAAAAGAAGATTTGGCTCCAAACTAGATGATCTGTAAAGGATCCTTGACAGTTGACATTGGAAAAGAAAGGTCTGCTGAATCAGAAACTAAAAGTGACTAGCACACAAGAATGGCCAAGTGCTACCTGTGGGATTACAAATTTGAAAATATTGCTTAATGATGAAATGATATCACCACTTCCACTTATAAATTACATATATCACAGTATGAAGACTGAAAAGGTGCAATGATATCTCAAGTCAAGGAATCTGTTATTATAGGGGAAAGAAAAAAAAATTCCCTATCCTTATTGCCTTGACTGAGTTCAGCAAGAAGTATCATATTCTTTTTTCTTTTCCTTTCTTTCTTTTTCCCTGGCTCTTTTGGATGTAGAGTGTCTCTTTTTCAATATGAAATGTTATTGACATGCAAGAGCACCCGATTTATTTTCTTAACCTTTTCTTATACATTCATACAGAATGTACTAAATCTTGATTTGGGAGATTTGATTTTGTGAGTGAATTTTTAAAGATATTTATTGTGATGAAAGGCTGCTTTTGGATTGAAAAATTAATTCACCAATAAGAACATACTTGGTAGTTAGTGATCTTCCATTTACGTTTTCCTTTTAGCTTTAGTTTTGCTAACTTCTCTTAAAAAGCTGATAACTATAAGCATACTGCTATGATTTTGAATTGCCACTAAGTAGCTAGATTTCAAGAAAAATGAGCAATTACTGGATCAATTGTTCAAAAAAATAGGATAAAAACCTGATCATTAGCTGATAGTAAAAGCTTTTTCCAGGACACTTGACTGACAGTTTGTATTTTCTTAAAAAAAAAAACATAGGATTCTCCTACACTTTGTTATGTTTTTTTATTTTCAATGGTAGTTGAAGTATTTGGACTTATTTGTGCACAGGTGGCTCTCAATTCTCCCAGTAGAAAAACAAATAGCAAATAACCCTACAGACACATCATGCCCAATTTTTGTGAAAAACTTCAAGAAGTGGATATGTCATGAAAGACAAGCAGATCATTGAGTATTTATTGGTAAAAAAAAAATTAATAGCAAAGAGAAAGGTAGGAAGTCTGTTTTGGATGGACTCACCAATGGATAACTATAAGATGCTATCTGTTGGCTGTTTAAACTTTCCATTTTCATTTAATAGAAAAAAGGACCAGTAGAGTTCTTTTTCCCACAGCACATCCTTCCTTTCAATGGCAATAGTAAAATATATGCAGTTTCTGCCATATGGTGAGCTTAATGCCTTAATGTATGCCAATAAATGAATGGTTATCTGCTAACAAAAGAGAAGTAGAACCACATTATCAATTTTAAATAACAAAAACAGAGGAAAAAAAATAGGTTGGTGGTGACTTGGCAAGTTAGGTTGTTAAATGTATTGCATTTTAGATCTCATAGAGGCTTGCCCCAATTGAGTAACAGCCCAGTACCAACACTAATCATGCCAAATTAATTTTACAAGAAAACTATTGATTAACAATTTTTTCTTTTTTGTTTTGTTGAGTAACAGGTGAGTAAACATTAGAGAAAACTTACCAGCTCTTATGAACTACTGTTAGCTCTCACAGTTGAAAGTGAATTAGTTAATTGATTTTTCCTCCAGCTATACACAGTAGAAATGTCATCCCCAATGCCTGCACATCAAGCTAAAAATAAGGGTGAAAACTAGAGAGAGAGAGCAAAAATTTGGGGCAATTATGAAATGAGATTATCATAGAAAAAGAAAAGAAGAGAAGATTATATAAACTTACCACTCAAGTTGCTTCCTCTTTAATAACATTAAAGCTATGGACAAATCTACACAGCTACCCCTTGGTATAAAATATTACCCATCAATTTCTAGGGAGTGGATTGACATTCCATGCGATTAATTACTTCTTTGTAGTGCCAGGAAACATATTTTGGGAGAACTAAAAGACAGAAAGGAAGAAATTAGGGGGCAATTAAGAATATAGGGTATTAGAGAAATTAGGAAAACTGAAGAAGAGGATTTGAGGTATCAGTAAATTTACCACTCAAAAACGTTAGACATTGACATTTGGAATATGGGCGATTTTGGACCACTCTGCCCCGCTACCTCTTGCACATCTTTCCTTTAATTTGGGACAAAAATTAATCAACAATGAGTGTAATTTAGTGAGGCGTTGCATGGCTTGCGATGTGGGTAGATACATCAGGTTCTTGCAGGACCAAAGTTCCAATCTTTGAAGAGAAGAAAAGTTGGACAACCACTCAGGCAAAGCTTCCAGTCCATCAAAGTTGTGTACGTACAGATATTTAAGTGAAGTGAAGTGTAGTATTTCGTCCGGGAGAGAGTTGAGTTTATCCCACCCCCACAATGATAGTGTTTCAAGGGTCGTGTGCAAGTGTTGGATGGAGCTGAGACTGGGGAACGCATCCAACTCTTCACAAAACCCACCGATCGCCAAATACTTTAAGCGGGTGGCGCACTCTAACTCCTCTGGCAAACACGTTAACTTTAACGTTTGGCAACGAAGAATGCTTAGATCAGTAAGAGAATGCAATTCTCCTAGATCTGGAATTGATTTCAGATTAGGACAATCGCGAATTTGTAACACCGCAAGAGAATGCAATTTTCGTAGCTCTGGAATTAATATAAGATTTGGACACTCTTTTATACTCAAACTTGAAAGCGACATGCAGGATTGTAACGCAGTCGGTAGAACTTCGTCACAACATGATATTACTAGACTTCGGAGAAGGGACCCTGCACCTTGTAGACTTGGAAAGGATCTCAAATTAGGACAACCACTTACTTCAAACGTCTCAAGAGAAGGAAGGGTGAGCAATGCGTTCGACAATTCACTCAATTTCTTAGATCCACTTATTTTGAATGATTGGAGAGAGGTTAAATCTTGATGCATCGAGATGGAAACAAAATCAAAACAATAATATATGCCTATAGACATGAGACTCCTATTATTCTGCAATAACTGCTTTGGCAAACAAACAAGTTCTGAAATATCCAAAATTTGGAGGGAGGTGAGTGTGGTAAGCTTGCTAACAATGCTTTCGAATGCCGTACTTTTGATATTAGAAATATCTAACTTCTTAAGAAACGGAAAATGATATGGAGCACTTGTCAATTGGCCACATGATGTAATGGTCAACTCCTCAAGGCAAGGAAACACCGTTTCTATTGTTTTCAACTCCATTGCGTCCTTCCATTCCACTAGATTTGGCAAATACTTCAAATGAAGTGTTTTCAAAGCTGGGAACACCACATTTCTGCCACTACCACCTCCACTATTGCTTGATCTCTCACCACCATAATTAATGTAAAATTCTGTTCCTATACATGTTACGTTATCCATTTTCTCTATTTGAAGAACCTTGAGACGGGGTAAATGCCCAAGTGTAGGAATCTTGTTGCACTTGTCACAGTTTTCTAAATGAATTTTCAACAATTGCTCCAAAAGAAACCCACCACTACCATTGTTATTACGTGCCAATATCCATGAAGGAAACTTCTCACCCTCAAAGTTTTCAATCTTTAAGCTTTTCAAACTTGGGTGAGGTTGAAGGCCTTCTAGTACATCCTCATCGTTATTGTTTCCATCTCTTTCTCTATTCCAATAGAATCCCAACTTCTGCACTCCTGCCTTTCCCACTAAATTTGCAGTTTTGGCTTCTTCTTTATCTCTCACATGCTCTAGATTGTAGATACTTAATTTTCCTCTGAGTTGGCTTAAGCATCCCACTTCTTCAATTCGATGACCAGCATCTTGACCGATGACAAAGAAAGGCAACGTTTGAAGGCAAGTCAACCGCCCCATATTTATTGGCAATTGTTTTATATACCAATGATCAATATCAATATGTCTCAAGTTAGTCAAATTTTGTAGATCATTTGGAAGCCTCTCAAGACGATAGCAATACTTGATTACTAAAGTTTGCAAGTTGTAGAGCTTGGTAACAGAATTGGGTAATGCTTTGATATTGGTATTCTCAATGCAAAGAAGTCTCAAATGTCTAAACTCACCAATTGACTTGGGCAACTCATCTACATGTTGCCCAAATAAAGATAGACTACGTACACATTTTAATGCCAATAACTTGTCGCCAAGATTAGCACGTATAGAATAGACTGTGCGCAATCTACCCATGACATCTCTAGATTGTAAGATTGTTGGTGTTATTTGGTCATTGCATATCAGAGATAAACGTCGGATATGAGACAACCAGGGCCGGCTCAACAATAGAAGCAAGAGATGCAACCGCCTAAGGCCCCCAAATAAAAGAAGGCCCCACTTGTAAAAAAAATTTATATATATAATATATTTATTTATATATTTTTGTTAAAAAAATTTTTAAGCATTTTTATTAGTTAATAAAATGCATTAAAAAGGCCCCATTGTATCCTAAAATACAAAAGATTAAAAGGGAAAAAAAAAAGTCAAAGCTCAGCTAACAGAATTAAATTTTAGGAGACAAATGTATTAACCCATTCTTGAAATATGCTAAAATTAAAATTAATAGCAGACAAATTTATTAATAATATAATGTAATTGTCTTGAAATATGCTAAAATAGAAATTATAAATGTCAAAAACAAAAGAAAAACCTCTCATCTCTCTATCTCTCTGCCTCTTCATCTATATTCTTACAGTCTTACCTTTTTTTTCTTCATTTTCATCTTGATTTTTGATCTTTTTCCATCAACTCAATCAGCCCCTCTAGCTTGAAATTTTTCTTTGTTGATTCCAGCATACCAGTCTACCAACCGGCACTCATAGAAGGTATTCTTCTGCTTCAGTTCTTCCCCTCTTTCTCTTTGTCTTTCCGAAAATCAATACTCAAGGGTCTTCTATTTCTTTAACTTAAATTATATATATTTTTAGTTTGTTTCACACTTTCACTGCACTGCACAGCTGTTTGATGGGGTGGGACACATTTTTTGTTATGATGGATGGTTCACAAACTTCTCACTTTTTTTTTTTATAGGAGTATAGGTCTGCCACGTTTGTGGGCTGTACAGTACAGCCCACAGACGTGACAGACCACTGACCACAGTTTCTTTTTTTTTGGTTAAAGACCACTGACCACAGTTTTTTGGTTGGACGGTTTCTCACTTTTTTTTTTTTTCTTCTTTTTTTTAATCTGTCACTTTATTTATCATTATAAATTATTATGCCAATTAATAATTTGATTTGTATTATATCAACTCATTTGTATTATAATGACACTAATTTATTAAATTAATTTTTATTTATGCAGGTTTAAACTTTCAAGTGGTCACGATTTTAGAAAAATTGCAATAATCAGGTTCTATTGTTCTATACTTTAAATTTTATTTTTAGTTAAATTATCATTTTTAATTATAAATTGCGTTTTATTTATCTATAAATATTTTCTCATTATAAATGTCTACTAGAAAATATTTATCCAGATATGAAAAACATCTTAAAAGGAGAAAAATTGAAAAACAAATTGAATCTCAAAAATGATCTATGGATAAATTTGTTACTAGTATTAAAAAAAAACACAATAGAAAGTTTGGGTGAAAATATTACAAATGAACAAGAAACTTATCAAAAAGAGTTGGAAGATGATGAAATTATACAACAAAAAGAGCAATAATTCAAAGAAATTATTAATATTTAATTATAAAAAGGCCCCATTTAAAATTTTCGCCTAAGGCCCCAAAACTTGTTGAGCCGGCCCTGGAGACAACTCAATGTCATTTCCCACCGTGTCATCTAAATGCAAGGTTTCCCCTTTTGAAATTGAGAGGGCAAGATCATGTACAAGATCATGCATCTTGCAGCTTACAATATCACCATAATCATCCCTTTTTATATATTGGAACAAGGAATTTGCCAATAAAATATCGAAATACTTGAAACCGTTATCCTCCGGCGAAAAATGTTCCTGAGTTGGTTGGAGGAACCCTTCAGCCATCCAATGTTGAACTAGTTCTTCCTTTCCCATTTTATAATCTTTAGGAAAAATTGCACAATATGTGAAACACCTTTTTAGAGATGGTGAATAAAGATGATCGAAGCTTAATTTTAGTATGGATAAGATTCCATTGCTATCAATTAGGGAATTCCAAACACTACTATTTTGAATTGCCAACCATTCACTTTCCTCCTTTTTACAATACATTATCCCTCCTAAAACTCTCGCAAGTAATGGAACCCCACCACATTTTTTTGCGATCTCCTTTCCAATAGCCTCCAAATTTGGAGTTAGTGGAATTTTTTCATTAAGAGATACTTTTTTCTTAATTATGGACCAACAATCATCTTCTGATAGTTTTTCCAATTGACGTCGAGGAAATGTCCCCATAATTTCAGCCACCTTGTCACTACGAGTTGTTACAATAATACTATTTCCCACATTCAAGTTCATTCCTATCAGAGAACTCCTTAAAGTCTCCCATTTCACAAGATCTTCATTCCATACATCATCAAGTACGAGAATATATTTTTGACCTTGTAACTCTTTTTGAAGGCATTCAAGTATTGTATTCTTATTTTTTAATGGACTTGACTTACAAGTAAGGGATTCAAGAATCTCTTCTAAAATCTTTTTATCTTCAAACTCAGTGGAGACACATACCCATATTGTCTTATCAAAATGTTTTTTTACTAACTCATGACTGTACACTAATTTTGCTAGAGTTGTTTTTCCCAAACCTGCCATTCCTACTATAGGAATGACCGAAAGTCGTTCTTTGGCTGCATTAAGCAACAACTCTACTATTTCTGAGACAAGATCTTTCCTTCCTACAACTTCAGAATGATCAAGAGAGGAGTCTGTCTCTCGGTGGCTTGGGATAATCTTAGGATTGGCATTTACTAATTCGACTCTAGTAAGTCCATATTGATTTGCTTCATCATTAATTCTCTTTAGCGATTCAGCAATAGCCTTAACTTTGTTGGCCATCTTGCAACGAAGTGCAATGGGATTTGAAAATGAAAAGAAGAAGCATACCTTTCTCTTCATTTGATTTCGGATCTCCACCTTTCGCTTGAGAATCTCATAAGCAAGCTCGTCCAGCACATCATCAGCATCATAAGCAACATCTTTAAGCCTCTGCAACCAAAGCCTCACAAACTCTTCTCTCACTAGCCTTCTCTCTGCATCAGCCAACACAGCTTGAATCATGGTTAATGAGTCACGAAGCCGTGTCAGCTCATCTTTGAAACCCCAAGCAACGCTGATCTGCTCAGTAGCAAGTGAAATCAGCTTGCCTAGTATTTCCTCAGCAACAACACTAAGGACAGTCTCAGCCATCTTCGGTTTGGTACTGTGGCAAGTCAGAAATAAGCTCTCAGTATTTGGAAGCAATAGAAGAATTGTGATGTTAAAGACTAACAACAACAATTAATAATGTAGATGGAGGGAACCCTATCAGCAACATGCACTAGGCACACATGATTAGATAAGGTTCCTTCTAGTCTTCTACGTATATGGGACGTTGTGTGATGTGAACAGAACCCTGTTACGTTTAGTTTAGTTCGAGGCAGTTTGGATCCACGTTCCGTTTAGTTTCCTGCGTGACCCCCTTTTTTTTTTTTTCACGCGGTTTCCCCCATAAGTGGTTATTGTTCATAAACAGTAGCAGTAATTTTTGACCAAATCTTCCGTAAACAGTTCATCCATACACTGTTTACGGATCCACAAATTTCATTTTTTGTAATTTTTTCACTAAAAATGGGTCCCACGATACTATTCATATATTTAAAAATTATTTTGCTACAGTATTTTCAGTTTTTAGTTTTCAGTTTTAGCAAAATAAGTTCTATTTAAACAGACCTTCATTAGAAAATTGATGATTTAAAAAGGAATTATTTGAAATATTTCCCACCTTATGCTTTGAATTTTGAAATGAATAATGCATATTTAAGACCCCAATTAAATTAATTGGATAAGTCTCAAACAACTTAAAAATAAAATCATTGATTATTTAAGATAATATCATAAATGGATTTTCTTTGAAAGTTAGGTTCGGTTTGTTACTTTGTTTCATGGAAAGTGGTGGAAAATTATTTCAGTGGAAGACTTCTTCTTACTTTCTTTCTTTCTTTTTAAGTTTCCTTTTTTTTTTTTTTTTTTTTTTTTTTTTGAAAATCATCTCAACTTAATGATTAAAAGGCATACACTTAATAGCCTTTTTTAAAAAAAAAAAAAAAAAACCGAACTTAATGATAAAAAACTATCAGACCAAAAACTATTTGATCAAATCTTTAAAAGAAGGCAAATATGGGCCGTTATATTATCTTATAATTGTTCATGTGAAAAGAAAAGTTTCCAAGGCTGTTTCATGTCTTTTCCTCCTCTCTTCTCTCTCCTAATGCTGCCTCTTTTTTCCTTGAAAAATATTAAAATTTAGAACAAGTAGGCCAACACTTGAATAATTGAGACGGGTTTCTTTGTATTTCTTAATTATCAAAGCAAGGACAATTTCTCAATTATTATAAAAAGCAAGCCCACCACCACTTGCAGAAAGAAGATGGACTTATTTGTATTTCTAAAGTAGGAGTACCATTGGACTACCACTCGCCGAAAGACCATCACATGGCTAAAGAGATGGATCCTGGATTGGACTAGTCATGTTTTTCCTTTTCTTTCAATAAAACTACACAACATTTTCATTATAAATTCGTAAAAACTTAGTTGAAATAAATCTTAGTTGACAAATTGTTAATAATTGGTAAATATATATATATATATATATATATATATATATATATGAGAACAGGTCCAACCCAATTACAAAAACAGCCCACTAGACTAAAGTATATGCCATTCTATTCAACACTCCTTAAAATTGAGTGTCCAAAAGAAAGAAAGAAAAATAACAAAAGGGAAGAAATATCATGTAAGATCCAAGTGCTCTCAAAATTTTGGGTTTGAGTTACTGGTGACACGGCATGGGTTGTGCAGCCTTCAATGTCTAAATCTGTTGAGCAAGGCTATGGTATCATGATCATGATTATCGATTATATTCTTAAGGCAATGACAACCATTCATCACTCTTCAAATCAAACATATAAGTATATAACAGCTCATTCCATCACAAAAAGGTTTCATTTTTCCAATTTGGAGTAGCTCTCTCTAATCCTCATTTCCAAAAACTAAATTATCCTACATTACAATACAAACATAAAATTCATGACTGCTAATGATCTATATTACTTGATAAACATCAAAAGTAAGCCCCATCTGCCAATGTCCTCTTTGATGTACTAATGTAGAGAACTGCATGAAAGAGATAACCTAGTCATTGATATGGGGAAAAAAAATTGAATAATTATAGTAAAATAACAAGTCATCCTTTAAAGTACCATTGTTTCTAAGAATGAAGGCATCACCATACCATTGTTTCCGATGTACTAATGTTTGCTCCATCGCTATATTCATATACCCATCTAGACATGCAAGAATGCCTGCACATGAACATTAAAGCGCATTATAATAGCCTATGAGTGCTTTTTTTCATAACACATGCAGAACTAAACAAAGTAGGGCACACCAACCATCACTAGAGATCTGCTTTGACCCATTAGCGGTATATTCTATTGTTAGACACAATTTTTTTTTTTTTTTTTGTAAGAAGTAAAAGTGGGGTTAGACACAAATCAATAAATAAAATTCAATTACTTATCACCACCGTATAAGCCTAGCCTCCCCCTTGATGCAGGAGTAGATTGCATAACATGGATGATGATGACATGGCAAGGTGACGAGGTACGAGTAAGTGACATGGCACAAGGCCAGCCAAGCCTAAGGGCTGAATTTCAACTGTCACGTCACATCACAAGCCAACTCGTGCCATTTCAGTATGCCATGTCATCATCATCAATGCTATGTATACTCCTACATCAACCCCCACCCCCCCCCCCCGGCAGGTTTTTTTATTTTTTTTTATTTTTATTTTTATCTTTTCTTCCCCTTCCGATAACCCAATTTCATTTTCTTATCATGGAGATCTTAAAGACAAGTACCATAATATACAAAAAGACTAGCCAAAAATTTCCATTTACAAATTTGTGGAAATCCGATAAACAATCTTTAAATAATGTACCTAAAATCAGTAATCAATATATATGTGGATATCTGATAAACAATAAGGACCAAGTTATGCAATATATATAAGGGAAGGATACCTCCTCTATATGTAAACTATGTGATAGATGGTAATTATGTCAATAGTGGGGAAATCAATAAATTTAAAATCAATTATGCATTCAAAGCTGTTAAAATTCAAATAATTACAGCTTGCAAAATGATGGAGATACCAATCAAGGTCTAAGAAGAAGTACTCAGAAAAAGGCAGCAATTTCTTTCCAAAGAAAAGAAGGTGAGCTCAGAGAGAGAACAATTGAAAGATTAAAACAAAGATGGTCATTATAACTATATAAGAAAAATAAAACATAAAACACTTCCCTCAAATGAGAAAAGTTACCAAACTCTTTCTTTTTTATATAGAAAAATATATAATATTAATTGGCCAGTCCATATTTAAAAAAAGATAAAAATAAATAAATAATGAAAAAGAGATTTCCTGTAGAATTGGAGACTTGGAGTCATCTAGAATCCCTAGATGAGAAGAATGTTGCTATGAGACAAATTACGCTTCCATCAAGAACCAGCCACACATACACAAATAGAGACTAGAAACAATGCTTCACAAATAAGAAATAGGGAGAATGACCTCAATAATCTACTCCAGAATTCAGTTCAACAACAAAAGGTCGTCCACGAATTGATTTGAGGAAATCTCCAGGAGTTTTCATAGTAGCTGATCCTTTCTCTCCACCTCCACTCATTTTGCCTATCTAAAATCTGATCTTTCTCTCCTCGATGATAGAACAATAAAATAGCAAAAGTTAAATTAACTAATTATTAATAAACTTCAGAAATAAACTCCAATTGGTCTAAGCAATATTATCTCACAAAAGGTTAACGAAATATGATTTGCTAAAATAAATGGACTAGTCATCAAACAAGACTAAGAGAATTTACTCCAACTTAGTTTTAAAACTCCAAATAAACAACTTCTCTTAGAGAGACATGCAAAACCTAGACCATAGTCCGAGCACAACTTTCTTCTCTGCTCAGCATGCCAATATATAGTATGCCAATGAAAAGAAATTACAAAACTCATTTTCTAAGCACAAAAGTCTCACAACAGAAAGAACAGTAAGACACTAATACTTTGTCTAGTTTCAAGAATAGCAAAATACCAAATATCAATTAAAAGGCACTTATATAGTTATATTAGTACAAACTAGTAAGAATTCTATCTCACATTGAAGTTGATAGGCTGTCACAAACCATAAAGCATTAGAGACCAATGCAAAAGGTAGATTTTAACAATGAAACATATAAAGTCACAAAACAAGCATGAAAAGATTTTAACAGATGCCAGTTTTCTAAATTGGACATCTTTCACACTACAGAGTATTCAAATAAATACAATCCTCAAGTCCATGCCTTGATAAAGCTTCAAACAGCATCACCTTCAAATGCATGTTTGTCTCTGCATTAGAAAAAAGTCATATAAGGAACTTCCGCATAAATCTGCTCTCCGAAATTATAAGGCACATTGTAGCATTTTTAATCCTACACCACACAGAGTGTGATGAGTAATATTCTGTTATTCTCCTCTCTTAATGTAACACCCCAAAATCATTAGCTATAAAAGTCTATTTAATCTGAATAATCTATAAAAATATTAAATAAAAGATACTAGAAATCTTGAATCTCATCACAAAAGTCAGAGCTCTAATTCACCAAATACAAAACATCCTTAAAATAATTCTCCAATACAATGTTTAATTCCATAAAATAATAATAAAATCCTCAGTTCTACAAAAATAGTTCATAACTGTTGTCTCCCAAGAATCTCTACTCCAAAAACCCCTCTAATGTATCTGTAAAGGGAAATAAAGGGGGGTGAGATAACTCAATAAGTGGAATTCACTAACATTGGGGTGTGGGAACAAACCTTCAATAAATAATTCTTACAGCAATTTCATAACTTGTAACTCATCAATATTTATCATTAAATATTTCATGTAAAAGAAAAATATCTTTATATCGTGAGCCATCATAATATATATATATATATATATATATTAATACCATCACTTAAACAATTTCCTAGGCTTTTCTTGTGGTCAACGTTAACGCCCCATTGACAGGGTGTGATGCCCCCTTTTTGGGACTGGAACCTCCTTTTCATCCCCTTTCTTAAGGATGGCTCCTTTGGAACCTAAAGGTGCACTCCCTTGCTAAGGAGCTTCCTTTTTGGATCCTCAATATTTTACTCCCTTGCTAAGGAGCTATCAAATGTGCATTGTCCCCTTTTTGGGACCGTCCTTTGCTAAGGACTAGCTGCAGTATGATTGTCCCTTTCTAAGGACTAAATACCATACTGAACTTCTGATCACGACTTGCCATAGGTTTTCAAAACATATACAAGATGCTCACACAGATAATCCATTCAATATTCTAGAAAATATAAGGATATATCACACATACAAATTTAAATAGATTTAGGTTGTCCCACAAGTTTTTAATAAAACGAATAATTAATGTGCACATCAAGAAATTATAAAATATTCATTTATATGTATAGAATAACAATATATTTCTTTGATATATAATAGTTTAATAACAAACACTGTTTGGGAAAACCCCCAAAATTAGTAAACACCACTTACCTCTTAGTTGCAAAATTAAAAGAAATCAATCTCATTTGAATCACAACAATTTAGTAGAATTAGAACCTAGCAACACCAAAAAATAGGTTCATCAATACACAATTTTTCACTTAAAAATCTATTTTCACACTTAAACGGTTTTATCCTAGACAATATCGATATATCTAAAATTCTTCATTTATTCATCTAACTATCCAATTTACTATTGGAAGCCACGTATTGTCTTAATTTGTTGCTTAGCATTCCCTCTTGATGCACTGGATGTCCATAGACTCTAACATTATATATATAAATATATATATATATATATATATATATTCAACTTAACATTGAAGGCCATGTGAGATTGCTTTAATCTATCAATCTAGTGCTAGAATGCTCTCTTGAAGCCGTTGGACATCTACTGACCTTAATATTATATATATATATATATATATATATATATATATATATATATATATATATATATATATATATATATATATATATATATATATGTATTCAATCTAACATGGAAAGCCACGTACAAGCCTTATATCAATCTAGTTGCCTATTGCCCTTCTAATGCCGCTGGACAAGGATTTAGACAATAATAGAAGTGTGAAGATTGATCAGTCAACCATTGTGGCTATGTGTGAATGCAACAATCATAAGCACTCTTTTCACTTTAACGTAGTGACAAAGCAATTGATAAAGTCCAAGTCTATTAGATACAATTTCAAAGCTGTTGACATGCAACCATATTTGACCATTCTTTATCTAATATAAAAACAATATAGGACATCTTTTCCCTTAATGTAGGGATAGGTGGAGATTCATGAGAACAACGTCTCTTACTTCCTTTCCATGACACATTGACCAATCTTTATCTAATATAATACAATTATAGGAGCCCTTTTCTAATAGTATAATGATAGTCTAGGTTTATATCAATTGCTAGCTATTGACTATTCAAACTTCTTAAATCTTGATCATGAGAAAATCATACCCGAAGACTCCAACTGAATGCCACAGTGAAAAAAGACGAAGTTCAATAGTTGGCTGAAGCAAAAAGGAAGCCTCTATCAGTAAAATACACGTGTGACTAAAAAGAAAGAAGGTTAGGGTTTTCAAGGCCCATATATTTACTTATGCTAACTCACTTGGGCTTCATATCCCATAGTATTTATCTTATTTTTAATAACTTAGGCCCAAATTAATTTAATCCATTTAATTATAGGCCTCCTTTAAAATTTACATATAATAATTTAATTGGTATCAAAATTGTGGGGTGTTACACTTAAACTCAGGAGCTACCAAGGAACTCTAATGTCCTATTAAGAAACTAACCAAATATTTGGCAAAAATGTGATTCCATACTACATGTGCCTCAAAAGGGTCCTAAAAAATTACCCCATTGATCATAAAATAGTTCATTTATCTTCAATTTGCATCCAAACATTATCTTATTTTAAGAAAACAAGACAAACCCAAATTTAACCTATAGAATCTTTAAAAAGAAAAAATAGAAACACCTATAAACAGTATTTGAAATTGCCTTTTTTTTTTTTTTAAATATAAATTGTATCCACATAAGAACATCATCCACAATAAAAAGAGAACAAAAATCAAGCACATTCATAAGACAAATATGCTTAATGGATTTATGCTAATACAAATGTTTGTGTTTCTTCAGAGGACTCAAGGTACCCATATACAAACAGCTCATTAAAATTCAAAACCTTGACCAAAACAGTAACGAAACCAATGCTCTAAATCCATATATATATATATATATATGTTCAACTTGAATCCATATACTAAAAAGTACCAAGAATATTGAAAGAGATAAAGATCAATAAACATACCCTTTTGGTTAACTTGCTTGATCTTTGAGACTGAACAAGCGCGCAGTTCTTTTTTGAGCTGTACAAGAAAAAATGAACTAACTGGGTCGCAATAGAGCTACGACGTCGTTCTTGTTTCTAGGTGTGTTTTAGATAGGGTATGCCATTATTACCTTTTTTGGGGCGTAGTCTGATATAACTTGTAGTCTATACCTTTTTGGGGTTTGAGTGAAGCCATGCAGCTAATTGTGCCTAGGTGGCAATTTGTTTTTAATTATAGATACTACAGAATTTCGGTCAGTATCCATTTTCCGGTGATTGCCTTTTATTTTCAGGTTGAATTTTGGTATACGTGATTTCAAACTTCATATCTCTTATTCCACAACTAAAAAACTACTAATTGAACTAATAGAAATTTATGCAGGGGGTTGAAATTTAATTGTGTTGCTATAGAGTGCATTCACCAGCCTTGTCTAGGGGTGTCAATTTGGGTTAGCGTGTCGGGTTCGTGTGGTGTCAAGGTAGGGGTATTCGACTAAATGGCTCAACCTTAACCCGACCCATTTAATAATAGTGTCATGATCCTTCAACCCTAACCCGATCTGTTAATAAGTCGGGTTGACCTAACCCAACCCATTTGACACGCTTAATAAACAAGTCGTGTTAGGTTGACACGAATGTAACACAACCCATTTCAACCTGCATAATATAAACTATAACATCCATCTAGAAATACTTTTTTTTACGTCCCAAAAAGCAGTGCATACACTTCAAGTCTTCAACCCACATTCAAAATAATATAGTTCAATGAAAATATAACATTCATTTAGAAAATAAATTCTTTACACTCCAAAAGAAGTGCATACACTTTAACCCAAATTCAAAATAACTAAGTTTAACAAAAATAAAATAACATAGTTCAACAAAAATATAATATCCTTGGAACTCGTCAAATACTAAGTATTAATATTGAAAAAATTTGAGTAAACAGTAGACTAATCCTGACTATGACAACGATTATCATCCATAGATTCTTTGTTGATGTCCAAATTCATAACATCTTCCACAAGCTCATCCAATTTCATTTGTGCAAGTTCTATGCCCAAAAAAAAAAAAAAAAGTATTAGTAGTTCTAGAGTCTGTAAAGTTTCAATTTCCAATTATATCCCTTATAAATTTTTGTAATTACTTACTTTTCTTTTTAAATTTAAAATATATGCTGGATATAAAA
The DNA here is from genome assembly GCA_029955455.1 of Quercus agrifolia. Taxonomy (NCBI): domain Eukaryota; kingdom Viridiplantae; phylum Streptophyta; class Magnoliopsida; order Fagales; family Fagaceae; genus Quercus; species Quercus agrifolia. The sequence goes on along the minus strand of JARQAD010000012.1, from coordinate 12,294,353 downwards.
GGTATTTGACAAATCTAAAATAAAATAAATATTTATTTGTTATACGGGTTAAACGGGTTGTGTTAAGTGGGTCATTTCGGGTTGACACAAATAAATTAGCGTGTCAAATGTGTCTATGGCGGGTTATGCGAGTTGATTCGCTTATGACACATTTCTTATCGTGTCATTTTTGGGTCGACCCGTTTATAATCTAAACCCATTATGGTCCAACCCTAACCAGAAAAAACCCGTGTCTAGTTCGTGTTATGTTCGCGGGTTGGGTTGAACATTGACACCCCTAGCCTTGTCAAGTTGTCAGGTAAAAGTACACCCAGAAAGATTTACTTATTTTATATTGTTAGTACACACAAAAAGCTTTATTGTGGGAGGGTCATCTAACTTAATGAATTTTACAACATGTTGAAGTGATAGATTATGATTAGTGTAATATCACTTTTACATGAGACCACCATTAATATCAATTTTATTGTACATCAATAAATCTATTGTGTCATTAGACTTATGTAAAAATAAAAACAAAAAAACAAAACAAAAAAGACGTTATCACTAATTTCCCTCCACACCCTAAAAGGCCGTTTTATGTTGTTAGTTACACTATTGTAGGGTGTGTGTTACAATAGGAGATCAATTTCATTAGAATATTATGAGGTTAAATAATCACATTCATAATTTCTTAACAATTTTAACTTGTAGGACAAACAGTAATTTATCATGGTAACAAAGTAAGTAATCTTGAGTTCAAATTCTATCTACACTAGCTCTCATTTTAAAAAGTTAAAAAATCTCATGCATTATGTCTCGCTTATTAAGAGGGAATTTAGGTTCACACATGATCTAAAGTTGTGAAACTAAACAAAGAACTTGCATTGGACACTGGCCAAAACTTTTCAGTCATTGTGTGCAGATGCTCTTGTGGGTAGAGCTTGCCAAATATCAAGTTTATTATTTCTTTTGTTTAGCGCCTTTTCTTGTAGTAATCCAGCTATTTTGTGCTATTTGTATTTGTTTCTGGAAAAATGAGGACATTGGAACCTGGTTGATTTCTTTCTATATCTCTGTATTTATAATTTTATATTTCTCTGTGTTGGAAAAATGAGGACAAGGGCATCGGGTTAATCACTAGTAAGAAAAAGTCCAAAGCAATTATATACAAAAATGCTTGGGAAGATAGAGAAATTATGAACAAGACAGTCATGAATACATGTGCTCAGGTAAATGAGTAGACATTTACATCAATAACTTGGATAGTCTTTAAGCTACCTGATCGAATCAAATCTTATCCCTACAACTCGGCCAAGGTGGCAAAGGGTTTTGAGGGCTACTAGTTCAAATGTCAACTTGGTCTTATTTGAGAGAGATTCTAAAAGAATTTTTATGGACAAAACTTAAGCACAATTCTTTAGCCGTTGTATCTTAGGTTTCCTAATTAAATTCAACCCTGTGATTGCAATAGTCAAGAAGCCAAACAGTTTAATTAATTATCCTTGGGAGAGGATAACATTATTTTTGCTGTATTGATCAATGCAATCAAATTGTTAGATTTAATTGAAGAACCTATAATACAACACCTAAGAAATTGTACCTAAATTTTTCCCAATTTCTATTGTTCTCCCTTGAGCTAAGAAGGGACCGACTGTTCTTGTAAACCACATATCACAAATGGTTTACTTTCCAATCCCAAACTGTTCCTAATTTTCTGTAGTCCAAGCTAAGATAATCTTTTCAAAATCAAGAAAAGTCTGTAACACTTTCTTCACTTATGCTTCAATCTTTCATGAAGAAGAAAGATGTATTCATGATTTACCAAACTAAGATCCCTCTGCATCCTTGCGTTCAAGCACCCGCCATGCTTCCTCTTCTGTAGCAGGAACAACATTCCGAATCTTCAGTCCACTTCTCATAGCCTCAGGATGGACCGAGAATGTAAAATAGAATTTGTTGGACACCTGTTCAATTGTAAAACATGAAACAAAACAAAGACATTTGCATTCTAAGCTCTGCAGCTTATAAATACAAACCAGGATGGTAGGTGAAATCATCCCATTTCATTTCACAGTGCATTTAATATATGTTTGTTATGTCTTTCATAGCATTTGATATGAGTGCATTTGCTTGAATATATTCAATATTCTAAGTGGATAGATTCTCATGAAAACTATCCTTTGTAAGGTTGAAATCATTTTTGGTCACTTTTAACCTAAATCATTTTGCTTCTCATTATTTGCGTGGATAAATAATGTCTACTCCAAAGGTTAAATTTGTGGTTCAGATGCAATTGGAACACCAGAAATGGAAAAAGTTTTATTTTCATGTCCATGCAGAAGCCCCCTGCCAAAAAAAAAAAAAAAAGCTCACCTCACTGCGCCGGAACTCAGGCCTTGTAACATGTGCAACAACTTCCACATTTATCAGAGGTTCAGCTGGGTTCTCAAGTTCAGTGTAGAGCACACAGGACTTGAACCGGAGGAAATTTTCAACATCCACCTGCACCAGCACAATAAATTTTTAAATCCCATTGACATACACTGATATTTGCTGAAAATTTAATAATACTAACTGCTCAATGCAAGTCCCAAAACTGATTAATTCAAATTTTTTCAGCTATTACAAAGTGATTATCACTGCAGAAATTTTACTTAAAACAGTTTTGTTTCCAACTACATTAGAATTTCACAATCAATGTAACTTTCACATGAGAAATTGACAGTTCAAGTTTTTCCCCAGGAGATCTAATCTGGCCCATATTAGCTTAAGACGTTTCTGAAGTTACAATGTTTGGAAGTAGTTTGTCATCTATAGCCACAACTAAACTACTTATTTTACCACCAATATCATCAATAACAGATATATTACATAATTAGGCACGAACATTTGAACAGAAAGAATCTAGGTGGTTGGGAAGTATGATACATGGGCATATCTACACCTAAAGTACCCATGTCAAACACGGCAGTATATCAGTATATATATGTATGAGATGTGTCTATGCTTGCCTAACATGAACCATTCAGTTGTATTTGATTGTGAGAAATGATTTCCAGGATATTTGAAAATAGAAGTATGGCTGACAGTTCACTGTGTGATAAAAGTACTTTCAAATGGTCCTTGGATGCATATGAAAAAATATGTGATCTAATGGTGGATTTGTTAAAATTCACTTTCAATAAAAATATATTGAATAAGGTTTTAACCTTAGGTTACAACTAATTTTGTGGCTAAATTTTGTTATTTTTAAAATAAACATGAAAAAATAAGAAATATTTTTGTGAGAATTAAAAAAAAGAAGCAATCAGCAATCAAAATTTTTTTTTTTGAATCATAAATTTTTTTGGATAATATAATATATCAGCAAGCGAGATCTAAACCTAATTATTATTTTCTTAAACTAATTTGATAGTTGAAAAGAATAATTTAAATATTAAAAATATCAAGACGTTCTAATTGTGCTATTAAGTATCCGTTTGGATGGCTTATTTTTTACTAGTTTATTTTACTATTCAACTTACTTTTATTACTATTCATGAGCTTTACTACACTTTTTGATACTATTTATGGGTTTCACTATACTATTTCAGTTAACTTTTACTTTTATTTATAGTACTTTCAACAAAAAGTTTTCAGTTTTAGCAAAATAAGCGAATTCCAAACAAACCCTAAATATGAAAGAAAAGTGAAAATTTTTAATAGCATTTTTGGTGTCTAGCACTTTTGTTATTTTATATTATTATATATATAATTCAAGACTCATTTATGTGTATAACTAACTTTAGTTGTTGCAGACTTATTTGTAGTAGGTACCAAATCTATACAATAGATAATATAATAACGAAGGCTTTGCATTTAATTTTGTTAATTGTTCTCTCAAAAAAAAAAAAAAATTTTGTTAATTGTTAAGCATATGTTGCGCCATTATTTGTAGTAGGTTACAATTCTATGCAATAAGATAATATAATAACAAAGGCTTTGCATTTAATTTTGTTGAGCATATGTTGTGTCATTAACAACCTATTATGTCATGTCACTAGCAAAATCAGTTTACGACTTTTTGAATTTTTAGATATTTCATTCCCCATCTTACTGTTGCACGATGTTATACATTTTTTTTCTTCATTTTTTGGACTGTTTTTCTCCCCCATAATTTCTCATTCCACCATTACTCTTCATCAAACCCTTCTTCCATCTTCTTTTTCTTATAAATTTTTAAGGATAAAGTTAAGATACAAATTTGGTTGTAGATTAAAACTACAACTTTACTAAATATCTTTTTATTGAATATGAATTTTGATAAATCCACCATTGGATTACATTATCTTTTCATATCCTTCATACTTGAAAAATTTTCAAGAAATCAAAGATAAATAACTATGTTATCAATTAATTATTTAAATTGAAAGTTTTTGTAGTATAAAATTATACATAAAAAATAATTTTATCGATAATATAGTAAATAACATCCGATTAATACAAAATTTGATATGTGTGTAAGAGCATAAAAAACATGTAATTCAATAGTTATATTTTTAAAATATGTAACAATATTAATTTTTTTAAGGGAAATGTTAACAAGCACGGTGTGGTGTTTGTTAAGGTTTCTCTAATGTGAGTCTTACGTAATAAAAAAATGTGATAAATGAAAGAAAAAGACATAAAAATACTTATAAAGCTGAAAAATGACATAAAGTTGCAAAAAAAGACAAAAAAATTATCAGAACAAAGTCAACAAAATTGTTGTTAACCCTTTTAAAAAAAAGAATTAAGTTATAGCTTAAGATTACAACTAAGTTTATAGCCAAATTCTATCTAATTTTCAATTACTCCTTTTGCATCTCTCTCTCACATTCATTTCAAGTTTTATTTTACCAACAACAAAAAGAGGTTATTTCTGTCCACTTCCTTTTTCTTTTGGTGGATTTTAATGGTCTTGCACATCTATTTTGTGCTGATATATTTTACTATTTTTGGCAGATATGTCTTGGATTATGCATTTTTTGCTATTTTGGTGTTTTACGTTCCCTTCACAAGTCCTTCCTCTCTTCTCACTTTGGTTTGGTTTTAGTTTCGATTAATATTTAATTGTTTTAAAAGTGAAAATTTGAGTTTTACACGATACTTTGTCTATATATTTATAATTTAGTACCAATTGTTTGAGTGATTGTTTATTATAAACTTTATCTCATATGTATGATAATAATATAATATTTCTTTTGAGATAGAGTTTAAATTTATAATACATGTTTTATGATAATTGTTAGGTTCTAAAGACTTAGGTTTTATGTATTTAGAATCCTAATTTGTATTGTTGGCAAACCATGATCAAAACAATGTATTTAAGTTGTTTTAGAAGTGCTCAAAGTTGGTTTTTTGTTGTAAAGTTGGAATAAACTACTGAGCTAATTAAAAAAACTATTTCAGTACATTTCGATCGATCGAAGCTTAGGCTCGATCAATTGAAAATCGTACCTGACGTTTTTTTAATTAGATTTTCCAACTCAGCCCTAAGTGCTTTAATTGGTTTAGGTTTCTAATTTACCCTAGGTATATAAAGGAAACCCTAGCCACGTTTTTGTGTTGCTCATATTGCGGTTTATGTGAATCTCTTGTGAGATCTTTGAGGAGGTTTTGCTTCACATAAACTTAGGGTTTTCAAGGAGAAGAATTTTCTACACCTTGATGATCATTCCAATTGCTGCCATTGAAGTTTAAAGAAAGCACAAGCAGGTGTGCTTGTATTTGGTGGAGAATCCAAGAAAGAATGAGTCCGTGGATTTGGAGCTTACACGTGGTCGTGTCAGTAAGTTCTACTGGTGGGAAGCAATAAGAAGTCGAGCGTGGGGGCTTGTAAGTCTTATTATATGAACTTCGATTATTTCAAGATAGTGGATTCAAGTTTACCTTAATGATAGCTAGATTAAATCCTCCCCAGGTTTTTACCGGTTTGGTTTCTTGGGTGATCATATCTTTGTGTTATTTATATTTTCGCTGCTATACTTGATATGATTATTTGATTGTGTTAACCTAGACTTAATTAATTTGACTAAGTAACAACTTGGCTAAATTCCTAGGTTAATCCAATTGTGTTTTAAGGGGTCTAAAAACTAACAAGTGGTATCAGAGCAGGTAGCTCTTTTGTTTTTGATCCTTTGATCTTTGAGCTGATCCTTGACCCTTGTTGTCATGGAACACGGACACTCTCTGGTTATTCCTCCTCACTTTGATGGGAATAATTATGCTTATTGGAAAGTAAGGATGAAAGCATTCTTGAAATCCATTGATGAGAGAGTCTGGAATTCCGTTGAATACGGATGGGAGAAGCCCACTACTCCTGTTAGTGAGTGGCAAACTTCTCAAAAAGAAGCAGCTGTGTTCAATAGCAAGGCTATGAATGCTATCTTTAACGCTGTTTCTATGAAGGAATTTAAAAGAATCTCAAATATTGGGGTTGCTCATACTGCTTGGAATATCCTCCAAACTATGCATGAAGGCACAAAGGCTGTCAAAATCAATAAATTGCAGCAATTAACTTCTAAATTTGAAAGCATTAGAATGTCTGATGATGAATATTTTGATGAATTCTATGCTAAACTGAATGATATTGTTAATTCTGCTTATAACTTGGGTGAAATCTATGATCAACCTAAAATTGTTAGGAAGATTCTTAGATCCTTGATTGAGAATTTTAGACCCAAGGTGACTGCCATAACTGAGAGTAAGGTTGTGGATTCCATCCCTGTTGATGAACTTGTAGGATTTCTTCAATCTTATGAGTTGGACCTACCCAAGACTAGCAAATCAAAATCAATGGCTCTTAAGTCAGTTGATGATGTTGAGGTTGGTGGATTTGATGATGAGCTCTCTGTTACAGAGATTGCTTACCTTGCCAAGAACTTTAGAAACTTTCTCAGAAATAACAATAGAAAGGCAAGAGGTGTGAACATTGCTGAACCTAGAAATTTTAGGAAGAATGATCCCATTAAGGTTAACAATAGTGACAAACCTAGAGAAAAAGTAGGTCAATCTTCTAATAATTCTATGGGTCCTCAGTGTTTTGGATGTCAAGGGTACAGTCACATGAAATCTGAATGTCCTACTTACTTGAAGTCTAAGGGTAAGGCTATGGTTGTAACCCTTAGTGATGGTGAAGTTTCTGATGATGAGTCAGAATGTGACGAGGATGGAAACTTCATTGCTTTCATAGCTACTGCTGTAGTGAGTGAAAGCATATCTGCTGAAGAGAACCCTTCTGATGGGGAACTCTCTGAAGATGCAGATCTTCAAGAGGCCTACAATAAACTTTGCAAAGTTACTGCAAAGGATGCTATGAATGTTGAACTTGGCCTGAAGAAAATTGAAACTCTTGAGTTTGATAAGAAGAATCTGCTTGTTAAACTGTTTGATGCTAATGAACTTTTGAACAATGTGAAAACTGAGAATATGTTATTACTTGATAAAGTTAAATCTTTGGAACTTGATTTATCTATTGCTAGATCTGCTAGTTCTAAACTTGATCAACTGCTAAGTGTTCAAAAGTCTCCTTTTGACAAATCTGGAATAGGTTTTGTTGAAAGCATCTCTGTGTCTGCTCCCCATTCCACACACTTTGTTCTTTCATCTTCTTCTGAACCTTCTGTGAGTGAAGTTGTGAGTGAAACTGTCAAACCCCCTGTTAGTGAGGTTGTCAAACCTATAAAAGTTTCACCATCTAGGAAGATTAGGATTGATCTGAAAGAATCTAAACCTAAGGAGTCTACCTTTTCTAAGGACAAGATGCATGATAAGCCTGCTTGAGTGTGTCATTTTTGTGGGAAGTCTGGACACATTCGTCCAAACTGTTACAAGCTGCAAGCTGCTAAGAGAGCAAATAAGCCAAAAGTGCCAGTACCTCAAGCACAAGATCCTATAGCACTTATTGATGAATTGGTAAAGGCGCTCAACCTTTATTCAAATCTTGAAGTTGGAAATCACTTTAATGTGAATACAAACTCCAATGCTCGTGGTGCATCTAAAAAGTTTTGGATGCAAAAGACTCAAACTAACTGAGTCTTTCTGACATGGTCCTTGTGCTTCATTGCTTTTCCTTTGTGACCATTGTTCTTTGTTCTTTGGTTTTTGTGTTTTTCTTTTTTTGTATCTAGGATTTGCATTGCATTACATTCATGCATTTCATTCTAGGTGTTTTTTTATTTAATATATATAAAAAAAATAAAAAAATAAAAAGGGAAAGAAAGGAAGGAAAAAGGAAGCACATTTTTGTTCTTGCACTATTCTCTTTGTTTTTGAAAACAAGGTTGGTCAATTTATTTTCACATGACATGTTTGTTGTACTTTGTTTAGCTTTGATGAGCTTATTTATTGCACTTCACTAGTGGAAGCTTTATAGAACATGTTATGTGGGAAAGATGTTTATGGTGTTTATCACTTTGTCCTTATCTTGAAGTCACATGTTATTTGACTGTCGAACTTGAATCTTTTGAGAAAGGCATAAATAACCATCTCACTACTGTGCACTAGCTAATCATGAACACCTTAGTGCATATCATAAGATTTTGTGCTCAAGAAAGTGTAGCACATGCACAAAAAGAACATAAAGTGAAACCTCGGTTTAAATGATAAATCTCTTACATTAAAAATTGGTGTGTACTATTAGGCTGAATGCCAAATCACTTAAATTAAAAATTTCTGTGTATATTAAGAGGAAAATTTCAAGAAACTTACATGATTGCAAGCTTATGTTCTAAGAGATGTGGGAGTTATATGATGTAACTCTTTAGGTGATGGTCTCTTTTAAATTCTATGTGATGAATTTTGTAGACTTTGTGATTGATTTCTGTTCACATATCACCTCACATGTATCTCAGGTTTTTGCTAGTTGCACACACAACACAAGTTACTCTTTGCTAAACTTTGTACATGTAATTGTGTGTGTTTATGGTCTGACTAACCACATTTTGAAAAATACCTTGAGTTTTATGCAAAACTGTTTTGTTGTTTTAAAAATGGGGGAGATTGTTTAAAATCTAAATGTTTGGAAAATTGGGTTTAAAACTTGTGTTTTGGGAGAGCATTTCATCTCATACTCATGCATTTTTTCCTTATATTCAATGCTTTGAGGTAAGATTTCAAAAAATCAGGTTTTTCTCTCAAAAGCTGTTTTTTTCAGAATTTCGATTGATCCAATCTAATTTTCGATCAATCGAAATCTTGCTTTAAAAATTCTGTGAGCCTCTGCCTGGTTCGATTGATCGAACCTGTTTTTCGATCAATCGAACATCGTATTTCAGGTTTTTTAAAAACAGTTCTTTGACTGTTTCAAACATCCTTTTCAAAAAGTTTTTCAACTTTTTCTCTCTCTCTCCGACTTGGCAAGTCTGCACTCAAATTTTTTGTCGTTTTCTTCCTAAATTTTTGCAAGGTTTTCCTCTCTCAAGGCCAGTAAGACCATTCTATCCCTCTTTTTGGTTTTATTTTCATGTTCTCATGCATTTTTTCATGCATTTAAAGGGTATTTTCGGACCTCCTTAGATTTGGGATTTTTGTTGATTCACGGCTATTTTTCTGAAATTGATCATTGGGTTTTGATGGGATATTGTTATATTCATGATTGTTGTTGGTTAATTTGATCAATTTGGGGTTTTATGAAGAATTGAAAATTCTAGGGTTTATGTTGAATCCGATTTGGGGATTTTGTTCAATTGGGTTGAAATTGATGAAATTGGCTTGTTGTTTTGATGTAATTGATCATTCTAATAAGTTTTCTATCTTGTGTAATGATCAATTGGTCAATTTATTTTGAAAAATTAACAAGTGGTTGAAATTTTTTTTGGGGTTTTAATTAGAAACTCTATGCTCAAGCCAATTTTGTGAGTTTGAACTTATTTTGAACTTAATTTACTGCCTTAGCTCATGCATCATGTCATTTAGTCTGATTATGCATCATATAGTTCTTCTTGTTCTATATTTTTTTGGTGCTAACTTGCAGTCTTCCCTTGGTTTTTGATTTTGTTTCTTTTTCCAATTTTTTTGTTGTGTACTCTTGTTCCTTATTCTAGTATCATGCCTAGGAAGACTAGAGCTAATAGGGTTCCCTCTACCCCTTCTGTGTCTCCTTCTAGGGTTCAATTGTTTAGGAACGAGCGTTCACATGAGGCTTATGAGAAACTTAATAGTAAAAGTAAGATTTGGGCTGAGCGTTCTGTGATTCTAGATGAGGTCAATCCAGCCATTAGGGCTAATCTTGAGTCTAGAGGTTGGTTGTCACTCTTAGAGATAGATCATCTACCCCCAACCGCTTTGATTAGAGAGTTCTTCTCTAACCTCTCATGTCACATCTATGATTCCAACACCATTGTTCGAAGTTGGATACGAGGTGTTGAGTTCACCATTACCCCTAGGGTAGTGGCTGAGGCTCTTGGGGTTCCGATTGTCACTAATCCTGTCTATCCCTATGATGAGTCACCTCTTATTGATGAGGTCATGTCACACATCACTGGATCATCTATCCAGTGGGGTTCTGATCCTCAGATCACGTCTTCTATGCTTTCTGAGACCGCATATTTGTTTCTTAGAGTTGCGTGTCATTCCTTGTGGCCCATTTCTCATCTCCACACCATCCCTCTGGAGCGATGTGTGTTTTTATATGCTTTTATATCTGGTGCCTCTATCAGTTTTCCTCACTTATTCCTTCGTTCTTTGAACAAAGTTCATAGGAGCTCTGCCATAGGACATGTGCTTATATATCCTATTTTCATTCATAGGATTCTCTTGTTTCTAGGTCTAGCTAATTTTCCTTCTAGTGAGCCTGTCCATGTTGTTGGTCCCCTAGGTGCTACCTTCCTTCGACAGAGGGTTGCTCATCTGAGAGCTGATCCTTCGATCTTTTGAGGTGCATCCTCTAGTAGTGTCCCCCTTCCTCCCTCTTCTGTAGGTGCTGCTAAGACTTCTGGTGCTACTGCTGCTGCTACTGATGTTCCTCCACCAACTACTTCGGATGATTCAGACATTCGACATATGTTGGATCATGTCTTGACCGTTCAAGCAGCTCAAGGACAGATTTTGGTGGACATTCTGGATGAGATTAGAGGATTGCGAGCAGATTTGGCATGGTTTCGGAGTTCTTCGTCGCCACCTCCTTTTGATGATGGATTTTGATTGCCCTTTGGCATTCCATCACAAAAAGAGGGAGTACAAATGAGATGTTTTGGGGCATACTTGTACCTGTTTTTGTTTTTAGGGGGAGAGTTTATTTTTATTGGTTAGAGCTTGTGGAGTTGTTTAGATTGTATCTAGGTGTTTCACTTTGTACTTTACCTTTTTAGCTCTTGCCACATTGTTTTTACTTTGTTGGGTTATTCATGTTAGGGGGTGTATATTTTGTTGTTTCTTGTTTCAAACTGCTTATTGATTTATGTTTATGAGTTCTTCATTGATATATGTCTTTATTGTGTATTGTTTGAAATCAAGATTTTATTTTCTTTACTTGTATTTTTTTGCACACATGCGGTTATGCATTAATTTAAGTGTTTCAGGAAATATACAAGTTGATTCAATTAAGCTGCTGTCTACTCTTGCAACTGATGGATAGTAGTTAGGATTGAATTTGAGTTTTATGAGCATTATTTTGTAAAGGGCTTTTACTTGTAAACTTTGAGCTATTTAAGTTGTGTTTTGTCACAGATTGCCAAAGGGGGGGGGGGTTTGTTAGGTTCTAAAGACTTAGGTTTTATGTATTTAGAATCCTAATTTGTATTGTTGGCAAACCATAATCAAAACAATGTATTTAAGTTGTTTTAGAATTGCTCAAAGTTGGTTCTTTGTTGTAAAGTTGGATTAAACTACTGTGCAAATTAAAAAACTGTTTCAGTACATTTCGATCGATCGAAGCTTAGGCTCGATCAATCGAAAATCGTGTCTGACGTTTTTTTAATTAGAATTTCCAACTCAGCCCTAAGTGTTTTAATTGGTTTGGGTTTCTAATTTACCCTAGGTATATAAGGAAAACCCTAGCCACGTTTTTGTGTTGCTCATATTGCAGTTTATGTGAATCTCTTGTGAGATCTTGGAGGAGGTTTCCTTCACATAAACTTAGGGTTTTCAAGGAGAAGAATTTTCTACACCTTGATGATCATTCCAGTTGCTGCCATTGAAGCTTAAAGAAAACACAAGTAGGTGTGCTTGTATTTGGTGAAGAATCCAAGAAAGAAGGAGTCTGTGGATTCGGAGTTTGCACGTGATCGTGTCAGTAAGTTCTACTGGTGGGTAGCAATAAGAAGTCGAGCGTGGGGGCTTGTAAGTCTTATTGTATGAACTTCGATTCTTTCAAGATAGTGGATTCAAGTTTACCTTGAGGATAGCTAGGTTAAATCCTCCCCAGGTTTTTACCGGTTTAGTTTCCTGGGTGATCATATCTTTGTGTTATTTATATTTCCGCTGCTATACTTGATATGATTATTTGATTGTGTTAACCTAGATTTAATTAATTTGACTAAGTAACAACTTGGCTAAATTCCTAGGTTAATCCAATTGTGTTTTAAGGGGTCTAAAAACTAACAATAATTACTCTTTATTATAGGCTAAAACACCATTTAATTTTTGATATTGACAAGATTCAAACTTAATTATTTTATTTGACAATAAAAAAATTTATTTGTTGAGCTAACTAGATTCACGAACAATGTTCAATTGATGATTGGAAAATTTCTTCTCAATTTTTTTTTTTCTTTTGATGATTGGAATTTGTAGTTTATTATACCACCACTGTTGGGTTTTTTTTTTAATTATTATTATTTTTTTTATGACTTATGAAGTTGGCCAAATCTTAAGTTCATACTTCATACAACTTGACCTATGATATTCAACTGCACAAAATAGAATATCATAAAATGTACACAATTATTTATGTGTACAACCAATAAGTAAACAAATGTATCTGTTTTTCAAAAAATAATTTTAAAAAAATCTTTTTCATTTTATTTATTTATTAAATATAGATTCCTGTTCAAAAAAAAAAATTAATGCACATTCCAATTTATTTTAAATATATGAATTTTTTTTAAAGTGCATCCTTAAATATACTTTTCTTTTAATAATTTGATACCTACAACAAGAAAGATTGAGAATTTAAATCCTAATTTCTTAATAAATAAAACATTAAAGACAGCCTTTTAACATTTATGTATTTTACCAAAAACATTTATGTAGAACCATTTAAAAAATTTTCATGTAAAAAAAAGTTTTAAATAAATAAAATTAGAGAAATGAAATAAACATGTTAATATTTCTTCCAAGCATTTCCATCCATCCCATGGGTTAGCAACCTGTGCTAATAATAAATTACCAATATATAAAAAACCATCTTTTCAAAAATAAAAAATAAAAACCATCATGGAATCAATAAATTAAATTTATAAAAAAAAATAATAAAAAAAAAAGCTTAGCTTCAAACCAATCTTCTTTAAACTCACTATTTGATTATTGAAGAGACCATTCGTATATAGTTTTAACCGCATTATTTTTTTTAATAAACCATATCACTTGATTAAATAATACACATAAATAGTCTTATAAAAATAACCACTTTGTTAGTTGGAGAAAATAACTCCAAAGTCATTCGAGACAAAATTTTGTCCATTTCAAATCTATACAAGGTTTTAGTTTTACTTCAAACCGGTTTAGGGAATCTCTTCTAACTTAGTTAAATGCTTTGTTTTCTCGATGAAAACTTTGTGTAAAAATAGTATTCCGAGTTTTCCGGTATTTATTAGCATTAGAAAAAATGAATTAAAGGAAAGCTAACTTTGGTCAACATAAAAAGTATGACTTATTTATTAGAAATTCTTTTCCACTAATTCTTTTGGAAAAATAACTCTATCTCATGCTAGGCTATATAAGGGAGATTAAGAGATTATTTTTTAACACATTTATGATTGCTATCAAAAATTAGAAAATGAAATAGTTTTATAGAAAATATTATTTTAAAAAAATGACTCACTTTTTAGAAGACATTAAAATCAAAACAAACAAAGCCTTATGAGAACATTAAGATACATATCACACGACATATTAAAAATGTCCTACAATATTATAATTATACATGATTAATTTATTTAATTGCAACGTAGTCGAAAATAAATTACACACAATTAGGGCCCGTTTGGTTTAGAGGTGTCTCAGTTTTTATAACTCAGTTTTCAAAACTTATAACTCAAACCCAAAACTCATAACTCCCACTCAAACCTCGCCTTCACTCAAAAATTGCAAAACACTTGTTTGGACTCATAACTCAGTTACATATCTCTACAACTTTTCTTCAAAACCGTGGACCCCACCCACTGACACTACCCAGTGTTGCTACTATTGCTACCCGCGTCTCATTAACAAAAAAATCTTCCTCCTTTACTTCTCCCACACATCCTCTCACCTTTCATTTCTCTAACTCTCCCTCTTTTCCATCAAATTTTTGCCCATCTCTCTTTCTTCGTCTCTCCCCTCTTCACTCTATATTTGATTTTTTTTTTTCCACTCTTCTCTGTTTCTTTCTCAACTGTTTTTGGTTTGTTTGAATTGGTGGTTATTGGGTTTAAAGTGGTGGGTTGCTTCAATGGTTGCTAGGTTCGGATTGGTGATGGTGGGTTTTGGTGGTGGTCATTTGGGTGTTGGCTGGGTTTCACGGTGGAGATCAGGTTTGAGATTGGGTTTTTGGGGTTGGGTTACGGTGGAGATCGGGTTATGGGTCATGGCGGAGATCGGGTTATGGGTCACAGCATGGCTTGAATCGATTAGGGTTGGGTTACGGTGGAGATCGGGTTATGGGTCACAGCGTGGCTTGAATCGGTTGGGGCTGGGTTTTGTGGGTTGATTTTGGTGTTTCGGTGGTGTGGATCGGCGCTGGGTCTGTTGTGGTGGTGATGTGGTTGTTTGCAACGGTAATATTAAACAGGTTTGAGCTGACAAGATAACACAGAAGTTGTGGGCTCCATAGAGGTTGAAAATTTATAACGATGCCACAGAGTTATGTATCTCAATTTTTGGAAACATTGGATTCTTGTTTTGTGTTTCCATCACTCTAACTCAAAATTTGTGAGTTTTGAGTGATGGAAACACAATGTGAAAATCAAGCCAAAAAAAAAAAAAAATTTGTGTGGGTCCCATGTGTTTTAATAACTCAGTTATGAATTTTGGATCATATCACTCAAAACTCCTCTAAACCAAACAAGCCTTTAGTTTTACTTTTTTTTTTTAACAACAATCTAGTTGGAGAAATATTTTTTAAATCAGTTTAAGGAAAATGTTTTCTTCAGAATCCTAATTCCTATCATATATATTTGTTTATATATATATATATATATAGTGTGTATATTTTTTAAAAAGTACCAAAAAGTAACTAGTGTGATAGATTATGAAAAGCACAAACATTTAGTTGTTGATTGCTTGTTGTTACTTTCATTTCAATTCTTATGAGAAACCACAAACATTGATTATGAAAAGCAAATTATTTTTTTGTGAATCAAATTCCAAGAAACAAAATTGAAATTTTTTTTCTGTTATTTGGTCGAAAATGTTATTAGGTTATAAAATCTCGTGTAATTTTTTTAATAAAAAAAACATTAGGTAAGTGCAATTCACAGAACTATACACGAATCAAACTCAAAGTTTGGGTTTCTTTGAGGGAAAAGTGATTTTTTTTTTTTTTTTAATTACCAAAATGGTGGATTTTGTTTGATTTTAATGGGTTCCAATGAGGTGGGTTTGTGAGAGACTGAATTTTAATGCAAAATGTTGTGTATGTAGCAAAAGTTTTTATTTTATTATTATTTTTTTTTAAAGGAAAGTAGTAGAACTATTTTATGAGTATATATTTTGTGAAGGAAAATGCTAAGGGTGACACAAGTTTTACTACATAAAGCTTACAAATTGATTAGTCAATGAATGTGATTACTGGGTTTCAACAATCTCGTAACTGAATATTTAAATTGTCTCTTTGCTATAGCAATACTCATTTGTGGATAATTATATAGAAAAACTTAATTTCACATCTTGCCGACTTGTGCAACTGCGAGTGACGGACACTTTTTCCCATGTAGACCCACCACTTGCTATTGCATAAGGCAACAAGTTGTGAAATTGGGTGTGAGGATGGGAGTGTCCATAGGATAACTAGTATTTTGAATTTAGTTCACGCAAAAGCTATGGCTACATGTGTATTCATTCTTGATTTGGTTGATTAGCCTGTGTATGATGATGAACGGTTTGGAATTAAGTAAGCCTTCTTAAATAAACATAGAGAGTAGGGGGCATTAATGACTTATTTGGGAGTTAATTCAAAGAAAAAAAAATTAGGTTTGAATTGGGTGGTTTGATGTAGGCTTTACTACTACTAGTGCTATATATATTTAATCATAGGTGAGTGATGTCAAAAGACAAGTTTGTTGAATTGAGGTTGACTATGATTGTGGAATTTGAAGTTTATTATGTCGTTCAAAAATATTGTAGCAAGTTTTTATTTATTTTTTATTTTTTTTATTCTCACTTCTCTCTCCTCTTCATCTCTCTCATTTACTCTCCCCATTCTCTCTCTCATTCTTTTACTTTGTATTATTTTATTATGTTGTATGTAAAAATAAGAAATGAGATTTTTTTTTTTTTTTTTTTTTTTTTTTGATAAGAAGAAATGAGATGTTGGGTATATTGTTAAATGAGTGAGATGTTGGGTGTATTGTTAAATGAGTTGATAAAATAAATAAAGTAGTTTTTTAGAGTGTAGAATATATATATATTTTTTAAAACCCGGATGTGAACTCTCTTAGCTATTTGTAAAACATTTTGAATAAACATTATCCATTTAGAGAATTAACTGGATTCAAGCATGAAAATATAAATCTTTATTATTATGTCACTTTTTGTCAATCTCTCGCATATATAAGCTCTTTGGCAATTGGTTATACCATACAATTTTAACATTTTAAAGCAATTTAGCATTGTAAATTCAAATTGCCAAATGTCCTAAGCATTTCTCCCAAATGCTCCAAACAACAAAGCTCTTTTCAATTAAAGCTTTTATAACAGAATCTCCACAACTAAAGTTCTTCTTCCTAGTTCCTACAACAATACTAAAGGAATACTTTGAAAATTTCAATTAAATTGTTTTAACCTCATCAAAGCATTTTATTTTTTTGACACGTCCAAAAGCAAAACTAGACATGCCTGCCAAACTTAAATAGTTAAAGCTCTACTTTCTTAAGAGCTTTTAAGTTGTATTCTTTAATTATTACATAAAAAAAAATTTAAAACAATATTTCTTCAATCAAAATTTTATTTTAAAACATCATTACAACAAGCTTTGATTTCAATCTCAAAAATAGTTTCAGAACAATTTTTAAAAATCATTCCTAAACAACACCCTATGTTGTAACTTAGCTTGGCCCTTCTAGGCTGTGAACCTTTGACAAAAGACTTACAAAATGCATGGAATGGTAGCACAGGTGTTTGATTTGGTTACAACATGATTGAAGATGTTAAATTTTGAGGAATGTGATACACACCAACTTGTGATTTTCTCAGGCCATATTTAGCATGACTTTCATAAAAATGAGACAATAAATTTATCTATAATAATTACAGCAAAGGTTGCAGAGGTGTCCGCAATGAAACTTTATTTATCTCTTTCTTTAGGACAAAATGGACTTTTGCCCTTTTTGGGCAAATTAATTAGCCTTTTGCTCTTCTTCTCAAACTAAATAGGGAAATGCCCATCTTTTGAAAATCGAGTTTCTCAAAATCGAGTTTAAAAAAAAAAAATTCTGGAACCCTATAGTGACGTTTTTAAGGACCTATAGTGACATTTTAAGAACCTATAGTGACGTTTTATAACTTGATATCCATGATATCCATAAAATTAAAATTGCCTATAACTCGATTTCATTGATATAAAGTTACAAAACGCCACTATAGGTCTTTATAAACGTCACTATAGGTCCTTGAAAACGTCACTATAGGGTTTAAATCGATTTTGAAAAACTCGATTTTCAAAAGAGGGATATTTTCCTATTTAGTTTGGGAAGAAGGGCAAAAGGCTAATTAATTTGCCCAAAAAGGGCAAAAGCTCATTTTGTCCCTTTCTTTATGCTCAATTGAATTTTCCGGAAATTTGAACAATCCAAATGAGCATATGATGGATCATAAGGAAGCAGGAGCAAGCCGGATGTAACTTATGTATGTGACAAAAGAAGCTTAAACATGTATATTTAGAAGAGCCTGTTTAATTTGCTTCCCAAACTGAAAATTATATAAGAACAAGCCCAGCCTATTTACCGTGCCACTATGCCTAATGGGCAAGATACCCAGCAGCCTATAATATATAATCGATCCATACTCTTTAAGTGCATAATGTATAAGCACTGCCTTCAGTACTTAGTTTTTTATGCAAATCCTATGGTGTTGAGCCAGAAGTAAAAGCATGATAGCGGGAAAAAATCAAATAAAAAGCACAAATGCTGAAATGCATAAGAGTCAGAGATTTTTTTTTTTTTTTGAATCAACATAAGAGTCAGAGATGTACATAATGACACTAAATCTTAATCCAATATGAATAGGCGTCATAGTCACATGGTAAACAAACTCAAATGCTTTAATAATAGCATACAACGCTTGCATATAAAAGAAGTTCTTGTCACATTAATTATGTGGAAATAGTTCAGTCTAAGAAAATGACATGGTTGCAAGACCCTCTATATATAGATATTCTATATATAAAGTCATCCTTGTCACATTAATTATGTGGAAATAGGTGAGACTAAACAACTGTTCATTTTAATTATTACAGCACATTATCCATAGATTGTCCCGGCATAAGATCATCTTTTGACACCTAAAACATTTTAACTTGCTTCTTTTTTTTCTTTTTTCTATTTTAAATCTCTTTTCCTCCTTTTGGGATAGATAACTTGCTTCTAATTTGAATGAATGAATGAATAATAATAATAATAATAATAATAATAATCTATCCTAAGAACTTGGTCATTTTGTACTGAAGTTGATGCTAGGTTAATATCCACCTATTGCAACCACCACCGTCTACCCCACACACACACACACACAGAGAGAGAGAGAGAGAGAGAGAGAGAGAGAGAGAGAGAGAGAGAGAGAGAGAGAGAGAGAGAGAGAGAGAGAGAGAGAGAGAGAGAGAGAGAGAGAGAGAGAGAGAGAGAGAGAGAGAGAGATTTAAGTTTACCAACCATGACAATATTTTCTAAAAGTAACAACTTATTGTAGCTGGGTTGCAAATTTTTTAGAAATAGCAATATGGGTAATGTTTGTTTTTGGTGGTTTAATGGTTTAAAATAGTAATTTGGAGGTTTTGCACCCCCAATGCTAATTCTTTAAGTAGTGCAATCCTATCACAAATTGAAAAATATGCAAGTTGTGTGAACACAAAAAAATTGGTATTTTTTATAGACGACAATTTCTTACTTTATTTATTCAAGAGTAGTAAACCTTGTGTAATATAGTTCGAAGTGGATGAATTAAATTAAAGAGGAAAAAAAATCAAAACTTATCAATCTTAGATGGCTTTACTACAAGCCCTTCTTTTCCTTTCTCTATATATATGTTAATCAAATTTACAAATATGCCTCGCTTATACATATCAAACACCTCAAGCAAATTATACGCTATATATATTGGTTACTATACCACAGTAGCACTAGCAGTACTCTAGTAGGGTTCTTATTATCAAGCCAAAAACCACAACAAAATTAAGCCAACACATCTCACTTATTCCTCACTTTTGCAACAAAGGATGTACTCAATTAGGCAGTGACTAACAGGCACATGTAGCTTCAGCATAGACATTAGGATTGGCCAAGAGGTATTCTTCTACAATCTTGTACACTTCCATATGCTTGTCCTTTGCCTCCTTGATGTCCTCTTCCTTAACATTATAGTCACCCTTTGTCTGGTAATGGCTAGTTATCTTGCAAACACTTCCTCCACCAGCGGATTCAAACTTAACCTCATAAGAAATTGACACAAGCTTGTCACCCAACACATCTCCTTCAATCAAAGTGTAGTTGCACATACAGTTATCAGCATCAAGCGCATCAATCCTGTGCTTCAAGTATTTGAAGGGAGTAGGGCCGGTTGAATGGGTGAGCAAAAGATGCGACCGCCTAAGGCCCCAAGGAAAAAATGGGCTCCCAAATTTTAACCAATAGGGTTATTCAAAATCAATAAATAAAATAATATTTTTTTTCCAGATGAAAAATAAATAAAAAAGAGATAAAAATGCAACGTCTACAATATTTTTCACAACACTTTTACAACTAATGCTAAATAGTAGGTTGTTACAACTTGTTATTGATGAAAAAAAAATAATTATAGTGATATTTTCAAGTAGAAAACAAAAAGCAACTTAAAATCTAGGATTTTTTGTAAAAAAATATTGTGAATGTTGCACTTCTAAAAAAAATAAAAATAATAATAAGAGTTGAGTTAGTAAGCTTTTACTAGTTCTCATCTAAGTCAACTATTAACATCACTCTTTTACTTACTACTACAATCTGCCACATCAATAAGTATGAAAAATTTTATCAAATTTTTTCTATCTATAAAATTTCTAAAAAAAGAAAATTTTTACGTAGTTCATATTAATTAGTACTAATTTTGCATCTAAAACAAGATAATCAATTTTCGCCTTAGGTCTCCAAATGCATCAAGCCGCCCCTGGAAGGGAGTTCCTATCAACAAAAAAAAAAAGTCAATTTTTTTGGGGGGATTCCAAAATGTAATACAAGTTATACAACTATGTTATTGATGAGTGTGAAAATAAAGTTCACCAACCCTCAGCCAAAGTGGTCTTTTTAATGCTGCAAACGCCTCCATCTCCTTCAGCGAACTCATTGCTTTTGATGAACTGAGGCATGATCTTGGGAACGAGGTGGATGTCAAGGATCAAAGCCTTGAACATCCTAGCGGGAGAGACTTTGGTGGTGATCTCTTGGGTAAAAGTAGTGACACCCATGCTTGAAATAATAGTATGACAAATATTTTGATGTCAAGAAAGAAAATGAATTAGGCTAGTTGAGGAAAGGGTTGTGGAAATTAGGAACAACAAACTTCGTATTTATAGAAATTAATTTGTGGGTATATCCAACAGTTTATTCTTTTTACGTTGAGCTCAAGTAACAAAGTAAATTATTAAGCACTCTATTTATAGCTAATGTGGTACTCCACGTCAATAAGTCACCTACCACTCAAACTATTTCTTTCATATTATGTTATGAAATTATTTATATTAAAGTATTTATATATACCGGTATGACCACGGCAATATTTAACATTTATCAATCCAACCTTTTATTTATAAATTATAATTTTATTGCGCAGAGAAGAAGTTTTTATTTTTGTGAGATTTGGGAGGAGAAATGCTCTAGTACAAAGAATGCATATGCAAGTTTCCTATAAAATTATGGATCATATATCAACTTAATAGTTAATACTCATCTTACGGTAAAACTTTTATCTAATTAGCTAAAATAATATTATATGTCAACAAGAAGAGGAAAATAAAAAGAAACAAAAATTATTAAGAATAACATAATTAAGATTATGAATATATTGGTCGAATTCATAATTATTTAATTATTTCGGATAAGTTAAAGTGCATAATTATTTGTTTACATTCTTTTAAAGAGGGTGGAAAATGGAAATATATTTGGTTGGGTTCATGAATACCAACCTAACTCATATCCAGCAATGAATGGGTTGAGAAACAGATATGAAAACTAAACAATTCATCAAATTAGGTAGAAAAAAAAACTTGTCATAAGGTATTTATTTTTCCGTTTATTTTTACTAGGTCACCGTATCACTGTGTAGTGTTCTTTTCTGTTGTACTTATTAGTTGCATGATATTGGTGGTTGTTTCATCAACCAATGCTATTCATAATTGATCTAATTAATTGTTTTTTTTCTTTTCACATAAAAACTTTATTTAACTAGATTCTTAACCAATGCCTAAGAGCACTCGTTAGCACTCCCCTTAATAAATTAGTCTTAAAATTAGTTACTTGGTATTTAAACAAGGGAAAATTATTAGGTACTCCCGGAGTACCATAAATGCATACTCCTTTATCTCACATAAATGGTGGGTCCCACCATGAATTTAATTAGTGGGACCTACTATTCATGTGAAAGGAAAGAGTACGCATTTATGGTACTCCAGGAGAATACAATAATTTCCCTTAAACAAAGGTCTAAAAACCAAAATTTTCTAGTTGGAACTGATTCATAGTCTCTCTCTCTCTATCTATCTATATATATAATCAATAGTTGCAAAAAATTGTTTAGGCTACTTGACAAAACTGAAGAGGATAAAAACTAACCTCGTAACATTCAATGGAAAGGCATCGAATATCCCAGCTCTTCAGGTTGAGAAATACTTGAAGCACCATTGAAACAGGTGCGCACATTATGATTACTGGAAATCAGTTTATGCAAAAAGAACTTCGGGGACCGCAATCCAACCAATGCTTATGCTTATAAAGCTATCAAATTTGGAGAAGGAAGAAATTTTAATGACAAAGTGTATTTGTGAATGCCCCAAATAGTTGTAATTAATAACTAAGGTTCATGTCAAATACAATAGTCTCATTAATTATTATATAATTTAAGAGAGTAGTAACAAATTTCATTGGCCCCAGTAATTTCAAAGATTGTTCTTGGGCATTCGTTTTTTCTTAATTGATATGACTTGTGAAAAAAGGGGGACAAAAAAAGAACTACCAAATAAGACATGTCACATTAGATCTACTAAAAGGGAAATTATTGTGTACTCCCGGAGTACCATAAATGCGTGCTCCCTCCTCTCATATGAATGGTGGGTCCTACTAATTAAATTCATGATGGGACCCACCATTTATGTGAGAGAAGGGAGTACGCATTTATGGTACTCCGGGAGTACCTAATAATTTTCCCTACTAAGGAGTAAGGAGGAAAGAAGTAACGTGGATTTATGACATTTTCCATAATGATAATAATTGCAGCATTTAACAAAAGAAACAGGTACTGCATAAATGTACACCACGAAAGTTATTACTATGATATGCTATATGTCAATATTTTTTGCACCTTCTGCTACAAAAAAACTTTAGGTACTTTATGCTATGTTTGGAAGTTTAGAGGGAGAGAAGAGTAGAGGGGAGGAGAGTAGTGGAGAGGAGAGTAGAGGGGAATAATTAACCTCCCCCTTATTTGGATATTTTTAAAATTAAAGGGAAGGGAATTTTTTTTTTTTTTTTTTTTTTTTTGTTTTGATACAAGGGAGGGGAATAATTAGCCTTTTTATAATTTGTAATTTTGTTAATATAGTAAGGATAAATTTGGTAACTCATTTGGTTAAGCATTTCTATGCTCTACTCTCCCGCCAAATCTCTCCAATTTGGGGAAATTAAAAATGAAGGGTTAGAAGTAGTTAAAATCCCTCTAAACCCCTCCAAATCCTTCCCCCTCCTCCCTTAAAAAACATCCAAATAAGGTAATTTACTTTCTTTCCTAGGCCCTTTTGGATATACACCATTGTTAGTTTCTTTAAAACATTCTCCCCTCTCCCCTTGTGTGTGTGTGTGTATTAAAATACTTAGTATTCTAAAAAAAAAAAATACTCTCCCTCCTTCTACTTTACTCCTCTCTACTCCCCCTCCATCTAAACAAGCTATTAGGTAAAACATGATAAGAATCCAGATTCCTAATGTCTATTGATTCTCAATTTAGTATTTCTTCGAGAGAACTAGGCCTCCATTGATTGATTCTTCAAGGGAATCTACCTCCTATAGCTAAGGCTGTCCATCCAATCTGATGACCCGACCCACCCGAAGGTTCTGACCAGATCCGACCCGAAAACCGGCCGACCCGATCAAGTCACCGGTCAGTGATAGGTCATTTGTTCTAAAAATCGACTCCAGCGAGTCAGTCTTGATTTTCCTCCCCAAAACCTGAAAAAACCCGATCCGACCGATGTACTAAGAATTTCCAGGAAAAAATTTTCAGAATCCGGTAGAAATTTCCAGAATCTAGCGAGATTTTCCAAATTCCGACCTCAAATTTCCAGATTTCGACTTCAAATTTTCATATTTCAGCTACTTATCAAGTAGATCTAGTGATATTTCGTCCAAATCTAGTGAAATCTCACTAGATCTAGCAAGATCTCCCTAGATCCGGTTAGATCTCCGCCGGATTTGGCATTTTTTCACCTGAAATCAACTATTTTGACTGGATTTTTCACCGTGGACGGTTCCAACTGAACTGACCATGTTTTCGACGCAAAACCGACTATGCCGATCTGACTCCCTCACCGGTCGGCGACGGATCAGGATTTTCTCAGCCTGATTCTATCGGGTCAGTCTCAGGTTGGGCACAAACCTGACCCGGGCCGACCCATGGACACCCCTACCTATAGCAATTCAAGGAATTAGCTATTCAATGTGTTATTTCTTCAATGAATCCTTTACAATTTGAATTGTAGTTTATATCCTGTTCTAACTAACTAGGTACAACACCTCACAGCTTATCTAACTAAGCTCAATTAACTAAGTACAACACTTTAATGCAATACAACCAAACTGCAATAGTACAACACTTTAAAGCTACTGTACAACACTTTAAGGCTACTGGTAACTGACTCTGTACTAGCCTCCCTTGACACTCTGTAATAACAACACACCCCTACACTCTGCCCTGCACTGCCCAACACACTGCCCCGCATTGTGCATCACACTGCCCTGCACTGTACAACACACTGCCCTGCACTCTGCACTAACTAGCCACAATGTCTCAAATGCACCTTAGTGAGGATCCTAACAAAACAACTCCATCTTCTAAAATTGCAAGCACGGTAGAGATAGATCCCTCTACAATGGACACAAACATGCACATGATATCTCGAAAGAGCAACAAAACTAAATTACTATCTTACTGCATACATATGAAATAGTGTTTTCCTAAGTGTAAAGAAAAAATGGTTAGTATTCAATTAAATATAAAACAAAATTATTATCTTCCATGCATAAATTGTAGACTTGTACGTAGTCTTGTAACATTCAATGTAAAGGGTAAGCTAGTAAAGCATACAATTGGCATGAACTACATCTTTTCTTTTAGAGGAGATCTAGGATTCATATCATTTGGAATCTTCTACTATTTGAAATAATTTAAAAATAAAGGATTGAACTGCGTTTAAGTATAGTACTTCTCACACACTGTTTTTTACATCAACCATATACATCCGGTCTTTTATGTTTTAAATGTGAACATCTTCAAAAAATGTGAACATTACATTTGAAATCATGGATATTTTGTGTACAGATTGTACATCAACAAATGTGCAAAAAAAATTTCAATAATAAAGGAAAAATAGGGAAAAAAATTCATTTTATTGTTTATTAATTTATTCATAAGTATAATTTTGAAAGGACAGCAGGTTATAAAAAAAGAATTTTACTAATGTATGCCCTTAATAAAGGAAAGGGACAAAAGTAGCATTTAAATTGGCCCTGCTTGCAATTGCACAACCTATTGGGAAACGAAGAAATTGCTTAATAGTATCTCATCTCATTAATAAATCTGTAAGTTGACTACATAAACATAGGTGGCATTATAAATTAATGGGTGGTTGATATGGTTGGGACCGTTTTGTATTCTCATATATCATGTAGTATGAAATAAACATTAAAACTTCTTTTTTCTTTTTTTCTTTTTGAGAAATAAATACAACATGCTGCTAACCCTGCAGTTCGAACCCGTTCCCCCCTAGACTCCCAAGCACTTTATACATGGAGAGGTGTCAATTTAGCTACAAGGCCTTTGACAACAGTAAAACTTCAATGATACAATTTTTTAAGATTAATAATTTCTGTGATGAAGAGTTTTAACTTAATGATAAAATTTATAGAGTTACTTAGATGATGTACTTTAAGTTCATGAATTAAATTCAAGCATACAACTGTATTGACCAATACAATATAAACAATGATATTTTTTTCAATAACAACTAAAGTTCATACTACTATATATTTGAATTTAATTAGAAAACCTAATGAATTGTACTTAAAGTTTCATCTTGGCATGTTCATGACTCATGAGTGATTAGCTAGGATTTCTCACACATCACACACATATTCACCATCTCTTTCAATATCCAATCTATGCATTCCTAGAAAAGAGTTTCATCATGTTCTTGAATATTTTACCTTGCAATCACATGTTTTGGATGATATAAACTATTGAATGATATGATATGATCATTGGTCACCATAGTCTAGAAAACTTGTTTCACTAGACAAATTTGGTGTTTAACACATTCTCAATTCTATAACCTAGACCCTCAACTTAGATTAAGGGTTAGAAGATTAAACTTATCCTTTGTAATCTTTTCTTTCTAGATTGTAACTAGCAATCAAATTTTTATCCTTTTGTTTTAGATTGTATCTAGGACCAAAGCAATGTTATTTATTTATTTATTTATTTTTTGGCTATCATCAAAGAAATGTGCAATTCAAATTCATCAACAAGAATGATACACTTTTCAAAAAAAATTTTTTCAATTAAATAAGTGTCGACTCCATTGTAAAACCTATGACCAAAAAGGGATGATAATAATAGTAGAACCTCCATTATTTCTTAAGAGGTAGTAAACACGATTCCATCCCATTCACATGGGCAATGTGCTCAAAACCCAAATTTTGAAGGTTTTGAGGATTGGGGGCATGGTCTCTCACAAATATTGCCTAGAAAAACACATTAAAATGAGAGAATATATATATATATATATATATAAAACTTTGATATGAAAATCATGAACTTAACAAAGATTAAGAATTTTTTGTGATAAAAAGTTTTAACTTAATGGTAAAATTTATAGATTTATTTAGGTGATGTACATTAAGTTTTCTAATTAAATTCAAATATACGGCTGTATTAACAAGTACAATACAAATAATATTATCGTTTCTAGACAATTAAAGTTAATACCACAATGTATTTGACTTTAATTAGGAAACTTATGGATTTGTACGTAAAGTTTTAATGCAAAAAAATCACCCCCATTAAAGTCACTCGTCCAAAAAAAGTGGCAATTGAAAGATACCACATCTTTCAAACTAATGTCCAGTGGTGAGTGAGCAACAATAATTTGCCTTCATTTTTTAGTAAGACATTAACAACTTGTTCAAGGGGAAAAAATGGTCAAAAGATAGGAAATATATTTTCTTTTATAAAAGTATATATGACATTATAACCAAAATTGTGGAGCCTTTTTGCAGTTGGAGGCTAAGGTAAATAGGTAATTGCCAAAGTGGCCTATATGTTAGAGATAGAATGTATACTTGGTATCAAGTCGGCTCCCATATCATGTGAAATTGTGAATTTCTAACCTTTAAATCCCACATCGATAACTGAACAATCATCCAAAGCTTCTGCCTCTGGGCTGCACGACCCAACTTACTTTCATTTCATATATGAGCTCTCGGCCCACCGACTTGTTTTTTCTTCGTGGATAATGGGTCGCTCATGTTGGTGACAGCGAAAGCCTATTGGTCTACCCCCTTCCAAACAATTTTACTTCATGGGCTCATACGATAAGGCCACGGCCATGTGTCTTTCACATAAGCTCTTCCACAAGGGTTAAATTCCATGGGCAGAAACATGGTTTGTACAAGACTTGGTAGCTAGACAATGCTTTACTTAAGCGTTTTGACAATATTCTGAGATTATAACTTAGAAGTGGGAAATAGTACTCTTCATAGACTTAATTGTTTGACTAGGTTGATATGTAGGTAGTCCAATTTGCTTGGATACAAAAATAAGTTGAAATTATTCACTTCATTTGGACCAAATCTCAAGTGGGACTCAGTTTGTATTCTTGGTGATCTATTTGAATTTTGCAACACTATAGTGCTAATTACACTGGCCGAATCCTAATCATAGTTATGTTTATTTTGAGTGATAGATGTGGGCAACATTCATATATATATATATATATATATAGATATGATAAATTTGATGATTTTATTCATGAAGTATCTTTGATTTATTGGGGAAAAAGAATTATTGTAATGTGCATGCTCCCTGGCATTTTTAAGAAACAATGGAGGTTGTGGGGAAAATTTTTAATTAGATTATGTTTTCTTGTGAGCAAAGAGAGTACAGTTCTTTCTAGGACTAAATTTATAAACAAATCAAATTCAATTCCGAGATATGAACCATTGACAAACAGACTTACGAAATGCATGGAATGGTAGATTAAGCCACCAACTCAACAATCATCATCATCATCATTGATTATACTGTTAAATCAATGATAACATCCATCACAGTAGCAACAAGGCATCACTCTTCAAATCAAACATTTGATAGCTCATTCCATTAGAGAAGCTCCTCTAGTTCTCATTTCCAAAATCCACATTATCTTACATTAAAATCATGATTGCAGATGATTTGCATGACTTATACTAATGTAGAGAACTACATCAAAAGAGATATCCCAATCATGGCCTGTCCAGTAAAATATGGTATAGACCTAAAAAAAAAAAAAGTTGAATAATAACAATAAAATAACATTTCAATCCTTTAAATTACCATTGTTTTGCAAAGGAAAGCATTACCATACTTTTTTTTAATTGCCCTTTTGATGCATTCTTCTGTTTGCTCCATTGCTATATTCACATACTCATCCAAACATACAAGAATATCTGCTCATGAAGATTACAAGGCATCATAATAGCCTGTGAATGTATGTTTTCATAGGTCATACCGAACAAACTGAAGTGGGGTACACCAAACATCAGCAAGATACATCTACAAAGAGTAAGTCTAAAATTCACCACTTGCCTTTATAGCCAAGTGGTATTTCTAGGCCTTCCAAAGATGCACCCAATCATAAAAGATTGGCCAAAAGGTTCTGTTTTACTACTTCCCCCTACCTTTGGTTTGTTTCGTGAAAGAAAAATTTAATAAAAAATGGGAGAGGGCAAATGTCCCCATACATGGAATGTCACTTTTATCTAGATATCATGATTTTCACCATGTAGCTTTTTTTCTACCTAAAAACTTAAAGAATGTTGTCTGAAGTACTAGACTCCCATTTAGGAATTGCTAATAATGTATCAACAATGAGTAGACAATGTACTGAGGATACTTAATAAACAATACAGTGCAGGTTATACATTATAGATAAAGGAAGGCGTGCTGTACATGTACACTATGTAACAGATGATGATTGTGTCAGCAAGAAAATTGATAACAGCAAAATCCATAAATTTAAATCAATCATGCTTTAAAAAACTTTATGCTATTACAGTTCAAAATAATTATCAGTTTGCAAAATGAAGGAGGTACCAGTAAATGCCAGAGTGAAAGTCCTTCAGAAAAAGGCAGCCAATAGCTTTCAAGAGGACAGGAGCTGAAGACATTTGAAAGTTTTTAAGACAACTTGGCTTTTCAGAAAATAGTTTTGACAAACTCTATGAGCAATCTTAAACCATTTTGTGCAAACCTACATGACCTCAAATTGGGACAATGAAAGATATTAACATTTGTAATTAAAGTGAGGCTATGTGCCACTTCCACCATAGGTAGACAGTAGGATACTGAAAGATGATTAGGCTCTAAAATGGGAGATCTGTAAAATATCTTTGAGAGTTGAAAAGAATTTTTGTGAGTTCAGAAAATACCAGTGGCCAGCTCTTGAATTTCCCAGTGTGACATGTGGTTCACTTAGTGATAATCTTTGAATTTGTAGTCCTACATTCCACATTGCTTCCCATAAGTTCCAGATATACCTCAATGGTGAACCTTCAAAATTACTAAAAAATTAATGACAGAAAAAAAGGATAATAAATATGGTAAGTGAGACAATAGGGAAGAACTAGTCTATTTCAAAGCAAAACATTAGAGAAAATACTTATTTAGACTAATTTGAGCTCAGAAAAGGAATTAAAAGATTATCTGGATATTTGGAACAGAGGCAATCTTGGTCCACCTTGTGCTTAAGTATACCTCTAATTGAGAACTGAAGGATAGCTAACATGCTGAAGTACACCTCTAATTGGGAATGAATGATAACCAGCATCTGTATATAGTATACGAATAACTAGTTTAGTAAATATAATACAAAATCATAATTAGAACAAAGGAAGGAATCTTAGTAGGTTCTTTTTGTCGGAAGAGAGAAATGGAAGAGAAGAGGAGATTGACAGAACTCACAAAATTTAATGAAATAATTGCACTGATCAATTTAAGATTCCCTGTATATTGTGATTCTTGAAATGCAACATATATTCTACCACTGGGACACTCTCGCTCCTTCCATCTCCCTTTCAAAGAACAGTAAAAAAAAAAAATCAAGCTTCAATTGTTGAAACATGTCCTAAAATACTCTGGGAAAGTTCATCTTGGATTCCATAAAATGGGAACTTCTTACACTTATTGGTTCACAATTATTGGTTCCTGCAAAATGGTTTTCTTTCTCTAGCTTGTTAGAAACCAATTATCATGAAAACATTTTCGGCCAATGCCCCTAATGTGGACATGCTTGCCAAAAAAATGGATTGGTGCCTCAAATGAAAACATGCTTTCATGCGAGGACATATCTGCACATAATATAAATAGGCCAATGCCCCAAGTTTGAGCATGCTTGATGCAAAACAAATGAGCTTAGCCTAACATGCACCTAAACAATTTTGTCACATTGTTTTGAATTTGTCCCCCAAGATTGTTTGGGTGATTGGGACCGGGCTTTTAAAAGGCTGCCTATGTACCTCTCTCGTAGAGGATCAGGTCAAGATGTAGTTCAAGAGAATTGGATTTTGAAAAATAATGATGTTTTTTTTTTTTTTTTTTAAATTTTATGAACAAGAGGTGATCCTTTGAACAACCATTTTGGCAAATCAAAGTGTTTAAGAATCAAATAAATCTCTTTGATTAGGAAGGATCAAGATCATTAAACTCATGTAATCAAATTTGCTTCATCCTTTTGAACATCGTCAGATTAAGGCTCTAAAGGCAATCAAGAAATGAAATATGATAATATTTATGAATCACATTGTTGGGTGCAAACAAGGAGAGTGCTCCAAGTTTGGAAGTTCTTTTGAGTCATTTTGAGGATTTGAGAATTTGAGAAATTTTGTCCTCGAACATATCATCCTGTAGGGTTTGACAATTTTAAGCATTTTTCCTTTTTAATTCAAGAGAAAAATATTATTAGAATTTAAAATGTGTCTACAATTAGCAAGACTTCAAGGATGTCTTATTCATGGGTTGTAATGTAGGCCAGGTTTAGGTTATGAAATGAATGATATAAAGAGGCTCAAAATTTTCTATGATGTTTCCCCCAAGTATTCTTTACTCAAAAATCAAGTATTAGAAGTGTCTTCATTGGTCACTTGTATCAACATTTGTATGTAAGCTCATTCTTCTTAAATCATAACTTTAGACTTTCATCTTGTAAAATTATTCTCTTTTTAGGTTGCATCTTCAAGTTTCCAACTTGGTAGGATCTTCCAATTTTTCTTCTTCTTCTTCTTCTTCTTTTCTTTGGCCCTAAATTTTGCCTAGACCGCCCTTTTGGGTTTTCAACCTAATGAGCTTTCTTTTCTCTCTCTCTCTTTTTTTTTTTTTTTTTTTTTTTGTCTTTCATCTCTTGATTGAATGAACTTTTGGGGACATTTTTCCCTCCTTGTATTTCTCATCTTAATGATTTTCAATTATTTTGATACACTTTTTAGACTTCTTTTTTGTCTCGATGTACTTGCACCTTTCTGTACTTGATGAATCTTTCATTTTTTTGATGAAATCTCTTTTAGATGAATCTTGTACTCCTCTTGGCATGATGAATTTTAGGTTCTTCAAACTTGATGCACATTTTGCTTTCTCTCACATTGATGGAATTTCATTTCTCTTTCCTTGATTGAGTGAAAGCTCATTTTTCTTTGATGATCTCTTGTCTTTAGCCTAATGAATTCTCCACTTGTCTTAAATGTCTTCTAGGAGAGATTTATCAATTAGCTTCAAAGCTACAAGGTTGACTCCTCCTCAACATGAGATTTAAGCATGCATACTTTGAATTTTCCCACCCTAGGTTTAGATTTTAGTGGGTTCATGCGAAAAAGAGGCTAAGTGATTAAAAGCTCAAATGGGTTAGCAATGGATAATGATCATTCTAGGTATTAAGGTATAATCTTGTTTTACCAAAGAGGGCCTCCTATCCCTAGTAATGCTTCCTTACAGGCACTGTGACTTGAGCTCTTTTAATAAATTCCTCTTAAAAGAAAAAGTATGAATGCTCTATTGGAGACACAAAAGTTTTCAGAAATTTGGAATGAATGCAAGAGCTTTTTGAATTTTCTGATGAATATATTTTCTTTGATTGCCTTGTAAGACCATTTCTTCTTTTATTCAAAGTAATTTAGTAAAAGTGTTTACACAGATCAAATGAAATTAATCATTTCTCAATACAAGTTGATTGTTCAACCCTTTAAACATCACAATTTACAAAACGTTTTGTCCAAGGGATCCTCATGTACCATTTTGAAAAGAAGACTTTAAAGAATCTTGAAATCTTTGAAAAAAAAAAATGGGCCTTTTTGAAAAAGTCACTAGGAAGTCCAATGCCCCTAGTTCAAAGAAATTTTTTTTTTTAAATGACTTAAGGGCTCAATGCCTCTAGTCCAAAGACTTTTTTTTTTTTTTTAATTTAAAATTTTTTTTTTTTTTTTGGGGAAAGATTTGGAAATCTTGAATTTTATTTATTTATTTTTTTAAAAAAAAAAAAAATATATATATATATATATATATATATATATATATATACATGAACAAAGTACATCAAATGATTCATGGATTTTTAGAATTCAAAGAAACATAGAAACATGGAATAAACAAAGAAACAAACTTTAAGCTTAACCATGATGTTGCAACCAAATGTGGAGTGAGGCAAAGTTGGGCCACTTACTTCTTCTTGATCCATTTAGGATGCTTGAGACTTGGCATGCTTGAACCTTGATTATGATAAAATGGCTTGGGCTTGCACTTGGAAGGCTTGAACCTTGATCATGATCTTTTGGTATTTGCTTGAAATGGCTTGGGGCTTACACTTGGAAGGCATGCATCTTGCGAGCTTTTGGCCTTTGATGTTGATCATGTGTATACACTTTTGATGGGCTCAAGTGGTGGGCTTAGAATGATTCAAGAAACAATTTTTGATTTCCATACAAAGTAGAGTTTAATCACAGGCTTTTGGGCTTGAGTTCATTTGTAGCATACAAGGTTCAAACAATTATGATGGGCTTAAGCGTTGGACTTGAGTCATCATGGTTCAAACAACGGCCAAACAAATGCATAATGAAATGCAATTTACATGGACCGACCTAAAGGTAGGTTCTATGGGTCATTACAACATTGGTAGAAGGTAGGCTAAAGGTCCCCACAAGCTAGGACGTCGTACCTTTCAACTTGTGACGCCAGGAGCGCCGCGTTGGTCCGAACGGTACAGTTTGTCCCTATGAACCACCATGGCATAACCATGATGATCTTTGTCGTGGTGAGTGGTAGGTTCACCGCTGGGTATGTGAGTCTCAGAAAGACCACAATCCATGGCTAATACTACCGGACTTCCGGGCTAACACACAAATAAAATAAACTTCATTCAAGCAAATGATGCATGACATGCAATATAATGACATGCAATATAATGACATATTAGACATATTATATACAAAAAGTAATAAACAAACAATGACATGGCTGACCACTATAACCTAATTGAAGCTTAGCCCTCAATATCCCCAGTGGAGTCGCCACTGTGAGAGACCGCGCCCCCGATCTCCTTTTTTTAGGATGTTGGGCCAAATCCACGTGAATGGGTGGAGTCGTGTTATTGCCTCTTAAAATGGAGGTTCGACTAGTTATATTTTCCCTCTTATATTAGGGGTTTTACAATAGAGTCACCACTTATTTAATTATTGGAAAAATAAGAAAACCATAATTGAAAGATTCCTCACTTTATTAATTTGAAATTGAATTTATATTGATCATAGGAAAATTACATGGCTTTAATCCTAAATACAATCTAAGATAAAGTACATAACTTTGTTTCCTAGTTACAATCTAGAAATTGAAAAATTACATGGATAAGCATTTGATCTACTAAACATTGATTTAAGTTCGGAGGCTATGTTACAAGGTGGGAAGGTGTTAGGCATCCACCTTATCCGGTGAAACCGGTCTTCTAGACTATGGTGGCTAACATTCATATCACATCATCCAATATGTTATCAATCAATTTGCATGTTGAATTTAATGTGTGTGCATGTGATAAACTCTAATTCAATTTATTAAGCATGACATTTGGATTAAAAAATAAACTCTAGTGAATGTGTATGGATGGTGATATCCAAGATTCAAGAATTTGAAAGAGTTATTAAATAAACATATTTTTCATATTTTTTATATGGATTTAAGATCAAAACTAGTGATATACATGAACATGTGATGAACAACCAAGAACATGTGAAGAACACATAAGAACAATTAAGAACATTCAAACATATTCAAGAGGATTTAAATAGTTACTATCATGTCTTAATCCTAAATTATCATCATGGCAACTCAAAAAACAATTAGGAAAAGGAATTATACCTTCATGCAAGATCGATATGGTGGAGGAGGAGACTTGTTGACACCCCATTTTGCAACCTACATTTAACCTCACATGGAGGGTAAAAGGGTAATTTTTCTTTTGGAATATGCATCTTGATTCTGGCCATTAGATCCTTAATCTCATTTTTACCAAAATAATCTTGATGTTGTAACGATCAAATCGACTAGTCATAAGTCTTAATCGGACTATCAAATTGAAAGTTATCGTCAAATCAAGTTTTAATGGCTGAGATGCACTATCACAAATTGAGTCTGACTATATGTGATTATGAACAATTGATTTCAATTGGTCATAAGTATAATCAATTTGAGAACGATGATGTGTCATAATTTGATTGGTGAGGACTACATTTTATTGTAGGGTTGCACACATTAAGCATTAATTATTCAATGAATAATTTGTACAATTATCTTTTAATTAGAGCAAATTTGGAACCAATTAAGTCTTAAATGGGAGTGATTTAAGTCATTTAATGTTAATTGGGAGCTAATTTGGGACCTATTAATGTTAATTGTGCTGAAACCATTTTCTAACAAATGACCTTTACTCATCATTTCATCTATATCTCTTAGAATATTTTGAATTTGTGAATAAGGTTAATTTTCCCAGAAACTAGACACTCAGGGTTTCAATTTGAGCACAAGAATGAGGCAATTCCGATCAGAATTAAGTCAGATATGATTTTTCAAAGTTGACTCTATATTCTGTTACAGCAGCTATGGGAAAACCAAACTTTGCTTGCTCCTCACTCTCATCAATCTTCACATTTAATGCACCAGATTTTCTCAAAGGCTAAAATGAGGTCTAGGTTCATAATTCTTTGTCAACCCCCATTAAATGGCCTTCCATTCATATTTCCTCCACCACTACTATATATACTCCCCCTTTAATTCATTCCAAGACACAAAAACCCCATCTCTTCTCATCTCTTGAGTTCTAGTGAAGTTAAGTAGTCTTGTCATATCTTGGTCTTCCTGAGACTTAAGGTATTGAGTGAGACTCATTCTTCCTCTCCTAACTCTTCTTTTCCTCCACCCTTAGGACCTCTACCAATAGTTTCCTCCTCCACCGTGTGGATATTGCATAAAGGTATAATTCATTTCCCTAACTTGTTTGGTATTGCCATGATGAGAGTTTAAGATTAAAGCATGATAATAATCATTTAAATTCCTTTGAATATGTTTGAATGTTTTTAGTTGTTCTTCACATGTTCTTAGTTGTTCATCATATGTTCATGCATAAACACTAGTTTTGATCTTAAATCCACATCAAAAATATGAAAAATATGTTTGTTTCATAATTCTTTCAAATCCTTAAATCTAGGATATCACCATACACACACATTCACTATAATTTATTTTTCAATCCAAATGCAATGCTTAATAAATTGAATTAGGGTTATCACATGCACATACTTTAAATTCAACATGTAAATTGATTGACATATTGGATGATATGATATAAATGTTGGCCACCATAGTCTAGAAGACCGGTTTCACCGGGTAAGGTGGGTGTCTAACATCTTCCTACCTTGTAACATAGCCTCCGAACTTAGATCAAGGGTTAGTAGATTAAATGTTTATCCATGTAATTTTTCAATTTCTATATTGTAACTAGGAAATAAAGCCATGTACTTTATCTTAGATTGTATCTAGGACCAAAGTCATGTAATTTTCCTATGATCAATGTAAATTTAATTTCAAATTAATAAAATGAGGAATTTTTCAATTATGGTTTTCTTATTTTTCCAATAATTAAATAAGTAGCGACTCCATTGTAAAACCCTTAATCTAAAGGGGAAAATATAATAAGTTGAATCTCTATTTTAAGAGGCAACAACACGACTCCACCCATTTACGTGGGTTTGGCCCAACATCACAAAAACGGGCCAAGGGCGCGGTCTCTCACAAGACTCTTGAAGGAGGTCCTAAGGGTGGAGAAAAAGAAGAGTTAGGAGAGAAAGAGTGAGTCTCACTCAATACCTTGAGTCTCAGGAAGACCAAGATATGACAAAATCACTCAATTTCACTAGAACTTAAGAGAAGAGAAGAGAGAGGTGGTTTTTATGTGTTTTGGAATGAAGGAGATAGAGGTTTATATAGTAGTGGTGGAGCAAATATGAATGGAAGGTCATTTAATGAGGGTTGATAAAGAATCATGAACCTAGACCTCATTTTAGCCTTGAGGGAAATCTGGTGCATTAAAAGGAAATATTGATGGGAGTGAGGAGCAAGCCAAGTCCGGTTTTCCTGTAGCTGCTGTAATAGCCTGTAGAGCTAATTTCGAAAAATCATATCTAACTCAATTCTGATTGAAATTATCTCATTCTTGTGCTTAAATTGAAACCCCGAATGTCTAGTTTTTGGGAAAATTAACCTCATTCACAAATTCAAAATATTTTGAGAGATATCAATGAAATGGTGAGTAGAGGTCATTTGTTAGAAAATGGTTTCAGCATAATTAACATTAATATGTCCCAAATTAGCTCCCAATTAACATTAAATGGCTTTAATCACTCCCATTTCAAACTTAATTGGTTCTAAATTTACTCTAATTAAAATATAATTACACAAATTACTCATTGAATAATTAATGTTTAACTATCTAATTAATTAGGTGTATGCAACCTCACCATAAAATGTAATCTTAACCAATCAAATTATGACACATCATTGATATCAAATTGATTACACTTATAACCAATTGAAATCAATTGTTCATAATCACATATAGTCGGACTCAATTTGTGATAGTGCATCTCAGCCATTAAAACTTGATTTGATGATAACTTTCAATCTGGTGGTCCGATTAGAACTTATGACTAGTCGATTTGATTGTTACGACATCAAGATCATTTTGGTGAAATGAGATTAAGGATCTAATGGCCAGAATTAAGATGCATATTCTCAAGGAAAAATTACCCTTTTACCCTCCATGTGAGGTTAAATGCAGGTTGCAAAATGGGGTGTCAACATTATGATGTCATCATTTTGACTAAAAAAACAAGAACTACCCTTTTTCGATTTTTTGTCCAATCCAGTTTTTAAAACTATAATAAATTCCTATAGTTACTATGACTTTAATTTGATTTGTAGATTATGGGAAAGTATAGTTTTTTGCATAAAAAGAAAAAAAAAATTTAAAAAACCAATAATGATATCGTCACCTTGCCTTCTCTAGCATTGATATCCCAATTTCTAAAATCCTCAAACAAAAGACTTCCCCCCAACCCCCCAAGTTCGAGTCTTGGTTCCATCCCTGGTCATTAAGAAACTTAAACCCACAAAATTTAATTAAAAAAAACTTGAATATATTGAGTTATCAACAAACAAAAAAAAAAAACGCAAATATATGAAGTTTTAAAATTTTCTTCTATGAGCTTTTATATTTTAAAATTATTACAAGATAGTTTATTATTAATTATTGAAAGTTCAATATGTGTACAAAATACCCTTGACCGATTAGACCCCCAATTTACAAATTACCAATTCAAGCTTAATGTCAAACATTTAATATGCGGAATATGAACATAAGCTTAAAACAGAATTGATAAACAATCTAAACCAATTAAAATCACATCTATAGCAGAAATTAAATGGAAAAGATTAAGGAAGGAGAGATGCAAACACAAGAACAACACTCAATGTGTTATCGAAGAGGAAACCGAAACCCTCCGCATAAAACCTCTTCGCCGCCCTCCAAGCGGTAAACAATCCATTAAAAAATATAGTTGGGATACATGAACAGCAGAAGACCCTCCAAGCCTAATTTATCCAATGTACCTAAGCCTTCCAAGCTCCTACTCCAACGAGGTTACGCCGAACCTATTTCTTCTTTAGCTTGCCGGATTCCGCTACTTGACCATAGCATCTATCAATATGAAATTGGTCCCTTATTAACTGCTTCCCAAAGCACCGGACAACCTTTTCATATATATGGGTATTGTAAGTAAAGGTTTTGGTAATGTGCCTCTCAAGGATTTAACAATAGAGAGGAAGAGAGTAGAGGAATTTGAAGAGTCTTTATGTGAAGATTGTGGATGAATCAATCTTATTTTTCTCTAGGGTTTCTCTCTCAAAAATATCTCTGGAAGCTCTCTCAAAATCGTGGGTATAAGGGTATATATATAGTAGAGTGAGAAGGAATGTGAAAAATCAGTTTTTCCCAAACAAGGTGTTTTGGTGACTTGACCTCGCGACTGGGTTGAGTCGCGAGTTTAAGCCGCGAGCAAACGGCCTCGCCAGCCTGGGACTTTTGTCCTGTAGTGCAACAGTTGGCGCGACTCTTCAACTTCTGGCATGCTTGGCACATGTGCAACTTTTTGGTGGCTTGCAAGCCGTGAGCCACCCGCGAGACCTTGCTTCTTTGCACAATCTTGAGCAATTCTTCACACTCGCTCACACACTACTCTTACATGATTCTTACCTAAATACAGGGTTACTAATTGCTAAAATACAAGCAAATTTGGCACAGAATAAAACCAACAAGATGTTTGATAAAATTCAACCTTACAATTGTCATTATTTATTGTCGATGTGGGTAAGTGTAACCATTTTGTTTTATTAAGTTCATATAACATTTTTAATTTTTAAGAAGTTGTCATTACCTATTTGTCATTGTTTTTATAAAAATATTTTAAATTAAATGACAAAACTCAACTCATTGCCATTGTATTAAATAATACACTAAGTATCTATATAACTAATAATATGCTTAAACAATTACTAATTTTACTATTTTTGGTTCTTGAATCATTAACTTTATAACAAAAAATTATTATAACATGACAATAATAATATACATACATGTAAAAGCCCTCTGTACTTTCTAATTATTAAGTTATATTATATTTATAGTACACAACACACATTTGCATACATCACAATTCATACAAATAACATAATAAAATATAAAAAATAACACACAATCAGACACACACTCACATACATATAATATAAATTTATAATAAAGAGAAACACCTACAACTTACAAACACTCTCTCTTACTATTAGAGAGACTTGTGATTTATGTTGTTATTTGCTTTTGGGCTAGACTAATATGTAGTCAAGGTGTGCAAAC
Source organism: Quercus agrifolia (assembly GCA_029955455.1). Classification (NCBI taxonomy): domain Eukaryota; kingdom Viridiplantae; phylum Streptophyta; class Magnoliopsida; order Fagales; family Fagaceae; genus Quercus; species Quercus agrifolia. The sequence continues at coordinate 12,254,575 of JARQAD010000012.1, read as the reverse complement.
ATATCTTCAAGGGCAAATTGTACTAATAAAAAAAATATTATATATAAATTTTATAAAAAAATTTCAAGTCAGGGGGTTCAGCATAAAGTAACGCTACCCATGACTGCACTTAAACCAAACAAAACTACCCGCAAAATACAATAATTGCATACTACTACCACAAGTGGTAGTGAACCGCACTGTATTGTGCGGTACAATGTGCAATTTTATGATAAGAAAATTGCACAAAATCGCACCACTTCGTACCCATATATATAATATTAATAATTTAATTTTATATGAAGTGGTCAACCTAGCATTAGTGCGTTTCAATTTCGCGTTAAAAACTTCTCTGTTTTGGTTAAATACAAAATCAAAGTTCAAAACCTCACTCATTTCTCCATCTCATACTCTCACTCTTCTCTCCTGATACTCTCTAACTCTCAACAAGCATAACTAGCTGTGTATATGGTACACTAGTAAAGCATTTTTGTGTTACACGTTTATTTGTTTAACATGTATAATTGTATATGGTTTAGTGTCATGTATTATTTTTTTTGTTTTGTATATATTTGTGGTACTTTTAGTTTACTATAAATCTATCATGAATTTGTTTTCTATCTTGTTTATATTTGTGTTACTTTTTTTTTGTTACATATGTTATATATTTTATTATTTTTTGAAACTTATTGTCATATTTTCATGGTTATTAATACTAAACTAGTAATTGGTCATCACATCTAGAAAAATATACTAGTCCAAAACCGACCAAACTACACTGCACTTATGACTACAAAATTGAGGTGCAGCACAGTGCTAAAAATGGCCAAAAACTGCACCGAACCGCACCATAAACACCCCTAATCCTAATTGAAGCTTTCAATATACATTATTTATGGCCAAATGCATTAAGTAATATATCCTTAGCCATCAAGACCTTAAGTCTTCTACCTTGAACCATCACTGTGTATGTGTTTTCAAGAATATACACAATACATATTAAGAATTGATACGCTAAAATGCACTCACACATAAAAGGCATTTTTGCCACCATGAATCTTTCATTCCAAGTGATGCAAATACATCATTAATTAGTTAAGCATGCCATTGTAGTAATCAACCATACCCTAAAACAAATTTGAAGAAACAATGAATTCTCATTGAAATGTTGACTTTATTGCAATCATGTTCCAACTTGGAAATTAATAAGTTCTTAAAGAATTTCATTTAGTCAAGAGAAGTAGCATTAGTGACCAAATTTGGTTTTAATATTTTCAAAATATATTCAACGAATGTCATATGTTAAAAACATGAATATTGTGCGTAAAAATTGCTCATCAACAAGTGTATAAAAACATATTTCAATAATAAAAAGAAAAAGAGGGAAAAATATTCTTTTATTGTTTATTGATTTATAAAGGAACCGCGAAAATAGGAAAAAGAAAGGGATAAACATTGCATTTAAGTTGGCCCCCCTCTTGCAGTTGCAGGCTTGCAGCGTGGAGGAAAAATAAGAAACTGCATTCTACATACATAGGTGACAGCATAAAGAATGGGTGGTTGATTTGCTTGGAAAGCATTTATCAAAATGCGTACAACACAAGAATGTGATGTGATCTGGTTAGAAATCAATATATGGGTGGTTGAAAGTTGAGACCATTTGTATTGAAATAAAGTTTCAGCGGTAAGTGTAGACACTCCATTTTACAACTTGCATTTAACCAACCGGTAGACTTCAGATTTGTGATACAAAACAAATCTTGATGCTGTAATGATCATAATGGTATGTCATGGGTTTTAATCGGACCACCTGATCAAAAGTTATCATACAAATAATTTTCAATGATCATGGCTCACCTACACGATGGGCCCAATTACGTCCTATTTTAAACACTTAATTTTGATTGGTTCCAACAAGAATTAATTTAAAATTAATTAGGTGTGAATTTTGATTGGATTTTATTTATTTATTAATTTTTTTAATAAAAAATGTTTTCCTTTATGGTATCTTACCTGCTCTTTTGAAAAACAATTTGGGGAGAGAAAGATATGATCCATGAAAAAATTAAATAAAAAAAAAAAAAACAGAAAAATGCTCAAAAAACGTTATTATCTTCAGCAAAAACTTGAATCGAATTTTTGGCCTGGAAAACATTGAAATTTGATTTTCTCTATTTCTGGAAATGTTGTAGAGAATTGAATTTCATTTAAAAAAAAAAAAAAACCAATCCCGAATCAATTGGAATTTTGAGCATAAAGTTATGGCCAAAATATGAAACAAGTGATGAAGATAACACCAATTCAACATCATCTTCAATTTTCTTTCAAAATTTCAAATGGGAATCAACATCAAATTTGTTCAAGTTTATCTAATAGGCTTATCCCTTTCCTTAGCTTCAGAAGAAATTTTTTTGAAAAATAAATTGGATAGAGAAACATATACATCCAGTGAAAATTTTCAAAAAAATAGAAAAATGCTCAAAAAACGTTACTATTTTCAGCAGCAATTTCGTCTGGAAAAAGTTGAAATTTGGTTTTCTGTATTTCTGGAAAAGTTTTAGAGAATTGAATTTCCTTTCAAAAAATACCAATCTTGAATCAATTGGAATTATGAGCAGAAAGTTAGAGCCAAAATACGAAACAGGTGCAGCATCATCTTCAACTTCCTTTCAAAATTTAAATGGGGATCAACACCAAATCTGTTCCAGCTCATTTAAACAGGTTATCTCCTCCCTTAGCTTCAGAAGAAAGATAATAACTTAGCTTTAAAGCTAAGCCATCCCTTCCCCTATAAATAGGGAATACCTCTTCCATTTTCTGGACCCCGAATTCCCATTAGAGAGCTAGTGAGAAAGTAGAAAAGAAAAGCTGTAGTGCAACTATTGTTCTTACTTTGGTTGTAGTTTAATACTTCCTTAATTTCTCCCTAGCCCTTTAAGTGATCACTTCCCCCTTTTAATTTATGTTCTATGCTGGTAAGTAGTTAATTATGTTCTTAACTTTCTACACATACTTGAATAAATGCTTAACAAGTCATTATTTGTTTCATTCATGATATGCTTGGATATACATGCCTATATGTCTCATTGATATTCCTTTTACATGCTTAGATGAACACTTCTAGGCTAAAGCACAATTTTCTCTTAAATGCTTAGATGAACACTTCTAGGCTCAAGCACAACTTTCCCGTGAATGCTTACATGAACATGTCTAGATAGTTCTACTTTTTTTAAACTCTTGAACAAACATGTCTAAGTATTTTGATTTTCTCTAGATGAACATGTCTAAGGGATTTTTCCTTTATTTTTTTTCATAATTGCTTGGATGATCAAATATGCTTAAATGTTTTGTTTTATTTTATTTTATTTTATTTTGTTCTCTCTGCAATTATGTTCATGACAAATAACATGACAACTTTGTTTTTTCTTCACATGCTTAGATGAACATGTCTAGGCTAGGAATTCTTTGTTTACATTGGTTTCTTAGATGAACATGCCATTGCCTTCATGCTTTCTTTACATTAAAATTGTTATCTAATAAATTTCACTTTTTGTTTCTCTTTATGTCAAATTCCCCTAACACATATTTGTTTACAATTCCTACAAATTAACATGTTTATATGACATATTGTTTGTATTTGTTTGACATGACATGATATTGGCCACCTTAACCTAGGAGACCGGTTTTACCGGGCGAGATGGGTGCTTAATCCCTTCCCATCTCGTAAATTAGCCTCTGAACTAAGATCAAGGGTTCTAGACTATGCTCTTGTATATGCAATTTTACATTTTTTAGAATGTAACTAGGAAATAATGTAATGTAATTTACTTTTCTTAGATTGTATCTAGGACAAAAAAGTATTGTAAATCTTTGTTACAAAATTGATGTAAATTGTCATATACATTAATACAATAGAAGTATTTTTTTTTTGAAGGTTTTCTTATTTTTCCATTTAAATTAAATAAGTGGCAACTCCATGTTAAACCCTCAATCTAGGGGGGAGTACATTTTACAGTGAATTTGACATTTTGAGCATTACAATCTCACCCGTTCACGCGGGTTAGGCCCAGTTTGAGAAAAATTGACGCGCCGGGGTCACTGTTTCTCACAATAAGTTTAACAAATTTGTCTTTATTTAATGATAAAAAGTAATTATTAAGAGTCATGTTAAAATTATTTTTCAAATAAAGAATTTTTATGATAAAGAATTTTAACTTAATAGTAAAAATTTTAATAAGTTAAAATTCTAGAGTTATATAGGTGATGTACTCTAAATCCTGCAATCAAATTCAAAAATACATCTACGACTTAGATCCCAAGTTTTAACTACAAATGTTGGTTTTAAGCTAATTGCACAATTTAGAGTTCATTTGTTTAAGTGATTAGCCAATTAACACTAGCATGCATGGATTACCATCAAAATTGAACACCATCATAGGAAATAAAAACAACCACAACACACTGAAGTGTATACGAAGAGAAAAACCTTGAATATATAAGGTGGGTAAAGGCTGGAATAGCAGGAGAATTCATAACTGAATTCTCTCTAGTTTTTACATGTTCACTTAAGACAATAGCATTTCAAGATTGAATCATGGACACATCTCCATTTTCACTCAACCAAAAATCTACCTTGTATTTCCTGACTGCAACATTTGAAACCTCAACCCAATTACAAATAGACCCACCAAAATACAAATTTAAAGACAATTAAGTGTTTAATTACGTAAAAACTTTGGCGCAGAATATGCTAACACATTAAGATCCTAACACCCTCATTTTGAAAAATCCACACCTACCTATCACAAAGAGAGTCTTTGATATGAGGAAGCCATTGTCAGTGAAAGATAGATCTTGCTAAGTTGTGAGAAAAGAAAGAGAATTGTTATTGGCTAATCATCAGTATGGCTACAATATCGCTCCTATGATTGACATGAACTAGTCAAATTTGAAAGAGAGAGGAGAGTGAACAATTTGAGTGGATGGGTGAATTGGGAAATCAATTAATAATAAAAATTTTGTCATTATTTTTAATATTAGTTTGCAAGTGATAATATTTAATTGATCACACTAAAAGTGTGCGGTAGTGTTCCTTACTTCCTTAACAATAACAAAATCTTAACTTATTAATAGGTTTGCGAGTGTCAACATAATTTATTTATTTTATTTTATTCTTTTTATGAAGCAAAAATTTAAAAACCTAAAAAATTGATGATTGTTTGAGAAATTCTTTGGAACAATCTTATGTACTCAAGTTCAAGTACCAAAATAAATAAATTGTACACTTCTTTGTAAATTTAATGTGAATGACATTGTTTAGGTGGGAATTCATCAACAGATGGAGAAATTAACCAAAATCTACCTATGGTCTTGATATTATAAATTTATAAGTCCTTTAAAAGAAATATCTAATCTAGAGAGTGAAAAAAAATATTTGAGAAGAAAATCAGCATACGTTTTATTAGAAATCAACTTAAATATATACTTTAGGATTAGGTTTTAAACCATTGGAGGGTCTCTTCTAGTTCTTGCCAATAATGAAAATTATCTACCTCTTGTGCATATCTTGCTAAAAACTTGTGCTATCTCATTCCCTTTCCTTCTAACATTGCTACTTGCCTACCTCACCCCAATTTCTTCCGCAAAACTTTCGCCTTTGGGCTGTTTGAACCACCTTCTTTCACTTCATATGGGCTTTAGGCCCATTAATACTAAAGCCCCGTGGGTCCTTCCACGAAATTCTATTTTATGGGCTCATACCATATCTTCAATGTTTTTTTTTTAGAATATTAAATATTTTTTAACACACACACACGGGGAGAGGGAAAAATGTTTTTTTTTTTTTTAAATTTACAGTGGTGTATATCCAAAAGGGCCTTACTATACCTTCAATGTAAAACTAAAAAGCAAAGAGGTTTTTAAAACTCTCTCTCTCTCTCTCCAAAAAAAAAAAAAAAAAAAAGAGTTGTGTAAAAACCATTTCTCCAAAATCAAAGAGAGAACAATAAATTTGAAGTGTAAAGTTTGACTAAACCGACGATTGGTCACCAACTATAATGCTTCTCTTGGTTCAAGTAAAATTTGAGTATAATATAAGTACAATGCAAAATAGTTTACTTGTAACCAAAAGTTATCCCTAAACAAACAATACCAAAAAGGAGAAATGCTTCTAAAAGCTAAACAAGAAGCTTCAATGAATAAATTTATCTATTAACCACCAAAATAAATAAAGGTAAAATAAAATTTAAAAGTGAAAGAAGAGGTCATCCATCATCTCACAACATTATTTGCAACTGTAAGTAAAAACAATGGTCACCAATCACTATGCTTCTCTTGCTTCTTTAGCAAAATTTGAGTAAAACTAAAGTTCGTTACAAAGTATCTTCTTACAATCCTAGATAATCAGAATATAATATGGTATCTCTCTAGCAATATTTTTTTTCTATCCTTTTAAATTTTATTTACTTATGTACAATTTTTATAACCTCACTCTTTTGTAGGTAAAAAAATAATTTAACCAACTTTCAACTAATAAATTACAATACAAGTATACAACCATAAGAATCATAATTGCAAATGATAGTCGTACCTGCAGACTCTATCAAGTCACTATGCTTATCCAAAAAAAAAAAAAAAGTCACTCTCATACGGTAGTAGCTGCTCCAGCCCCATTGTTGCAGGCTTCTAGGATGTCAATTTTTGACCAATGAATCCCACATCGATGACCAGTGCACAGTCCTCCAGAGCTTCTGAATTTGGGCTGCACGACCCAACTACTTTTCATTTCATATGCACTTTTGGTCCATTGGGTTGTTCTTTTTTTTTTTTTGGTGAATAATGGATCGTGCATGTAGTTGACCTCAAAAAAGGCCCATTGCCACTAAAGCACTGTGGATCCAACTCTCTTCCACACACTTCTCCTTCATGGTTTTGTAACATAAGTCCACCATTTTTTTTTCTAACATAGTTGAAATTATTCACTTCAAGAGGACCAAATCTCTTGTGAGGCTCAGTTTGTATTCTTGCAGGTATCCTTCAGATTTTGCAACATTGAGTAGTGCTAACATTATCATAATCCTCATCTTAGTTTGTTTATTTTGAGTGATAAGACATGGGCAGTATTCATATATGATAATTATTTTTTTGATATACATATATGATAATTTTTATGATTTTATTAATAAATTATCTTTGATTTATTGGGGGAAAAAGAGGGTAAGCCTGCAAACTGTTCTTTCTGTGACTAAATTTAAATAATAATAATAAAAAATATATTTAACAAATCAAATTCAGTTCTAGGTTGTGAGCCTTTGACAAACAAGCTTATGAAATGCATGGAATGGTAACACTAGTGTATGATTTGGTTACAACATAATTAATGATGTTAAATTTTGTGGTATGTGACATATACCAACAGGTGATTCTTTGAAGCCCATATTTAGCGTGACTTTCATAAAGTGGAGAAAATAAATTTATCTATAATAATTACAAAATATATTGCAGAGGCATTTGTAATGAAACTTTACTTATGTGGAAAATGGAAATAGAGAGATAAGAGTAAGAGACTCTTACTTTTGATTAGTACAACACATGATCCCTAGATTGTCCATGTATACTATACTCTTTAACACCTAAAACATTTTAACTTGCTTATTTTTATTTTTAATTTTTTATTATTATTATTTTTTTTTTTGGATATCATACTTCTAATTTGAATGAAGGGGAAACCGCAAAAATAAAATAAAATAAATATTTATAACAAAGAATAAAATAAAAAATAAATAAAAATCATCTTGGCTTTAAGTTAGCTTGGCCTATAGCATGGAAGCCATAGGTTGCCCTACAGGAAAGCATATCTTTCAAAGAATAAATATATCCTTAGTTATTCAAAGTTTTAGACTGAAAATTGAGAAATTATTTGTAAGAATCTTATCATTCCTATGGTTTGGTAAAGAATATGCAACTACCAAACTAAATAGATTGTAAACTTCTCTAGAAATTTAATATAAATAAATAGTTCAAATTATTTAATGGGCATAAAAAAAACTTCTCTACCAAATAATTTTTCTAACCGTGAAATATGAATCTTTAACAATCAAAGTTAGCCAACAATATTGAAGAGGTGATTAGTAATGGTATCCAAAGGTTAACTATCAATTGGCTTTAGGTCTAAGGACACTTTGTTGGGAGTTGTCAAGAGCTACTCAAAGTCACCTATAATTAAACATTCTTAAATCATTCTTCCCAAGCACTTATTGTAAAAAAAGCCAAATGTGATTTTTGAAACCATTTACCCTAAACCAAAAAAAGAACATTAAATTTCAAAATATAAAAATGGATTCCATCCTCTCACAAAAATATTCATAGCAATCTAAACTGGTGGCAGAGCTAGAAATTCAATTTAGGGAGGGCAAGATTTAAAGAAAATATTAAAAAAATAACTTAAAAAAAAAATCAAAATCAATAACCAAACAAATAAACAATTGTAAACAACTGTTATTATCATACAAAATTTAATGTAAATGTAAATGTAAACTATAATTTATTTTTCATACCAAGTTAAATTTACCGAATAGTCTTTGACTCTTTTTTATATTTTGAAATTGTTGCATAGTCACTAACAGTCAAAGTAAAAAATTAATCAAAATACATAGAGTTTAAGCATCTAATTTAATTCTTCAAAATAAATTGAGAAAATAAATTAATCTAAATATGTTAAGAGTTTAGCAATAACATGTAAAATTGTATACAAGTATGTGAAAATGACAGACAACTAAATGTAGTTGGCCACATAGGATAGTTGTGAAAATATGTGTAGTATTGATTAAGGTTCTAGAATAATTCAAATAGTTGTGAATATAAATATATTATTTTTTGGAGTTAAACACTAAAGTGCAGTGTGTGGTAACTAACAAACTGACAACCTAGACAATATAAAAGCTTAAAAAAGGGAGTTATATTACTATGGTAACTGGTAAGCGGCATGAATCGTAAAGCTTTTCCTCCTTTTATTTTTGTGTATTAGAGCATTAGCATTGGAAAATGCTAATGCTATTCTATTTTACAATTCTAAAAACTTACTTTATCATTATAACATCCAATTTTACAATACCTCCACACCCCAAACTTCTATTTTCCTCTTCTACTCATTAAAATAATATATTTACAAAATAAAATAATATATATTAAAATTATATATTTTCTCTCTCATCTCTCTCATCTTTTTCATTTTCAGCTCTCTTCCACAAACCTCACAGAAACCTCACAGCAACCCAGAAACCTCACAGCAACCCGGCCACCACCATCACCACGGCAACCCCCCACCTTCACCACCATGAACCCACATGACCCATAATAAAAACCCCACACCTTCCACCACCCCACAGCAACCCCAGAAATCTCAGCCCCGAAACCCATGGCCACCACCATCACCACGGCAACCCCCCACCTTCACCACCATGAACCCACATGACCCATAAGAAAAACCCCACCCCCTTCCACCACGCCACCACCCCACGGCAACCCCAGAAACCCCAGCCCCGAAACCCATGGTCACCACCATCACCACGGCAATCCCCCACCTTCACCACCGCGAACCCACATATGACCCATAATAAAAACCTCACCCCCTTCCACCACCACCACGGCAACCCCCAACACCACCACCATGAACCCACAAAAAAAATCCATCCCAAAATCAAATCAAACCAATAGCAAATTCCAAATCCACAAGATGACCCACAAAAAAAAAAAAAATCAAATCAAAATTTACACAAACCCAGCTACAAATCGATCTCGCCGCTGCAAACCAAAATACCCAGAAATCGCCGCTGCATACCACGCCGATCTGACTTCCCAGTCTCACCTCCACACCGGACCCACGACCCATGCCAGAAAAGCCCACCGTGAGAGAGAGACGTGATGAGAGAGAGAAGCCGTTGTGGTGAGAGAGAGACGCGATGAGAGAGAGAAGCCGTTGTGGTGTGGTGAGAGAGCCGTTGGGGAGAGAGAGGAATGAAAAGAGAAACAAAGGGAGAGAGAGAGTCAGAAAAGAGGAGAATAGAAAAATAATATAATTTTTAGAATTATGCTACAGTATTATTCTACCTTTAGAATTGTACTGTAGCACAATTCTAAATATTTTTGCAATACTTTCTTATAGAATTCTCTGATGCAGTGGTTATTTGGTGCATTTATGCTAAAATACTCTTAGATATAGAATTAGCATCTTCTGATGCTAATGCTCTTAGGGTTGTTTTTCTATAACAGGACTGACTACCTTTTTTAATTTTCTTTTTTCAATGTCAAGCAAAGTATTTAAGAAAGGAACATAGATGTTATAATACTAATGAGACTTTCAGGAGGAGTTAGGGTTAGTATGTGTCAACCTCATTTGAGTCACCAGAGTCTTCACCAGCTAAATCTGAGAGAGCCCTGATAACAATGACAAGTTGTCTTTGTTGAAGACATATCAATGCCACAAAATCACTGATCTCTCTCTCTCTCTCTCTCTCATAGTTTATCATTTCAACCATAATGTCTTTGCATCAAGTCTCACCTCTTGTTATTCAATTTCTAATTATTTTGTTATTCCATTTGTTTTCCAAGAACATATTGGTAAGTCCAAATCAGTTTAATCAGGGTGTTCGGTGCAAGTTGCAAATTGACCTACTACTATATACATACAATACCACAACAAAAACTTTTTTAGATTTCTACAAACTCTTCATTCTCAAACCTTAAGGCATTTGTTCCTAAAACATATTGGAAATTCCAATTTTAACATAATTGGCCGTTAAAAGGTCAATTTTCATCTCTCTCTACTTTGTTCATTCACATGGGCGACTAACAGTAGCCTACAGTAACTCCTTAGTGTAAGCAAGACCTATTTATTAGGAGTTGAAACTAAGCCATATAATTTATGGCCTTGTCTTTTTTTAGTTGCTTCAGTCTTTATCTTCTCCTCAATATATATATATATATATATATATATATATATATATATATATATATATATGAGCATAAGCTCTTATTGAAATGGACTTTGAGAAATAGAGAAACATCGATAGTAAAGAGAAAGACATATGTATTAGTATCATAAATAATATGATACAGTAGATGACCACCTGAGAAGATGCAATTCAGATATAATCTATCTCTTGTATTTCTTGATGAATTTGTTTTATAAACTCTAAGGATTTGATATATGATAGTGCGATAGCCTTGAAGGACTCAAAATGGTGGTTTTGGTCAAACTTTGATGCTTTTAATGTTTTTGGCCCTTGAATACTCACTTCATTAACAGGAATCAAACAAAAGCTAACAGGGTCCATACCATCTCATTCTTCTAGTAGAGGAATTTGTTTCCCATAAAGCGGCATATGTGGCTCCCACCATAACATAATGGCTCTTCGTTGTCAAATGTGAGTGATGTACAATTACTTTCATATGAATCTATCACTTTTTCTCTACTAATCACAAGTGACAACTTCAAAGTTGTGTTCAAATGCTTTCTAAAAAAAAAAAAAATCAGCTAAAATTATTTTGGTTTCTTCCATAAACCTTCGAATATACCAATTAACTTTCTACATACCTCCCTTGATAGCTCCCATCACATTCAAGGCATATCTTCCTCTAATAACATAGTTGAGGTTACTTTCTTGATGTGTATCTTTTTATAATTAACAGTAATGCATGAGATTAATAGGGATATATTAATTAATTATGTATTTATTTGTTTGTTTGTTTATATATATATATATATATATATATATATATATATATATATATATATATATATTTGTACATCTTAGCGGCATTAACCTATTGGTAATACACCCCTGTTTTTTCGAAGCACATACCTAGACTGTACAAGTGCAGTTACAGGTCTCATTAAGAGCACCTAGTTATAGGCTTATAGCAAATGCCTCATGAAAATAATCTTAACCACACCTTCAAGTGGAAGTACACATTTCAATTTCCACCAAGTACAAATTTCAATTTTCACCTTGATCAGGACACACGCAAGTCTCACCCAGCATAACTTTTCCTTGTCAACTGGCAAGATGTTTTTCCAAGGAGAATATGACATTTATTTTTTTAAGAACTTTTAGTTGTGGCTGGCTGGTAGATGGAGCAGGTTTTGCACTTAACCCTCAAGTACATTGTCTCTAGTCCTTTGAAGTATTTTAATGCAGTTATATTGGTAAAGAAGAAGAAGAAGAAGAAGATGAAGATGAAGAAGAGCTCCTTAAAGGAATAGTGGGGTTGCCATTTAGTAAAAAAAAAGAGTTGTATAAAACTTTGTCAAATGCATTTTAAGCGATTTGATTCAAATGACTGGGAACTCTTTCCTCAAAACACCCATTAATAGGTGGTCTACAGACAACAATGTACTTCATCATTCAATGGTAAAATCTTCATCATTCCACCCAGTGTAAGAGTAAACGTCATACTTCCCATCAAGCTTCAATAATAGAACTTAATCTAACCCTACTGCAAAATGAATTAAACAAGCTTAGTATCACACAAAAACTTTAAAATATTTTTCCCATTGTCCACAAAATGTTTTAAGAATACATAATGAAACATATCATGCCATGGTGTACTATCAATCTAAAAGCAAAATACATTAAAAAAAACAAAACGATGCATGCAAGCTATAAAAAGTTGATGCCTTCTCGAAACAACACAACAATCAACTCCCTTCAGTTTGGCAATTGATTTTGGCATGCCTTTTTCAAGGATAGAAGTCCAAAATAAAAGGTTGAGAGAAACCCCTATTTGAAACTCTATGAGAACTTTCCTCAAGCACTTGGCATGCCTTCTTTTTAAAGCATGATTGAGTTGTCGTTACAAAGAGCATGCCAACTCATTAAAACAACCAAGGCAAAAGAGAGAGAGAGAGAGAGAGAGAGAGAGTGAACTTTTTGACGGCCTTAATGGTGTAGGTTAATACCGTCGTCGGAGTAGAGAGCGACTGGAATTAAAATACCATGCTTCTTATAATATGGGTCTTGCTTAGAGTTTTGTTTAGTAGTGGTGGCTCTGGTCTTGTAGCTGGTTTGGAAGAGAAAGAAGTTGAGACATGAGAGAGAAGAAGCTTACAAATAGAAGCGTAGAGAGAGTTCTAAAGTGTAGAAAAAAAAGTGTTTTTTTTCCTTTGTTCAAATACATGACCTGCTTTACCGGTAACAAGTATTCCCTTAAATTATATAAATTAAGGTGAAGATCAAAACAACACTAATTTAATAGTTCAGATTTAGGTGGTACCATACTCCCTAAAAGAAATTGGAGGGTATGGTAGAATGACCGAGTTTTGTAATATCATGAGTTACCATAATTTTATGATTATAGTATTAATCTTTATATATATATATTTTTTTTATCTATATTACTATTTAAAAGGTTTTCCCTATTTAGGATCCTTTTTTTTTCTTTTTTTTTTAATTTAAAAATATCTTTACATTCTTATGTTTAAGTAGAGACAAAATTAAAGGATAATCTGGAAAAAATACAACTCTAACTCTAATTTATTCACTTATAAATTAGATTCTCAAAATAAAAATTATATATATATATATATATATATATATATATATAAATACAGGGGTTTTTTTTAACAAAATAAGATTACTAAAAAAAAAAAAAAGCCTCATTGAACGTGCTTCTAGTAAAATATAATTTGTAAAAATATAATAGTTAACTAAATAAAATAAATAAATATATTTTTAGCTTCGATTTAACTAAAGGAAAAAATCGAGTATTGTTATTTAAATAAACAAACTAAAATTTTGTCCATGTGAAGGCTCTTGCTGTCATGCAATTGCAACATACTCATCTGATTTTATAAATAGTAAATTAGAGGAACATACTCAATCCAACATCATTGCATACTCACCTCGCAAGCCCAACTTCACTTCAACGAACCTAGCTTCATTTTAGCGAACCTAGTTCGTAAAACCCAACCACTTCGAGCAGTGAACCACCATTTTAGTGGGTGAATGGAAATCACTGCAAGTAAGATGTTTGGGTGTGGGTTTCCGTGAACTTTTCGGATTAGGAGCAAATTGGGTTTGGGTTTGATTTGGGTGTGGGTTTCTTTCAAAATGTTTCTGAAGATTTTTTGTTTTTTTGTTTTTTTTTAGTCGTAGGATTGAGTTATTCCCTCCTGAACTTGAGTTTCTTGTCAATATTTTTTTTCAAAGCCACATGCAATAAATTATTTAAAAAATACCATCAGTTAGTCATACCACATAAGTGTAAAACTGCTTGGAACTTAAGTTTGGTGAGGTTGAGTTGTGCTTGAAACTCAATTTTCACAAAGTTGAGTTTCAAAAAAGAGGTTATATAACTAAATAACTTGCAAAAGAAGTTATTTAATAATATAATTGGTAAAAAACTAATATTTAACAAAAAATGCCTGAAAAATTATATGGATGTATGGTGTGATTAAGAACTTTCTTGGGATAATGGAAAATGATTACATAAATAAATACCTAACACTTTTTCTTATAATAATGTAAACTTTTGGAGTCACGGAACTATGCCTTTGTTTAAAAAACATAATTGTTAGAGTTAATATTGTGTTGTCAAATTCAATGGCAAAAGTTTGAAAATTAATTGCAAATATTCTCATGCATTCATTTAAGTTGAATTGAACTTGTAACAACTCAATGAGGTTGAAGATCCCATTAAATAAATAAAAAATGAGGTTGAAGAGCTAAATGAAAAATTCAAAGTGCTGCATTTAAAATCTAGATCGAGAAAGGTTGACTACTTCGAGTGAGAGCGTCAAAATTCGAATTTCAATTATAAAGAGAGGTTCAACTAAAATTAACCTACTACTCAATCATGCGAGATTTCTTAGAATTCGCCATATTTGATTTTCCTAATTATTTATGTAGTCAACCAACCCTTAATTGCACTCATATTTTATTTGGATATTCTATGAGATATTACCATATATAATGTTGACTATTTATTTCAAGAATAATATTTTTGTAATGTAGCAATTTTATAATAGTTTTGTAATATCATGAGATACCATAATTTTAGGATTATAATATATTTTTATTTTTTATAGAAATATTGAGGCTATTTTAGAAGATTTAAAATGTCGGATAGAAATCATAGAATCACATTAATTCTTTCGTTTCGCTTTCTCTTTCTACACATCAACATGCATTCTTAATCTAAGATACGAATTTTATTATAGTGTTCGATTAGAATACAAATATTTTGTACCACATTTTAGATATCTTTATTAGATGGTATGTAAGTGTATTACATCAATGGTTCTGACTTCATACTCTAATATTTATTTTTATTCAATTTACTTCTTACTTATTTTATTTTACTTATCTTGTGTAGTATATTTAATTTGAATGTAACTACTAAAAGTAATCTCTTTTGCAAATGGGCTTATATTTTCAAGAATTATCTCCGATGGAAATTGGAAGGTCTTAGCTCAAAAAACATTAGTAACTCAAATTTCTTGAATAAACAAGCTTATTGAATAAACAATCCTAAATTTTTTCAATTCACTAAGTTGGAGTTTGCTTAGGTCAAATTGGACTGAATTTGTAGTACTGTTCAACTCAATCCAATCCGTGTTATCTTTAAAAGCATCCTACCTCGTGGGAATTGGGTTGGCACCATTTGGGAGACCTAATAAAAATAATTAGGTTTTATTCAACAATTCAAATCTTTTAATTAATTAATAATTACAATTAACATAATTGAACCCAATATATTTCAATTTCTTCAAAACTAAGGCTCAAAATACGAAAATAAATTAAACTATGACATTCATAAAGTTTAAACTAAATCCCAAAATCCAAAATAAATCAAACTAATAAATTAAAGAATATAACGTATTTTTTTAAAGTATAAAAAGTATTATCCCAACAAGTATTACTTGTCTATTAATTTATTTTTCAAACTACTAAATTAATAGACAAGTAGTACTTGTTGTCTTGTTGGCATTCCAAAGATAGACTATATCTTCGTGTCTAATGGGTTGAGCATGTTGAAAGAGTGGCCCATTACCACCAAAGCCCAGTGGTCTAACCCCTTCCACACAATTATCGTTTATGGGCTCATTTAATAAGCCCACCACCACAAGTCCTTCTCCTTCATATTTATTTTTCATCACAACCTATGCAATAGATATGATTATGACAAAAGGAGAAAAATAATGGAGAAATCCATATATTTAAAGCCAATCATGCATTAAAAAATATTTTTTTTGTTATAGTTCAGATTGATTATAAGTTTACAAAACAAAGGAAATACCAGAAAATTTCGGAGAAAAATTACTTTAAAAAATGGCAGTCAATCCCTTAATGACACAGCTGATGATTATACCCATATGTTTGCATGATGACCACAACATGGATTTCAAAGGGAAAAAATGTAAAAAAGAGAAATAAAATAATTGTAACAACCACACGAATGACTGAGACCATTCTACGTTAAACTACATGACCACTAATTGGGACAGTGAAAGATCACTAGCATTTGTAGACAGATTTTGCAGCTTCTTGCAAATTTATTGCTCATGTAGAAATAAAAGGTTCCCCATTTACTATGGAAAATATAACACTTTATTTGATTCGATGATATTTAAAAAATGTTAGTGTAGTGTTGAAATCAATGAAGCAGGGACTTATGAGTAGGCCATCGACATAATAGCCTGTTTGTGTAATAATTTCTTCAGGATAACTAAGCAAAGATAAGTGTAAAGTACAAGTAAAGATGAATAGTTTCTAATGTATTGTGCCATGTGGAAAAGAAAAACACTCCAGCAAAGAGGAGGGATAAAGTACTTGAATTTGTTTCCTGTTCTAATGAATTTTAGCTCCCAGTTGAAAAATAGCTATAGAATAGCCCTTGGAGACATAATGACCAAATGTTACGAATAACTTGATGAAAACAACTATAATAAGAAAGAAATACAAGATCACTTATGAACAAACATATTTGGTATTTGGATTTAAAAGAAAACATAATTAGAGAAGAGAATAGGAGTAATAGGAGTTCAAGTTCAAAGGTACTTACTACTTACATTTTAAGATATCTATTGCTTGAAAATGGGAAATCTTGGGACACCAGTCATCATTCCCCTTGGCATATCCTTCCATAAAATGAGGGCAACAAAAAGTCATCAACATCTATAATTTGTGGAGACATTACATGGACGCAGATGAATTAACATACTGAAATCGTGAGTACTTTATTCTCCTTTTAGGATCAAATATGAGGGCCTTCAATAGCATATAAAGCTAAATTAATTTGCAAAGCTGTTAAAAAGATGTTTTACACGTAATTAATGTATGAAGGCCTTATACTACAGCAGTGTCAACTCCAGAATTCTAATTTCCAGAAAAATGCAAAACTCATGATCCACCAACATTTATGAATTCTGAATAACAGCATAATTCTAATCCCAACCATTATTGATTTTTTTTTTTTTTTTTCCGTTCTACTCATTGTAAATTTTGATTTTCTCCCTAAACAATATGTGCAAAAGGCTGAACACCAATCACTAACCACTATGATTTTTTTTGGTTCAAAGGAAATTTTATGGAAAATTGAAATATATTACAAAGTAGTGTTGACACTCCATTTTGCAACCTGCATTTAACCTCACATGGAGGGTAAAAGGGTAATTTTGCCTTGGGAATATGCATCTTGATTCTGGTCATTAGATCCTTAATCTCATTTCACCAAAATGATCTTGATATCATAACGATCAAATTGACTGGTCATAAGCCCTAATCAGACCACCAGATTGAAAGTTATCATCAAATCAAGTTTTAATGGTTGAGATGCACTATCACAAATTAAGTCCGACTATATGTGATTATGAACAATTGATTTTAATTGGTTATAAGTGTAATCAATTTGAGATCAATGATGTGTCATAATTTGATTGGTTAGGACTACATTTTTTGGTGAGGTTGCATATACCTAATTAATTAGATAGTTAAACATTTATTATTCAATGAGTAATTTGTGCAATTATCTTTTAATTAGAGTAAATTTAGAACCAATTAAGTCTGAAATGGGAGTGATTGAAGCCATTTAGTGTTAATTAGGAGCTAATTTAGGACATATTAATATTAATTGTGCTGAAACCATTTTCTAACAAATAACCTCTGCTCACCATTTCATCTATATCTCTCAAAATATTTTGAATTTGTGAATGAGGTTAATTTTTCCAGAAACTAGACATCCGGGGCTTCAATTTGAGCACAAGAATGAGACAATTCCGATCAGAATTGAGTTAGATATGATTTTTCGAAGTTAGCTCTACAAGCTGTTACAGCAGTTGCGGGAAAACCGAATTTGGCTTGCTCCTCACTCCCACCAATCTTTCCATTTAATGTACCAGATTTCCCCCAAGGCTAAAATGAGGACTAGGTTCATGATTCTTTGTCAACCCTCATTAAATGGCCTTCCATTCATATTTTCTCCACCACTACTATATAAACCCCCCCTCTCCTTCATTCCAAAGCACACAAAAACCCCCCCTCTCTTCTCCTCTCTTGAGTTCTAGTGAAGTAGAGTAGTCTTGTCATATTTTGGTCTTCCTGAGACTCAAGGTATTGAGTGAGACTCACTCTTCCTCTCCTAACTCTTCTTTTCCTCCACCCTTAGGACCTCCCTCAAGAGTCTCCTCCTCCACCATATGGATCTTGCATGAAGGTATAATACATTTCCCTAATTGTTTTTTTGTGTTTCCATGATGAGAATTTAGGATTAAGGCATGATAGTAACTATTTAAATCCTCTTGAATATGTTTGAATGTTCTTAATTGTTCTTATGTGTTCTTCACATGTTCTTGGTTGTTCATCACATGTTCATGCATAAACACTAGTTTTGATCCTAAATCCATATCAAAAATAGGAAAAACATGTTTATTTCATAATTCTTTCAAATTCTTGAATTTAGGTTATCACCATCCACACACATTCACTAGAATTTATTTTTCAATCTAAATGCAATGCTAAATAAATTGAATTAGGGTTTATCACATGCACACACATTAAATTCAACATGTAACTTGATTGACATATTGGATGATGTGATATGAATGTTGGCCACCATAGTCTAGAAGACCGGTTTCACCAGGCAAGGTGGGTGCCTAACACCTTCCCATCTTGTAACATAGCCTCCGAACTTAGATTAAAAGTTAATAGATCAAATGCTTATCCATGTAATTTTCAATTTCTAGATTGTAACTAGGAAACAAAGCCATGTACTTTATCTTAGATTGTATCTAGGACCAAAGCCATGTAATTTTCCTATGATCAATGTAAATTAAATTTTAAATTAATAAAATGAGGAATTTTTCAATTATGGTTTTCTTGTTTTTCCAATAATTAAATAAGTGGCGACTCCATTGTAAAACCCCTAATCTAAGGGGGAAAATATAACTAGTCGAACCTCCATTTTGAGAGGCAATAACACGACTCCACCCATTTACATGGGTTTGGCCCAACATTCATAAAACGGGCCGGGGGCGCGGTCTCTCACAAGAGTCTCTTGCAAATTGAAGCCATATCAAAAGCCAAACAAATGATACCTCAAAAAATCCATGTAGCAAGCTTCAATGTATAAGCTTATCTATTAAACAAGGAAACAATATTGTCATCATCATCATTGATTATATTGTTAGGCAAAGATGACCTTTCACCACCAAAACAAGACAATTTCCCACTTAAAATCAAATATTTCAAAGCTCATTCAATTACAAGTAACAGATAACAAAATTTTTATTTGTCCATTTTCTAATCCACATTTCCAAAATCCACACTCTCTTACATTAAAATACAAGCTTAAAAATCATGAATGCAGATGACACGTACATGACATGATAAAAGAGAGGTAATTGGTCGCACATTTTGGTGACCTCAAAAGATAGGCCCATTACTAGTAAAGCCAGTGGGTCCAACCCCTTCCACACTATTCTCCTTTGTGAGCTCATACCACAACGTGTCCTTCACACACTTGTGCCTTTCGACAATATTGTAAGGTTATAACTTGGAAGTGGGATGTTAACCAAAAAAAACTTGGAAGTGGGAAATAGTACTAGGAAGATATCCCTAGATAGTCCAATTTGCTTGGATACAAACATAAGTGGACAATATTGTTGGGCTCAGTTTGTATTCCTACTTTTCTACTTTGGATTTTTGCAACACTATGTAGTGCTAACATTGGTAGAATCCTAATCTTAGTTTTTTTTTTTTTTTTTTTTGATAAGGAATCTTGGTTATTTTATTTGAGTGATTGATGTGGGCAACTATTTTTAATTTTTTGATTTATGTATATGATAACTCTGATATTTTTATTAATAAGTTATTTTTGATTTATTGGGTACAAAGAATTAATGGAAGTTGCTAACATGCATGCCCCCAACCTTTGTAAGAAACAATATAAAATGTGGAAAATAGATTAATTAAGTTATGTTTCCTTGTGAACAAAAGAGTAATTCAACATTATTAATGATGTTAAATTTTTTAGCTATTGATTATACTATCTTTTATTTTTTCTTTACTTCTTCTTCTCTTTTTTTTTTTGGGGGGGGGGGGGGGGGGAATTCACTATACGATCTTTAGCAATCGAAATTAGCTGTCAATATTAAAGAGGTGATTTGTAATGGTAACTAACAACTAACCATCAACTAGCTTCAGGTGTGAGGATAGTTTGTGGGGGCGTAGTTGAGAACTACTCAGAGTCACCTATATTAAACATTCTCAAATCATTCTTCCCAAGTCTTGAATATAAATCCAAATGTGATTTCCGAAATCATTTTCCCTAGCCAAAAATAGATAATTAAATTTTAAAATAAAGAAGGGCCCGCATCTTCTCACAAAAATATTTGCAGCAAGCTAAACACTAGCTACCAACCAACCATTATGATTTTATTATGGTTTTCTTGGTTCAAAAATTTGAGTAAAAAATTAAGTAAAATGCAAAGTAGTTTTCTTGCAAACTAAAACCATCTAAAAACATATTCACGCTAGTAGAACACCCCCAGAAACAAAAGATGCCTCTAAAAGTTATGCATCAAGCATCAATGTATAAATTTATTTGTTAAGGAGGAGTCATAAATAATGAAAGCATTGATATTTATTTGTTGTGTATAACGAAATGATAGTTAGTGTTCATGCAAAATAGAAATAGAAAAATAGAAAGAAAAAAAAAATCACACGGGAGAACATAAAGATTTACGTGGTTCAACCATAGGCCTACATCCACGGGTGGTGTTAAGGAAAAAGTTTCACTAAGAAAATATGACCAATTACAAAGATAGTATAAATGTGCTATCACAAAACCCAAACACCAATACACCTAAAGAGCACTCTCACCATAAGCATGTGAGAAGAGAAACCTATAATTTCTCTTAAACAAAGCACCACTTGAACCTTTTTTTTTTTTTTTTGAAATTCTTGAACTCTATTTTTTGTCACACAACAATTAACAAGACCACATCTATATATTTCTAAAAGCTGAAGCATAGCATTTATTGTTGCTACACTCTAGTTGAGCCACATCAGCATCCACGTCATTATCTTTTTTCTTCTTTTTTTTACCAATTCTTCTATAATTGTTTTTAACAATTTTTTTTTTAATATTTACACTTCTCCAACCTTTCTCCATCCCTTACCTTTTCATCTCTCCACTACTTCTCCAACCTTTCTTCCTTCCTAACCTTTCCATCTCCTCACTACCATCTAAATTAATATCATTCTTCCTCTTTTCCTTCATCTTCCTTTATTTTTGTCTTTTCTTATTCACATCCTCTTACTATAAATTTGTCGCTATCTCTTTCATTCTATGCATAGCTTTTCTTGATAACAAAAAGGTTGTTTCTCTCTCTTTCTCTCAAACTTTTGGTGGATTTTTTTTTTCTTGCATATCTACTTTAGGTTGATAATTTTTTTATATTCTTTAAAACTCTACTTTGGATTAATGCGATTTAGTTTTGTTTTTTATTTTTATTTTTTTGTTCTCTTTTATTGTTAAATGTTATCCTATTGCGTTATAAAGAATTAAATATAGCATATAAAAATATAATATTATTCTATTTATTGTAAATTTATATTTCTTCTATTACATAGCATGATTTTTTATAGTACTCAATTTAGATGTTAAACTATGAGACTTTACTCATTTTTGTTTATTCTTTAATCCTTTGTGGTGGACAAAGTACTCTTAATAGCTGTATTAGAAGTACACTATAATACCATTTATTTAGAGAAAAGTAAAGGTTAACCAAACGAAAATAATCGGATGAGTGACAAATTTTAGCTTTTGTAATTTTATTTTTATTTTTATTATATTGGGAGGGACGAATCTTTCTCCAATCAGGTATTTTTTTCGTTTTGGAAATGGGCCAAGGGCCGATGCCACCATCACGGATTTGTTCAATCCCACATCAGGGAGAGACACCTCCCACCCTTGCCTTATAAGCATTGAGCCTAAGGAAGGGTGTTTCAATCATGTGTAGTACTACACATGATTGGTACACACCTGAACCCAAAGCGGACAATTCCTTCTTGGAGAGAGGTTCGTTCCTCCCAGAATTATTATTTTAAAACAATGCATATATAAAAATTTAATTCTTAGATTTTGCTAATAATTGTTTATTTGATAATATGTTTTGGGTGGATGAAATTACAACAAATTTTTTTCCTAATTGGTCCAATTAATTATTGTTAAGTTTTATTAATTTTCTTAGTTACATTTTTTGGTGTTTTGGATTGTAGGCACAAAAAAAAAAAAAAAAAAAAAAAGTTTGAAAAAGTTTGTTTAAAACTAAAAGAATAATTTCCAAATTTTATATTTATTTAAAAATGAATATTTTCGTTAACTTGCCTTTTGAATTTCTGAGAAAAATTGTATTGTTTTCATTTTAGTACGACAAAATTTATATTTATGATTTATGATTGTTCTTATATTACATTTATGATTATTCCTATAATAAATAAAAATATGATTACAAAATACATTACTCTTTATTAAATTAGTTTAAATTGTAAAAAAAAAAAAAAATACAACCACCATAAAATAATTATCACGCACAACGCGCGAGTTCGTGGCTAGTATATATAATAGTTTAGATTTGCAACATGAACCAATAAGGTTGGCTAATCTTTGTGTGGAGCGCAAGTGACGTGTTGGACACTATTTGAAACCACGTACACGGCAACATTACTTAAACATTGTCAAGCCACCAACTCAACAATCATCATCATCATCATTGATCACACCGTTAAATCAATGATACCATTCATCACAATAGTAATAAGGCATTACTCTTAGATCTTCCAATCCCCATTTCCAAAATCCACTATCTTAAATTAAAAGCATGACTGCTGATGATCTACATGACTTATACTAATGTAGAGAACTGCATCAAAAGAGATATCATTATTTGTCAAGTAAAATATGGTATTGACCAAAAAAAGAAAGTTGAATAATAACAGTAAAATAACAAGACAATTCTTAGTTACCATTATTTCTGCGAATGAAAACATCATCGTAGTTAATTTTCCACTGCCCTTTGACATTTTCTTATGTTTGCACCATTGCTATGTCCATAAACCCATCCAGACATGTAAGAATACCTGCACATAAAGATTAAAAGGCATCATAAATGCTTGTAAATGTATGTTTTCATAGTCCATACCGAACAAATTAAAGTGAGGTGTAGCAAGCACCATTCAGATGTTTATCTACAAAGAGTAATTCTAAAATTCACCGCTCTCCTTTTATAGCCAAGTGGTCTTTCTTTAACTTCCAAGGATGCACCCTATCTTAGAAGACTGGCCAGAAGTTCTGTTTCACCCCTTCCCCCTTCTCCTTCCCTTGGTTTGTATCTTGATAGAAAATTTTAATGGAGAAAATGGGAGAGGGCAAATGTACCATACATGAATGTCACTTTTATCTAGATATCTTTATTTTTATCTGTTTTTCCTCCTCAAAACTCTTAAGTAATATTGTCTGAAGTACTTGATCCCCCTTTGGAAATTGTTAATAATTTATCAAACAATGAGTAGTCAACATATGTTCACTAAGTTGCAGGTTAAGGATTTTAGTAAAGGAAGGAGAACTTTATATGTACATTTTGTAACAAGCGATGACTGTGTCAACAAGAAAATTAATAATAGGGAAATCCAAGCTCCTTCTGCATTAAAAATCATTCTGCTATTCAAACTTAAAACAATTGTTAGTTTGCAAAATGAAGGTTATACCAGTAAATGGCAAAGAAGTCCTTTAGAAAGGCAGCCAATCCCTTTCCAAAGGAGAGCACCTGAACACATGAAATTTGTTATGAGACATAGCTAATGCTTATAACCATATCATTGCATCTTAACCACAACTTGGCTTTTTGGAAAATACTTTTGAAAAAAGAACTATAATATATAACTCAGAGCATGAGCAATCTAAGACCATTTTGTGCAAGCCTACATGACCTCAAATTGGGAAATTGAAATATCATTCACATTTGTAATTTTGTGAGGCAATGTGCCACTTCCACCATAGGTAGATTCTGTAGCTTCTTGCAAATGTATAGCTCCTACAGAAATGAAAGTTTTCCAATAACCAAATGGCAAAGTTAAAGAAAAGCATACATGAATTATTCGAATAGTTGAGGCTTCAGGTTGGCAGTCCACTCCTTGTTGCTCAAGCATCTCCATGGTTGCAACATCCACATGCTCAATTTCTGCAGTCAATACATCACATCTATCTACCAAGAACATAGATTATTACCAAATTATAACAAAAGAGTATACTTACAAAAACTATTGACTATAAAAAACAAAAAAAATGTCATCAATCTCATAAAAATAGAACCTTTTTGCAAATTCACGAACCATAGCACTATCACCAAAGCTTCTAACCACATGATGATATGAAAGTGCACTTGCGAGGCAATTCTCAAGCGGATTCAAAACTAGGAAGCACCCACGCAGTTGGGAGGGTGCTGCACCGGAGTCTGATGCAGGGTGCGGCCACCGACACTGCTGCCCACGTCGGTGCCACATATGAGTTTTTTTTTTTTTTTTTTTTTTTTTTTGGGATTTGCACTGACTAGGCTTCGATTTGCGCCAACTTGGCTTTGATTTGCGCTGATTCAGGTCGTATCAGCCGAATCGGATCGTAAAGGCCGAAATCGGCCTTGAATCATGTCGGAACAATCGAAATCGGCTTTGAATGAGGCCCAAACATCCTAAATTTGTCATTCCTCAATTTTATTCTAAATATTTGTTACTTCTTTTTCCTTATTCTTTCTTTGTTTTGTGAACCAAAGCCATACAAATGTGTTTTTTAAGAATATTTTAATAGTAAAAATATATAGAAAATATAAATAAAAATATTTTTAATAATTTGTTAATCGCCACACTCCACTGCACCCGCACCCTACTTTTTCAAAAATTACCGAGTCCAACACCCGCACCTGTGCTTCATAGATCCAAAACCATTACTTTAATAGCCATTTGCGAAGCTGATTGACATAGCATATGACCCAGTTGCCCTCCTCCCAAAACACCAACAATCACCTCAGATAGTCCGTGTACAGGTACATCATCTTTGCCACAAGAACAATTATTATGGTGGAAGGTTCCGTGTTGGATGAATTTTTAACTCCAAATTAAAATCCAATTAGTAATATTCAAGTTCTTTCATATAAGTCCAAGCAGCAGCCAAGCAATCATGTAAGAAAGAAATGATACTTTTTCTTGGATGGACAAATTTTTTATTAAAAAAGGAACACAGTACAACAAGCACACATCTAATTGAACCAAAACAACACAAATCAACCCGCAATAAACTATCTGAAACAACCAAAATCACTGTCACATCCTACTGATCAGAAGGCTTAATAATTACAGGGAGGAAACACCCCTATACAACATATAGCCTTGCGAAAGATTGAGTTGCAGTAGCACCATTTGGCTTCCACCCTAGCTTGAACTTCCCACATATCCTACACTATGGTCTCCTCTGTTCTAACAGAGTACCACAATGAATTAGAGAATTCCTTTCGGTGCCAAATATGATAAACAGAGGCCCCAAAAGCTAATTTACAAATCACAGCTTTCATACTCTTTCCCCACCACTTATGCATAAGACACCAGCCTATTCTAATGGTTAGCCACACAAGACGAAAGCATGTCTATGAATAAATAGCAATCAAAAACCTTAGTTACTTCCACCAACCGACCTCACAAACCTTAAATCCAATAGCATCCCAGCAAGCCAAAATTCTTAATTTTGCATTGGTCATGAATTATTATTTTAAAAATCAGATACTATAAAAATCAAAACATGTTTCATAAGACCCTTATCTTAAAAATAATAGAAAAACTCATTATAAGAAAATCGTGCAGTGTGTCTCTTTGTGTGTACATAAACGCATTATATATATATATATATATATATATATATATTACAATGTCAACATTTGCCTAGCATTTTCTAACTAAATTTACTTTAGCTTCTAAGTAGCCAAATAAAAATATTATATTACAAAGCAGAAAAAGAAAAATTACCCATCTCTATTTTTCCGCCACATCCAAACCCAGAAATCGATTTTTCAAAAAAAAAAAAAAAAAAAAAAACAGATTTCCCAAGAATTGCAAGCTACTATTAACTATTTAACTTATCTGGGTGAGGTCTCGTGAGTGTCACATCAGGCCCGAGAAGCGAAGACTGGAGTTGAGTGCTTCAAAGAAGAACAAGAAGGAGTTGAAGAGAGAAGAGGGTTTTGTTTGGTAGAGTGGTTCATGGAGAAGAAGATGCTGAGTGTGGCCGGTGGTGGTTATTTATTTATTATATATATATATATATAAATAATTTTTTTAATAAGAGTTGCAAACCTTAAACATGCGGTATTTCAATACCATCATAACAGGAAAGAAAGTTCAAAAGAAAAATTAAAGACAGTGCAATGACAAAATATATAAGACCGTAATACATTACAGACATGGTAGATTTTTATAGATATGTATCTGCTGAAATAAAGAATTTCATGGACGGAAATCACTGAAGAAAATCCAGCTACTGCATTGCTTCATTTTCCACCTTTCTTCTTTCACTTTTACTGCTTTCTTTCAAAATTCTTGAGAAACCTCTCCAACTTTCTTTTGGTCAGGTTATTCCCAATAACAAACCCAATTATTAACCCACTCCCATATCCCATCATTATAACTACCCAATCAGATTTACTTGGGAAATTTGACCCTTCACCTTGTTTGGAATTCGGTGGTGGTTGTGTCAATGTCTCAGATATTTTGCATTTCTTAGTCAAAGGCACACCACACAAACCTGTGTTTCCCAAATATGAATCATTTTCAAAGGTAGAGAATTGTTGACCTTGTGGAATAGGCCCCGTAAGATGGTTATTTGAGGCATTGAAGAATGCAAGGAATGTGAGTTGCAATAATTGCGAAGGAATCTCTCCTAATAGCCTATTTTGAGAAAGGTCCAAAGATTCAAGCTCTGTTAAGTTCTCTAAGGAAGATGGGATAGGACCAGTGAGAATGTTGTTGGATAGGTTGAGCAAATGAAGCCCCTTTAAACTTCCAATGACTTCTGAAATTTCTCTATCAAATTTATTGTTAGAGAGATCAATAGCTACAAGATGATCTTGGATCTTTTCATATAGTGTCTTGATGCCTTTGTTTGTCATTTCCAAGGTGTAACTAAAATCATTACTATACCTGTAAGAAGCTGATGAAATCCTCGCGACTACACCCATATAAGCATTATCTTTGTCAAATGTCAAGTTGGCAACTTTCATGGAGGTCCAACTTTGGAAGTGCTCATGTGGTAACTTGCCTATAAAGTTATTGAAAGAGACATCAATGATTTGCAACTTGGGGAAATCAAGACTGCTTTCAGGTTTCCCAATTGCACTATGGAACCCATTAGATTGCAAACTTAGAACCCTCAACCTTGGAAGCTTCCCCAACCAAGAGGGGAAAATGTCAGAAAATCGATTGTTACCAAGAAGAAGAATCTCCAGCATTGTGCAGTTGGACAATGATCTTGGTACTTGCCCTTCTAATTGATTATAACTTACATCAATTGCTATCATTCTACTTTTTTCCACGTATATTTCAGGAAGTATTCCACGGAAATTGTTGCCTTGTAAATTCAATACCTCCAAGTTGCTCAATTTGCTCAAGCATTGTGGAAGCATGCCCCCCAAGTTGTTGTGTGAGAGATACAGCATTACAATTGAGCTAAGATTGCAAAACAATGGTGACATTTCTCCAGTCAATTTATTGTTTGAGACAATGTATTGGGCGATGGAAGGTGGAGGAATTGGAAGTGATCCTTGCAGCTTGTTGGAAGAGAGATCCAAATGAAGTAAACTATCCCATGGAATTTATTGATCCCAAGTTCCAATAAAGTTAGCTGGGTAAGGTTTCCAAGCCAAGGTGGAATTTGACCAGCTTGTTGATTCCTAGCAACTGCAAATTCGGTAAGCTGGGTCAAGTTCTGAAGTGAAGATGGAATGCCACCATATAAATTTGTTTCTCCTAAGCGCAAAATAGTGAGCTTTGTTTGCTTACCAAGCCAAGACAACGTCTGTGCACTGAAACTATTCGTGGAAAGTACTAGCACACTAAGTTGTGTGAGGTTGGCCAATGAGAAAGGGATTTGCCCCGAAAATTTATTAGACGAGAGGGACAAAACGATGAGATTGGTAAGGTTACCAACTGAAGTTGGTACCAAACCAGAGAAATAGCAAGTACTGATATCCAATAAAATTAAGGACTTTAGGTTTCCAATTGAATCTGGTAACTTAGCAGAGAATCCCGTGTTTGAAAGACAGTATTCGAAGTGGGATTGCTACTGTGGAATTCTGGTAGATATCCGGTGAGATTTTCATTGTCTCGTACACTGAGGAGTTGAAGATTTGGTAACTTGAAAATCTCCATGGGAAATTCACCGTACAGTTCACAACCTCTTAGGCCAAGAGATTTTAAAGAAGACAAGTTGGCCAAGGTGTGAGGTACCGGGGAAGATATGTTCACCTTACCCAAATAAAGATGTTTGAGGCTGGTTAAGTTCTCAACTAGACTTTTTAGGCCGGGTTTTTGGAGTTTCAATAGATTGAGTGAGAGATCAAGGGAAACCAAGCTGGAGAGCTCAAAGATTTCTGGTGGAATTTGACCACTGAAGGCAGACATAGAAAGGTTGAGATATGTTAAGTTTGAGAGGTACCTGATACTTAGGGAAATTTGAGAATAATTGAAGTCATTGTCAGCGAGATTGAGCTTTTGAAGGTACACAAGGTGGAAAAGGCTGCTGCTAGAATTGAAGGAGCCATACAGTTGACTGCTACTGAGGTCAAGGCCAATCACGTAACCTGTACCTCTGTCACATAGGACACCATCCCATGTACAGCAATCATTCCTTTCTCCAGAGTTCCACGATGAAATCTTTGGATAAGCAAAAGGATCAGAAGAACACTCACATTAATTTTAAAGCTTTGCTTGAATTGCAACAAGGCAAAACTCTCAAAATCATTGCACAATGGCTGAGTTGATAAAGAGGAACAACTATTTAGATAATGAAAAATCGACAAGAAGAAGAGCAAGCGCATAGATATCAAGAGACACATGGATGACCCCATATTAGTATCTTCAAAAAACTTCCTTAGCACACTGGTGGTTTTGAAACTAGGAGTATGGTTCTTTTATAGACAAGATTCAGAGCTAGTGCAAATACGTCATTATACATGGATATTTTTTTTACATGTAAGCATTCATTTTTTTTTGAGAAACAGATAAGTTTAGATTTAAAAAGCAACCAAGTCCATTTGGAATACATCTTCCAAATCAGTGGGTAGTTCTTCCACCCAAACAACAGTATCAGCAGATAGAACTGCTCTACGAGCAAGGGAATGAGCTAACATATTACCATCCCTCCTAACATGTTGAAAACTAATCCTACTAAAGCTAGACCAGGAATCATGAATCTCGTTAATTACATGACCAAAAAGAGATAAATTCGCCCTTTTGTTGGAAGCAGCCTGCACAATCCGCATGCTATCTCCCTCAACAATAACAGAGAGGAGGCATAACTCCTTAGCAAAAACCACGGCTCTACAACAGGCTAAGGCTTCAGCTGCATCCACCGAGTGAGGTTCAAGGATTTTCTGACTGAGGGCAGCAATAATTTCCCCCTTAGAGTCACGAACAACAACTCCAATACCAGCTGTGCCCGAACTCCCAAAAAACGCTGCATCAAAATTGGCTTTATACACACCTTCAGGTAGAGGAAGCCAGCGAGTCCGAACAGCTGCCCTCTGAGTTTTAGGTGGTTGTTTTAGAATATCAAAGTACTCTACCACCAAGTTTTTTGCTCGCCAACTAACTTCGTGAAGCGGCCAGGAGGACTGCTTCTCTCGAATCCTGTTTCGCCTCTGCCATAAGCTCCAGGCAGTCATAGAAAACCAGGCTACATGGAAGACCGACCCTCTGCCCAGGATCGCTACAAACAGATCCATGAAAGACCGAAAATGGGTCTTATAGAAACCAGCAAACCAGAATTCAGATCTCCACACGGCTTTGGCTTGATCACATAACCATAGAGCATGAAGCAATGATTCTTGATGCTCATCACAAAGGGAGCAAGTCAAGTCCAAAGGGATATGTCTTCTCTGCAAATTCTCCTTAGTTGGCAAAGAATCCTTGACGGCTCTCCAAATGAAATGGCGGATTTTATTAGGAGCACGGATACGCCAAATACTCTTCCAAACAGATTGGTCCCCTGACGAAGTTGAGGCTTGATCAGCCATAACCGAGGAAGAAACAAGCATATGGTATGCCGATCTGACAGAGTACTCCCCATTAGGCGTGAAAGGCCACACCAAAACATCTGCTTGACCCAAATTGCTGACATGGATTCGCTTGATCTCTTCGGCCTCCCAGCTCATGAAAGTATGATCAATTAAGTCCATATTCCACGATTGAACATTAGGTAAGAGGAGATCATTAACCAAAGAAATCGAAGAGTTCAATCTAGGCGATAAGATCTTGCTGTGAGCAAGGTCAGGTAACCATCTATGCTCCCAAACCTTAATAGATAAGCCATCACCAACCCGCCAAATAGCACCCTTTGAGATAACCTCCCTAGCCTGCAATATGCTCCGCCAGGCAAAGGAGCATCTGGCTGGAACAGCAGCATCAAAGATGCTTCCATTTGGGAAGAACTTCGATTTAAAGACCCTATAAAGAAGGGTATCTTTTTGGTTAACCAAACACCACACTTGCTTAGCCAATAAAGCATTATTGAAGTGCAGAAAATCTCTAAACCCCATGCCACCCACAGATTTTGAGGAGCACAATGAGCTCCATTTCACCCAATGAATTTTCTTCTTGTCTTCTTGCCCCCACCAAAATTTCTGGATCATAGCCTCAATATCCTTGCAGAGACTAATAGGCAATCTGAACACACTTATAGAATATGCTGGTATCGATTGAATGACTGCCTTAATCATAACCTCTTTACCAGCTTGAGAGAGCAATTTCTCTTTCCAACCCATCATTCGAGCCCAAATTCGTTCCTTGACAAGAGTGAAGCAAGCTTTCTTGTTTTTTCCCACAAAGGAAGGCAGCCCCAAGTATTTTTCGTAATGTAAGCATTCATAAGTGCAAATGGACCACCAGTTGCCGTGTTGACTGTGGTGTCTCACACATAGGAACAAGTCAATTTTTCTAAGTCCCCCGAAAAATTGGAAGTTGTAACATATTATTTAACTTTTTTTTTTATGGAACATATTATTTAACTTGATTTCGCAAATCTTGTGAGTTTATGTATTATTGAACTTGAAGATGCGTGATAATTCCAAAATGTCGCAAATCCTGTCAGTCTTTAATTATTTGTAAATAAGTCAGTCAAAAAAATATATATTTGTAAATAAGGGGACATTAGCTTCTTGCCGTCTTATAAGCTTAGCTTTAAGAACTACTGATTAACTGGGTCAATTTTTGTTTAATTCAATAAAGTTAAGAAGACAATAAAAATTTACAAATATTTCACACCATTTCTTATGAGAGTACGTAGTGTGTATTGTGTACTATAATTTGTCCCACATTTCTTTGAAGGTTATTATAATTTTTGGATGGAGTTTGTGATTTGTCTTTTGTTAGAACTTCATTCTCATTTCTTTTGCATGTGTGTGTTTGTGTTCTAAAAAGAAAAGAAAAGAAAAAAAGTAATTCTACCACCTTATTTTACAATCTACAAATTTTTTTTTTAATGATTTATGTGTGAAATAATAGGCTAATTTAAGAATATTGTGAATTGATGTAAAGTTTTGTTATGCCCAAACTAGCACGACCCATTTCCATTTGGAAAGATCCAACTCCGAACTCCCATGTCCATCCCATTCGTAACATAACAATTTTTATTTTAATAATACAAAACTTTTGAAAGAGAAAATATGCCAATTCAAAATTTCACAATTTTCAAGGAATGGTTTCATTTTCCTTCTTAAATATAATGTTCAATAGTTGGATACCTCTTTTTTGTTTTGATAAATTTGATAATTACCACTAATAGAGGCGGTTTAAATCTGAACATCTCTCTTAGAAATACTAGAATATATTATTTGAGTTACAAGACTCTTAGGGTTGGATTCAAGTTATACACCCAGTGTAACTCTAAATAATGTTACACCACTCAATATTTTTTAATTAGATACAAATTTTGACAAATCTACCACTAGATTACATTAACTTTGTATATTCTCCATGCCTACAAAAATTTTAAGGTGATCAAAGATTAATAATCATGTCATCAATCAATTTTTTAAATTCAAGTTTTTGTAATATAAAATAATGCATAAAATATGAGTTTATAAATTAAATGATAAATAATATCCAATCACTACAAAAAAATCGTCCTGTCCCAGCGTTTTTTTCCTGGCGTTTTTACAAACCGCCGTAATAGATAAGCCTATACCAGCGCTTTTTGTCGGCGCTTTACAAAGCGCTGCCATAGGAGGCCTATAGCGGCATTTTTCAAAAACGCTGGTATAGGAAGCCCAAAAGCGCTGGGATAGGGTTACTGATTTCCATTATGGAGAATGAGCTGTCCCAGCGCTTTTAAAAGCGCTGGGATAGGTCATTCTGATAAGGGAATGAGAAAGACCTGTCCCAGCACTTTTAAAAGCGCTGGGACAGGTCTCTCCATTTCCTTATGAAAAGAGGTCTGTCCCAGCGCTTTTGAAAGCGCTGGAATAGTGTCCACCTATTCCAGCGCTTTTAAAAGCGCTAGAATAGGTCTCTCCAAAACGCTGGGATAGGTCATTCTGATAAGGGAATGAGAAAGACCTGTCCCAGCGCTTTTAAAAGCGCTGGGACAGGTCTCTCCATTTCCTTATGAAAAGAGGTCTGTCCCAGCGCTTTTGAAAGCGCTGGAATAGTGTCCACCTATTCCAGCGCTTTTAAAAGCGCTGGAATAGGTCTCTCCAAAACGCTGGGATAGGTCATTCTGATAAGGGAATGAGAAAGACCTGTCCCAGCGCTTTTGAAAGCGCTGGAATAGGTCTCTCCAAAACGCTGGGATAGGTCATTCTAATAAGTGAATGAGAAAGACCTGTCCCAGCGCTTTTAAAAGCGCTGGGACAAGTCTCTCCGTTCCCTTATGAAAAGAGGCCTGTCCCAGCGCTTTTAAAAGCGCTGGGATAGGTCTCTCCAAAACGCTGGGATAGGTCCCTCGCACCACTTAAAAATTTTCAGACTTCCCACTTATTTTTTTCACCTTCCCACCACTTTGGCCTTTCGTTTTTGGTCTCCCTCTTCTTTGCTTCAGATATTTTCCTCTCACCCACATTTTCTCTCCCTCTCCCTCTTCCTTAACCCATTTCCCCACTTCCTCTCTTCTTCTTTACTCAAAACCCCCCATTTTTTTTCTGAAATTTCAAACACAAAAATATTACCCAAAACCACAAACCCTACCCAAAGCAAGGTAAGTCTCTCTAGCCCTCATTTCTATTTTGTAGCAATATTTGTATATATATTTGTTGTTAAATTTCTGGTCTTTTATTTTTTATTTTGGTTGAAGTTTAGTTTGGGTTATGTGTATATTTATGTGTAACTGTTGGTTGATTGTATGAGTTTTAGTTTTGGTTTTGGTTTTGGTTAAAGTTTAGTTCATTTTGTGACTTTTTATTTTTGATTTTGGTTAAAGTTTGCTTTATTTTGGAGGAACTATAGGTTTTGGTACGTTTTTCATTTCATTTCGAAAAATCAATTTTTGTTTTCGATGTTTCACAAATCAAACTGTTTTTGTTTTCAAACAATTTACTGTTTGGTTGATAGTTAGGGTTTACTTTGGTAGAAAAATTCGAATTAGTTCCTTTTAGAATTTCCTTTTTAATGTTCTGTTTGGTCAGTGGGAAAAATGCACGAAACTGAGATTTTGAATGTTGAGTCTTATAAGAATTTTCTCTTCTACCAAACAGCAAACATGGACATTTGATTATTTATGTTGAATATTCATTTTTTGTTGTTGTTCTAGGCATTGTAAAAAGGTGGAGTCCCTAATGGTGATCGAGACTTGTGTGTGGTTGTGATTTGTGTGGAGATGGACAAGAACAAGAGACGTACCAATCTGCTCGCTGCTGGCCGCAAAAAAGGTCCTTGTTCATTTACTTTGTTTATTCATTCTATGTAGTTTGGGATTTTTCGTGTTTGAAATTGTTGTTCATCCGTGTTTGGTTGCTTAGAAATTGTAGGAAAAAAATGGATAAAGGTTTTGTTTCTTTGGTTTTATGATATTATCGAGTTCATAATTAAGTTAATTTTGTATTATAGTTAAGTTTTAGTTCGATAACAATTTGGGGGCAACTGAGCTGGTTACTTTGTTTGAAGGAGTGGAAATAAAAAAAGTAGAAACGAGGTTTTTGTTTTGTGCTTTTTATTATTTATTTTGTATCTCATTAAGCAAATGTAGCACCGGGGTTTTTGAATATTTTATGTCGGGTGTGATTGAGTAAATATAGCATATTATATTATATATTAAAACATATAATATATAGCCAATCTATTGACTGAGTTGCTAGCTTTAGAATCCATGCATTCACACTTCACAATCATACTTTATATCTATTGTATATTGTGAAAGTTTAATAATTTTAAGGTTTAAACACTCTGTGGCTATCAAATACAAGTCAAAAGACTTTACGGTAATTGACTCCAACGAAACTCAATCACCTTCATTCACCAAGTTATGAATTAATAATTAATAATATATGTATGTATTTTACTGTTTGTTTGCAAAGACAATTATGTTTGACTTTATTCTCTTTTTTTTTTAAAAAAATTTTCCTTCTCGTTGTGTGGATTGCATCATTGTTTAATTAGGTACTGGTTATCTCTCCAAAAAAAGTACTGGGTAAGGAGTTAGTGTATTTTATTTTATTTTATTTTTTAATTGGGTGGATAATGTCCGGTGTCTTTTTAATTTGCTGCTGCATCAATTCTTGTTGTCAAAGTCAAACAAGTAACCACTGGATCCATTGGTCCAGATGGTACCTTTTCATGCACTTTAGCACTTATATGTGTGGATTATTTGTATAGTTTCTAAGTTCTAACCTAATTCGAAAAAAAAAAACTAAAAAGTCAAAACAAGTGATATATTGGATGTGGTTTGTATAGTTGGATTGTGTGGGGGTGATATTTTGGGGCTTATGGCTTTGTTGCCCCAATTCTTGTGTTTAAAAATTTTCATGTTGTATATCTACTTGGGTGGCAAAGTTTGATGGGGGACCTCAGGTAATAAGCTCTCTTTATGTCTTGACTTCATTATTATTTTTCTTAATTTGAAGTTTTAAGTATTGGAGTAAGATACACATGAGTTAGAAAAACAATTTGTTGGACTGACATTAGGTTGAGAACAGGCTTCTATTGCAGCTGTGTTTTAGTTTTCGCTTTTGATCCTAATACTCCCTAAACTTCTTGCTTGACCCTTAAGAGGTTTTTAGTTTTCTATTATATATATAATGATAATAATGACTAATTATTTTAATATACATTTTTATTATTGGAGATTGGATATCTTGCTTGTCTACTTTGTCAGTTTTTTTAATTTAAGTGGTGATGCATTTGTGGTACTTAAGCTAGGTTGATTTTGTTTGGTTGCTTCTTGATGAAACATGCTTTTGAGTAGTCTTGCTCTTTATAAATTTTTTATATTTTCCTTTAGAAGTAAAATCTTATAATTTATAATTATTCCAAACTATGTAGATGGAATTCTGTTTTTCAGTTTGCTCGTGTGATCATCTTTCACATAGCCCTTGTACATTTGTCTTCTTGTCTTATTTCTATTGATGTTTTCTTGCTTATAGTGGAACCTGGTTATGTTGTGCTAGCAGCTCTTTTTCTAGTTTGGATTGTCACATTGTCTGTATGTAGGAAGCAAGATGTTTTTGTTTGGGTGCTTCACAACTTATGCAGCTAAGTTTGGCGATAAACTCCTTTTTTCTTCCCCTTTGTTTTTCTCTCTTTCAAGCACAATAATTTTAAGGATACATTTTTGTTGTTTTAATTTTGTCTAATACTTGGGTTTGTGACTGAAGTTCCTAAGTTTCATTTTTTAGAAGAATTATAATTCCAAGTCTTGCAAAGTGAGGGTTTGAAATTTCTATTGCAATTTTTCTTCCTTTGTCTTGCTGTCTTATTTTATTTTTGGTCATTACGTGTTGGCAACTTCAATAATGAATTCACAGCTTAATCTGGCAGTGCTTAGTATTGTTGTAGTCCACAATTTTAATCGTAGTGTGTCTTGAGGGAACGCTTTTGCTTTCTCTTTCTCCTAGCATTTGTGGGCTTTTTGGGAGTTACATTGGTATGCATCGTAATTTGTTAACTTGGATTGTTGCTACTTGATTTCCTTGTCCCCCAATATCTAGCAACAGAGAAGAGCTTGGCTTTCTAAGTTAGAAAAGATTTATCTTTATATTTTTGCATCCTTTGAAATATAGTTGTTTTTTCATTTGTTGTTTTGCAATTCCTGTGATTCTCTGTGCATGTTAAAATTCTATTACTTATATGTATATAGAACTGTTTTTTTTTCTTCTGCTATACTTGGCAGTTTAAGCAGCCAAGTTTGATTAGGTTGATAAATTCTCTTTTTCTCCTGCTTTCATCATTCTCTTTTGCAATCATGAGAACTTAAAAAACTTTTTGCTTGTTTAATTTCATTTAAAATATATAGTTCTTTCATTTGTTGTTCTGCAACTTCTGCAATTCACATGTTAAAAATCTATTCTTTGTTTGTCTACAGGAACTAGTTTTTTATTTTTATTTTTTTGTGTTTGTGCTTAGCAGCTTTAATAAACTGAACTTTTCATTTGGTGATAAGCTCTATTTTCTGCCTGCTTTCATTATTCTCTCTTGCAATCATAAGAATTATAAATTTTTTGTATTGTTTTAATTCTTTTTGATACTTGTGCCTGTAAATTCTTTTCTTAGGCTTTGGTTTCCTTCACATCCATAAATTCATGTCTCACCTAGGGAGGGCTTGAAATTTCCCTTGCAATTCTTCTTGTTTCTGTGTCTTCTCTTGTTTAAATTTTGGTCATTTAGTTTGAATGTGGTAATGCCTGTTGATGTTGAAGGACTGGTAGATTAACAAAGTTTTTGACCTTAATATGGTTGCCGGGGAAAATAATATAGCTTTTTTGGTTCATCCTATAACACGAGTTAGGCTTTCTAGGAATGACTTGGTGCATGGTTTCTTTTTAAGGCATTTGTTGAGGGACAAGTAGATTAAGAATGGTCCAGGTATGACTTCATTCCATTTATTTAATAGATTTGGGAGCATGGTTTATTTTTTTTTTTAAAGGTGTTTGTTGTAGCAAGCTTTTGTAGATCAATTTTTTTTTTTTTTTGCTACAATTCTGTAGATCAATATGTTTCTTCTATTGGAGCATAATACATGAAGTTTCATTTCCCTTATTGTTGGCTGACCGGTAATTATGGGTCTAAAATTTATGACTTTTTTCTAGTTCTCTAGATTTCACTTTTTGCGCATACATTGTTTAATACATTGTTCCCTCAAAAGGAATCGTTGTTCCTTGTTGCACCAAACTTCTGTAGAGATCACTTGTTGCTGAATGTGGTTCAATATGGGGCCATTTTATGTTTGCAAGGTCATCGCTTATTTGAATGTGGTAATTTCTCTTATTGGTATGGTGCAGGTAGATTGATGCTGATCTTGTGGTTGCCTAGGTTGAGCTCTTCAGGTTATTGGTTTGTCCTGTGATTGGCATGACTTAGGCTTTTTGTGAATCAAATTCTTTTAACTTACACATTTGGTCTTAGCATTATTATTGTAAAAAATCTGTGAATCAAATTCTCTTAATCTATGTTTTTGGTTTTTGCATTATTATTTGTAAAAATATGAATTGTGGTTCATTACAGGTGTTATAAAATATGTATTGGAAAATATGTATTGTAGGTATATTTCAGGTCTATAAAATTAATTTTTTTTTTTTTTTAAAAAAAGGACCTATACCAGCGCTTTTGAAAGCGCTGGCATAGGTCCTTTTAAATTTTACTGATTCAAGACCTATACCAGCGCTTTCAAAAGCGCTGGCATAGGTCCTTTTAAATTATACTGATTCAAGACCTATACCAGCGCTTTTGAAAGCGCTGGAATAGGTACTACCTATGCCAGCGCTTTCAAAAGCGTTGGTATAGGCCTTCCAAAAGCGCTGGTATAAGTTATATTCACATTTTCATAAAGGCTGTCCCAGCGCTTTTAAAAACGCCGGAACAGGGTTTGAAAGCGCCGGGACCTATCCCAGCGCTTTTGAAAAGCGCTGGTACAGGTCCGCACGACCCTATCCCCACATTCAAAAAGCGGCGGTCTAAAGCGCCGGGGAAAAAAACGCTGGGATAGGAATTTTGACCCTATCCCAGCGCTTTTTGGGGCTATCCCAGCGCTTTTCAAAACGCTGGGATAGCCCTGTTTTTTTGTAGTGAATTAACATGAAAATTGGCATGATTGTTAAGAACATATAGAACATGTAATTTAATGATGAGATTTTCAAAATATGAGTTATATAACAAGTTATTGGGTGGTGTAACATTGCTTAGACTTACACCTGGTGTAATTCTAAGTAATGTTACACCACTCAATAATTGAATACAAATTTTGACAAATCTACCATTAGATTACATTATCTTCGTATATTCTCCATTACCATTAGATTAAATCATGATTATATATTATGATGTCAATAGTGATACTTATTTTAAAATGATGAATAACTATTCATCTTTAAAAGTGTTGTAATAGCTATTCCTTAATAGGTGTATTAATTTCTAAAATTAATATACTTCTAAATAAACAAACTTTCTATATACACATAACAATTATAAAAATAAAAAGTCATGAAAATATAACTAATCTTTCTTTCAAGTTTAAAAAAATATTATTTTTTAGGAAATACAATTATATGAGTAAGAAATTTCCAAATATATATTTTAAGTTTTATTCTAATGTTACAATTTAGAAAATTTGATTTAAGAGTTCGAATTTGGTAAAAATGGAGTGTAAAATCTATGTTGTACACCACCCAATGAGAGATTACCATATCGGCTATTTACTTAAAATTCAATACATCTGACCCTATATAAGAACATCTCAATAAACTCAAATTTAAATTGGATTTCCAGATGGGTGTTAGAATTGATTGAGTATGGTTGTGCATATTTTTTAAAATATAATATAATAATGTGACATGTTGGGATTGGGTAAAACTTAGGTTTTTCACCACATTCATATAGAATTTAATCTCTTTATTTAAACATTCCATTATCTTCAAGGTTCTATTCTTGTGTTGTCACCAAACAAATGAATAGTAATAAGTATTACATTAAAACATCTTATATTCCTTGTAATATCTATTCCTATTCCTATGTAATCACCATTACAAATCTACTAAACGTGCCCTAAGTGATCAATTTTAGTTTGTAATAAATTTTAAATTATTATTTTTAGTTCTTATGGAATGATGTGCTAGTTTTTAGTTTAACCACATCATTTAAGGGATTACAAATGATCGCTTTAAAACATCATAGACTAAAATCACTAATAGCTAAACTTTAGCAGCCAACATTACAATGATGAAGAGAGTTTCAATTAACTTAACTAGTAAAATCTCTTATCATTTAATAAGAGATTTGGGGCTCAAATTCCATCTACACACAAAAAAAAAAAAAATTGATTGGTGTCTTAGCTTGATAATAAGAGCAATCATTATAGAGTAAACGTCATATATATATATATATGAGTCCGAATTCAGTAAGGATGAGATGTAAAATCCATGTTTTACACCATCCAATAAAAAATTACCACATTAGCATTTTACTTAAAATTCAATACATTTTAGCACTCTTAATAACATCTCAATAAACTCTTAATTTGGTTGGATTTATATATGGGTATTAGAATTGATTAAATGTGGTTATGCTTATTCTTAAACATGTAATAAGATAATGTGGCATATTAGGATTGGAGGGGTAAAACATGAGTTTTACACTAGGTATTTATAGAATTTATTCTCTCTCTCTCTCTCTCTCTCTCTATATATATATATATAAATAAAAAATAAAAAATAAAAAAAACCTCTCATGTCAAAGGATAATAAGGAAATTGTGATATAACAACGTTTAAATGATAAAATCATTTCATAAAGTATTATAAATATCCAATTCAATGTAAACAGAACAAGTGTAAGTAAGCTTTAATGATGAAAATAGAAATGACGGTGTTCAATTAATATTCAAAACTTTAAAAAAAAATTTGGGTTTTAACAAAAAAAAAAATTTTGAAAAACAATTATTCATTACATTTCATTCTTTCATCATTAGCATGATTCATGCTGAAATATGTTTACATCTAATTAATAAAATATAATATATTTTTTAGATAGTGGGTGGGGGAGGAAGTTTTTTTTTTTTTTGGATAAACAGCCCGATCAACTTTCATTAACTTGAAATAGAAATACAATGGGCTACATCCATTTGAACTTGACATGCTATACTAGGCGGAGTATCCTCTACCCAGATATTACACACATTCAAAAATTTGGCTTGCTTAGCCATGATATGAGCAGCGCTATTACCGCTCCTACGGGTATGGTTAACATCCCAGGCGTTGAACTTCCTCAACCCCTCCAAAATTCCTTCTACCACTTTCCTTATAGAGCTTGGCATTACACTCTGATTTTCCAGGGAGTTTGTCACCAACAATGCATCACTTTCAATAATTATGTCTTTTAGTCTGAGGTCCCATGCGAGTGCCACACCTTCCTCAACTACCATTGCTTCAGCCTCCAAACCACCTAAAGGCAGCCCAAACTTCTTGCTTAGAGCACCCATTAATTCGCCTCTCTCATTTCTAATAACCACCCCAACACCACAGCACTTGATATCATCAAAGGTGGCCCCATCAGTGTTAACTTTGTACCAACCCTGTTTTGGTGGCCTCCACCTTACTGCTTCAGGTATAGTAGAGTGTTCCATGCACATGTTTGCTGCTTGGTATTTGTTTAAATATTCTGCGGCTTCTTTCACTATCACCTCATAGCTTTTGCATTGTCCCCCATGTCTCACTTGGTTTCTATTGTTCCATAGTCCCCATACAGTAGTTGCAAACAACTCCCAGTTAACCCTTTCACACCTATTTTTGATTTCCCATACAATATCTATGAAATCAGTTGGAGGAACATGAAAAGAAGGGAGTTTTAACCTGGTTCCGCACCACACAGCTTCGGCTATTCTGCAACTCCACAATGCATGTCCCGATGACTCATCTAATCCACAGATGTCACATCCCCCATCCTTGCCAATTCCACGTGCTTTCAGGCGCAGCTTTGTGGGCAATATATTTTTACATGCTCTCCAGAACAGGTGTTTGATTTTGTTCGGGCAATTCAAATTCCAAGCAATCCTCCAAATATCCCTCATTCCCAAACCATATGAGCTGCCCCCTTCCTCCCCTCTGCGTCCTTCTATTTTCAGCACATTTTGGGCCACTTTGTATGCCCTTTTGACAGTGAGTCTTCCATTTGATGTCCAAGCCCATATAAGGGAGTCTTTCGGTAGTCTGGCAAAGAGGAATACTCAGGATTAGTTCAGCCTCATTAGGAAAGAACGTGTTTTTTACTTTCCCCACGTCCCAACCCCTCCTCTCAATATCCACCAAGCTCGACACCAACTCCATTCCCGTATGGGCTCCTACCGGGCTAGTGACTGTGAATAATTCTGGGGACGGAATCCACCTATCCTTCCAAATCCGAACCCTATCCCCATTTCCAATACACCATCTAGACCCCCTATCAACCACTTTTTTCGCAATCCATAAGCTTCTCCATGCATGGGAAGGTCTACTTCCCAACTCCGCCTCACAAGCCACACTATTCGGGAAATATTTTGCTTTGAGCACTCTATGGACAAGAGAATCAGGATTTTGCTACATTCTCCACCATTTTTTAGCAAGTAGCGCCAGATTGAAGGCTTTTAAGTCTCTAAATCCCATACCACCCTTCGCCTTTGGAGTACATAACCTCTCCCAAGAGATCCAAGCCATTTTCCTTTCCTTATCTTTTTGGCCCCACTAGAAGTTTCCCATTAGAGAGTTCAGCTCTTTACACAACGTGTCTAGGATTTTGAAAACACTCATTGTATACGTTGAAAACACACATTAGTTGAATATAATGTGAATATGAGATATAATCATGGTTTTAAAAACCGAACCGGGTATCAAACCCTTTTTTTTTTAATTTCTGATTCAACCCCAGTTTTTGGCCGGTTTTCCGGTTGTTGATCGGTTATTGACCGATTTTAGGGCTTTTAAACGGACTGGACTAGCTCCTGGTTCTCGGTTGAACCGGTCGAACCGGCCGGTCTGGTCCGGTTTTTAAAACAATGGATATAATTATAAAATTTGGTTTCTAAAAAGAAGGTATAGTTCTAACTTTATATATCCAAGATTTGGATTCCTCTCTTCACTATAGTCCAGATCTTCTACGGATCTTTTATTTTTTATTTTTTTTGAGAAGGAGATCTTCTACGGATCTTCAACGCGTAACTTTATAAGAACAGTGAAAATGTAATAGCAATTCTAATACTAAAAAAGAAAGACCAATTTTTTTTTTTTTAATAATAATAATTTGGAAAGAAAGACCTGCTTTTTTTTTTTTTTTTACCAAACCTGTCAGTCTTTAATTATTTGTAAATAAGTCAGTAAAAAAAAAAAAAAAATTGTAAATAAGGTGCCATTAGCTTCTTGCCGTCTTATACGCTTAGCTTTAAGAACTACCGATTAACTGGGTCAATTTTCGTTTAATTCAATAAAGTTAAGAAGACAATAAAAATTTACAAATATTTCACACCATTTCTTATGAGAGTATGTAGTTTGTATTGTGTAATATAATTTATCTCACATTTCTCTAAAAATTATTATAATTTTTGGATGGAGTTTGTGATTTGTCTTTCGTTAGAACTTCATTCTCATTTCTTGTGTATGTGTTTGTTTGTTTTCTATAAAGAAAAAAAGAAAAAGAAAAAGAAAAAAAGTAAGTCTACCACCTTATAAGCCTTTTACAATCTACAATTAATTTTTTTTTTTTTTTAATGATCTATGTGTGAGATAATAGGCTAATTTAAGAATATTGTGAATTGATGTATATTTTTGTTATGCCCAAACTAGCATGACTCATTTCCATTTGGAAAGATTCAACTCCGAACTCCCAAGGCCATCCCATACGTAACTTAACAATTTTTTTTTTTCATAATACAAAACTTTTGAAAGAGAAAATATACCAATTCAAAATTTCACAAATTTCAAGGAATGGTTTAATTTTCCTTCTTAAGGCTCTGTTTGTTTCAGCAATGATATTTTGTAGAAAATGAGTCATTTTTCAAAAAATATTTTCTATAAAACTATCTCATTTTCCAATGTTTTGTAACAAATTTAAAAGAGTTGAAAAACAACCTCTTAACTTCTCTTATTTAGCTTGCTATGAGATAAAGTTGTTTTCCAAAAAAAATAATAGAAAACAATCTCTAAAAATAAGCCATACTTTTTATATTGACCAAAGATAATTTTCCATTAACTCATCCTTTTTTATGCTACCAAACACTGAAAATCACGGAAAATTATCTTTACACATGGTTTTCCATTAAAACAAATAGAGCATTACATAATGTTCAATAGTTGGATACCTCTTTTTTGTTTTGATAAATTTGATAATTACCACTAAGAGGGGCGATTTAAATCTGGACATTTCTCTTAGAAATACTAGAATATATTATTTGAGTTACAAGACTCTTAGGGTTGGATTTGAGTAGCAGGTTAATTTTAGGCGAACCTCTCTTTATAATTGAAATTCGAATTTTGACACTCTCACTCGAAGTAGTCAATCTTTCTCGATCTAGAAATGCAGCACTTTGAATTTTTCATTTAGCTCTTCAACCTCATTTTTTATTTATTTAGTTGGATCTTCAACCTCATTGAGTTGTTACAAGTTCAATTCACTACAAAGAAACAGTCAAAATTAGCTCTAAAATGCCAGTTCCATTGTGTCCTTGTGTTACGAATGACAATAGGGGAATAAGTAAGTAACCCCTGACATTTCTACAGTTCCTATAACAGAAAAGTACTTGACCAAAAACCTAAGATTAAGGGAAGTTGGGCATCTAAAGTAGCACCAAAATCCACAAGGATCCACTTTTGTGATTTTATAAAATAGAATGCATTTCCTCAAAAGGAAAAAGCTTTATGCATAAGGAAATGATTTCATTCAACTTCTTAT
This sequence comes from Quercus agrifolia, assembly GCA_029955455.1. NCBI lineage: Eukaryota > Viridiplantae > Streptophyta > Magnoliopsida > Fagales > Fagaceae > Quercus > Quercus agrifolia. Next base: position 12,209,727 of record JARQAD010000012.1, on the reverse strand, counting down.
TTTCTCATATTTTGCATCCGTCTTCCTGACTATTCTGTCCAAACTTTGGTCCGTCTTCCCTCTGATGGCGTTCCTCAATTCGTCCATCTCCTTTCTCATCTCCTTGAGGAGATCTGAGTTCGTCTCTTCTGGGTGCTGGTACGTCTTTTGTTACTGTCTACACCGTTGTCTCCGTTGACATCTATACGGTTGTCTTCCTATTGCAGCTGCTGCCTCATCTCTTGGTTTTGTCTGGTTAGTTCTTCCACCGTGGCCGCGAGTGATTGGATTTGCAGAGCCAACGCAGCAGGGTCCTGGCTAGTGGTGGATTCCATCTGAACTTTTGAGTTGGATGGAACAGTGCTCTACAATTATGTATCGAAGAGCAATCATCTCCCCACAGACGGCGCTGAACTAATGATGCTCGAATCATTAGTCAAGTGTGATCGTCTAGACTGGAATCGTCCTCGACTAGCCTGACCCTGAAAATGAGAAGAAGAACTAGGGTGCACCGGTCTGGTGCCTGCCACAGAACCTCCGATGCCAAAGTTAGGAAGTCTGCAAAGGTAAATAAAAGAAATTTTGTCTGAAAGAACTAGAATATTCTCGGTGTATCTATTACCTCTTCCTCCTGGGTCTCATGTCTATATATATATGTGTGTGTGCGCGTAGGCACTTCTTTCTATCCTTTGGGGCGTTAATGGCGACTTTTATTTTCTCTTGGTAACGCCCCTGTGGTGTGTTGATGGTGAGCTGTCCTCCCAACAGCACGAAAGTGAATCAATGCTTTGTAACGGTTCATTGCTGAATGAAGATGGGTTTGCTCGTCCTAGTTTGGCGACCATTACTGGTGGGACAAGTTTGGGAATTTCTCTCATCCCTGCCCATGATTACAAACGACGATGATGACATGATTGGACCTATCAAGACTAAACACTGTGACACATTACAGTTTTAGACTTTAAATCATTGAAGTTGGAAGAAACTAGAGTTCGGAGGAACTTCTTCTTCTTCTTTTTTTTTTTTTTTTTCAAGAGAGAAGAGAAGTCAATTTGAAAATGTTTCTTAAAGGAATTAAAATAAGAAATCATTATTATGAGTATAAAATTTGAGAGTTAGTGACAAATAAGTAGTTGGTCATTAAATATTGATTAAACGTACACCGTTGGGACAAAATTGAGGTTGGAGGACTTTTTTTTTTTTTTTTTTGAAAACGGAGGACTTTTTTTTTTTTTTTTTTTTTTTTTTTTTAAAGTTATATACAATATTATTTTGAATCACCCTTTGGACAAAATTGAGGTTGGAGGACTTTTTTTTTTTTTTTTTTTTATAAGTTATATACAGTATTATTTACGTACATTTACAAGAAAATGGGAACATATTTCAAATTTAATTAGTCCATTAATAATTAAATAAGAGTAATGCTATTACTACAAATTATTTTACAACAATTTTATAAAGTGTTGATCTGACCAATTAATTATTAGTTTTCATCTAGACTCACCATTAATATCACATTTTCATTTACCAATAATTACTCACCACATCAACAATTTGTAAATTTTTTGTAAAATAGTTTGTATTTCTAGTATTATTCATTAAATAAACAACAAAATTGAGGTGGGAGAATTTAGTATATTCGGAAGCTAGCTGGATATTGGCTTTCAAAATTAACATTTAGAAAATTTAGAAGTTATAGATCTGCGCAAGGAAACTTAATGATTGATAAATAAAAACACATTTTAATTTAGAATGTAATACATAAAATATCCTCCATATTTAAAAGTTTATGTTAGCTTATCTACCTTTTTCAGTCAAAAAAGAAGAAGTTTATGTAAAAAAAAAAAAAAAAAAAAAACTAAAAATATATGAGGCGGACAAATTAAGTTGGCTTCCCGCTGATCAATGAATCTGGTATTTTCATATAAAATAAATAAATAAATAAATCTGGTAAGACAAATATTATATTCGTCACTTGGGTATAGTAAATTGTCATGGAAAACACATGGGATAGCCTGTACTTTTTGCAACTTGTATTTCTATATATTCTATGTTAACATAAGAACAGCTAATTAATTAAGAGTCTAAAATCTTAACATCGCCATTGTCATTAGCCCGTAGGACAACGAAAACGCACTTGACCAAAGGGATCAAGGTGAGAGTGTAAAAAAATCATAGAAAGAACACCCAAAATGTCATCATTATGGTTGATGCCGTTTGTGAAGTTGCTGTCAAACACATATAGGGGTGATGTACCAATGTCCCCGTACACAATTCCGATGCTCTGAAACGCTAGTTGCAAGATTACCTCCACGCCATATTCTAAGAAATTCCCTTGCACAACAAATAGGAACGTTAAAATCGGAATTAATTTGTGTCAATTTTTTTTTTCTAAAAAGGAAAATAATAATAATAAAATAAAAAGAAGAAGAGGAGGAGGAATTATTAGAGGGGCTTTACTTAGTTTTTTTTTTTTTTTTTGGGGTCAATTTTACTTCGTAATTTTTACTATAACATTAATGAAATATTGTACATCACTGTTTATATAGTAAGGTATTATAACTAAATATTATATAGGATCCAATATTACACCGACATCCCATATGAAAGATTTGATTGAAACTGAAGTATGATTGATGTATTAAATAACAAACTATCATTCTAATTATTTACTCAAAAAAAGATATGTTAAAACTTAAAAAAAAAAAAAAAAAAGAAAGAAAAAAAGAAAGGAGACCTTGGAGCCACCGTGGCCATGACGATGACCTCGGACGCTGCTGGATTCGATGTCTAAGGAGTCGTATCTTCTCAAGTTTTTCCATGAAAGTTTCTTCCCTTTAAAGTTGTTGAGAAACTTCCTGCTCCTCCTGGCTTTCTTCGGTATTGTTATCTTCTACTACAACCACATCATCATGAGAAATTTCCGTGATTGCCGTCGACATTTCTATATATATATATATATATATATATATCCTTTTTCCCCTATCTCTTAAAATTCTTATATGGAAAAGTCTCTTTTAAACTCACATACATAACATTTACGAGATAAAAGAAGATATTAGAAGTGAGAAGGATCTTCGAAGGTGCATGGGCATGATGAGGCTTCGGGAGGTGTTAATTTCCTGTATTTATATCCAAAGGAGGAGGTTTCCCCCACCCCTCAAAAACTAATTAAAAAACCATTGTTGACGTTTGGCTTGGCTTCAACAGCCACAGCCCAGTTCCTTCATAATTACGACCGACCAAATATAGGAGCCATATACTATATAAGCACCTTTCGGTAAGGCAATTTTAGTAGGAGAAAATCTTGCCTGCCCTCGTTATTACGTATTTCGTACATACTCATTTTAAAATCTTGTTTTAAATCCCATTAACAATATATATATATATATATATATATATATATATATATATATCTTGTTTAAAAAAAATATATATATATTTTATTCAAAATGGTGAAATCGTGTTTTGAAAACACGATTTTTTATAATTTTAAATAAAATTGTACTTTCAAAACACAATTTAAGTCCACGTAGTAGTGTGTATACGACGAGTGTATAGGGGAAAAAAATCTTTTATTCTTGCAGCTGCTTCTTGTCTTGTCTCTTTTGTGAGAGAGAGCTATGGTTAGGGTTACGATTTCTTGAGAGTGTTCTTATGCCACTATTGTAACCTTCCTATTTTTATATTGAAGTTTTTTTTTTTCCCTATTGTTTTCTGTGTGGTATTAGAACCCATTGTGGTACGTGGGAATGTGGCAAGTTTATCAAGTTCCTTTTAACATATGAAGCGGCGATAGATCCCGGCCCCTTTTACAATTGGATTAGAGATGTGGTGTGTGCATTACACAAGGCAATCCCATAAAGTCCACATAAAGATGAGCTTCAAAAATGGCCTAACAAACTAGTATTGCCAATGGTGTTATATCATGACATGCAAGAGGTTCCCATAAAAATGTACATGTTGACCGATTCCCATAGATGAAAGTATGGGGTTGACATGTGGTTCCCATAGATGGCGTACAAGAGGCCTATGGACGACGTGCTTCTAAAGGGAAAAGCTCATTGGCAAGAGGGAGCTAGTAAGACTTGTTTATGGCCTACAAAGAGGTCTAAGAGCCCACAAAAAGATAATGACTTACATGTGAGAGGAAGATTGTAGGATATACAAGTGTAAGTGAAGTCTCACATTAAATAATAATCAAGAGTGAGTGGTTGGTTACATTTTATAACATAATTGAGCCCACACTCCAAATTTTAAGCTTTTGGATTAAATGATGTTCCTATATGTTATATTAACTACTCAATTGAAATCTTATTAAGGTGTTATCTTCCCAATAAAACTAAAGATTAAAAGAGAAAAGACCCTACCCCTTTCGTTTTTCACCAATAATAAGAAGAATGTAGGGAATTAATTGTTAAAAATTATCTATTACTTAGTTTATCTATTAGTTAGTTTGAGTTTGTAGGGAATTAACAAGTCTCTTGGCATATTTAATTTGAGTTTGTAGTGAGTAGTCTGAAATTGGGCGTGAGCTACAAATGGGTAAAGCTGCTGTAAAATTCGACTAGTTAGGGGTGTTGAAGTGGTTGCAATATCGAGTGTTGGAGTTTAGTTGGTTTTTTAGTTGAATTTGAATTGCATTGTTAATATTAATGGAGTTCTAGTCTATAGTCTTCATGAGTAAGATAGTGGAAGTTTAGGAAGTGAATTCATTGTGGGGTATACACGTGTGAGTGAAGTCCCACATTAAATAACGATAAGAATAATAAGTAGTTAATATAACATAACCGAGCACATTCTTATTGGGCTTAGTCCTTTTGGATTAAAATGTGTCTCTATATATTATATTAATTATTCAAAGCAGATTTTGTAGAATTATCATTAAGAATATCTTCAAATATTATTTTCCATAAAGCATAAGTTGCGTAGGAGTCCAGACTTCATTAAAATAATTAATTTTATTAAATTAGGAGGTATAAATTCTCTCAAAATAACTAATAAAAATCAGTGTAACTAAAAAGTGGTTAGAACTAGACATATCAAAGCCAGGTTTAAAAGAGTAAAGGTTGTAACACTTAGGAGAAGAGATATACTCTTTAATGGCTAATCAAACAAAGTTCCAATTAGCTCTGATGAAGTGCATATCGTCAGTCTTTGTAGGTGCGTCCAGTTGGAGATAAGTCCTTGTTAGTGTCTCTGTAGATATAGCCTGCCACAACATCTCCGATGCCAAAGTCAGTATAAGGAAGCCTTTAGAGAATAAAATATTAGAGTAACTATGAGTCCTTTTAGGTGTGTCTATGTACCTGGTTTGTCTCTGACCAAAGTGTATATATACAGCTTCATGGTTCCTAACTGTTGGGGCCTTAACTGTGGCTTTAGTGCCCTTTTTGTAATGCCTCAAGGTTCATGAATATGGGTTTTGATGAGGCTCCAACGGTCTGCCAACTGTTTCGTAACTATTCAAGGTATTGAACGCTCTCTTTAATGGCTCTCCTACGTTCCTTCGTGTCGCGCCGAGGTGGACGAGTATATTTGATGAGATCATCCAAGGAAGTTTAGCATGTCAGTCCCATCAAGCTTAATTGGTAAAGTCTCTGATAGTTGTATAAGAGATCTCAAGTTCAATCACCACATACATCAAAAACTGATTGGTATCTTGGTCTGATGACAAAGACCTATCATCAGGAGCGAATGCTATAGGTTGAAAATCTCTCTAAAAAAAAAAAAAAAAAAAAAAAAAAAAAAAAACGTAAGTGATATGAAAATCTCTGCTTTTGGCTTGTCGTGACTAAAAGTACAAGAGTCTAACTATAGATGACAGTAACAAGGCAAGTTAGAAGATATTTATTGTCTTAAATTTAGATCCTATATCACATTTGTTTTAGTGTTCCATAATTTCTGTAGTTGGCCTTTATTTTCTACTAAGAACCGTTGAGACGTGGTGAGAAATGCTGATTCATTAAAACTTGACAGGTGCTCGACAAATAGCTATCTATTGAGATTTAATGAGGCTCGACAGATACTATCTATTGAGAATTACGAAGTTCAGATTTCCAGATCTGATTTTCGGCCCATGCTTATGTATTTATGTAGGGTTTCCTTTCTCACAACCCTAGACATATATAAGGCTTATTTTAAAAGCCGTCACATAAGAGAATACAAGGAGAACATATGCAAAAGGTGATCGATGCCTTATTCTCTGTGAAAGAAGCTACTGCGTCTTTATGCCTTAGGGTTTTGTAACCAAATGCTTCTTGATCTTCATTGTTAATGAAGTGAAGAATTTTGCAGCCAACATCTTCTTCAAGTTGGTGTGCTAGTCATGCACTGAAAGCCGTGCATCGTTGGTTAGTCACATACTGGGATTCGTGCAAAAAGGGTGGTGTTCATATATTGAAGAGTTCAGAGATTCTGAAGCGGTAGAAGATTTCTGTTGTGAGTTCATCTATGGGGATTGTAAAGTTTAGAGACAAATGTTTTGTACTAGGTCTAAAACTTCTCTTTACTATAGTGAATTGCTTTTCAGGAATGTTCCCCCCTAGGTTTTTTACTGTGAAACTAGTTTGTTTCATTGGTTTTCCTGAGTCATTATATCTTGTCTTATTTATTTTTCCACTGCACGATTTTGACATTGTTAGGTTTTAAAGACTTAGGAACTAATGTATTTAGAACTCTAATTTGTATTGTTGGCAAACCGTGATCAAAATGTTTTAGTCCTTGTTTTAGACTTGCTCAAAGTGTGTTTATATGTAAAGTTGGAATCAAGTGTTTTGCAGGATTTATTGTGTAAATCTGCCTAGCTCGATTGATTGAGAATTAGACTTGATCGATCGAAAGTCGTGCAGATTGTTTTTTCTGCAGAATTTCCAACTCAACCCAAGCCCATTAAGGATTAAAGTTTCAGATCTACTTCTCCCAGTATATAAAGGAAACCCTAAGTACGTTTTTAAGTGGCTGTTTAGAGAGATTTGAGTGCCTCTTGTGCCTCCTTTGTATTTAGGGTTTTGTACCCAAAACCTTTCTAAGGTTGCTCATATTGTTGTTTGTATAAATCTCTTATGAGATCTGTGAGGAGCTTTCCTTTACACAAGCTTAGGGTTATTAAGAGGAGATTCGTTCAAGAACTTGATGATCATTCAGTTGCTGCCATAAGAACTTAAAGAAACACAAGCGGGTGTGTTTGTACTTGCTGGAGAATTCAAGAAAGAAGTAGTCTGTGGTCTCGGAGTTTGCACGTGGTCGTGTCAGTAAGTTTCTACTGGTGTGTAACAATAGGATGTTAGTGGTCTAAGTCCTATTATAAAACTTTGATTCTTTCATAATGGATTCAGGTTTACCTTGAGGATAGCTAGGTCAAATCCTCCCCAAGTTTTTACCGTGTGGTTTCCTAGGTTATCATATCATTGTGTTATTTTATAATTTCGCTACTTTGTATGATATGATATCTTTGTGTTAATCTAGATTTGTTAATTTGACTAAGTTAATTACTTGGCTAATTTACTAGGTTAATCCAATTATGTTTTTAAGGGGTCTAAAAACTAACAGACATGATATTGATGTTTATTTGTTTTAACAAGTTTTATTCATAATAAATCTAATTAACAACTTGGGTTTAAAAACTTGTTAATTCTATCAACCATGGTCTAAATTTCCCAACAAAATGCAACAACCTTTGAAACCAATTTGTAAATAATATTACAAAAAGCTATAGGAAGAAAATCTGAAACTCTAGATGGGTTCTTAACTTTTCGAATAAGAGTTATAAAAGTACGATTTATAGTGAATGTGATGGAACCTGAATTGAGACAAGTGAGGACCGCATGTGATACTTCTTCCCCAATAGTCGACCAAAACTTTTGAAAGAAGAGTGGAGGAAGTCCATCTGGTCCGGGTGCTTTTAGAGGATCCATTTGCTTCAAAGCTTCATCAACCTCCTTCTTCACAAATTCCGCACTTAGCATGTTGTTTAGCTCCGGTGTGACCAATGTAGGAATTGCTGAAAGAACATGCTCAATATTTTCTCGGTTGGCCGAATGAAACAGCTCCTGGTAGTGGGTAATTAAAATTTGAGCAATACCTTCTTCATCCTTGCACACCTCTCCTCTAGAATTTTGCATCTCCTTAATCCTATTCCTCTTATACCAGTGTGATGCTTGATTATGGAAAAAACATGTATTTTGGTCCCTCTTATGCAGCCACAAAGTCCTTGACCTTTGTCTCCGCATTTTTTCTTCTTTGATCAATAAACCATTTATCTCCCATTTCAATTAGCTCACCCTCCCCACTACTCCACCCCTTATTGTTAATTCTTCGGCTTTCCTTAGCTTCTTCTTTTTTTTTTTTTTTCTTTTAACAATCGGGTAATGTTTCCAAAACTCAACCGACTCCATTGAGTGAGTTTTGCTTGGCACTCCTGAATCTTCCCCTCCACTTGCTCCATCAGACCCCCTACCATTGTTCTACCCCAAGCCGATTCAACAATGTCTTTACACCCCGGATCCTCTAGCCACATTTGTTCAAATCTCCATGGCCTTCTTCGTTTCTTTTGAATACCTTTTGGCATGATTATTATAGGTTTGTGGTCTAACATACCACACTCCAAATGGACAACCTTTGTAGCCAGAAACAGCTCAATCCAATCCGTAGTGGCCATTGCTCTATCCAGCCTTTCCCAAATTATATTTTTCTCTCCATAGCTTCTGCACCAAGTATATTTACCCCCTACAAAACCCAAGTCTTTGTGTGGCATATAAACCCATTGGACTTATATTCTAACACTCCCCATGTGTTCAATAAGCTAGTATACGCTCATATAGAGCAAATAAGCTAGAGACATTGATATATGGGCGCAACGAAGCTAGGTTGATGTACAATTTTCTTAGAAAGCTGTGCCTAATATGGATCAGAGTCTTTCAATTTGGGATGTAGAATATGGCTTGAATTATGAGTTCGACTCCTTGTTAGATTTGGATAAGAAGGAAATTTTATTTCTTTTGGGTTATTGTTGTTTAAAGTTATCAAGGTCTACTACTTGATTTGGAATTCCTTTTGGAATAGGAGTGATTCTCCTTTTGTGTGTGGAAAAGAAGTTTAGTCCTTCTTGATTTTGGATATACTAGCTGACTCAAGTCTCCTATATAAGCATAGTGCTGCTATAAAAAATGAGAGAGAGAGAGAGAGAGAGAGAGAGAGAGTGTGTGTGTGTGTGTGTGTGTGTGTGTTTGTGTGTGTGAGAAAAGGCTCTCTCTTCGTTTGGTTATTTGATATTTGTGGGTTGTAATTTGGAATAGTAAAAGAGGTTTGTTATCGCTTGGTTTACTTTTGGATTTGCTTTGTGCCTTTCACTTTGGTATTTGGTATTCGTATTTGGTATTTGTGAAACTTTGGTTCTTTGGTTTTGTATTTGTGAGAGAGAGCTATTTGGGTGTATTTGGGATATGGGTTTATGAGAGTGCCTCTACACTAATTTTTATTATCCAAACTTTGTTATAGTGAAATTTGTTCGTCGTCGTCTGTAGATGTAGGCTATTGTCGAACCACGTAAATCTTGGTGTTTTGTGTGTCTATTTTCTTTTGAATTAATTTTCTTCGTTCCTATTGTTAATTTGGAGATCTTTCTCAAATCTAAAATATTTTCACAATCAATCTTGATAATTTTTGAGCTTTCGCTATTTTACAACATGGGATTGAGATCAGGTGCAATACCCTAGGTATTGCACCTCATGCAATTCCTTTGAATGGTTGAGATAGTAACTTTCAATCTCAACCATTAATTCAAAAAAGTTAAAAAAAGAAATTTAAAGAAGTAAAAAGTGAAAATTAAAAAGGTGAAAAGTGAAAAAAAATTTGTGAATGGAAATGGTGAATTGCACCAAGTGCAATACCCCGGATCCTAATCCTTCAATTTGCATGCTAGAAAGTTGAATAATGTCCAACAAACATAATAAAAAAAATTCAAACTACGTACACTCATTTTGAAAACTATGTGCATATTACGTACGGTTAGCCCATATGAACCGGCAACTTAGCTGCAGGTTTTGTTGGGATAATTTAATACGCTAGCATAAACAAAGAAAAATAAGCATAGATGATAGATCAAATCAAAGAATTGAAAGGTGGAATATATATGGAGGAATCGAGAAGAGAAGAGTAATAATTAGTATAATATTCCAGTAGGCTGTCTACTGTCTTCTCTAGAATCTCTACCAAACGTTATATAATAACTAATAAGCTCTTATTGCTTGTATTCTGCGGCGTTAAGTGGTTGTCTCAAATTCAACGGCCGAAACAGATTTTATTTTTTTCTTTTGTTCATTAAATATACAATTATGAATTATCGAACTAAAGTCAGGTTCTTTCTTTTTCTTAAACCTTATCTCTTTTGTTTTGGTGTTACAGTGTGATACATTCCCATGTTTTTTGTTTGACACTTTGACTACATTATTAGTTGAGTCCAATACCAACACACAAGTTCTTTATGGTTTTATTTTATTTTTATTAATTATGAGAAATGTTAACTAATACTCTAACAGCATTGGTTTATGAACTATTTTAGAAATATTTTATTAGAAAAATGATAAAACAAAAAATGCTGTTAATAGCTTTTTATATTTCCAATAAAAATGGTGTCAAAACTTTCCTATTATGGTTTATTAATAACTGCCTTAAGGGCATCCGTTAACATGACACTTTTATTATTGCAACACAAGAAGTTTGGAGGAAATTAACTTTTTCTCTAGCCCTTTTTTTCCCTTTAGAATAAGTAAGGATTTGTTAAAGAGAAAAAAGGTCCAGAGAGTCCAGACTATGTACCTATTTCTGCATCCAAAATGTGGGTGGAGAAATTGGAGATGGGAAAGGACCTATTGTTGGTGTGAGTGTGTTCCAAACACTTTGTATATTATTACTAGTCCCACAATGGTCTCGAGTGAGCTTCCTTTGTGTTTATAAGCCATTTTAAGCTTTCAATGATATCTTTATTCTTTAGATATATAGTGGGCTTAGCCCGTCAGGGGTGAAAATCCCCTGGATTACCTGGTAACTGGTTCTGGTGGGTGGGGTCAGTTGCCCATAAGAGTTTGATTAACAGTAAGGATTGTTGTACAGTATGCTTTGCGACATGCAACTAATCTGAGTGAAGTTCTCTTATGAAGAAGACATATAGTGGGCTTATAGCATTAACAATAGAGTTGTCAAAAGCACTCGAGAACTATTTTAGCAACTTAAACCATAAAAACCATGCTACATCAAAAGTTCTATATCTAAAATTTTTCCACTTTCAACTTAGTGAACTCTTAATATTTTTTAATGATTTTTAATTCTCTCTCTCAATCTCTCTCTCCCTTACTTTCACTATAGCAACTCTTATATTATTTTAATGTGTTGAATGCTAAAATAAAATCATTGATACTAAGTGTTTTGTAAGATAAGGTAGTAAAATAGATAAATTAAGTTTTTGAGGTGTTAAAAGCTAAAACTTTTAACTCATTTGATGTGAATGCTCTTATTGTGGACTTGGGCCTTATGAATATCATACACGTGCTTCACTTTTGCGTCTCACATGCATGCATGTGTGAGGTTCCAATTAGTTTTTCTTTGGGCTTTTATTTTTTATTTTCTCTTTTCCAATGTGTTGGGTATTTATAAGTACGCTTTTGACATTTATCGGTAATTTATGAGTTATTAGTAACCGTTAAACATTGCATATTTTGCCTCCATTCCATGTTATACTACTGAAAATTATTGATTTTCATTTATGATATATAAGGGTTACTTATCAGCCTTACTCTTTTGAATTTTTATGAAGCTAATCCCAATTTCCTTAGTCTATCAAACATTTTGTATCTTATTTTCCCTGTACATGATTAAAATGGTCTTATTTCACATGTTGAACTATTTCTTTTAAACTATCCTCTCTTTGATGGAAATCTTGAACCTAATATATATTAAGCTCGTAAGTAAATCGAGCTATTCTAAAAATGATTTTTTTTTTTAATGCATAAAAAGTTAATTTGGACTTGGTTCCCAAAAAAAAAAAAAAAAAAAAACTTGTTTATATTTTTTATTTAACAAACATGCTAAGTTTAAGCTTGATTATTAAATGAGTTTAAGTTCAAACATAATATTATGTTTGCAAACAAGCTCTCAAGTATAAGGTAATATTATATGTTTATTATACATGTATAAAATGCTTATATGTAGTATTGAGATTAAATTGTACGTTTGTAAAATATAAAATTATTATTTATAATTTATTGATAATTTTTGTAGTGTTGGTTAATCTAAATTTTATAAGTTTATAAATAAAATCATTCCATTTAATTAATTAACTCAATTATAGTTTAATTATTAATTATTAACATATATTTATAGAGGGATAAAAAAATTTAGATGTAGTATTTACTATTTAATTATGGGAAAACAATAAGTTCATGAAGTATCACGTAAAAAAAATTCAAACTTATTCGATAATAAAATAAACTAAGTATAAATATGTAATTAAGCTTGGTGATACATATTATTATTTTTTAAATATGCTAGATAAATCTGTTTCTTTAAATCCGACTCATATACAAGGGAAACAATCACTTAGTTACAAAAAAGAAAAAGGAATTAAGAAGAAGCGAATTTTTAAGAGCATTTAAAGATTCTCAGCCAAAAATAAAAATAAAAATAAAAATTTAAAGAAATTTCTCATACATAGCACAAATGACAAAACTCTGTTTTGAACAGAGTTGGTAAAGTAGTCATTACCTTCAATTCTCCTTCTAACTTTCCATTGAATGGTTTTATAATCACGTACTGAAACCATTTTATTCACTTAATTTGTCAACAATTTACTTCTAAAAAAAAGAAAAAGAAAAAGTAGTTAGACAACAATTTTGCTACTTTAATAAATGATATATATTTTAGAAGACTTTCGAGGACAAAAGACAAAAAAAAAAAAAAAAAAAAAAAAAAAAACAACCTCGTTCTGAACTTTCACATGAATTTACAAAATCCAGACACAAGTCGCACGTGACAGTGTCTAACCCGCACGTTGTTGGTTCCCTTTTTTATTGCTTGAGTCGATCAAGTGATTTTTACAGATTTACTTCCCACTCTCCTTGAAAGACTTCTCCGACTACGAACTGTATACGAAGAACTGGAACTAATACACACTCATGCCAGTGTATGTATCACTTTTACATTTATTTTTATAATTCTGTAGTTAATAATAAAAGGGGAATCTAAGCCCTATATTTCTTTGTAAGAAATATCAGAAGATATTAATTGATTTATTACAAGATTCATATTCATACTTCATATCACCCTATATTTTATATATAAAAAGAATTGTAAACAGAGAGAGAGAGAGAGAGAGAGAGAGAGAGGCCAAAACGCTCGAAAAATGAAAGAATTGAGCAGAATTTGGGTCCAAGTGTTGATTGGTATTTGGACTAGATTCTCCTAGATTTTTATTTTCTTTTTTGGTCTTGGCTTGCTCCTCATTCAAGTCAAACCTTGCCAACTGAGAATTTCACTCAGATTTCAAATTTTCCTTATTGCCACATTGTTCAGAAACTCATTCTAAATCCCAAGCATCCAGTATATATACCCATTTTCAGCTTCAGTTTACAGGATGCCTAGAAACCCTTAGGACCTTGGAAAGTTTTTCAGTCCTCCGGCCCCTAGGGTTGATTTCTCAAGCATCTCTAAAAGGATTCTCTTTGCATAGAATGCTAGTGCATGCAGGTAAAGTTTTCAACCCTTCTCTTCAATTATATCCTAGTTCTCTCATACTTCTATTTTATGTTCTTCACATGTTCTTGTATGTTATTATGTTAGATTTAGGTTGTTCTTAGTTTTCATAATCAATATGTTTCTATAGTTTTCTAATCAAATTTTATGTTCACATGTTTACAATTAGGGTTTCTATCTAATTATGAACATGTTTCCACGCCTTTATTATAACAAATATAGTCACATATTTAGATTATTAGGGTTGTTCATCTAGAACACACATATTCACTGTCTTTCAATTCCAATTTCTTCACATGTGGTTGCATGCCTAGTTTTGGGTTTTCTCACCATGTTTGTATGAATGCTTGTTCAAATTTTGATAACATGTTCTTGAATGCTATACTTACTATTTGGATAATGCAATATAATCATTGCATAGTCTAGAAAATCAATTTCATTGGGTAAGGTGAGTGTCTAACTCATTCCCATCTTGTAACTTAAACTCTAAACTTATATAAAAGGTTGGTAGATTGATATTTTTTCTTATACTTGTCAATTTCTAGATTGTAACTAGGAATTAAATGTACTACTTTTGGGTGGTACCACCTAGGCCTCCTAAATTTATAAAATAAACTATTTTGAGGGAGTCTAAGGTCCTAAACAACTTGTGTTTTTAAGGAAATGACAATTAATGATATTTTATTGATAATTCAGTAGAATTTATACACATAATTCAAGTTCAATAATGTGAAAGATAGACCTACCTCCTAAACTTATGGCCATTGAAAGCTCACTTTCTGTGTAAAACACTAGTGAATGTTCAGACCCCCAATTACAAAATAACCAACACAAGCTTATACTCAAACAATATATGTGTGGAATGATAAATATAAGCTATACCCAAACATGCAAACTATTCTTAGCCATAATTTAATCACAACATAGTAATAATTAAAAGCAAAGAGTAAGGGATAGAGAAAAGCAAACGCAAGATAATACCGGCATGTGTTATTGAAGAGAAAACTGAAGAACTCGGCGAAAAACCTCTTTGTCGCTCTCCAAATGGTAAAATGATTCACTAGAAAATCAATTAGAATACATGAATAGCAATTGACCATCCAAGCCTAATCTACCTGATACACCTAAACCGTCCAAGCTTCTTGATCCAACAGGGTTACGCCTAATGTAAGGTTGAATTTATTCAATCATGTGTTGGCTTTATTCCGTGCCAAATTTATTTGTAATTTAGCAATTAGATACCTTGTATTTAGGTGGAAATTATGTAAGGGTAGTGCGTGAGAGAGTGTGAAAAAATCTTAGAAGTGTGTGTTGTGAAATTTTAAAATACTCGTAAGTGTACGAATCATACTGAAGTATAGTTGGATAAGAACGAGGTCGAACCCACAAGGACTTGAATGAAGATAGGAAAATTAAATCAAATCTTAACCAAATTAATCCTAATCTAGTTTAATAAAAATTGGTTGTTTTGAAATTAAATAAACTAAAAAAAATAATTAATCTAAGCAAAGATATAAAGCAATAAAAAGATGTAAACAATCAAGAGAAAGGAATTAAGGTTTTGGAATCCATCTTGTAAGTCATATCAGCATATATTTATGATCATTAATTTTTCCCAACCACTACATGATAATCTAGAAATCAATCTTGCTATCATGGAAAATATTCTCATTAAAATCTTTATTTTAAAAATCAAAAGCATGTTCTTCTTCGCTTCTTAAGTATAAAACCAAATCATCAATTGTATCCATAGCCAAATAAATCACAAAATATATCAAATTCTAAAAATCAAATCATAAATTGTATCCATTGACAAACAAATCACAAACAATATCCAATTTTATAATCAAGAATTAATAAACCAAGCATTCAATTAATTAAGACAAATCCTAAATCATGAGAAAAACATGATTGAACTCATATCTAGAATCCCATCTTAGTCAATTGATATGAAGCAAGAACAATTTAATCATTAAAGAACAACTATTGTGGGAAAAATCAAATTACATAAATATTACTGATAATCCTTAACAAGGTTTCATCCTCAACCCTAATTATAAATTTAGCTACTCATGGTAATTGAAATAAAACACAAAAATAAAATACTAAACATTAAACTAGAAAAATAATTAAAACTAACTGTCATGGAAGAGGTAGCCGCAGCTCTCCATACATTCAGCCCTCAGCCCTAGCACTAGCCTCCTTGAATTTTGCCCTAAAGAGCCTTTAAATAGGTAAAGGAATCCTATTACAAGTTGAGTTCCTGTTTGGAAAAAATCCCAGATTTTTAGGCTTCACTTAGCCGACAATTTTGACCCATTTAACTTCAGAATTCGGACTTTTGGTAAACTACAAAGTTTTAGCCCTTAAAGTTAAATTTCCAGCCCAACTTGAATCATCTCAATTGGACTTCTGAGCCGAAAGTTATGCCAAAAGTATTAACTGATGTGCAGGCTGGAATCCTAATCCGAATTGGACTTGGATTTGGTGCAAATTTCATTTGATTCCTTTCTCCAATTGGACTTAAATTTGATTGGGTTGGTCTTCTCTTGAATTCATGCCTGGCTGGATGTAAGTTGGCTTGATTCAATTGGCCTAGCCCCACTTTGCATGTAAAGCCCTTGTTACCTGCAACACAAAAATATTATATAATCAGTCACAAAATAACATAAAAGTAAGGCTAAATATGTAGATATGTGAGTACTTTATTGTATATATTTCATGTACATCAGTGTGCAATTCATGGGAGTCTCGCAATTGGATCTCGCGACTGGCTCGCGACTGACAAGTCACCAGAATGGCATATGTGTGAAGCATGTAGGAGCAGCTGAAGGGTCACGCCAGCTGTAGCACTATATGACAAAACTTTCAGTCTGGCCATGCAGTTAGCTCACAACTCAAACTCACGACTCGTTCCAGTCGCAAGGCCGAGTCGCCAAAATACCCTGTTTGTTAGAAACCTAACCTTTTGTATTCCTTATACACCCTACTATAAATACTCTTATACCCACGAAATGTAGAGAGTTTCTAAAGAGAAATTTGAGAGAGAAACCCTAGAGAAAACAAGATTGACTCATCCACTATCTTCATCCTTTGAATCTCCAAATTCCTCTACTTTCACCCTCTCCATTGACATATCCTTAAGATGTACATTTAGCCAAATTCTTATCTCACCATACCCATATCAGTGAGAAAGTTTTTTTGGAGCTTAGGAAGCAGTTCAGAAGGGATTAATTCATTTTGGTTGATGCAATGGGTTATTCCGGGATCCGGTAAGCTAGAGAAGACAAGATTCAGCGTAACCTTATTGGAGCAAGAAACTTAGAGGGCTTAGATGTACTGGGTAGATTAGGCTTGGAGGGTCTTCTGCTATTCATGAATCCCAACTTCATTCTCTAGTGGATTATTGACTACTTGGAAGGCGGTAGAGAGGTTTTTTGTTGAGTATTTCGGTTTCCTCTTCGATAACATATTGTTGTGTTATCTTTGTGTTTGCATCTTTCTTCCATTTCTCTTTACCTTTTAATTACTGCTGTGATTGTGATTAATTATGGTTTAGAGTGTGTTACTTGTTTAGGTTTAGCTTATATTCATATTTCACACATATATTGTTTGATTATAAGCGTGTGTTGGTAATTTGTAATTTGGGGGTCAAAACGTTCATTAGTGTTTTACACGTTATTTGAACATTCACCTAACCTTGTCTTTTTTAGCTTATCAGATCTCGCAATTATACCATTGCATCAACCAAATTGAATTGGTTCTCTCTTGAATTGCTTCCCAAACACCAATAACCTTCTCACTACTCTGAATGTGATGAGGTAGGGATTTGGCTTAAGATCCTCTTAAGGGTATGACAATGGAGAGGGTGCGAATAGAGGAATTTGGAGAATCAAAGGTATAAAATTGTGAATGAATCAATCTTGTTGTTCTTTAGGATTTATCTCTCAAAATTCTTTGTGGAAGCCCTCTACATTTCATGGGTATAAGGGTATTTATAGTAGGGTAAGAGAAGGTTTGTGAAAAGTCATTTTTCTGCAAAATAGGGTGCACTGGCTAGTCACTCGCAACTGAGACAAGTCGTGAGTTCTAGTCACCAATTAATAGAATGACTAGACTGTATTTTTTGTCCTATAGTGATCCAGCTATCTTGACCCTTCAACTTCATGCATGCTTCACACGTGTGTTGGATTTTGGTGAGTCACTACTCCGAGTCAATCGTGAATTCCAGTCTCGAGAAGCCTTTTGATGCACACACTTGATCAATTCTTCATACTTTCATTTACAACCCTTACATTATTCCTACCTAAATACAGAGTTTCTAAATGCTGAATTACAAATAAATTTGACACAGAATAAAACTAACACATAGTTGAATAAATTCATCCTTACAGCCACAATGACCATACTCTTAATTAAGTCTAGGACATTACTAAGATTAACAATGCAATTAACCCATAGCTCAACTCACTAATATAGCTTTGTGGTTGCTATAAACCCGGAGTCGACTAACTAATAGATAGTCTTTAACAATTAAAAAAAGAAAAATCAATACGCGTAACGTACTTC
The DNA here is from genome assembly GCA_029955455.1 of Quercus agrifolia. Lineage (NCBI taxonomy): Eukaryota > Viridiplantae > Streptophyta > Magnoliopsida > Fagales > Fagaceae > Quercus > Quercus agrifolia. Next base: position 12,191,433 of record JARQAD010000012.1, on the reverse strand, counting down.
ACTAAGAAAAATCAATATGCGTAACGTACTTCACTTCTTATTATTGGCGAAAACACACATAGGGTAGGCTTTTTTTCCACCCTATTTTTTAATCCTTAGTTTTTCTTGTGGGTTTTTTTTTTTAATTGGTTTTTTGGGGGTGTGCCTTCTGTTTTGGATATAAATATGTATCACCCATTCTTGCATCTGGAATTAACCCCTCCCGAGCCTCATCATCTTCACCTATTCATAGATCCTTCTTACTTCTAAATCTAATCCCTCCTTTAATTATATGTAAGTGAGTTTATGAGAGACTTTCCAAAAAAGAGTTTTGAGAGACTGGGAAAAGGTTAGGATAGTTGTATTGTGCTTTCTTTGGATCACCTTGTATACAATCCGTGATACATAGAAACATGGAAATGTCTGATGGTATAGCAGAAGATAAAATCGAACAAAGCCAAGAAGAGGAAGTTCCTCATCAACATCTCAAAGGGAAGAAACTTTCATGTCATAAGTTGCGAAGACACGACTCCTTAGACATCGAATCCAGCGGCGTACGATGTCTTCATGGCCATGACTCCAAGGTCTCCTTTTAATATTACTAATTAATGTGTTTTTTACTTTTTTACATATTTCCAGTCTAGCTAGAGCAACATCTTACATGACGTCTTTACTAAAAACACTTTTTCGTTAAACGCTTAGGTTATGTTTGGTAACAGTTTTTGTTTTCTATTTTCAAAAACTTGTTTTTGGGAATATAAAGAAAAAACAATTTTCTTGTATTTTTGAAATTAAAAACATGTTTGGTTAGTTGAAATTAAAAAGATAGTTTTTTGAAGAAAAAAATAGAAAATACTAAAATATGTTGTAACTAGGATTTAAAATTTAATGTTAACTCATTAAATAAGAAATATTCATTAAATTAAATGTATGTTTTTATTAACTTTTGAAAATTAGAAACTGAAAACAGCCTTTTGCATGTTTTCAGTTTCCTTCACAAATTGAATTTTGAAAACAGTTTTTGTTTTCTGTCCATTTTGAGTTGCCAAACAAGTTTTCTAGTCTTAAAAATAGAAAATTGTTTTTGAAAACAGAAAATAAAGGAAAAAAACAGTTACCAAACATACCCAGATTTTTCAGTTATTTCTATATATTTAGTTTCAAATCGGTTTTTTTTTTTTTTTTTTTTTTTTTTATAGGATTTCAAATCTTTTTCATTTCAAGGCCAATCGAAATACTAAAAGAAAGACTGGACGTAGCTATCATATTAATTGATGGATGTCATTTAGTATATCAATCATACTTCTATCAATTCAAATCTTTTATATACTGTATTATTAAAAGTGATGTACATCATTGATGATATAGTAAAGAACATGGAGTAAAATTGACTACAATAAAAAAAAAAAGTTAAGCAACTGTAATAATTCTTCTTCTTCTTAGTCTTTTTTATTTATTTTTATAATCATTCTTCTTCGTCTTTTTTAATTAACACAAATTCTGATTTTAATTCACGTGTATTTTCTGGATTTTTTTTAGACTATGGCATGGAAGGTGATCTTGCACCTAGCATTTCAGAGCATCGGAATTGTTTATGGGGACATTGGTACATCACCATTATATGTGTTTGACAGCACCTTCACAAAAGGCATAAACCATAATGATGACATTTTGGGAGTCCTTTCTATGATCTTTTACACCCTCACACTGATCCCTTTGGTCAAATACGTTTTCGTTGTCTTACGAGCCAATGACAATGGTGATGGTAAGATTTTACATCCTTACTTAGCTGCTCTTTAGGTTAATATATAGACATACAAGTTGCACATAATCACAGGCTATCCCATGCGTTTTCCACGACAATTTACTGTGCACCTAGTGAATATATATATTCTCTGTCTTATCAGATTTATTGGTCAGCAGAATGCCAGGCCTTGTCCGGCTCATACTTTTTTTTTTAAATAAAAAGAGAGCGGGTATTTTAAATGAGTTCCATGCTAAATATTTTCATTATTCTATTATCAATCATTACTTGCAAATATTTACACATTGATTTTTCAAATTATTTCTTTGAAGGGGTGAATTTTCTAAATGTAAATCTACTTCTCAGCTAGCTTCTGAATATACTAATTAAATCCTCCACCACAGTTTTTTTTGGTTTCTTTAGTAGTGGATTAAATTTGAGATATTTTCCCAATTTCTTATAAATGTAAATAATGTTACCTTTAAAAAAAAGAAGTCCTCTCACCTCAATTTTGTCATGGGTGCATATTTAATTGAAATTCAAAGACCAAATACTTGTAACTAACTCAAAAACTCTACAATAAGATTAGGTAAAAATGATACATTAAAAAAAAAAGGCACCTTTGAATAACCTACTATATATTTTAATATCTTTTCAAAACATTTTCAGATTCTCTCTTGAAAGAAAAGTTCAAGACGAACTCAAGTTTCTAAGGATTCCATTGTATTAAAGTATAGAGCTTTCATGTGTTATATAAAAGTACCAAAGCTTCTACAAATTTTATTACAAAAAATGTACAAATTGATGTAAAAAAATTATAATTAGTACCACTTATACAATATAATAAATGAATATTAAAATTTTTTTATTCTGATTAATAACAAGTTAGTTTATAAGGTTTATGTAATAAAATTTATAGTATTTTTAATATTGTTTAAATAAAATAATTTTTTTTAGAAAAAGGAAATTTTGTTTGTATGCATTAAAGTAAACATGGAGGGAATTCACGAACTAGGGGGAAGCTTGACTAGTCAGCCCCGATCTATATATGAGAAGACTGTTTCCAAAAACGATTCAGCACGTACTAAGTCAAATGTTCAGACCTTAAAAGCCAAAATTGCAAGCACCTGGCCTCTTTTAGAAGAAGAAAATAATAGTAATAAAGCCTTTTAGTTTAATAGTTAAACTTCATATGAGCTCAGTGGAAGTCTGGAAGATTCAAAATATCCAAACTTTTCCACAGCTCGTGAAGAAAAGTGGGGTTGATGGTCCATCTGATCCCCAGATTTAGGACATGGCTTTACTTATTAATATTCATGAGCATGCATGTATGTTATAATTTAATAGAATAAACTTCCACAATAACTGTCCCTTTTATATTTCTCACATGTTTTCTCAAAAGTCTTTTAACTTTCATTGACTAATGAAGTTTATAATGCGTACATACACATGCGCACCCATAATTAAAAGAAAAATTACCTGCTGTGAGACTTGCTACATCGCAGGTATAATTTTATTGTCATTTTAATCCAAGCTTAGATGTGACGTGACCATTTTTAAAAACGTTACCCAATTATTCTAAACTTTAGCTCAGAACAAGTCTATTGCCTTAGCCAAAAAAAAAAAAAAAAAAAAAAAAAAAAAAAAGAAAAAAAAAAAAAAAAAAAAGAAAAGAAAAAAGAGGACTTGTTTGCTTCCTTTAATAGAAAGAGATTGCATAGTAACATTGTTTCTTATTTATTTCTACATTTAAACTTTTTCCTAGAGCAAGAAAGAAAATTGAACAAATATATTGTTACTTCTAATTGACGAGTAATTAAACCATTTTAGGAGGCACATTTGCTCTGTACTCTCTCATATGCCGATACGCGAAGGTCAGTTTGATCCCTAGTCAGCAAGCTGAAGACCAGGAGGTCTCAAATTTCAAGCTTGAGTTACCAAATAACAGTCTAAAGAGGGCATCATGGCTTAAGTCTAAGCTTGAGAATAGCCAGTTTGCAAAGTTCTTCCTTTTGTTCACCACCATGCTTGGTACTTCCATGGTGATTGGAGATGGTGTGCTCACTCCTTGCATCTCAGGTTTGTTTATTTTCCTATTTGATGTTTCTCTAAAGGCCAAACCTACTGAGAATTATGAATTATCCCTGTACTGCACGTTTATATAACATAAAACAAATAAATTATACAGCTGTTAAGAGGAATCCTGTAATATAAAATAAATAATTTATATTATATGGAATCTCTCCCATGAGGAAATTTTGGGTTAGGTTTATTAGTATGACTCTTATAACACTTACAGAAGAAAAGGGATTTTTTTTTTTTTTTTTTTAATGTGAATTTTTAATTTAGTTTCCATTGATAGTTTGATATTGTATGAAAAATTAGATAAATACACTAAAATTAGATTTTAGGAATAGTTAAAAAAAAAAAAAAGTCTTTGTCAAAAGAATATAGTATAATGGACTTAGAATATGATACGCTTGATGATTTATGCTTCAAATTGATGATCTACGCATCCCTTGTCCGCACGCCATTCAAATTTCGTAGGATTTGTTGGAATTTATTAGAATTTAGTCTTTACTCTCTTATTTTCTTATCTGACTTTTGACTTTAAGATGATTTTCTGTCACTTTTGATTGATGGCAGTTTTATCAGCTGTGGGAGGGATCAAGAAAGCTACATCTGCAGTGACAGATGGTACTACTTACATCACATGCACTCTTTTTTCTTGGATTGCCATTTCTTCTTATCTTCCACTTTAATGTATGATGCATTGCATGGTATACATATATATTTACAATGTTATTAATTTTGGTTTCCAACTTTGACTGCTAATTAAGAAGTAGATAAAAATAGCTGAATTTATGACTTATAAACATAAAATGTTGAATCTTTGAGTTGGAATCTTTCCTCTTTTCAAAGGAGTACCAAACTATCGAAAATGAAATTTTGGAGAGTTTTAAACTTTGAAATTTACATATAGGCTAAGCGCTAGAGTCCTTAAATGTTTTGTGGCCAAATTAAAGAGTTCGAGGGTTATCTACGTTGAAAAATTGCATGTGCATGCGTGCCAATATTCCAATATTTTTTTGGAATGAGAATTTTGAAATATCTATGGTTAGATTACATTTTAGCTTTTTAACATTTTAACAATATCATTATTTAAATTTCAAGTTTTTATATGTTAAAACAATACAAAAGACCCATCAAAAAATAAAAAAATACAAAAAAATGAGCTTATAGATCAAATAGTTTACAACATCCGATTAGTATGAAATTTTGTATCCATGTGTAAAGAACATATAATCTAATAGTGTAATTTTCAAAATATTGATCTAATAAAAATTTATTAAGTGATATAATATCAATTATATTGACATCATTTGCAATTTGAACTCAACTATATATATATATATATATATATATATATATATAATTTATAACAAAAATGTATAGTGGTCCTATTTTATAGAAAAAAGAAAAGAAAAAAAAAAGGGTTGTGTTTTTATTTTTTATATATAATTTTTATTTTGAAAATATAATTTATAAGTAGATAAAGTAATTTGAAAATTAATAGGAAAGTGACTCTATTTTTTAGGAAGAAATGATATGTCCACAACATTTATTACAACAAATTCTAAGTGGCAAGTTGTTACTGGTTGTTATTGTTAGGGCAAAAAAGTAATCTTGGTTTTAGGTTTAAATTTGAATTACTAGTAATTAACCACTTATGATTTGTTGTAAAAATGTTGTAAAAATGTTGTGGACATAGTATCTCTCTTTTTTGGGCAATGTTTTAGTAGGAATTAGAGTTGTATTTTTACTGGATTGTCCTTCAGTTTTGCCTTTACTTAAACATAGGGGAGCAAGGGAATTTTTGAACAAACAAATGAGGATTTCAAACAGGGGACACCCTTTAAATAGTGTGTATATATATATATATATATATATATATATATATATATATATATATATATATATATATATATATATATATATATATATATTAAGGCCTTGTTGTTATATTATATAATACAACATCCTTAAGCAATAATATAGTTAATCCATTCCCTATGGAGAAATGATATGTTCATAACATTTTCATAACATTTTTATTACAAATCTTAAGTGGTAGGTTGTTATTGATAGTTATTGCTGGAGCAAAAAACTAATCTTAGTGTTAGGTTCAAATTTGAACCAATAATAACTAACCATCTATGATTTGTTGTAAAAATATTGTAGACGTACCACATCTCTTTCTTATGTCATCGTGATAGCTAGACGGTCAATTTATGTAGAAGGATAGAAAGACAACATAGTTTATTTAAATTTTTACGAATAATGTTGTTTAGATTGTATTATGGGCTGTTGAATGTGGAGCTCTGTTAATCAAACCATTATCTGAATGATATTAATTTAGTCCACTTTCATTTTCTTAAAAAGATTGTATGACTTCTATATTTAGTAATCACCAGAAAGACACTTAGGCAATTCATACATTTTAGAAAACTTTTTATATTAGTAAAACCCTTGTTGTAATTAATTTGATAATCTAAGCAATCAACCTAAGAACTTCTAAATAGTAAATACAGTCAACTACAGTGCAATAAGCATTAAGCATTAATCAAGTACTAAGTTTTTCTCATTAAAAAAAAAAAAAAAAAGGTACTAAGTTTTTAGACTATGGGCACAGTAATTATTGGGCTCTCTGTTCTTTTCTGGCATCCATATGTCTTCAATGATCCTAATTGAAGCTTGAGTAGCCGAAATGAGAAACTACTTGCACCAACTTTTTAGAGAAAATTATATTATCATACATAAACGAAATCAAATCAAATGATCCTTAATCCAAGTTAATTATATAATCATACATGTATTACAATATTTATACTACTTCTATATTTGCAGATATAATTGTTTGGATATCAGTTGCCATCTTGATCTGCCTATTCTCGATACAAAGATTTGGAACTGACAAAGTGGGCTACACTTTTGCTCCAATAATCTGTATTTGGTTTGCATTCATCGGTGGTATTGGCATTTTCAATTTCATCAAATTTGATCCAACAGTTGTCAAAGCTCTAAATCCACAATACATTATAGAATATTTTCAGAGGAACAAAAAAGAAGCATGGGTTTCCCTTGGTGGCATTGTCCTCGCCATAACAGGTTAGAATTTGGTTGCATAATGAAACTATTTTTGAATAACTTTGAGAATTCATTGATAGAGTGTTGAAATGAAAACATGCAGGAACTGAAGCCCTATTTGCCGATGTAGGCCACTTCACAGTTAGGTCCATACAAATAAGTATGTGTTCAGTGACTTACCCCGCTCTCATATTTGCTTACACTGGACAAGCAGCCTTTCTTCGCAAGCACATTGACCTTGTCGGGGACACCTTCTTCAAGTCTATTCCTGGTAAAACATTAAGGGTCCATTTAATAATGTAGATTCAACCTACATTTTTTTTCAAAGTATATTATATATTTTTTAAAGAAAAATTCTAAATTTACATTGTAATAACAATGTAAGATTTACATTGTAGGCTAAATAAATGTCTACAATGTTGTAGACATTTATTTTATTCTAGAATGTAAGGTTTACATTAATAATACAATATAGACCTATAATTACCATTTTTTTTTTAAAATTTCACCTTGTTCTAAGTATAATATTTTTTTCAAATTACCCTATTTTTTAAAAGTTGAAAATAAACCGTATTATTAATTGTTTCTACAGCCACACCGTTTCTTCATATTATTTATATGGACAAAACTTAGATATAGTACTTAAATGTTGATTTTTAGAATCCCTTAAAATTTTGCTATGGCTGAATTTAGCCATGAAAAAAAAAAAAACTTAGGTGTTCCTTATGTTCCTAAGGTTTCCCTTTTAAAATTTATCTACGAAAAAAAAAAAAAATCACATATCTAAATTTTAAGTGGGAAACTTAAGAATCAATATCTAGGTACAATACCTATATATATATATATATTTATACATATTTCCCCTCCTTTGTACGGAGGTTCATAATACATATCTTTTATTAAAATTTTGTGTAATATATATTTTGTTTGATTTGGTGTTTGGACTATTTCTGATGCAGGCCCTCTGTATTGGCCAATGTTTGGTATAGCTATATTGGCAGCCATCATAGCTAGCCAAGCTATGATTTCAGGATCTTTCTCTATAATCCAACAATCATTATCATTGGGGTGTTTCCCTCGTGTGAAAATTGTGCATACATCGACTAAGTATGAAGGACAAGTTTACATACCAGAGATTAATTATCTTCTAATGTTGGCTTGTGTTGCTGTTACTTTAGGTTTCAGAAGTACAACAAGTATTGGCAATGCATATGGTAATGCCAAATTCTACTAACTTTTCATTTTAACCTTGTTCTTATCTAACATTTTAACCCACATTCTTTGTTACATTACAGGAATAGCAGTGGTGTTTGTCATGACCCTCACATCTTCCTTCCTAGTACTAATCATGATAATGATATGGAAAACCCACATACTTCTCATTATCTCATATGTTCTTGTTATTGGCACTGTGGAGCTAGTCTATTTAAGCTCAGTCCTCTACAAATTTGACCAAGGAGGATATCTTCCCCTAGCCTTTGCTGCGGTACTAATGACTATTATGTATGTTTGGAACGATGTGTATAGAAGAAAATACTATTATGAGCTTGATCACAAAATCCCTCCAGATAAGCTCAAGGAAGTTGTTACTGGCACAAAAATTAATCAAATGCCTGGGCTTGCCATCTTCTACTCAGAGCTTGTTCAGGGCATTCCACCGATTTTCAAGCACTATGTTGAAAATGTGCCTGCATTGCACTCAGTCCTCGTTTTTGTCTCCATCAAGTCACTACCTATAAGTAAAGTTCCAACAAAAGAGCGTTTCCTCTTTCGTCGAGTAGAAACTAAAGAGCACAATGTGTTTCGTTGTGTTGTGAGATATGGATACTTAGATGTGCGCAATGAGCATGAGCCTTTTGAGAAGATGTTGATTGAAATGTTGAAAGATTTTATTGCTGATGATGTTTTTTGGTTGTCCCCAAATGTGCTCAACAATGATGAAAATGGTGGGGAATTAGACGATGGAGTGGTTGATGGAGAGAATGAAAATAAGGATGTAAAGCAAGTTGATAAAGAGAAGCAACAAGAGGCAATAGAGAAGGAGATCGAGGCAGTGGACAAAGCATGGTGTGCTGGGGTAGTCCATTTGTTTGGTGAGAATGAAGTTATTGCACGCAAAGGAGCTGGTTTAGGAAGGAGAATTATAATAGATTATGCTTACAATTTCTTGAAGAGAAATTTGAGACAGAGTGACAAAGTGTTTAATATTCCTCACAAGCGTATGCTAAAAGTAGGCATGACTTACGAACTTTAGAACTTGTTTTGACGATGGTTGGATGACACTTTGATAAATCTGAACATATAGAATAAGCATGGCAGTTTCATGCATGAGCATGACAGACATATAGCTCATCTAGATGTAAACCCTGACAATATTTATGTCAAATAAGTTTATGTATACGCTTAAGGGATTTTGGTGCCACGTGGGAAGATGTGATACATGTTAGAAATCTCAAGAAAACATAACAAGAAATTATATCATATAGGTAAGCTTGACATGTCCCCTGGTGCAACAATCTGATGTAAGCCAATAATAAATTTGCTTTTAAATTATTGAAAGAACATTTGTTTGGGTTTCCAAAAAAAAAAAAAAAGACATGTCCTTTGGTGATACGGTTTCATGACCTTATTAGAGTGTGACCTTGGTATTTTAAAATTTTCAATGGGTTAGGTGATCTTTTGCTTGGTATGTCAGAGTTCGATCACATGGATAATTCGGCTCTATCACTCAGTCAAAATATTAGACTTGTTCATTACTTGTCTATTGTTGGGACTAGGGAGAATGAGAGACTTGTCTATATCATCCCAAAGGATTAGCAACAGTTGGATTAAGATATTATATTAACTTCAATAGCTAAAGAAGATTACCCCAAATTTTTTTTTTCTACAATATTGTAGCACAGCAATATATCTGAGCCAGGCCAATTAGTGAAGTACACTAATTGTTTGTTCAATGTCAAAATTTTATCTCGAGCTAACTTTGAGGCTATTTCCTGTTCCTGCCTCGAGATGGTCTCAAGAATGTCTCTTGACTTCGTGTTTTAAGGTTATAGCAGGTTTGGTAATATATACGTCAACTAAGAGAACTTTGGCCAAAATGTAATGACACAATAGCGTTTTTAGCATAAATGTGTCGACCCTGACTAAGTGTAGAACCTAAAAATAAAACGAACTGAAATTAAATAGCTCATTAATTTGAAGTGATTCTCGACCCAAAAAAAGAAAAAGAAAAAAGAAGCTATTTTGATGAATGCAAGAAAGTAAATTTGATGCTACATCAAACGAAACGGTACTAATTATAGGAAATCTAAAATCTTGGATGGAAACTCGCATTAACATAATAATATAACTATAATTAAGGCTAGATTTGACGATAAAGGGGAAACTATAGGGATAAACAAGCAAAATTTGGGGCGTTTGATGTAGACTCTTCTGAAATATCAACCTTATTTATACTAGAGGCTCGACAATTACCCGTGGTTTTGGTAAGCCACTTATCGTCTCATCCTTGATCCCTTGGGACCACTGTTTTCAGAACCGGATCGGACCGGGAGGTCAGACCTTGAAAACCGGGAATCGGGATGAAAACCGGATTTTTTAAGCCTAAAAAACCGAATTTTTTGTTAATTCCGTGAACCGTTAAAACCGGGATTGGACCGCTCGAACCGGTGAGAACCGTGCGGTCTAACCCCTTAGCAATTTAAAAAAAAAAAAACAACTTAACACAATTTTATTATACTTAATTAAATTATCCATCTCTTACAAGGAATAAAAAAAAATTATAATTAAAATTTTTCAAAGATATTCAACTTTACTTTAAAAATTAATTATAAATTTTAATGTTTTCATGGTTATTGTTTTATTTTATTAACTTTCTTATTTAATTATTAAATATATACTTGAAAATCATTAAATTTCCCTCACATATATAGATATATTGTCAATTTTGCTAGTTTTATAGATTTAATATCTATATGTAGGCTTTAATTAATTATTAAATTAATTATGATGTCATCACGGTTTGACCCCGGTTCGACCTCAAAAATCTTGAACCTCTCCCTTTTACGGTTCAATGAACGGTCCGGGTCTGAAAACCTTGCTTGGGACAATTGTCTCGATGTGTTGTTATTCTTTCTTTTATTTTTGGGTGGTTACTATATTGATTATTTAAGAGTTAGACGCTTGTGCTCTCTTCATGCAACTTCTTGTTCTTCAATTAGTCAATTATTAAATTTTTTAGTAACCCTATTTGAATTTAGGATTCTCATGTCTTGATCGAGCGAGCCTTAGTTAAAGGAATGTTGAGAGGACTGTCTAGATCGATTGAGACTCAATCTAAGGCGAGTCCAAGAAACAGACTTCCTTCTCTTGTGCTGATCCTTGAAACTTGATCTTGTCCTTGAAAATCAACATTACGAGTCAAACAACATACATTTATGAAATTCACCAACACTTTAAAGCTAAAGTTGGCTAATTCTTTTGAGATATTTTCAAAATTAATTTTAAAAATGATCCAAAAATACTTACTAAGGTTATGCTAAAACCTCATCAATTAAGGTTTCATTTTTGCTAACTTGTTTGCTTGATCATGAGATACTCGGGTCTCACATTGTTCTTGAACTACTCCATCAAACAAAGGAGTTTCATGCAGTGGCGAAACCAGAAAGGTTTCTTTGGTGGGGCAGGAGAGGGGAGGGGGGGGGGGGGGGTTGCAATTGACCTGAATTTTATACATACATACATACATATATATATATATATATATATATATGTATGTACGTAATGTACTATATGTATAAGATTGTATCCAAGTACTTTATATCTAAACAACGCAAACCTACAAACTTAAGAAGAAGAAAAAAAAGTTCGTATCATTATTATTTACATGTAAAATATTTTGAAGAATTCTTTTTACATATTATTTTGAAACTTTTTTTAAATGTAAAAGAATACTATGTTATTACTACACACGCATGCGCACACACACATAATGGCATAGTACTCTATGATTTATAAGTTACATGAATATTATATGAAACATGTTTTTTTAACAATTTATTGGCAGCCAAATATTGTATTAAATTAATTATAAATTGTAGATTTGTGGTTAAAAAAATTGAGAACTACATGGTATAAGAAGAAAAGGATCACACATGCATGGAAAGATATTACAAGAGGATTATCACTTAATTTGTTTGTGTTTTATTTATAAGTTTGCTTACAGTAAAAAGAATTAAGACATTTAAAAAATTGAGGGGCAAAGTTGTATTTTCTAAAAGGGCTACTTGTAAATATATATAATCACATCATATGGTAATATAGATAATTTTCAAAAAATTTGGGGAGACCTTGGCACTCTGACCCCTTTGATGCTCTGCCAATGGTTCATTAGAATGATACTTTCTCAAACATTTATTAAAATATAAGATTATTTTTAAACTTTCTTTTAAACTCAAGAATCATAAACAGCAAAAAGATTTTATATTTAATAGATGGCAAGGAGGGTTTTGGTTTGGAAGGATATATATATATATATATATATATATATATATACACACGAGAGAGAGGATTGAAAATTTGACTTTTTCATTAAAAATATTAGGAGGTGTCAATTGAACTATAAGAATAATTAGAGTGGAGAGATTTTATATTTAACTCATGGTACAATTGAACTGAAAAAAAAAAATCAAGAATTCACTAGTATTTCAGTTAATACTTCTTCCTATTTAGGATGAATATTGGTTTATCCACTTGATTTTTCATGGGTCAGTCCTCATCTCCTCTCTCCTCAGCTGGGTCTTTGTCTTAGACTACAAGGGTTGAGATGAGATAGTCCTGGCCTAGATTTTCTTTTGGGGAAAAAAACTGCTTTGACTTATTATGTGGAAAAAAAAAAAAAAAAAAGAATTTTCAAAAAATACACTAAACCTTGTATTTTCCGTCTAAATTGACCAAAAATGACAAAAGTATTTGTTCTCTCTCTCTCAAACACAATAGGTTTAGATTCATCTAAGACTAAGACATGTCAAAATTATGTTGGATCTAATTATGGGGCTTGAAGAGTTGGATACATGTTACTAAACCATTTAATTGCATAAATATTTCAAATTCATTATGGCCGGTGATTAAAGCTAAAAACTTGAATGATAAATCAAATTAAAACAGAGTTTTTTGTTTGATTAAATTAATGGGCATTACCTTCTTTAAAAAAAGAAAAAAGAAGAGAAGAATTCACGAGTTAAGTGTATGATGTTGAGAATATAGCTAACCTAATTCCCAAAACTAGTGAAAAATAAAAATAGAAAGAACACACAAAGAACAATCACATGACACAAGATTTATGTGATTCACCAATAAGAACTACGTCCATAGAGTTACACCGATTTTCATTATGTCGGAGAGAATAGTACAAAGATAGCAATACAATACAATAATATAGCAACCCTTAATTCTGAAGTGACAAAATATACCTCAAACATGGGTCCATGGACTATGTCTCATACAAAATCTCATTTAAAATTATAATGCTTCCAAGTTGGATCTAGTCACAAACGGAATTGAACATACAAAACTGGGCTTTATATAGCCCAACATATGGATTGCTCCTCTCAAAATTTGTTGAACCCTATATACATATAGTATCCAGATGTAATGAGAGTACTGTGAGAGGGACACTCCAGACCACTATACATGATCTCATAAGATACTTTTTATTATTATTATTTTTTTAACGTGAGAGAGTGTGAGCAAATGGAAAGGAAAGGGATATTTTTGTCATTTTCTTTCAATTTGGTGTACGAAGGTTTAGTATATGACGTTTGTTTTTTTGATGAATCAGGAGGTCAAGTGATATTCATTTCTTCTCCTTAAAAAAAGGAGTGATGTTTTTTTGAGGGAAAAAAAAAAAGAAAAAAAGAGTGATATTCATTTCACGGTATTGTATTTTCTCTTTTTTTATTTTTTTTTAAATTTTTTTATATATATAAACAAAATAGTTGATAAAATTTTAGATTATATATATATATATATTTCATGCTACAAATTTTATTGAGTAAAACATTTATTAAACAAACATTTCAACGGATAAACCACCTACAAACGTGCACCAATATTCCTTGTTCGAATTGACGCGTGGTGCAGATGCCTATATCATCTCAGAACTTCTAAGACTGTAGAATTTGTTGTCAATAATTAAAGGCGATAACTAAGTTTTAGCTTCAAGTGAAACACTGAAACCCGAGGACCAGGACATTTTTGACGCCTTATGGAGGAGCTGGTGACAACTGGTTTGCAAGGTGATACCCTCTTATCGAAATATCTAGTAGCTACGAGTAGGACAACCTATTTAGCTTATTTCAACTTACAGAGTGGTGTGCTATTGCCAGCTGTGGCTTTTACGGCCTTTTAACTCAGATCCAATCGTCAAAAACCTGGAGCTTAATTGATATATTTTCATGCACAAAATACTTGAGGTTTTTGAGCTGCAAATTTAGTAGGGTAATCATCTAAAAAAACACTCAAATTTAATGGGGAAAAATACAAAACTCACCCTCTAAATTTCATCATTTTTCATTTTAGTCCTCTAAGTTTAAGTTTTGTCATTTCAGTTCTTTAAATTTCATTCATCCTCAATTAAGTCATTCATTAACAATATGTTAATTGTTTCAGTTATTCTACCCATAAGATACCATTTTTGCCCTTTATTTAATTTTTAATTTTATATTTATTTATTACTTTAAAAAATGTTAAAATAAAATAATAAAAAAGAATCAACGTCATCCCCTCCCTCCCATCTAAAAGAACAAAAAATTGCAACCCCACCCACCAATTTCTTTCCATAGTTTTCTTTTTTCTATCCAACCAAATCCTTAGTTGGTAACAAAGCAGTGGGATAATCATAGAAATGTGGTGGTGGAAAGCAATAGATTCCCTAGAAACTTTTAATGGGCGATTTCCTCCTCCAAAGCTTTTCTTTCAGATTTGCTAAGGTGCAGAGACTGAGGAGTATCCCTTACATGTTAGAGTGCATAGAAACAATGTTAAGGTTTCTTGCGGTCTTGCCACCCTATCATATCAACTCATTTAGCAACTTAAGTGGGAGATTACTTAATGCCCTAGGAGGCCTATATGCCCAAGACCGAGAAGGAAGACTTTGGGCGGCTCTGCTCTGGTCGGAATTTACAGATTCGGCGGCTCCAGTTCCCTC
This sequence comes from Quercus agrifolia, assembly GCA_029955455.1. Lineage (NCBI taxonomy): Eukaryota > Viridiplantae > Streptophyta > Magnoliopsida > Fagales > Fagaceae > Quercus > Quercus agrifolia. The sequence continues at coordinate 12,176,356 of JARQAD010000012.1, read as the reverse complement.
TTCTCCCCTTCGATCTCTCTTACTCTCTCCTTCTCCCTCTCAGTCTTTCTTCTCCCTCATAGTATCGAGCTAGGCTAGGGTATCAAGTGGGTGGGATTGCAATTTTGTGTTCTTTTAGATGGGAGGGACGACGTCCATTAATTTTTTTTTTTAAATCAACATTTTTTAATAAATAATTAAAAATTAAATAAAGGGCAAAAATGGTTTTGTCTGGGTGCATGGGATAACGGTAGCAACTAACAGATTGTTAACTGAGGACTTAATTGAGAAGTAATAAAACTTAAAAGAACTGAAATGACAAAACCTAAACTTAGAGTACTGAAATGAAAAGTGATGAAACTTAGAAGGTAAGTTTTACATTTTTACCAATTTAATGTATTATTTATTTTACGGGCAGCATCCTAGTAAGTACAAGGTCCTACTCATTAAAAAGAAAAAGTAAGAAGTCAACACCAGTCGCCTTTTTCTTCTTTATTGCAAAATATCTTAGTTTAATAAATCACAAAATATCTTATAACTTGTGCCTAGGGTTGCAAATACATGACACGATTTGTGAACACAACACGATTTTTTGCCAGTTTTATTTTTAGTGTAAATGTGTTAGAACACTTACATCAATGTGTGTAAAATAGTACGAGGAGTGAATTTTGCACATTTAAACCAAAAAAATTATTCACACCAGTCAATCTAAAAGTGTGTAATGTTAAGTTCAAAAATTTTAAAACAATTGGTAAATCATGAACACAAACTTGTCTAGATATAGATCTTAGAGTCTATAGGATTTATTAGACATTACTCAAGTTGATACATTTCAAGATACGAGAACATTCAAGCTACAGAAAGAAGAATTCAGAAACTGCTTTGCTCGACCGATCGAGAGAATAGGTTCGATTGATCAAAAGACGAATTCTATAGAATTTAATTAAAGCCCAATAGCTCGTTAAGCCCATTAAGTGATTAGGGTTTCAGATATATTTCACCAAGTATTTAAAAGTGTTAGGTTCTAAATGTTTAGGATTAAATATTTAGATTTATATTTTTATGTATGTTGGCAAACCGAGATTAAAACATATCTAGATTATGTATTAGACATTGCTCATGATAGTACAAATCAGGATTCAAGAACTTACAAGCTATAGAAAGGAGAAGTTAATTTTTGTGAGGTTCGCCTAATCGAAATTAAGTTTCGACCGATCGAAAATCGCAGTCATGATTTTTTCTGCAGAATTCTATTTTAGTCCAAACACTAAAAAAATGTTTAAGGTTTTAAGTGAAACACTTCTTGGAATAAAAGGATAACCCTAACTACATTTTAGAGGTCTTTGGAAGTCTTGTAAGTTACTCCTGTGAGATTTGAGAGGTTTTATACCCTTTAACTCAATAAGCATTTGCCAGATCAAGAGATCTACAATCAAGAACTAGTGGAACCAAGTTGCTGCAAAAAATCAACTACTGACGGTGATCTGAAACCTTTGAGTGGGATCTCAAAGTCACAAACAAAGAGTTTGTATTTAGCAAATCCAAGATAGAAGAGTCCGTATAGTCAGATCTGCACGTGGTTGTGTTAGTAAATTCTACTTGAGGTAGCTTTAGATTTAGGGTTAAGTCTATTGTAATCTTCCATTCTATCATAGTGGATTTGTTTACCTTAAGGATAGCTAGGTTAAATCTTCCCCAAGTTTTTACCTTGAAATGGTTGGTTTCATTGGTTTTCGTAAGTAATCATATTGTTGTCTTATTTATTTTTCCACACTGCATGATATGATTTATTACTGTTTAACCTAGATCTGAGTAATAAACTTAAGTGTCAACTTGGTTAATTAATTAGGTTAAACAATCTATGTTCAGGGGTCTAAACAAGCAAATATAAAGGAAACTCTAAGACACGTTTTGAAGAGACTTTGGAGGTGCTCTTTTGAGATCTAAAAGGTATTGTGTCTTCTCATTTCAAAGTCACTATTGGAATTCTATCTACACATTATTAAAACCGGTAGATCTGAAGTTGCTACATATAGGATCATACATGGTTGATGATTTAAAGCATTGAGTGGGATTTCAGAGTCACAAATGTGGGTGTTTGTGTGTGACAAATTCAAATAGAAGAGTCTGTAGATTCAGAGTTGCATGTGGTCGTATGAGTAAGTACTACAAGAGGTGGCTTTATATTTAGGGATTAAATCTATTGTAAAACTTTTATTCTATCATAGTGAATTTGTTGCCTTAAGGATAGATTAGGTTAAATCCTCCATAGGTTTTTTTTATCTTGAAACTGTTGGTTTCATTGGTTTTCTTGGGTCATTATATTGCTTGCCTTCTTTACTTTTCCACACTAAGTGAAAGTTCACTTAGTATGTAAAATACTAGTAAATATTTAGACCCCTAATTACAAAATTACCAAAACAAGCTTATATTCAAACAATATATGTGTGGAATATGAAATATAAGAAATACCCAATTTGACAAACTACTTTAACACATAATTAATCACAAACACAGTAGCAATTAATGGTTAAAGAGTAAGGGAAAAGAGATGCAAACACAAGAATAACATTGGCACGTGTTATCGAAGAGGAAATCGAAGAACTCGGTAAAAAATCTCTCCGCCACCCTCTAAGCGGTAAAATGATCCACTAAAAAATAAAGTTGGGATACATGAATAGCAAAAGACCCTTCAAGCCTAATCTACCCAATGCACCTAAGCCTTTCAAGTTTCTTGCTCCAATAAGGTTAAGCCTAACTGTGTCTTTTCTAGCTTTCTGGATCCCGCAATAAGCTCCATATTGCATCCGCCATCCTTGGCATCTTCCAATGCTTCCCAAGCTCCAAAAACACTCTAAAACTCTAAATGGGCGTGAGTTGTGTTTTGGTACAAATCTCCTCTCAATGGGTATATCTCAAAGCTCGAAAATGTGTCAAAACACAAGAGCTGTTTAGACCCCCAAATTAAAGTTACGGTTTGATAGATTTTACACTAACTTAATACTAAGTGTGGAATAATATAAAAGTGAGCATATAAACAAATAAGCTACTCTAACCCATATTCATAATAACACAACACTAAAATGAAAGGTAAAAGAGTAGGGAAGAAGAATGCAAACACAAGATAATACGCCGATGTGTTATCGAAGAGGAAACTGGAGAACTTGGCGAAAAACCTCTCCGCCGCCCCCAAGCGATAATCGATCCACTAGGCAATCAGTTGAGATACATGGGTTAGCAAGAGACCCTCCAAGCCTAATCTACCAGCTGTACCTAAGCCTTTCAAGCTCTTACTCCAACAAGGCTTCTTGGAATCGTGTCTTGTCTAACTTTCCGGATCCCGCAACATAGAGCAACAAGCTCTATGTTGCATCTGCCATCCTTGGCTTCTTCCAATGCTTCCCAACAGCACCAAACTATTACTTGACACTCTAAAAGGGTGTGGTAAGTGTTTGGGCTATCAACCTTTCAATGATATGGAAATAGAGAGGTAGGAGTTAAGGAAATCCACAAGCATATGTGTAGAGATATATGGGTATGATAATCTCTATATCTCAAAGTTTAAGGCTAGGGTTTTCTCTCAGTAGCACTCCTCAACATTGTGGGTAATATGGGTATATATAGTGTGGGTACAAAAAGTGTGTATCAGATAGTACAGACTGGCAGAATAAAATGTCTTGCGGGTGTCTTGCGGGTGTCTCGCGGGAAAGCCTTACCCGCAAGATACTCATGAGACACAGCTGTCTCCATCCTGTACTGACTCTTCATATTCCAGTCATGTGCAAGACACATGCTTCACTTCACAGGAAGCTTAGTCGCGAGATACCCACAAGAACTCTTCTAGCTTCAATTGCTTGAGACTTCACACTCTCTCTCTCTAACACACAACCCTTATAATCAAATCCCACAATAAATACAGGGTACAAAAGATTGAATATAATTACAAACAAATTTAGCATGAAATAAAAGCCAACAAAATACATATTAGTAAATCATAACTTTACAATATCAATGGGAGAGAGATGGAGAAGAGACTACAAAAATTTCTCTCCTAGAATGAATAGCTCTCTCTCTTATAAGGTGGGTGTATTGTAGAAACCTCTTTTAGGGTTTTTCTCTCAATAGGCTCCTTACCATTTTTTTGGGTAATGAGGGTATATATAGTATAGGTGATGGGCAAATAGGTCACACTAAAAAATCCTCTAACTAGTGAAATTCGTGGGTCACTCGCGGGTTGACTAAGTCACGAAAACAGCTAGCACATGACTCTTCAACTTTCATAGTTGTCACTTGACTCTTCAACTTCTGGCATGTGGTCCTCATGTGACTTTTAACTATCTTGATCAAATCTCCACCACTTAATACTAAACCCATTACAAATAAACCCTACAAAAATACAAGGAAACAAATTTATGCAATTACAACACTTTTTATGTTGGAATAAGCCAACACTAATGTTATGAGAAAAATCATAACTTAACACTAAGTAATATGATTGTATATGTTTAACCTAGATTTGATAAATTAAACCTAAGTATCAACTTGGTTAATTAATTAGGTTAAAAAATCTAAGTGTACATGGGTCTAAACGAAGAAACATGTAAATTTATATTGTTGTTGCGGTAGCTGTGTAAAGAAACACAGTTACTGTAAGTCTGTAACTTTGTATTTTATTATTTTAATCTCTCTCTCTCTCTCTCTCTCTCTCTCTCTCTCTCCTTTTGAATCCTAGGCCCCAACAACATTCTCTACAAATCATCAAATTCGTCAAACTCATCCTAAATCTAGATCTCAAACTCATCAAACCCATACACAACTCCTTATAAAACATCAAATTCATTAAACCCAGATTGCGAAAGAAAATTGACCCAAAATCAATGTCCACCACCACCACCCAACCACCATCACCCCAACACATTACAATACTTGAAAATTCAAACACAAAATCAACCAAAAATAATGGAAAATCAACTCAAAATCAACTCAAAATCAATCTAAACCAATCAACAAAAAAACCTAAAACCGTAATTTGTTACAAAAAGCCCTCATTGGAGTGACATTTCTCATCATGGTTGTAAACAAGCATTTCCATAGAAATAAAAATTAAGATTTAGATCAATGAAATCCCTCTTTCTTCTTCTGAAACCCTAGCTCTCAATTCTTCCATTTATTTTAGTTCAAGATTACAAATCGCGCCTCTAAGTACCGAAAGCAACTCGAAATCTTCAGACTTAGTGAATGAAAGGATTGTGAGTGTTACTGGAAAAACGCAAGAATGCAATCGCAACACACTTTTATTATTTTATTTTTTAATCTTTAAATTAAGGTGATGTGACTGCAAAGGCTCCGACTACAAAGAGCTAGAAGTACGTGGATAAGATTTCAATGTGTTGTTGTTGGAGTTTTGATGGTCTGTTTGGTGGCTTGTCGGTTTTAGAGATTGGGGACGCTCAGAGATAATTGTGGTTTTGGAGATTGGTTTGTGTGGTGATCTGTTTATAGAATAGGGTGCTAGTTCTTTGTTTAGATGCTGATAAAATATTAGATACTTTAAGTTATCATTTTATTTTTAAATTAAATTTTTAGTTAACATAGTTATTTTAATCACTATAAATTTTTGGAATTATTTAATTTACTTGACATATTTTAAATGACATGACATGTTTTAATTGGACAGATTGTGAGTTTGAGACATATTACTGGCTTTGGTGACATTTAATTGTCACATTAGTAACAGGAATGGATGAAAATAAGACATTGCAAATAGCCTTTAATGTTTAAGGCTAAAATAGAAAAAAGTTAAACTTAAGGGATTACAATCAAAATGACTCAAACCTATAGAGTGTGATTTATATATGATTTAGTCTAAACTAATTGTTTGTACCAAAAATTTGTTGCTCAAATTGATGTTAATTTTACTAGGTAAATAAACTCCTCCATAACACTCGTTATTGAGATAAACTAAACCTTGGAATCTCTCCTGGCAGCATGAGCATCCAAACTTCCAAAGTCCCCATTGGTCTCCAGCCCTGCTCATATGGACGAAATTCAATTTTGATGTAGCTATTACTAGTAAGGGATTTTCCATTTTTCTTTCTTTTTTATTAGCAACACCCGTAGGGACACATGCAAAACTAAAATACAAAAACTAAATTAATAATTTTGTATTTCTAAAAGCAACAAACATTTAAATACCGTATTGAACTGCAAAATATAAAAAAGATCATGTATAATTAATTATCTTTTTAAACCTCAAATTGTGTTAAATCGACCTTTTGAGTTTTGACAAAGTAGGGCCAATTTTCTTCGTCGTCCTCTTTAATTAAAAATCTATATATATATATATATATATATATATATATATTTTTTTTTTTTTTTTAATTTAAAAAAAACCGACAAATTTGTTGACCATTCTGCCCATGCCAAAGTGGTAATGCAAGCCACATCTTATCTTTTTTTTTTTTTGGTGGAGAAAATAATGCAAGTCACCTTAAAGCCCTTTTCAAAGAAAAACTAATTCACATAATCCAAATTTAGCATTTGCATCTATCCGTACGGTTCCAAGGATAATCATTGGCCCAATTTTTGTGTGACACTCTCAATGCCCATATATATTTATATTAGTAAGAGCATCCACATCAGTACGTGTAATTTTTTTTTCATTTTACACGTCTAAAACTTACTTTTTCTATTTTACACATCTATTTTTACAAAACACTTACATCAATTTGTCTATTATACACATTTATTCAAATAAGATATTCATTTTTTTAACACTGTGAACAGTAACCGTGAGAGGAGAGAGAAAGGAAAAGAGAGTGAGATGAAGAGAGGAGAGAGAAAAAAAGAATAAAAAAATCATTTATACAGTGAACAGTAACCGTGTATATATACACGGTTACTGTTCATTTGCAAGACCATTGTGCATATTTAGACATTTTTACAAAAACTGATGTTGGGGGGGGGGGGTTTGGGTTAAAATGTGTAAAATTGGGCACTTTTTATATTTTAGAAGACTATCCATGAGCTGGTGTGGTTGGTCTAAGTTGTTTAATAAGAACCAGATTCTCAGAATCCCGAGAGCCAGGACTATGACCTCAATAGAAAATGTACTATTTGCTGATCATAATACTTAACACAAACTATTTATGCCTAATATACTTGAGGGTCAAGAATACTTATTTTAAGGCTTGGGAAATAAAACCTTTCGTTTACTTTTTTTGTTTTTTTAATTAATTAATTTGCAATGATTGAATGTTACAGATACGTACAACCAGGTCGAAGTCATTGATAAAATAAGCATAACATTACATTGATCTGCAAAAGTTTTGTTTTTTTACCCGCCTGTAGCAATCAATGGATTCAAGAAATTGCAGAAAATAAGTTAGCAACCAGCAAAAATAGCTAATCATTAATGATTGTGGTTCTTATCTGTTTTCCACAGATTATCATATACTTAAATGATGTCGAGTGTTACTAAGCACCAAATGTTATTAAAAATAGCTAATCATGTTGAGTGTTAATAAGAGTCGCAATATCTGGTTCACTAGGGTTGCACTTGCATAGGTACAACCGTTCAAGCATGTTCGTTGAGAGGTCAAAGATATTTATATGTATATTTGAGAATTTAGGATTCACATGAGTTCAAACATCAAACTACTGATTAGATATTATTTTAGGGAAATGTTAATGTCCGTCAGGTCCTAAAAGATGAGATATAGAAATGATGAGAATTTATGTAAGTTTATTGGGAGAAAACAACTCAAATAATCATTACAATATAATTTTCTTTTAAAATGTTTCTAATAAAGAGGATGTAAACGTGTGATGCCCAAGAACTGAAATGAAAAATAGTACAGTAAGCGTAAAATGTTTCAAATTACGCACTATATATATATGCAGTGATTGCAGTCTTCCAATCAGTTGCCTTCTTTCATAGTTACAACTTACAAAGTCCAAAATTAAGGCTTCATTGGGAGTTCCGTCAAAATTTGTTTGATAGACAAATTCACAAGATAAAGTAATTTCGGAGATTCTTGCCTTTCAAAATTTTCAAAAGAAAAAAAGAAAAAGAAAAATGAAAGAATGGTTTTTTTGGGGGGAGGGGGGAACCTCCTGTTTTGGATATAAATGTGTATCCAAAACATAGATCCTTCTCACTTCTAAATCTAATCTCTCATTTAATTTTATCTCGTATCCGTGATACATAGAAACATAGAAATGTATGATGGTATAGCAGAAGATAAAACCGAACAAAGCCAGGAGGAGGAAGTTCCTCATCAACAACTCAAAGGGAAGAAACTTTCTTGTCATAAGTTGCGAACACACGACTCCTTAGACATTGAATCCAGCACCGTACGAAGTCTTCATGGCCATCACTCCAAGGACTCCTTTTAATATTAATAATTAATGTTTTTTTTTTTTTAAACATATTTCCAGTCCAGCTAGAGCAACATCTTATGTGATAGAATATTCACATTAATGATGCTAAAAATTTAGTTTTTAATTAGTATCTTAAAAAACTATTTTATTTATTTTATTACCTCATTTTATAATAAATCTAACTTCAAAAGTTCTATTTTTTTACTATTTTATTTAAAATAATATAAATAACTCATTAAAATAATAATAAAACAACCACTGCAAAAACCTATATCAACTAACCATTATCACAACCACAACCTACTATAGAAAATAATAATAATAATAATAACAACAAAACCACAACCCATCATAACCAGCAACAAACACAATTTTATACAATTTATTTTTTGATCTTTAAATTAAGGTGATGGGATTGCAAAGACTATGGGTTGCCGACACCAAAGAGAAGAGGATGAGGTTTTTAATGTGATGTTGTTGGAGTTTTGATGGTCTATTTGGTGGCTTGTTTTTTTTCGGTAATCCATGATATATTATTAAACAAGAATTAACAAGTCTATTACAAAACATGCTAGCTTTATCAAAAGCTAACAAATTCTCCACTATAGGCGGTGGGTTACAAAAAACAACAAAATGAGAGTCGGACTGTGCTCCAAGCTTGGCCAAAGCATCCACACATTGATTAGCTTCACAGTAGACATGAAGTACGCGCTTGTTTTGGGATTTGCTTCACGAGGCTCCTGCAATCAAAAAGTAAAGGTTCCATCATGATATTTTTAGCTTCATTGTTCATAAGCAAAACAATGCTCAATGCGTCTAGCTCAATGATAAGGTTGTTCACACCCATCTCCCTAGCTATATTTAATCCATCCCTTAACGCCCACAATTCAACCATGAAGCTGTTGGTGTGTCCAATCCCTCCAACATATCCCTTCACCTAATTACCTTCATGACAGTTTTTAGGCTCCTTAAAACACAATTGGATTAACCTAGGTAATTAGCCAAGTTATTACTTAGACCAAATTATTCAAATCTAAGTTAACACAATTAAACAATCATATCATGTAAAGCAGCGGAAAAATAAATAACACAAAGATATGATCACCCAGGAAACCAAACCGGTAAAAATCTGGGGAGGATTTAACCTAGCTATTCTCAAGGTAAACTTGAATCCACTATCTTGAAAGAATCGAAGTTCATACAATAAGATTTACAAGCCCTCACGCTCGACTTCTTATTGTTACCCACTAGTAAAACTTACTGACACGACCACATGCAAGCTCCGAGACCACGGACTCCTTTCTTGGATTCACCACCAGATACAAACACCCACGCTTGTTTTCTTTAGACTTCAATGGCAGCAATTGAATTGATTATCAAGGTGTAGATAACATCTTCTCCTTGAAAACCCTAAGTTTGTGTAAAGGAAAGCTTCTCAAGGATCTCACAAGAAATTCACACAAACCGCAATATGAGCAACAATACAACTCTCAAGCAACCAAGACTTTAGAGAGGTTTGGGTAAAAAACCCTAAAACCAAAAGAGGCACAAGGGGCACTCTAATTTCTCCCTCTTCAGTCTCAAAAAAGTGGCTTAGGGTTTCCTTTATATAGTGGGAGAAGTAAATCTGAAACCTTAATCCTTAATGGGCTTAAGTTGCTGTTTGGGTTGACTTAAAATTCTGCAGATACGATTTTCGATTGATCGAGTCTGTTCTTCGATCGATCGAACCAGGCAAAATATGAAGTCTTCTTCCTACAGCTTGTATGTTCTTGAATCTTGACTTGAATCACCTTGAGCATTGTCTAATAAAACTTATAGACTCTAAGATCTATATCTAGACAAGTTTGTGTTCACGATTTGCCAATTGTTCTAAACATTTAGAACCTAACAAACTCTCCCTTTGGCAATTTGTGACAAAACTTTCATACAAAATGAAATGCTCAAATACAAGAACAACCCAATACAATAAAATGCCCATTACAACAAATTCAACATAACTACTATCCATCAGTTGGAAATGTAGACAACAACTCAATTGAATCAACCTGTATATTTCCTGAAACACTAAACAAAACGCATAAACACATGTGTTGAAAATACAAGTAAACAAAAATAAATTCTTGATTTCACATAACAGAAAATAAAGACATATACCAATGAAGAACTCATAAATATAAATCAATAAGAAGTGAAACAAGAAATAAATATAATAAAATAAATTCTAACTCTCCCCCTAAGTTAGATACATCAAAAAGTTTTTATATTCTCCCCCTAAACAAAACAAACAGGTCATCTATGTCTCCCCCTTTTTGTCACGTATTGACAAAGACTACCTAATCAGAAGGTAGACAGAAAACATACGTAACAGTGTAAGAGAAAATAGAGACAACTCTCCCTAAGAACCACAAAGGTTAAAAGAAAATTTCTCCCCCTATAAAAATAGAAAAAATATAAAAAGTTTTGGGAAAAACAGTTTTGGGAAAAAATAAAGGAGGTAGGGATAAATAAAAAGACACAAACCAAGTTTTAAAAAAAAACTAAGTTGAGGATACACATGAAGAAAAAATATTCTCTCTTTCAATAAAATGCAAACATGGCACTATGTGACCCATAAACAGTTGCATGAGTAGAGAAAATATTTTCTACAATTCATACATAAAAATAGCATATACTAAAAAGTACATAACTCAAAAATTAATCAATCAATTTTTTGATCAAGTTGAGTACCCAATGTAGCAAAGTGTATGCATGTTATGTGTGAAAACAATGAGAGATATGACTGCAAAACTGCAAGATGGATACAAAAACAATGCAATGCATGTGAATCCTAAACACAAATGATGCATGAAAAAAAAAAATTTGGTCAAAAACTTAAAAACTAAAAATTTTCAGTTTCGATTGGTCGAGAGTCAGATTCGATCGATAAAAAATCTGGAAAAATCAGATTTTTAAAAAACAAAACATTTTAATGCAGAAACTCCTCAAAGCACATAGTTTTATGAATGAAATGCATGAATATAAGATTAAAAGTTTTACAAAAACACTTGAATTCAACCCAGATCTTCCAAAAAAAAAAAATCAATCAATTTGACCTCAAGTCTCAAACTTTAAACACATTTTGCATTAAAATCAAGGAACTTTAATCTTGGATGGTCACAACAAGATCACACACAATATAATGTACCAAGTTTAACAAAAAGTAACTTGTGTAGTGTGTGCAACTAGCAAAAACTTGAGATACATGTAAGGTGATATGTGAATAGAAATCAATCACAAAGTTTACAAAATTCATCACATAGAATTTGAAAGAGACTATTACCTAAAGAATTACATCATATAGCTCCCACATCTCCTAGAAAACAAGCTTGCAATCATGTAAGTTTCTTGATTTGCCTCATAATGTACACACCAATTTTATTTGTTTGATTTAACATTAAGTCCAATAATGTACACATCAATTTTAACATTTAAACCGAGGCTACGTTTTATGTTCTTTTTGTGCACGTGCTACATTTTCTCGAGTACAAAATCTTACAATATGCATTAAAGTGTTCATGATTGACTAGTAAACAGTGGTGAGATAGTTATTTATGCCTTTCTCAAAAAGTTTAAGTCTGACAATCAAAAGCATGTGGCTTCAAGATCAAGATCAAGATCATGTGATCAAAAACTATAAACATCTTCCCACACAACATGCATTACAAAGCTCAAACTAGTAAAATGCAATAAATAAGCTCATCCAAACTAAACAAGGTACATAAACTTGTTATGTAAAAATAAAATGGTCAATCCTTGATTATAAATCCAAGATGTGAAATACAAAACACAAAAATATTTTTGGTTTTTAAAAAATTTATGACCAAAAACAAAAAAAAGCACATATTATGCTAAATGAACAATGCAAATGCAATGCATGACAGTGCTTAACTAAGCTATAGATGGTACACAAAGAAGAAATATCAATTTCTTAATTAACCCGTGAGTACATGTACAAATTAGTACATACTCACACAAAATCAGAAATAGCTTAGCACTTATATAACACATACTATTCAAGTTTCTCCACCATGTAAAGTATGTTCTAAATCAAGAGAGAGATATTATAATTCATGTAATCCTCAAAAAGAAAAACTAGACACAAAATAAAATATTTTTGTCTTTTTGAAAATTTTCAATGTTTTTGGATTTAAAAAAAAAAAAAAAACAAAAAACACAACCAAAAACATAAACAAAACATGTCCATAGTTAATTGAAAGAATTAAATCAGGGACAAGTTAGCAACACTCACCTTGGAGAATCTTTTCTCACCCATCTAGCACGAGTCTTCGGCTTTGTAGGTGAAAATCCATGTGAAGCAGAGTGTATTTGAGGGATTACACAAATCTTCTAAGAAAGACTAAAATCCTGCAAATTCCTTTCACAAGTCAACAAGCTCAAATTTTTCAAAAGAATATGAAACAATTTATATGGACTTATGGCAGGAGAAATATCATCACATATCCTAGACTAAAACACAGAATTCTTAAATTTCAATTTATAACAATTAAGATGAATGTGACCGGAGACATCACAAAAGTGATAAACAGAAACAAATTTAGGAACATCAGTATTCCTAACAACAAATCTAGTCTCAGATTTTGGTTTTTGCCTCAACAAAGAACAATTTGGTCTAATATGACCAATAACACCACAAAGGTGACAGGTAGGCACAAAAACAGATTTATTATGCTCTCTAACAGTAGGTTTAGACTTAGGTTTAGAAACTTCAGCGTCTACATCAGAACTTTTGTCTAACCTAACAAAATAAGGCTTTTCTTTATTATTCCTCGTAAAAGGAGGGATATAAACTTGTTTAGTTTTAGGCTTAAGAGAAACATAAACACTTCTGTTATCATCAACAGGCTTGGTAAGAGTCAAATTTTCAATTTTAGCTTTAGATTCAACTAATTCTTGTTCCAAGCTTTTCATCTTCTCATCTTGAGAGAAAATTTGATTTCTCAAAAATTCATTCTTTTTATTAGATTCATTTAATCTAACAACCAATTCCTCTTTTTCAAGATTAGCCAATTTTAACTCTTCCTTAAATTTCTTAGCAATTTTCATAGATTTCAATAATTCCTTACGAAGAGTTTCACAAGTATCAATAAAATCAACAGAAGCATGAGTAGAAACATGATCAGAAAGACACTTCAAATTATCCATGACAATAGGGGTCAAGGATCAGCTCTTAGATCAAAAGATCTAAAACAAAAGAGCTACCTGCTTTGATACCACTTGATAGTTTTTAGACCCCTTTATACACAATTGGATTAACCTAGGTAATTAGCCAAGTTGTTACTTAGACCAAATTATTCAAATCTAGGTTAATATAATTAAACAATCATATCATGTAAAGTAGCGGAAAGATAAATAACACAAAGATATGATCACCCAAGAAACCAAACCGGTAAAAACCTGGGAAGGATTTAACCTAGCTATCCTCAAGGTAAACCTGAATCCACTATCTTGAAAGAATCGAAGTTCATACAATAAGACTTACAAGCCCCCACGCTTGACTTCTTATTACTACCCACCAGTAGAACTTATTGACACGACCACGTACAAGCTCCGAGATCACGGACTCCTTCTTTCTTGGATTCACCACCAGATACAAGCATCCATGCTTGTTTTTCTTTAGACTTCAATGGCAGCAACTGAATTGATCATCAAGGTGTAAATAACATCTCCTCATTGAAAACCCTAAATTTGTGTAAAGGAAAGCTCCTCAAGGATCTCACAAGAGATTCACACAAACCGCAATATGAGCAATAATACAACTCTCAAGCAACCAAGACTTTAGAGAGGTTTGGGTACAAAACCCTAAAACCAAAAGAGGCACAAGAGGCACTCTAATCTCTCTCTCTTCAGTCTAAAAAACATGGCTTAGGGTTTCCTATATATAGTGGGAGAAGTAGATCTGAAACCCTAATCCTTAATGGGCTTAAGCTGCTGTTTGGGCCGACTTAAAATTCTACAGATACGATTTTCGATTGATCGAGCCTGTTCTTCGATTCATCGAGCCTGTTCTTCGATCGATCGAACCAGGCAGAATATGAAGTCTTCTTCCTGCAACTTGTATGTTTTTGAATCTTGACTTGAATCACCTTGAGCATTGTCTAATAAAACCTATAGACTCTAAGATCTATATCTAGACAAGTTTGTGTTTAGGATTTGCCAATTGTTCTAAACATTTAAAACCTAACACTTCATGATCACGAAATAAGCCTCCTCCACCTACCTTGCCGAGATTATTTATAGCTAAACCAACAGAGTTCAGCTTTAGCCAGCCCCACGGTGGCTTCTCCCATCCCATAGGAATGATAGTTTTGGTCGGCTTACTCCTAGCTTCCAGCCCAATAGCAAAAAATTCAGTGTTATACCTCAAACATTTTTTCCAACACTGATTATCTACAGTTCCTGTTGTAAAAACAAAACTATTTCTATGCAACCACAGCTGCCAAAGCCCCAAAGGAAAGATAAACCTCCAAGGTATGCCTTTCACAGTGGCATTCATAGGGTCCTTTCTGTTAGTTTCCAACCATTCTTTAAAAGGGAGGCCAAAAGAGTTCCTATTGCAGATAGGAGCTTGTAATTGCTGCCAAAAATTGTGGGCAAAGTCACAGCCCTTGAAAAGGTGCTCAATAGATTCATTCTCCTTATTACAAATCTTATTTGGTGGCTTGTTGAAAGCGGTGAAAGTAAATTATGGATGATTTGGTGGTTTTAGAGATTGGGAATGCTCGGCGATGATTATGGTTTTGGAAGATGGTCTATGTGGTGATCTGTTTATAGAATAGAGTGCAAGTTGTTTATTTAGTTGCCAAGAAAATATCAAAGTCTTTTAGTTATCATTTTATTTTTAATTTATATTTTTAGTTAACATTTTTTTTTTTATAAAGAATTTCAACTTTCAATCTCTGGTGTCTGCTCCTGATAATAGTTCTTTATTATCAAACCAAGATATTAATAAGTTTTTTTTTTATGTAAATAGAGATTAAACTCTAGATTTCTTATTCAACCATAAGAGAATTTACTAGTTGAGCTAATTGGAATCCACAATATAGTTATTATAGTTACAATAAAATTTTGGAATTATTTAATTTATTTTGCATATTTTAAATGATATGAGGTTTTAATTAGACCTGTTGTGACACTTTTTGGAGTACGTGAAATTTAACTGTCACATTAGTAACAAGAACGAAGGAAAATACAACATTGCAAAAAGCCCCTAATGTTTGATAAGGTTAAGATAGAAAAATTTAATCTATAGGGATTAAAATCAAAATGACCCATTGACCCAACAACTTAAAAAGTGTGATTTACACTTTAGTCTAAACTTTTTGTTTGTACCAACAACTTGTTGCTCAAATTGATTTTTATTACTAGGTAAATAAACTCGTTTATAGCACTGGTTAAATCGGCCTATCGCGTAGCGATTCACATGAGTCAAACTGAATAGGTGGAGCATTCCTCGGCAAGGCAGGATAAAAGGTTGTGGAACCGTATTTGGCAGCTACAGGTACCCTCAAGGTTAGAACTTTTATCTGGTAGGCGTGCTCCGACATACTCCCAACCCGCACGAACCTATGTCAAAGGAAGATCCCACTGGACCCAGCATGTGCAGTTTGTAATCAACATGATGAGACGGTGGCTCACGCTCTTTGGGGATGCCCCATGGCTAGAAATGTATGGGCGATGGTGGCAGGAAAGTTGCAGAAACGTTGTTCAGCTGCAGAGGATTTCTATAGCTTGGTGCGAGAACTGATGTCTGTGTTGACGACAAAAGAAGTGGAGGTGTGGGCTATAGTATCATGGGCCATCTGGAATGCACGAAACAGGTACCTATTTGATAGAAAACAAACCCACCGTAGCAACATTTTACGAGGGGCAATGACACTGCTACAAGAATACCAGAGGCTCAACTAATGATGATGTACACCAGTGCTTGTTTTCATTGTCTACAATGCTGTCATTAGTGTGGCCAACGACTTTTTCCCATGCATACCCATGCCAAACTAATACTTCAACATTTTGTATTACGTGGGCCTGGCATTAGTTTTTTTTGTACCTCTATACTTTTGACTCAATAATATTTCTATCGTTACTGTCAAAAAAAAAAAAAAAAAATGGTTGTTGAGATAAATTTTTGATGAATAAAACCTTGGAATCGGCAGCATGAGCTCCCAAATGTCCAAGGTCCCCATTGGTCTCCACCCCCGCTCATACGGACAAAATTTAAGGGCACAAATGGATGCAAAACTTAAATACAAAATTTTAATTAATAATTTTATATTTCTAAACTCAAGAAACATTTAAAATAATACATTGAATTGCAAAATTAATCAAATATAAAATATCATAATTACTTATGGTAGGGGTGTTTGCTAAACCGCAAAAACCGCACCAAAACCATCTACAAAATGGCATAACTTCACCGCACTGCAAATAAAAATGCACCACACCACACCACACCGTACCGCACCGCACCCTTTATATATTAATATATTTATTTATTTTTAATATTAAATATATTATTAATATTTTAATAACCTTAGTTTTCAATATATATATATAGTTTGATAATCTTAGCAAATATTGACTAGGAAAGCCAGCCCAAAATAAAGAAAAATTAGCTTAATAGTTTAAAACTTGGCTCAAAATAAAGGGAAATATTAGTTTTGGGCTAGATAGAAAAAGCCAAAAATTTGAAAAATATACTAATTTCAAGCCGTTCAAACCGCATCTTATACACTGCATCGCACATGTAAACGCAAAAATGAGATGTGATGCGGTTATGGTTTTGACTAAACTCTAAATTGCACTGCACCACACTGCACCGCACATATGACCATAAAAATAAATTGCAGTGCAAGTATGATTTTAGCTAAACTACACTGTAAAGTACGGTACTAAAAATAACTTAAAACCGCACCACACCACGAACACCCCTAAATTATGGTCTTAAACCTCAAATAATATTGAACCAAACTTTTGGGTTTTGACTAAGAAGTGGGCCTGTTCCCCGTCCTCTTCAGTAAAAAATCTATTTAAAAAAAAAAAAAAAAACCAACAAATTTCTTCTCTTTAGCCGAATGAAAGTGGTAATGCCAGCCATCTTAAAGCCCTTTACAAACAAAACTAATTACATAATCCAAATTTTGCATTTGCACCTATCTGTACGGTCCATGGACCAATTTCTTCAAGCTCCATGACTAAGATCGATGAACGATTCAAGCAAAAAATACAAGCTTATTACAACAAAAATGGCTTTTAAACCTAACAGCAAGCTTGTTTGTAGCTTGGGCTGCAAAATTTAGCTTCTCTTAACCCAATTAAACTTACAACTAGAAAAATATTTTTTTAAGTTCAAGCGAATTACATTCAAATTGTCAACGCAAACTTTAACATCACCTTTTATGACAACCTGCATCCAGCTCTCCGCAGTAACAACTTGTTTAAGTCCCATATTTTAAGTTAGTTTAAGGCTATTATAAACTGAATAAAAAATGTGCAATAATTGCTGGATCATAAAACTTATATAAAATATTCAATTATTGTCCTTTGTCAAATCAATAGAAAATATCTTTATGTTTAGTATGGTTTCCTTTCGTGGGATAATGCAATAAGATATTACAATCAGGATTCAGGAATATAACCTTTACCTAATCATATACGAAAATTGGAACTAATCAAATGGGTAAAATGGCTTGGGCCGTGGTTGACACGGTATCTACGATTCAACAATTTTTTTTTTTGAGAATCCAGACTATCAATTTTATTTAAAAAGAAACATTGGCCATAATCGGCTATGAGTACATTATTTAAATGTGGAAGAACCTCTTCCATCCATACTGCTAAACTGCTAACATGTCTTGCATGTCTAACAAGATTGTGGGCTAAGAAATTTCCTTTTCTACATACATGGGATACACTATAGCTAGGGAAGAGACCTGCAAGAGCTTGAGTCTCATTGATCAACAATTGAATCTCCTTATGTTGTACTATATTTTATCTTATTTTTTATAATTTTAAATAAATACAGGAGTTGCTTGGCAGAAAATTCTTGTGAGAGGGAAGTTTATTATCACGATAGGGTACGTGTGAAGTTTTTAAGGGAAACGAGGAGAGAGATATATATTAGCCTAATTAAAAGTTAATTCCCCATTGATTTTGCTGAAATGGAAGGGGAGAGAAATATGATAAGTAATTCCTTTATAATAATAAATAAATAAATAAATAAATAAAAACTACAATTCAATGTTGTGAAAACAGACACGAGAGAGAGGAGAGAGAAATTATGAAAAGCACAATTCAACATTGTGAAGCCGAATTACAAACTTTGACTTCACCCCCAATCCCCACTACTCTTTATCTCTTTCAACTTCTCTACACCATTCTTCCCGCGTAAACACAACACCACTATCTCATTAGCCATTGTTGCCATCAAACGCTGGCTACCATTGGCCCGCCACCACCGTGCACCTGGCTATCACAAACCACTACTCTTCGGCCATCATGGCCAATTGACCACCAATTGTTAGTTGCCACATGGCACCATCCGTGCTTTCCTCCCTTGATTGCCATCATTATTGGGAATTTAAGGCAACTAAACGGTATAATTTTATTCTATTTTATTTTTTTTGTTTATAACCAAACAGCTTAAAACAAATTAATTTCCAATAAAAATATTTTCCATAAAAAACGATTTTATGCGGAAACAACCAAAATATTTTGTAGTTGAAACTGCATTTGTTTAATTTTTAAATTCCTTTTTTTTTGCACTAGGTTTGTTTTAATAGAAGAATTTCTTGCCCTAGGTTGGTTGTGGATGCATGGTTCAAAATTTCTATCGAATTCAGAACTTATTCAAAATTGATCAAGCACGTGATCAAATTTTGTTTAACTTTATTAATTAGTGTTGAGTCCATAAAGTTACAAGCTGTGAACAAAAGTGTGTCTTGTAAGTATCTTCTAAGTCTATTTTGAAGTCAAGACAACTGCCTAGAATGTGCAAGTCATATACAAGTTAGTTCGACAACTTTTGATATCTAGTCAATCAATCAAGCTTCAAAGTTTTCAATGAATCGAACTGCGTATTTCAAATCTAAGAATTAAGTTTATCCAGCAGTTCAAGTATTTAGGGATTCATGCAACCAAGGTTAAGGTATAAAAATAAACTTAGAGAACGTCATAAAAAGACTTTTGGAGAGCTGCTTAATGTGCATCGGTGCTTTGCGTATCCCAAACTCTCTCTCAAGCCTCAATCGGTGATCAGGCTTGAAAAAAATTTAAGATCTGATGGTGTAAAAGTTGTTACCTCATCCAAAATATACAAAGTCAAAGCATAAGTGGGTACTTGATTGGAGACGTGAGTGGGTTGTTCACGTTTAACATAGTCTACTGTACAAGAGTCCGTTGATTTAGAGCTATATTAGGTAACATTAGTAAGTACTACTAAGTTATAGCAATTTTGAATAAGATTATTTTAATTTGTAAATTAAACTTTAATTATTTAGTGGATATGTTTTCCTTGAGGTTGGTAGTGAAGTCTTCACAATAGTTTAATTTTTTATTTTTTATTTTTCCTTTGGATAGTTTTCCATCGGTTTTTCATGTGCCATTATATAGTGTGCTATTTGTTATTGTAGTTATTTATTTTTACGCAATATTCATGTTGATCGCATGGACCAAAACCTAGAACAATTTTTTTTTGGTAAGAAACACCAAAACCTAGAACATATTTAATATAATTAATTTACTCGGCTTAAAAATTTGATTATATAGATATAGTATGTTAATGTATTTCTGGGCTCTAAACAAACTAAAAATTAGACAGTTAAATGATAGAGTTCTCAATCTTGTCAATTGCATTTTTCTTGTTATTCCATTATGTTTCACGACTAAAATTTCTATACCCTTCTCAAAAAAGGAAAAAAACAAAAAAGTTTTATATACAAATAAATAAGACCTGCATTATTCAGTTTACATTCCTTTTCTACTCCCATAGTGGATTATCCATCTCTCAACCTATATAAATTAATTGTGTAAATCAACACCTAGTTAACCCATCCCTTAGTACTAATTTTTGATTCCCACAGTTCTATTATTATTATTGTTAAGTTCTAAACACTTAGGATTTTATGTATTTAGAACTCTAATATGTATTGTTGGCAAACCATAATCAAAACAATATGTTTAGTCGTGTTTAAACTTGCTCAACGTTGATTTGTTTATGTAAAGTTGGAATAAGCTGTTACAGGATTTAATAAAGCAATTCAGCCTGGTTCGATCGATCGAAGTTTAGGCTCGATCAATCGAAAATCGGATCAGAATATGTTTTCTGCAGAATTCCAACTTAGTCCTAGTTTCTTTTAAAACGTTTAGGGTTTTCTAATTTGCCCTAGGTATAAAAGGCAAACCCTAGCCACGTTTTAGTGTTGCTCATATTGCTGTTTGTGTAAATCTCTTGTGAGATCTGTGAAGAACTTTCCTTTACACAAGTTTAGGGTTTTCAAGGAGGAGATGTTATCTATACCTTGATGATCAATACAGTTGCTGCCATTGAAGCTTAAAGAAACACAAGCGGGTGTGCTTGTACTTGTTGGAGAATCCAAGAAAGAAGGAGTCCATGATCTCGGAGCTTGCACGTGGTCGTGTCAGTAAGTTCTACTGGTGGGTAGCAATAAGAAGTCGAGCGTGGGGGCTTGTAAGTCTTATTGTATGAACTTCGATTCTTTCAAGATAGTGGATTCAGGTTTACCTTGAGGATAGCTAGGTTAAATTCTCCCCAGGTTTTTACCGGTTTGGTTTCCTGGGTGATCATATCATTGTGTTATTTATCTTTCCGTTGCTTTACATGATATGATTGTTTGATTGTGATAACCTAGATTTGGAATTTCGACTAAGTAACAACTTAGCTAATTACCTAGGTTAATCCAATTGTGGTTTTAAGAGGTCTAAAAACTATCAATTATTTTTATTTTTATTTTTTAAAATCCTGAAAGATAATGCAAGAAACTGGCTTCCAACCTGGGGAAAAGGCATTTTGAACTAAAAAATTTACCTCATATTGTTGGTGGCATAATCTTAGACTTTGAAAAAAAAAAAAAAAAAATCAATTGTTGCTTTGATTGAAAGTCAAAAGGAACAAGTTGTTTTCATTGAGCACACCAAATATTGGACCAAATACTCCTATAAATATATATATATTTTAAGGATATGATAATACTATGTTAGGTTTTAAGGAATTAGGAACTAATGATTAGAACATCATATTGTAATGTTGGCAAATCATGATTAAAAAATTATGAACTTCATATGTATGTAAAGTTGGAATCGAGTAGCTACAGGATTTATTATGTAAATCCGTGTGGCTAGATCGATCGAGAATTAGACACATCAATCGAAATTCGTGCAGATTGTTTTTTCTACAAAATTTCCAACTCAGCCTAAGCCCATTTGATGTGTAAGGTTTTATGTTTTGTTTTAAGTATAAAAAGGAAAACCCTAGCTACGTTTTAGGTTGCTCCTTATGCTGTGTGTGTGAATTTTTTATGAGATCAAGAGGTGATTGCCTTCACACATACTTAGGGTTATCAAGAACTAGATTATGTTAAGAACTTGATGACCAATTCAGTTGCTACATTAAGAGCTTAAAAATACACAAGCGGGAGTGTTTGTACTTGCTGGAAATCCAAGAAAGAAGTAGTCTATGTACTCGGAGCTATCATGTGATCGGAATAATAAGTTTCCTACCCGAGGTAGCAATAGGATGTTAGTGGTCTAAGTCGCTATTGTGTAAAATTCAATTCTTTCATAGTGGATTCAGTTTTACCTTGAGGATAGCTAAGTTAAATCCTCCCCAGATTTTTTACCGGTTTGGTTGTCTTGGGTTACACCATATTGTTGTGTTTTTTATTTTCTGCACTTTACAATAATATGATGTTTGTGATAACCTAGACTTGATAATTTGACTAAATAATCATTTGGCTTATTAACTAGATTAATCTGGTTGTGTTTTAAGGTGTCTTAAAACATACATACTACATCAAGAACCTGATAATAATATTATTATAGAAATATTGCTTCGAAGATACTTTCAACAATACTTTTTTTTTTTTTTTAGAATCATACTCTCAAGACTGCTTGATAATAATAGTTAATAGCGTATAAAAGAGGACTTGCGACTCTCGCGAACTACTCCTACTCTGTCTAGGTAGGGATCCCCCAAGTGAAGCAGCAATAGTCGAAACTCGAAAGAGGACTTGCAAACCCAGGTGCCTTTCCTGCGACTTGGAAAAAGTATATTCGAATAAACTCCTAAATCCTAATTACGTTGTATATTCGAATAAACTCCTAAATCCTAATTACGTCGTATTGTTTTGCACAATGTCGATTGTCCGTAGACTATGGAAACCCAGAGGCAGCTTTCAATATTATCGGCTGTCAAATTCCAAGGAGAAAAAAAATCTGTCATGCATGCATGTATGATGACCATTTTTTTTTTTTTTTTTTGAGGAACATGTATGATGACAAATAGATTTACATTTAAAAAAATATATATATATTTCTAATGAGGAGGATGCAAATTTGTGATGCCTTCAATTTACATTTAATGTTTACTCTAAAAACATTAGTTTTAGATATATTTTTAAAAATTTTTTATGGAGAAAAAAAAAAGACAACTTTTTATATTTTTCATTAAAATGATGTCAAAACTTTCTTAAATTAGTTATTATTAATAATTACCTTAATCACACAAGTTAACATCACTCATACTTAAATTACTCTTCTTTTTATAAGAAGAACTTTGCATTACGTTTAATGAGCTACTTTGAGGCAGCAATCCTCATCTACACATCTCCAAGGTCAACGAAAGCCTATATGATTTTTAGTTCTTTACGTCTGTCATATGAAAACAAAGAACAGGTCAGTAAGTAGTGCACTCAAACCAAATAACGACTAAATACATATAAGCCTAAGACAAGCTGTTATAAATAAGTGTTTTTTACAGCTCAGGCTTATGTTTCATCTAAATTGATTAAAAAAATCAATTATTGATGCATATAAAAGTCAATATAGCAGAAGCGGCTGTTATAAATAAATATTTTTACATGAAAGCATGGTAGGTTGATCTTTCATCTTGATAAAAAAGAAAACAAAAATCAATTATTGATACATATAATAGTAAAAAATGGAGAAGGAAGTTGGAAATGCTAACACTGATTTTTTTTATTTTTTTTATTATTGAATTGTTTATTCAATGACTATTCTTCAAAATACTATCAGGTTTTTCTTGGTGAATACTGAATATCATAGGAATACAGATTAAGAATTTTTTAATTTATTTTTGAAGAAAGATGTATTTAGTAGGTCTATTAAATATATATATATATATATATATATATATATATATATATATATTTTTTTTTTTTATCATCTTAAAAAAGAAGCCATAGTTTACATAAATAAATATCAAGAAAAGTAGTATAACAATCTTAAATTTGTGGGTGTGAATGAATAAATTATCAATAAATGTGTGTTTGTGTCTGTGTGTGTTTGTATATATATATATATATGAGAGATGGGTTCAAGTTATACCTAGTGTAATTCTTGTAAAGTTACACATTTTTTACGAGAAATTATACAATTCTCATGGTAGATCACGTCATTTGTCCACCATTCTAATAAAAGACTTTCACTTATATAAAATTATTGAGTCAGTATTTAGTTTTTATTTAAAACTCTACAATTTTAAACAAATAGGAGTCTTTTACTAGAATAGTAGACCACATCACTTATCCACCATGAGAACCTTATAATTTTTCTTTTTTTACACCGTAGATTCATAAGAGATATAACGGCTAAAAAAATATCATTAAATGCTATTGATTTTCACTTTATTCATAATTAATACTAGCATTTTCTCTCTCCCTCTCCTTATAGGTAATCATTTTATATTGGAGGTATCAAAAGATATTGATACCACTTAGATTTTATCTTTTAGAAGCAGTGCACATAGAATTCAAATATTGGAGATAACTATACATCTACTAAATCAAAAAATGTGTGGTAGTAAATGATTCACAAAGAATCATGTGGCAATACAGATTTGTTAGAACTCAAAATACATATTCAATATAAAGCCATTGTATATTTAGTAAAATGTATAACGATGTAAGTCACAATGTAAGTTTCTCTAAATTTACTACACATACAATGGTTTTATATTGAATATGTATTTTGAGTTCTAACAAATCTGTATTGCCACATGATTCTTTGTGAATCATTTACTGTGTTCCACACATTTTTTGATTCAGTAGATGTATAGTTATCTCCAATATTTGAATTCTAAGTGCACTGCTTCTAAAAGATAAAATCTGAGTGGTATCAGTATCTTTTGATATCTCCAATATAAAATGATTACCTATAGGACTAACAAGAAAAATGTAAGACCAGAAAAGGACATGCCAGTAGCCTTTATATTAATAGCTACCATCACCAAAAAAATTTCTATACGCCACTTAGCATTTAAGTAGTCACTAGCTTCAATTTAAACCATCATTATTCTAAGGCAGACTAGAAAAGAAATTTAGAGTTTTGGAGAGAGTTAGACCAGAAAAGAAAGAAAAAAAAAAAAAAAAAAAACATAGCACTCACAACAGAAAAAAAGTAAAAATAGAAACAGAGTACTCACAAAAATAGAAACAGTGTTCTGCTTGGTTTTTTTTTTTTTTTTTTTCCTTCTTCTTCTATCGGCAACCTGTGGAGGTGGAATAATGGTGGAGGAATAATAGAGGAGGAGGAGAGAGAGAGAGAGAAACGTAGGTTTAGAATGTAGAGAGAGAGAGAGATAAATGGAGAGACCAATAGAGAGAAAGAGAAACGTAGAGAGAAAGAGAGTGTCAGAAGTCAAATTTTGTTGGGTTTAGAAATAGATTTAGAATGTAATAAATGAGGGTAATTAATGAGATTCTAATAAAAATATTTGTAATAATGAAGGTCTTTTTTTAACCGTTGAATCCACATAAATTCAATGGCTTAAAAAATGTGTAACTCTTTAGAGTTACACTAGGTGTAACTTAAACTCATCTATATATATAATGCATTACACCTTATAATTAACCATTTAACATTCGTCAAGGATTGAGTAGTACTTCTAGCCCTTTCCTTTAGATAGGGCTCAGATTCGAATCTCCTTAGGATAGGACTCAGACTCGAATCCCTATAGTGCATGTTCTCCTACTTATTGTAGAATAAAGAAAAAAAATCTTTATTTAACTTATTTTTTATGAACTATTATTTAACTTATGCCTTTAAGACACCTATATACATACATATATATATATATATATATATATATATATATATATATATATATAAATATATTTTAATAAGACTTCTCTCTCTCTCTCTCTCTCTCTCTCTCTCATGCCACCTTGAAAACTCTAATTTTGATTATCACATGTACCCAAAATCAATTAACATTACTTTAACAACCCAATGATAAGTCAATCACACATACATCACCACATTCAAAAATTGATAGATACAATGAATAAAGCAACATAAGGATTTGGTTGTGAAATGCAAAACATCAGAATAACTTATTCAAAAGAAAAACTATTTTGGGGGTAACCTACGTCAAGAGGAAACCCACTACTAAACACATTTTGTTTGAAATCCTACGTACAAAACCTTCGTAGATTATAGGCGTAAACGCATTTTTGATCTTTATATCTTAACTATATTTCTATTTTGGTCTCTACATTTTTAGTTACCACTTTTAGTTTGTATTTTGAAAAAAAAACCATCCATTTCAGTCCCTACTGTCACTTTCCTAACAGAAATATCATTTATGCCTAACGAAGTGTATTATTGACACAGTAAAT
Organism: Quercus agrifolia; assembly: GCA_029955455.1. NCBI lineage: Eukaryota > Viridiplantae > Streptophyta > Magnoliopsida > Fagales > Fagaceae > Quercus > Quercus agrifolia. The sequence continues at coordinate 12,150,062 of JARQAD010000012.1, read as the reverse complement.
GCTAACGTGGACATTAATTTAATATTAAAAAAATTTATTTAAGCATTCACATCAGATTATGATTTAAAAATTTAATTTCTCAATTTTAACCAAGAAAAAAATATGAGTTAAAAATTAAAAAAATAAGAACACACAAGAACATAAGAATAAGAACAGAAACCCAAATTTAATCACAAACACAATAAGAGAATTTCTTTTATATGGCATTTTCTGTTTGTTTTTCTCAAAAAAAAATACAAAAATAAACCCACACAGACCTAAAAAATTGAACCCACTCAGCTCAGACTCTCAAATTTGTGTAAATTCTCTCTCTCTCTCTCTCTCCAAACTTTCTTTTCCTCTCTCACCTCTCTCACCAAGTCGGATCTCACATTGTCTACCTTTCCCTCTCAAACCCACACCCTAGACTGTGGTGCCTAAGAGAGGAGGAAATGCTACAACAGATCTAGGGATGGGTTTAGTAGTTTCGGATCTAGTGTAGCTGTTTGTGTGTTGGCGGATCAACTTGGGGTGATTCCAAATGGTGGTCTAGGGTGGGTGTGGTTGTTTATGTGGAAGCAAATTAGCTTGGGTTCGAATTTTTGGGAATGCAAAACTATTCTAAATGGCAATCTATCATGAATGTTGACTTCTGGCTATGCAGATTTGTGTTGCAAATCGTGTTTTGTTTATGTAAATGTGTATGTAACCAAGTGGGTTTAGATAAATTTTTTGATTTGGATTTTATTGGAGTTGGGTTTAGATGGAATGGACTTCGATGGTGCTATCCAAATTTTTATTCTTTCATTTTCTTGGCAACCAAACAAAGGTTGAAAAAGAATTGAGAAATTTTTGTTTTGTTTTTTTTTTTTTTTTTTTTTTTTTTTTTTCAATATGTAAATTTGAGAAATGATTTGCTTGGGTTTGAGGATCGGGGGCTTTGGAATTTATGATTTTTTTTTTATGATGTTTTTATGCTGAATTTTCTGGGTTTATGAATTTGATTTGCTAGAGGTTTCGTTGTTGATTGAAAGATGAGAAAATTTGGATTTGAGTTGTGATTTTGTATATCTAGATTTTGTGGTTTGAGAAAATCTAAGAAGAACTGCTGCCAGGTTTGTGTTTGTGTTCTTGTTGGAGATCGATTTGTGTTTGGTTGATAAGAAAGGGCAAGAAATTGCAAGAAAATCCTGGGCATGTGTTCTTATGTTTAAAATTTGGGTTTGTGTTCTTTGGTGTTCTTGTTGAAGATAAACATAGATCTAAATTGATGTATTTTTTGGATTTCAATTTTGTTTTTTCTTATTTTAAATCTGTTAAAATTGATAAATTAAAAAAAAATTAATTAGTTGTTGATGTGGCATTTTTAATATTATTTTAATGGTCATGTAGGCATTCTGAGTGCCAACAATGCACTCCATTAGCCACGTAGAACCATTAGGGAACTAACAGAAGGAACTAAAATTGATGACACTTTTCAAAATATGGACTAAAAGCGATAAAATAAAAATGTAAGGACTAAAATAGAAATATGATCAAAATGTAATGACTAAAAGTGCATTTACGCCTAGATAGTATATACAAGTAACCAAGAAAACAACTTGTTGGCTTGCATCGAAATGGCTCAAGAACATTACTTATTCTACATGATCTCTCCACAATGAATGAACATTACATATTCTACATGATCTCTCCACAATGAATGAACTTGTTTACGTAAATCCAAAACTCCAGTAAGTCACTGAACCCATTGATGGAGGGTGACAATCTTTGTGGTTTTAATTGGATCAATTTAGGCTCATAAATAAGGCTTTTCAAGATTGAATTGACATAAAAGTTTTTTTTTTTTTTTTTTTTGGCCTCAAGGGAAGGCAATCTAGATTTACTTTGCACAACAACCTTCATAGATATAAAATCAAACCTTAATGGTCTGCATAGGTTAAAAATCATAACTTTGAGTAGAAATAGGGTTTAGGTTTTCATAACCAAGCTCGAGCAATGATAGAGTGAGCTTATGCAAATTTTTTATTTGACTTTAATAATCACTCGAGTCAATTTTGATTTCGCTCAACCAGAACTTCAATTTTCCAACATCTTCAAAAAACTCTTAAATAGATTCATGCTTAATTTCATAGCTTGTAATTATAATCTCTTTTAACTCTTGATTTGACACAAAGAATTTTTTTCTCTCTTTTTTTTTTTTTTTTTCCTCCATTCTTTCTTTCTTTATGAGAGAGGTATTTCGACATAGAACTTACCAGTTACCAATACTAAATTTCTAATATACCTTATCAAGGATAACAAAATGACTCCACATTACCTCATTTCGACTTACCTACTCTAGACCTGCGTGAGATTTTCCCACCTAAAAAAAAAAAAAAAAAGATGGGATAAAAAGAAAATACCCATGATCCCACCTGTCCTCATCCCTGTGAACCAACAAGAAGCAAGCTTTCACATTAAGAAAAAACAAAATAAAATAATGAGACACCTTGGCCTTAACGGTTGGATTCTGTTGGCGTCCGTGCAAGTTCGGATTCTTTAATCTGTTTAAGAAAACTAGTAAGTTCTTCTTTTGCAAAGTTTGCTTATAAATATGCCACCATCATTGACTTCCATACAGACCATACCTCTCTCTCTCTCTCGCATCCGTAATTTCTGCAGTTATTAAGAACATGGCTGATGATGTAGTACTACAAGAAGCCATTACTGACGAAACCAATGAGGAATTTTCTCAAGGGCTCAAGGAAAAGAAACTTTCATGGCAACAGTTGCGAAGACATGACTCTTTGGACATCGAGTCCCGCAGCCTTCATGGTCCTCATCATGACCATCACTCCAAGGTTTGCCACCGGCATCTCTTTCCAAAAAATCTCCATATTATAATTCACATCAAATTATTTTTCCATGATTACTAATATAAGTCATAAATAGCAATTTTTCTTTGCATGTCAATTAGGAAGACACATATTTTGGATTATTTGACATATAAATTTAAATATTTTGGCATAAAATATATACTATTTTTATTTTTTCCTTTCAGGATATGGGATGGTCAGTAATCTTGCGTCTAGCATTTCAAAGTATTGGAGTGGTGTACGGGGATGTTGGTACTTCACCACTATACGTGTATTCCAGCACCTTCCCCAATGGTATCTCGCACAATGATGATATCCTAGGAGTACTTTCTTTGATCTTCTATACCATCACCTTAATTACTCTCATCAAGTACGTGTTGATTGTTTTAAAGGCCAATGATAATGGCGAAGGTAAGATATCCAACTATGAAAAACTTCTCTTCATGTTACAATCATAATTTGGGTGGTCTTATAATTAAAGACCAAGCAAGAAAAAAGTAAATCATTGTAATAAAATTTTTTATTTCTCGTAATATATTTATATTGTCACCACAAAATTTCATCTGTCAAAATTTCTTTCACAAAATGTTTAGGCTTGAGCCTTAAAGAGTGTTTGACAAAAACTCTAATTTTAAAATCATTTTTGAAAAAAGAAAAAAGAAAAATCAAGTTGACTCTTAAATTTTTAATCAGTGGAATGACTAATGGATCAAAATTGCATAATACGCATGATTTATTCATTGAAGAATCAAGAATATCTATTTAAAGATAGAGCTTATAGTAATCTGGCAGAATAATAATTTCCACTTTGTAACTCAATGAAAATAAATTTCAGGAGGGACATTTGCCTTATACTCTCTCTTATGCCGGTATGCCAAGGTGGGTTTCATACCGAATCAACAGGCTGAGGACCGGGAAGTGTCAAACTACGAGCTTGAATTGCCAGATCGTAGTGCACGGATGGCATCGTGGCTCAAGTCTAAGATAGAGAACAGCAAATTTGCAAAGCAAATCTTATTGTTCGCAACAATGCTTGGAACTTCCATGTTGATTGGGGACGGTGTTCTTACTCCTTGTATCTCAGGTTACTTTCCAATTTTTTCATTCCTACAATAGTACTTATGATTATGCCATATTGTGTTTTCATTTATACAATAAGTATATATTTAACATTCCTTTTACATATTATGCTCTCAGAAGGATAAACCCTAAATAATTATAAGATATTCATAAATTAAAAAAAAAAGAAAAGAAAAGAAAAGAAAAGATAAGAACGAAAGAGAAGAGACTATATGAGATGCATGTTACATACATCTGTTATTATATGAGATACATTCTCTTGATGAACTTATAGGTATTTTATCTACTATTACTATAATTCATGTTGACTAGAACATTGAAAGCACTTTTACCATGTATTGAAAAGGGTTTTTTTTTTTTTTTTTTTCCTTAAAATTTTTTCAGTAGACATAGAAATTGGCATATTTCCTCCTGATAAAGTAATAGGATATGCTATAGTTGTTAGTGGGACATGAATTTGTTTTCAAGTATAAATATTCATCTTTTATTTTTATATTGTACAATTAATACAAAGTTATGAAATCATAATTTTAGAATCTTTTCAAGAAACCAAAGCAGGAATTAAATAAAATATATATTAAAAAAAAAAAAAAAAAACCAAAGCAGTAAGCAAATACCATGAATTATATATATACCTCCGTTACAGGGAAGGGTCTACCTTGTTTTGTAAGTTATTGTAAGTTGAGCTGGTTGTGATCAAAACATATATATAAACTTGCAAATTTGCTTTTCTCAATAATAATAATAATAATAAATAAATAAATAAGACTTGCAAATTTGCTCTTCTAGCAAGGGCATGGGTTAATGAAGTGTTCCATTCTCTTATATAGTCCCATAAAAAGTTGGGCAAAACCTGACTTCTCTTGAAGTGATATCCTTACTCCTATCTAAGAAGAATAAAAATATGAAGTAATGATATAATGGTAAATTTATATATAAAAAAAACACCTCAATTATTTTCATTTCATTCAATTAATTTTTAAGTTATCATTTTTATTCTATATATTAATTCTTTAAATTAATAACTCTCAAACACAGTATTATAGCCTTTTGCAACTAACTTGTACTTGAATTTTTTTTTTTTCTCTATTTATTTGGCTTTTAAATGCAAATTACAATCTTTCTCTTTTGAATGTTTGTGATGGCAGTTTTATCGGCTGTGGGAGGAATCCAGATAGAATCAACTAAAGTAACACAAGGTACCCCCATTTGGCTATGCGGCACATCATAATTTCTTTATATTAGCAAAAAGAAAATCAATTTATTATAAACTAGATTCATTTCAATTTTTTCTGTCCACTATTTTGTCTTAGTATGTGTTAAAATATCGTCTACTTTAAGAAATCGATAGTAGAAACAACTTTAATAACTTTTTAAGCATACATTTCATTTTATTTGAAATAAAAAATATTACTTTTCCATGTACCATATATATTCAATTTTATATTGAACTGAAAAAAAAAAAAAAAAAAAAAAAAAAAAAAAAAAAAAAAAAAAAAAGAAAGAGAGAGAAGAGGCTATAGAAGCAAACAAAAATAAGACAAACAAAAACAAGACAAAATTAAATTTATTTTATCAATGGTATTCCCAAAAATTTGTTCAGGTTCCATTTATGCACACCGTATATAATTTTCGCAAATGCAAGCAGTGCACAATAGTGCAAGGTTTTCTTCTTTTTTTTCTAAAAAAAAAATTATAAGCAATATAAAGTGCCCTTATCTATACTTTTCTACTTAATAAATTATATTATATTGACATTAATAGATTATGATTTAGTGATTTTAATTTTTCTTTTCCCAAAAAAAAAAAAAAATCCTCCCAAATTAACATGGCCTTTAATTTCTTCTTCTTCTTCTCAGATTTTTTTTTTTTTTTTAATGGCTTTATGTATACCGTCCTCCTTAATATAGTAATACATTATATTTTTATAAAGAGCATATAATTTGGTGTGGTTTCAATTTTTTTTTTCTTCTAAAAACCAAGTTAAAAAATAAATAAAAAATGATAGAAATTATAGTTATAATAAGCAAAATAAAATAATTATTTTTAAAAAAGAAAAATAAAACTTTAAATTTAAATGATTCATTATTGCCAACATATACAGTGGATAGAGAGTTAAGAACAATTATAATAATTTGAAGAAATAGACTTGGTTTTCTTTTTCTTAGAAAAAAAAGTCTTTGAGTCAATGGAGCGCATGAGATTCTATATATATTTGATTGTTTGAGGATAAAATTGTCAAAGTAAAAAAAAAAAGGGGTTCGTAGAGTGATTGTTATTTAAAATCAAACTATCCATAGCCAAGAATGTAGTGGTGAAGAAGTTAGTTATAATAAGCAAATTTAAATTTTATTAAAAAACTTTAATTAAACCATTCATAATCACTAATATATTTTTCTGTTTAGAGCAGTAAGTTCCGAGTACATGGAAGGCAAGAGAATAGATTAATATTACTAATTTCTAATTTATCAATCTCATGCAGTTTTAAATTAAAGAAAAATTATTTGTTGAACATTCAATTCAGATTGGCAAAAGTCTTATAACTCAATTGATAATTTTTTTATTTGTTTTTTATTTTTTATTTTTTTATATTTCCAATCGAGGCATGTTTAGAATTCAAATCTCTCCCCCTAACTTTTATATATATATATATATATAATCAATTCAGCATCGTCAGGAGATTGAATTTTATGCCAAATGCCAATGTATACTAAGGCTAATGATAATTAATCAAGCAATTAACTCTGCCCCATTCAAATATGAATATTTTGATTGATATTTATATGAAAATACATTTTATTAATAACAAGTTATTTTGCCTTATATACAGATATGGTTGTTTGGATATCAGTGGTTATATTGATTTTGCTATTCGCGATTCAAAGATTTGGAACAGATAAAGTAGGTTATACCTTTGCTCCGATAATTTGCATTTGGTTTGCGTTTATTGGGGGCATTGGCATCTTCAACTTCATCAAATATGATCCTGCTGTTGCTAAGGCAATAAATCCAAAGTATATCATAAATTATTTTCAGAGGAACAAAAAAGATGCTTGGATTTCCCTTGGTGGTGTTGTCCTTGCCATAACAGGTTGCAATTTCTTTCCTTTGTAAATTGTAACATATGTACCTTCAATTAGCTGAAAAGTTTGTTAATGTAGTGTTACTTGTAAAATTATGCAGGAACTGAGGCTTTATTTGCTGATCTTGGTCACTTCTCAGTTCAATCCATTCAAATAAGCATGTGTTGTGTAACCTATCCAGCTCTTATTTTGGCATACACTGGTCAAGCATCCTTCCTTCGCAAGTACAATGATCTTGTTGCTACTACCTTTTACAAATCCATTCCAGGTAATTGCTACATGTCAGTGGCCAAATTGACATTGTTTCTTCTCTTCTTCTTTTTTTTTTTTTTTTTTCTCTATACATTTATTGGCCTTTGATATATATGTTAACTAGTTCTGAGTGTGATTTATATATGATGCGCAGGACCATTATATTGGCCAACGTTTGTGGTGGCTGTGTTATCATCAATTATAGCAAGCCAAGCCATAATATCTGGGACTTTCTCTATAATCCAACAATCCCTCACGCTAGGGTGTTTCCCTCGAGTGAAAGTAATCCACACATCAACTAAGTATGAAGGACAAGTTTACGTACCTGAAGCTAATTATCTTCTTATGGTGGCTTGCGTAGCAGTCACTTTGGGTTTTAGGACAACTACTAACATTGGCAATGCCTATGGTAATCCACAACCTACATATATAATTTTCCCGTGTTTAGTGTTTTTTTTTTTTTTTTGGGTTGAAAATCTTATTTGATATTTATTAAAAGTCAGCAAAAATACAATTATACTTAGAAAAAGTATAGGCTTTCAAAAGTTGTACATAAGATATAAAGAGTCTCATATAATCCAAACATTGCAAAATATATATATATATATATTTTTTTAAAGAGTCTCATATATATGAGTTGTAACTAACGCTGCAATTAAGAGTGTACAATGAACCCGCCAAAATTGACCTGACCCACCGGGTTGGGTCATGAATTGTTTTTTTTTTTTTCTTTTTATAGTGGGTCGAGTAGGGTGTAAGTCATGAGATTTACAAATCCGCCTAACTCGACCCAACCCACCTCCAAAAATATATATTATACAATTTTGTTATTTACTTTTTTTGCCTCTCTTCCTAAATAAAACCAAAATCCTAACTTCTTCTTATATAATTTATGTTTGTTTGGTATTATGCTCATGATTATTTGGTTATAAAGTTGTTCTTATTTGTGGTGGTGTTGTTCTAATGCTCAATTTAATAATAATAATAATAATAATAATAATAAATCTAACTCATGGGTCTAACCCAACTTGGGTTGTGTTGGGTTGGACCCCTGTGATGAGTTGGGTTGGGTTGAATTTTTTTTAACCCACCATGGTCGGTTGGTTTGAAAAAGCTTCTCAACCCGACCCATGCACACCCTTAACAACAATATATAGATTTAAAGAGTCTTATATATAAGAGTTGTAACTAAAGAGTTGTTAATTTACTTTGTGCAGGGATAGCAGTGGTTTTTGTAATGACCCTCACATCTTGCTTCATAGTTCTTGTCATGATCATGATATGGAAAACCCACATACTTCTCATAGTTCCATACATTCTTATCATTGGCAGTGTAGAGCTTTTATATTTAAGTTCAGTCCTCTACAAATTTGACCAAGGAGGATATCTCCCCATAACATTTGCAGCAGTCCTAATGACTGTAATGTATACTTGGAACAATGTTTTCAGGAGAAAGTACGATTATGAGCTTAAGAATATAATTTCTCCAAAGAAGTTAAATGAAATAGTTGCTAACCCAAGCCTTTGTCGAATTCCTGGGCTTGCCCTGTTCTACTCAGACCTTGTTCAAGGCATACCACCAATTTTCAAGCACTATGTGGAGAATGTGCCTGCATTGCAATCTGTCCTTGTTTTCATCTCTGTCAAGTCACTTCCCATAAGCAAGGTTCCAGTGAAAGAGCGTTTCCTTTTTCATCAAGTAGAGCCTAAAGAGCTTAATGTGTTTCGCTGCATTGTTAGATATGGATACACAGATGTGCAAAAAGAGCAAGAGTCCTTTGAAAAGGTTTTGATAGAAAACTTGAAGGCGTTTATTAAAGAGAATTTATGGATGTCCAAAAAAGGGCTGAACAATAATGTTGAGAACATTGACGATACACTGGATGGGAGGCATCTTCAAGAAGATATGCACTCAGAGTCATTTGAAAGAGAAATTGAGACAGTGGACAAGGCATGGCATGCAGGTATTGTTCACTTCATTGGTGAGACTGAAGTGGTTGCTGGAAAAGGAGCTGGTATTGGAAAGAGAATTGTGATAGATTATGCTTACACTTTCTTGAAAAGAAATTTGAGGGAGAGAGATGAAGTGCTTGACATTCCTCACAAGCGTATGTTGAAAGTGGGTATGACTTATGAACTTTAATGGATTAGGATGTGAAGAATAGAACCGTTTGATAAATAACAGAAGCAGTGTGCAATAAACATTTTTTTTTTCTTTTTTTCCTTCTTTTCTTTTCTATCTGTGAGAATTGAGAAGGCAGCCAGTTATATATATTTATATCTAGTGTGCAAGCAAAAAATTAAAAAGATTCACTATGATGTTTTGAACTTCTTTTCTTCTTAATGAAAGTTACGTTATTCACATTATAAAAAGAAGAAAAAAAAAAGTGATTCTCCTAGAAATTAAGTGTGCGGATGGCTTCATTGCTGGTGCATTTAAAAATTTTCTAGAAATAAATTTCTTTATTGTGTCCTTGTGTGGAACTTCTTTGTTTCTTGTTACACACCAATAGTTTATTATTTTATTTCATTAATATACTTGTTTGGCCAATATTCCAATTAAAAGTAAGATTTAACATCGATACAATACATAAAAAATGGAGGATTAGACATTTATTGAGCTTTTCTCCTAGATTGCCATCTCAGATTAGGAAAATTATAACTATTCTTATTTTCATTATAGGTATTAAGTATCTAAGGGCACAAGTTAAGGATTAATAAATATTTAATTAATTATATGTTATAATGCACATTTAAATATATATATATATATATATATATATATATATATATATATATATACACACAACTTATTAATGATTTATTGGCTTTTTGGATATATATGTACAGTTTGACATTATTTTTTGAAAATGTATAAAAATATTATATAATAAATAATTAAATACACTTTAATCACTAACACTTTGGGCATTTGTTAACAAAAAACATTCATTATTTCTTAATTTTCTCTCTCTAAGATTAGCTTGATTTTCATTTTGAATTCTTGCCATTTCCTTAATTATTCTTGAAAGCTCGATAATATAAATTACTAGAGCTAGTTTAGACCCCCAATTTTAATTATGGCTTGATTAGTTTTAAGCTTAACACACTTAATATTGCAGAATATATGTGATTAGCAAATTAATTAATCAAAGCATTCAACAAGCTTGAATAAACAAATAGATGTAGTGCTAAAACGTAAAGGGCAGTAAGGAAAATAGACTCAAACCCAAGATAACATGGTGATGTGTTATTGAAGAGGAAAACCGAAAAACTCGGTTTAAAAACCTCTCCGCAAGCCTCTAAGCTGAAATTATTCACTAGTGAATAAGTTGGAGTACAAGGATACCAAAAAAAATTTCCAAGCCTAATTTACCCAAAGTACTTGAGTATTCCAAGATCTAGCTACCAACAAACTTCTCAGAGTCTTGTTTTCACTAGCTTCCCAAATCCTGTAATACTGCCCAATTGCATCGCCAAGCCTCACCGGCTTATTTTGGCAAAGATCTGATACTTCCCAAGCTCCAAAACACTTTCTACAATCTAAATGGGTGTGGTTTGTGTTTGGATACAAATCTCATCTCAGGGTATGACAATGGGAGAGGGGAAGGAGAAGAGATTACAAAAGAATTCTCACTTAAGAATGAGTAGCTCTCTCTAAAAGGTGGGTGTTGTAGAAACATCTCTAGGATTTTCTATCTGAATAACCTCCTTACAATGTTGTAGGTAATGAGGGTATATATAGTATGGGTGAAGGGTATAAGAGTCACACTTAAAATCCTAACTATCAATGCATCTCGTGGGTCATCTTGTGAGTTGGCCAAGTCATGGGATTACTCACTCTATACACAAACTCTTCAGTTTCTAGCATGTACTTCTTATGTGACCTTCAACTATCTTAATCAAATTTTCACCACTTAAGACTAAACCATTTACAATAAAATCCCAAAAAAACAAGGAAATAAATTAATGAAATTACAACACTTTTTGTCATGAAATAAAGCCAACACAAATGTTATGTAAAAACTTAACAATTCTTATTTCATTTCTTTCTTTTTTGATAATTTAATGGTTGAGAGATATGAGATTTGAACCCTAAATGTCTTCATAAAAAGCCCTAGGAGGTGCCAAATGAACTACAAGTTCCTCTTTGGTAATTCTTATTTCATTATTTCCTATTTTTCCTCCTTATGACTTACTTGATTGTTGTTTTAAATTTCCATGATTAGGCTACCATTTTCTCAATTCATGCTTTTGGTTCTCTTTTTCAATTAAACTATTAACCTTAAAAGTCTCCAACTCACCTTATCTTCTCTCAAATATCACCATTACAATTTACAGGCATTACTCCCGTTATTTAATCTTAAAGTGCACTTCAGAATAAAGAAACCTATGCAATGTATTCCCTTCCCCTTCCAATCTTAGACAAATAGCAAATCCGAAACCCACAACTGAAACTTCATTTTTCTGCCTAATCTTTAAACAAACAAATAACCTGACAACAAATAAGTTGGCCAAACACCCATATAGACTAAAACTTCAGTGGCATGTAACTTATGGATTCTACAAACTCTCATTAATTGATGATTCCATCTGACAAAATCCTCAAGAGCTACGTACAACGGCTTCTATGCCACCACTAAAGCCCTTCCCAACAACATCAAAGACCTCTCCATGTGCCCTAACTTTGTCACTCAAGTCCATGTTTGTCCATGCCCTCTGAAACATGGGCTTCACTAATTTGAAACCACTTTCTTAAGCCAGTATTGCACTTTTGGTCCTTAAAATTCAGGATTGATTTTATTTTAGCCTTTTATATTTTAAAATTTTCATTTTGGCATTTAATGTTTGATTCTATTTTTATATTGGCCTTTTATGTTTTAAAATTTTCATTTTGCCTTTTCTTGTTTGATTCAATTTTTTTGTTTGACCTTCACATTTCAAAATTTTCATTTTGATCCTTCATGAAAATTTTGAAATGTGAAGGACCAAACAAAAAACTGAATCAAATATAAAGGGCCAAAACGAATGTTTATAGAGCAGAAATAGGATAAAAAAATAACTAAGCATAGAAACTAAATAAAATAACAAATAGAGCACAAATAGGAACTAAATAAATATAACCCGCCAATACCATAGAAAGTAAATAAAATAACTAAGCATTCGATTTTATATAGCACAAATAGGATTAAAATGAATGTAACACCTAAAATAAATATTGTTTCCTAATTACAACTGTATAACACCAAGTTTTTCAAGTCCAAACCATTCATACAAGTGAACTACAATATCAAATGTATTTTCATTAAAGAACGATTGTCAACTTATAGTGTAATAATTTTTGTAAATAAATTTTATTTAGAAATAAAAATTTTCACTTTCTTTGTTCTTTGCTCTCGATTTCTTGAGAACAATGGAGAAATTATCTTATCAATTATATATGTAAGGTTGAATTTATTCAATCATGTGTTGGCTTTATTCGTGCCAAATTTGCTTGTATTTTAGCAATTAGATATCCTATATATAGGTGGGAATCATGTAAGGATTGTGTGGAAGAGAGTGTGCAAATCAGAGGAGTCTCACAACTGGATCTCGCAACTAACTCGCGACTAGCAAGTCGCCAAAGTAGCACATGTGTGAAGCATGCAGGGAACTAAAGGGTTACGACAGCTGGAGCACTATTGGACAAAAATATACAGTTTGGCCAGGCAGTTAGCTCACGACTCAAACTCGCGACTCGTTCTAGTCACAAGGCTGAGTCGCCAGAATGTCCTATTTGGATGAAAACTGACTTTTCACATTCCTCACATACACTACTATAAATACCCTTATACCCACGAAATGTAGAGAACTTTCAGAAAGAGAATTTTGAGAGAAAAACCTTAGAGAAAAACAAGATTGACTCATCCACAATCTTCATCATTTGATTCTCCAAATTCCTCTACTCTCACCCTCTCCATTGACATAGTCTTGAGAGGTACATTTTGTCAAATCCTTATTTCACCATACCCATATCAATGAGGAGGTATTTTGGTGCTTGAAGAGCAGTTCAGAGATGACCAATTTACTTGGTTGATGCAATGGGCTTATTGTGGGATCTGGAAAGCTAAAGAATACAAGGTTAGGCATAACCTTGTTGGAGCAAGAAGTTTAGAGGGCTTAGATGTATTGGGTAGATTAGGCTTGGAGGGCAGCGGAGAGGTTTTTTGCCGAGTTCTTCAGTTTCCTCTTCGATAACACGTGTTGGTGTTATCTTTGTGTCTGCATCTCTCTTCCCTTACTCTTTACCTTTTAATTGCTATTGTGTTTGTGATTAATTATGGTTTAAAGTGTTTTACCTATTTGGTTATAGCTTATATACATCATTCCGCACATATATTGTTTGTGTATAAGCTTGTGTTGGTATTGTTAAGTTTGGGGGTCTAAACATTCATTAGTATTTTACACACTAATTGAACATTCAATTGGTATCAAATCGGGTGCACTTGTTATGGTTTCATTACCTAAGTGCGATCTTAGACCCATGTTGAGATGGATAGATCTCAATCGCTTAATGCTTCACCATATTTTGATGGGCACAACTATGCATTTTGGAAAGTCTGTACGAGGGCATTTATATACTTCATTGATGAAAATGTTTGGGATGCTATAGAGATAGGATGGACTAGGCCAAAGGCCACCAAATCCACATGGGATAAGGCAGCCCTTGTGGTAGCTAACGCTAATAGCAAGGCTTTAAACGCTATTTTCTGTGGTGTTTCTCCCGATGAGTTTCACAGGATTTCTCATGTTACAATTGCTAAGGAGGCGTGGCAAATCTCGGAGACAACCTATGAAGGCACCAAAAAGGTGAAGGACACCAAGTTGCAAATGCTAACCATACGTTTCGAGTAGCTGAAGATGAGTGAAGACGAGTCATTCGACTCATTTTATGGGAAGCTAAATGAAGTGGTGATTGGGAAATTCAACTTGGGAGAAAAGACGAAGGAATCCAAGATTGTGAGAAAGATCCTATGATCATTGCTGGAGAGCTTGCATGCAAAGGTCACTGTCATCGAAGAGAGCAAAGACCTTGACGAGATTAGAATTCGAAAAATCATTGGTTCTCTTCAAACCTATGAGTTATCTCTACCATCACAAAGGAAGATCAAATCTCTTACTCTAAAGACAATCAATGAGAGAGTGGAAGCTTAAGACTTCTCGGATGAGGATGAGGTTGAAAAGGAAGTGGCGTACCTTGCTAAGAACTTTCGTAAGTTCTTGAAGTTCAAGAGAGATGGGAAGTCCTTTGAGAAGGGCAAAAATTCTCAAATTTTAAGAAGGATAAGAAAGACTTCAAGAAGAAGGATTCAAAAGACTCTCCCCCCCCCCCCCATCTCAAATGGTCATGTGCTTTGAGTGCAAAGGGCATGAGCATGTAAAGAAAGAATGCCCCACTTATTTGAAGACAAAGGGTAAAGTATTTGCCACTACCCTTACTGACTTAGATAGTTCAAAATCAGATTCAGAAGAAAGTTGTGATGGAGAAGGAAATTACTCTACATTTATGACCATTGCACTTGTGGACTCTTCAGAAGATTTGAATGCACTAGTGGAAGAGCTCGATAAGCACACTGAAGTGGAGTTAATGGGAGTTGGGGAGGAATCCAATGACGAAGGTGAAGAATGTATATATCCTTGAAGGAACAAAGGGATTGCAAGAAATGTACAATTCTCTTCTAGAGAAGATCGAGGAGTATACGAGAGTGGCTAAGGCAGCCATAAGAAAAATGAAGAGAGTAGAGCAAGATTATAAAAGTCTTCTAGTGCGGTACAAGAAGACTAAATGTGAAGTTGAGACGCTAAACGGAGAACTAACCGAATCCTATTCCAAGATCAAATTTCTTGAGCTTGAAGTGATTTAGGCTAATGCTAAAGCGGAGCGGGTTGCCTTGAAAAAGCTTGATGAAGTGCTTGCACATAAAAAGCCCTTTTTTGACAAAAGCAGCTTAGGATACACCGAAGAGAGTAGTACATATGTCTAAGGGGATGAAGTTTGTTAGAGCAAAGGAACCAATGGTAGCAACTCCAATTGTTGAGAAAGAAAAGCTTGAGAAGAAGCCAAAGATAGTTGCTCAACGGGTGTTAACAAAGCCTCCAAATCCAGTTGTGGCTAAATTCAAAGTGAAATGAAAATCTTCCGAAGTCACAAAGAGGACCACAAACTCAACACTCTTTCCACCATTATGGAATCCGAGGACACACTAGACCTAATTGCCATAAGCTTCAGGCATTAAAGAATGACAGCTCTCAAAGGCCAAGAGGGCAAAGAAATGGCAAAGGGAACCTCAAGCAATCAAAACTCAAGTACCAAATTCTCTAAGGTTTAAGAATCGTAACTTAAGTACCCAATACTCTAAGGATATCACCCTAAACGCACATGCCGTGTGGGTGAAGTAAGGTACACATGGATAAGCATTAGAACATGTCCATGCATTAATTCTTTCTATATGTTGTGACTTTGCTTGGCTATTTTCCTAGTAATCATTCTAGCATGTTTTGACAAATTTTTGTTTGTTTTTAAGAGCTTTGAATGTTTTCTTTTTTATCAATCTTTGCTTTCTTTTGTGTCAAAAATCCAAAAACACATAAAAAGTAGAAAATCCAAAAATTTTGATCGGCATTATTGTATTTTGTCACACGCATGTTTTGCCTCGTACCTTCGTACAAATGGCTTTGTGCATTTACAAGAATAGCTTGTTCTCTATGCACTCATATCATTGTGGGAAAAATCTTGACATCTATGTGACTGTTGTAAATAGATCTTCAAACTTGTCATAAATGATTAGTCAATGGTTTTGCTAATTTTGAGACTTGCATAGACTTGTGTCTATATATCTTCCCACTCTTTTTTTTTTTTTAAAGAGCTCAACCAATGTAAATCTCAAAATAAAAAGAGATAATGAGCTACAAAAACCGTCGCACATACTAGTATTTGTCATAAATGATTAATCAAATTGAAATATCAAAAATTTCAGGCATCGATCTCAAAATGAGATATATTGTTCCAAAATGATCAAATGTTATAAAATGTATAAAGCCAAACGAAAAGCTTCAAAATTATGTATTCAAGGTTTGTGGGAGTTCATATATGCATACTTCTATAATTGAGATTGGTCACTCTTCCTCATGCTAATTGTGTATGTCTTAGTTGAATTGATCATTGAAACTTCACATTAGACTAAGGATTATCTCATCTTTAATAGCCACACACATCACACATGTCTATGTTCAATGAATGCCTTATTCATTTGTGTGATTGTACTTGACTAAATGTGTTGCACTTACTCAATCATATGCTGATCAAACACAAAAAGATTTTTGAGTATTTTAATTGTTTTTGGAAAGTGTTTTTGTTTTGAAAATTTTCAAAAATTTCAAATACTGTGCAACTCTATATTGGCGACTCACTCTCGCGGGTCAATCCAGTCGTGAGACCCCAATTGAGAGCTTACTCAAAAGCTCTCGTGATTCTCTGGCGAGTTAAGCCCCCAATCGTGAAAAAGACTTAGAAAAATTTCAAATTTTGTAGGCTTTTAGAAATTTTGCGACTCCGTTGACGACTGGTTCGCGAGTGGAAGCTCTAGTCACGAGTTTACTTAAAATGCTTCGCAACTCCCATCATGACTTACTTGCGAGTGGACCTTCCAGTCGTGAAAAACAGTTAGGCAAATTTTTCAAATTTTGTCACATTGGATTTTGGCGACTTGACCTAGTGACTTGCTCGCGACTCATTCCAGTTGCGAAAAACGCATGTTTTGCACAAATAGGGTTAAATCCAAGACAGTTTTCAAAAACTTTTCAGTTTTTCCTTGCATCACGTGTTGTTTCATTGTCTTGTCCGCCTCTCCCTCTTCCAAAACCACCATTTTCACTCACAAAACCTCCATTTTCTTCATCAATCCTTCACCAATCTTCAAGAAAAGGTATGAGTTTTCTCTTTTTCTCAAAGTATTTCATGTTTCTAGCCCTTGATTTCTTGAATTTTGTGTTTTTTTGTTGAGATTTGAAAATATGATGTTAGAATATGGTTTTTTGATATTTTGTTGAGTTTGATGCATGGGTTTTGTTGGTTTTGGTAGTATAATGCCTAATATACATGTTTTTCATGTTGGTTTCTTACTTTTGTGCATTATACCATGTTTGTGTTGTGTTGTGCATATCATGTCCACGATAAAATGTCTTCTAGACATTTTCTTATGTTTCTATGGATTCCATGGAATACAATGGCTGTAGGGATATTCATATTTCTTTGATTTTGAAATGTCATATGATAATGTGTTTTAACACTTTGCCCTAATTTGCACACGCTTTGCATTTGATGCACACACACACACACACTCGTTGACATGATTGAGTGCTTAATGTCATGATTCTATCATGTATTGATGAATTATGTCTTTACATGTCATTTTTGGGTGAATTTCAATTTAAATTTCTTTTTTTAGGGTTGTAATTCAATGTCCATTGTGTTGGTACTAACTGGTTACTAATCAAGTTTGTTATCATATTTTGTGCTCTGTTTTGTGGTACTTACTGCTCTATTTTTATAGATAACTCCAAAGAAGAAAACCACTACACAATGCGTAGACAAGATGAAGAAAATGGACAATACTTGATTCTGCTCTACACAACACTTTTAGAGATACAATCAGTTCTTTGAGAAGGATCCAATCATCCAAGAGCGATTTGTGGACCTTGTTGATTTGAAGGACTACTTTACCCCAGGCTATTTTCAAGATAGGGTTTGGGAAAAGCTCCTTAGTGATCTCCCTGAGGTGTGTGAACCATTGATTCAGGAATTCTATGCCAATGCCATTCTACGAGAGAATGAAATAGATTGTTGGCTTAGAGGGCATGAGCTCACCATTGATGTGGAGGACATTGCTGAGGTTCTTGGCTTTAAGGACCTAGAACATGATTTCACTCACTTCAAGGACAGAATGCTCTCCATAGAGACGGTTCAATCCCATATCAGTGGTGTTAGAGAAGGAAGATGTCTTAACACAACTGCTTTTCCATCGAAATTGAGATGTCTTACATACATCATGATGTTCAATTTGTACCCGGTGAAGAAAATGACTACCATCAACAAAGCTAAAGCCATTTTTCTCATAAAGTTTCGGGAAAATACCAACATGGACATCAGTGCTCATGCATTCTCCATCATTGCCGATGAAACAAGGACAACTTCAAGGGCAAAGCTTATTCTCCCTAGTCTACTTATGCGGCTCTTTCATGCAAAAGGTGTGGAAATTCCCCAAGACATCAACCTTATGCCTACTCCTCCAGCTATCAATGCTCTAACAATCGCAAGGATCAAGGTTTGTCTTTCGGGGTGACCAAGAACAAGGAGAGCCTATGGACATAGAGACTAAAGCAGAAGGATAACCCTCAACTTCATAAAGTCGTGGTAAAAGGAGCAAAGCCTCATCATCTTCAGAAGTGCCTATAGATGGATTTCAGATAATTCTTGAGAGGATTGATGGCCTGCAAAACATCCAGAATGAGCACTCTAATAGGCTGACTGCTATTCAAGAATAGATCAATTTGCTTTTAGCCAAGTTTGATAGCTTCATTGACTAGCCTTAGCCCTTTGGCCATTCCAATCAAAAAGGGGGAGTAGATGGAGTAGCTCTTGAGGGGGAGCCCTACTTAACCAAAGATCCAATCAACATATTAAGCTCCCTAAAAGATCTCTCAACAAGAAAAATGCAAAGCATTTAAGATCCCAAACATACACACACACACTAAACAATTCTAACCAATTTTATATTTCAAAAACAAGTCAAGACAGTTTAGTGAGCACACATTAACACATGTATCCCTTGTGATGGCCAAATCACATTATACCTACACGTGTATCAAAAGTAGCAAAGAATTTTGCATGTTGTGTGCGAAAACATCACAAGATTGCATTAGTGTCTCATGTTATGACGATTTGAGATATGAGAAAATCAATTTAACTCACACACAATCATAACTGCTTGATGGGGACTATCATTTTCGAGGTACATTTTATAACTCCCACATTTCCTAGAAACATGCTTGCAACCATATTTAAAAGCATTTTGATTCTTTTTGCTATTATATTCTTTGCATATTTTTTTTTCTTTTTGGGCATATCATGCATGTGCATTTAAGAGAGAGAGAAGAAATATCCAATTAGGTTAAGCCAAAAACATCACAATTTTACTATGCCAAAACACACAGATGTTATACATGATTGGCGGGCTTTAGTGGTGAGATAGTTATTTATGCCTTTATCATAGAATTTTCTAGTCCTTCCCATCAAAAAGAGTGATATGAGTGTTAAGTGTAAGAGATTACTTAATCTTACTCATCACGAACATGAGCCACAAAGCTCACTTGCTTAGATATGCATTAAGATGCTCATCTAAGTTACAAATGATAAAAAGTTTAGAAAACTTTGTTTCAATGGCCATCTAAGGTACATAAGTACCAATGTACACAAAACACACACTGTTTTTGTATTTTTCTGATTTTTCAATTTTTATTTTATTTTTATGAAAAAAAAATAAAGCAAAAACTAAAAACAAACAAACAAAAACATGTTAAACAGAACATAGCATAAAACTAGACTGGCTCAAAATAAGAAAGCAAAAAACACAAGTAATGCATAAACAAAAAGAGGGAGAGAGAAGAAGTGACTAAATCACTTTGAGCCTTTTTCCTTTCACACCTTGGAAGAACCTTTCCTTTAAGCAAACCTGTGATTCGATGGTGAAGGGGAAGAGTTGAAACCGTTCAAGTTCAAAAGGAACATGAGGGCCTTAAGAAGATCTCCAAGATGAGCAAAAGATGATGGAAACTGATTCTGGTTTTCAGATGAGATCATATTATTGCTCTGTTGAGTAGCTAACCACTTGTAGCAATTAGGTCGAGTATGTCCTGAAGCTCCACAGTGATGACCAAGATGCTGCTTCTTCTGTTTAGACTTTTGATTATTTCCCTTCTTAGTCCTAAGGTTTCTAGTCTATTTCTTATCAAGTTTAGGAGGTGCTCCTAATATAGATTTACCATTGTCTACGTTCTCACTAGCTAAAACAGTTTTAACATTATTGTTCTCAAAATTAACATTATTAGCAGGTGAGACAAACACAATAGTACTAGAAGAAGCAATATTAGGAGAAGAGAAATCATACCCTAAACCAGTTCCATTAGAAGCTGAGCATCTCATTAAGCTTTGCACTGGAAGTCCTCTCTAATTGAGCTCTGACTTGAAACAGCTCTGCTTCAAGCTTCTTGGTCTTTTTAGCCAAGAAATTGTACTCAAACCGCAGTGCTTCAATAATCTGATTAGCTTTGTCAAACTTTATGGAGAGCTCCTCTTGATCTAGCTTCACATCACTCAACCTCTTGGTGGCTAGCCTATACAGTTTCTTATGCTTCTCAAAAACCTTGTACAAATTTTCATAGGCTGTATGGATATCATCTTAATCATTCATTTTCTCAAACTTAGAGTCCACCAAGTCTTCTTCATCATCTATTGTCTCTGAAACCCCATTAGTAGGATCAACTATAGTTGTCAAAAATTCAAGATTCCCTCGTCATCATTGCCATCTGAATCATCTTTAGGCTTTGTGTCACTCAAGGTAGTACCAAGAGCCTTGCTTTTCCTAATAGTCTTGAGATAAGTTGGACATTCTTGTTTCATATGTCCAAAACCTTGACATCCGAAGCATTTTGGTCCGAAGGGAACAGTGTACAGACCGCCTTCCTTAGCATCCTTCTTCCCTTTATCTTGGCTTCTGAATTGTGAAGAACTGGATTGCTTTCAATCCTTGTTGAATCTTCTCGCATTGGCATTCTTCATAAATTTCTTGAATTGCCTAGTGATATAGGATTTCATCTTGGAATCTTCATCATCAGAAGACTCATCAGTATCATTGCTTTTGGCCTTCAATGCCATGCTCTTGCTCTTGCTTGATTTCCCAATCCTAGTCAAACCCAATTCATAGGTTTGCAAGTCGCCAGCCAACTCTGTCAAAGGAATTTTGTCAATATCCTTCGATTCCTCAATGGCGGTGATCTTGGCATGAAATCTCTCAGGCAGAAATCTGAGCACCTTCCTTACAACCTTGGGTTTGGGAATGGTTTCCCCAAGATTAAAGGTAGAGTTGACTATGTCTTTGAGCTTGTCATAGAACTCATCAAAGGAAATAGGTGAAGGCAAGGATTGTGTAAGGTCAAATTGGCATCAAAGCGGGTGCACTCTTTGTGGTTTAAACACCTTAGTGCGATCCTTAACCCGTATTGAGATGGACCAGTCTCAATCTTTGAATGTTCCACCATTTTTTGATCGAAACAATTATGTTTTTTGGAAAGTCCGGATGAGGGCATTCTTGTGTTCAATTGATGATACTATTTGGGATGCCGTAAAGGCAGGTTGGACAAGGGTGGAGGCTACTAAATCCACTTGGGATAAAGCAGCCCTTGCGGCAACTAATGCTAAAAGTAAAGCCTTGAATGCAATTTTCTGTGGTGTTTCTCCAGATGAGTTTCACAGGATTTCTCACATTATCGTTGCCAAAGAAGCATGGGAGATATTGCAAACCACCTACGAAGGAACGAAGAAAGTGAAAGACACCAAGTTGCAAATGCTGACCACTCGGTTCGAGGAGCTCAAAATGAGTGAGGATGAGTCATTTGACGCTTTCTATTGCAAGCTGAATGAGATGGTTGTCAGCAAATTCAATTTGGGGGAGAAAACGGAGGATTCTAAAATAGTAAGAAAGATCCTTCGGTCATTGCCGGAAAGCTTTCGTGCCAAGGTGACAGCGATTGAAGAGAGCAAGGACCTTGATGATATCAAAGTCCAAGAGCTAATTGGTTCTCTTTAGACCTACGAATTGTCATTGCCTGATCAAAGAAAGAGCAAATCCCTTACTCTCAAGACTGTAAATGAAAGGGTGGATGTTCATGACTCTTCGGATGATGATGTAGTTGAGAAGGACGTTGCTTATCTTGCAAAGAATTTCCAAAAATTTCTGAAGTTCAAGAACAGTGGTAAATTTGGTGATAAAGGGAAATTCCAAAGTTCAGGAAGGGAGAAAAGGGAATTCAAAAAGAAAAATGGAAAAGAATTCCAATCTACACAAGGTGCCACTTGTTTTGAATGCAATAGGCATGGACACTTTAAGAAAAAATGTTCGAATTATTTGAAATCGAAAGGCAAGGTGTATGCCACGACACTGAGTGAATCGGATTCATCTAACTCTGATTCTAAGGAAAGGTGTGACGAAGAAGGGAATTACTCTTCTTTTATGACTATTGCCCATGTTGAGTCTTCAGATGAGTTGAATTTGCATGTGCAAGAACTTGGGGAACATAGTGATGAAGAATCCATAGGAATTGTGGAAGAGTCGAATGTTGAAGAAGACGAGAATGTAGTCTATCTTCAAGAGAATTATAATTCTCTTCTTGAAAAATCAGGAGAGCATGCATATGTGGCCAAGGCGGCTATAAAGAAGATGAAGAAAGCCGAGAAGGACTATAGGAGTCTTCTAATGCGTCATAAGGAAGCTAAATGTGAGATAGAGAACCTGAATGGTGAGCTATCAGAATCTTACACAAAAGTGAGATTTCTTGAGTAAGAGATTATGCAAGCCAATGCCAAGATAGAGACAGTCTCCACCAAGAAGCTAAATAATGTCATTTTATCTCAAAAACAGTTCTCAGACAAGTCCGGGTTGGGATATATCGGAGGAAGTAGCTCATCGGGCAGTGTCACCAAAGAAGTGAAGTTTATAAAGGCCAAAGAGCAAATTGAAGTTAGTCCTACTGCTGAGAAGCCCAAGATGGAGGAGAAGAGAAATGTGGATGACCAACGGATGTTGAACAACTCCCGTAAGCAATCTGTGGACAGGTCTGAATCCCGAGCCAAGTCTCGTCCACGATCACAAAGAGGTCCTAGAATGAACTATGTGTGTCACCACTGCGGACTTCAAGGGCATACTCGACCAAATTGTCAAAAGCTGAGAGCAATGAATAATGCATCCGGGTTGGGATATACCAGAGGAAGTAGCTCATCGGGCAGTGTCACCAAAGAAGTGAAGTTTATAAAGGCCAAAGAGCAAATTGAAGTTAGTTCTACTGCTGAGAAGCCCTAGATGGATGAGAAGAGGAATATGGATGACCAACGGATGTTGAACAACTCCCGTAAGCAATCTGTGGGTAGGTCTGAATCCCGAGCCAAGTCTCGTCCACGATCACAAAGAGGTCCTAGATCGAACTATGTGTGTCACCACTGCGGACTTCAAGGGCATACTCGACCAAATTGTCAAAAGATGAGAGCAATGAATAATGCAAGTGCTCCAAGGTTTCGAGGACCTAGAAATGATAGAAGAAATTGGGCTGGTGAACCGTCAACAGGTCAAAATGGTGATCCTGAAATGATGGACGTGATGAAGATGATTGGTGCATTCACCAACTACTTGGAAAGCTTCACACGAAGGTTTGAAAGCCCTAACTCCCGTACCCAATCCTATAAGGATATCACCCCAAACGCAAGTAATGTGTAGGTGAAAAAGGGTACTCATGCATAAGTATTACAACATGTCCATGCATCAATACTTCCTATGCTTTGTGACTTTGTTTGGTTGTTTGCTTATTGATTATGTGAGTTGAAATATGTTTGTTTGTTTTTGCATTCTTTCATACAAATTGTTTTTAATGTTGCTTTTGATCAATCTTTTCAGTCTTATGTGACAAAAATCCAAAAACCACATAAAAAGTAGAAAATCAAAAGTTTGATTGACATTGTTGAGTTTTGTCTCAAAACTTGTTTTGCCTTGTACCTTTGCGCTAATGGCTTTGTGCATTTACGAGTGTAGCTTGTTCTTTTGCACTCTTATCACTGTGGAAAAAATCTTGAAATCTATGTGACTGTTGTAAATAGATCTTCAAACTTGTTATGAATGATTAGTGAATGGTTTTGTTGATCTTGAGACATGCATAGACTTGTACCTATATATCTTCCCACTCTTTATTTTTTGTTTTTGCTAAAAAGAGCTCTCCAAATGTAAATCTCCAAATGTAAAGAGACATTGAGCTGCAAAAGCCTGTTGCACATACTAATATTCGACTAGGAAAAAGGGAAAGTGACCAAAAATAAAGTGTATGATTCTTCAAAAAGCCAAAGGCTATCCCATCAAAGTGAAATATCAAAAGTCATTCTCACAGTGAGATGTGATTGTTCCAAAAAGATCAAAAAATCTAATGTTATGATTGAAAAATGGAGCCAAATGTGAAGCTCCAAGTTATGTTATCAAGTCATGTGGGATGTCATATATGCATACTTCTATAATTGAGATGGGTCACATGATCTAGTGCTAGTTGTGTATGTCTTGGTTGAATTGATCATTGAAGCTTCACCTTAGACTAAGGACTATCTCATTGTAGATATCCACACACAACACACAAGTTTATGTTCAATGAATGCCACATTTGTTTGTGTGATTGTACTTGATAAAATGTGTTTTTACATGCTCAATATTTGTTGATTCAAACACAAAAATATTTTTGAGTGTTTTAGGTGTTTTTGGAAAGTATTTTGTCTTTACAAAAACTGAAAAATTTCAAAAACAGTATTGCCTTGTTTTGGCGACTCAATTGCGGGTCATCCAAGTCGCATGCTACAGCCGCGAGCTCGCGGGTTAGTTTTGGCAACTTGTTCGCAAGTGAAAAGTCCAGTCGTGAAGGGTACACAAAGATTTTCGCGGCTCAGCTCACGACTCCCTCGCGAGTAGACCTTCCAGTCGCAAAAAACACTTAGAAAATTTTTCATAATTTTGACTTTGAGTGTTTTGGCAGCTTGCCCTGGCGACTTGTTGGCGACTCACCCCAGTCGCCAAAAATGCGTGTTTGGCAAAAAGTGGGTCAGTTTTTAAAAACCTTTTCAGTTTTCCCTCAAACTTTTTATGACTATTCACTTTCTCTCTCAACTGAAACTCACCCAAACACTCTGTGTCACTCTCTACAAACTCCATTTTTGTACTTTTTCACCTTCAAATCTTTAAGAAAAAGGTATGGGTTCTCATTTCCTCACCTCATATCTCGTGTTTTGAGCTTCATTTTTGTGAATATTTATGTTGATGTTTTTGTTTTTCATTATGGGTTTGTTTCAATTTTTGAGATTGTCCTTGTTTGGATTATTAAGGTATTGTTCTTATGCGAACTGGTTTCAGTTGATAGATTCATGTATTATCATGTGTTGGTTTCCTTAAGATAATCTATTGCCCGATTTGTGATTTCTATCTCTTACCTATTTTGTTTGAACCTAATCCCTGTGGGTCTTTTGTGATACCCTTACTTAGTTGAGATTGTTTGTGCTCTCTGTTTTTCTTTTGTGGTGAATCTGGTTTGGAGTCATTGATTGCTCTGTGATTAGGCTACTCATGGTCAATCGCATTTAGCCTTGTATCATTGACATAAGTTTATGACTGTTTATGTGTGGTATACACTTCTTGTGGGGCTCGTGTGGTTCGTAATATTGTCTCTATTATACTCTGATAGTGTTTGTGTTATGTGGTATATGTTTCACTAAATTGATCTTCTGCTATTCACAATGCCAATGACATGATCACTAATGTTTATAATTTTATCTATTGTGCTATCTATTTGTTGTGACCTTTTCTACTTGATTACAGATGGCTCCCTCACCTCCGAAGAAGAAAACTCCTGCAAAGAAGGTTGATAAAAGATTGAAAATGGACCATGACCTGTTTAGGTCTGTTCAACACTTTGAGAGATACAAAGATTCTTTCATGAAGGGAACTATCATTCAGGAGAGATTTGTAGACCTAGTGGGCTTAAAAGACACTTTCATTCCCACCTATTTTGAGGGCAGAGGTTGGGAAAAGTTGTTAAGTGGTTTACCTGGAGTGTGTGATCCACTGATAAGAGAGTTTTACTCTAATGTTAAGATTAGAGAGGATGAGCTAGATTGTTGGATAAGAGGACATGAGTTCACTCTAGATGCACATGATATTGACGAGGTACTTGGTCTTAAGGGTTTAGAGGAGTATGAGTTTATCAACTACAAAGACAGGATGTTGTCATTAGAAACTGTCCAAAATCGTATTAGTGGACAGAGAAAAGGGAAATGTCTCAATACTACAGCATTTCCAGTGGACATGAAGTGCCTCACTATCATCACGATGAATAACTTGTATCCTGTGAAGAAGCTAACCACAATTAACAATGCCAGAGCCATTTTTCTTATGGAACTCAAGGAGAAAACATTCATTGATATCAGTTCTTATATATTTGATACAATAATGGATGAGACCAGAACAACTTCACGAGCAAAGCTTGTTTCTCCTAGCCTTCTCATGCAGATTTTCAGAGCAAAAAGTGTTCCAATTCCTCAAGACCTCAGTCTAATGCCAACACCCTCGGCTATTAACAAGCAAACCATCATACGAATACAAGTACGTCTTCCAGGTGATGTAAATGAGGAAGGGGCTGAACAAGAAGAAGGTAATGCAATGGAAACTGAAGTAGAGGCTGTAGGACAAACTTCCACATCCAAAAGCAAAGCCAAAAGGAACAGGGCTTCTACCTCATCAGCTATACCTCCAGATGCATTCCAGATCATCTTGGAAAGGATTGATGGCCTCAAAGAGGTTCAAAATCAACATACTTAAAGGATGACAGCAATGCAGGATCAGCTTGATGTACTTTCAGCCAAGTTTTACAGCATCTACACCAACCAAGAGCACTGACCCTTTGGCCATTCCAGTCAAAAAGGGGGAGAATTTTTAGGAGGCAGCACCTGAAGGGGAGTGCCTGTTTGAGGGGGGAGAAGCTTTCATAATTCAACAATTGTTTAAGTTTTTATTTTATGCTGTTTTGTTTATGTTTTGGACAATTGTTGATTGGGTTTGATACACTGTGATTATGGTTAATGTTTGGTTTAAACTTAACTCATGGATGTTTTGAAACTTTGGTATATTTTATATATTGATGATGTTTTTCAGTTTATAATGTGTTTTGTACCCATGTTGCTTTTGTAAACTTTTAGGGTTATGTTTTATGCATACTTTGTAAGCTTTATGGTGTGTACCATGCTTTTATGCAACCTTTATACATTGTTTATTCAGTACTTCTAACTAAATGTCATGCATTTTCCTTTTAAGTAATATCACTCTTATGCCCTTGTAGGATTGTTCCTAGATGCATATACTTAGTGTATTATGCATTGGTTGAGTGTTGGGCATGCAAGTGATTGGCATTGAGCTTATTAGCTTGTATGTCCAAGTGTTCATTCCAAGTGTAAATGAGCATAGTGGTCACTACCTTGTAGTGATTGCTTGTTTGATCAAGCCATGGTTTGTTTCTTAACTCCATCTTTACTTGATCACATCATGCCTGCTTCATATGCATTTCATGCTTTTTTACATACAATGATCGTGGTGTATTGTTGTGTTTCAAGAGATTCATGTTCATATGTTTCAAGAGCTTCACAGTTTCTAGAGCTTCACAGTTTCTAGAGTTAGGTGTGATTGAGTTATGTTCAACTGTTCCCAACTCACATGTTAAGTCTAGAGTCTGTTTTAGGGTTTTGTCACGGAATAGCCAAAGGGGAAGATTGTAAGGTTGAATTTTATCAACCATCTTATTGGCTTTATTCCGTGCCAAATTTGCTTGTATTTTAGCAATTAGTAACCCTGTATTTAGGTAGGAATCATGTAAGGGTAGTGTGTGAGAGAGTGTGAAGAATTGCTTAAGATTGTGCAAAGAAGCAAGGACTCGCGGATGGCTCGTTACTGTAAGCTGCCAGAATGTTGCACACGTGCCAAGCATGTCAGAAGCTGAAGAGTCACGCCAGCTGTTGCACTACAAGACAAAAGTCTGAGGTTGGCCAAGTCATTTGCTCACGGCTTGAACTCGCGACTTAACGCAGTCGTGAGGTCAAGTCGCCAGAACACCCTATTTGGGAAAAACTAACTTTTCACATTCCTTCTCACCCTACTATATATATACCCTTACACCCACGATTTAGAGAGAGCTTCCAGAGAAAATTTTGAGAGAGAAACCCTGGAGAAAACACAATCTTTACCTAAGAGACTCTTCAAATTCCTCTACTCTCTTCCTTTCCATTGTCAAATTCTTGAAAGGCTTATTACCAAAACCTTATCTCACCATTTCCATTTATGTGAGAGAGCTTTTTGGTGTTTGGGAAGCAGTTAGGAAGGAACCAATTTTACATTGGTTGATGCTATGGTCAAGTAGCGGAATTCGGGAAGCTAGAAAAGAAATAGGTTTGGCGTAACCTCGTTGGAGCAAGAAGCTTGGAGGGCTTAGGTACATTGGGTAGATTAGGCTTGGAGGGTCTATTGCTGTTCATGTATCCCAACTATATTTTCTAGTGGATTACTTACCGCTTGGAAGGCAGCAGAGAGGTTTTACGCCAAGGGCTTCGGTTTCCTCTTCGATAACACATCGTTGTATTGTCCTTGTGTTTGCATCTCTCTTCCCTTATTTTTGCCTTTTATTTTCTGCTGTGGATGTGATTTTAATTGGCTTAGATTGTTTATCAATTTTGTTTATAACTTGTGTTCATTTTCCGCACACTTTGTGTTTGTCATAAAGCTTGAATTGGTAATTTTGTTTTTGGGGGTCTAAACGTTCATAGTGTATTTTACACTATTTGAACTTTCAAATTGAAAGTAAAGGACCATATCCTAGGTCTAGTATTAAAACCAAAATATGCATTAGGTGGGGTATTTTAGATGTTGTGTTCAAGTCAAGGATTTGATTGAAAAGACAGAATTCTGGCTAGCTCTTTATTACTTGTTGGTAGATACAACAAAAAGCCACAAAGATAGAACAAACTTTAATAGGCAAGCAACAAGCTTATGTATATCCAAACAACACAAGATCTACTACTAAAGTTTAAGGCATCAAATGAAATTTACCATAGACAACGGAGAGTTCAGATTTGATTGTAATTCTTGACACCCTTTTAGCTAGTTGTGCCTGATATCAACCTTATTGCCTTTCAATGTTAATTTGGACTATATAAGTAATTATGAGAATTAATTATATTATGAGTATTTCTTTTGGGATTGCAATAAATTTGAATGTGATTATGTTCCTTAACATCGTATTTCTTTTATATTAGCAAAGAGAAGGAAATATGAAATATCAATCTAACATATGATGCTTCTTATAATTAGGATACTATATTACAAAAATAAATATATAAAAAAAACACACAAAAAAAGGTATTATTTAATTAATTGTATTTTGACTAATAGAAATTGAAAAATGCTAGAAATTCATATATTTTTACAAAAACCTTTACAAACTACTGATATGATGAGTGATTATTGATAAATGAAAAAATGATGTTATTAGTGAGCCCAAATAATAACCAGTAAGAAGTTGACTACAACAACAATTTATAAAAATGTTGTGTTGTAAAATAGTTGGCGCTTGTAGCTCAATAATTGACAATGCCCTTATTCTATGGTAGTAATTGTACGGAGCGACTTCTATATAGTCTCTAAAACAGACAAAGGTTGTTCAATCTGCAAGCAATATAGTTTCGGCTTGAACCTAATAACGTTAACTCAACAGTAGAGTTGAAAATAGAAATTGATTTAATTTGTCAATGTCAAACAATATACATATCGAGATTTGTTGAGAAATAACTACAAAAATAAGTTGTGAGAATCCAAGTGAATCACATGAAGTTTAGAACAGTCTAAATCGATATATGTCAAATGCTAGTAAGTGCTAAGGTTACTATTATTGTCCCACTCTGTCCTCATTTGCCAATCATATTTTGTACTTTAAAAAAAAAAATTTATAAAGTTTCAATCTATGATATTTGCTTATGAAAATAGCTCTTTATCATCAAATCAAGACACCAATCGATTTTTAAAAAATATATGTTGTACTTTGTTAATGAATAATTATTATATTGTTCCTTTAAAATAGAAATTGTAGGGTCACGATTTGTAGCCCAAACCCAAAAGATCTGGGATATGAGCCCAATGAGCCCAATACAATGAATTTGTAGAGAGTAGGTGAAAAAGTTGGGCTCCTAGTAAATGGACCAACGGCTAGTAAGGATTTAAAAGATGAACAAACGTAGAAAAACACAGATAAAACTTGATGAAATAAATGTCTGAGGAGATGAACTGTTATTTGAACAATTGTTCCTGAGAGCTAATATAACCCTTAGTGCTACAATAATTCTTTTTTTCTTTCCTTTCTCTATCTCCCCCGATCTCCCCCCTTCTGGGAGGTCTTTTACATTATATAATTTCTTTTTAAACTATCCTGATCGTACACTTATTCATCATCTAAGCCCCCACTCGAGTATATGTCCCATCAGGTATCTTCTTTGGCTCTCCGTGAATAGTGGTGGTTGAAACTGCACTGTTCAGAGGTCTTCTCCACATAAATGCGGCCAGAAAAGTTGCTGCAGTACATTTAATTCGATGGTAGCAGCCTTTGCTTTTAAATATTTTTGTATTCTTATCATCTTTGCATGTGCCTAAAGTTCATCTTTATCGCTGGATTTTCCTGGAAGGTCACCTAAATTGCCTAAGTATCTGCTTGACTGATATCCTTCGTATCCGAGGAGGATAAACTCCTCGGACTATATCCCTCCATCCTTTCCTTACGTGATTTTACAGTCTGGGCCTCTCCTAATCATCTATTCCTCCTCGGACGTATCTATATCCTCGAATAGGGCCCAAGACCCAATATACCAATTTGGGCTCTTACCCCCACATAAATAATTTGCAAAATTGCATGTTAAGAGGCACTAATACCTAATTCTTTTTTATGAATACAAACATGACTGTTTGGATATCAGTAGTTATCTTGATCATGTTGTTCATGGTTCAAAGACTTGGAATTGACAAAGTGGGTTATAGTTTTGCTCCGATAATTTGCGCTTGGTTTATATCCATTGTTGGCATTGCTATCTACAATTTTTTCAAGTTTGATCCAACCGCTCTTAAAGCTTTTAATCCAAAGTACATCATAGGGTACTTTCAAAGGAACAAAATAGAAGCTTGGATTTCCCTTGGTGGCGTTGTCTTTGCCATAACAGGTAGGAATAAAATTTATTTATTGTGTATGCTATAGCATCAAACTTTAAAATGTAAGCTATTATTGTAAGCTATTAAAATGTAAGCTATTATTGGGCCAGCTATTATTGGACTAGACATGACACCTTATGCTGACCAACTCTACTAAGATTAATATGGCCAACCCTAGTTTTATTATTACTTTTTTTTTTATAAGAAATAATCCAACCCTAAATTTCAAATTAAACAACTAGCTAGATAGAGACAATGGTTCGATAAATTACTCAATGTACAAGATGACTTATATGTTCTTTTCAAATAAAACTATAAAACTAAACTCTACATATAGATATAGGTACCGTACCTGAGGAATACAAATCCTCTTTACCACTTTTTAAGTTCCACTTTATATTCCACCAATCACAACTTACCATATATTTGTTTAAATTTTCTTAAAGAATAGCTAAAGTTTATGTTAGGTTCTAAAGACTTAGGAACTTATATATCGAGAACTCTAATGTGTATTGTTGGCAAACCATGATCAAAAAAATTTGTTTAGTCCTGTTTAGACTTGCTTAAAGTTGTGTCATTTATGTAAAGTTGGATTTAAGTTGATGCAGATTTAATAAAGCATTTTGGCTTGGTTCGATCTATTGAAGCTTAGGCTCGATCAATCGAAATTCGGGCTGAATGCGTTTTCTGCTTTTTGAGAGTAGAGGCTGGTTGTCTTTATTGGAGGTAGATCATCCACCCTCGACCGCCCTAATTAGAGAGTTCTTTTCGAATATCTCTTGCCACGTCTATGATTCCAACACCCTAGTTAGGAGTTGGATCGAGATGTTGAGTTCACTATTACCCCTGGGGTAGTGGCTGATGCTCTTGGGGTTCCGGTCGTTAGGGAGCCTGTCTATCCTTATGAAGAGTCTCCACCCCTTGATGACATTATGTCATACATCACTGGGTCTTCTATCTAGTAGAGTTCTGATCCTTAGATCACGTCCACTAAGCTTACTGAGACTACCTATCTTTTCTTTAGGATAGCCTATCATTCTTTGTGGCCTATCTCTCATCTTCACACCATCCCTCTTGAGCGATGTGTGTTTTTGTACGCTCTTGTTTTTGGTGTGTCTATCAGTTTTCATCATCTGTTTCTTCGTTCTTTAAATGAAGTTCATTGGAGTTCTGTTGTCGTCCATACTCTTATTCATCCTATTTTTATTCATAGGATTTTGTTGTTTCTTAGTCTAGTTGATTTCCCTGCTAGTAAACCTGTTCATGTTATTGCTCCCATAGGTGCCACCTTCCTTAGGCAGAGGGCTGCTCACTTGAGAGTTGGCTCTACGCATCCTAGAGGTTTCTTCTGGTGTTGTTCCCCCTCCTCCTTCTTCTACAACTCCTGATACTGCTGAGGCGTCTAGTGCTGCTGCTGCTGTTGATGATGTTCCTCCACCGACTACTTTGGATGATTCAGACATTCGACGTATGTTGGATCATTTCTTAACCGTTCAAGTGGCTCATGGACATATTTTAGTGGACGTGCTTAATGAGATCCGTGGCTTGCACTCGGAGCTGGCACAATTTCGACGATCCTCACTGCCACCTCCTTTTGATGATGGATTTTTACTGCCCTTTGTCATTTCGTCACAAAAGGGAGAGTACTTTTAGGTTTTGAGACCTTGTAGAGTTTTTTGTTTTTAGGAGGAGATATTTTTTTTGTCACGAGAGCCTGTGGAGATTAGATTGTATCTAGGTGCTTCACTCTGTATTTACTTTTTTGGCTCTTGGTGTATTCTTGTTGGGCTATTCATTTTAGGGGGAGATACATTTATTGTTTCATATGTTTCTTGTTTCACTGCTTATTGACTTATTTTCGTGATGTTATTCATTGATATTTGTCTTTATTTTGTGTTTTGTGAAATCAAGAATTTATTCTATTTACTTGTATTTTCCACACATGCGTTTATGCATCTTGTTTAGCGTTTCAGGAAAAATACAAGTTGATTCAATCGAGCTGCAGTCTACACTTGCAACTGATGAATAGTAGTTAGGATTGAATTTGTTGTAATGAGCATGTTGTTTGTAAAGGGTTTTTTTGTAAACTTTGAGTTTTTAGTTGTGTTTTGTCATGGATTGCTAAAGGGGGGAGTTTGTTAGGTTCTAAAGACTTTGGAACTTATGTATTTAGAACTCTAATGTGTATTGTTGGCAAACTATGATCAAAACAAGTTGTTTAGTCGTGTTTAGACTTGCTCAAAGTTGTGTCATTTATGTAAAGTTGGATTTAAGTTGATGCAGATTTAATAAAGCATTTTGGCTTAGTTCGATCGATCGAAACTTAGGCTCGATCAATCGAAATTTGGGCAGAATGTGTTTTCTACAGAATTCCAACTCAGCCCTAGTTCATTTAAAACATTTAGAGTTTTATGTTTTTGCCTCAGGTATATAAGGCAAACTCTAGCCACGTTTTAGAGGTTGCTCGTATTGCGGTTTGTGTAAATCTCTTGTGAGATTTGTGAGGAGCTTTCCTTTACACAAGTTTAGGATTATCAAGTGGAGATTCGTTCAAGAACTTGATGATCATTCAGTTGCTGTCATAAGAACTTAAAGAAACACAAGCGGATGTGCTTGTACTTGCTGGAGAATCTAAGAAAGAAGGAGTCCGTAGTCTTGTAGCTTGCATGTGGTTGTGTCAGTTAAGTTTCTACTGGTGGGTAGCAATAGAATGTTAGTGGTTTAAGTCCTATTGTAAAACTTCGATTCTTTCATAGTGGATTCAGGTTTACCTTGAGGATAGCTAGGTCAAATTCTTCCCAGGTTTTTACCGTGTGGTTTCCTGGGTCATCATATCATTGTGTTATTTCTTTTTCCGCTGCTTTGCATGATATAATATATTTGTGTTAATCTAATTTGTTAATTTGACTAAGTTAATCACTTGGCTAATTTACTAGGTTAATTTGATTGTGGTTTTAAGGGGTCAAAAAACTAACAATTTAAAATGGAAAAAAAATAAACATATGCAAGTTGTGATTGGTAGAACATAGGCACATTTGGTATTATGTAATAGACATTGTAATGTAATAGATATTCCTATGACATAACTATTCGGTTGTTTGGTTATATTTTTATTACAATGAATAGTTATTCCTTATGAATAGTTATTCTTCAAAATGAGGAATAATTATTCATTATCAAAAGTACTGAATATTTATTCCTTCACCTTATGTAATAACTTATATATATATATATATATATATATATATATATATATATATATATATATATAATAAAAATAAAAATCCTAAAAGGCCATTAGTTGCCACATCTTCAAAATGAAAGAAAATAAATTTTCCTTGTTGTTAATTATTAGCTCTATTTTGAACACCACTTATTTTAGGAAATTTGACTTAAAAATTATTTAATTACACATTTTTTTTTATACTCTACTAAATTGTTGATGCACATTCAGGATTCTATTCTTAAATGGTCACCAAACTAATGAATAGTAATACTTATTACATTCTACATTATTGTATTCCTTGTAATACTTATTCCTATTCCCATGTACTAATCACTACAGTGTACCAAACATGCGTGAAATTCAAAAAGTGGTACAGAGGAATTGTATTCCATACACGAGATCCATATTTATGTAGGAAACAAGTCTAGTAAATTAAATGTATGGAATACATACACTTCTAAAAAAAAATGTATATAAATAAAATAGTGGAAGAGGGGGAAAACAGGGTCCAAACCACATACATGAAATATCATAAAAAAAATGCCATTAGTACTAAGCCATCACTATGAACCCCAATAATACATATATATCTTTGACAAGGGAAGTTTGTTAACATAATAGTTATGTGAAAAATATGCAGGAACTGAGGCTTTATTCACTGATCTTGGTCATTTCACAATTTGATCCATTCAAATAAGCATTTTTAGTGTGACCCATCCGGCTATCATATTGGCAAATATTGGACAAGCCTCCTTTCTTCAAAAGAACAATGACCTCGTCGCTTATACCTTTTACAAGTCTCTACCAAGTAAATGATACATAAGAGTCTAACCAATTTTATATTTCAAAAATAAGTCAAGATAGTTTAGTGAGTATACATTAACACATGTAAAACCTTGTGATCGCCAAATCACATTGTACTTGCACATGTATCAAAAGTAGCAAAGAATGTTGTGTGTTGTGTGAAAAACATCGCAAGATTGCATAAGTGTATACATGTTATGACGATTTGAGATATGAGAAAATCATTTTAACTCACACACAATCATAACTATTTGATGGGGACTATCACCTTCGAGGTACATCCTATAACTCCCACATTTTCTAGAATACAGCTTGCAATCGTATTTAAAGCATTTTGATCTTTTTTTTTTTTCTTTGCATATTTTCTTTTTAAGAAAATCATGCATGGACATATAAGAGATAGAAAAGAAATACCCAATTATGTTAAGCTTTTGACATTCCAATTTTGCTATGTCGAAGCACATAAATATCATTGACATTGCACTTTTGCTATGCCGAAGCATATAAATGTCATTTAATGATTGGCGAGCAACAATGGTAAGATGGTTCTTTATGCCTTTCTCTTAGGATTTTTTAGTCTTTCCCATCAACAAGAGTGATACGAGTGTTAAGTACAAGAGATAACTTAATTTTTCTCATCACAAACAAGAGCCAAAAAACTCACTTGCTTAGTTTTGCATAGAGATGCTCATCTAAGTTACAAGAGATACAAAGTTTAGAAAACTTTGTTTTCAATAGCCATCCAAGGTACACAAGTACCAATGTACACAAAACACACACTATTTTTGTATTTTTCTGATTTTTTCAAAAAAATTTATTTTTATATTAAAAACAAAAATAAACAAAACTGAAAACAAGCAAAAACATGTTAAACAAAGCAAAGTGTAAAAACTAGACTGACTCAAAATAAAAGAAAAACACATAAGTTATGCAAAAACAAAAACACAAAGAGAGAGAAGAAAGTGATAGAATCACTTGGAGCACTTTTCCTTCCATACCCTGGAAGAATCTTTCCTTTGATTAAACCTTTGAATCGACGGTGAGGGAGAAGAATTGAAACCGTTCAAGTTCAAAAGGAACATAAAGGCTTTGAGAATATCTCCAAGTTGAGCAAGAGAGGATTGAAGCTAATTCTGGCTTCCAGATGCTATCATGTCGTTGCTTTGTTGAGTAGCTAACCACTTATAGCAATTTGGTCGAGTATGACCGGCAACTCCACAATTATGACAGAGGTGCTGCTTCTTTTGTTTAGGCTTTTAAGAGTTAGCCTTCTTAGCCTTATGGTTTTTAACTTCATTCTTATCTTGCTTAGGGGGTGCTCTTAAGATAGATTTACCCTTGTCTATGTTCTCACTAGCTAAATCAGTTTGAACATCATTGTTCTCAATTTCAACATTGTTAGTAGGAGGAACAAAAATAGTAGTACTAGTAGAAGCAATATTAGAAGAAGAGATACCATACCCTAAGCCTATTCGATCAGAAGCAGATTTCTAAAGACTGGGCATCTCATCAAGCTTAGCACTCGAAGTCCTCTCTAATTGAGCTCTGACTTGGAATAGCTCCTCTTCAAGCTTCTTGGTCTTTTCAGCCAAGAAATTGTTTTCAAACCTCAGTGCCCCAATAGTCTGATTGGCTTCATCAACCTTTGTGGAAAGCTCTTCTCGCTCAAGCTCCAAATCACTAAGCTTCTTGGAAGTCAACCTATACATCTTTTCATGCTTCTCTGTGACCTTGTACAACTTTGCATAGGCTGTGTGGATGTCATCTTGTTCATTCATCTTCTCAAACTTGGACTCCACCAATTCTTCTTCTTCATCCACATCATCAACAATCCCCTTAGTAGGATTGACAGTGGCAGTGAAGGCATTCAAGATTTTGTTATCCTCATTGTCGGAATCATCCTCTGGCTCAGTGTCGCTCAAAGTAGCAGCGAGTGCCTTGCTCTTCCCAATGCTCTTAAGATATGTAGGACACTCCTATTTCATGTGACCAAAGCCTTGATACCCAAAGCACTTAGGTCCTACGGGAACAGTGTATTGACTACCATCCCTAGCATCCTTCTTCCCTTTGTCTTAGCTCTTGAACTGAGAAGAACTGGATTGCCTACAGTCCTTATCGAAGCCCTTTCCATTGGCATTCTTTATGAGCTTCTTGAATTTCCTGGTAATGTAGGACTTCATCTTTGAATCTTCATCTTTCGAAGACTCATCCGTGTCACTACTCTTGGCCTTCAAGGCCATACTCTTGCTCTTACCCAACTTACCAATCTTTGTCAACCCTAGCTCGTAAGTTTGTAGATTACCAACCAGCTCTGTCAAAGGAATCTTGTCAATGTCTTTTGATTCCTCGATCGCCATAATCTTGGCATGGAATCTCTCAGGCAAAGATTTGAGCACCTTTCTCCCAATCTAGGGTTCAAGAATGGTTTCCCCAAGATTGAAAGCTAAGTTTAGTATGTCATTGAGCTTGGCATAAAATTCATCAAACGACTCATCCTCCTCTATCTTAATCTCTTCGAAGCTTGTAATGAGCCTTTGTAACTTCGAATCCTTGACAGCCTTGGTTCCCTCATAGGTTGTCTGGATGATGGTCTATCCCTCCTTAGCAATTTCAGTAGAGGATATCTTCTTGAACTCCTCATTTGTGACTACACTGAATAAAGCATTCAGTGCCCTACTATTGAAGTTTGCCACCTTGATCTTGGCATCATCCCAATCGGCCGGCACTTCTGTAGGCTTAGTCCAACCTATCTCCACAGCTTGCCACACTTTCTCATCTAAAAACTGCAAGAAAGCTCTCATGCATACTTTCCAGTATGCATAGTTAGTGCCATCAAATAAAAGAAGTATAATTAATGATTGTCCTCTATCCATGACAAATAAGGGTCAATGGATCAACACACAAAGATTAACCCTAATTAGAGTGTGCTTACTCTGATACCACTTGATAGGCCAAAAACGAATTGACCCATTATGATAAATTAATTGAAAAATTAGCCAAGTTTATTTATTAATCAAATTAACATGCAAATGCGTGGTAGCACAAACAAATTACCAATTAAACTAAGTATTGAACGGAAAATAAATAACACGGTGATTTGTTTACGAATGGGAAAAACCAACACGGCAAAAACCCCATCAGATGATTTTAAGGTCACCACTCCCGAAATTCCACTATTATCACAACAAGCAGTTACAAGTAAAGGAATCTCAATACCTTATACCAACCTACAATTAAACACTTACCCCAATACCCAATTGGACTTGTTCTGTAGTGACAATTTCTCCTTTTGATGCATGACTCCCAGTACGTGACTAACTAATTACGCGGATCCTAGTACGCGACTTTAATCACCAACTAGAAAAGGTTGTTGGCTGCAAAGTTCTTCAGTTCATCCCAACGATGAAGATTAAGAAGATGCTTGGTCACAAAACCCTACGATGCACAAATACAGCAACTTCTTCACAAGAACGATGAACTAGGGAAAAACTGTGTCGCCGGTCATAATTTGCTTTAACACACTTTGCTCAATATTTGTGCAACTTGTGAACTCTTTGATGACCCTAAAAATAATCCTTTTATATGTCTAGGGTTGTGAGAAAAGAAAACTCAAACACATAAACACGGATTGGAGTCAAAACAAAATTGAAAATCTGTTTTTCATAAACCTCAATAGATACCCTATTTGTCGAGCTACTGTCAAGCCTCAGGGCTGAATAGCTCTTTAAGCTCGGTAGATAGCTAGCTGTCGAGCTTTAATGACATGCACTTTTCAGCTTGAATCTTGGATAGACTTGCATGACTTCAACACTTGATCTTAAAACAAAGTTTCTTGAAGTATTAAACACATCCTAGATCTACCCAAATACAAGTAAAATGCATTTTGTCAAAGGATTAGACAATTACATAAAATAGTGACATATGTTCCTAACAAGTGAATCACATATGTCCTAACAATTCTTTAACATTTTCATATAACAAAATAACTCCACGTTACCTCATTTCAACTTACCTACTCCCGACCTGATTTCACTACCTAAAAAAAGGGTAAAAATAAAGCACCCATGATTCAGTCTCTCCCAGTCCTCATCCCTATGAACCAAGAAGAGCAAACATATGCATTAAAACAGAAAGATAATGGAACACCTTGGCCTTAACGTGGTTGGACCCAGATTCTTTACAAACTTACAAGTTTAGATACCTTAAAAAAAACTTGGCGAGTTCTTTGCTCGCTAAGTTTGCTTATAAATATGCCACCATCCTTAACTTCCATA
This sequence comes from Quercus agrifolia, assembly GCA_029955455.1. Classification (NCBI taxonomy): domain Eukaryota; kingdom Viridiplantae; phylum Streptophyta; class Magnoliopsida; order Fagales; family Fagaceae; genus Quercus; species Quercus agrifolia. The sequence continues at coordinate 12,110,381 of JARQAD010000012.1, read as the reverse complement.
TCGACCATACCTCTCTCTCTCTCTCTCTCTCTCTCTCTCTCTCTCTCTCTCTCTCTCTCTCTCTCTCTCTCTCTCTCTCTCTCTCTCTCTCTCTCTCTCTCTCTCTCTCTCTCTCTCTCTCTCTCTCTCTCTCTCTCTCTCGTATTAGTAATTTCTGCTGTTATTTAAAAAGCATGGCAGACGATGTAGTATTAGAAGCCATTACTGACGAAACCAAGCAGGAAGTTTCTCAAGGGCTCAAAGAAAAGAAACTTTCATGACAAAAGTTGCTTGTTTGTGGCAATTAGAAAAAGAATTTTTTTTTTTTTTTACTAAGTTCAAGCGAATTACAAATAATAGTGCTAATGAACTAGTAACTAGCTTTCCCATTCCATTTAGACTGTCAACACAAACTATAGTATCACTTTCTATGACAACCTACGTCAAGCTCTCCACAATAACAACTTGTAAGGCACATATTAGTAAAAAATTTTGTTTGGGGCCAATTTGTGTTACTAATTTGTTGTCTATACAAACTTCCATACACATATACAAACATACATCTATACACACACAGAATTTAGTATCTTTCATAATGAAATACTTAAAATTAAATGTTTTATAGAGTTAAATTCATCTTCACCATCTTCTATAGTGAAATCCATAAAATTTTCACTTTTAATATAAGTTACCAAATTGTCTACCATTGCGAGTAAAACAAAATTCAATTGAATGAATGATCCAAAATTTTAAGAGATATGAAAGCACATTTTACAACAAAAAATGAATTTGAAAAACAATACATTCTCTATAACTACTGTGACCAATTGGACAATTTTTCTTAAAAAAATTATTGGGCTAACTCAAATATTTGGGAGTCAAGTCCTATTTTTGAGGACTAATTTTTAAAATATTAAATATTTCTATATAGTATAAAAATATTTTCAAAAATTTTGGCCGCACCCTAACATGTAGCTCCGCCCCCTGATTTTAAGGCTATTGCACTCACAGTAGTGGTGCTATATAGGTATAATGCTAAAATTTAGCTCCACAAATACAAAAAGGTTGTTGCAGCAATGGAGCTAAATCTAAAAAATTTAGCTCCACTGCTACAGTGCACATCTATTTATAGATGTGCACTATTCATGAAAGCAAAAAAAAAATTTATTTTATTCTTCCCCACCCATTAAAAAATTACTTAATCTTCTCTCACACTCCATGCCTCTCTCTCTCTCTCTCTCTCTCTCTCTCTCTCTCTCTCTCTCTCTCTCTCTCATCCTCTCCCAAAATTCTCTCAATCTCTCAAGCTCTCATCCTCTCTCAGTCACTCTCCTCTCACCGTCGATCGCCTCACCGTCCCAAGCTGCCGATCGCCTCACCGTCCCAAGCCACCGATCGCCGACCGCCTCACCGTCACTCTCCTCTCTGCCGACCCAGCTCGCCGACGTTGTGCTTGTTTGTGATTGGTGATTGTTGATTTTGTTTGGTCTGGGTTGAGGAAAAAAAATTGGAGATTTTGGTTTTTTTTTTTTTTTTTTTTTCCTGTGGACTGGTGGTGGTGGTGGTGGTGGTTATGGCTGTAGTTGTAGCCGTGGCTAACAGTAGAGGTGGTTGTGGTTGGTACTGTGAATATTTTTTATGTAGTGGGATATATTATTTTATTATAGTGGTTATATTATTTTATTGTGATGTTTATATTATTTTATTGTGTTGAAAGCTAAAATAGATCTACTGCTGCGGCATATGTGTAGGTAAAATAGATAAAGTAACTTTTGGTAAAGCTAAATTACTAAATTTTTAGCTCCACTGCTGTAGATGCTCTAAAAAGAAAGATACTCCTAAATAAGAATCAGATTCTCAGAATCCCAGACAATGACCTCAATAAAAAATGTGCAATAATTGTTGGATCATAAAACTTAATATAAAATATCCAATTATTTCTCTTTGTCAAGTCAATATAAAATATCTTATCTTATGTTTAGTATGGTTTCGTTTCGTGGGATAATGCAATAAAATAGTACAATCAGGAATATAAACTAATCATATACGAAAATCAGAACTAATCAAATGTGTAAAATACTAAAATGGCTTGGGCCGTGGCTGGCAAGAAGGTATCTAAATTCAACAATTGAATCTCCTTTTGTTGTTGTATATTTTATTTATAATCTTAGACAAATACATAGTTATTGAGCTGATGTCAACTATATAGTGTTGCTTGACAGAATATTCTTGTGAGGGAAGTTTATTATCGCTATAGGTTACGTGTGAAGTTTTTAAGGAAAATGGGGAGAGGGATATATTCACCGAAGTAAGCAATATTATAAGCACAAAATATTTAATAATATTTTCACAAACACTTGATGCAACAAATTAATTCTTATCAGTTTTCATTAGAGCTTACTAATAATATTTCTTTTTTATTTACTAATAATCACTTACTATATCAGCAATTTATAAAATAATTTTTTTTATTTTAACATTTTTTAAATGGAAACTAATTCCTATATAATAATAATAATAATAATAATAATAATAATAAAAGCACTACAATTCCGCTTCGTGAGGGAGGAGAGAGAAAACAAGAAAATCACAATTCAGCCGAATTACAAACTTTGAATTCTTCATAGTTCATCCCCACTACTCTTATATCTTTTTCAACTTCTCTACATTATTCTTCCCACATCAACAACAAAGCATAGCACCACTGTCTACTTACCCATCACCACTAGCTCGCCCACCATTGCTCATCGCCCATCTATCATTAGCCATTGTTGCCACCAAACATTGGCCCGCCTCCACCGTCCACTTGGCTATCAACAACCACCACTCTTTGGCCATCACAAGCAATTGATCACCAATTGTAAATTGCCACCGGCCACCATCAATGCTTTCCTCCCCTAATTGCCATCATTATTGGGAATTTTAACGCAACTAGATAGTTTTTTTTTTAATTTTTTTTTATAACCAAACAACTTAAAATAAATCAATTTCCAATAAAAGTATTTTCCGTAAGAAAACATTTTATGCCAAAACAACCAAAACATTTTGTAGTTGAACTGCATTTGTTTAATATATATATATATATATATATATATATATATATATATATATATATATATATATATTGCACTTAGTTGGTTGTGGATGCATGGTTAAAAATTTCTATTGAATTAAGAACTCATTCAAAATTGATCAAGCACGTGATTAAATTTGGTTTAATTTTAAGACAAAATTTAGCTACAAAATTAGTTGTAGCCTAAAACTATAACTTACTTAAATCTTTTTATAAATTGTTAATTTTGACAAGTCCACCATTAGATTACATCTTCTTCTTATATCTTTCATGTTTGCCAAATTTCTAGAATATTAAAAAATAATAGTTATGTTATCAATAAATTATTTAAATTGCAAGTTTTTTTTGTTTAAAATTATGCATAAAATATAAGCTTTTAGATCATATAGTAAATAATATCTGATTGACATAAAATTTGACATGTGTATTAAGAGCGTAAAGAACATGCAATCTAACGGTTAGATTTTCAAAATATATAGTAATCTTTATTTTATTGTGTAAAGTTATAGCCTTAGGCAATTAGGCTACAATCAATTTTGTAGCTAAGATTTGTCTTTAATTTTATTAGTTATTAGTGTGCTAAGTATATAGTTGGCAAACTATAAACAAAAAGTATGTCTTGTAAGTATCTTACAAGTTTATTTTGAAATCAAGTCAATTGGCTAGGATTATGCAAGTCAAATACAAGTTAGTTCACCACCGTGCACCCTTAGTGCGACGGTCACTCCATAAGTATTAGTGTTTTGTGGGGTGTGAGGGGTAAAGGTCGGGGTTCAAGTCTCTAAAAGGGAGCTTTACACACATATACGCTAAGATTATGTTAAAGTAAAATTTCTATCTTATTTATATATATATATATATATATATATATATATATACACACACACAAGTTATTGAACTAACTTGTATATATATATATATATATATATATATATATATATATATATATACACAAGTTACTGGCTGGCACGGAAACACCTAACAAAGATAGCATCTCCGATGGTGGAATCTATGGAGGAAGCAACAGTGGATTGTTTGATAGATGAACAGACACGCACTTGGAATGCTGACATGGTAGATGAAATTTTTGCACCGCAAGAAGCAAAAGAAATTAAGAACATTCCATTGGCCCGAGAAGCTACTGAGGACTCTCTGTTTTGGCCACTAGCACAGGATGGGAAGTTTAACTGCAAGCTGGGGTATCGGTTTTTGAAGGAAGCAGAGGATGGCCCTCAAATAGAGGCTCGGCCTGACTATGAACAAGGCCTATGGAAGAAATTTTCGGCATTGGCTTGTCCGAATAAGGTGAAGAACTTAGTTTGGAGAGCCTGCCGTAACTCCCTTCCATCAAAAAGCAATCTCCTGCAAAGAACTATTATCACGGATCAAACCTGTGACCAGTGTAGGTGTGCAGTGGAAGACATGACTCATGCCGTATGGAATTGTAAAAACTTGGATTGTGTGTGGGAGAAGGACAATACTTGGAACTTTCGGAATTAGAATTCCTTTTCCAACTTCAGTGAATTGATGGCTTGGGTGTTTGAACATCAGCGGAAGCCAGCTCTATTTGCTTTCACGATGTGGACCATTTGGACTCAAAAGAATCAGGTGCACTCTCAACAGCCATGTTGCTCCTTAAACCATCTCTCTCAATTGGCAGCTGAGAGATTTTCAGAGTACTGTGCCATCTTTCCACCAACACAACCTAGCCGACCACGCATAAGAACACGTTGGAAGCCACCCCTGGTGGATATCTTCAAAATTAATTTTGATGGAGCTGTGTTTGCCGAAGAGAACTGTTCAGGTGTGGGAGTTATTGTTCGGAACAGAGAAGGCTTAGTGATTGCAACTATGTCAGAAAAAATTCCTCAAATTCTCCAACCAACCGAGATTGAAGCCATGGCAACTACGAGGGCTCTTGAGTTTGCTAGGGAGGTAGGCATCTCAGAAGCCATTCTTGAGGGAGACTCACTGTTGGTGATCAAGGCGTTTGCAACCAAGGACATAGGACTTGCTCCTTTTGGTCTATTGATACAGGATGCCTACAGGTTCACTTCAGCTTTTTCTTTATTGTCTTACTCTCATACAAAGAGGGAGGGCAACCAAGTAGCGCATGATTTGGCGAAGTTAGCTGTTACTATCCCAAATTGTGTAATATGGATGGAAGATGTTCCATCGGATGTTGTTAATTCATATCAGGCTGATTTGGCCGGGATTCCTTAATAAAATTTCATAGTATTCATTCTCAAAAAAAAAAAAAAAAACTTGTATATATATATATATATGTGTGTGTGTGTGTATGTTCAATAACTTTCAACAACTAGTCAATCAATAATTGAAAGCTTTAAAGTTTTCAATTATTGAACTGCGTATTTTAGATCTAAGTATTAAGCCTATCCAATAGTAAGTGTCCAGGGTTTTGTGCAACTAAGACTAAGGTATTAAAGATTCTCAAAAAAAAAAAAAAAAAAAAAAAAGACTAAGGCCTTGTTTGGTTTAAAAAAATGGTCACTCATCACTCAGTTTACATCACTCATCACTCATCACTTAGTTTTCATCACTCATCACTCATCACTCATTACTCATCACTTAAAACACCCCACCCTGTTTGGCACTATCACTCATTTGTCATCACTCAATATTTTTCAACTATTTATGGGCCCCATTCATGTACCTTGTGCAGCTTTTACTTTTTTTTTTTTTTCCTTCAACTCCCAGTACCCAAACTCACCGAACTAGTGAAAAAAAAAAAAAAAAAGGAAGATTTGAAGACCGAATCAGTGAAAAAAAAAAGAAAAAAGAGAAGAAGAAGAAACCCAGAAACCCGAAAGAAGGAAAGAAAAAAAAAAAAAAAAAAGAGAGAGAAGAAGAAGAAACCCAGCAACCCGAAAGAAGGAAAGAAAAAAAAAAAAAAAAAAAAAAGGAAGAAGAAGAAGAAGAATGAACGTAGGAGAAGAAAGGAATAAAAAAAAAAAGTCAAAGGTCAAAAGTTACGGCTGTGGGTCCCTCCATGTATGTTTAATTACAAAAATGCTATTGAGTTATGAGTTATGGAAACTGAAAACAGTTAAAATGTGTTTTCAGTTTCCATAACTCATAACTCAAAAATCAGATAATTGAGTGATGAAAACTGAATCACGGATCATGAGTCATGGAGTCCAAACAAGTGCTTTTCCATGGGTCCCGCCAGTTTTGGATCATGAGTTATGAAAACAGGACGATATCACTCAAAACTCTCCTAATCCAAACATCACCTAAGGTTTTTTTTTTTTTTTTTAAACCGTCTTAAAGCCGCTTAACGTGCATCGGTGCTTTATGTATCCCAAACTCTCTAAAGCCTCAGCTGATGATCGAGCTTGAACAAACTTAAGATTGGTGGTGTAGAAATTGTTGCCTCGTCCAAAATATGCACGTTGTAGCAATTTCGAATAGGATTATTCTAATTTGTAAATTAAACTTCAATTTTTTAGTGGACATGTTTTTCTTGGGGAGTTGGGGTTGGTACGAAAGCCCTCACAGTAGGGTTTTTCCTTCGATTTTTTTATGCATTATCATATAGTGTGTTATTTGTTACTGCTGTTATTTATTTTTATGCAATATTTATGTTGATTGCATGGACCAAAGCCTAGAACATAATTAATATAATTAATTTACTTGGCTTAAAAATTTATTAGTATATTAATGCATATCTAATATCTAGGATCTATACTTTATAATATGATTAATATCTTTATACCAAAAAAAAAAAAAATCTTCCTCAAAAAAAAAAAATATCCTTATACAAAAAGAAATCTATACTTTATAATATAATTAATATCCTTATATATAAATATATATATCTTATCCAAAAAAAAAAAATCCTTATATATAGATCCTTTTTTTTATGAAGGAGATTGGGAATGATTATTAAAATTTAAAATACAGGATTGATCTAAAACTCATATGATTAATATCCTTATATAAAAATAAATAAAAATAAAAATCCTCCTCAAAAAAAAAAAAAAAATCCTTATACAAAAAGAAATCTATACTTTATAATATGATTAATATCCTTATATATAGATCCGTTTTTTAATGAGATTGGGAATGATTGTTAAAATTTAAAATACAGGATTGACCTAAAACTCATAATAAATAGAACCCATAAGAGATTTACTAGAAAGAATAGAATAAAAATCAGCAATTTTATAAGAAAAGAAAAAAAAAAGTATATGTGATAAGTTATGATTGATGGATTAAAAATAGAAAACAAAAAACGGAACAAAGAATTTTTGTTTGAAATGAAGGTGTTCGTGATATATGTACAAATTAACCAATTAAGTATTTTTGATGCCGCTTTGTTTGAAGGTTCGGGCTGTGCAGGTATTGGGGTGGCGATTCGAGACTCAAGTGGAGTGATTATTGCTTCTTTGTCCCAGAAAACCCCTCTTCCTCACTTGGTGGAGTTGGTTGAGGCTCTAGCTGCACGTCAAGCTGTCATTTTTGCGCAGGACATGAGCATATTTAAAGTTTTGGTTGAGGGAGATTGTCTAAGGGTGGTCTCGGCTTTGAGGGCTCCAGCTGGTTGTCACACTTTGTATGGGAATGTTGTTGAGGACACTCACCGCTTGGCAAGTCATTTTCAGTTTTGTAGTTTTAGTCATGTACGAAGGCATGGGAATATGTTAGCTCACGCCCTTGCTAAAAGTGTAGTTTCATCTGCAGATTTCGATGTTTGGGTAGAAGAACTACCTTTGGAGTTGGAAAGTGTATTTCAAACTAATTTAAATTAATATTATGATCTTACCTTTTTCTCCACAAAAAAAAAAAAAGTATTGAATTAGTGCATGTTGAATTTTCAATCCTCCTAACTTTGCAAACAAATTTTGAGCCCCAGACAAAATGTGAAAGAAAACGTCTCCATCGGACCTGTGACTTGTGGGAAACCCAATTTTATTGGACAAGTTAGTTATTTATTTCAAAATATTGAGACATAAAAGTTATCATAAAAAGAGACTAATTAAATACACAATTAATGTAGGTAGATTGGGTGGGTGTCGCTACTTTTCTTTTTAATTACCTTGCCCTCCCTGACTCCTATATAATATACTTATAAAGCATGGGCGGTGCCATATATAGTTCAGGGGTTCAAATGAACACCCTGAGCTAGCAATTATATATATAATTTTTTTTATTTAACCCTCTAAATAAAAATTTGAACACTCTAATTCTAAATTTTTTTAAAACCCACTTGAAATAAGTTTAATTATCATCATCTTAACAATATTTTGATCTTTTTAAATAAAAAAAAATGCCTAACAATAATCCAATTTTATCTAAAATCTGGGAGAAATAGTAAGCCCAATAACAAAGTAAATTTTTTTTCTTCTAAAATTGTTTTAAAAAGCCCATTTAGATCTTAATAAATTTGAAATAAACTAATGGAAAATTCATAACTTACATTGTACTATCATTGTAATATCTACATTGTTTCTAAACAAATGTGTACAATATTGTATAGTTTTTGCAAATGTGTATGGTATAATTATCTATAATATAAATCTTACAATATAATAGTACAATAAATCTTTCAAGAGCGCTGGTATAGGTCTTGAATCAACAGAATTTAAAAGGCCTATACCAGCGCTTTTGAAAGCGCTGGTATAGGGCGTATGCCTTTCCCAGCGCTTTTGAAAAGCGCCGGTACAGGTCTAGCGACCCTATACCCACATTCATTGCCTGGCGGTCTGAAGCGCCGGGAAAAAAAAACGCCAGGATAGGAATTTTGACCCTATCCCAGCGCTTTTTGGGGCTATCCCAGCAGTTTTGAAAACGCTGGGATAGCCCCTTTTTTTGTAGTGTCATAAACTAATAAAAAAAAGTATTTTAAGTAGTAATAATTAAAATTCACCTGACAACAACAATTAACATGTTCATTATATTAAGAAAAAATATGTCAAATGAACCTATAATTTATTTTTTATTCTATTACTAGAACGTACTATAGACAAATTTGTAATAAGAAAGCCATTGAGACCGTAAGATTCATATTTTACTTAAGATGTATCTTCTTACTGACCCCTCTAGAAAAAAATCCTAGAGCCGCCACTGTTATAAAGCATTTTACCTTTGACAAAAATTTTCTATCTGAACTTTGCCCCTAGCATAAATAAGAAGACTTCTCTACTTCTATATAAAATAAATAAATAAAGCAATCTAATGTCAAGTACATGACACATTTTCGTCTTTTTTCAAAGAAAACAAAGTTCAATGGCCCAACTTAATACTAAAAGTATTGTCTTTTTTTTCTACAACAAATTTCACAATTGTCAAAGTAATACTATAGATATATAGTATATACTGATGATGTTGAAAATCGTCCGTAGGTCTATCGCTCAAATTCATGGTCTTCAACAAAAGGTGAAGAATAGTGAACGTGCAAAAAAAGGAATGCCTTCAAAAAGCACTGGTGTGGTGCTGGCTAAAGACCCTCTGAAAGTTAAGTTAGAAACTCGCAATGAACTTTGAAGAAAGAGTTTCCAAATAGTATTTTTTACGTACCTCGAAATTAGGGTGCCTTGGTGTTTATATAGGATCTGTAAATGACCACCTTAGCTGAATTGTAAGGACATGAGGTTATCCCTCAGTTAACTTGTAGGAGTTGGGAACTATCCTATAGCTAATTTGTAGGAGATGGGAGTTATCCCTTTACCGGCGATTGTGCAAATGTAAGAGAGTCTTAGGTGATGTGAGCGTTGTAATGTAGGCTTAGTACGTACACCTATCTTTACCCATCCGTCGATGAGGGTGACAGATGGGTGTCAAGGTTAGGCTCGCAAGTGCTTACTCGTCTGCTTCTATGCATGACAAGCATTTGGTTAGAGTAGTCGTGATAATGTACACTTGTTACATTGAGTCTTCCATTTCTAGTAAGTAGATAATTTCAGAAGACTAGCCCATCTCAAAAGACTAATCTCTAAAATACATTAATATATATATATATATATACACATTTATGTATTTAGTTTGCTATTAATATTAATTAGTTTTTTTAAGACTAATTTTGCTTTCAATGTTGCCCTCCCTAAACTGAATTCCTAGCTCCACCACTAGCTACATGTGGGCTTTTTTTTTTTTTTGTTGTTGTTAATTGAAAATTGTTGCTGTAATATTGATGACATGACAATAACACGAGATTGTTAGTAAGGGCAATGTGAATGGTTACCAGGGTAACAAAGTGGTGACAACGAAAAGATAAATCTTTTTAGTTAAACTTGGAGTAAAGTAATAGCAATGGTGACATTAATGGTTAAAAACTAACAAGTTTTATCGCTTTCAATTTATTGGTATTTCTTAGTGTGTCTATTACATCTAATGTTCAAATTCCTCCTTTACAGTTGTAAATCGAATTATCAACAACAACAAAAAGTATAAACTGGGGCCTTAGCTAGAAGATGGTATGTGTAGAGACCCAAAAGAGGGCCTGCAATCCTTGAAATCTAACATGACATAGGGAAGTACATAGGGATATACACTATGCAGGAGTGATCTCCCTTTAATGTGTAGAGGTCTTTTCTCCCACTACTCTATGCTAGTTAGAATTGACTGATATCAAAATATTATGTTTCAATAGACAAATCGAAAAGAAATTAACAACATTGCTATAAACCATTAATACAAAACAACTAAAATTAAACTATATAATAATAGTAATCAAAATGAAACTGCTATTATTATTATTATTATTATTATTATTATAAATACATATTTAACTCTTATATTCACCATCAATGAAATAATATGAATCAAATCAAAACAACATAATTTTTTAGATTTCTCTCTTCTTTTTTAGAAATAAATAAATAAATAAGGAGCAAACTGGAATTTGTTTGGAATGAACCAAAATGACAACCCGAAATTGGCTGAGATGACCCAAAATGGACTGGAATTTAACCCGAGGGGGTTTCTTCTTCTGGTTTACATACTGAATTTACGTGTTTAGTTTCTTGTATCAACTTAGCCACCTCACAAACTTTTTTTGACTAGCTCACTAACATGCTTCAGAAAAAAACACGCGAGCTATAGCTAGATTTGCTACTCTTGGTAAATTTAACATATGTGGCGTAGTTGGTCAATCTTGGTTGCATAATATGTTCTGATTTGATTAAGCTTAAAATTGCAAAATGTTAAGAAATTGGGGTTGAGTGAGTCTCAGAGGATAAGAGATACAATTTGTTTGATATTTTGCTTACATTTGCAGATTTCATTTCATATGTATCATGCGTATAAGTCGCATAATGAGCATCAACGGCTATTGCATTTTCTGCATTATTTTCAAGTTTTGGCATTTTCGATTGACCTTTGTTACATGTTTGATCGATGGAAAATTTCTCAGTCAGTCTCTCTTGTTTATGTTTTCTAGATCAACTCTTGACAGACCGTTGATCAATCGAAACTTTTCGCCTGTTCTGTGATTCTTATCAATTGATCAAGACTCCCTTGTGTTTGCATTACATGATTGCAATCTTAATTCATGTCCTTCTGGTGTCCAACGTCTTTGCATTCATGTCCTTCATGTTTTATAGAAATCACCGACGCGGCTACAGGGGTGCCGCACCCATGTCCGACGTGTGGTGTAGCGGACGACGCCATTGCCCACACGTCGGTGCCGCGTTGGAATTTTTTTTTTTTTCGTTTCCAGATATGCGCCAATTTGCACCAAATCAGGGCGATTTGCGCCGATTCAGGTTGAATCGGATCGTATTGGCCAAAATCGCCGAAACGATTCAGGCCGAAATTCAAGTAAAAATTAATAAAATAAAAATTTTTTTTTAAAAAAACCCTAAAATCTCTCATTCTCTTCTCACCGATTGCTCTCTAGTCTCTGCCTCCCTACCTCTCTGCTCTCTCGCTCACTCACTCTCCATCTCCTCTCTCTCACTCCCTAAGAACCCACGGCCACTCACTCAAGGTCTCAATCTCTCCATCATGAACATCATGTTTTATGAATATCAAGTTTTAGTTATTATCTACTATTGCTCTTAAATTTGATATATGTTTATATAATGTGAAAAAGGTACGTTTAGCAATATATAAAAAATATTTTTTAATAATTTTTTAATCACCGCACCCGCATCCTACTTTTTCAAAAATTACCGAGTCCCGCACCCGCACCTAAATCCGGAAACGCACTCGTGCTTCATAGTTTATCACTGATATTCTGTATTATTTACTTTATTGCTTATTGTTTTAAATTTGGAGACTTGCATGCTTGTGGTAATCAACCGGCCAGTAATCAGACTGAATACATAATTGGTTAGTTTAACAAGATGATTAATTCCACTTATAAAAATCAATAAATTAAGTCAAATTAGATGTAATTACAAAAATAAAGTCAATAAAAAAAGTTGACCAATTCAAGAAAAGTTTACCGAATGCTTGATAATGCAATAAACTGGCTTCCGACCTGGGGAAAAAGCATAATGAACTAACAAAATTTACCTCATATTGTTGGTGGCATAATATTAAACTTTGAAAAATAAAAACCTCAATTGCTGCTTTGATTGGGTACCAAGTCAAAAGGAACAAGTTGTGCTCACTGTTCACTATTCACACCGAATATATATATATATATATATATATGTTAATGGAGTATCAACGCCTTATGGCAACACAGAGAAGTTCCTGAGATGAATAATAGTGATGGTCTTCCTTAATTGTCGATTGCTGGCAGAGTTTTCTTTGGGCAGATTTTTTTTCTCGAATTGCTAGTTTGGAATTTGGATAGTATAGGCGGGTTGTGTTGTTTCTACAGCTGGGCCTCTTTTTTATAGTGTTTTCTTTTTTTCTCTGTGTACTCTTTTATTCTTATTAATAATATTTCTATCTGTTATCTCAAAAAAAAAAAGATAAAACTATATCAAGAACCTAATAATATTGTTATCAGAGAAAGAAAATGTCAATGGATGTTCTGAGGGCATTAATTTAGGAATTATTTTTAGAAATATTTTATGAAAAAATAATAAAACAATAAATTTTTTTACTGTTTTTTACAATTGCTTAAGGATACCCATTAATCTTAAATATTGCTTTGAAGATACCCTTAAGAATACTTTCTTTTTAATTTTTTTTTTTTTTTAAATCATACTCAGGAATACTTGATAATAAATTAATTATAGTATTAATCTCTTTGTTTGTTTGTTTAATAGTGTACAAAAGAGGACCTGCGAGTTTCGTGGGCTACTCCTACTACTCCCTCAGTCTGTCCAGGTAGGGTGCCCCAAGTGAAGCCGCAGTAGTCGAAAGACTCGAAAATCAAAAGAGAGGACTTGCGAAACCAAAGAGCCTTATTGCCTGCGACTTAGGAAAAAGCATATTCGAATAAACTCCTGATTACGTAGTATTCTCGTATAGTTGTATGTTGTTTTTTCAGAATGTCAATTCTCCGCAGACTTTCGAAAGCCAGAGGCAGCTTTCATCATCGGCTGTCTTGCATATGTATGTCGCCAAACAGATAAATTATTAAAATGTTCTACCAAATTGAATAATATCATATGCATGTGCTATTATTTCATTTTATTTTATTTATAAATTCTCAACCATAAGATCAATTTCTAATGATTACGCTCTATATCATCAGACTAAAATACTAATTAATTTTTAGTGTAGGTAGGATTGAATTTCAAATCTCTTATTTAACCATCGAATACTTTACCAGTTGAACTAACTGAAATCCACTATTTTATTTTCTTTTGTTCAAGAGAAATGTCATATAAAAAAAAATTAAAAGCAAAAGATGGGAACAAGCCAAACTAAGGTACTAATACAGTTCTTGATTTTCTTAAGCATGGAATTATTCCCCCAAAGTAGTTTAATGAAACTCATGTTGTGCTCATACCTAAAGTCAAGAACCCAACAAAGGTTACCCAATTTCGACCCATTAGCCTTAGCAATGTTGTCTCTAGATTAGCCTCTAAAGTTCTTGCATATAGATTAAAACGTTTATTCCCACACATCATTAGTGAGAATCAAAGAGCCTTTATGTCTAAACACCTTATTACTGATAATGTACTAGTTGATTTTGAAATAATACATCATATTAGCCAAAAGAAATCAGGGAAGGTGGGAGAAATGGTAGTGAAATTGGATATGAGTAAAGCTTATGATAAGGTTGAATGGGGTTATTTGGAAAAAATTATGACTAAAATGGGAGATTCGTGAGATCAATATCATATGCTATTAAAATCAACGGAAAGCCCCGGGGTCACATTGTGCCATCAAGGGACTACGCCAAGAGGACCCCCTCTCTCCCTATTCATTCTTGATTTGTGCAAATGTTCTCTCTTCACTCTTGAGGAAATCAGTGGAGGATGGCTTAATGAAGGGTGTGGTCGCATGCCCACGGGGTCCAAAGATATCAAATTTATTTTTTGCTAATGATAGTCTTATCTTTTGCCGCGCCACAAGAGAAGATTGTACTAATTTGGAGAGGACTTTGGAGACATATGAACAAGCATTAGACCAATAGTTGAATAGGGGTAAAACATCTTTGTTTTTCATCAGTAACACTCCACAAGACATTCAAGATGACATTAAATCTAGTTTTGGAGCAAAGGTAATTAAACAACGCAAGACTTACTTGGGTTTGCCATTCTTGTTAGGAAAATCAAAATGAAATACTTTTCGCCATTTAAAGGAGAGACTAGATAATAAATTATCAGGGTGGAAGGAGAAGATATTATCTCACGCCGAAAAATAAATTCTAATTAAAGCAGTAGCTCAAGCAATCCCTACATATACTATGAGTGTATTCAAGATGTGATGAGATGACGAGCATGGTTCGCAAATTTTGGTGGGGGCAAACAAATGAAAAAACTAAGATGTCATGGCTTAGTTTGGATAAATTTTATACCCTAAAGGAGGAAGGTGGCTTAGGTTTTCGTGATCTTAAAACTTTTAATTTTGCACTTTTAGCCAAACAAGAATGGTAGCTTTAAACAAATACATTTTCTCTCATCTATAGAGTCTTAAAGGCAAGGTATTTTCCAAATAATGATTTTTTAGGGGGCTGAAATGGGTTCTTAGCCATCATTCACATGGAGAAGTATAATTGCTGCTCAAAAAATTGTAAGAAAAGGGTGTAAGTGGCAAGTTGGAGATGGTGCATCAATTGGAATATAGGCTGATAAGTGGCTTAATGAACTGGCTACCTTCAAAGTTCTATCTCAAGTGAATACACTACTACACATGCCAAGGTGAGTGCTCTCATTGATCCTTTATCTTGTGACTAGTGGGCAGAACTAGTAAAGAAGATCTTTATTCCAAATGATGTTCAAGCTATTCTCAGTATTCTGTTAAGTGCTTGCTTGCCAGAGGATAAACTAATGTGGGCGCATACTCCTAAGGGAAAGTTCACAGTTAGTAGTGCATACAAATTAGCAGTTTCTGATTTTTCAGAGGGGTGTATGGAAGGAACTTCAAATAGGGAGAGCCACAAATCTTTTTGACGAAGAATCTGGAGGTTACATTTGCTAAATAAGACGAAATCCTTTGCCTGGAGGGTGTGTCACAACATCATTCCCACGAAGGCCAATCTGTACTATTGGAAGGTGATTAAGGAGAGCCTGTGTGAAATGTGTGGTTTGGAGGAAGAGACCAATGGCCATGCATTCTGGGACTATGAGCTTGCTCGAGAGGTATGGAATTTATCAGGCATCACTTTTGAGACTCAGGGAGTTTTGTATCATGAGTTTGTGGACTTGATTTGATACTTAATGTTTGTTCAACATGTTGAGGATGAAGTCCTAGAGATGGTAATCATGATAGCTTGGTGTATGTGGTACAACAGAAATGCTATTAGGCATGGGAGTACATTCCAATCAGCACAGCAGGTGATACAAAAAGCTTGGATGCTGATTTCTAAGTTTCAGGCCGCTAACCACTCAGTTACTCAATGGAGGGAAGACCTAGAGGCAAGATGGACAATACCAGCAATCTCTAGCTACAAGGTGAATGTGGATGGCGTAGTGTTTGCCCAGTCTAGGAAATTGGGGATTGGCATGGTAATCCGAGATCATAAGGGTAGAGTCACAGTAGCTTTGAGAAAAAAATTCACCAACCTTTGGGGCTGGTGGATGCCAAAGCAAAAGCCATGGAGGTAGGTGTTTTTTTTGCATGGGATGTTGGTATAAGAGATGTAGTTTTTGAATGTGATTCTAAGATAGTGGCAAATGCTCTTTTGGGTCTTTGTACTCCACTTGTGGTTGTCTCAAACATTCTAGTTGGGGTAGCTCATAAAGTCTAAGATTTCTGATCAGTTCAAGTATCTCATGTGAAGCATCAAGGCAATAAATCAGCTCATATCTTAGCAAAATATGCCAAGGAAGTAAAGAACAGTGATAATTATGTAACATGGATAGTAGAAAATCCTCATCTGATTGAGTTAGCAATTACTAATGATGTAATGAATTTATCCTCTTCTTAATAAAGTTACGAGTTTTTATCCAAAAAAAAAAAAAAAAAGGTACAAAAGAAAAGCTATATACTACTACTTAATTTGTTGCTTAATGGTTTTTTTTTTTTTTTTTTTGCACAATTATACTTAGATTGCATTTGACATTGGCTAAAAAAGTCAACTTTTTTTACTATTTAGTTTATTTTTGCTACTATTCAGCTTATTTTTATTATTATTATTGGGTTCCATTGTACTTTTTGTTACTATTCATGGATCCCACTTTATTATTTCAACTAATTTTTAACTTTATTTATAGTATTTTCAGCAAAAAAATTTAGTTTCAGCTAAATAAGTTGTTTCCAAACGGACACTAATATGTAGAACTTCAA
Organism: Quercus agrifolia; assembly: GCA_029955455.1. NCBI lineage: Eukaryota > Viridiplantae > Streptophyta > Magnoliopsida > Fagales > Fagaceae > Quercus > Quercus agrifolia. The sequence continues at coordinate 12,093,508 of JARQAD010000012.1, read as the reverse complement.
ACATGGTGTCTGTTTGACATCAGCTTATAAGCTTTGTTTTTAACTTTTATGTACAACTTTTTAAAACTTGATCACCTTTTCTAGCCTTTTTTTACTTTTTCAAATTTTTTTAAGATACATGTAAACTTTAGCACACTTTTAAGTGTGTGTTTGGCAAAAATTAAAAAGCCAGTTTATTTTACTATTTATCTTATTTTTGCTACTATTTATGGACCCCACCACACTTTTTGGTACTATTTATGGGTCATACTGTACTATTTTAGCTAACTTTTACTCTTAAAAAAATTATTTTAATTCTAAAGGCTCTTGTTTTAATTTTAATTTATTAATAATTAAGATTTCTCTCCAAACTAATTTGAAGAGAACCCCTTCAAGCTCCTTTTATATTCTTTTATTAAATGTGAATTTTGAAAATTTAACAGTTGGATTACATGTTTTTTATATGCATGTAAAATTTCGTTCAAATAAAATATTATTTACTATTCGATTTCTAAACTTATTTTTATGCATAATTTTATACCACGCAAACTTTAAATCTAAACATTTGATTGATGATATAGTTATAAATCTTTAATCTTTTTGAAAGTTTGGAAGCACAAAAGATATAATAATAAGAACATGCAATTCAACGATTGGATTTTCAAAATTCAAATACAATAAAATATATATATATATATATATATATATATATATAGGATGTGTTTAAAGGGTTTTTCTGCAAACTAATTTGAAGATAAACATTTTTCTTTATTTATATATAAAAAAATTATGATAAATTATTATCATTGTACTTAAAAGTTAAATTAATACTCTTTGTAAGAAGAACTTTGCATTACATTTACAAAGCCACTTTGAGGCTTCAATTCTCATCTACACATCTCCAAGGTCAACTGATTTTTATACCTCTCATGTATGAAAACGAAGAACAGTTCAGATTATATATATATATATATATATATATATATATATATATATATAAAAGCATTGCACTCAAACCAAATAACGACTAATACATATAAGCCTAAGACAAGCTGTTATAAATAAATCATTTTTACAGTTCAGGCCGATCTTTCATCTATATATATTGATTAAAAAAATCAATTATTGATGCATATAAAAGTCAAAATAGCAGGAGCGACTATTATAAATAAATATTTTCACACGAAAGCATGATAGGTTGATCTTTCATCTTGATAAAAATAATAAAAAAATAACAATTATTGATACATATAGTCAAAATGGAGAAGGAAGTTCGGGAATGATAGGACTGAATTTCTTATTGAATTGTTTATGTTCAATGACTATTCTACAAAATACTATCGGTTTTTTTTTTTTTTTTTAAATACTGAATATCCTGGTAATACAGATTCAGATGTATTTAGTATAGTCTAGTAAATGGATTAATATTTTTTTGATAATCTTTAAAAAAAAAAAAAAAAAAAAGTCATAGTTTACATAAATATCACGTACAAACTACAAACAACAATCTTAAGTATGAGCGTGTCATATCAAAAACAAAATGTGCCTGTGAACCAATAAATTATCAACAAGTACATTTTTACTTTTTTATTTACAAAGTGCATTACACCTTATCATGAACCTCTTTTTTGTTTTTGTTTTTTTTTTTTTTTTTTTGAGATAGTTTCAACTTATGGCGTTCGCTCCTGATAATAGTTTTTTATCATCAAACTAAGACACTAATCAGTTTTTTGGTTGATGAAATTATAATTAATCATTTACCATTTTAGATTGAGTAGTGTACTTCTAGGCTTCTAGCCCTCTCCTTAGGATAGGGCCCGAATTCAAATCCCTGTGGTGCTTGTCCTCCTACTTATTCGAATCCTTTAACCATTTTAATAATATATTGAAATTATTTATTTATTTATTTAGGATAATGTTGTAAACAAGCTAAGTCAAGTTAAGTGTTAAAACTCAAATTTGTTCATTTAATTTTATTTTGAACACAAGCTAAGTTCGATCTCATTACCAAACGAGATTTTAAATGTTCAAACTTAGTTTATTTTCTTGTTGAATAAGCTCAAGTTTGTTCATAAACTATTTAATTAGCCTATTTTTCCCCATATAGAGTAACACCAAAACTAAAATTCTTACACTTTCACAAATTTGTGAATTTTACTATGGATAAACAATTTATATTATCAATAAACTACAAATTTATATTTGATATTATATGAAATTAGTTACAAAACTTACACAATCCATTCTCAAGTCTATATAAGTATACTTTTTTACATGTTACATATAAAAACATAATATTATATATAATTAAATTCAGTTTGCATGTTCACGAACACTTCTTTTTTTTTCTTTTCTTTTTTATGAATAAAAAATGGGTAGAAGGGGGTGACTTGAGTTCACAAACACATTATATTATATTTGAGCTTGACTTGTTTGATAATCGAGACTAATTATTAAACGTGTGCTTGAGCTTGATCTGTTTGCTAAACAAACGAATATAAACAAATTTTTTCCCTTGTAGCTTGGTTCATTTATTACCCTAATTTAGGGTCCATTTGGGATAAATTATTTTCATCGACTGAATTTTTAATAAAAATAATAATATGAATGAAAGTATTATATATGTTTGTGCTTAAAAGAAATGAAGTTTTAAAATACTGTCATAAGTCGACAGTGAAAATAACTACATTTTATATAGGGATAACTCACTTATTATTTTTATTATTTTGCAAATGACTGTTATTCTGTCAAGAAACCATTTGATTGCTCTAACCTTTGTGAAGTATTGCATTATTGCAACTTTATGCATTATGAACAAGCTTCGGGTCAACATTTTATCAGCAACAAGTCCTCTCTCTCTCTATTTCATAAAGAACATTGCATCGGATATCTGTTTAAAGATTAAGGAGATACTTACGATGCTTGAGATTAAACTTTAGAGGTCATAAGCAGTATTTGGGTTTGCCATCCTTGATTGGATGTTTTAAAATAAATGAATGAAAATGAATGGAATATAAGTAATCTTGTTTGGAAGTAACATAGAATGAATGAAATAGATTCATTATACGATAATATTACTATTAGACATCTATTTTAAAATAACTTGTTGAATATATAAGGATATTTTGGGAGTTTTAATAAAAAATTCATTAGATTTAATTTCATTCTCTCTCATTCCTCCTAATTTTGGGAGGAATGAAAATTTGAGATTTTAATTAAGATAATAGAGAGAAATAAGTATTCCCTTCCATTCATTCCATTCCCTCCCATTTCAACTCTCAAATAAGAGAATAAAATTTATATTCCCTCCATTAAAACTCTCAAACAAGGGAATAGAAGAATATTCTAAAAAAAAAAATTTCATTCCTTTCTATTCTCTCCTCCAAGACAAGGGCTAAAGACCAGGTTTGGAAGAAATTGACTGAGTGGGAAGAGAATTTTAATTCCAAAGTAGGATGATAAATTTTGATAAATATAATTGCGTAGCCCATTCCTAATTGAACTTATGAATTGTTTCCAATTGCCAACTTCCCTTTGCACAAAATAGAATAGCATGATAAGTAATTATTAGTGTATTGTAGATAGAACAAAAAAATAATGTAGGTCCATTGGTTGCAATTGCAAGAATATATTGGAATTTGTAAACCCAAAAAAAATAAGCAAAATTAGCTGAACTGGTAAAGTCTTTTATGTCGAATAAGAGATTTGAAATTCGGTCTCCACCTATAGCAAAAACCAATTGATGTTTTTGCTTGATGATAACAAACTATTATAAAGAGAATACATCATAAATTGAAACTATAATAATATGCCACATTCATCAAACAACTTTGATTATAATCTCTTTTAACACTTGAATCTTGAATCTTTTGTCACATAGAAGTTACCAATACTAAATTTCTAATATATCTTATCAAAAAGATATCAAAACAAAATGACTCCACATTACCTCATTTCTACTAACCTACCTGCATGAGATTTGCCTACCTTTAAATTTTTTTTTTAAAGAAAAAAGAAAAAGAAAAAGAAAAAAAGATGGGGGGTAAAAACAGAACACGCATGGTTCGGTCCCACCCTGTTTCCATCCCAACCACCCCCCCCCCCCCCCCCTCCCTTTTTTATAAATGAATGTCCCCATCCCTATGAACCAACAAGAAGCACTCTTTACATTAAAATAAAAAATAATGTACAAAATAATAATAATAATAATAATGGGATACCTTGCCCTTAACGGTTGGCACCTATCTTGGCATCCGTACAAGTTCAGATACTTAAATTTAAAAAAAAAAAAAACTTGTGAGTTCATCACTTGCAAAGTTTCCTTATAAATATGCCACCATTTTTGACTTCGATACAGACCATACTTCTTTTTTACTCTCTCTCTCTCTCTCTCTCTCTCTCTCTCTCTCTCTCGTATCCGTAATTTCTGCAGTTACTAAAAAACATGGCTGACGATGTAGTATTAGACGCCATTACAAACGAAACCAAGGAGGAAGTTTCTCAAGATCAAGAGCTCAAGGAGAGGAAACTTTCATGTCAAAAGTTACGCAGATATGACTCTTTGGACATCGAGTCCCGCAGCTTTCATGGTCCTCATCATGGCCATCACTCCAAGGTATTGACACCGCCACCACTACCCAAAAATCTCCATATCCCACATCACACACATCAATTAGCAATTTTTCGTGCATGCCACAAGTATAGGAAGACACACTTATTTTGTATTGTTTGACATATAAAATTTACATCTTTTGGGTTAACTTTTTTTTGGTTTTGTTTAGGCTATGGATTGGTCAACGATCTTGCATCTAGCATTTCAAAGTATTGGAGTGGTGTACGGGGATGTTGGTACATCACCACTATACGTGTATTCCAGCACCTTCCCCAGTGGTATCTCGCACAACGACGATATCCTAGGAGTACTTTCTTTGATCTTCTATACCATCACCTTAATTACTCTCATCAAGTACGTGTTGATTGTTTTATGGGCTAACGATAATGGCGAAGGTATGGTCCTATGAAAAAAGTTCTCTTCATGTTACAATATAAATTTTTGGGTGGTCTGATTAAAGATCACCCCCGAAAGAAATAAATTATTGTACCAAAATTTTGTTTTTCTCGTAATATATTTATACTATTACCACAAATTTTCTCCACCCAAAAAAAAAAAAAAAAAAAATACTATTACCTCAAAATTTCTTGTTTCAAAACTCTTTCACAAAATGTTTAGGCTCGAGCTTTAAGAATTTCACAAAAAATAAAACTCCTTTTTTAAATAATTTTTGATAAAATTTCAAGTTGACTTTTATTCAATCTGATGCCAAATTAATAAAAAAAAAAATTTAATATGCATGATTTATATAGTTTAAGTAGTTGTTGGCATTCTCAAAAAAAAAAAAAAAAAAAAAAAAAAGCAGTTGTTGGGGGTAAACACGGTGGTGAGACTCTAACTATTTAACTCAAAAGCTTATATCTTTAAGTTTAGTCTCAACTATATTATATTAATCATCGACTCTTTACATTATTATTTAATGTAAAATTTTATTCACATATGTATATTTATCTGTATTAATTTTCATAGTTTTATTACTTATTATATAATGAAAATCAATTTCAGGTGGGACGTTTGCCTTATACTCTCTCTTATGCCGCTATGCCAAGGTTGGTTTTATTCCTAATCAACAAGCTGAGGACCATGAAGTGTCAAATTATGAGCTTGAAGTACCAAATGGTCGTGTACGGATGGCATCGTGGCTCAAGTCCACGCTAGAGAACAGCAAGTTTGCGAAGCAAATCTTATTGTTCGCCACAATGCTTGGAACTTCCATGTTGATTGGGGACGGTGTTCTTACTCCTTGTATCTCAGGTTTACACCTATACTTTCTAATTTTTTTCATTTCTACATTAGTACTTATGATTATACCATGCATACGGTGTTTTCATTTCTACAATTAGTTTCTATTTACCATTCCTTTTACATATTATATTCGTAGATGGTTAGTAATAAAATAATTATGTATATATCTGTGATATGAGATCAATATTCTTGGTATCCTATCTACCATTACTAATTCACGTTGACTAGAACATTAAAAGTAATTTTTCCATGTATTGCAAAGGTGTTTTTTTTCCTTAAAATTTTTTCAATAGACTCAGAAATCGGTATTTTTTCCTTGTGATAAAGTCATCAGATATGTTATATGCATGCAACAATGTCACATGGTTTTTTTTTTAAGTATAAATATTCTTATTTTATTTTTATATTGTTAAATTAATTAATTCAAAGCTAAAAGTTAAATTAAGTACAAATAATGCATTATTATACAGTTAACCATTTTCTCTTTCTTTCATACTTTTGTTTTGTCTATGTATTTGGTATAATATTAGATTATTAGTCCACACGCAGGCACGGATTTCTTAGTATGTATTTGGATACGCGTTTTTGGTGCTATGTTTGCATTTTCCTTCTTTTTTTCTTTTTTTTTTTTTTTTTGAGAAGTGCTAGGATGTTGTCTGCAGTGGGTTCCATGCACTGTTCACGGGATCCACAAATCTTTTTTTTCAACCAAACTTTCATTAAAAATAGGTCATATGGCACTATTCACAAATTTAAAAATTATTTTACTACATTGTTTTCAGTTTTCAGTAAAAGAAGTTGTATACAAACGGACCCTAAGTGTAGTTATCAATTGGAGAGAGTCTCCCCCAAAAAAAAAAAAAAAAACCAAATATATTGATTGGATGAGTTAAAAGAGTGGAAAAGGAACTGTTCCATTATCTTATACAGTCCCATTCCCTTCAAAAATGGGGCAAAACCTGATTTCTCTAGAATTGACATCTTTATGCCTATTTTCTAAGAATAAAAATAAGAAGTAATGTCTATTATTTCAAGTAAAAAAAAGAAGAAGAAGAAGAATTAATGATATAATGGTAAATTTATATATATAAGAAAGACACCTCAATTCTTTTCATTTCATTCAATTACTTTTTAAGTTATCATTTTTATTCGATATATTAATTCATTAAATTAATAACTCTCAAACACAGTATTATAGCCTTTTGCAACATGTACTTCACTTTTTGTTGTTTTACTCTCTATTTATTTTGCTTTTAAATGCAAATTACAATCTTCTCTTTTGCAATGTTTGTGATGGCAGTTTTATCGGCTGTGGGAGGAATCCAGATAGAATCAACTAAAGTAACACAAGGTAACCATTTGGCTACGTGACACATCATAATTTCTTTATATTAGCCAATATATGTATATATCTATACTATTATTTAAGAAGCTTCCTTTATTTAGATTCTTCATTTTTTAGTTCAAAAATGCCCTTACACTTCTATATTTAAGTAGAGACAAAAGTAAATTAAGGATAGTTAGGTAAAAATACATATCTAACTTGAACTAAAAAATTGCCTGCAAAATAGGGTTAAACCTGAGTGATTGACATAGGATCACTTTCCTATTAAATTATATATATAAAATAAAAAAACACAGTTTTTTTTTCCTACAAAATAGGACCACTAACAAAAAAAAAGAATCATCGCACGCGCAAAGCCGTGTGATGAGGCTAGTAATTATATATACATATAATATATATATATATTTATATATATATATATTTATATTAATTATAAAATATAAAGTAGGTATTCCCAACAATTTTTCCAGATTCCATGTAGGCACACCGTATAATTTTGGCAAAAGCAAGGCAATGCACAATAATGTAAAGTGCCTTTTTTCTTTTTTCTTTTTTTTTTCTTTTGGTAAATCAGTACAAAGTACCCTTATCTATACTATACTTTTCTACTTAATAAATTATATTATATTAATATAAAGAGATTATGATTTAGTGGTTTAATTAATTTTTGATTTTCCAAAAAAAAAAAAAAAAAAAGACCTCGCAAATCAAAATGCCTTATGTATACCGTCCACACCTTACTATATTATATTATATAATTATAAAGATTGTATAATTTGATGACTTCAATTTTTTATTTTTCTAAAAAGACCTCAAGTTAAAAATGAAAATGATAGAAAGAAGAATAAAAATATAAATGAGGATAAAACTGTCAAAGAAGAAATACCAAAAATAAATAAATAACCTTAAATGTAGGAAAGTGAGAAATGAAAAAATAAGTTGGTAGAGTGAGGTTCTATCTTAAAATCAAACTATCCTTTTTTTTTTTTTGGGAGAGAAAAATCAAAACTATCCAAAACCACAAATGTAGTGGTGAAGAAGTCATAGTTATAATAAAATTAAAATTATATTAAGAAAACTTTAAATTTAAACGATTCATATAGTGAATAGGGAGTTAAGAACAGTTACAATAATTTGACGAAATAGACTTAATTTTTTTATTAAAAAAAGTCTTTAAGTCCATGGAGCGCATGAGATAAGACTAATAATGATGATATTATTAATATCTCAAAAGCAAAAGACCTGTTGTATATATGAGGTTAAATTTTTTTAAGTAGAAAAACGAAAAATAGAAATCTTAAATGTAAAATAAGAGAGAGAGAGTGGTTGTTATTTCAGACTATCAATAGCCAAAAATGTAGTGGTAAAGAAGTTTGTTATAACTTATAATAAGAAAAATAAATCTTTATTAAAAAAAATTTAATTTAAACCATTCATAATCACTTATACTTTTCTGATTAGAGCAATCAGTTCCGAGTGAATGGAGGGCAAGAGATGAGACTAATATTACTAATTTCTAAATTGCCAATCTCATGCAATTTTAAATTTGTCAATATCATTCAATTTGACAAGAAACTAATTTCTAATTTGTCAAATCAATATCACCAAAAACTTTATAACTTATTTTAACATAAACGTTCAGGGTTAAAATCCCTACTCTCCAAATTATCTCCAAATTATCAGAGAAAAAAAAATCAATTCAGCATCATATGAAAATTGAAGAGTCTAAATTGTCTAATTTTATGTCAAATGCCAATATGTATTAAGTTTAACAATCAATAATCGTTCAACTCTGCAATAGCAATATTTTGATTGATATTTACGTGACAAGACATTTTATTAATAACTATTTATTTTGTCTTACACAGATATGGTTGTTTGGATATCAGTGGTTATATTGATTGTGCTATTCGCGGTTCAAAGACTTGGAACTGATAAAGTAGGCTATACCTTTGCTCCGATAATTTGCATTTGGTTTGCATTTATTGGCGGCATTGGTGTCTACAATTTCATCAAATATGACCCTGCTGTAGCTAAGGCAATAAATCCATACTATATTATAGATTATTTTCGGAGGAATAAAAAAGATGCTTGGGTTTCCCTTGGTGGTGTTGTCCTTGCCATAACAGGTTGCAATTTCTTTCCTTTGTAAATTGTAATATATTATAAATATATATATACCTTCAATAAGCTGAAAAGTTTGTTAATGTAGTGTTACTCGTAAAATTATGCAGGAACTGAGGCTTTATTTGCTGATCTTGGTCACTTCTCAGTTCGATCAATTCAAATAAGCATGTGCTGTGTGACCTATCCAGCTCTTATATTGGCATACACTGGACAAGCATCCTTCCTTCGCAAGCACAATGATCTTGTTGCTACTGCCTTTTACAAATCCATACCAGGTAATTGCTAGCTACATATCCATGGCCATATTGACATTCTTTCTTCTCTTTTTCTCTCTATATATACATTCATTGGCATTTAACATGTATAGTTAACTAGTTCTGAGTGTGGTATTTTTATACGATGCGCAGGACCTTTATATTGGCCAACGTTTGTGGTGGCTGTGTTAGCATCAATTATAGCAAGCCAAGCCATAATATCAGGGACTTTCTCTATAATACAACAATCCCTCTCTCTAGGGTGTTTCCCTCGAGTGAAAGTAATCCACACATCAACGAAGTATGAAGGACAAGTTTATGTACCTGAAGCTAATTACCTTCTTATGGTGGCTTGTGTAGCAGTCACTTTGGGTTTTAGGACAACAACTAACATTGGCAATGCCTATGGTAATCCACAACCTACATATATAATTTTACCTTGTCTTGTTTTGTTTTTTTTTTTTTTTTTGGTTGAAAAGCTTATTTGACATTTATTAAAAAGTTAGCAAAAAATACAGTTCAAAGTATAGATTTTGAAGAGTTGTACATAAAAAAATAAGTTAATAAGCTAACAGAAAAAAAAATAGTCCAAACACAGCAATATAAGATTCAAATAGAGTCTCATATATATGAGTTGCAACTAAAGAGTTGTTAATTTACTTTTTGCAGGGATAGCAGTGGTTTTTGTAATGACCCTCACATCATGCTTCATAGTTCTAGTGATGATCATGATATGGAAAACCCACATACTTCTCATAATTCCATACATTCTTATCATTGGCAGTGTAGAGCTTGTATATTTAAGTTCAGTCCTCTACAAATTTGACCAAGGAGGATATCTTCCCCTAGCATTCGCAACGGTCCTAATGACTGTAATGTATACTTGGAACAGTGTTTTCAGGAGCAAGTATGATTATGAGCTTAAGCATAAGATTTCCCCAGAGACGTTGAAGGAAGTAGTTGCTAACACAAGCCTTTGTCGAATACCTGGACTTGCCCTGTTCTACTCAGAGCTTGTTCAAGGCATCCCACCAATTTTCAAGCACTATGTAGCGAATGTGCCTGCATTGCACTCTGTCCTTGTTTTCATCTCCATCAAGTCACTTCCCATAAGCAAGGTTCCAGTGAAAGAGCGTTTCCTATTTCGCCAAGTAGAGCCTAAAGAGCTTAATGTGTTTCGCTGCGTTGTTAGATATGGATACACAGATGTGCAGAATGAGCAAGAGCCCTTTGAAAAGGTTTTGATAGAAAACTTGAAGTTTTTTATTAGAGAGAATTTATGGTTGTCCAAAAATGTGCAGAATAATAATGTTGAGAACGATGGAGATACACTGGATGAGAGGCATGTTGAAGAGGATCAATCAGAGGAATTTGAAAGACAGATTGAGACTGTGGACAAGGCATGGCATGCTGGTATTGTTCACTTCATTGGTGAGACTGATGTGGTTGCTGCAAAAGGAGCTAGCGTTGTAAAGAGAATTTTGATAGATTATGCTTACACTTTCTTGAAAAGAAATTTAAGAGAGAGTGAAAAAGTGCTTGATATTCCTCACAAGCGTATGCTGAAAGTGGGTATGACTTATGAACTTTAATGGATTAGGATGTGAAAAATAATAGTGGGAGTTTGAAAGAAACTTTCTTTTCTTTTCTTTTCTTTTCTAGCAAACTGTGAGAAGCAGCCAGTTATATATATCTAGTGTGCAAGCAAAAAATAAAAAGATTCACTACAACATATAGATCATGGCAAGTGTAATCAAATGGTTCTCCTGGAAATTAAGTGTGCGGATGGCTTTATTTGCTGATTCTTGTAAAAAATTTCTAGAAATAAATTTTGATGATTGTGTCCTTGTGTGGAACTTCTTTGTTTCTTTGTTACACACCAATAGTTTTTATTTTTTTTTAAATATACTTTTTTGGCCAATATTTCCAATTAAAAGTAAGATTTAACATTTATATGATACGTAAAAAAACAAAGGATAGGGATGGCAATGGGGCGGGGCAGGGCCGAAGGATGGGATCTTCACCCCCGCCCCGCATGGATTTTTCTTACTCCATCCCCGCCCCGCCCCGCCCCGCATGTCAGGGAAAATTTCTTGCCCCATACCCGCCCCTGAAGGCCCCGCGAAGACCCACGAAGCCCCACCCTACACCTTAAAACTTTATTTTTTGTTAATTTTCCCTACAACTATTACCATTTTTTCAAATAAAATGACATGTTTCAATAATAAAAATATACTTGAAATTATAAACAAATTTATCCTATCAAATCAAACTAATTTTTAGCAAAAACTAAATAATATTATCTAAATGTTTATACTTCATTGGCCTAAAAAACACTAAAACAAATCTCCTTTATACTAAGTAGTGTGCATTATTTAATTCCTCCCATTTTGTGACTATTTCATAGAGAATGGAACAAAGTCTCAAACCTGTACCTTATATTTTTTAATAAAAATACAGAAAACTAAATTAAATTGTATATAATTTTTGTGTGGAGAATGAGAACCATCAGCTAGAGCTAGTACATGATTGATGCCATCATATCGGCAATCAAACCAATAGGGAAACATATTCCCATCATCTCGTTCTCCAAAAATTAAAAAACAAAAACCCAGCTTGTAAAATAGATATGGATTTTGACAAGCATAAAGAAGCAGTGTTGTTAAGCAGCCAAATGCCCACACAAAATTACAAAAACAATGACACAGACACAAATATTTAGAGCCTCAAACCTGTACCTCATTAAAAAAAAAATTATATTATGTTCATGATGAAAACTAAGTTGGGAAGACGTAAGAATCATGAATGAAACCAATAATTCAATAGTATATTAATTTGTTTCTAATAAAGACAAAAAAAAAGAAAAAAAAAAAAAAAAACGTTAAACTTGGTACCATATTTCCAACTTTGCTAGAGAAAAAAAAGAGATAGAGCCACGTTAAGTAGAATAAAATAAGCTAATGATATTTTTGTTTAAATAGTAGGGTTTTAGGGTATGAAAAAATTACAATTTAACTCTTATTAATGCGGGGTGGGGGTGGGGCGGGTTTAAAAAGTGTAAACCCATCCCCGCCCCGCCCCATGATGCGGGTCTAAAATCTCACCTCATCCCCACCCCACCACCTTTGCGGGGCGGGGAAAACCCACACGGGGCGAAGTGGGGAAGGGCGGGTCAAGCGGGGCGGGGCAAAATTGCCATCCCCAAAAGGATTAGTCATGTATTCAGCTTTTCTCAAAGATTGTCATGTCAGATTAGGAAAATTATAGTTAATTTATTTCAAATTAATTTTTTTTTCCTTATTTATCTATTCTTTCATCTCTCATACTTTCATTATGAGTATTGCGTTTCTTAAGGGTACAAGTTAAAAATTAATAAATACTCAATTATGAATTATAATTCACATTTTTAAAGGAGAAAAATTAATTGATATATTAAGGGCATTGGTTTATGAACTAATTTGATTCTTGTAAAAATTTTCTAGAAATAAATTTTGATGATTGTGTCCTTGTGTGGAACTTTTTTGTTTCTTTGTTACACACCAATAGTTTTTATTTTTATTTTTTGAAATATACTTGTTTGGCCAATATTTCCTATTAAAAGTAAGATTTAACATTCATATGATACGTAAAAAAACAGAGGATTAGGCATGTATTCAGCTTTTCTCAAATATTGTCATGTCAGATTGGGAAAATTATAGTCAATTTATTTAAAATTTATGTTTTTTTTTTCCTTATTTATCTGTTCTTTCATTTCTCATACTTTCATGATGAGTATTGAGTTTTTTAAAGAGTACAAGTTAAAAATTAATAAATACTTAGTTATGAATTATAATGCACACTTTTTAAAGGAGAAAAATTAATTAATGTACCTTGGGCATTGGTTTATGAACTAATTTGAATCATCTTGATGTTTTGTTTTTATAAGCAGTTCGTGGCTTTCTATTTTTACCTTTTTTTTAATTTAGCTGAAGACCGGCTTTCTCCTGGCATGAGCCTTATGACTCTGTGGCATATGCGTAGAATATTCAAACGTATATATTTGTGAACCTTTATGCAACAATTTTTTTTTTTTTTAATTGCCAAACATCATATTTCTAAAGTGTTAACTCATGATATGCTAAAGGTACGATATGGTGTTGATTAGTTAGGCGAATTCAAATCATCTATTCTATATCTATGTTATCTATAATAGGAGTCACCTTTTTAGACTAGACTTTTATATGGTTTAGAAATACTCCTAGACCCTAGATTTAATAGTGACAAGAATTATGAACAATCCAGTAAAAATATATCTTTAACTCCATTTAAAATGCCTACAAAATAAAATACCCTCCTACTAATCCATGTCGTCAAAACAAACTTATCCAAAAAAAAAAACAATCCTACCATAAAACCATTACTATAGCTTCTCATCTATATTCCTTAAATTTAGGTACTACGACATATATAACCTCATTGAAACACCCCACGTTTTAATTTAAATTCAAATAAAAACAGTTTTAACAATTTAGAACTACACCAATATATACTAGGCTCATTGCAGGCACTCCACACATGTGATGAAGCTTTTTATTTTTTTGAGTTTAATGTAATTTTTCAATTTGAATTTATTTACTATTAACGGGGTTACACCAAAAGTGATTTTTAAGAAACTAAAATTTAAGATTTGAAATTGAATAAACTATTAGGTTTAGTGTGTACTAGTTTTTTGGGAAAAAAAAATGTATTAAACGTGTGTGAAATATATTTAAAAAGAGAGTATGCTAATTTTTAAGAAAAAAGTTTCTCAAGTAGGTTTTTTTTTTTTTTTTAATTTTGTTGAATTACAATTTTAACCCTATTTTTTATTTTTTTTAGAATAAGGTTTATCTAATTATATTAGGGATATTTTTGACATTTTTTGAAGTCATATCTAACTTTCTAAATCATCTTAATAAATATATATATATATATATATATATATATATATATATATATATATATATATATATATATATATATATATATAGGGTAATTCTACCGTACCCCCTATCTTTTTTAGCGGGTACGATACCCACTAGTAGGCAACATACTATACCAGGTTACCAAAACATTACATTTGATGGTACCATCCTCATATTATGTAGTACTAACATCACATTCGGTGGTTCCCATATTTTTTCTCACATATGATGGTATCATCCTCACATTATGTAGTATCAACATCACATGTGACTGTACTTTTGTCACATTCGGTGGTTCCCATATTTTTTCTCACATATGATGGTATCATCCTCACATTATGTAGTATCAACATCACATGTGACTGTACTTTTGTCACATTCGGTGGTTCCCTTTTTTTTTTCTCACATTTGATGGTACCATCCTCACATTATGTAGTATCAACATCACATGTAACTGTACTTTTGTCACATTCGGTGGTTCTCTTATTTTTTCTCACATTTGATGGTACCATCCTCACATTGTGCAGTACTAACATCACATGTGACTGTTCTTTTGTCAAATCGGTGGTTCTCTTTTTTTTCTCTCACATTTGATGGTTCCATTGTCACATTAGGCAGTACCAACATCACATATGATCCTACATTTCTCACATTTGCTGGTACTTTAATCTTTTCCTCACATTTGACAATTTCATTGTCACATTGGGCAGTACCAACATCATATGTGACTGTACTTTTGTCACATTCAATCGTTCTCTTATTTTTTTCCTTACAGTTAATGGTTTCATTGTCACATTAAGCAGTACTAAAATCACATTTGACCATACTTTTACCACATTCGGTTGTACTCATATTTTTTTCTCACATTTGATAGTATCATCTTCAAATTGTGCAGTACCGATATCACATGTGACTATACTTTCATCACATTTGGTAGTTCCCTTTTTTTTTTTCTCACATTTAATGGTTCCATTGTCACATTGGGTAGTAATAACATCTTATTTTACCATACTTTTCTCACATTCGATGGTACTTTAATTTTTACTCACATTTGACAGTACCATCGTCACATTAGGCTTTGGGCAGTACCAACATCACCGTGTCATTTATTTTCCGCTGCATTTTTAGTTGTTTGGTGATTTGTTTGTGCTACCACACGTTTTGCATGTTAATTTGATTAATTAACAAACTTGGTTAATTGATTAATTAATTTGTCACAATGGGTCAATTCGTTTTTGGCCTATCAGAGTTCCTCTTAATCTAAGAGCCAAGACAAGGGGAAAAAGGATGCTAGGGATGGCGGTCAGTACATTGTACCCTCAGGACCTAAGTGCTTTGGGTGTCAAAGCTTCGGTCACATGAAACAAAAGTGCCCTACTTATCTCAAGACCATCAGGAAGAGCAAGACACTAGCTACTACATTGAGTAACACTGAGCCTAAGGATGATTCTGATAATGAGGATGATGGAATCCTAAATGCCTTCACTGCCACCGTAAATCCTACTAAAGGGATTGTTGAAGATGTGGATGAAGAAGAGGAATTGGTGGAGTCTAAGTTTGAGAAGATGGATGAACAAGATGACATCCACACAGCCTATGCAAAGTTACAAAAGGTCTTAGAAAGGCATGAGAAGTTGTATAGGTTGGCCACCAAGAAGCTTAATGACGTGGAGCTTGAGCGAGAAGAAATCTCTACAAAGTTTGATGAAGCCAATTAAACTATTGAAACACTAAGATTTGAGACTAATTTCTTGGCTGAGAAGACCAAGAAGCTTGAGGCAAAACTGTTCCAAGTCAGAGCTCAGCTGGAAAGGACTTCAAGTAATAAGCTTGATGAGATGCTCAGTCTTCAAAAATCAGCTTCTGATCAAACCGGTTTAGGGTATGATCTCTCTTCTTCTAGTATTGCTTCTACTAGTGTTACTGTTTTTGTTCCTCCTGCTAATAATATTGAAACTGAGAACAATAATGTTAAAAATGAATTAGCTAATGAGAACACAGACAAACATAAATCTATCTTAGGAGCACCCCATAAACTTGATAAGAAATAGATTAAGAACCCTAGGGCTAAGAAGGGAAACTCTTAAAAGCCTAAGCAGAAAAAGCAGCCTTTCTGTCATCACTGTGGAACAGCTAGACATACTCGACCTAATTGCTACAAGTGGCTAGCCACTCAAAAGAGCAATAGCATGATCGCGTCGGGAGACCAAAATCAGTTTCCATCCTCTTTTGCTTCTCTTGGAGATCTTATTAAAGCCCTCACGTTCCTTTCGAACTTGAACGGTTTTAAGTCTTCCCCCTCACCACCGGATCAAGGATTCGCTAAACGTAAAGGTTCTTCCAAGGTGTGGAAGGAAAAGGGCTCCAAGTGATTCCAGCGCTGATTCTCTCTCCCATTCATATTTTTGTTTTGCATTACTTATGTGTCTTGCTTTATTGTTTTAAGTCAGTCTAGTTTTATGCATTACTTTGTTTATTTTTTTTGTTTGTTTTCTTTTTAGTTTTGGTTTATTTTATTTTTCATATAAAAATAAAAATAAAAATTGAAAAATCAGAAAAATACAAAAACAATGTGTGTTTGTGTACATTGGTAATTGTGTACCTTGGATGGCCATTAAAATAAAGTTTTCTAAACTTTGTATCTTTTGTAGCTTAGATGAGTATTTCTATGCACAACTAAACAAGTGAGCTTTGTGGCTAGTGTTTGTGATGAGTAAGGTTAAGTGGTCTCTTGTACTAAACACTCGTATCACTCTTTTTGATTGGAAGGACTAGAAAATCCTAAGAGAAAGGCATAAATAATCATCTCACCACTATTGCCCGCCAATCATGAAATGACATTTGTATGCTTCGGCAAAGTAAAAGTGGAATGTCAAATGCTTAACATAATTGGGTATTTCTTTTCTCTCTCATATATACCCATGCATGGTTTACTTAAAAAGAAAAATATGCAAAGAAAAATAAAAAGCAAAAAGAATCAAAATGCATTATATATGATTGCAAGCATGTATTCTAGGAGATGTTGGAGTTATAGGATGTACCTCGAAGGTGATAATCTCCATCAAACACTTATGATTGTGTGTGAGTTAAAGTGATTTTCTCATATCTCAAATCCTCATAACATGTAGACACTTGTGCAATCTTGCGAGGTTTTTCACAAACAACACGCAATATTCTTTGCTACTTTTGATACATGTGCAGGTACAATGTGATTTAGCCATCACAAGGAATACTTGTGTTAATGTATGCTCACTAAACTATCTTGACTTGTTTTTGAAATATAAAATTTGTTAAACTTGTTTAGTGTGTGTGTGTGGTTTGGATCTAAATGCCCATCATTTTTATTGTTGAGAGATGTTTTTGAGAACTTAAAATTTTAATTGGATCTTTGGTTGAGTTGCATACTTGATTGCATTCATGTCTGTGTTTTTTTCTTCTTTGAAAAAGCGTTTTTAAGCAACCTCGACACCTCTCGACACCTAGCTTATCTATCGAGCTCTTCAACTTCCTTTTATTGCAATCTCGACAGCTTCTCGATAGCACCTCGATCCATCGAGAAAGTTTCTATCTCCTCGATAGCTACTCGATAGTTCCTCGATCCATCAAGCTTGTTTTTACTATGGACACCTGCTCGATAGCTGCATCTATCATATTTTAAACCTCAACAACTCTCAATAGCTCTCAATCTATCGAGATTTATGAAGCTGCTATATAAGCCTTCCTCGCAATTCAAATCTCATTTCTCTCAATCTCTCTCGACAATTTCTGACCTCTCACCTTCCTAAACCTCTCTCTCTCACTCAAATTCAATTTCCCACTCATTTTTCAGTCTCAAGATCTGCTTCTCTCTTTGGTATGATTCTTTTTCATCCTTTTATCATTCATTTCACAACTTTTGACCTAGAATTTGGGGTTTTTTGAAAAATTTTGGGATTTTTCAAAATTTTTGAGGTTTTTGTAAAACTTTTGGGATGGGTTTGTGTTTAAATGATGTAAAATCATCATACATTGTATTCCATGAGCATTTTAACTATATTGTCATGCATTTTAGATGTGTGCTCTATATGTTGTCTCCTTATATGCTGCTAGGATTGGATTGGGTTAAGCCCATGATGTTTTTACTATTGCATATCACATGCTCATGCATTTTCATGCATACATATCTTACATTCTCTATATTCGTTTATATTGACTGTGTTTGGTGCTTTTTTGCATGTTTCTATCTCCCTCTCTCTCTCTCTCTCTTGTTTACGTTAGTTGCGTCATGGCACCTAAACGTAAGTCTACTCTGTCCCTAAACCCTCTTTGTTCTGAGGCATCCACCTCTTCTGACCCCACTCCCTCTCACGTCCGGTTCTGTGATGAGAAGGCTAAAACGGACTTCTTTAAGAACTTTTCTAGACAAAACATTCATTTGGAACGCCAAGTCATTTTGTCGAACTTCTCCGATACTAACCTACCCACTGTCATTCACAGTAGGGGTTGGGAGTCACTATGTGACGTCCCAGTCACTTGTCC
The DNA here is from genome assembly GCA_029955455.1 of Quercus agrifolia. NCBI lineage: Eukaryota > Viridiplantae > Streptophyta > Magnoliopsida > Fagales > Fagaceae > Quercus > Quercus agrifolia. Next base: position 12,074,485 of record JARQAD010000012.1, on the reverse strand, counting down.
ATCCATGCTGGTACAGGTGCTCTACTCCAACATGCATGGATTTGATTATTCAGTACCTTTTTTTGTTACTCACGTTCGAGATACGTGCATTGTGGTCACCCCGAATATTGTATTCGAGGTGCTCCACATCCTGGGGGTAGCGCATCCTAACTACCCCAGTTGTGAGCGTCTGAGGACTATGTCCAAAGACGAGCTTATATCTGCTTTTTGTGAGCGTCCACCTGATTAGGGTGATCGTCAGTTCACTTCGTGTATGGCCTTTGCTAAAGGCCCTAGATTTTTTAACATGGTTATGACTTTTTTTCTACGTCCCTTATCTCATTATAATTCCATTACAGAGCTCTATGCTCAATTTTTGCTTTCCCTTTTAGAGCATCTTACTATAGATTTTCCTTCTCATTTTATTCTTTCCATCATAGATATTTTTAGGGATACGGCGACCCGTGATAAGCTCATCTTCCATTCGGCTATCACAAGGATTTTATGCCATTTTTATGTTCCCTTTCCCATTTCTAACCACTTCTATGTTATGTGTGCCATAGACGCCGCTACCGTTAAACGAAGCGAGGCGCAGCTACGTTCAAGGCGGTCCAGGTCGGTAGCTCCTCCCACTCCTTCAGATCCATCCACTTCCACTCCCTCTTCTTCTGCGGGAGGTGTGACTCTTGATGCGATCATGGCGCAGCTTTAACGCATGGATGCTCGTCTTGACACTCTCAGTGATGAGTTGTGTCAGTTGAACACCTGTGTCAGCCGTATTGCCAGACGGTAGGCTCGCCTTGGTGTCTTTATGGAGTCTTCCTCTCCTCCTCCCGAGGCATCTGAGGACGATGATGACTTCGACAACAATGATGATAATGAGGATGGAGATGCTAGCTCTTCCAATGCTGACGAGATGTCTACTTGATACTCTTACCCTTTGTCACTCGTAACAAAAAGGGGAAGTAGCTTTGGATATGAGAGTAGTTATACTCATATGGGGAGGGTTAGTATAGGAGATTTTTGTTAGGAAGAGTGTATATTGAAGGATGTAGTGAGGACTTGGATGTATCTTTTTTTTTTTTTCTCTCTATTTCAAATACATTACATCTTGTATATTGGTCTTGTGACCATTTTGACATACATTGTACTTATATTTGTTTTATATATATTGACGTATGTTCTTTCACCTATCTCTCCATGTGTTGTTTTTTTAATATCTTTATACACATGTTTTTTATATCTTGTATGCAATCTTATATTTTTGTTTCACACTAAGATGTCTTGATGAGTTTTGTTTTAAGTGTTTCAGAAATACATGTTGTCAAAGTCTACTTGCCATAAACTCGCTTCTTGCAAAGTTTTTCAGGAGTTTGTATTAGGATAAATTTTATTGTATTCAACAAGTGAGTATGAGTTAAGTGATTTATGACTTCTCTCATATGTTCATTTGTTGGTTATGATTTTGTCACGAATTGCCAAAAGGGGAGATTGTTAGAACATATGTGATTTGATGTTAGGAACATATGTCAACATTTTATGTAATTGGCTAATCCTTTGACAAAACGCACTTTACTTGTAATTGGGTAGATCTAGGATGTGTTTAATGCTTCAAGAAACAAGGTTTCAAGTTCAAGTATTAAAGCCATGTAAGTCTATCTAAGAATCAAGTGAGAAAATGTTGTTCATTAAATCTCGACAGCTAGTATCTATCAAGGTTTAAGAGAGTTGTTTCAGCCCAAGGCTCGACAGTTGCTCGACAAACAGGCTATCTATTGAGGTTTATGAAGTTCAGTTTTTCAAGCTAATTTTCATCCAACCCGTGAATGAATGTTTAGACTTTCTTTTCTCACAACCCTAAACATATATAAGGATTATTTTAAGGGCCGTAAAAGGTTACACAAGTTGCACAAGAGCAAATTCCACAAGTGTGAAGGAAGGTGTGACCGGAAACCTAGTTTGCCCTAGTTCTTGAAGAAGTTACTGTGTTTGTGCACTATAGGGTTTTGTGACCAAGTAACTTCATGATCTTCATCGTGTGATGAACAAAAGAACTTTGCAGCCAACATCCTTCTCAAGTTAGTGATCAAGTCGAGTACTGGGATCCGCGCAATTGGTTAGTCACGTACTGGGAGTTATGCATTGAAAAGGAGAGTTGTCACTACAGAACAAGTCCAATTGGGTATTAGGGTAAGGGTTTAATTGTAGGTTGGTATAAGGTACTGGGATTCCTTTACTTGTAACTGCTTATTTTGATAATAGTAGATTCTCAGGAGTAGTGACCTTGAAATCACCCGGTGGGGTTTTTGTCATATAGGTTTTCCCCATTTGTAAACAAATCACAGTGTCAATTTATTTTCCGCTGCATACTTAGTTTAATTGGTGATTTGTTTGTGCTACCACGCCCTTTGCATGTTAATTTGATTAATTAATAAACTTGGCTAATTAATCAATTAATTTTTTACAATGGGTCAATACATTTTTGGCCTATCAAAAGTAAAATTAAGGTGTCAACATTGTGGGCATAACTTTTTGGATTTAAAGAACAATGTGAAGGCGAGTGTGCATGTCACATGCACAAATATCGCTATATTTATATAGTAAAAATTGTTGTCAACTTGAACCTCATTAATATTCTTTTAGGATAAAACCTTTTGCTCATAATAACCTACAAACTAAGGGCCTGTTTGGTTCACTTTTTTTTATCACTCAATTTTCATCACTCATCACTCATCACTCATCACTCAATTTCTATCACTCAATTTCCATCACTCATCACTCTAAATACCAAGGTTGTTTGGTACCATCACTCAGTTTCTATCACTCACTATTTTTCACACTATTTGGGGGCCCCACGCCTGTCACAGTGCAGCTTTTTTTTCTTTTTCTTTTTTCCTTTTTTCAATACCCAGATCCCCAAACCCAGTGAAAAAAAAAAAAAAAAAAAAAAAAAAAAAAAAAAAAAAAAACCCTAGTGAAGAAGACCGAACCAATGAAGAAGAAAGGAAAAAAAAAAAAAAAAAAAAAACCCAGTGAAGAAGACCAAACCCAGTGAAGAAAAAAGGGGAAAAAAAAAAAAACCAGTGAAAGAAGAAGAAGAAAAAAAAAAGTCAGTTGGTTAAAAGGTGCGACTGAGTGGGTCCCTCATGTGTGTTTAATTACAAAAATGCCATTGAGTTATGAGTTATGGAAACAAAAAATTGGAAACTGAGTTATGGCTTGCCGAACAAACTTTTTTTTTTAGAATTGAGATGGGTCCCACCATTTTTTAGAATTGAGTTATGGAAACTGAGAATTGAGTGATGAGAATTGATGAACCAAACGGCCCCTAAACACTCGTGGTACATTTTGTGCTTATATGTAAAACTTTCTTCCTCTCAAAACCAAAATAATAAAAAAAAACCTAACAAACAAAAACAAAAAAAGGAGGTAAAAGTTTCCTGTTGAAAGCTCAAGCATGTTCTTACAAGTTAGAATAACATAAATTTAATATCACTACGATTCAAAAATTGAGAGAGGAATTGTATTTATATGTGTAATTATATGATAAGATCATATATTCTTGATATTCACTATCATAAGGACAAAAATTTTTCTCCAAACTAGTTTGGAGAGATAAAACTCTTCAAACTCTCCCTATATCTTTTTATTGGATATGAATTTTGACAAATCCACTATTAAATTGCATTTTCTTATTAATTATATCATCTCTACTTGCAAAATTTAAAAAAGATCAAAGATATATAAATAGCTATTTCATCAATCAAATATTTAAATTTCAAATCTTTGTAGTTTTAAATAATGCATAAAAGATAAGTTATGGATGAATAGTAATTAACATCCAATTTTGAACAAAATTTGACATGCATGTTAAGAACATAAAAAATATACAATTAATTCAACTAGCTTGTAACTTGTGACTACGCAAAGAAACATTGAACTATAATAGAAAAGGAAAAATTGAATAATTGTGTCAATATTTTGTAGGATTACTAAATGATTATTATTATTATTATTATTATTATTATATTCTTGAAAAATATTGATTAATAATAATATTGTTGCTGCTGTTAATATTTGAATAACAAATGTGAGACCTAACTTATATTTCATCAATCTTTCACTACCATACAGATCTATGTATACAAAAATAAGATAAACATAAATTAGCTACTATACATATCTATTTATTACAAAAAAAAAAAACACACAAAAAAAAAAAAAATCAAAGCCAATGGATCTTACTCCATAGATTTCTTCACTCCAAGAAGATTAGACTTCTTCAGTCTTCACTTCAAAAAGATTAGTAACGACTACTTCTTTTACTCCTCCTTTTGAGTTTGTCTTTGGAGTCTCAAATAAAAAAGTTAATGCATCAGAGAGTGTGAATAAACGTATCCTTTAAATATACAAAGGGTTCTACCACTTTTTTAGCAATATACTGGAAAAAAAAATTGTCAACCCATTACAATTATATATTTATTTGAAATATAACAATGGAAATTGCTCTAGAGCTGCAACATTAACTTTGATGAATTGCAAACTAAGTCAAATTCTTAGCTGCTACATTAACAAATTGGTAACACAGTAGATATCAATTTCAACTTTTTTGAAAAAAAAAAAAAAAAACAAAACAAAAACAAAAACAAAACAAACTGAGAGTTATCCAACAGCCTAGAAAACAAAAAGGGTAATAATGATTTCAAGCATTTCCTTGTGAATTGAAGTTAGTTTGTATAATAAAAGAAAATGTTAGGATGTAAGAGTAAAAGTGTAAAACTATGAAAAGTATAGCCTGCATAGGTGGCGGCATGGGGCAAACAAATATTTCTATAGGCCTTCCAAACCTCTGCCTCTTTAGTGTCTCTCTCCACATGCTGAACCAAAAGTGGATATCTGTAAGATAGGCCAAAAAAAAAAAAGAGTGAAGATCAAAAGTTGTTTCGTCTTTGTACCATCACAACAATAGGCGGTGATTGTTCCATTTTCTTCAACAACGGAACCACTGTGAAAACAACATAATTAGTAGCCAATAAATAAATAAAAAATCGTAGAAAAAAAAAAGTAAGACAGTGATGCAAAGGATATGGACAAAAATGGTAGATCAGAATAAGCACCTCCAATTTTCTCAGTGAGACTTAGTCGACTACGTGTTGTGCTAGCCTTGTGCAAAAGTTGAAAACAAATTGTTATTGTGCTGCCTTACCATACTATGGTTAAGGCTCTTGAATTTAGAATTATCTCATTTATAGGGTTGTTCTGTATAGATACACATGAAGAGTTTTGTATAAACATAAAGAGTTTGAAATTTAAATATATACAGAAGCTAATGAAGAGTCGACCCTTGGTTTTTGAATTCGATATAAATACTTTGCAACAAAATTAAGAAAAATAACAGGATAAGTGGCATAAAATTGGACTTTCAATTTGGAATCTAATTGAATTTGGCACAAAAATTAAAAATTAGATAGAATACGTGGTACAAAATTAAGAATCTAATTAAAATGTAATTAGATTTTCTCTTAACTTTATCTATTAATATATATATTATTAAATTTTCAAAATATATAAGCATGTTAAATTTTTAGCCGTTAACCAAGGTTTTTTTTTTTTTTTCTATTGTACTAGTCAAGCCAAAAATGCGTTGGTTTGCTAAAAATATAGTTTTTTTTTTAGACAGTTACAATATATTACAAGGCTCTTGGCTATTAAAATTACAATTATTAGTTTAATTTTCTTAGATAAATTGATCATAACAATTATTGAAAAAAAAAAATTGTATATGTACGAGTACATTGGAGTGCAATGATCAATTTATAGTATTAACAATGTCCTAAGAGCTGTGGTTAAGGTACATTAAATATTTTAGTAAATTATATACATATATCCACACAAAAAAAAGCACATATAATCATAATAAATTTGTGCATACAAGCCAATAAATCATTAATAAATGTATTTTCTTCTTTAGCTTGTGTCCTTAGCACACTTGTTAACAAGACCCTTCATCATAAAAAGTGAATTGCATAAAGATTCATTAATATTATAGATAAATCAGTTATGGACTTGTAATCCTCTTCCTATCAAATAATTGCATTTTTATAATCGATTAGTTAAGACAATCCCCATGCTATTTAAACTACACTTGCCATATATGATCGGATGGGTAATAGACTTCTCATCCTTGAATTTTTTTTTTTATAGTAGTATATTCTTTTCTTTTCTTTTTTTAATTCTCAATGATTGAGATAAAATAAACCATAATAAAGATAAAATCTAAGCTTTACTAGCCTATTTGCAAATGCCATCTTCTGTCCTAGTTGACTTTTTCCTCAGAATGGTTAATTGACTATTTCCTCTTTTTTTTTTTTTTTTAAATTGAATGGATAGAGTTTATATATATATTATATTCTCAATAATTGAGATACATAAATTATACCGATCTTCTACTACCTTCTATTATACAACATGCGGCCTTCTTGCACATGCTGCCATCTTTTGTCTTACTGGATTGCTTGCGCTTACTCGATGACAATAATTGTTAAATTCAATAATTGTTAAATTGATAATAATAATAATAAGTTTTTAAGGTAACTCAATAATTGAGTTTTTAAAAAAATCTTAACTCATTGTTAAAGGAGAAATTTATATGGGGGAGATTTGGATAGCACTGGACCCGTTGGGATTGTGACACATGTTATCGTGTTTTGCTTGGTGCTTTGATTGGCAATGGTGGGTTTATGGGATGTGGGTTTACTGTGTGTGTGTTTTACTTGGTTGTGGTTGTTGGTTGCTTAAGAGGAAGAGAGAGAGAAAAATAGTAAAAAAAGAATAAAAAATCATATTTAAATAAAGTCGCAAAACAAATAGAGTTTGAGATGTTATATATGTTATAAAATGATATGGTATAATAGATTAAATAATTTTTGAGATGGTAAAATATGATATTTTGGAGATTCTAGACGTAAATGCTCTAAGAAATAAGAAGTAAGAAGTCCCATTTTTAATATTATATTTTGTAAATATAATTAAATCTCTGTTAGCGTAACCACTGACGTGCACATAAGAAAAAGCAAAATTTTACATTTAAAAACAGAAAGTCCTTTCAACTTCCAAGAGCATATTGAATGCCACAACGTTTACCAAAACTTAATAATATGTGCAATTGGAACATGTGAAATTGTAAGTCATGAATCATCATCAGACAAAATTTAGGTACAATACTTTAGGTGTTGTTTTTTAAATTCCTTTCTTAAGATTTAGCTACATAATTATTTAATTAAAAAATACATTTTCATCTCATAAGAAAAAATTCATATGGCAGAATCTTAAAAGGAGAATCTAAGAAACAATATCTAAGTATTGTATCTAAGTCTTACCATTTTATATAAGCTCAGGGGCGGCTTGATGTATTTGGGGGCCTAAAGCGAAAATTGGTTATCTTGTTTCGTATATAAAATTATTATTAGTCAACATGAACCACCTAGAATTTCTTTTTTGTTTAAAAAAGTTTATAAACACAAAAAAATTTGACAAAACTTTTTACATTTTTTGATGTGGCAGATTGATAGTAGTGAGTAAAAGAATGATATCAGTGGTGAATCTAGTTGAAAACTAGTAAAATAAAAGTTTGCTAACTTGACTATTGTGAAAAATGTAGTGAATTTTTTTGTGAATTGTTTTTTTTCTTTTAGAAGTGCTACATTCAGAATATTTTTCATGACAAATCTTAGTTGTTAAGTTGTTTCTTGTTTTCTAGTTGAACCAACCACTAAAATTAATTTTTTGCTATCAATAACAACCTTTAACAATCAGCTATTAAGATTTTTTGTAAAAATGTTGTGAAAAATGTTGTGGACATAACATTTCTTTCTCTTTTTTATTTGTTTTTCATTTGATGAAAAAATATTATTTTATTTATTGGTTAATATTTTGGCTTAATTAATACTATTGGTTAAAATTTAGGGGCTCTTTTTTCGCTTGGGCCCTTAGGCGGCCACACCAATGACTTATACCATTGAGCCGGCCCTGTATAAGCCTACCACTTTTTCTCCGCCACTTACAATCACATGTTAAAAATATTGCAAAAATTGTGGCACGAGAAAGTTGGGTCGAGAGTCGAGACACTCTACAGGCTTTATCAAAAAAATAAAACTAAACAAAATCTATGTCTATGCTAGGACCCTTTCTCTTACCTTAAACTCTTCTAGCCCTTGAATCTCTTGTTGTTCCGTGCAAGTTCAGAAAATTTTGTGGGTCCTTCATTTCATTTGCTTATAAATATCCTCATCACATATTGTGAACCCACACATCCACATGCACCTCTCTTTCTCTCTAAGCTCGTATACGTGATTTCTTGTGGATTATTGCAGAAATGTCTGATAATATAGTAGAAGACACTCAAGACAGCACTGAAGTAAAGAAGGAAGTTTCTCAGAAGCTCAACAAGAAGAAACTGTCATTCCAAAAGTTGAGTATACATGAGTACTCCTTCGACATCGAATCCAGCTACTTTCCTAGTCGTCCTCACGGCCATGACTCTAGCTCTAAGAGGTCGGCTATACCAGCAACTCACCCACATTTTTCATCCCACAAAGTTAATTGATCTTAAAAGTTTTAATGTTCAAGTTAAAATTGGCTTTTTAACTCTTTATTATCGTGTACTTTATGCATAATTTTAAAATTTTAAAAAATTTAAATTTAAATATTTTATAAATAAGGGGATAATTGATTTATCATCTTGATATTTTGTCAACAAAAATTAATTGAGATTTTGAACCTCAAAATTATAAAAATACAACAATTTTGTACTTTTTGTTCATTTATTGTACACGTTTACTAACGGAAAGTTGAAGCACCTCATAGTTAAGTGACTTAGATTCATGATGAGGAATCAAAAATTCAAGCAAGAAATTAACGAAAATTAGGTGTATAGACAAAGCTGTTCCCTTTTTTAAGTTTAAATAGCTGAATTCGAAGGGATTAAAATAGAACAAACCTCATATTTCAGGGAACCAAAATGCAATTTACCCATTTCACTAGTATTTTCATAGTTAATTATCTTTTAATCTTTATATGTGAGACTATATATTTTTATTTTTCAATTGACCGAACTGGCCTTTTCTTTTCGCTGAATAATTAACCTTACAATTGACCAATGTTCGATCCAAGTTTAACACTATATATATGGTTTTCAACTAGCAATATTTTTCTTGCATGGAAATTAACGAAGACAATTAATATTATTCATGATATTTGACATGAAAATCTTCTTGTTAGGCCATTAATTGGTCAATGATCTTGCATCTAGCATTCCAAAGTATTGGAATAGTGTATGGAGACATTGGCACATCCCCACTGTACGTGTATATTCAGGCATCTTCCCCAATGGTATCCAGCACGAGGACGATATTCTGGCTGCACTGTCCTTGATCTTCTACGCTATCACCTTAATCCCAGTGATCAAGTACGTGTTCATTGTCTTAAGGGCCAACGATAATGGCGAAGGTAATTAATTAAGATTCTACCAATAGTAGAAATTCTATTTTCTTATTTCTTATGGTCACAATAGGTTCAAATATACAAAATTTAACATATAATTCATCAAAAATAATTGACTAACTCTGTTTTTCTGGTAAGATATATCTCTTTTTCTTTTTTTTTCATCTCCTGAATTTCTTCGGCCCAATTGTTCAAAAAGTTTTTGTCATACCAAACTCTAAAGTCATCGAATTAATTATTTATTCTTCCTTCTAGGATAACTCTAAATATACTTTTAGCATGTGATTTGAAGGGAGACTTATGAAGTAACAAGAAGTCTACAATTTTGTCTCTCTCTTCTTCTTTTTTTCTTTCTTTCTTCTCCTTGTTCTTGTAATCCTCAAAAGTTTTTGTTTTATATATTTTATCCAAAGAATTATGGAGTAAAATTTCACGTGTGAATGAAAGTCTCACATAAAAGGGGGGAAATTTGAAGAATTAATATAATACATAATTAGAATCAAACCTATAAACTTAAACTTTTGAATTAAGTAAAATCTCAACTCTCAATAGGTTATATTAAGGCCTCTTGTGGAATCTACCGAATGTATTATCTCCCCAAACAAAGACAATATGGTTTCAATCACACATGACACAAGTTTTGAAGAGATTTCTAATAGATTTTATCAATTGAATTGCCTAATGGTTCTTTTGAAAATTTAATAATATGTATGTTTTCCTACATTGAAGAATTAAGACATTTCATCTAAGGGCAAAATTTAGGTACAGTACCTTAGATGTTGTTCTTTAGGTTCTCCTCTTAAGATTTAGCCATATACCTATTTAACTAAAAAATACACTTCCTTCCCATGAGAAAAAATCCACATGACAAAATTTTAAAAAGAAAATCTAAGGAACAGCACCTAAATACTATACCTAAGTCTTGCTCTTCGTCTAAAGACAGAACATATGGAAAACCTCGTTATGAGACCCTCATAATATTACCTCTTTTCTTTAAATGACAAAATTTAGCTACAAAATTAGATAATCTACAACCTTATTCAATATTTTTTTTATTAGGGGTAAATTTTGACAAATCTACAATTGAATTGGATTTTTTTTTCTTATATCCTTCATGATTGCAAAATTTGTAGAAAATTAAAGATCAATAAATATGTCATCAATAAATTGTTTAAATTACAAGTTTTTATAGTTTAAAATCATGCATAAAATATAATCATATAAATCATTTAGTAAATAATATCTGATTAACACAAAATTTGACATGCATATTAAAAACATAAAGAACATGCAATTTAACAATTAGATTTTCAAAATATGTAGTAATGTTAATGATATTAAGTAAGGTTGTAACTTTAAATTACAACCAATTTCGTAACTAAATTTTGTCCTTTTTTAAATGAAGATATGAATATATATAATAGATAGGTAATAGTTATTAAATGGAATAAAATTAAGGACGAATTATATTAAACGTAACATTACCTAAGAATTACATCATGTACATCAGCACATGTATATTGATCTTGGTCATATGTATATTTATGCCTATAAGCTAGTTTTTTTTTTTTTTTTTTACTTTATATTTTCCATAGAGATAATAACTCTCTTTTTATTCCATAAAAAATAATAATAATAATAACCCTCTTTTTTATACTTGTAAGATTTAAGTTGCCAAAAAAGATTCTTCTTCTTGACAAAAAATATTATTGCATATGTAGAGACCTTGATTACATAACGAAAATCAGTTTCAGGAGGCACATTTGCCATATACTCTCTCTTGTGCCGGAATGCTAAGGTGAGTTTGATCCCGAATCAGCAGGCTGAGGGCTGTGACTCTGAATTGCCAAACCGCCGAACACAGAGGGCACTGTGGCTCAAATTTAAGTTAGAAAATAGCAAGTTTGCCAAGCATCTACTATTATTGGCTTTGGCCACAATGCTTGGAACTTCCATGCTAATAGGGGACGGTGTTCTCACTCCTGCTATGTCAGGTTTTAATTACACATTCAGTTTCCATTGATTTATTTCTACATTAGTGTGTGTGATTGTCTGATTGAGCCATACATGCTGTGTTTCATAAATTTTCGTACGCAGCATCATTAATTTTCATACATATAAATAAATAAATAAATAAATAAATAAATATATATATATATATATATATATATATATATATGTAGATGTATATGTATGCAAATGGCTTACATGTATATTACCTAAGATCATCAATCCGGACAATAAAATTCCACTGAAGTTAATTTTTTTTTATGTTAAACAACCCATAAAAAAGATAGCATATCTAATATATTAGTGTGTTTGTTGGGAATTTTATATATATATATATATATATATGCCATGTTATATTTTTCTCATAATCAAAATTTCATTAATTAAGAAATTTCATGTAATGATTTTTAGTAATTACAATTTATGTTAAATTCATAAAAGAACTAAATTATAACAATTTATAGCCATATATTAACCATTTGGGGAAACAATAATACCAAAGGAAAATGCTAAGGGTATTACAAGTTTTACTACATGAAGCTTACAAACTAATGTGGTAATAAATATGATTTATGAGTTTCAACCACCTCATAACTGAATTTTGAATTGCTTCTTGCTAATTGGTAACACATTAGTTTGTAAGATCAATGTAGTAAAACTTGTAGTACATGTAACACTATTATTATACATACTATATTATTTCCAAATTTTATTACAATATTGAATATACTAATTTTATGAAAAATAATAATAAGTTATTACGAACAGAATTTGAGTGCTTTTAACACTTTTGGAATGTAATAAGCTAAAACATTTGCTCTTTATTTTCATCTTATTATCCTTTTCATAACTTTTGAACTTTAAGAAGCACTAATAAAATAGAATGCAACAAAAATATATATAATTTAATAGAAAAGTTTTTCTTTTGTTATATACCGTTTTTTTTTTTTAATGAAACGGATGACAACATATCCCATGAATGTGGGAAGTTAAATTTGAAAACATGTTTTGTAGAATCTTTTATACGCATGCATTTTTATTTTTTTTTTTGGAAAGCTTTATATGCATGCATTATATATACACTAGAATACAAATAAACCAGATAGCAACTGAGTTTATGAATGCATACATTCAATGGCCATTAACTAAGCTTTATAAAATTACCTTCAACAAATTAAAATATTAATAGCTGGCACACACTCAATGCACGACACAAAATGACCTTTCTCCCCTGATTAGTATTTGGACAAAATTTATGTACAGTACCTTATGTATTGTTTCTTAAGTTCCCCTCTTAAAATGTAGTCATATGGCTACTTAATTAAGAAATACATTTTCATCTCATAAGAAAAAAGCTACATGGCAAAATTTTAAGAGAAGAACCTAAGAAATAGTACCTAAGTATTGTATCTTAGTTTTGCCCTTAATATTTACTCTACATTGCCGTCAAAATTAGAATAGGAAATTGTATATGGCTTAACCTAGAAAAATAAGAACATTACAAAACCATTATTGAGAAAATTATCCGATCCCTTAGTAAATCAGCCACAATATCTTAGCTAACATAACTCTCAATTGGAAGACTCCATTATATAATTTATATTACTCATATATAGCATAATATGTAGGAAAAAAAGAAAAAAGTCTTGTAATTCAGTGGTATTACTTAGTCATCTTTATAAAGAAAATCAGGGTTTAAATTCCTCTCTCCTATTTATAACAATTATATATATATATATATATATATATATATATATATATATATATATATATATATATATATATATATATATATATAATACACATATTCTACCCATGCAATTGCAAGTGATTGAGTCAATATTAACCGATGGGTTCCAATTAGCTCAACTAGTAAAGTTTTTTATGGTTGTATAAGAAATCTGGGGTTTAATCCCCGCCTACACCAAAAACTAATTGGTGTCTTAGTCTAATGATAAAAAGTTATTATCAGGAGCGAAAGCTATAGGTTGAAACTCTCTCAAAAAAAATAAATAAAATAAATAAAAACCCAATATTAACCATTATGTACTCATGTATACCCCCCCTCCCTCCCCCCTATTTGAATTTCACAAGGGTGTGCAGAAAACCCACCAAACCCGACCCAACCCAACCCGTATTAGTGGGTTGGGTTGGGTTACAAAATTATTTTTTTTATAGCAAATCGAGTTAGGTTTGAGTCATAAAATTACAAACCCGACCCAACCCACCCATATTTTAATATATGTTTAAAATATATTATATATTTAATAAATTAAAAAAAAAAAAAAAAAAAAAAACCAGCTATAGAGCACTTTCTCAGTTCTTACTACCATATATAATATAAAATCCTATTAGTTCTTTTAATATATATTTAAATATATTATATAATTAATAAAAAAAATTAAATTTTAGATATATTTTATTTATAACTGAGTTAAAAACTCATGTATATTTTGTTTATAAGTGAATTAGGATACTAGTTCATTTATACTTTGTTTATCCACTTAGTTGGATACTTAAACATATTTTGTTTACAACTAAGTTGGAATATTAGTTTATATATTAATGTATATTTTTTTTTATCTACTCAGGTGGCAAGTGTGATATATTTTTTTTTACTCAATTTAATAATAATAGTAATAAAAAAAAATTTTCAACCCATGGGTTCTACCCGACCCAACCCAACCCATGTGGGTTGGGTTGGGTTGGGTTAAATTTTTTTTGACCCACCATGGTGGGTTGGGTCAAAAAATCCCTTCAACCTGACCCATGCACACCCCTATTTCACATACTTCTAAATCTACCATATTGCTACCAAAAAAGGTTGTGATAAAAAACACTCAATTATTCATTCTCTTGCTACAGTTAAGCGATCCTCTTTGGATAATTCGTCTTTCCAATTAACATATTCCATAATTTTCTCATAGTGCATTAATTAGACTTTAATCTAATTCATTTTCACAAACCAAATCTAAAGAACCAAATCCAAAAATTCCAACAAAGAAAGGAAAAAAAAAAAAGCATAGACATATTTTGTACTATATAAATCTGTTCTTGCTTAATTATCAAAAAAATATAAGATAAAGTTTAGCTATAAAATTAGTTATAACTTTAAGTTATAACCTTACTCAATATCTTTTTATTGGAAGTGAATTTTGATAAATCCACCACTAGACTACATCTTCTTCTTATATCCTTCATACTTGCAAAATTTCTATAAAATTAAAGATCAATAGCTATGTTATCAATAAATTGTTTAAATTGCAAGTTTTTGTAATTTAAAATTATGCATAAATAATAAGCTTGTAAATCATATAGTAAATAATATCTTATTGACACAAAATTTGACATGTGTATTAAGCGCATAAAAAACATGTAATTCAATGGTTAGATTTTCAAAATATATATTAATGTTTATTCTATTAAATAAGGTTGTAATCTTAGACTACAATTAATTTTATAGCTAAACTTTGTTCAAGAATATATAAGCCTATTCTTCATCCATCGAAAAAAAGGTTCACCCTTTTTTTTCCAAGTTCATGGAAGTTCCACTAGCTATGATCAAATAAAAAAATGTTTTACCTTTAATTGTATGTATTGACCTCTCTAGTCCTTGGTGCCTTAATTTATGTTGCAACTTGCATGCACTACAAGAAAAAAGGCTTGTTACAACAGGAAAAATCGTTGCAGTAACTACAAAGTCATTGCAATAAAGTGTTATTGCAACATTGAAAAAGTTATTGCAAGCCGTTGTAGTAAACTTCGAGGCAATAGGTTTACGCAACACAAAGATCTCATTGCAATAAATTCTACATATTGCAACAAACAGGTTGATGCAATAACTTCTTTATTACAATAAATAACTTTGTGGCAATAGTTTACTGCTTCAAAGGTTTTGTTGTAATATGTGAAAAATGTCATAGCTTATTACAACAAACAGGCTTATTGCAATAGGTTGAGTTTTTTATTTTATTATTAATTTCTCTATTACCCTGTCTTGCAATATACACATTATAAGAAAATATAAACATTATATTGAGGAACTACAATAACAAATTAAAAAAATGCAAAACTCAAAGTACTCCATCAAATTAACATGTCCAAAAACACAAATATATACATAACATGTTGAGTTTACGATCAAACACATGTAACAAGTCTTTTTTCACCTATTACCACAATATATTTTGATGTGAAATAAGTGGTTACTTATTGCAACAACATATTTCAAAAACAACACATTTAAATGTAACAAGATAATTCTTGCAACAATCTTAATTGATGTAATAAATTTAAGTTACTATTACAACAAAAAACAACCCATAGATGCAATAGTATATATATTACCCCAATTATTTTTGTTGTTGCAATATTACTTGTGGTAACAGGTCTTTTTTTTTTCTTTTTTTCTTTTTTTGTAGTGATAATGTTAACTTCCTTTGTATGTAGGGATAGCAATGGAATTTGTTATGACTCTCACATCAGCTTTCCTAGTGCTAATCATGATCATGATATGGAAATCTCACATACTTTTAGTTATCTCCTATGTTCTTGTCATCAGTAGTGTGGAGCTTCTCTATTAGTTTGCACAAGGAGGATATTTTCCCCTGGCCTTTGCTACAGTACTAATGACCATAATGTATATTTGGAATGATGTGGACAGAAGAAAGTACTTTAATGAGCTTGACCACAAAGTCTCTTTAGGGAAGCTCAAGGACATAGCTGCAAACACAAATTTATGTCAAATGCCTGGGTTGGCCTTGTTCTACTTAGAGCTTGTTCAAGGCATCCCACCCATTTTCAAGCACTATGTGGTAAATGTTCCTGCACTGCTTCAGTCCTTGTCTTCGTCACCATCAAGTCACTACCTTTCAACAAGGTTCCAATTGAAGAGCGTTTCCTATTTCGTCGAGTGGAGCCTAAAAACGAAAATGCGTTTTGATTTGTTGTGAGGTATGGAACACAGATACACATTCTGAGGATGAGCCTTTTGAGAATATGTTAGTTGAAAGATTGAAGGAGTATATTATAAACAATTTTTGGTTCTCTCAAAGTAAACTAAATAATGGTGAAAATGATGGTGAACTGGATGTTGGGTTTGTCTAATGGAGAGGATGAAAATAATAATGTAAAGGATGTTGATGAAGAGAAGCTGCAAGAGGTGTTAGAGAGTGAGATTGAGGCTTTGGACCAAGCATTGCGTGCTGGTATTGTTCACTTGATTGGTGAGAATGAAGTGGTTGCAGGCAAATGGGCAGGTATAAGAAAGTGATTTTTGATAAACAATGCTTTCAATTTCTTGAAGAAAAATTTCAGACAAACTGAAAATGTATTTGACATTCCTCACAAGTGCATGCTAAAAAAGGGCACACTACAACAAAAAAATGTTTATTACAACAACAAAAAAATCGTTGCAATAATATCGAAGTCATTGCAATAGTTTATGCGAAGTGTTGCAATAAAATTTAAGGTAATAAGTTTGTGCAACAAAAAAAAAAAATTGTTGCAATAAACCTTAAATATTTTAATGAAAATTTTGATGTAATAATATATTTGCTATTGCAATAAACAATTTATTACTTCGAATATCTTGTAGCAATATGCTATTATTTCATGAATTTTATTACAATAGATTGTAAAGAATTGACAAAAATAATTTGGGTTCAAATTATTGCAATGGTATATTTATTGTAATAGTTAAATTTTTCATATTTTTTCTTACAATAGATTGTAAAATAATTGGAATTAGATCATTGTAATAATATATTCATTGCAGCTTCATGTTTGTCATTGCAATAAATTGTAAAATAATTGATATTTTAGTTATTGCAATGTTAAATTTGTTGCAATAAGCCATCTCTTTGAAATTTCGATCTATTATAATATATCACAAAATATATAATTGGTATCAAGTTATTACAATGGTTTATTCAATTTAAGTTATTAAAAAAAATTGATTTCTTCAATTTAAGTTATTGCAAATAAATTTCTAAATTCAATTTAGTGTTAAAATCTCTATTGCAACTGAAAATTATAAATTATTACAACTAATTATGATTAATGTACTATTTTTAAGTTACTATTGCAACGACTTTTAATTTTTAGATGTGTTATTATGTCTAATACCACTATACTAATTTTCTTGTATTAACACTTGATGTAATAGACTTATTTTGGTGTAGTGATGGGACTATACTATGGGTTTTTTCTTTTTACTCTCTTATTTATATGACTTGTTATGTAATTACAAAGTTTTTTTCCTCCAACATTTCCTCAGACATGTTTAAGCTACATTTAATCAAACACAACTCTATATCAGTTTAAGCTACGTTGTTAAACGCAGCTCTAGGATATATTGGAAAAAAAAAATTCCCCGGATGGGTCTATAGCCATGTTTTTAAAAACGCAACTTAAGTCCTATCCAGCTAAACGCAACCTCAGCATCACAAAACGCGGCTTCAGAGCTGGTCTATAGCTGCATTTAGAAAACGTGGCTATACGTCCAAGGGTGGAGCCGCATTTTGCAAAAATGTGGCTCAAATTACCCCCTGTAGCTGCGTTTTTGAAAAACACGGCTAAAAACGCGTTTTTTGTAGTGTGGATTCAATGTAGCCTCAACTGCAGTAACACTAAGTACTCATTCCTTCTTACGGCACATCATATTTCTTTTATATTAGTAAAGAGAAAGAAATATAAAATATCAATCTAACATATGGTGCTTCTTATAATTAGGATACTATATTACAAAAATAAATATATAAAAAAAACACAAAAACAAAAGTATGATTTAATTAATTGTATTTTGACTAATAGAAATTGCAAAATGCTAGAAATAAAAATATTTTTACAATAATTTTTACAAATTACTGATGTGATGAGTAATTATTGGTAAATAAAAAAATGATGTTATTAGTAAGCCCAAAGAATAACCAGTAAGAAGTTGACCACAACAACAATTTATAAAAATATTGTAAAATATTTTCTCAAAAAAATGTTATAAAATAATTTGTGGTTGTAGCTCAATAATCGAGAATGCCCTTATTCTATGGTAGTAACTATACCGATCAACTTCTATATAGTCTCTAAAACAAACAAAGGTTGTTCAATGCGCAAGCAATATAGTTTCGGCTTGAGCCTAATAGTGTTAGCTCAACAATAGAGTTGAAACTAGAAATTGATTTAATTTGTCAGTGTCAAACAATATACATGTCTAGATTTGTTGAGAAATAATTACAAAAATAAGTTGAGAGAATCCAAGTGAACCACATGAAGTTTAGAACAGTCTAAATCTATGTCAAATGCTAGTAAGTGTTAAGGTCACTATTATTGTCTCACTCTGTCCTCATTTGCCAACCATATGTTGTACTTTGTTAATGAATAATTATTATATTCTTCCTTTAAAATAGAAATAATTTGCAAAATTGCATGGTAAGAGGCACTAATAACTAATTCTTTTTGATGAATACAGACATGACTGTTTGGATATCAGTAGTTATCTTGATCATGTTGTTCATGGTTCAAAGATTTGGAACTGACAAAGTGGGTTATACTTTCGCTCCGATAATTTGCATTTGGTTTATATCCATTGCTGGCATTGGTATCTACAATTTTTTCAAGTTTGATCCAACCGTTCTTAAAGCTTTTAATCCAAAGTACTTAAGTACATCATAGAGTACTTTCAAAGGAACAAAAAAGAAGCTTGGATTTCCCTTCGTGGCATTGTCTTTGCCATAACAGGTAGGACCGTAGGAATAAAATTTATTTATTGTGTATGCTATAGCATCTAGCTTTAAAATGTAAGCTATTATTGTAAGCTATTAAAATGTGGGCAAAATTGGCATTTGCTCCTAATTTTAAAATTATGCAGTAAAATGCCTATATTTTGAAATTATTTAGCAAAATACTCCTGTTTTTTAAACTCAATTTTAACAAAATCGAGTGTAAAACTCAATATCCTCAAAATCGAGTTTTGTGTATATTTTTAAGTGTAACTCGACATTGCTAATATCAAGTTTCACCTATAACTCGATTTTATTAAAATCAAGTTTCAAGGGCATTTTGCTAAATAGTTTCAAAATATAAGTATTTTGCTGCATAGTTTGTAAATGATGTACAAATGCTTATTTCCTCATTAAAATGTAAGCTATTAGGTGGAGAGGCCCAAATATGCATATAAATGGGCCGGACTTGATACCTTATGCCGACCAACAAACTAATGGGCCTCTACTAAGATCAATGTCATCTATATGGTCAACCCTGGTTTTATTTTTTATTTTTATGAGAAATAATCCAACCCTAAATTTTAGATTAAACTACTAGGTAGATAGAGACAATGGTTCGGTAAATTACTCAATGTACAGGATGAATTATATGTTCTTTTCAAATAAAACTATGAAATTGAACTCTACATATAGATATAGGTACCGTAAAGGAATACAAATTCTCTATACCACTTTTTGAGTTTCACTTTATGTTCCACCAATCACAACTTACCATGTGTTTATTTAACTTTTCTTAAAGAATAACTAAAGTTTAAAATGGAAAAAAATAAACATATGGTAAGTTATGATTGGTGAAACATAAAGTGGAATACAAAAAGTGGTACAGATGATTTGTATTCCGTACACGAGACCTATATTTATGTAAGAAACAAGTCTAGTAAATTAAATGTATGGAATACATACACTAATTTAAATAAATAAATAAATAATTATATATAAGTAATATAGTGGAAGAGGGGGAAAACAGGGTTCAAACCATATACATGAGATTTTTGTGCCATTAACGCTAAGCTATCACTTTGAACCCCAATAATACATATATCTTTGACAAGAAGGGAAGTTTGTTAACATAATAGCTATGTGAAAAATATGCAGGAACTGAGGCTTTATTTGCTGATCTTGGTCACTTCACAATTCGATCCATTCAAATTAGCATGTGCAGTGTGACCTATCTGGCTGTCATATTTGGCATATATTGGACAAGCCTCCTTTCTTCGAAAGAACAGTGACCTTGTCTCTCAAACCTTTTACAAGTCTCTACCAAGTAAATGATACATATCCATTGCCATACTGTTTCTTCTGTATGTGTGTTTTGGCCTTAGATATAGTTGTTGCATGCAGAAACTTTATATTGGCCCGTGTTTCTGGTGGCCATATTAGCAGCAATCATAGCAAGTCAAGCTTTAATATCTGGGACTTTCTCTGTAATCCAACAATCCCTCTCACTAGGGTGTTTTCCTT
This sequence comes from Quercus agrifolia, assembly GCA_029955455.1. Lineage (NCBI taxonomy): Eukaryota > Viridiplantae > Streptophyta > Magnoliopsida > Fagales > Fagaceae > Quercus > Quercus agrifolia. Next base: position 12,053,753 of record JARQAD010000012.1, on the reverse strand, counting down.
GAGTGAAGGTAATTCATACATCGACTAAGTATGAAGGACAAGTTTATGTACCTGTCTACCTGAAGCCAATTACCTTCTAATGTTGGCTTGTGTAAGCCTCACCTTGGCTCTCAAGACCATAACTAACATTGGCAATGCATATGGTAATCCACAACTCCACATATTCTTTTAGCCTATGTTTAATCTAAGCTATACATTCTCAATATTGATTGTCACTAACCATTTGAATATGCTCAACATCGGAAATAAAATTTTAAGGTCAAATGTACTTTTTGTCTGTAAATTTTTATCTATGTGCAGTAATTTCATCCCTCAAACTTAAATGTTGAAATTTTTTCTCTAAAAACTTTTAAAGAGTCTATCTTGTGATCTTGTCATTCCTTCTATTTATTGTTAAATGTATTCCAAGCCATTCATTTTTATAGTAATGAGAAACTTTAGGGATGAAATTAGTACTTCTTTTAATTTGAGGGATTCAGTTGAACTTGAACCAAATTTCCAAGAACAAACAATATTTTTTGGCCAAGTTTAAGCATTACTAGCTTTTCCTTTTCCTTGGTCTTATCTTTCCTGAGAATCAAGTAGAGCCTAAAACATATAAATTCCACCTAAGAAATTGTTGATCCTTTGCATGCAGGGCTAGCAGTGGTTTTTGTAATGACCCTCACATCGTGCTTCCTAGTTGTAGTCATGATCATGATATGGGAAACCCACATACTTCCCATAATTTCCTACATTCTTATCATTGGCACTGTTGAGCTTATATTTTTTAGTTCAGTCCTCTACAAATTTGTCCGAGGATATCTTCCCCTAGCCTTTGCAGCGGTACTAATGATTGTAATGTATGTTTGGAACAATGTGTTCCGAAAAAAGTATTATTATGAGCTTGAGAACAAAATTTCTCCAGAGAAGTTAAAGGAAATAGTTGCAACCACAGACTTTTATCAAATACTTGGGCTTGCCTTGTTCTACTCAGAGCTTGTTCAGGGTATCCCACCAATCTTCAAGCACTATATAGAAAATGTGCCCGCATTTCACTTAATCCTCATTTTTGTCTCCATCAAATCACTGCCTATAAACAAGGTTCCGGTAAAAGAGCGTTTTCTTTTTCGTCGAGTAAAGCCTAGAGAGCTTAATGTGTTTCACTGTGTTGTGAGTTATGGAGATATAGATGTGCAGAACGACTCAGAGCCCTTTGAGAAGGTTTTGATAGAAAGATTGAAAGAGTTTATTAGTGATGACTTTAGGTTGTCCCAAAGAATGCTGAGTAATGCTAAAAAGGAAGGAGATGTACTGGATGGTTGGTTGGAAAAGGAAAAGAGTGGAAGTGGAGATGTGAGGGAATTTGAAGAAGATAAAGGACAAGAGGTTATAGAGAAAGAGATTGAGGCTGTAGCCAAGGCATGGCATGCTGGTATTGTCCACTTGATGGGTGAGACTGAAGTGGTTGCTAGTGAAGGAGCCAGTATGGGAAAGAGAATTATGATAAATTATGCTTACAACTTCTTGATGAGAAATCTAAGAGAAAGTAAGGAAGTGGTTGATATTCCTCACGAGCGTATGCTGCAAGTGGGTATGACTTATGAGCTTTAAAGAATAATTTGCAAGAAAGATAGACAAATAAAAAAAGTATTTCAATTTGTAGAAAAATGTAATAAGAGAAAGATCATGGTACGTGTGGAAAATGGAACATATAGCAGGGTTTGTTGCTAATACGTGTAAAATCTTTCAACGTATAAGTTTCATTGATCATGCTCGTGTGATAACTCTTCTATTGGTATTTCAACTAGTAGATTTCCTTTGAGCTCTCTATGTTTTGTTGGCATTTCAACTAGATGTTCGATGTCCAAAATGAGTTTTAGCTCAAGTTCATTATAGTTGCTTCTGCTATGAGCCTTATAGCGCAGTGGCATTCATTAATCTTCTTTATAAGCAGAAATAGAATTCAAAATCCTTGATGTAAGAAGAAAAAGAGATAAGGTACACATATTCTATCATAAAAATAGGAGAGAAGTGGGGAATTTAAATTCAACAGTCTAAACCCATTAAGTGCGTATCCAACTTACTCGTAAAAAATAATAATCATTTGCTCTTTTGGACGACCGTTTACTTTCGGCTCAAAACTTATAAAAGTGACAATCTTCCGTGGATTAGTGCTTATTTATAAACACTCTTCATTGAAATAAGACAGGAGCAACCAAGCAAGAGGAGTGCAATCATCAGAACACCAGGGATTTTCAAAATGTTGTGGATATGTGACTCAGACATGGAAGAATCTAACAGCCTCCTGGTTGCCATCATGGTCGCAACAAGCGAATTGGTGTTTTATCTTAAATTAAAGGCTTTAGTAGTTGTAATTCCTGCTTATAATGGGAATCGACTAATCAACAAAAGATAAAGTGGTCAAATTTGGTAATAAGAAATATAAATGAAAGTTTGATACAAAATATGAATGACATAGATGTATATATTTTGGCCTTAAAAGAAGGAAATTATCCCGGAAGAGCAAAGAATAAAACATAAATTAATCTCTAAGCCATTACAAAAAGCAGCCCTTTTCTCTGACCTCATTTACCTGTAAATTCTTGTCGTCCAGGTTAACTTGGCACCATAATGAGCATTCATCTATAGACTTATTGTCATACAGGTTAACTCAGCACCATTATAAACAATAAACAATAGAAAAACACTGACAAAAAGTCTGATCAATTCTCATTGACCAAATATAATTGAGGAGCTACAAAATTGGGATGATTGTTTCCTTTACTATCAGCAAAAACTCTCCAGTGCCCTTGTATATCTCTAGTGTGGTTTTGGTACATACCCATCAACTGCAAAGTTTCGGGTGGCGGCGGGAATAGCTAAGCGAATTCCATCAAGTTCAGGTTTTGCAATCACTTGACAACCCAAGCGAGATCTGCAACATCCCAAACGTGAAATTAGATCTAACTGCCCAAAAAGGGAAGAAGAAAAAAAAAAATCTAGACTGAAGGTAAAGAAAAATTCTCATAGCAAGTTCATGCAAACGGAACCAACGTTTCTGTAAGCCCAAAGGCCAGATCCAACATATCGTTTTCCTCATCAGCAGGGTCTTCTAACTTATTGTAATACTCCATGTCCTACCATAAAATTCATTAGTTAGCCCCTCAAATTTGAGCTTAATATAATGTTTGACCTAACACAGATTAAAGTCCAAAAGGATGATTGTTTAGAACATATAGCCAAAACATACCATCACAATCACATGACATGTTGAACAGGCAAGTGAGCCTTCACATGCTCCTGAAATGACATTAAAAACAGAGCATTAAATTTTGTAACAATGATCGAAGAAATACAAACTCATTGACATGGAAATTATTCATCCATTGATCTTGTACTATGGAAAGTAAAAACTTCAGCCCAGAAAGAAACACAAAGAGAAAGAGAGGTAGGGGTTGGAGGCAAGGGGAAGTCCCATGTTATAGTTTAAACAAGGTACATCTAGTAAGTACTCGATAACTATTAACTGTCAGCATGTCCTTCAAAGTTCACCAACTGTTCTGAAGATGCCCAAGTTATAAGAAATTACTTTCATTAAAACCTAGGAGAACAAAATTAGACAAATGTAATGATGCAAAACGCTGAACTAAATAAGTATCAGAATCCTTGCCTTCAAGCTCTATATCATTTTCATGAGCAGCTTCCAACATAGACATTCCAATCGGGACCTTAATGTGCTGCTCCTCTCCATCCTTGTCAACAAATGTGACAGATATCCTGCAAATTAAAGCATCCAGGTAAGAAATGTAAACCTGAAGTGGAGGAAAGGTTGAGGATAGAGCAACAATGTCTCATAGGATGCTGAATGCGTTATACTTATAGACACCAATAGCATAGACTATCAATTAGAATACTCATCCTCATAATGGTTGACACTTGACAGCATAACATGCACATAAACATATACTTTGCTCTTAATATAAAGACACCCAACAAAAGATCAGGGGACATCATATATGCTACTAGGACTGTTGCTTATCTAATTCCCTCCTCTCCCTGCATAAGTGGAGCTACCTTTTCTCCTTTACTGGGTATTTTTCTATCCTATCATAATACCCTTTCCCTTAACAATAGTCAACCTGATAAGCTGAGTTGGAACGAGTCCATAAGTAGTAGGCCACAAGAATAATTCTAGAAACATCTGGAGCTATGCAAACAAGCCAAATCATGTGAGAAACTCCGGCACAGTACCCATGCTACAACTAGAATTACCTATGTTGGCTGCAAGCCAAAGTATTAATTTAATAATTCTTCACACATACAGATGCATCCAACACAGGCCATAGCTTGCCCAGAGTAGTGCTACATGAAAAAAAAAAAAAAAGGCTTTTCTTTGGAATAACTGATGCTGCTACTTTGCATAAGCTGTGTTTGTAGATCTATATCATCTTCACTCTTTCAGGGTCATATGGCGCTAAATTAATCAGCAGGGGTGTATAATACAAGTGACAATTATAAATTCCATGTTCTTACAATCCATATAAACAAAAAGAACTTACGTTTCTTCCTTTTCACTCCCTTCCTCTGATGCATTGGCAGTAGTAGTGGTAGAAAAATTATGATGCTTCAGAAATATGGAACCCTGGAACACCTTGGTTTCTGTCTGTCGTTCGAACTGTTTTGAAAAATAAGGAAATCATGCAAGTTTCAATAAGAATAATGAGTAAAAAAAATCTCATCTAAATTCTAAAGAACCTCATAACTTCACTAGTTTTTCAACAACCATCTCAACCCATGTATAACATGCACAATTATAGATTTATGTACTATTCTCATATATTGCTTAAAATTTCCAATTTATTCAGCACATTCTAACATTTCCATACAATTTTATTATGCAATTTTGTAATTTCAAACCTGAATCTTTACCAAAAATATACTGCAGAGGATTGCTAAATCTTGTCATTTAACTGGATTCATAGATTTGTCACTACTTTTCCAGAGTAATTCAAACACTAGATTACTCACTCAGCCAAATCTTAAATTTGAAAATTTGATTCACAGACAAGACTTTCAATCCTTTACAAAGAAAACTCTAGGATTGATCTAGTTTCCTGGAAAAAAAAGGGAAAGAGACTATCTAGTTAAAAATGATATCTAAGGCTGCATTTGTTTCACCTAAAAATATTTGCTGGTAAATAATTTCCCCTAATTTCAGGTGTTTGGTGCAACTGAAAATTCTGGTCAACCGTCAACCTGAATAATTTGGGGCATTTTGGTGTAAAATGGTTTAAGCCTCTATTTTCAGGCATAACACTTTACACCTCACACAAATGACAAAACTCATCAGCCCCAACCTCCACCCCCCGCCCAAGCACCCTTTCTTGTTGCCACTGATCTCGCCTCAACCACTTTGTGGCCGCTGATCCCACCCACCCACCTTGCTGCCGCCAATCTCATTCCAACTGGGTGTTCTTACCTATCTGTATGCAACAAAGCCTTCCCTTCCTACCAAGCCATTGGTGGCCACAAAGCCAGCCATCGTAAATCCTCCATCAAGCCCACCACCACCACCAATAAAACCAACCCATCAACTTCCTCAACCTCTAGTAGGACCCACGAGTGTTCCATCTGCCATAAGACCTTCCCAACTGGCCAAGCCTTAGGCGGCCACAAACACTGCCACTATGAAAGCAGCACTAGCAATAGCAACAGTAACAACAACACCAACACCATTATCACCAGCAGAAATGTCACTTTCTCAGGAGGCAGTAGCTCCAGCCAAAGCCACTGTGACTTTGACTTGAACCTGCCTTCCTTGCCTGACTTCTGGATCAACAAGAAAAGCACTACTATTCAGCTTTAGGTGAAAAAAGAGGTTGAGTCTCCTTTACCAACAAAGAAGTCATGTTTGTTCTTGATGAGTCAGGAAGATAATGGTTCCTTAACAAGAATGATTTCTAGATGAAATCAACCACAATGCTTCATTGGATTTTTTTTTTTAGGTTTTTGATTGTTTTAGGCTTTTTTTTTTTTTAAATGAATTGTTTCTGTACAGTGAATTTTTTAATTGTTTGTGAAACATTTAATATCTCAGTTCTGTTCATCATTTATTATTTCATTATTAAGTAAAACTAGGTTCTCAACTAGCTGCCATGTATATCTCTTCCTTGTTAGACATCTACTTGGGGGGAGAGGGAAGGCTTATTCAGGTGAACCATCCTCCCTGGTATTCAATACAGGGCAAAGAAGAGGGGTTTAACTCTGCCAAGGCAAACTCTTTCCTTTTGTTTGATTTCTTGGAAGTCAACCTTCCCGTTCACTCCACCAAGAAAGGGCTAAGGCTCAGTGCAATCTGAAACGAATCCCGAAGACACTCTGCTCACTCTCCTTTATTGCGTAAAAGGCATAATTTGCAGCCAAATTTCCTTAACTTTTGATCATTTTGATTGTCCCAGCTAGGATAAAAGTCCCAGTCAAGATCAGGCGACTAGCTCTTCCGACTCTTTCTCACTTGCAGCTGTTAGTATTTTGGATTTTTTTTTGGGTTGGAATTTGTTTATTATATTATATCTGTTTGGGATTAGAGATAATGTGGGGAAGTAGTAGAAAATATGTTCCCTGAGCATTTTCCAGAAAATATTTTACAGTTAGAAAATATTTTCAGGTGAAACAAATGGAGCCTAAACATAAAACCAGAGGAGAAAGATTTCTACAATCAAGGTGATCCAAACACAAAGATAGAGACTTAAATCTTCCACAGGACAAAGCCATGGCATTGTAACCTAGATATGCGAGCAGATCCAAGTCTTTATACATACAAGTACAACTACAGACCTGTAGGCCTAAGTTACCATTAGAAGAAAAGCAAAGGGCATGAGGAATAATAAGCTCATTAAAAAAAATCCATAACAACCACCAGCCTTCCATATTGTATGAGAAAAAACAACAACATCTGATAAAGGTAGAAAAAGGAAAGAAGCAAATGATCAACTACACTCTTGCTTGCCCTTCTGACTTGACAGTTCAAATTCTAATGGGTATAAGAATCATTGATCACACCATTGTGTCCTCCAACTAAGTCATTATGTGGAGCCACAACTCGCTTCTGCTAATCAAGATAGATCCTAGAATATTCTATGATTAGCATTTGTTATGATGGCCTATCAAGGTATCAAGTACTTCAAGTACCTTTGTCTCAAACTCCATGGCCCATCATTTAGATTAAGCATCCAAGATTAATCAAAATGTGAACAATGAGAGCTTCGCTAATTACAAGAGAAGTGAATTCCACTCACATCTACAAGCAAAGTCCTTGTTCAGTTAATATCCATTTAGACCAGTGAATTTATGTATTATCATTCTTCAAGCACTTTGGTGAATGATTCTACTCCCACTTTATGATCACTCAAGCAAATGGAAAGCATAAAAACAATATTACCTAAAAAGCAACAGATAATGCAAAAACTAAAAGTAGAAAACTCATCCTTTGCAACGAGAATGGTGATACATACCCACGGTTGCAAATATTGGCCATAAGGCCTTTGTATATATCCTGCTCTAGTTATGGGTGTCAATTTCCCTGAAAAAAGTAAACATTCAGAATTAATGATAGTACGCATCTATGTCATGCATCGAGTAAAAACCACTTATAAGTTATAATCTCCAGTTATTCATGGTATATTGAATTGTAACTTTTTTTTTTAATTGGTACATTATACACACCCCGAGCTATGGACAGTGCCCAGGGAGTAAGGCTACCTACCAATCACCTCTCCTAGACCCCACAAAAACAAAAGCTTTGTGCTCTACCTATGACATTTTTTAAGTTTCACACACCCAATGGGTCTTAAACCCATAACTTCATCCTCCACTCAACACTTATAAAGATGTCATTTGAGTTAGAGCTCATCAAAAAGACCTTAGATTTGATTCTGAAACATATCGACTGTGTTTGCCAACAGCTTTTTCTTTTAACTTTTTAGCGTCCTTCCTTCAGTACATTTTTTAAAACCTCACTTTTTTTCTACATCCAACTATACATTTAACCAACTTTCGACAAATAAGCTTTCAGCAAAAAGCTGCATTGCATCCATACAGACACTCATTACAAGAAAACAAAACAAGCAAAAAATTCAAAAAACATAAATACAAAATGGGTTTTTATGAAAACGGATGTCATTTGAAATTGAAACAAAACTCATTGGTTTCATATATATATAGAGAGAGAGAGAGCTATACAGAAAGAAGGTTTATTATCCTGTAATGAAATTGGACACACCAAAAAAAAGTAATCATACCTCTTGAGAGTCCTCTGAGCATCAAAATTCCAGCTCTTGAAACTTTAGATACCAACATAATCACACTTCAACAAAAAAAAAAAAAACGCTGCCCCCAACTCTGAATAAGGAAATCAATGGAATAATAATGAAGATTCCAGTAATCATATAATACATCAAAGTAGTGACATAAATTTCAAATTTGGAAAAACAAAGCGCAATTAGGATTGTTATAGAACACAAAATTGAAGGGCAAGGATGTAATATTAAAAGGAACAAATGAATTCATTAGAGACAGAAAGAAAGAAAGAAAGAAGCACGACCAAAGTGTTAAGGAACGAAAGAGTACCTCTGAGGTTGTCTCTGGTAACAGAAACTGATAGCGGAGGTGTTGAAATTTGGATCCGAGTCCGAGTCGATCTGGGTATTATAATTTAGACCTCAGTTGGTTCGGCTGAGCTGAGAAAAGGAGGGCAGAAAGAATAGAAAATGGCTGGATCGGGTCGGGTCGGGTGAAAAGCCCTTGAATTTTATTACGATTTTTTTTTTTTTTTGAAATTATGGTTCAACCGGAAACCGGCACCAATCCGATTCGGTTGTTCAATAAAACCGAAATTTAAGAAAAAAGCAGGTTTACCCTCGATTCAACCGGAAAAACCAGAAACCGAAATGATTGAACCGGTTTTGCTAAATCAGGGATATCTAGAATTGCAGAAAAATCTAATTTTTTTTCGGATTTGAGGGACCACGAACACAATACACACAGTAATGCTTGAATTTCTTGAAGCAAGCTGCTTCTTAAAAAAGCTACGTTTTTTACAAACCGTGAGAGCCACATACACCTCCTCTTTTTTTTGTTTTTTCTTTTTTTTTAAGAATCAATGAAAGCCACATACTTTTGATATTCTTTTAACTCTTTACTGTCTTTTTTTCTTTTCTTTTTTTCATTTTAGGAGGTCTTTACTTTTAGTTTTATTACGGTACAAGTAAAACTGTAAAACTCCTTATTCTCAAAAATATAAATAAAAAAATAAATAAAGGTACCGTACAACTACTTGATAAAAGTAACTTGAATTTAGCTTTTTTCTTTTTCTTTTTCTTTTTTCCTTATGATAATTATGATTAGAAAGAAATAATAGTTTTAGTTAATTAAGTAAATTAATAATTTTTCTTTAATATGAATTTATATTATATATATAAATATATATAACTTTTTTTTTATGATTACAATTAAACATATGCGATGGTCGATTTTGAGAAAAGATAATTAAATCTAAATGAAAAGTGTCACTAAATGCTATGTTTTTAGGATGATTTTGTAATGTTAATATGTTTACATTTTGCTATTTTTATTTTTTAAATATAAGATGTGAAAACTCACATAAAATTTTTATATATTTTTTACCTACATATTATTAGTAATAAACTTATTATATTTTTATTTAAATAATTTAAAAATTATTAATTATTTATTTATAACATCATTAGTTCAACCATCAATCCGACTCCAGTTGAACCATAAAATCAAAAATCACTTCTCTTTTCAGTTCTTTGACTATTCCAGTTTGACCATTGGTTCGACCCTAATTTTAGGGTTTTATCGAATCGAATTGGTGCTTGGTTCCCAATTAAACCAATTCAATCGACCAATCCAATCCAATTTTTAAAATCATTGTTGGAATATACTAAATAGCTTAGGATCTATGCTTAGGTCAATCTAGCAACTAAACAAATACCAACCCAATTACTAATCCAATTTATATTATATGTACATGAGCGTCTAAATATATAAGTGTTATCTCAAAAGAATTCTTGAATCTAGTTAACCTAAATAAAGAGGCTAATAATTGTGTTCTCAATATTCTCACCAAATATGATTGTTATTTCAAAGAAGAACACACTAAAGACTGGTAAATAATCTAAACTTATTTCAAAGAAGAGTATTATCTAACTTTACTTTAGGCATTAGAAAGCTAACGGCCTATTATGCCCTCCTTACGGTCTTGCACCAAGAGTACACACTAATATGATTGCTATCTCAAACAAAATTTCATTTCACAACAAAAAGAACACACTAAAGACTATTAAATAATCTAAACTTATTTCAAAGAAGAGTATTATCTAACTTTAGGCTTTAGAAAGCTAATGGCCTATTATTCCCTCTTTACGGTTTTGCACCAAGGTTCTACCGTTCTACCCCCCACACTTACCTAGCATCAGAAGAAAACTTAGGCATCAAAGATATACAATTACAATCCATTGCATCAGAAATAATAATTGATTTCAAATATTAAGATATCATTTTAGATCTACCAAATAATAAATATATACCATAAAATGGAAATTAGTTGTTGCAAAGCAAAATGGATCTCCTAATGCCACTTTTTGGCCAAAAATTGATCAGATTATGATCTTACAAAAACTATATTTGAATATGGCGTATTTTAGAGGTTTTTTTATTATTATTATTCATTAGTCAGAGAAAGACAGATCTGAACCCTAAACACCTCTGTTAAAAATATTAAAAAATGTCAATTAAATTATAAGGCTCTTAAAATAATTTAGAAGTCTATAATAAAAGAAGAATCGAAGTTTTTTTTTTTTTTTTTTTTTTTTGACAAACAAGGGTGTCCGAACCTCTTTGAGTATCTAACTATTCTCTCAAATGTATTCGGTCCCCCGTTCCACACATATCAAGTTATTACAATGAGGAATCCCATAACGGTGACCCCAAGATGTTGGCAAAAGTTTTCAAATCTAGGATCACGTGAAGTATTAAAAACCAATAAACCAACCCCTTGAGATTTGAGGAATAAAGTTTTTAACAAAGTCTCTATGTTATGCCAATTTGGACCATGTATTGACCCCTTTTAATTAAACAAAAGCAAGACCAACTTGGTTATAAAATATTTTGAGATGAACTGGAAACTTTGTGATATATTTAGGGACAAGATATATAGTTTAGCAAAAAAATATTGAATCATAAGCATTGCTCTTGTTTTATAGAGAAAATTGGATAAGTTGTGTAGTAGTAATTGAGATCACTAGCATGTTGTTTAATCTAGCAACTCTTTTTTTTTTCTTATATTAAATGAATGGGTATAAAAATAGAAATTAATATACTGTAATATATATATATATATATATATATATATATATATATATATATATATATTAATAGCTAAAACTTAGAGAAAATCCAATTAGATTTTACAATTGAAGTCCAATTTTCCATCATATATTCTAAATTATTTATTTTTAGAGAAAATTTTATTTCTTAATTTTGAAGTCAAATGTGAGATCACACATCATAAATATCTATTCAAGTGAGTTATTATGTACAAAAACCAAAGAGTCTAGAATTTAAAAAAAAAAAAAAAAAAAAAAAAATTGACAATTTACATTTTCTACCTAATACTATTCTTACAAGACTTTTTAAAGAGTTAAAAAAAATATAAGCATGACTAGCAATAATATTTAAATTATATATATAAGAATTATATTGTGCATTTTAATATATATCTTTTAAGTATATCCATGCATATACATGAGATTACAAGCTAATAAATAAATAATGTGTTCACTTTATTACAATGTTTCATCTTTACTAATTTAGTTAAGAGATGCGTTAATGACTTCTTTTATAAAATTGAGAAAAGATGACTGTCTTATGTAATAGAGACATATCAATTTGTACATTTAAATAAACTATGTTTGTTATTCTTCAATTTTCTTTTCAATTAAATAAAAGAAATTTATATTCATTTCTTGTATTTTTATTTTTCCATCATTTCTACCAAATACATGCAAAATTAGTGCTCTACTCTTTGAGCTACATCCATATGTTGACAGGTTTACATCAATAAAATTAGTAAATGCTTATTAGTACCTAATAACACACTCTCTTGTGATTTATAAACATTTTTGTTGCTGCCTTGCTGGTAATAAAGGTACATCGGGAAGGTTTTTTTTTTCTTCTTTAAGTGTACATTATGAAGTATGATCTTACTCTTTAAATTGTATGCCTATGATCGATGGCATTTCTTGGAATATAACCCAATTTTACGAGAGAAATCATTTTTTTTACAACCACAATCCACCTTGTCAGAAGAACTTTATAGAAGCTGCAGTAGCATTATAGATACGTCTCTCTATTCCTCTTGGCACTCGAGCACTATTAAGGAAATTAATGTATTCATAAACATATATACAGATATTATTAGGTAACCTAACTTTGTACTATGCCTTTTTCTTTATTTTACTAGCTTGAAATGTAGGTTAATTGCCACAGTTTTTTCTTTATCTCTCTCCTTTTGTGTTGGTGTTCGGTATGATTAACATGTTCAAGTGGCTATCTATGATGCAGATTGCAGAAGCTTTGTAATGGCCAGTGCTTTGGTTGGCCTTTGGTCAACTAGGAATTATTATACGACTTCAAGCACTCAAAAGTTTCAAAACTTTTCTTCAGAAATCTCCAAAATTCAACCAAATTATGCAACATCAATTTCATCCCAAATTCATTGGGTGCTTGTGTGAATTCAAATTTAATTACCCACCAAGACTTCAATTACGGCCGAATTTGAACACTACCATGTTATCTAACATTTCTAACTAGAAACTAGAAAATGCTGAGCATCATTCAAAGGGTCTAAAATTCTTTTCCCTGTCTGGCTAGTAGAAAAATGTTGTCCAATTAATGGATCATTTTGTGTTTAGGCAATGAATAAAGTAACCACCATGGAGGATCAGGAAATAACTAAGGAGAAATCTACTCTGCGAGTCAACATGACCGAATAAATAAAGTGTATTGACCATTAACTTTTCTCTTGTTTCTTGGGGTCCCTGACTTGTAAAAAAGTCTATTGACTTCTTTCAAGATGTAACCTAGGAATCGAAAAAAGCTGTGTTATTCCTTTTTTATTTTTGTTAGGTAAATAGGGTGAATTGGGGGTTCAAACAGACACCAAACACTATATAAGGTGCTGATACCACTGAGCTTACCATTGGAACCCAAAAAATAAAAAACCTTTTTAACAAGTGCTTCAAAGACTAAAGTTAATGCAGATTTAATATCTCACTAAATTATATTTTTATATATTTTTAAAAAGGATCTTTTGGACAAACTTCAATGCACTTGTCCAGAATATATTCATTAGTTTGCACGCATAAATTTATTATAGTCGTATATATTTGATTTTTTTAATACTTGTATATATTTTGACTTGAACATATGGTATTAAACATAATTTAATAGAATATAAATGCACCTTTCTTAAAGCATTAATTCACAAGACCCTTTTAAAAAAATTGTTAACTAATGTCGTAAGGGCATATGTTAAAGAATAAGAAATATCGAATCCTAAATTGTAACTTGTAATGCACACCTTTTGAAAGAAAAAAATACAGCTGTCAATAAATCATTGTTTTACAAACACAAATTCAATTTAGTATAGTTGTAACTTGTATGTGCTTTTCTTGATGTATTTAATTATGAATATTTTGTTAGGATTTAAGTTGGCGAATTTCCTGACTTTGTAATATCAAGGCCCAGGATGATGTACTTTTCTTGATAAGATATTTACAAGTACTTGAATTTCTGCAAAGGGATGTTTCGTCGCACTGTCTCATATACACCAAGTTGGATTTGATATCCAAAATCAAAAGATAAATTAACACTGTGTGAAGTGTGACGTATAAACTATTAACTAATAAGGCCACTACTTATGATATGCAGTGCCTGTGTATTGGCCAACGTGGTGACCATATAGGCAGCAACTATCGCAAGCCATATGAAAATTATGCATACCTAGCCAATTAAGCAACCTAGCCAATGATTTTCTCATAGATAAATGATAATCGTGATATGCAAATCTAAACTCTTATTGGCCTTGTGCAGCATATCCCACTTATTTTTAAACCAGTATCTTGGAAATTACACTGCATAATTACCTGAATCCTTTAAGAGACAAATATTACTGGCCAATCTTCAATGCAACACACAAGCCCCACAACTATAGGCATATGTTAAGGTCTTCTACAACAAGCACTGACTGAAGCCATGCCATGTATGTCTGAATTATCCAAAAATAACCAGCCATATATGTATGGCACACTTTCATATCATTCATTAAAAATTAAAGTGCCAGCGACAACGTAATTGTTTAGCTGAATTGTGAAATGCATCAACTCTGGATCCAGCACGTGTCCGATCAGGTGCATTGGAACATTTTCTAGTCACGCCTTCCTGCTAGATGTCACATGGAGAACTCATCACTACCATGTGCTCTCTGTCACATTAAATGTTGATTGGTTCAGTGGCATGAAGTGCGGTTAACTTGTTTATTATGTTTAATCATTCACCAATAGTAACATTCCTACCGTGGAATTCCGAGGCACTGGCCAGTACAAATCTTAGATCCTTGTTAATTATTATAAAAGATACAAGGAATTCTAACATTTTTATGACTACAAAGTACAGCATTAAAATATAACTTGTTCAATGGCATCTATCTTTTTCGTTCATTGTTATTTTCCTGTATAAAAATTCGTATCTTTCTCTCATCTTTTGCAGTTATGATGACAAAGATAAAGCAGTAGAGTTTAATAGGACAGAAACCCTAGCTAGAAAGCCTAAAATTAGTTTTACTCTTGCATTCTCTCTTCCTTTTCCTCTATATGACAAAAAACCCATGTATAAAACTTCTAAAAAAGCTTGACATTTAAGACCTCCACACTCGTGGGAATATGTGGAAAAACTTCAGTACGGCCTATCCATCATGGGGTTATTAACGACAAACTGACAGTGGTCCTTAGATTCGGGGTGTTCAAAGTAAACCCTAGCTTTTGGTAAATACAGCTTTTGGTAAATACATATATCCTTTGGGGTAAACCTGGAATTAGCATTTCTTAACTATAGGAGTATTGGATGTTGATTCACTTAATTAAGCTAGGATGTTGACTAAACTTCTCTGCATTAGTTAGCATCTTTGTTGTTGATTACTTGGTCTAGATGACAGAAGCTATAGGTTATGTCCTTGTTCTACTTCTGGTCAGTATAATTTCCAATTCATTCAATGAATAGTATAACTGTTCAAGACAATTAAATCAAACCAAAATTGCAAAGATCAGAAATTGTGTTCCATCTTATTAAGTATCATCAATTAGACTGCATGATCAACCAGAAGAAAAGGAAAAAAAAAAAGGAATGAAATGAGATAACAATAAAATATTAATTACTGTTCTAAGATAAATGGTTAGTGCACCCCAAACATTTAATCACTCATGGAATCATAACCAATCCTAACCAGTTTGTTGAAAATCTGACTAATCTATTTAGAAGCCATAACCAATTCCAAATTTTGATATTAAGGCTTTGGTTATTACTATTGTGGAATCATATCATATCTAAATTATACCAGAAAGATGCAACTAGAGCATTTATAAACCTCAAAATCAAAAAGAGAATCATATCGATGACGATTTTACAAACAAAAGTGCCAAAGACCTTAATAATCTACCTTATATCAATCACAATTGAAATTTAATCCAATATGTCTTTCAATGTTCCAATTGTTGTTATTTGGGGCAAAATGGCCTAACATTTCTCCATGCATCGATCATGAACAACGCTCCTCTCAAATTATTCCATTCATCATAAAGATTCTTCTTAAGTTTTGATTAAGAACAAAATCATATGAAACAAATCAACAATTTCGAGTAAGCAATCCAACAAACCCTAAATCGTACATGTATTCCCAGATTACAAACTGATAAATATACTGTTGACATGTATATTTTCTTATAACATTTTCAGCATCAGTACTCATTATTTCAGGAAAAAAAAAAAAAAAAATGAGGATTAGCTTTATTCACATAATTCTTAAGCTAAAGTAGTGAATTAAAGACAACATCCAAGATTTAGTACCGCACACAAGTGGAAAAAAAGAAATTAAAAACCTAAAACCAACACTCTCAAACCCTCCCCTCCAACTATATGATCATGTATACAACATCATCATCACCATCAAAATCTTAATTAATACAAGACTAGAAATTATTACCATGCTTCATATATTTCAAAATCGCCTCGACAGAGAGCTATTACTCCTATCAATCACATTGAACTTCAAGGGAGTAGTTGGAACTGCAGCTTTCCTTGGTGCTTCAACTCCATAGTCTGATGTTTCAATATTCTTTTCTTCATTGTTGCTTCCCTTACTTTGCTGAGCTCTCTCTCCTTCCAACTCTCTATACCTTTGCAAATACCTTCTCAAAGGCTCAGCATAGTCATCAAAACCTAGAGTTGCCAAAGCCCAACAAATATCATCCCCATTCACTGTCTTGCGCTTCTCCTTATGACACTTGTCTGAAGCTTCTCCAGTAACAAAGCTTATGAACTCAGACACACATTCCTGCATGGTTTCTTTGGCTTCTTTGGAGATTTTTGCATTAGGAGGCAGGATCTGCTTCATGATCCGCCCCACATTAGCTATAGGTAGCAGCCGATCTTGCTCTTTAATGACACCATCTTCACCTGAGGAAGTACTAGCACCAGCAAAATGGTACTTAAACCCTTCCCTCTCTGAATTATTGCCCATGTTATCAACCATCTCTATAAAGAAGGGACTTTGATCCTGTCAAACACAGACACGTAATTCCCTCACTCTGCTTGCTATATAGAGGCATATGTGAATGTCAATGTGTATGTGCACCATATATGTAGATGGTAAAGGTTCCACCTCATGTGAAAGGTACTTTCCAAGTGTGTAAGTTTAATTATTTGGTTCTCTAAACTAAATAAAATATTTTACAACTTATTAGGAAGTGAGATTACTCTAAGGGCATCTCAATAATTTGAGCTTAAACCAAATATTCACAAGGTTATTTGGCACTCTAAACTAAATCCTACCACCCTTTTAATTAGAAATTTATTTATGATGGATTAATTTGAGGGCTACAACTTTTTAATATATATGAAGTGTTTTGGGATGTACCTTTTGGAGCTTGTTTTATTACTATTCTATTCAATTTATTTGATTTATGGTTAATTTTTTAAGGGGGAAAAAAAACACTTAGCACAGTTGTATTTTTTGCCAGCTTATTTTTTTTTTAAAGTCAAATAAACTAATTAAAATAAGTTTTCTGAACCAACTCTTAAATCGTTTCTCAAAGAGTGTTCCGAAAATACAGAAATTCTTAAAGATGCAAATCACATTTGATTGGACACTTTGCTAGCTTATATCTTTTTGAAGTCAAATAAACTAATGAAAATAAGTTTTCTCAACCAATTCTTAGATCGTTTCTTAAAGATGGTTCAAAAAATACTTTAAGTCTAAAATTTTCAAAGATGCAAATCACATTTGATTGGACACATTCATCAAAGTAAAGAGAAACATACATTTTGATCAAATGTGAGATTAGACATTTTGGTTCATGGGAATTCACGTTGTTTAATGGAATGGAGCATAGGTGCACATGCATTATACTTAGATTGTGGACAAGCAACCCTATGAAATAAACCCAAATTATTTGAAGTAACTAGTAAGATAGTTCTATGTAAAAATATAAAAAAATTAATGAAGGTATTGTTCATAAATAACTAAAAAGAAAGCATCTAATTGCAATTCTCCACACCTATATTTAATGTATGTGTATACGTATGGGTCTTGCCGTCTTGGGAGCAATCTACGTCATAAGGTCATTAAGAAAAGAGACCCAAACTTATCAATTATAGATGAACTGGTCCCCTACCCCCTTTCCCCGCCCAAATTTTGGTCCTAAATCTCTTCAATGTTCCCAATAAGTTTCAAATAAGTATGCTTAAAATAATGATGATCAATTTGAATCTGTGGATGATATATATGCACGTGTTGTGGTTACAGTCCAGATGCAACCAAACTAGGACCTAAAAAGAGGTGCTTAAATATAATTTAAAGACCCGTGTTGGATTATCTACTGCTTAGAGTTTAACATGAGATTATAGGTCTCTTTGGATACTATTTATTGTTGAAAACTGAAAATTGAAAATTAAAAACACTGTAGAAAAATAATTTTTAAATGTATAAATAGTACCATGAAACCCAGTTTTAAAGTTTTTTTTTGCTGAATAAAATATTTGTAGGTCCCGTAAACAATACAGAGGACTCACTAAAAATACAAAACACAACTGAAAATTCAGTTTCAACTCTATCCCAACATACGCTATATGTCACTCTAGACAACAGCAAATCATTTTAACTTCTTGTCAATATTTGTAATTGTCTTGGTCGGGTCCTTGAACTGTGGACTTTGTTTTATATAATGCCCATTAAGAACCAATTGCGATTTACATGTTACACTGTGCTGACATGTGGCTATTTGAATAGGAGCAAACTTTCTTATCTGGTTCAAATTTGTTTAGGGGTCATAATCTTGATCATTATGCTTGTTAAATCATCCCCCACACTCTATACTATGGATGTGACTTTGTTATTTGTTTTAAGGTAGGGTACTAAAGCGTCTATCCGAAGGTTTAATACTTTAATTTATCTATTGAAATTGTTGTTTTGTTTATGTACACCAACCGTGATTATTAGATGCTCATATGTTTAAGACAAATTATCATGATTTCGTAGAAGGAAGATTCATGAAAGGTACGATAGTAAAAAATAAAAAGAGATAGGTGAATTATTCGTTACCATTTTAATAAAAAAGTTTGATTGGTCGCTTAAAAAATTTATTAAGGGCTTAAAAGGAGATCAACAATGTTTAATTTTATTTTTAATTTATGAATTTATTTAATTACTCTAGACAAATCCAAAGCAAGAAACATGAAATACATTAGTGTTATTTAGTACTTATATATGTTGATGGGCATCACCTAAGCTATGATTTGATTGTGACATGGCCTTTGAACGGCAAAGCATGTGCAGTAAACGACAAGAACTACACTTGTTAAAAGGAAAAGTCATTTGTGATGGTTTAAATTAGGCTAATTAGCTAACCTAGTATATCTTTCTTTCTTTTTTAATAATCGCTAACCTAGTTTATCTTAACCGATGCACTTGCTTTCATTTATATCAATTGCCCTAAGGATAGGAGCATAGCTTAATTATTAATTTATTAGCCAAGACAGATGTAAAGTTGCCTAAATTAGTATCAAAGGCATGAGAAAACTCAATAATTTGAAGATCAAAAGCGACAATTAAGATGCTAAATTTGGCAATTCATATTATTATTTATGCAGAGAAGGGAAAGTGAATTTAAAAACCAATAAATAAACAGAAATTAAATAAGAGGCTGTCTTTCCTCCTCACAATATAGACAAAACTTGCATATACTTGCACAGTTGCACAAATGAAAACTGAACTTTTGATGCACTTTGTTTTTGGTTACCTAACTTTGTTGATATATCAAACTATCAAACAAATTCCTAGGCAAATAATCTATAATAAAAAATGATGAATAGTAAGAAAATCAGAAAAGATAGTGAACTAATATTCCTGAAATTTCATATAGACACCTTTACATATTCCCAACTTCACCCCCAAAAAATGGAATATATCCGGCCCATCTCCAATTTTATATTAAACCACATCTTGATATATGTTCCAAGATTATTGCTGGTCACCAAAAGTTGCATTAGCCAATCTTCTACATCTTACCGTAGCATGAAACCACTGTTTAGAGAACATGATATATGTGGTCCAATGTTCAGTAAATAAATGGAAAGTTTGTTCATCAGGTAGATGATGAACAAAAGTAGAGGAAAAACAATTAAAAAGACATAAGTATGGATCTCGTAACCTCCCTTTTAATGCTTTTGTCTACTTAAAGCAGGTTTATAGAGAACTTTGTTGATTTAAAAATCTAATTTGAGATGCTTTAACCTCATATATCCTATTTCAGCCTTAAGAGTTATGCTATATATATATATATATATATATATATAAGCTGAAAATGGTTTTTATTTTTTCCTTTTTCTTAGTCACAATCCTAATAATGATGCATTAACCAACAAAGTCTACCTGTGGTATCAATCATATGGGGCTGTTTAGCCCTTTCAAAAGAAAGATAGGTCACTCTTATAAATGGTGACGAATAATGTGCTGTGCCTTTGTGACTGGAATAATTAGAGATAATGTGATTCTGCCAAAGTTACCATATGGGGTTGACTTAATTTACGGATTCTCTCCAACACAACTATGGTAATAAAAAAAATTGTCAATTACCAAGTGGATGTGGGCACTTAGTCACTGAAAGAAACTTGAAAAAAAATCCTTAAGAACATTTTACATTCTGTTTCTTTTCTCTTTTGGAGCTCACCTTCCTACTTTTGTCAAGATTCCCTCTCCATCCCACTATTTCTTGCTCTAGTGGGCATCTCAGCTGGTCTATTGTAATCTTATGATCTAGGACTTTGGTAAAGTGGTTTTTTTTTTTTACCAATCCTTAAAAGCTAAGAGTAAATAATTGAAATCAACCTATAATATCTCATACATGTTTCACTTTTTTTCAGTGTTTTTTAACCCCTATTTAGCATAACAAAAGTAAATTTGCTTACTTTTATATTTCTATAGCAATTTACCTACTTTTTGAGTATACATCCTTTTTGTTATTTGTTATGCCACATTTTCATCTGAACAAATATTACTAGATGATGCATATTTTAGGGAGAAAATGTATATATATGAGAGTCTCCAAGTGATGATTTAATATAAGAAAGTGTTTGATACGTTTCATTCATCGTATAGACCTTTCAAATATTGATTTCTTAATGAGTAGGTATATATAGCTATGGTCAGATCATGTAGGGTCTATAACATTATTTATATCTCTTTAATTTACATTGTTTTTTCTACAAATAATAAACTTGTCACTTGTCAGAATTCATCGAAAGATACAAGAGATGATACAAAAGTTAAACAATAATAAATCTTTCTTCCCAATAAGCCAAAGGTAGATTCTCATTCAAAATATCACTCTTCTCTAAATCCATACATGACCTAACTCTTTTTTCTTTTTTCTTTTTTCTTTTTTCTTTTTTCTTTTTTCTTTTTTGAGAAACATCCATACATGACCTAGCTAGAACTTAAAATATAACCAATTCAAAAAAAAAAAACACACACACACACACAATGATATTTCAATGGTACGATATATACCCCAAAAAATATATTCTACAACTCATTTGATGACCAATGTGATTATTGACGACCAATGGTATTTCAATGGTACAATATACGTGATTGAATTATTAATGTGATTTAATACGGATAACATTTTCAAAGAGTGGCCACTCTTCTAATATATTTTCAATTTCTTCCAAATATTTTGATATTATGAAAAATTATTCAATTCTTTCGGAGTAAAGCGATATGAGACCCCCTCCTTTTACATATGAATGTTGGTGGGTTTATAATGAGACTTATCATTCATGTGAGAAGAGAAAATACCGCGTCATTATACTTTGAAAGTATTAATAATTACTCTTGATATAACGCCTCCTCCCTCAAAGCCCTTGTTTTGTTGCTTGGCCAGAAACCATCCAGCACAACAATGAACTTTCTGTCAGTTCAAACAATGAAGGCAGCACAACAATAACATTCCGTTTCTGGATGAAGGCAGCATATATGTTATGCAGTGGACACTAAACCATATCTTCAGCAGCCAGGAGCATGACTTGGAAACTACAAGCAACAAAGCTAAACTGCAACTTCTGTCATATTAGCTAGGCCTAGAAGAACTCGTAAAAACGTGAAGGATTATGACGTTGTAAATGTATCACAATATCATGTACTTGCGTAAGATAAGCCTTTTTGATCTCTTGCCAGTCATCAAAAAGAGATGCTT
Source organism: Quercus agrifolia (assembly GCA_029955455.1). NCBI lineage: Eukaryota > Viridiplantae > Streptophyta > Magnoliopsida > Fagales > Fagaceae > Quercus > Quercus agrifolia. Next base: position 12,031,662 of record JARQAD010000012.1, on the reverse strand, counting down.
TGTGCCTTTCGGACCATTATTATGCAACTAAACTGAGAGAAAACTTGTACGGAGGCCCTTGGCTATGTTGGGCTAAGTTCTTTCTAAACTGTCCAATACTTTCCCTGGGCCTCATTTATTGCCCTCCTCAAATGGATTGGGATAGGGGCCTCTTATATTCTCCATTGGTTCATGAAAGTAAGGCTGGCTGTCACTTTAAAGATTTTACTTATTTTTTATTTTAAGTAATTTTATAAAATTTCCCCTTTTTTTCCATGAATTTATGTATACTATTTAGTATTTACCCATAATTTTTTTTATCGGAATTTACCCATAAATTTTATATAGAAACTAAAATCATTACTAGCATGTGTTAATTAATTGCATTGTTTCTAAAGCAATATCTAATGTGTTTTACTAGTGAGATATGGTAATTATCACCCGTTAAAGATTCTGCGTACGGTGGACTTGGGCTTAAGAAGAGTCCTCCACAAGAACCCTTAACAGGTGTATGTGCCACTAAATATCCCCCTCAACATCCTATAAAAAATTTTAAAAAAAGCTACTAGGTTTTTTTTCTTCTTCCTGAAGCTTAAAAGGTGTATGTATGTGCCAAAATGGTAAATTGATACACTTCTAGGCTTCTTTTGGTATACCATGTAGGACAACTTCTCTGTTTTATTTTCTACTAATGAAAAAGCATGGTGCATTTGTTGGCTACTCATAATTAATCATTTTTTCCAAGTATATGTGATATAATTTCTCAACGAATGTAAAAATATTGTCACCAAAAAAATTGCATGTAACTAGGTTAGGTTTTCGTAATTTCTATTTTTTTAACTAATTTAAGGGAATTTCCTCCAAATTACTCTATAAAAGTCTTATATAGTAATTCTTTTTCTTTCTTTTTTTTTAAAAAAAAATATGTTGTAATTCATATATACAAGTGTACTTTTTAATAGCGTCACCAATTAAAAAATAACCTGACCTAGTCTATGTAATAGATAACAAAAAAAAAAAAAATCACATAAATTAATAGATCATATAATAGAAAACACATCCTAATGGTTTTTTTTTTTTTTTTTCTTAAGGATCCTGAATATCCATCTAAGGATTCGGGAAAAAACATAAAATAATATCCTTTGTTCTTCTTCTGCACTAAAATTTGGAAGATGTGAAAATAAATGGTACGTGGCATTCAGCTACTCATAAATACAGATCTCTTCCTCTCTCTTTCTCTCTGTGTATGTATGTATATATATATATATATATATATATATATATATATATATGAAGAGGATAAAATATGAAATAAGGCTTGGCGAGCCCAATAGGCCCATTGGCGAGCTCGTTAGGCCTGTGTCCGCAAGCCCAAAGGAGGTAGAGCCCATCCTTCGCGTGGGCCCCTGACAGGACGAAGGCCCAGACTTGCCCACTACATTTCAAGAAACTTGCTCTACAAGGATGAGAAACTTGCTCTACAAGGATGGGAGGCTTGCTCTACAAGGATGAGAAACTTGCTCTGCAAAGATGGGAGGCTTGCTCTGCAAGGATGAAGCTTGCTCTACAAGGATGGGGGGCAGGACCTCACCACTATAAAAAGGCCCCAACACCCTCATAAAAAGGCCCCAACACCCTCATAAAAAGGTACGCGTAACTGGCTCCTCTCTAGCACTCTAGAGTTGTAAAAAGCATTTTCTGACTTAACCTTCGGAGGGTGTTTGGCCGGCTCCACACCGGTGCCCTTTGAAGGTGTTTCTGTATTGTTATCTCTTTCAGGCAACGGTTATTCGAGTACAAGGACCGTGCACCTCACTGGTGAACATTTCGGCATCATCAGTTGGCGCCGTCTGTGGGAAGTCGTGACAGCTTAAGCCATTGTCGCCTCCCGGACACAAGAGTTGCATGGTACTCACACGCTCGATGGCCAACACCAACGACGTTCAAGGCGACGAGCCGCCGAGGCCCACCGCATTAGAAAGACAGGTTCAGACCCTCGCGGCCGCAGTAGAACGCCTCACAAAACAGAATCACGACCTGGAGGAACAGTTGCGACAGAAGAACCCGGGACACAACGGTCAGGAGGAGAACCAGGGGGACAGCTCCGAAAGAAGGGGGCCTGAGAAGCAAGAGGGCGGTAATGAGCCCAGTAGAACGGAGAGGCGGAATTCGAGCATGCCCTCCCTCACGAATGCGACCCCACCGCCCATTCTCGCAGAGATGCAGGCGATGAAGGAGCAGATGGAGGTCATGATGAACGCCCTCAAGGGACGCGTCTCCAGCGACCTTGACGACTTAGTGAATAAGACGGACTCACCGTTCACCACACCAGTCAACTCCTGTCCCCTGCCACCGAAGTTCCGGATGCCGCAGGTTGAGAGCTACGACGAGATCAAGGACTCGTTAGATCATCTGGAAACCTTCAAGACCATGATGCACCTCCAGGGAGTACCGGACGAGGTCATGTGTAGGGCCTTCCCTACAACACTGAGGGGCGCAGCGAGAGTCTGGTTTAGCAAGTTGACGCCGAATTCGATTAGCACCTTCAAGGAGCTAAGCGCCCAATTCACCTCGCACTTCATCGGGGGACACAGGTACAAGAAGTCTACAGCATGCCTAATGAGCATCAGGCAGCGGGAGGATGAGACGCTGCGGTTATACATAACCCGTTTCAACAAGGAAGCTCTTTCCATTGATGAGGCTGACGACAAGATTCTGGTGGCAGCCTTCACGAATGGCCTGCGGAAGGGAAAATTCCTGTTCTCCCTGTACAAAAATGATCCGAAGACCATGTCTGAGGTACTCTACAGGGCCACGAAATACATGAATGCGGAGGATGCACTATCGGCCAGGGAAGACAAACCCAGGAAGAGAGAGAGACCGGAAGATGTCGGGCAAGACCACGGAAAGAAGAAACCAAGAACGGGAGACAGACGCGAGGATAAGCGTTCTAAACCCCCAGGAGGGAGATTCACGAGATTCACCCCTCTGAACGCTCCGCTAGACCAGGTGCTGATGCAGATCAAAGACGAGGGATCTCTGACGTTCCCAGGGAAGCTAAAGAGCGATCCAGCCAAGCGATCCAGGAACAAGTATTGTCGTTTCCACCGCGACCACGGTCACGATACCGCGGATTGCTACGATCTGAAACAGCAGATTGAGGCCCTCATCAGAGAAGGAAAACTGCAGAAGTTCGTCAGCAAGGATAGGACGGACGCTCATGCACGGGAACAGGCCCCCCGGCGGGAAAACGACCATCAGAAGCCCCCTATTGAGGACATAAGGATGATTATAGGGGGCACGACAGCGACGGGATCATCCAAGAAGACCCGGAAGACCTACCTTAGGATGGTCCAAAATGTGCAGACAACGGGTTCAGTACCCAAGATGGCACGGAGAGAAAGTCCGATTATTGGGTTCTCGGAGGACGATGCAAGACGCCTCTACCACCCGCACGATGACGCCCTCGTCGTCAGTTTAAGGGTAGGAGATTACAACGTACACCGGATGCTGGTCGACAACGGCAGCTTGGCAGACATCCTGTACTACCCAGCATTCCAACAGATGGGAATGAATAGAGCATGTCTAACACCAACGCATGCCCCGTTGGTCGGCTTTGGAGGAACAAGGATACTCCCGTTAGGAGCAATCACACTCTCAGTGACGGTCGGTGACTATCCGCAGCAGATCACTCAAGACGTGACCTTCTTAGTGGTCGACTGCTCATCCGCATACAACGGTATAATAGGGCGACCAACACTGAACTCTTGGAAAGCAGCGACCTCAACATACCACCTGATGATCAAGTTCCCTACTGAGTACGGAATTGGAGAATTGCGAGGAGATCAGGTGGCCGCCCGGGAATGCTACGTCGCCATGCTGGAAATGGAGGATCACCAGCAGACCTTGTGCATTGGCGAGCAGCGGACCGTCGCAGAGCCGGTAGAAGAGTTGGAAGAAGTCGCGCTCAATGAATCGAGACCCGGACGGACGACCAGAATGGGCACCCTGGCCAGCCAGACGGTGAGGCAAGACTTGGCAAACTTCCTAAAGAGGAATCTGGACATATTCGCGTGGAGCCACGAAGATATGCCAGGAATCGATCCGTCAGTGATAGTCCATAGGCTGCATGTCAACCCGGACTCCCCCCCAGTCCGGCAAAAGAAGCGGTTGTTCGCGCAGGAACGGGACAAAGCGGTGGCGGAAGAAGTTAGAAAACTGCTGGAGGCGGGGTTTATCCGAAAAGTCTACTACCCCAACTGGCTAGCAAATGTGGTCATGGTGAGAAAGAACAGCGGAAAGTGGAGAATGTGCGTTGACTTCACGGACCTTAACAAGGCGTGCCCTAAAGACAGCTATCCGCTCCCAAGGATAGACACTCTGGTAGACTCGACGGCCAGGCACGAGCTCTTGAGTTTCATGGACGCCTTCTCAGGCTATAACCAGATTAAAATGGAGGAGGAGGATCAGGAGAAGACCTCTTTTGTAACTAGCCAAGGACTTTTCTGCTACAAGGTGATGTCATTCGGACTCAAGAACGCGGGGGCTACATATCAAAGGTTGATGAACAGGATGTTCGCGCACCACCTCGGCAGGAATGTACAAGTCTATGTCGACGACATGTTGGTCAAGAGCGTGCGCGAGAACGACCATCTCAGAGACCTTCAGGAGACGTTCGACACCCTTCGGTCGTACAACATGAAGCTGAATCCAAGCAAGTGTGTGTTCGGGGTTACGGCCGGGAAATTCTTGGGATTCATGGTGTCCCAAAGGGGTATAGAAGTCAACCCAAAGAAAGTGCGAGCCATAATGGAGTTAGAGCCCCCAAAGACAGTGAAGGCAGTTCAGAGCTTGAACGGAAAAGTTGCGGCCCTGAACAGATTCGTCTCCAAAGCGACAGACAAGTGCTTGCCTTTCTTCCGAGTACTGAAGAAATCATTCGAGTGGACGGACGAATGTCAGAAAGCATTCGAGGACTTGAAGAAGTACCTGTCGTCCCCACCACTACTCAGCCCGTCCGTACCAGGAGAAGAGCTGTACCTCTACATTGCGGTCTCGCAAGCAGCCGTTAGCGCGGCATTAGTACGGGATGACGGATGCTCCCAACGACCAGTCTATTTCGTGAGCAGGGCATTTCGAGGAGCAGAAGAAAAGTATCCCCGGATGGAGAAATTGGCCCTTGCCCTCATAACCGCCGCGCGGAAACTCAAACCCTATTTCCAAGCTCATGTAATCGTGGTTTTGACGGACCAACCTCTGAAGAAAGCAATGAGCAGCCCCGAGGCGGCAAGAAGAATGGCCTTGTGGGCAATTGAGCTGAACGAATTCGACGTACGGTACCGTCCACGAACTTCGATGAAGGGGCAAGTAGTGGCAGACTTCATAGCCGAGTACACACAGCCAGATGACGAGGGGGCCGAAGAACAGAAGCTCTGGATTATCCACACGGACGGGTCGTCGAATCAGAACGCAGGAGGAGCCGGCGTAGTTATACGGACACCAGAAGGGGATAAGGTCGAGTGTATGATAAGACTAGACTTCCCTACGACCAACAACGAGGCAGAGTACGAAGCCTTGGTAGCTGGCTTGGATCTCGCAAGGGCCGCGGGCGCCAGAAACATGATCATACATTGTGACTCCCAGGTGATAACAAGTCAGATCAATGGCGATTTTGAGTGTAGGAACGAGAGGATGAAGAAGTACCTGGAAGAAGTGAAAGGTCGAATCGTCGGTCTCGAGGTCAAATTCGTTCAGATCCCAAGGGAGGAGAACGAGTGCGCCGACCGTTTGGCAAAAGCAGCCTCCACAGAATTCATGAATGCGCCCAAACAGGTATTATCCTTTGTTCAAACTTGCTCGATTATTGACGACGGGGGGAAGATACAGGAGATAGATGTTGAAGAGGATTGGACAACACCCCTGAAAGAATACCTAGGGTCGGGCTCTCTGCCGGACGAAAAGGATGCTGCAAGAAGATTGAAGGTCCGGGCCTCGCGATTCGTACTGATCAAAGACACCTTGTACAAAAGAGGTTTCTCTCGACCTCACCTAAGGTGTCTAAGCCGCGGCGAAGCAGATTATGTGATGAGGGAAGTCCACGAGGGGATTTGCGGGAACCACTCTAGAGCACGGTCTCTGGTGCACAAACTTATCCGAGCCGGATACTACTGGCCCACAATGCTCAGGGACGCCCAATCATATGTGAAGGCTTGTGATAAGTGCCAGAGGTTCAGTAATCTGATCAGACGACCATCAGAAGAACTCTCACCCATGACGGCCCCTTGGCCGTTCGCGCAATGGGGGTTAGACATCATGGGCCCTTTCCCAACTGCTCTAAGGCAGCTAAAGTTCCTGGTAGTCGGTATCGACTACTTCACGAAGTGGGTCGAAGCGGAACCCGTCACCACTATTACAGAGAAGAACATCCGTGCCTTCGTATGGAAAAACATCGTATGCAGGTACGGGATCCCGAGGGTGCTTGTCTCTGACAATGGAAAACAGTTCGACAACAGCGCATTCAAGAGTTTCTGCTCAGAGCTAGGCATTCGGAATCATTACTCCTCACCAGCACACCCGCAGGCAAACGAACAGGTAGAAGTCACAAACAAGACATTACTAAAGATCATCAAGACCCGGCTCGACGGGGCAAAGGGTATTTGGCCAGACGAGCTGCCAAGCGTCCTGTGGGCATATCGGACGACTGCAAGGACACCCACTGGGGAGACCCCGTTCCGACTTGCATACGGAGCCGATGCAGTCATCCCAGCAGAAATCGGCCTCACCAGCTATCGCGTACAGAGCTACACGGAGGACAAAAACGAAGAAGCTATGCGCCTTCAGCTTGACTTGGTGGACGAGGTCCGGGCAATAGCTGAACAGAGATTGGCACGATACCAGAACCTCATGTCAAAGAACTACGACTCAAAGGTAAGGCACAGAGATTTCCAGATCGGCGACCTGGTGCTGCGAAAGGTCATGGGGGCTACTAAAGATCCTACTCAGGGAAAGCTCGGACCAAATTGGGAAGGACCGTATAGAATCACATCATGGCATAGGAAGGGCACGTACCACCTCGAGACCATGGACGGAAGAAAGCTCCAGCATCCATGGAATTCGGAGCACCTTCGGAGATACTACCAGTAGAAGTCAAGTTTAAACCCCCCGATGTATATTTACTAGACTTCGATTATTCTGAAGCTGTCTGTTAACTACTTTTGGTCCCTTTTTTCTTTAGTACCTTTGTTGGCCCAAGAAGGGGCAGATATTTTCTTCTACAGATTCTAATTTAATGAAGGAACATTCAGAACCTCGCTGTGTAAATCTTACTACTGAAAGACTACTATCGCTAAGTGAACGGACCCCACCATGGGTTAAAAGTTTACAAGTTCACAAAGTGAACGGACCCCACCATGGGTTAAAATATACAAGTTCACAAAGTGAACGGACCCCACCATGGGTTAAAATATATAAGTTCACAAAGTGAACGGACCCCACCATGGGTTAAAAGTTTACAAGTTCACAAAGTGAACGGACCCCACCATGGGTTAAAATATACAAGTTCACGAAATGAACGGACCCCACCATGGGTTAAAAATATACAAGTTCACGAAATGAACGGACCCCACCATGGGTTAAAAATATACAAGTTCACAAAGTGAACGGACCCCACCATGGGTTAAAACATACAAGTTCACGAAGTGAACGGACCCCACCATGGGTTAAAAATATACAAGTTCACAAAGTGAACGGACCCCACCATGGGTTAATATTTTATACGAATCCTGAAAAAGGACGAACGCCATCATGGGTTAGAATTATACAAGTTCACGAGGTAGACGGACCCAACCAGGGCCGAACTTATACGAATCCAAAAAATGGACGGACCCAAACAGTTCGTGAAATTATGCAGTCCATCCCGTAGGCAGCCATCAGGGGTCACAACCACTTTCAAAGGAGTGAACGGACCCTACTGAGGTCGTAAAATATATAAAGGCCCAAGACGTGGACGGAGCAAATTAAGCAAGAATTTAACGTCAAGACGGAGCACACATCAACATTGTCAGTGCGATATTAAAAGAAACATTTAAATAAATAAGTTTAAATGTCAGATACAAATGATATAAAATAGCCCTACATACGACGGGCAAAAATCCAAGGAGTTTGGAATATAATTAAATCAAAACAGTGAACAGCTACACATCAGGAGCGACGGGGTCTTTGGGTTCTGGAGTCTTTATTTCTTCAGCTTGAAGCTCAGGGACGACAGTGACGGGCCTTTCCTCTGCGAAAAGGTCGGCTGTGTCATCAGAGGCGTCTGGCTGGACGGACATCCCCTCCGCGACGTTGATGTCGACGGCTGAGAAATCAAACTTAGGGTATAGAGTTTTGGCCTGACGGAGTGCATCCTCAAAGCCGTCAGTGTATGAAGTTCCAAGCTCCGTCAAGAGAGCGTCAGAATCACGATACTCTTGGACGGCCTTCTCTTTGGCTAGACGAAGCTCGTCCTCCTTATCCTCCAGGACGGCTTTGAGTTCCTCCACCGTCCTCTGGTACTCGTCCCTTGCCTCTTCCGCCAGCTTGAGTTTTTTCTCCGTCACCACCTTCCAGTTTTTGAGCTCGAGCAGCTCCTCTTCAGCCAGCCTGGCTTGGTCACGGACCCTCTCCAACGCCATCTCATTGCGAAGAGCCCGGTCCATCAGACCCTTCGTCATAAGCATCGCCTGACGACCAAATTAGACTGTCAAAAATGATAGCAATGGAAAATGAAAGATGAGTGGTGACGGATCCTTACCTGGGCAATGTTGAAGAGGCCCGTCTCCCCCATGGCCTCCGTCGAGTGGTTCCCCAGGTCCTCGTAGTCCTCGCTCCCAATGATGGAAGAGATCTTCCCCAAAGCATATTTTGGATCTTCACGGAGCAGGACGGGCGGTTTCTTCTGACTGCCCAAAGGAGGAACCATCAGACCTTTGCCAGCTCCAGGCTTGGCCGGGATCACCGTCTTCTTTCCCTCCGCCATAAGGCCTATGACGGGCTCCGTCGAAACTCTCTGTTTCCTGGGTGCACGGTCGACCTTGGGCATCGGTCTCTTCGCCGGGGGCCTACTCGAGCCCGTCCCCATCGCCCCCAAGTCCGTCTCCTTGTTCTTGGCGGCTTTACTTTTGATGGCAGCCATCCTCTTCGCGTCGTCCATCTCTGTAGAAACAAGGGTAGACGGGTAAAACTCAAATCGAATGAACAAAAGAAAAAAGAGGTGACGGACTTACGCTGACGGGTGCGTTCCTCGTACTTTATCGCCGCGGCTGTAGGCTCCGGTCCATCGCAATACCAGTGGACGGTATTGAGGTTAACAAGCTTCGCCCAAGTCCGTTCCTCTGGCTTCGTCTTCGAAAAAATCTTTTCCAAAAAATGAAACTCCTCTAGATCCACCTGTGGACGCCGTCGCACTGAAAAATCAAAGACGGAAATGTTCAGGACGGTCATTAAAAAGTCAAAAAATTATTACCTCCATGACACAACGAACTGGACTATACCAGACAGGTCCAAGATCCCCCATGTGCTGTCGACGGGCATGAAGTCCGTCTCCCCCGAGTGACACATCCAACCGTCACCTTCCAGGAAGAAATAACGACTCTTCCAGTCACGATTGGAGTCCGGGGTTTCGTATATGACTTTTAAGACGGACTTCCTAGGGACGAAGCTGTACATCCCCCTCGACTTGTCTATCTCGTCTGGACGGTAGCAGTGGAGGAACTCCCGTACCGTCAGCGATCTGGAACCATTAGACATGGCTCCGTACAGGACCTCCATTGCAACGAAAACCCTTCATGCGTTGGGGGATATCTGGCTGACGGACAGACCTAAGTGACGGAGTAGTTGCCGTTTTAACCGGTTTAAGGGGAATCTAAGTCCGGCCTTCAGTGCTTGTTCGTACACCCCTAGGTCATCCACTCCGTCATAATAACACTTCTCGGATGTGTAGGGTAGACGGATTGGGATGTGATCGGGTATTTGGTAGTTTGCCCTAATTGTTTTGAAGTGGACCTCCTTAATTGTGGACACAAATTTGTGCACCGTCCACTCAGGCAGCATGACGAACTCCCTAAGTCCGTCAGCCCCAACAACGGATCTAGGTCCACCACCGTCGTCAGAACCTTCCTCTGGTTCGGCCGACTCCGTATCCTCATTTGTTGAGGACGGTGAAGTGGCAGACGAATTCCTCTCGATCAGTTCGTCCGGATCTTTGTAACCAGACGGGTACAATTCCTCGTAACCCGCTCCATCACGGACGAAGGACTGGTTACTCGACGCACTAGACATTGCCTACAACGAAGTGACAAAGCCTAAGACGGACTGTCTAAAATTAAAAAAAAAAAAGAGGGAAGAGACGGATGCAAGGAGTTTAATGTTTCTACCATGACAATTATAAAAACTAGAGGTACATCGAGGGGAACGGATAGGATCACTTACCAAAGAAGGGAGCGAACGGGTTGATCTCGTTGCAGAAAGATGTGAACGGTTGAGCTCTGACAAGTGACGGACTCGCTCTGACAATGAAGTTTCTGCGCAAAGTAGAGAAATGAAGGAGAAGTGCAGGTTTTTATAGGTAGAGTGCACGGAAGACGAAGCGGCACTTCGATCCAAGACACGGACCAACCCACGAGTGACACGTGTCATCGCATTGAATGTCTCTGCAACCTGTCAGACCTCACGGACATGACGGCGTCTCCATCCGTCAACCCCCCTCCAAGGGTCCTCATCACCAACATCCGGGAAACCCTGACCGTTCATCTACGCCATCCGTCACCCCCATGAGTGCGGGCCATCATTATTGTTTGTTTTAACCGTCACCCCAATTGACCGTTTGCACGACGGCGACGGATCAAATGGGGTGAAGGGGGCAGCTGAAGAGGATAAAATATGAAATAAGGCTTGGCGAGCCCAATAGGCCCATTGGCGAGCTCGTTAGGCCCGTGTCCGCAAGCCCAAAGGAGGTAGAGTCCATCCTTCGCGTGGGCCCCTGACAGGACGAAGGCCCAGACTTGCCCACTACGTTTCAAGAAACTTGCTCTACAAGGATGAGAAACTTGCTCTACAAGGATGGGAGGCTTGCTCTACAAGGATGAGAAACTTGCTCTGCAAGGATGGGAGGCTTGCTCTGCAAGGATGAAGCTTGCTCTACAAGGATGGGGGGCAGGACCTCACCACTATAAAAAGGCCCCAACACCCTCATAAAAAGGTACGCGTAACTGGCTCCTCTCTAGCACTCTAGAGTTGTAAAAAGCATTTTCTGACTTAACCTTCGGAGGGTGTTTGGCCGGCTCCACACCGGTGCCCTTTGAAGGTGTTTCTGTATTGTTATCTCTTTCAGGCAACGGTTATTCGAGTACAAGGACCGTGCACCTCACTGGTGAACATTTCGGCATCATCAATATATATAGACATATTTAAGAATATACAGTTACTGTAGATATATAGATATGGAGGATGTAAGGATCATCCAGGGTCTGCAAGCAACCACATTGGGATGGCTAAAAAACAGTGGGTTTGGAAAACGCACGCTAGACAGGGGACCCCATGATCCAGATTCCAGATAGATCAAAGACCAAAGTGGATATTAGGTATTGCACTGCTCCAATCCAGTTAAACCATTGTTTACTATTTTCACCGTATAATATTAGTCTTAAATCTTAAGAAAGGATGTAACTGGAAGAAGAAAAAAAAAAGAAAAAGAAAAAGAAAGGTGTAGTCAGTAAAGGACTAGGTTCCATCTTTTGCTTTTCAAGGTTCTATTTATTTTGGTGTAAAATATTTTTCTCATTTTTGGGTATTTGGATAAGTCAAACCAAAATCATTTGTTGCAGCTGATAAGTATAAATAGTCTTTGGGGCTGAAAATGTACCAAAATACCATTAAAATCTCCAAAATTACCAAATGCTCCTAAAATATTTATTTACAATGGAAGTTAGTCTCACACACATAGTTAGTGCCCGTTTGGAAATTACTTATTTCTAGTATTATTTGCATAATGTGAAACAAAAAGTTAAAAATTAGCTCATATTTAAAATAATAAAATAAAAAAACTAAAAGTTAGATTATTTAAAACAAAATTAACACAAAAAGTAATGTAAGACCTACAAACAGTATATAAAATAAGAATAAATAAATAATCAACTTATAATCTAAAGTCACGCTTTCCCAAAATCATCAAAACACCCTCAAAAACCTCCAAAATGCCTTATATAACCTTCAAAACAATTTAAATACCTTTGAAACCTATAAAATAACAAAAATATTTTCAAAAACTTTTAAAATGACTAAAATACTTTTCAAACCTCTAAAGTGATAAAATACTCCTAAAATTTAAAAACTTACCGTAATGCTCACAAAACTACAAAATAACCAAAATACTACAAACTACCAACACTTTCAAAATAAGAAAATACATTCAAAACCTCCAATATAACTGAATAACTATAAACCACCAAAATGACAAATCACCCCTTCCACCAAATATTGAAATGACGAAAATAGCTCATGAAACCTTCAAAATGACCATGATATAAGTCTCGACTTTGTTGGATCAAATATTAAAAACCTTATTTGTAATTTTTTTATAATTACTTTTTTTTTTTGGTCGCAGGGCTAGCAATTTTTTAACCCATAATTTGGCTCGATGGATTTCTTTTTGTTAGACTTTGGAGATCCCAATCCATTAACTCTATCTCTTTTTGGACTCTTCAATGTTGATCTCTTTGATACAAATGGATAGGTTCCTCCTTGTCCGATGTTTATCCTCAATAAAATTATTATTACCTAAAAGAAAAAAAAAATCTTTAACTATTATTATTGGATCATGAGAATAAATATTAAAAAAAAATGTCAATTAACATGCCGATATAAGTACAAAGGACATGTTGGACGAGAATTTCAGTCCATTTTCTCAAAAGAATGACTTAAAATGAAACAAAATGATCCTTTACGTAACAAGAAAGTCACTCCCCGGTTTCTACATTTAACCAAACAAAACTCAACATTATTGCTACAGGTATGTGTTGCAATTTCATTGTACAACTTATTATTGCATTATTTTCTCAACAATAAAATAAAATTACTATTTCATCAAAAAAATTATCATTGTTACATGTTATAATTTGATTGTACAACTTATATTATATATACGTTAGCAGTACACACTAAAAATTTGACACTTCCATATTCTTTTGTTAAAATCAGAATAAGATATGTGATGAAATGGCCGCCAAAATAATTAATGGTACGAATTTGGCTATTTTGAGGGTTTATAAAAATTATATTTGGCTTCCAAAATGAAAAATTTACTCAACACTATTTTTGACTGTGAGCATGTAGTTATGACTTATGAGATATCAACAATTGTGTGTTTTATTATTTAGCATTTTCCTATTCAAATGATTGTGTTTAGATTTTTTTCTCCCCAATATTCAAAAACTTTACCTGTTTGGGATGATACTTTGACTATTTACTGTTTCGGATTTTTTTTATTTTTAGAAACTACTGTTTCGGAACTAAAATTAAAAATAGTTGACTTTAGAATATGGGTTTTATCCATTACTTGTTTCATTTTAAAAGAGAACTAATGTTTTTTTTTTTTTAAAGGAAAGAGAACTGATGTTCAAATCTTCTCTCTCCATCGTTGTAACTATTATTGAAAAAGAAAAAAAAACAACATTTGGGTGTTATGGTGTTGTCGAGCTCCAATAAAAAGATTATTTAGAGGTTTTGGGATGCAAAACTAAAGTACATTTTTTGTACTTAAAGTTTAGGATTATTTTCATTTTTTACTCTAATGAAAATTTATTGAAAAAATAAATTGTATTTAGAATTGCTCATAATATATAATTCTTAACTCCATTATTTTTATTGATAAATTTGAATCTAACATCTCTTCTGAAATAATTATTCTTTATTATCACTGTACCAAAACATTTCATTAATTTTTTTGAGCCCAAATTCTATTTTTTTTATTAATATACACATTAAAACTAAGATCACTTATTTGATCACAATGATCTTTATTAATTAATTTTTTAATAATTGAAACCCACATCAACTCCAAGTTTTGCAACCAACAGCTTATTGATATTATAAAAAATAAATAAAACCAAAATTCCAAAAAAGTCGCACAACAGAGAAAGAAAACACGTACAGAACGTGAGAGCAACATAGGCATTTTGGTAAAATTAAGAATCCATGAACGCCCACCTACGAACGCGTGTGGTCTCACTCTCATGGTCATTAATCAAACCGAATAAGAAAGAAGCGTAGTTAATCTCTTTTCCTTTCTCTCTTTTTGTCTCTCTGCTTTTCTTTTCTTTTCTTTTCTTTTTTTTTTCCTTCTTTCTTATTTAAACTCATTTTTCCTTTTTTTTTAATTCCTCTCTGTCTTTCTTCTTGGCAAGTCATTCACAATTCAACTTCTCGTGCCCATGAAAGCTCTCTCTACTCTCTGACACCAGGTAAAAAAAAATCTTAAAAATACTCTCTTTCTCTTTCTCTCTCTATATCTATATTTTTCTTTGTTTTCTTTGTTTTTAATGTTTTCATTACTTTTTTTTTTTTTTTTTTTTACAAAGTAGAAGTTGACAATCGAGGTCAATAAGAAAGACTCATTTACCCAAGTTCCATTTTTGCACGTGGGTTTCAACGTTCAAGGACCATGGAGGTTATCACTACTGTCACACATGTTTTCTTTCTTTCCCAATCATTTCTTGCATGCTTTTGCTTATGCTTTTATCCAATGTATTTCATGTATTTATCTTAGTACTTGGACACTTGGGCAGTGTTTATTATGTTGATTTTGAAGGGATTATTTGAGAATTATTACTAAACAATGAGAACTCGATGTTTGGTTGGTTTTATTTTTACTTCAATACTGTCAGTTAATTTGGTTGATATATAATGTGATGGTCGTATAGATAATTATATTATATACAGGAGTAGTTAGGTTTCTTTAATCTTGTATTCTTGTATTATTAATAGTGTTATTTTGATTATTGAATATGGGTGAAGTGTTGATGCTGGGTTTCGAAATGGACATAGATATGGTTATTTCTGTTGATAATTTTATTGCAATTTTTTTTTTTTTAATAGAGAATATGTAATCGTTATTTCTGTATTGGTGTTATGTAAAAATATCTACATTACATATGAGATTTAGCTGGGGTATTCCATCTGTTATAGATTAAGAATTATACTGGAATTTTTCTTGTTGATATTGTGTTCTATTATACCGCGATTTCTTGTAGATGTTGGGAATCGATTATTTTTAATATGGAGAAACTATCATTGGACAAATGGCATTAAATTAATCTTGTTCAATTATTTTGAAGTTTGAATTAGTAAATATTTTGTTTGATGAGCATATAACTTGGTCTATAGCATTTCAAGAGTTGCTAACACTAGTTAGAGGGATTGGTCCTATCCTCATAGATTCATGAGGAGCAAATGCAATGTATAGCAACCAAATTGTTGGGCCAAACCCCACAGTATCAATTTTATTGTACCAGAGCAACAATTCATCATGTATCATTTTTGAAAATGTAGTTACCTTCAAGATAGATGAACTAGCTCTTCTTTTTTAGTTATAGACTTTTAAAGCAGACGAGGTTAGAAAGTGCTTTTGTGTGTTCTACCTTAACAGGGTATCATATATAAGTTTTAATAAATAAATAGGCATATGGTGGACATTATATATATATATAAATGGTTTTGAGAAATAGAATTTATCTTTACATGGTTGGCATTTGAGTAATTTATAGTCCTGACTAAGGTATCTGTAACTGCCCAGTGCTAAAGGTTAGAACACAAAACATACTTGGAATAAAATTAGTGTATTTCCACCTTAATTAATTTGAAGTTATCATTTTCAAAGTGCTCAAACATGGTTTCTTACATTTCAATCGAATAATGAAATATTAGGATCTAAGATATTGGCTTTTTTTTTTTTTTTACAAATTAAAATTTCGTCTGACACAGAACTATACTTAATAGTATGTGATTCATGTACATTGTGATTTTCTCAATTCAATTTGTTCTGCCTTTCTTGCAGATGCTATGTATTTAGAAGGACACTAGTTTGGAAGGCATTGAAGACAAATCTGCTATGACAGAGTTATCACCTGTAGGTGATATTTTTGGAGAGCCACTTGAGCCTCCTCGCATTGGAGACCAGTATCAGGCAGAGATTCCCTCACTTATTGCAGAGTGTGATCGGTTGCAACTTATAAATGAACTGGCTGATTCAGAAGTTGTGGCGAGTCTGCAAAAGTCTTTTCCATTAGGACTACCCATTCCACTTATGTGGGAAAATTGTCAGTTTGAAAACTTCAATAGAACTGCAGATTGTGAAAACAGAAGAAATATCCAGATTACTTCAAACAATGAAGATTCAAAACTGGACATGGAATCTCTGGCTACAATTTTGGGCAATGGTAAATTTGTGGAAAATTTTTCAGTTCTTCAAACAACAGTTAAAAGTGATTGCATGGATCAGGAAGAGAGAGGTTTGTGTCCTCTTCCTGGCTCTGTTGGTGAATCTTGGAGGGATATTGAATGTGACAGTTTTCTCCTCGGTCTATATATCTTTGGGAAGAATCTTGTCCTTGTAAAGAGATTTGTTGAGAGTAAAAAGATGGAAGATATATTGTCTTTCTATTATGGAAAGTTTTATAGGTCTGATAGATATCACAGGTGGTCGGAATGCCAAAAGTTAAGAAGTAAACGATATATATGTGGGCAAAAGATATTTACAGGTTGGAGGCAACAGGAACTATTATCACGAATTTTCTCCCATGTGTCAGAGGAATGTCAAAATAAATTGCTGGAGGTATCTTTCTAACATTATTGTAAACAACTTATCATATGTTCATTTGCTGGTTCACAGTGTTCTTATAGAAATTAGTGTTTGTATCAATGATCTGAGATTGATCTTATAAAAGGGTTGCATATATTAATTTTGTTAACCAACCCCTGTGTCATATAGTTTTATGGACATACCCACTGTTCTTTAGATATATGGTTTTGGAATTCTGTTTATGCTGCTGGCATCAACCCCATTTTAAGTTTCTTGAGGGACTTATATTTCTTATTTATTCTTTAATTTAAATAATTCTTTGAATGTGAGTGATATAACTTTCTAATTGCTAGAGGTCAGATGGTACTTGTCAAAAGCTTGAAATTCTTTATGGTTGATACTTGGACTAGCAAGATACTTGGGAGGACTTAATTCAATTTCAAATGCTTTCCAACCATTTGATTCGTTATGTAACAAAAGAAACAGGTCCACACTAAACTTGTTTTCTTTTTTTCTTTCTTTTAAAAATAATAATAAAAAAATCCTTGATTCTGTTGCTCCTCATCTGCCTAAGTTGCCTTCCTGTTTCTATCTAAAATAGTATTGGCCAAAATTAAAGTGTTTTCCCCCCTTAAAGAATCTATTGTTAGTTTCTGGACAATGTAAAGACATTTTGTAAGTATCTCTTGTAGGTGATTTATTTGTGTTTAGGAGGTAGTGTTGACGGTCTAGTAATATTCAGAAACCTATAATGAACCAGTTAGAGCATTGGTGTAACTCTTTACTAGGGCAATAGGAAGGCAAATGATGTCCTTGTAGACTTAGGTGAAGATATGCCTGCAAAGGAGACAATCGTGAACCGGGATTTCAATTTCTGAATCCAAATAGTTGGCACTATCAACATGGAAACAGAAATGGCACAAGGAAGAGAGCTATACATAAAGATTGCTTAGGTTTTGGAGAATGCATGCCCTTGGTTCAACTGGGGATAGGATTCATTAGCTCCTACAAATTTGCCTCAATAGGAGGGTGTAATTTTATTGGAGCTCCTTATCTTTGTCATCTGATTTATAGGCCCCTTCATCCTTTGGGTGCACTTTAAGTCTACACGAAGGTCTTTCTTATTACTTCTTGAAGAATTTTTATATTTTAGTGATATGGTTTGGCTCCTAATATTTCAAGCCAATTATTAACCAAATTTTCAAGATGAAAGAATCTTAGGTTCACATTCATTAGTTTATCTTGCTTGGATGATTGTCCAGTGGTCACCTATTGGGCTGCTTTTAATGTTTTAACTAAAAATAGTTGCTGAAAATGCACTGGGTTACCTCACTGTAGTAGCTACTGTGACTGAACTTCTGCAGCTAAATTTACTACATATTTGCTAACAACAAATATGTTATGTCCTGATTTCACACAAATTGTACTGCATTGTAGGTTTCTAGGACTTTTGAAGAGGAAAAATTTTCATTTGAAGAATATATATTCACTTTAAAGAATACTGTTGGTATCAAGATTTTTATAGAAGCAGTGGGTATTGGCAAAGGGAAGCAAGACCTCACTGGCAAAGCCATGGAGCCAATAAAGACCAATCGTGTTTTCTCTTCACGTCCTGAGATACCGATTGGCAAAGCTTGCTCCTCTCTTTCAACTTCAGACATAATCAAGTTTCTGAAAGGAGATTTCAGGTTGAGTAAAGCCAAATCCAGTGATCTCTTTTGGGAAGCTGTTTGGCCCCGTCTTTTAGCAAAAGGATGGCACTCTGAGCAGCCTGATGATCTTGGGGTTTGTGGTTTGAAGCCTTCTTTGGTGTTTCTTATTCCCAGTGTTAAGAAGTTTTCCAAAAGAAGACTTGTGAGAGGTAATCACTACTTTGATTCTGTTAGTGATGTATTGTACAAAGTGGCATCAGACCCTGGGCTTCTTGAGGTTGAAATTGAAGCAGCTGAAAGCAGTGGGCACAAGGAAGACAAATGCGAAGCAAATGGAAAACAGGATTTTGATGCTTTGTCAAATAAACAGCGCCATTTTTACCTCCAGCCGCGAAATTCAAACTGCAATCGAGATCTCTTGAAGTTTACAATTGTGGATACCAGTATGATTCATGGAATAAAACAGCCTAACTTTAGAGTGCTGAGAAGTTTACCTGTTCAAACTAATAGTTTATCTTCTGCCTCGAATCTTTCCAGTGAAACTGAACAAGATACGTCAGAAGAGTCAGAGGATGAAGCAGAAGAAATTAATACCTCAAACCCGGCAGCAGATATGATTGAGAGGGAAGCATCTGTTGACTCATCAGATCGCACTAGCGTGCTTGATGCCCGTGATCCGACCATTGCAGTAATGCAAAATCATGAAAGTTCAAACACAACTCTGTTTAATGACAATCACCAGGGGAAGTCTATGAATTATCACTTCAGCCAGAAGATTAATTCTAGCTGTTCAGAATATCTAGCTCCCGTCCAGAAACAGCAGGACTTTAATGTTTACAACTATGGAGAATCAAACCATAGCATTGAAAATATCTCCGCAGAAAGGATGCAAAATGAAGATCAGTCCCATTGCCAGTCAACTTTTCCTTGTGCATTTCCTGAGATGGCTTTTCTAATGTGTCCACAAAATTTATCAGCCGACAGTTCTCTGGCCAAAAGCAGCCCAGAAGGGAGCAATGCAGTGAGGGTCACTGAGAATTTCTTAGGTAGAGAAGAGTCTCTAGGAAATCCTCAACCTCGGACATTAATTGACTTGAACCTTCCTCAGGTTTCACCAGATATAGGAACTCAGGAACCCTTTACCATGGACATGGTGCAATATAATGACAAATCATGTGCAAATAAGTCAGCGTCTCTATTGAGAACAAGTCAGCAGCCTGAGCCATCAAACATATCTGATGATGGGACTAGTATGGAACAACAGCCTACCATGAACAGCCAAAGGCAGAGTATGTCTCTATTGAAAACAAGTCAGCAGCCTGAGCCATCAAACATATCTGATGATGGGACTAGTACAGAACAACAGCCTACCATGAACAGCCAGAGGCAGAGTATGAGGAGCCGAGCATTGACCACAAAAGCATGGGAAGCTCTTGAATATGGTTTCTTTGATACAAAGAAGAAGAGAAAGCGTGGGGAAGCTTCACAAAATAATTCAATGTCAAGGTCTTCCCAACAAGTTCGTGGCAGGACTGCTCTTAGTTCAACTTTGGATGATAGTGCTGGTAATGGCATTCTAGAAACCAGGATAGAGGAGAATATGGTTGACGTGTGCAGTAGTAAAGTCAACGTGATTGATGATTCTCAGGTTTAACACACAAAGGAAGGGGCTGGTTTGTTTCTAAGAGGTTACAGAACCCCACTCAGCATTAAAATGTTGGTCTCTTCTAATGTTTGTGTCACTAGCAGTGACCTCATGTAGGAGAGCATTATGGTTGAGGTGTGCAGGAGTAAAGTCAATGTGATTGATGATTCTCAGGTTTAACACACAAAAAAAGGGGCTAGCTTGTTTCTAAGAGGTTACAGAACGCCACTCAGCATTAAAATGTTTGTCTCTTCTAATATTTGTGTCACTAGCAGTGACCTCATGTAGGAGAGCATGAGATTCTATCATGCGAAGCATGCCTTAAAATTCTCTTTATTTCGGCTTCCACCTCAACAAAGTTTGTATTTATATCAAAATATTAGTTCATTGAATTAGCCAATAAAGTAAATGTGTTGTAAAATAAACGGAATAAAAGGACGAGAAAGAATTATTAAAGTCAAATTATATCTAAATTACCTATTCTCTCTGGTGGTCATCCACAGCATCATATTATTTCTAACGCTAAATGCATATCTCTTTTTACTTTCTTTCTCTCAATATTTCTCTGTTGAGCTGAAGCACATATTTATAGGAGGGAAAGTAAAGGATGGATGGCTTGCAACTTGAGGGACAAAATCCTTTCTCATTAAGAGCAAGAGATATTGTCTCCACTAGGGAACTAGGGTGCTGGCTAGCAAGTCACCTACGTGGAAAATAAGCAATGGGGAGGGAGAGAGATATTTTAACAAAATTCATATATTAATTATCTATAATTGTACATCAATTATTTATAATAAATAAATTTATATGATTATTTTTTATAAACTTTATATAAGAAACAATTTTTATTTGGAATAATATTAATAATAATAAAAATAATAATAACTACGATAATAGATTTAGAATATGACATTATTGCTCATGTTTTGTTGCTTTGACAACAATTAACGTGCAAGCCATCTAAAATTGAATTTTTTTTAGTTCACTAAAATCTTAACAATTCCAATTTCCTAACTCCTTTTCTTTAACATGAAAAAAAAAAAAAAAACAAATATATATATATATATATATATTGTGAGAGAGAGAGGAATTGATTTAATTTGAGGTAGTTACCCCCCATAGAAAAATATTAAAACTTAAAAGTAATGAATTTTTTTATTCTTCAATATCTAAGGTTAAATTACAATTATGTATTTATAGGAGATTGGCTCTAATGTTATTGGCCACATGGCCTAAAATAATTGGCTAATTAATTAAACACGTACTCCAAGAATTATGTTATGTGTTAAATGAGCTACATGTGCTCAAATTCTAACTAATTCATCAATATCTCAACTAAATAACTAAATGATATGTTATGATTTTAGTGCCCTACATGGATTAAGTATTAGCTTAACCACGTGTATATAACTGAAGGATATTTGCATTTTTATTTTATCAAAATAATGTTTGCATTCTTGAATAGGTAAAAAACATGTGCATATTAGTCGTTTTATCATCCAATTTCAAATTTGTAACACATATACTATGATCAAATCACTACACCACTTTGTCATTTTATTTTAATATTACAATTTTTTATAAGAAAATTATTGAAATATTTTTTATGATACATTGATAGTTGGGGTGGGGTGATTTTTGGTGGAAACACTAGAAGTATCAACCAATTGAGTTACAAATCACTTGGCAATAAAAATGATTGAAATATTAGAGGAAACTAATAACAAGTGGCACCGCACATTGTGCGAGAACACAACTAGTATACCATAAAAATAGAGGAAAATCACAAGTTTTTTTTTATTTATCCAACTTGTTATAGCACCTAAGGCTGAGTACTCATTCTGTTATAAGTAGTATAGCTTCTATATTGTGATTCTTAGGACTTACTGGCCGCACTAATGAATAAATTTACATGCCACTGAAATGAACAAATTTATATGTTGGATTTTCTAAATCCCTAATACAGGCCAAAATGGCAAAATACCCATTTCTCACAAACTTTCTAGTAAAATGCCCCATGTCTGAAACTATTTAAGGATATGCCCCTGTTTTAAAACTCGATTTTTGGACAATTGAGTTATTGCGAAATGAAACTTTAAAATAAAAATAAAATAAAATAAAAAATTTGTGGAACTCGAGTTCATGGAACTCAAGTTTCTAATGTAGAACTCGAGTTCCTTGAAAATATTCAAGTGGAACTCGAGTTCCATGAACTCGAGTTCTTTGAATGGAACTCGAGTTCTTTGAATGGAACTTGAGTTCCACAATTTTTTTTTTTTTTTTTTTTTTAAGTTTCATTTCGCTATAACTCGATTGTCCAAAAATCGAGTTTTACATTGAAACTCAATTTTCTAAAAATCGAGTTTCAAAACAGAGGCATATTCTAAATAATTTCAGACATGGGCATTTTGTTGGAAAGTTTGTGAGAAAGGGGTAAAACCCCATTTTGGCCCACTAAAACAAGCATTCAATTTTTTTCTTTCAAAGAAGCTTAAAAATGGAGGTACCAATTGTGACCGAAGTTGTCTCGATCAATTGATGGAAGAAATGATTTTGTGAGTTGTTCAAAAAATTCAAAATATAGTGCATAATGGAATCATTAACGAATGGAAAAGATGCAACACAATTGCTCACTGAATTGGTTATGAAGGATTTAATTTTATTCAACATTACCAGTGGCAGCTCTATGATTTTTTTCTAGGGATCAGTAGTGGTGAAGCTAAGAATTTATCCCGGGGGTGAGTAAAAAATAAAATGATTATTTTTTTTTCCTGTATATACAACTTTAATATTATATACAATAATATAAAATAGTATTCTAAATACAAATTAGTATGCAATACAATTATATTGCACAATAGTTTTAAAAATTTATTAATGGTTTAAAAATCGATAAAACAATAACCATTTAATGCATAAATAAATATAATTAAATAACTACTCATACTTTTTTTTGTTAAATTAATAATAACTTATTATATTTATATGTAATACCAATTAAATAAAAATATATGTGGTAAAGAAGAATAGAAGAATAGAAGAATAGTATCACACCTAGGATTGGGATGAGAGTAAATGTGAAATTAAAAAAAAATAAATAAATAAATAGTGACTTATACAATTTTTTGTATTTGAAGTGTATGTGGTCACTCTCTTGGAAATTAAAGTGCATTTAGATACCGCTTATTTTGCTGAAAACTGAAAATTAAAAAAAAAAATAATAACAAAGTTACTATTCACGCGTGGGTTATATTCATTTGCCTTAATACACTATTCATGTCCCATGAACAGTGCAAGAGGCGCTGGTTAGTAAAAAAAATAAAAAGAAGAAGAAGAAATGCAAAACATGGACGTGGGATCCAAACGCTCACTTAGAGTAAGTACTAAAATGCTTCTTGGACTTGGAAATCTATAAAGTATTTTTTAAACTACTTGATCAAACAGAGAGAAAAGCTAAGAAAACATAAAGAGGAGAAAGAGAGATAGAGAGAATGAGGAAAGAATCACAAATATAGATGCAGATATGTTGGTTGTAATAGTGATTTAAAATTTTTTTTTATATGAAAAATAAGTGTAGGAAAAAATAGCTTCATTCTGTTGTCAGTGACAAAGTAAGTCAGAGTCTTAAAAAGAAGTTTTTTTTTTTTTTTTAAATGAATAAGAAAATTTTGAAACATTTTTTTCTTTTCCTTAAAAGTAAATATTTTAAGAGTAGTGCTACTGACACAAAATTTTCACAATAAAATCTAAGTGGCAAGTTATTAAAGGTAAATAAAAAAGTGACATATTAGCAACTTAAAAAAAAAAAAAATTGTAAAAAAGTTCTGTCAGTTGTGGGTGCAAATAAAACTAGTTACAACTTGAGGATGTCATTGATAGCTTGGAGAATATGCGGCTAACAACGGATGAAGAAGATGTTATTGCAATTCCTGATGAAGAACGTAGGGCAGAAATAGAGAGTTGCACGTTGAGTCTCATTGGAAAGTTTCTTACTTGCAAGCCCTTCAATAAGAGGGTGGTAAAGAATACTATTCGGCGAGCATGGGGGATAGATAAGGAACTGCAGATTGTAGATGTGGGATCAAATCTATTCCAGTTCAAATTCCAAACCGAGTTTGATCTGGAACGGATCCTTAAAGGTGGGCCGTGGACCTTTGATAATCAACTGCTCATGCTAAAAAGATGGCAGAAAGGCATGAGTGCCAGTAATGTAAAACTTGACCATGCATCCCTGTGGGTTCAGATCTGGGGGGCTCCGTTTGACATGTCATCTCCTAAGGTTGCAGCATTGGTAGGAAGCAAACTGGGAATTCTGGAGGAAGTTGAGAAACGGAGTAGACAGGATGATCAAAACTACTTCATGAGAGTGAGAGTTGGTCTGCCAATATCGAAACCACTAAGAAAAGGAGCATATCTGGCTGGGTCGGAAGGTGAAAGAATCTGGGTTACGTTTAAATACGAACGGCTCCCATTGTTCTGCCATTATTGTGACTTTCTCAGTCATGATATTCGACACTGTGTGGGTCACTTTACAGCAGAGAAAAGAGAGGGTTCGATCCAATTCCAATATGGGGAGTGGCTCAAAGCCGTCAGGGGTCGTCCTCGGTCTCCACAAAGAAAAACTAGTCCAAGTGGGTCGAAGGGTGATGGGGATGGGCATGAGCACGTTGAGAAGACTAATGGAGCCCCGCCGCATAAGGAGAAGGAGATGGCGGCGCAAGAGGAACAAGGACGGAACCCTAGCAGCATAACGGTTTCTGAAAAAGGAAACAATATGTATCATGGAAGCGTTCCGGATTTTCAGCAAGATAGTCATGTAACGGCTTGCATAACCGAGATAAATGTGGAAAGGGAAGTTATGGGTGAGATGGCAAAGGTAAATCATGAATTAATGCTGAATAGGAGTGATGACTTAGCAAATTTGAAAGTGGATGGCCATAAAGTCAATGGGGCTGATGGAGTTAGTATTAGGCCCAAACCAAAATGGACTAGTATTGTGCGCATGGAAAGTGGGCCGGTATCAAGTGAAGAAAATAATTGCAAGGAGCAATTGGGTAAAAGGAAGGCCATACAATACACTGATGAAGCCAATTACGAAGACATGAAAGCAATGGGGTTGAAGCAGCAAAAGATGGATGGGCAACAAACAATTGTTACTAACAGATCGGCGAGGGTGGAGACTCACCCTTGCTGGGAGCAATGAGGCTCCTAAGTTGGAACTGCCAAGGGCTTGGGAATCCTTAGACAGTTTGAAGCCTTCGCAATATTGTGCGGGATCAAGCTCCCAAGGTGTGTTTTCTAATGGAAACTAGATAAGACAGGGATGGATTTGAAGATTGGTGTGGGGATTTACCTTTTCGGAACAAAAGTATTGTAAAACAGCCAAAAACAGGAGGTGGCTTAGCCTTAATATGGAAGGAGGATGTACAATTGGATTTAATAAATTACTCCATGCATCACGTGATGGTTAAAGTGGTTGAGGCAGATGGATTTGCATGGGTCTTGACATGCTTTTATGGATGGTCGGAAACAGAGCAACGATTTAAATCATGGGCTTTGCTTAATCATCTTCGATCTTTTGTGAATGGACCATGGATGTGTATTGGAGATTTTAACGCTATCCTAAGTTCGTCGGAAAAACTAAGCAAATGTCCACCACAAGCCCGACTTATTGATGATTTCAAAGAAGCATTGGAGCTGAATGAGTTAAAAGACTTGGGCTTTCAAGGTTATCAGTACACTTGGAACAATAAAAGACCCGGAGAAGCTAACACAAGGGAGCGATTAAATCGAGCTGTGGCTAATGGAGAATGGAGAGATAGATTTCCATTGACTACAGTAACACACTTATCTTCGCACAGCTCTGACCATGCGCCAATAATCCTCCAAACAAAGTCCCATATGGCTCGGACCAAGACTAATGGTGTGCGTGGCTTCAAGTTTGAAGAGTCATGGCTTCTTTGGGAAGATTGTGAAGGGCTAATAAAGGAAGCTTGGGAAAAGAACATTGAGGACAGCTCAGGGTTGGAAGCAGTAAGGCAGAAAACAAAAACATGTGGTGATGAGTTGCAAGCGTGGGGGTCCTCTAAAACACACCCGGATACTAAAGAGATTAAAAAACTCCAAAAACGGATTGAAGTGCTTCAGGCAGAAGAGTGCACAGTGGAAAATAGAGCTGTTTTTTTGGATGTGAGCAAGAAGCTTGATAGTTTACTAAGGCAGCAAGAGATTTACTGGGCTCAGCGATCACATGTACCTTGGCTGAAACATGGCGACAAAAATACAAAATTTTTCCACTCAAAGGCTTCACAAAGGAGACGAAGGAACTTTATACAAGGGATTAAAGATGAAGGAGACAATTGGGTTGAAGCACAAGAGGACATTGCACGGGTAGCAATTAGTTACTTTTGGAATATGTTTAGTGCTAGTGTATGTGACCGAATTGAAGAATGTTTACAGGTGGTCCCATGTAAGGTGACAGAGGAAATGAGACAATCCTTAGCCAGGGAAGTTAGTGCAAATGAAATCAAGGAGGCACTATTTCAAATGGGACCAACAAAGGCACCCGGACCTATGGTATGAATGCTTTATTTTTCCAAAAATTTTGGCATATTGTTGGTGATAATGTGGTTAATGCTGTGCTTGAATTTTTACAATCTGGTAATATGGTGTCTGATATAAACCATACAAATATTGTACTCATTCCCAAAGTAAAATCACCTGAAAAAATGTCAGACTTTTGACCAATTAGTCTATGCAATGTCATATATAAAATTATCTCGAAGGTGTTAGCCAATAGATTGAAGCAAGTTCTCCCTCAAATTATATCTCCTACACAGAGTGCATTTGTACCGGGCCGACTTATTACAGATAATGTACTTGTGGCATATGAAACCTTACATACAATGCATGGGAGGAAAAAAGGAAAGAAGGGTTCTCTTGCTCTGAAGCTAGATATAAGTAAAGTTTATGACGGGGTGGAGTGGAACTTTTTATGAGGTATTATGTCAAAACTGGGGTTTCCTGATATCTGGATAAACTAGGTGATGACTTGCATCACAACTCCTTCATTCTCTGTTCTCATTAATGGCAAACCCTTTGGATGTATATCACCCTCTAGAGGACTCCGTCAAGGAGATCCTCTTTCGCCTTATTTGTTTCTTTTGTGTGCAAAGGGTTTTACTGCTTTGTTAGCAAAGGCAAAATTGGAGGAGCGTATACATGGTGTTTCAATCTGTAGGAGAGCACCAAGGATTTCCCACTTGCTGTTTGCTGATGATTCCCTACTTTTTTGCCAAGCTACACGAAGGGAAGTCATTGCAGTCACTGACATTCTATAGACATATGCACAAGCTTCCGGCCAATGCATAAATATGGAAAAATCATCAGTTCTCTTTAGTTGCAACACACCAGTTACACAAAAGGAGTGGATTATGACCACTTTTAGCATAAAGGAAGTGAAGCGCTTTGAGACTTATTTAGGGCTACCTACAATGGTGGGTCGTGCAAAGTACCAATCTTTTACTTATCTGAAGGATAAAGTTTGGAGGAAATTGCAAGGATGGAAGGGCAAATTACTTTCAAGAGCAGGGAAGGAAATTTTAATAAAGGCGGTGGCCCAATCGATTCCGACATACACAATGGGTGTCTTCTTGCTACCGGTAAAATTATGTGATGAGCTAAACCAAATGTGTGCAAGGTTCTGGTGGGGACAAGCCGAAAATGAAAGAAAGATACATTGGAAGAGTTGGGGGCTGTTATCTCAATCAAAAAGGAAGGGTGGCATGGGTTTTCGTGATCTAAGGGCCTTCAATTTAGCCATGCTAGCAAAGCAAGGCTGGCATATGATGCAAAATAAAAATTCTCTCATTTACCAATGCTTCAAACAACGTTACTTTCCCCGGTGCAATTTTTTGGAGGCAAGTGATTCCACAAATAGTTCATATGTTTGGAAGAGTCTAATGGCTGCTATGCCCATTTTGAAACAAGGAACCTGTTGGAGGGTAGGGAATGGGGCATCAATTAGTGTCCTGCAGGGCAAATGGATCACAAACCATCCTACTTGTAAGGTTCTTCATCCCCCAGAAGAGCAGGAATGGGAATGGAGGGTTTCTGATCTAATAGACCCGAACAAGAGGTGCTGGGATAAAGAACTGATCTGGAGCAAATTCCATGAAGAAGATGCGGAAGCAATTTGTCGAATGCCCCTGAGCAATAGGTGTGTATCAGACCGGGTCATGTGGGTTTATAACAGAAATGGAATGTACTCTGTGAAATCTGGTTACCATGTGGCGAAACAGATCCTTAGAACGGATGAATGGGTCGAATGCTCATCCGGTTCAGGTGGCCTTGAGGTGTGGATGAATCTTTGGAAATTTAATGTTCCAAGCAAGATAAAAGTTTTCGCATGGAGGGCCTGTCAAAATATATTGCCAACACGTGTGAACTTAGTCCGAAGGAAGATAATTGAGGACGATTCATGTGAACTGTGTAAAAGTGCTCCGGAGAATGGAATTCATGCTCTATGGGAATGTGGAGTTGCGCGTGGCATTTGGGCTGGAAGCTCGATGAAGTTACAGAAGTTCACCCAAGGCCAAGGTGACGTCCTTCAACTCTTCGCTGAATTGCTGCAGAGGCTGTCGACGGAGGAGTTCGAAAATTTCTTAGTTGTGTCTTGGCTTATTTGGAACCAGCGGAATTCGGTGATTCATGGAGGGAAAGTGAAGGATCCACGGCAGGTTCTTAAAAGGGCTGAAGACTTCTTGAGAGGTTATGGCAGCTCTGTCTGCTAAGGGACCTTCTGCTCAGGACAGCGAGGAAGCTGAGATATTAGCTTGTCGTAAAGCACTGGAATTTGCTATAGATGTGGGAATTTCAGACTTGATAATTGAGGGTGATAATGTTTCGGTGATGAGGGCTGTTGCATCAAACTGCTTGGATGGATCCAGACTTGGCAACGTACTTGAAGACATTCATTGCCTTGCTAGTGCTCTGCGATGGTGTTCTGTGAGCTGTGTGAAAAGAACTGCCAATTCTGTAGCCCATTCTTTAGCCCGTTTCGCTAGAAATGTATCTGATAAGTTGGTTTGGATTGAGGACAGTCCACAACCTGCTAGAGAAGCCTTGTATAATGATTCACTGATTTTCAGTTAAATGAATGACAGCCCACGATTCAAAAAAAAAAATCATATTCAAACTAAAATTTATTTTAATTGGATTTAAACAAAATTTAGTGATAGACTAGCATGAAACATCGATCTACCAGTCTCTTTCGCTCGGGCCCATTTGGTCTGGTTTTGGCCTCCCTCTCCATTCCGCACAGATACCATCAATGAGGGGATATTAATGGTGATGTTAATGAAAAATATTTTAACGCCAAATGGTTTATACTGGCGGAATAAAGTCTAAACATTTCCTTTTTTATTTTTTGGGTGGTGCATTCAGTGATTTATTTAATGGATTTGGTGCACTACACCCTATTCTCACATAAGCATGGGGGATTCTAAAAGATTTGTTCTATGGGACTGGGGTAACACAGCAAAAGCATTATGAAAACATCTTAGACAAAACTATAGGGCTAACTGGAAAAATAAAAATATTGTTCCCACCTCTCTTCTCTTTAGCTCCAGTACTATTGTGAAATCCAATTACCATCTTGCTTAATTCTCTTTTTTTCTGTTTTTTTTAACCCCAAACTGAATTTTACAAGGTTTCCATTTTAGCCAATCTCACTAGGAAATTTGCTTGACTTTAAGGTCTTAGTCGGTGCCCTTGAAAGTGCCCTTTTTTGCTTAAAAAAGAAGAAAACAATGGAAAAGTCAAGAGCTACTTTTTAGTCATGTACTACAAGGTTCTTTTCTATAAAGGGTCGTTTGGTTTAGGGAAATAGATTTCATGAAAACTATAGTGTTTTCGGACGTAATAGTCCTTTTGGATTTTTTAGAATATTGCATTGCGGCATTTAATGAAATTAAATCACTATCAAGAATGATATCAATTTCTTCTTCCTTTTTTTGGGATAAGTTTTCAAGCTTTATCCAAGTTTTCCAAAAAGGCTTATACGCTGAAGATAGTGGTTGAAGGAGAGGAGCATCTATTTGATGGCAGAGAGATATATGGTGGCCAGCAGGTGCTGACTGGAGGAGGGTAGCCCATTTGTCATAATTGACAGGTGGTGGTGATGGGCGTCGGTGGCCCACCTGAGATGGCTGGTGGGTGTAGGTGGTAGTTGGGGAATGTTATTTTGAATTATAGAAAATGGATAAAGTTATATTAGACAGCTTGACGAAGTTCCATTAAAATTTCTAAGGTGTTTATTTTTCTATTTTGAAATGAGTAGATTGAATTATATCACATCGTCATTAACTTAAATTGATACTAAAACTATGATAGTAAATTTTGCTTTAATCTAAAGTATACAAATCATGCTCTATATCCGTCATTCAACAAGAGGGACTGATACAGTCTTTCATAATTTTGTTCACAAACTCTCTTATGTGGGTGATGGGCAATAAGTTTTCTATTAGTAACAGCCCACCAATCACAACTTTGCCAAGTTAGAGAGTTGGGAACAAAAAATTGAAAAAAAATGTGTATGTATAAGTTAATGGTATTTTTTAGTGTCTTCCATGCTTGCGATTCAAATTCTATCTCTCTCCTTCCTACTATCTATTTATTAAGTTTAAGCTAAAATATTACTACCAAATCTCAAATAGAAACAAATTACAAATTTTTTTTTATAATTTGATAGCTACAACGAAGAGGGAAAATTTGAACCATAGATGTCATGAAAACACCAAAAATATCAACTAATTAAACTACAAGACTTTTAGCTAGATTACAGTTTTAATACTACTCTTTTTTTCTTTTCTTTTCTTTTTTTTTTTAGAAGATTTTAATACTACTCTCTTAGGAGTATTGTATTTGCCTATTTTGATCAATTTAGCTACAATCTAGCCAAGTTTATATTAGATCAAGGACGGAGCTAAGAGGGCAATGCCCCCCAATTTTAAAAAATATATATATATTAGTATATATATGAGTATTAATTTTAGCAATTTTGTTTTATAAAATTACACTTTGCTCCCCTAATAATATTATTGATTCTTTTAAGAGTAATACTATAGTCACAAAATTTTATGCAATATTTTTACAAAATGTTGAGATAGCAAATTTTTATTGGTTCGTATCTAGGCCCACTACTCACTACATAATTAATTTATAATAATAAAAAAAAGTTTTCATCTTTAACATTTTTCTAAAAAAATTTATAGATCTAAAATCTAAAACAAAATGTACAAGCCCAAAAAAAATTAGTGCAACAACAAAAAATACCAATAGCAAAACTAAAAAAAAATTAAGCCCAACCAACAAATTAATTTACCCAAAACAAACAATGTGGTCTGTGGAGACCATTTTTGCGCAAGGCCAAGAGTTGCAGTTGTAACCAAGGCTCAGGATCTCACATCGAAGGAAAACTCCCACCACTTGCTGCCTTATAAGCTGTGAAGCCAAGGGAGTAGTATACCATTACAAGCTCTTTTATTGTGGAGACCATTTTTGCGCAAGGCCAAGAGTTACACACTACTCCCTTGGCTTCACAGCTTATAAGGCAGCAAGTGGAGGGGTTTTCCTTCGATGTGGAATCCTGAGCCTTGGTTACAACTGCAACTCTTGGCCTTGCGCAAAAATGGTCCCACATGGTCCTTTAAAAAAATTTATTAAAATAATTGTCCTTATCTAACAGCAAACACATACATCAAAGACCAAAAATAAATAAATAACCCTCAGCATCTAAACAACAAAGCTAGAAGCTGGAGTTACCACACATAGCCAACAGCAGAGCTACCCCCCTAACTCCAAGTCCTGACTCCGTCCCTGTATTAAATGGAGTTACATTTTTTCTATACTACTATTTAAGGGACTTCCCCTATTTGAGATCCTTATTTTTTTGGTTCAAAAAAGCCCTACAACCCTATGTTTAAGTAGAGACAAACTAAAGAACAATTTGGTAAAAATACAATTTTAACTCCTACTAAAACATTGCCTAAAAAATAGGGTAACTCTCTTATTGATTTTCAAATTACTTTATCCACTTATAAATTAGATTCTCAAAATAAAAATTATATATATAAAATAAAAACACAATTTTTTTTTTTTTTTTGCTACAAAAAAGACCCATTGCACGCACGCGTGTGATGAGGCCAGTCTAATTTTATTCCTTTATCATTATAGCAAACGTGGAGCTAAAGAAGAGTAGGCTTCCATTGTTGACGGGCCATTCCCGACCGTCCTTGTTATCACAATAAAACCACGTAAATAAGTATTATAAACCACTAATCTTTTTTATCAATAAATTATTTTTTTTTAGATGGGATTATATAACAATAATAAATTGATTATATATAATATGGGGATTGTGGACCATATTGAAATGCACTGGCCCATTAATTATTATTATAATTACTCGAATACAATAATTTACAAAAACGATGTGCATAAAATCAATATTAATAAATCAATCATTTGACACCAACAAATCGACCAATAACACAATTGATGGATAACTATACAGTGATAAAATTATCTTATCCTCAATTTCTCTTTTCATTATCAAAACATGTCTTTATCAAAGACAATAGGACTATCCGTTTGTATTTTTCTTCCATTCACATATCTTTTTCATGAGACAAACTTATAAAAAAGAGTATAAGCCATGGCTGTCTTGCATGTTGGTTTTATCCATGGGGTTACTTTGCTTGTGTCAATTAGCAACTTGATCAGTCTAAACTATGAATTAATTAGTACGCAGCATATTCCTATCCAAAAAAAAAAAAAATTAGCACACAGCATACAAATGCTACCAAGGACGTCTTCTATTTGGTTTTATCATAAATATATACAAAAGAAATTCGGACAAACTCCAACGATGTTGGAATTTTTTGTCTTTAAATTGTTGTGTTAATGTAAGCTTCATCAAATATATCGATCTTCATCGGTGATTACTAAGCAATTTTTGTCGTCCTTAGTATTTTGTGATTGAAAAAAAGAAAAATTTGCATGCAAATTAAATGGTTTAAGAATTATTCTTGACTGCAAATTTGAATTTATCACATGTATGATATTCTAACTTTTGTCACCTTGTTTCCCATTTTATGGCCGGGCTCCAACATAAAATATATATTTCTTTAGGACAAAGGAAAAATAAAAAGCTAAAATATATAATATATCAGCATGACCATTTTCTTATGTGTGTCCAAGACTTCAGAAATACTGAAAATTTCTTTAAGACAAGGTGTGCAACATAAAAAAGTAATCAAAATAATGTTTAAGTTGTTTTGCATTATATTTTAGAGTCACATAGCATGGTAAGCTAAACTTTTCATAAATATCACACTCCCCACTCTAGTTTATTAAAATAATATCATTTATGAAGCAAGAACCATGCATAATACAACAACTAAGTCTTGATTTTAAAAATTTTCAACCATACAAGATGTTGCATGATAGTGTTACCTTGAGAAATGTTTTTACACACACCATATACACGTCACGATTTTTGAGCAAAGGTAGCATGCAGTGTAATAGATGTGCGTGTAACAGGCATTGTTGTGTTATTATTGTCTTAAAATTGATGTTGAAATTGAGCAATAGGTTGTGACGGATGTGAAGGGTATCAGTTTATAAACTAATTTTCTTCTTTCTTTTTTTATACAAATTCTTTAGAATTTAAAATGAAGTCGCAAATAATTGCTCAATCCTAAGTTGGCATGATATAGATTACAGTACTTACTCAGTTGTTGGTCACTTGGTTGTCTTTTAGCTAACAACTCCGCTATAAATGTTAACTTTACCAAGTCATATTTCTCCACAGTAAGAATTCTTAGATAATTATAAGGTGATCATTGACAAATCACATGCCATATGTATGAAACGTACTAGATTGTGGCATAATTTTGCTGTACATAGTTGAATAAATAAATGCTTAAGAGTATACTTAGCTAATGTCTTTATTCATTAATATGGATTTGAGCCTAGAAAACAAAGCAGCAACATCTTTTATGTCATTAATTTATTAGTTTGTAAACATCTAAATAACGACATCGACTTGTTTGGTTCCCTGAGATCGTTTGTGACAAATAAGACAATAAGATTCGGCTCCATTGAACAGATAAATGCCACGTCTAGTGTCACGATAAGATTTTTTTTTTTTTTCTTTTTTGAGGCCAAGACTTTCTGATTTTTGTAAATATGATGAATTTTCTTGCTGTAGTGTGCATGATGATAAATAATGGTATCCAGATAATGGCTACTTTCAGTTTCAGTTTCTTTTTCTTTTTCTTTTTCTTTTTTCTTTTTCTTAATTAAAAAAGCATGAAAATTGAAGGAGTAAAAAATTGAGATAATTTGAAAACTGACCCTTTATTTAGCAGTATATAGAAGATAAGACTAAAGACTATTCTACTGGTCCAAAGTCAACATGAATAGATACGTACTAAAATTTGAAGCAGACAATACAAAATGAATTTTAATAAAATGAGAAAAGAAATTACCTCTTTTTTTATGTTATTTCAGATTAATGGAAGCGCATGCACATCAAGAATAAAATAAATCAATTATACACAAGACAACAATATTTAATACGGTTGTGATTTGGGATTAACATATGCGCATGCACATGAACGATAAAATAAACTACTTATACAAGATAAGTCAACAATATTTGATACGCATGGTTCAGTCAATTCCATGCCTATGTCCATACACTACACTAATCAAAATTCATTATCACCGTCACGCATCATTAGTATGATAGTTACTCTACAAATACAAGTTCTTGTGAGGTAGGGGACAATGACTAGAATTCAAGTCTCCATAACAACATTTCAAACCCATATACTTAGATTATAAAATATATGATTTCTATCTCATAAAAAAATCACTATCAAAGACATTGATTGGAACCACTTTCAATCAAACCTCACAACCTCTCATAAATACGAACTTCACACATACAAACTTACAATCACAAAACTCTAATACACCCAATAGCTCTCTCATACTCACACAATAACGAACTCATTGGCTCACACACACGGAAATCCTTTTACTCGAAAAATACTACCACACCAGTCCTCATACAAGAGGATTGCTTTGGGCAGAGCCCTCACATGGGACTAAAGCAATTAAACCCTTTAACAATATATATTTATAAGGCTCTAGTTCTCTTCCTTAATGACAAGAAATACATAATTACTTATTTAAAGAGGGAAACTATTTCCTTCCATATTAAGGAAAATCATTTTCTTCTATATGAGTGAAAACCATTTCCTTCCGCTAAGGAATTAAATCAAATCCAAATAGGAATTTCTATACCATTTCCAAGAAATTTCAGTACTCAAATTTCATCAAACAATTTTCCTTCTATTTCGTGATTACCCCCCCCCCCCCCCCCCAAAAAAAATCCAAGCAATCTTTTTTAAGACGACTATCATTTCCATGACAAAGGTCAAATCTACGCGTGCATCGAGCAGAAATTTCTTACATACTTCATACATCACCTTTCTCACCAAGATCAACCTTAAGTTCTAATACCAGTTTGTTGTAATTTGGATAGCAAAGTGCATGCTCACAAAAAATAAAATAAAATGATTATACAAGATAATAACATTAACATGATTTGACCAACTCCACCATCAACGATATGGATTACAACGACTCTCAATCAAATCTCACTAAGCAAACTCATAGACTCTCACAAACAATACTAACAAATGTCAAACCCAAAATTCCAATAAATGATATTAAAGCCGATAATTTGACAGGGAAAGTATTCATTAGCGACTCCCACTAAGTAGAATGAGGAATACTCTCATGTTAGGTCAACCTATGGTTAAGTAAAGGATCTACAAACGGTGAGTCAAGGTGATTTTGCAGGATGGTGGCTTCCATAGTTATAAAAGTAAGACTCCACATGTTCACTCTACCCATGGTTGAGTAAAAGCAGTTTATTGGTGAGCATTAGACTTATTACTAATGTGTAGCACTTCGATTAATCGTTAATAAATAAATAAATAAACAAGGCTCCCATGGTTGAGTAAAGGTACTATATTGGTGAGCGTTAGACTTAATAGTAATGAGTGGCACCTAGATTTTTAAGAACAGGTCTTTCATTTGAGGGGGAAAGTACTTAAAAGTATAATCACAAGTGTCTAGGTAGAAAGCTTACAAATAAAATGGAGATTTTTTTTTTTTTTTGGGAAAATTCACATGTGAATAGTGTAGTTAGTTAAACATAGTAAAGCCTCACAATTGATAAGAATGAATGGTTAATATAACATAATTAGGCTCAAATCCTTATCCTTTATTGTTATTGTTATTATTATTATTATTATTATTATTTTGGTCTAGTGGTGTCACAAAATGTTATATGAATTCCTCACAAAGTTTTCAAGGTGTTAATGTTTAACTCTTGCAAACTCAAAATCTCATTAATTTTGAATAATTATAATAATAAAGCTGAAGCACTTTTTTATCAAACTCCTAATCCCACAGTTAATTATCCTGCAATGGGTTGATTCTATACCTTCACCTTGGAAAGGAAAAGTAATACCATTCTGCTAGAAAGGCTGGAGACAATTAATGATTTTTTTTTTTTTTTTTTGAGATAGTTATAATATGATGTTATTCCTGTAGCTCAAACTCCTCCCCCTAGACTCCAAACACTTTGTGCATGACAAGGTGTCAATTAAGAAATTAATTAATTTAGTTCTACTATTCTAGGTTTATTGCATTTTTAAAAAACCAACATTTTATGACTTTTTTTTTTCATTTTTCTGGTTAGGTAAACAAAGTAATTTTAGTAAAGTTAGAAGTCCACTTAGTTGGGGCCATGGATTGGACAAAGGAACACAAGACTGCAAATAATATTCAACATACTGTAGAAATTGATTTAGTTTTCCTTAAAAAATATTTCCTTCATTAATTGCAAATGCAGTTCTTTGACTTCAAATTTGCTTTTTTCCTCTTCAATCCCATATCATGGAGTAGAGACACGACACAAGGTTCAAGACTCTTAGGGGTCATTTGGTAACGTTGTTTTAGTAATGTTGTTTGTATTTTTTAGCAATATGTATAAGTGAAAAAGTGTGTAAAAATACGTGTAATGTTGTTTAAAAACTGAAAACATATACCAAACGGACCCTTATTTTTTCTTTTTTTCTTTTTTGAACTTCACTAGGTTCAAGACTTTAAGTAATAAAGAAGAAGTATAATTATTAAATATATATATATATATATATATACACACTTCTCTTTGGCTCTCCAACAGATTTATAGCCAAACCCTTATTGTATAACAGATGCTAATTAAGAAATAATTTACAAGACAAAAAAAAAAAAAAAAAGTAAAATGGAGTGGCTATTATAATAATAACCAAAAATTTAGGGGCAATTGCGAAGCAATTGTCTCTTATGCATACTATATATATTTATATAAGGCCAAAGAAGACCAGGTTCCAATGTCAGTTTGGTGGCAGCAAATAGCTCCCTTCTTCACCTGAAATGAAGGAGAATTCCCTGGTTTTTGTCTTCCTCTCATGACAGCCAATTCCCTATTTTGTGTTCATCAAAAAACAAGCCCTTCCTTTTTCTTTTAGTGAGAGCACCAACAACAAGAAATGAAGAAAGAAACAATAACAGCTTAGAAAGGAACAAAAAACAAAAGGAACAGAAAGAAAAATTATTATCTATAACTATATCAATCTTTTTCTCTCTTTCAAATGTCAAATGCTACAGTTGATGAAGGGAGCTTCTCTTCAGGAAATAACGGCGAAGTTGTTCAAGAAAAGCAGCAACAACAGCTACAAAATCATCTCCATGGCTCAAGCTCAGGACCTTCTGGTGCCAACAGTAATAGCTCCACCTCCCAACAGCAACCACCAGCCAAGAAGAAAAGGAATCTTCCAGGAACTCCAGGCAAATTCCATCACCCCCACGAACCTTAGTCATGTTTTTAAAGCTAATATCTAGCTCCTTAGTTTGAATTAAGTTAGTTCTGAAATTGAAACATGCATTTACAAGTGCTTTTAGTAGTTAGGTAAGTGCTTACAAAATAGGTAGGTGCTTAAACATAAGGTGCAGATTTGTTACTTAATTATGCATGTTTCAGTATACTTAAGCATTCATGTTAGGTGTGTTTGATTCAGCTCAAGAGAATAAAAGAAAAGGGTTTGTTCTTTATGAGGTTACCTTTCAAAAATATTAAAGCTGATTTTTTATTTATGAAAAGAATAAAATAAAAGTTCAATTATTGCCTTGAGATTACAATAATTGCTGACAACTGTTTGCTTGATTGCGCTTTTTATCTCTCTTTTTGTTTCCAACTGTGATGGGCTGTTATGGGTTCATGAAATTATACTGTACTTGGAATAAAATTGAAATTCCCAACTTTTACTAATATGGATCACTCTTATACTTCTTTAAGTGAGTATTTCTAACAACATTCTACTTTGGATGAATTCGAAAAGGCTATGCTAATTATTTAATTTTGATGGTTTAATTTAGATCCAAATGCTGAAGTTATTGCTCTATCACCAACGACACTAATGGCAACAAACAGGTTTGTGTGTGAGATATGCAACAAAGGGTTCCAAAGGGACCAAAACCTTCAATTGCATAGGAGAGGTCACAATCTTCCATGGAAGCTCAGGCAGAGGACAAGCACCGAGGTCAAGAAAAGGGTATACATATGCCCTGAGCCATCATGTGTCCACCACAACCCGGCTCGAGCATTAGGAGACCTTACTGGCATTAAAAAGCACTTTAGCCGTAAACATGGAGAAAAGAAATGGAAATGTGACAAATGCTCAAAGAAATATGCTGTGCAATCCGATTGGAAGGCTCATCAAAAGATCTGTGGTACTAGAGAATACAAATGTGATTGTGGAACCATCTTTTCCAGGTTCATATTCAATATTTTCATGAAGTACACACATTAAACGGATACTGCATGTGCATGAAATGTTAGGATGTCAAATCAGTACAAAACTTAGTATATATACGGTAAAGGAAATCAAGTGAATTTCTTATGTAGTTTTTGCATGTTAATTTCTTAGCTTGTTGAGAAAACTACCACAAGATTAATTTTTCTGGTACATATATATGTGGCTATGTTCACTAATTAGGTTAAAGTATCATAGTTTCAAGTCGCTTCCCATATAAAGGAGATTTGGAAATGGCCGACAATTTGATTGACTTTTTTACGTACCCTTTTTTGTGCTTCTTTTGATGAGCTTTTTCCCCCTTGCTTTTTAGTTTTTTAACTTCAAAGTTTTTATCTTTCTTCTCATACAAATATAATTGTCTATTACACTTTAGTAGTTCAAATTATGATATTTAAATAAACAACAAAAACCTAATGCAAACCCACTTCTTAATTCATGTGTGTGCAGGAGAGATAGCTTTGTCACCCACAGAGCTTTCTGTGATGCTTTAGCAGAAGAAAACAACAAAGTAAACCAGGGACTAATGAACAACAATATTGGGTCAAACTTAGACACCCAAATGCCTGAGCTGATGTCATCTATGCCTATCAACACCACAACAAACACATCCATTGGAACATCTGAATTCAACAACTTTGACCCCAAGAACCCACTCAAATCCCTCCCCCAAGAACTAGTCCCAATTCCATTTAAGTCCATGAACATGGGAGGTTTGTTATCAACAAGCTCAGGTACTCTCTTTGGTGGTCCAAAGACTTCCTCCTCATCAAGCCTACATCTCAGTTCCAACAGCTCCTCTGGCTTAAATTATCTCCAAGACAATAAAAATGGGTGCCAAATCTCTGGGTCAGCTCACATGTCAGCAACAGCTTTGTTACAGAAAGCAGCACAAATGGGTGCCACTGCAAGCAATAATACTATAAATTCACCCATGATGCAAAACAGCCTTGTTAGTGCCAGCATGGCTGTTAATCATGACCAAATTTCTTCTATTAGACCACCATACTCATCAAGTGCCATTCAGCAGCATTATATTAATGCCTCATATGATAACTTCCAACCACAGCCTGGTCAATCAAACATGGTTGGGATCAATGGTGGAGCATTCATCAACCAGAAGCCATTGCAGAAAGTCCCACAAGAAATCTCACAACTCTTTGATAGTACTACTACTAGTACTGGTGGTGGCTCTACAATTAATGATATGGCTATGTTTAGCCAAATGATAATGAACCAAGGATTCATGATGAAGAACATAGAACAAGCGAACAGTACTAGTTCTAGTTTGATACGTGGAAAAGCCACTGTTGAACTAAGCCAGACAGAGCCATCAAGTTTTAGAGGAAGTGATAGGACTACAGTTGATTTCATGGGGATTGGCGGGTCAAGGCCTGTGAATATGCATGAACAACAGCAGCAACGACAACAAAGGTTGGAATTGAAGGCAATAAGCCAGCCAATTGTGAATCCTTTCCAGCAACAATTCACACATGGGGATTCAGGAATTGAAAAGCCTTTTTGGGATGTTTGAACAATATATATAGGTTTTTATGTTTGTGGATCTGCATGTCGCTGGAGAAAACATGCTCTTACAAAAATCAAGGATGGCCATGATGGAATAAAAATCCGTCGGTCTTATTGTTCCACTTTATACTCTACTAATTACAATAAATTGTGTGTCTGATTTTTTAGAATATAAAGTGAAATACTAAGAATGGGATAAAAGAATTTAATTTGGCCATGAAGTAGCATGAAGGGTGGTGATAGGCTAAAGTAGTTTCTATACCTAATTTAGCCATTATGAAACACGAGCTTGGTTTTGGAATTCAAGTGGTTCTCATGCAAGATCCATTTGGATAACTCTTCTCTTTAAT
The DNA here is from genome assembly GCA_029955455.1 of Quercus agrifolia. NCBI lineage: Eukaryota > Viridiplantae > Streptophyta > Magnoliopsida > Fagales > Fagaceae > Quercus > Quercus agrifolia. Next base: position 11,990,678 of record JARQAD010000012.1, on the reverse strand, counting down.
CTTGAATTATGCCTGTTTGGAAGACTTTAAAAAAAAAAAAAAAATCATTATTAAGAATTTGGATGTTCCTTGAGAGTGTGTATGGGAGCAACTATGCGAAAAAGAGTGAGCTTTAGTAGGCATCTAGAATGATCTTCACAAGAATGTATTGTTTAAAACATGAAAATTTAGGAGGATTGAAGCACAGCCAAACTTCATTGTGTGACATGCTCATTTGAACCTTTGACTTGAATCTTTTTTGTAAGTACATGGGCCTGTTCTTTTTTTCTTCATGCATGGAAAAATGCCATGGTCCATTTCAAACATGGGCCTGTTCTTTTTTAACAAAAATCTTTTGTTTATCTTTTCTTCGCTTAACCTTAGCCGATATAATTAAGCTAGGTATATGCTTCCAAACAACCTCTAAGAAAAATCAAGCATTTACGTGTCAATAAGTTTAAAACCTAAAACAACAATTTTAACTAAAATATTTTCTTATATTTATATATCAATTAAATAATTTTTATTTACATTTCTATATTATAAATTTTTTTATTTAAAATCCACTCTTCCCAATTTTTATTTATTTAAAAATAACCAATTAAATTTTTGTTATATTTTATTTATTACTGATAACAAATTTATCTATAAATCCTTTTCTAGATTCAATAGTTTTTTTTTTTTCGTTAAGTTTTTCATATCTAAATTCATATTTTCTAGTTGACATTTATAATTAAAAATATTTACAAGAAAAATTATCTAAAATAAAAAAAATTAATATAACTATAATAAAATAAATGTAATAACATAGAACAATAAAATCTAATTTATCAAAGGTACTATTACCGTTTCACTTAACAATAGAATTACCTAATAACCTCAAACTTCATAAGACAAGGTAGATTCACATCAATTCAAATTGATAATAGAATTTTTCACATCAATTTTACATAAAAAATATTATATAAAAAGTAAAATAAAATAATTTCGTTAAATGTGAACGTGAAAATAAATTTAGAGATAAGATTGAAAAAGCAATTTTTGTGGTGATGGATTGTCAATATATATATATATAGAGAGAGAGAGAGAGAGAGAGAGAGAGATAATCATGAAAAATGTATTTCGCTTTAGGTCACTAAATAAATATAACAATGGACTATAGGACCAAGATGATGAGCTTTCTTTCATTTGGTAACCTTAGACCATTACTTAAAAATGATCTAATAGAAGAGTCAATATGGTGCCAATAGCCTTTAAATCAACTAACATTTCCCTTCTTGGTAAGAGAGCATGTCTAAAGACTAGAGTTAAGCCCTCTCAACAACCTTACCTAATAACCCAAAAAAAAAAAAAAAGGTATTTCAGGTGCAATTTAGACCATATGCTATATCGTGACACACTAATATGCCAGAGACAAAAATAGCAAAGGAAATCACACAAGTCCATCCTTATAAATTTAAAATAAAAGAAGATATTTTGGGACTTAAGTTTTTTTTTTTTTAAGGTACAATTTGAAGTATGTTTTAGGCTCTAGAGGTGTAGAACTAGATTAAAAAGGAATCAAGGTACTACCAAGTACTAACAAGTGGGCATTATCAAAAAAAAAAAATTACTAACAAGTGGGACAACAAAACCTTTATAACTTTTTAATGTTTTCAATTGAGATATTCAAGGTTTGAAATCTCCTTCTCCCATTACTATTGAATTTTTTTTTTTTTTAAAGTGACACGTGTGCTTGAAGCTAAAATGCGGATACCATGGTAAAAGTGGGCCATATATATATATATATATAATAGTAGTAGGTCTTGCAATCTAAGGCCTTGAGTGGGTTAGGAGAGAGGCCCAAAATTCTATAAGTTCGTTAAGGCCCTCTGAGTAGGGTAGCCACCCTACAAAAGAATTTAAAAAGCCCATAATGAAGCCCAGGGGTAGTTTTGTAATTCAACATAGAAAGTTGGCCGCTTTGCGCCACCAAACCCATCGCAAAACTTAAAACCCTAACCCTAATTCAGAAAATCAGCTCCTATATATACTCACCTCAAAACCCCAATTTCAATATGCCTACCAATCCCATCTCTCTCTCTATCTCTTTCTCTGTTCTATATTTTTTTGATTCACAATTTCATGTTTTTATTTTTTTTTTTTTTTGGGCTAGGGAATTATCAGTGTTTGTATTAGGAAAATGTGGTAAAAGGGGGGCAGTGATGTTGAAAAAACTACCTATTTTCTGAGGGGAAATATCCCTTTGATTATAAAATTTTACCAATGGATCCTTCTGAGCCCCCTCACTCTTTCCTATTTTTGTTTCGATTTTTTGTTTTTTTGAAATCTTAAAAGCAAAGTTTTTTATATTTTGGATTTTGGTATTTTGTTAAAATATCTGATTCGGAGCTACTGACGTGATGAGATTGTTTTCGGAAGATATTGATGTCGACTAAATACAATTCAGACTACAATTATCTGATCAATGGCTCTCTCTCTCTCTCTCTCTCCTGCTTTTCTTTTTTTACGTTTAATTGTTTTGAATTTTATTTTTTTGTATTTTTATAATATCTTCTTTATGATGATGATATACAATTGTACACCTCAATCGTTTGAAAGGGCAAGAATTTTTTATTTTTTTAATTTTAATGGTAAATTATGAGGAAATTTTGATAATTTTTTTTAATCGAGTTATATAGCAAATGCTTTTAATCGTGTTCAAGGTTTATTCTTTTTCAAAAATTTGCAATGTAATTATGTTAAAAAGGTATGCTTTGCCTTCTTGATTTGGGGAATGAGAGGATAAAACTTGTTTTCTCTATTATTAATAAGGTAATAACTAGTAGTTAATAATAAACCAATCTAGAACAGGCAGAGTAGAAGACAAAGGTTGTCTGCGAGTGAAATCTATGGGCTGCTAATGCAAATAGTAAAATAGAACGAAAGCCAGGAATTTTCTATTTTGTGTTTGAAATGAGTATATATTAGAGATTAAAGGTGGAAGATTAATTGTAAATTATAATTTGTCGGGAAACCCATTGAAAAACATGATTACTGAGAGAGTGTTTGGTAGAGTAATTTGAGATGGGGTTTTTGTAGTTTTTTAAATGTATTTAAAATGTAAAAGTTGTTGCTCAAACTCAGATGCCAAACAGGCTTGGAATATTTTACAAAGAATTACTTAAAAGCACTACTGAACTTGATTCAAGTTGAATTTGGGTTAGTAGTGAGATTAGAGACCAAATGCTAGTGAAAACAGCTTCATTTTGCATATTTATAACATTATTAGAAGAGTCTGTTTGGTATATGTGTTTAAAAACTGAAAATTGTTGTTTGAAAATATTTGTGGAAATACGTGTAGGTGAAAAAGTATGTAAAAATACGTAAAATGCTATTTAAAAACTGAAAATTGTTGTTTAAAAACACAAATCAAACACCCCCTTAGGCGTTATGCTACAGAAAAAACCAGTAATCTATGACTTCGTAGCGAGCTGAGGTCTCTCTTTGAATCAAAATTAGTGGATTGGAGAATGAAATATGATAATTGCTAAAGTAGTAAAAAATAAACAAACAAACAAAAAAAGTGTAGAAGATTAAAGAGAGAGAAGTCTCAAAATTTAGTGGATTGGAGAATGTAAGTTGATTATTGCTAAAGTGGTAAAAAGTAAACTAAAGAATGTAGAAGATTAAAAAGAGAGAAGATCAAAAGTTAGTTACTGTCATACCTCAAATTAGATTTCAAAGCCTGGCTTTATACATCTTAATTTCTAGAAAGAAAAGAATGCATAGAAAATTAGTGAACAAACTAGACGGATAAAACCTTTTCCTAATGGATTTTTTTTTTTTTTTTGGTATTTTTATGAGGAAGTAATTTTATTTACCAAATGTATAAGATAACTCAGCTTTTAACTTTTATGTATAATTTTTTAAAACACACTTTTAACAAAAAGTTAGATAAACCAATGAGTGAATTGTGTGTATATGAAATTAGAATGAAAAACACAAACCCATCAAGCAGAAAATGCACAATTTGAACAAAACTCATCATTACATGTAACCAAAAACTTAAAATTTCATTTTAACCTGTTAAAAATGGACTTTTAACAAGCTTGGAGGTGAACAAATCTCACAATGTCCCCTCAGTACAGGAATTGGATCTCTACAGTACGTGAAAGAAATGAACAGATTACAAGTAAAATTGCCTCAGCAGGGTAAAATATTTATCAAAATAAACAATTCCAAATAAACTAAATCTCTCTGGATTGTCACACCTCATTTTGGCATAATTTTCTTCCCCACTATACCCCTTTTGTCCTGAGGAATAGATGTCTATAATAGTATGTTAGTGCTTCAGCATTCTTATTTATTACTTGTCCCTAGCTATTTAGGTTAGATATTGTCTTTTTTCCACTTTGTCACACTCTTGCTATTCAAAGGTTCAACTGTGGAATTGGATGCCCCAAACGTAGTTGAATGCTTACATGAATGATATTTGAGGCTGCCTTCAAAATCTCATTCTCTGCTTCTTCTGCCATCTCCTTTGCATCCCTGGGATTAAGGAAAAGTAATGATCAAATATTTTGGAGTGTGTGACTATAACATCATTTTGAAGAAAATCAATAAGGTTGGACTACTACAAGCTTTACCGTATCAACATTTCTGGTGGCATGGAGACCTCAATTTGGAGTAAAAGCTTGCCTTGCAACAAGTGGTGAGTTACGCGCTCAACAACCATTTTCTGAAACCCAGTCACAATTGTCATTTTCATGTAACATATTTGGTGGAACTCAAAGTGCAGCCGTCTTTTACTAGTACTTTTCCCTACTAAAGCACATTTGATGTGGTGCAACAAATAGAACCGAATTATCATTTAATGCTCATAAGTCATAACATAACCCTGATTTACTCTACGATCTTGACACCAACTTCCAACTACGTAACCATGGGTTTTGGAAACACACTGCTCGAAAGCCTCTAGCTCAGACATAGGTTGAAGCAGCATCAGTGCATCACTATATGTTGCACCTGTAAGTGGGCATGAGACTCGAAAACCATTCAAAGAAAGTTCAAATTGTACTATTCATGTTCAATATGACTCAAACTATATAAAAATGTTGTCAGCTCTTTTTGAAAGGAAGCGATGGAGCTAAACAAAAGTAAAGGGCCACCTGATAGTTTTTAGCTTAATTTACTAACTTCATAGACGTAGAACATGCTAGTATGAAATGCTCAAAAACCACAGAGAGTGGAGCCCATAGGTCTCCAATGAATTCATCTATCATCACATCATTAGAAAGTAAAGCATAGTTGACAAGAAACTCGTAAAATGACTCCAATAAGAAATGTACCTCAGGAAACCTTGACAGGATGACATTGGAAACAACTGCTTCAATGTCTTTATCCTCTGCAGGAATATTTATATTTTGCATGGTTCCCTTAGAACTTTCTTGCTGGTCAGCTATACTCGCAGAGATTTGTGAAATTGCAGGATCTACAAAGAATTAGAACAAGTGATGAGGACATAACATGACAGTAAAAAGATATATGAGAACCAAAAAAAAAAAAAAAAGATAAAATGACAAATTTTTATTAGCCAGATATGAAAGCATACTTAAATAGATATTACGTCTTCTTCAATGTAGTTGTCTACCTTGATTGGTTGTGGCATATGGCGGATCAAACATTAGACGTTGCTCTTAATTAGTTGTGGATTTGCATCTTTTCTCTATTGTTTCTGGTTGTTATATGATATTTACAGTATAGCCAACATAAAAATAAGAAGAGGAACTAGAGTACTAATTCTATTTTCTATACAATAAAAATAAAAATTTTGACCATGATGCAATCACCACCAATGACCTCTATAATCATTTGGCATATAAAGAGGGGGAAAAAACACTTGGGTGACCACCAAGCTAGAATACATCTCCGAATAAGAACGATCAGTTGGGTGACATTAACATCCATCTATTCTTCATTCCAAAATCCCTTTGCTACTGCAGAACTTACAGACCACTGACACCAGCCTCTATAGTTTGTCTGGAAGAATTTAGGAAAAAGAAAAAACCAATCAGTATACCTATGTGTATGAAAACTTCAGCTACTTCAGGGTGGGATTTGTGAATGTGATGACGAACATTTTCACCAATGTAATGTCCAGCACTAACACTACAAAGAGGGTCAACCTGCAAGCAAAAGTAGCACTTAATATGATTGCCAATATCACACATGTAGTTTTGTGTTCAAACTTCCAGCTTTATAAACTATAAAGCATGAAAGATTGTAATAATTAGGAGAACCAACCTCAATATGTACATCAAGATACAGATATGAACCAGCCCTCCTTCCCCTCATCCGATGGCATCCCTATAAACAATGTCAGCACATATTCAGAAAAGCATGATCCTAACTGAAAATATCAACAGATATGGGCAAACTGATGGCAAAGTAAGTTCAATAAGTAAAAGAAATTAATCCTCAATAGGTATGGTAGGAGTTCTAGAGGCCATTCCAATTCAAACTGTGATCAATATTAATAGTATTATGTTGGAAAAAAATAATCTCCAGTACCATTCTTTGGAACTTGTAGTCAGCTTGTAAGGGTTTGATTACTCCTCAGAACTTCATACAATTTTTTTTACATACAACTTCAAACAAAGAGTTAAGCAATTATTTCACATGTGTGTTCAAAGAGTTCTGAAGTGACATCTAAACAACAAGGCTTTATTTGCTCTAAAATATCATAGATTTCCATATGTTTCATTATATTTTGAACAAACTATTACAGAGAATCCTCTACGAGAGAGAGAGAGAGAGAGAGAGAGAGAGAGCAGACAGATCCATTCAAACATTATTATAACCATCCAGCCACCATTACATTGCACCAACCAGTTCGTTGAACCAAGCTAGGGACAAAGCTGACATACTAAGGGTGCCTAGTGACAATTCAAATTGTTTTATCATCCAATTAGGCTCAATCTAAAATCAGATAGATTTGAAAGTTTCATAAGCAAATAGAGGAAGCTAATCCAATATGATGTGAACACTTACTAAAGAATCAATCATATTTCTAACCTCAAACATATGTAGTAATACACAATGCCCACCAGTAAAAGTGTAACCACAAATCAGGTAACAATCAACTAATTTGGCGAGTAGTGGTGCTCTATAATAAAAATAATAATAATAATAATAAAACCCACAAATATATAATTATAGCCCATACAAAACAAATAACCAAATTAAGGTCAAAGATCAAGGAATATCAACAACTTTTCCAGCAACTGTATAAATCATATTTGAAACTTACCTTGACACCCTCAGTTTGAAGTATTGTTTGTTTAATAGAATCCAAATGTTCCCCTGGGATTGCAGCATCCACCAGCTCCAAAACGCTAAAAGTTGGACCAAAAGAACTCATCACATTCATGCTGAACTTATTAAAATTATATTTTCTTATACTTAGTCAAGCACAGTATATACCTTCTTTCAACATTTAAAGACAATTGGGCATTTGATAAAACAGCATACTAAAGTGGGATTATAAGTTATAAATCTTAACAGAGAGTGAAATGGTTTGCCAGCCATTTACACCTCTCAAATGATTTCCATAAATTGCAAGAAAACTGAAGAGAGGAGATTGTATGGCCGCCTACAATTATCTGAATACTTTCAAGAGATACAGCCAAAATTTGTCCAATTAAAAAGGCAAATCTAACCCTATGGGAAACAATGCAACCATTCAAAAGTTTTGACAAAAAGATACAGATGCAGAGATTCGAGGTTTTAAACATATTTTGGCTGCTAAATCATTTTTCCTAATAATAAACAAGTATGACCTTTTCAAACTAAAGTTTGACAGTCCAAATAGCACACTGAAAGTCCACAGCAAGAAACAATTTGAAAAGCACAGATATTGCCATAGTAAAATTAAAAACATACCTCTGATACCCAGCTTCAAGCCCAGCTTTTAGGATCATGCCTGAGACAATAACTCCAGCTAGGGGATCTAGAAATTTAACTCCAAGAATAGAACCTCCTAAGGTTGAGATAAATGGTACTAGGTTAGTGAATTTCACAAGATTGAACAGCACCAGGTTTCCAAGAAAATTTTGCAAAGACCACAACAATTTTTGGAGACAGAAGGAAGGCAAAATAGTGCGATGTACTGTATTGCTTGTCATTTCTCCGAATTCCAATCTACCACAGATGGATTTTGATAAGCATGTTAGAAGATCCATTTTGAACAATATATATTTAAACAAAAGAAAAAATATAATAAACAAGTAACTCTCCCTGGATATTGAACCCAAAAGAGAGCAAGATTGGCACAAAACATCACAGGATAGCATCAGCAAACACGCCATATTGAAACAGAGGAAGTGAAATGAAAAGGTTAACTTCATTAACTTTTTTTTATTAGTGGGTCAACTTCATTAGCTGCCTAAGCAATACAGAGATTAATTACATTTATAATCTCTCTGAATTTTCCTTTCAAAATAATCACTCATGCTTTCTTTGAAGACATATAGCCTACATCTGTGACAGTTTCTATCAGAAATACCAATATCTATCATGAGTTATGGTATTACTTGCCCCGAAAAATTGCAGCCCCTTCCAAGTTTCAATCACTGAAACAGATTTTCTCCACATTACAAAAATTAGATTCTGATATTGTACAGTACTAATTAAATTTTTTTTTGTGCACTTATGACGGATGGAATATAGAAATATCAAGCAGCACCAGTGACCTTTAATCAAGTCCCCTTTAGTTGTAGTATTGTTACCATCAACTATAAAAGGTTTTTCACTCATGTATTAAGGGACCAATATGATACACTTAAGGCGAAGCATTAAGCCACTTATACAAACCAGCAGTGTCTCCTATTGTACAACACACACACAATAAACACATTTTGCAACAACTATTGACCTCAATTGAACTCAATTATGTGTCGTCCAAACTACTGCTATAGGTACTGAAGAGTTGTAAAGATATTAAACTAATCAGCTACAGAACAATTAGCAAAATATCAGATTTGTACTTTACTAATACCAAACGGAATATTCATTAGAAGAGGAAGTGCTCCTTACCAACGCCAATGAGAGCAACTACTGATGAAACAGCGTCTGCACGATGATGCCAGGCATTTGCTTTCATCAGCCCACTGCCTTGTCTTTCTCCAGCCCGTTTTGTTATCCAATAAAGCCTATGGGAATAACATCGACAAAAATATAAAACAAAGTCAATAAATAGTTTTGAAACACACAAACAGAGAGATTTATCAACAACAAAAAACAGACACACACACACACACACAAACAGAGAGAAATTCCATAAAGTTAGAAATGAACAGTCAACACATAGATGTGACGTTAACACCTAGAAAGACAAAGAACCAGTTGATATAATTCACTAGAGGGATCACTAATTGCACCAACATTAAGTGATACATTTCAACTTGAAGCTCAACGAGGGCAATGACAAGACAAACAAGGTGTCAAAGATGCAAATTGATTAAGATATTAACAGCTTTTAATTTAAAAGAAAATGTGGTCATGAAAAGTGACAAATAGAAAAACAAAGTTCATCCAAATAATTATAACATTAAGAAAATGTCCAATGGAACCAAATATATTTTATTAAAATAAAGAAAATGAGCAAGAAATTGTTCAAAAATTAATAGATATCAACAACTTTGGTACCCTTCTTTTACACAAATGGATACAATAGTCATATTCAAAGCCAGGATGGGATGATCCATTTCAACTCCATGGTGGTGTCCACTATGAAGATGGCTATGCACATGCTCATGTGAAAATGACTGATCAACTATTTCAGGATGTGATGACAGCATTCCCTGCATAATTGAATCAAGATTTCATTTCAAACTCTAAAATTTTCCACAATTAAAATTATTTAAAGTCCCTTTAACTTCTATAGAAATTTATGTTTAAGTCGCAGAGGACCTAAATTTGAATCAAAGTGAGAAGAGAGAGGAAAAGCAGTCATACTAGCAAAATCTCTAAGGCATGCCATGCAATGCCACCAGCAGTTAACAAAAGCATACAAGAGATTCCAAGGCTTCCTAGAGTCTCAAATTTACCATGTCCTGAAAGAAAAGCAAGGAAGAAAAACTATTGTATAATTGCGGAAGCACTGCCAAGAAAAAGGTCTCTATCATATTTTACTACACGCATAACTACCAATAACAAATTGCAATAAAACATTTTGCTATATATACATAAATTGAGATTAATGGAGTAGCGTGTAGGTACAAATCAAGAGTGACCATATGGGTGTTCTTTGTCTTTTGGAGCTTTTGCAACTTTATATGACCATAGAGCGATGCCACTAAGAACCTGCAAGATAAAAAGATATGATGATGGTTACCAAAAAGTAAATGTCATTATCTTGAAATAGACATTAAGATACAAAGAGACATTCATGCATAAATTTTCTTCAAAACAACTAACAACTAATTGAGGAAATAAAAATTGCACATCAGTTATGCAAAATCGAGCTGCTCGTTAACATGATGCAATGATACAAAATACGATGATGACAATATAGGAACATCATAATGGATATACACAAAGAAAGAAGCAAACAATCAAGAAATTACATTTTTCATGAAATTTGCAATCTTTCAAGATCCTAGCATACTCTAATTTTAATGTAAAATAAACATTAGCAATTACCATGTCCAAGCTTACTACTCATCTCTAATACATTGAAACATTGATCATCAATTTATGGTGAGGGACCTAGATAGAAGAAAGCACATAGGAAATTATATGTGATTCTCCATTGCCTCAAAGAATTGTAAACCTATTCACAATGCCTTTTAACTCCAATGAATATGATCTAACACCTAATAACATAGGCAACAAACTTAAGCTCGGCTAAACAATGTTAAGGCCACACTTAAGCCACATGGTTTTGCAAGATAAACACCTACTTTGGCAACAATCTCAAAATAACAGTGGACATGTGCCCGAGTGTTAGTACAGTTGTCTATATGAATAATTAAACCTTACCATTAAATGGTCCCTTTGTTAATGTGTAAAACTATTTGAGATAAGTGATATCTACCATTACTTATTTAGGTTTTCTGTCAATTTGATCCCTGCCCTGGAGCTTGAACTTGTGTAATTTGGTCTCCAAAGTTTTTATTTATTATCAATGCAACTTTTCCTTCCAAATTCATTAACCTTGAACCATTAAATGTAAAGTCACATGCACATGGGTTGAAAATTTTAGTGAAACTTCTCATTAAAAATAATATAATTAAAACTTTGGAGAAAATGGCAAACTTCGCCATTTTCTCAATACACACACACGCACATATATATACACATATATACTGGAATTTCACTAAGACAATGTCATTTTCAATTTCAGCTCAAATGCATATCACTTCTTCTTTTTTTTTTTCTTTTTCCTTTTGAAATGGTTAGAAATACTTACACAATATATGTGCTGCGACCCCAGCAGCTCAAACCCACACCCCCCCCCCCTTTCCCCAAACATTAATTGGCGAGGTACCAACTCGCCCAACTAGGGGTTCAAACTTTTTTTTTTTAATAAGACATGTCACTTCATGTTTAACAAAAGCAAGGTTAATATCTTAGAAGGAAAAGCTCCATTGATAATAGTAAATACGAACTTCAGGAATCAAATTGACAACAAACCCACACTTGAAGGTGGTAGCAACGGTGGTGTAGTGGCAATGGAGGTGTAGCTGATGGTAGTGTCAGAAATGGCATGATGGTGGTGTGGTAGAGGTGGTGGTGGCACTGACAGCACAAATGAATGAAGGGAGTGGTGAAACTTGTTTTCCACTTCTTAAAAGCCCAAAAAAAAAAAAAAAAAACCCCTTTATATGTTATTTTCTTTAAAGGATCCATAGCCGGCTGCAAAAATTTGGGATTACGGCTTGTTGTTGTTGCTGTTGCTGTTGTTGCACCTAACATTTTAACATTTTCTGAAAAAACGATATCCATCAAAACAAACACAATGTTAAAGATAATTGAAAACTAGCAATGCTATTAACATTTGCCTCCTTTTTTTTTCTTGGTCAGATTATTTTTTTCTAAAGTGGAAACTGCGAAAACTACAAAACAAAAAAAGATCTTCTGTATTTACCGGCTCATACAAACACTTCATTATATGCAATAATATAAATCACCCACTTTTTTTTTTTTTTTTTAATATTAAGTTGCACAACATACACAATTCCATAGCTCCAGCAATTCACCACAACAAACAACATGGGAAAGCAACAAGATATAATAACAATATCGACCATTCAACACAAAAACAAAACATAGGCAAGCTTTAAACTTTAAAGTTTACCACATCGGAAACAGAATGTGCAGCATCAGCAATAATGGCAGTGCTACCAGAAAGATAGCCAGTGAAGGCTTTTCCAGCAGCCAAACCAATGTCAGCAGCTAGACCCAACCGGAATATATTCTCACCCTCCTTCCCATATTGTTGGCTTTGCTCCTTCTGATCATGGCCATGGCGGGAATGGCCCAGATGCCACCTTTTTGGGATTTTGTAAACTGGGTGATTGTATTTGTGGTTTTCAGAGTCAGAGAGTGTTCGGAGATGAGAATTCAGAGTTTGGAAAATTATGGGGTTTGGATGGAATTTCTTGTTCTTGTGGGTATTGGTGTGTGACAGTTTTGAGATTGAAGTTCTGTATAAGGATTTGAGATTGTGGAATCTAAAACCCATATTTTGGGTTTTTGTGTCTGAATATTTGTTGAAGTAATTTATATCTTCAAAGGATTGTGAAAATGATGAAGAAGAAGAAGAAGAAGGCGGGTACCTGACTGACACACCGTCTGAGATTCTTGAGGAAGTAAAATAATATTATAAATTAAAGAAAGTGAATAAATAATTGAAACATTTTTTTTTTAAATACACGTAGAAATTCTGCACAAACCTAATTTGTGTGTGTATATATATATATATATATATATATATATGTGTGAGAAACTCTCTTTAGAGACTTGAACTCCGGTTCTTACCCCCATACCCCACGAGTATTTATACTTATACTTATACAGTGACCATCACACTAAAGGTGTGCAATGAAAATTAAAACAATATTTAATTGGACATTGTTTAGTGTAAAGTGTGTGTAAGCGTGTGTCGATTGAAATGAAAAATTAAAATTATTTTATTATTTAGTTTATTTTTGTTATTATCTATGGATTTCATGGTACTTTTTGACACTATTCATAAACTCCGTTATACTATTTCAATTAACTTTTACCTTTATCTATGGTACTTTCAGTAATCATTTTTTAATTTTAGCAAAATAAGTGGCATCCAAACACACTCTAATACACTACCCGAAAATAACTTTAAAATGACATTAATTTAGAAATTTAAAAAAAAAATTATGAAAAAACAAAAATGAATAATAAATATTTTTTACAACTTTTTATATTTTTTTATAAAAATAGTATTAAAACTTACTTAAAATATCTTATTAACAATCACTTTAACAGTATTTGTTAACATAATTTGAAACAGTGTATGCACACACTATGGAGATTTTTTTCATCAACTTATTAAAGCTCAACTTAGTTATTGAGTAGAGTAGTGAATTCTAACTTTTTCTCCTTTTTTGGGTGAAAATTCTAACCTTATTTTTTAAAATAATGTGGATTTTCTTTTTCATAGGATAATAATTAAATTTTTGGTGCCCTAATTGCCAATTCTTTTTATTTTTTTTAATAGGAATTCAATTCTAAATCCTTTATTAGATGACAATAAATTTTAGGATAAATTATGTATTTAGTCCCTATCATTTACTCCATATTTTAATTTGGTCTCTATCCTTTCAATTGTGTCATTTTGGTCCCTAACTTTTTAATGCCGTGTCAAATTAGTCATTACCGTTATCTCTTGAATGGAAATCACTGACATGGCCAGTGGCCAAAATAAAAGGTTATTTTTCATTGACATGGCAATAAACTAATATTTGGAATTTGCTACCACGTGTCTTTATCTTTAGAAAATAAAATATTTAGAATTTGTTTATTTCTGTCAAATTTGAAATTTTATTTTCTACATTTTCTTACCTTTGCTTTCTTGAGAACCAAACAAGATTCAAAACCCATAATTCTAAACTAAATTTCCTTTCTTTTCCCTACGTTTTCCCAACAACCAAATAAGAAAAAGAAAAAGAAAAAGATCTCTGAAGCTCAGAGAATTCAATTCAAAATCCCCATTCCCATATTAAAAATGTTCTTCCTTTTATCGGTTGAATACAAAAATAAAATCCCAAATAAGGTACACAGTCAACCCTAAATTGCTTGTGTGGGTGCCCAAGGACCGAGGATTAAATTAAAGGGTTGCAGCATTGGTGTGGGAATGCCACAGGCCTAAGGAAGAAAACCGCCTAAGGAAGGGAAGAAATGAATCAAGGTAATCTATAGTATTCTAAGTGGGAGTTGGAATCTGAAGAAAGAGAAAGTCAGTGGAGATTAGGGAAGCTTCTGGTCTACTGTAGCCTGTTGCATCCGCATTAAATAGTAGGCAACAATTTTATCAGCCGCAATGATGAGGAAGTTATCTGAACAGTGTAAGTCATAGCTAAGCAAATTCCTTCCACCATATTCTTCAGATGTCAAAAGTAACAAGTGTCATGAAAAGAGAGGTGTTAGGTGAGAATGAATGGTTGAGATATGATGAAGGTAGAAGTATATAAGGAGAAGAAGGAGCACTAAGAAAAGGATTGAGACACAGGTATCAAAAAGAGATAAGCTCAAAGGAGAGAGAGGAGAGTGAACATTGTAACTATTTGTACAAACTAGGCCTCCTCGGGTGAGCTTGTAGAGGGAGATATACCCCTTTATTGCTTGTTTTCTCTATCTGGATCCTCGGGCAAAGTCCCCTCTTGTTGTTCGTTTCCCTCTCTTACAAATTTTATTGATTTGGACCAAAGTTTAACTATGTAACTCACGGTTCTAAGTGGGCTTAGGCCGCTAGATTTTTTGGTCCTTACAGCTTGTTATTCCAAACCACCACAAATTGCTTCAATTAATTCATCAAACAAGGACTAGCATGAGCACAAGGTTCGATTCAAAGAGTTGTAACTTCAAATTGCAATCTCTCTGTAACGTTCCTTACTAAGTCCCCTAAAAATGGCTGGCATCGGTCTAATTTTTTTTTGCTGCCAACAACTTTACCATTTCATTTTGGTCAAAAGGATTCCGATCTACTTTGGGTTAGAGAGAGAGAGAGGCAGAGAGAAGTGAGGAAAATGGGGAGAGAGGAAGTGGGTTTTGATATTTTATTTTAGGGAAGAAATGAAGAGATTGACGTGATAAGCCTTAGGGAATATGATTTATTTTTGTTTTTTAATTATAATAGGAATTTTTTACAGTTTGAAATTTTTGGGGAATGAACTAAACAAACAAAGCTGCAATGCAAATCTAATGAGTGGTACACTATTGAACCATTTTTTGGTTGGAATTTTTTTGAGCTTTGAATTTAGGGATTTTAACTCCTATTTGGTTCCGCAAAAAGCAAATAAAAGAAAATGAAACAAAGAAAAAAAAACTGAATTGTAGTCTATAATAAACTAATTTCAAATATTTTATTTTATTTTTTAAAAGTAAAGACATGTAGCAGCATATGTGGCTACTTAAGTGGCATAAAAATAGATATTTTGATAACATTGTCAGCCACTTTAGCTTTTTCCTTCCAATACTTAGCGGCATGGATTATTTTGACACAATACCAGAAGGTTAAAGACTAATCTGACACATTTGAAACGTTAGGAATCATTTTGACATATAGGACAAACGTTAAGGACTAAAAGTGTAATTTATCCTAAATTTTATTAACTAAAATAGTTAGAATCACGTTCATTTTCATTTCTTTAATAAAGGGAAGATCATATTTCTTTTTCTTTTTTTCACCTATTAAAGGTGATTTTTTTTATATAGATTCGATGATATTTTAACTTATAGTGTCATATTCATGATAATTATTTTTTATTATTTAACCAAAATATCAATTGATATTTAATATCAATAATGCTAGGAACACAACTTCAAGTTTAGCAAAAGTTATAGTTCTACCATTACTCTTTTAATACAGGCGAATCTCAAGACAACTTTCTCAGGACAAAACTTTCCCAGTTCAGCTAATACTACTGTAATAACTTCAAATCCCATAAACCCACAATCAAGATCGGGTCGAATCAAGGCCATATGCTGGACCATTCAGTTCACAACATGTAAGAATATTCTGTCCATTTATGCATGTGCTCAAGCTTTTCAATGATAGCTTTAACCAGAGCTATAATCATAAAATGTTGAATTCACAACTCATGACCTAGCTCACAAGGCAACGGAACCCATAATTTTTATTTTTATTTTTAATGCTGAATATCAAAGCAAAATAGTAAATCAAATACGAATATGATCAAGTTTTTTTTTTTTTTTTTTTTTTTTTAATTGTACTTTTGGAAACCAAAGTTTTTGAGATGTGTCAACTCTTTATATCAACAAGCCCAGTTTTCCAATTTAAGTTCGGGGTCAAATAAGCCCAGCCCAAGCTTTACGCGCTTATCATATCGGAGGGAGAAGAAAATATAAAATGTTGGAAAGCCTTTAGATGCTTTAACCCATTTAATAATCAATAAATTATGAATTTCTTGGATCCCTGCATTGCAATGGCGTAAACAAAATCTACTTCATTCTAACATTGTCCTCATCCCAAAACCCATTCCAAGCCTGAAACTTCCGACTCCACCTCCACTATTCACAAATCCAACTCTATATCAGAATATAGCCAGTCAGGTAAGTTTAATAAGACCAAGATGGAATTTAAGTACAAACTCAATGCCTCCTGTCACGCCATTTTCTGTCTCCATACCTATTATGGTCCCGGTATCCAGAAAAGTTTCCCCGTTGTCTAGACCGGTCGGGCCTATTATTCCATCCGGGGTTCATTCTGGGTTCCGGGAAATTCCTTCCCATCATGTAGTCTGTAGTTCTAGTAGGACTATTATCTGGACTCCATGACTCATATTGTTCTTGAGCCACATATTCATTTCTGTCCAAAAAAGGACCCGGCTGCAACACAGGCTGCCTAGATCCTCCAACCAATGAATTATAGTTATTTTGATTAGCTTGAGAATGATAATTTGGAGGCAGACCCTGGCTAGCTCTCCAAGAATCAGAGACAGGGTCCATTTTTCCAATTGGTGGCCTAGAAGGGTATAAAGGTGCAGGTGGCTGAGGCTCAGACAAGATGGTTGATCGATGCAGTGATTGGGAGTGTGTTTGTGACCGTGTTGGCTGTGGCGGGAAGGAAGCATGTGCTCTCCCGGGTGTATTCAGTGTGACAGATACAGGTGCTGGTTTTATATTACTTGTGCTTTCAATCTGCAGTGCAGAAGGTGCAGCTGTAGTCGAAAAGTTATGCATGGGAGTGCCCATGGAGGATGAATTCCTCGAGGTTAAAACCATTTCTGATGCTGTTGTTGGTCTTGCTGGGTGCAGAGAAGGCAATTGCCTTCCAGGTATGTTGGCAGTTGTTTGAGGCAGTGAATAAGTATGCATTGCTGCCGCAAATTGTTGGGGCATTGATGAGGACTGTTGAGGTGGAATGAGATTAGCTTCTGTAGCTTGAGGCAGCATCAAGCTGGTGGTAGCCACTCCTGGCGAAGTGTAGACAACTCTGTTAGCTACTGAGCTTGGCTGCATAAATGGATTCTTAGCAACTTCAGGTCTCCATCCACTCTGCAATATCATTGGGGACAAGAGATTTAATAAATTAGAAAGCGAGAATTTAAATATATATAAAATAAAATAAAATAAAAAGTAGCAATAACTGTATTATATTTTTATATATTATTACTAAGGTTTTTTTTTTTAATTAACAATAAATTATTATTTACTAATTATTAGCACGAGATCCTATGAATTTGATGATACACAGGGATTTACCATTGCAGGAAAATTTCGATGCCAGAAATGAATGAACTTTGTTACTATTTTAGACTACACATCAAATTCCAACTGGCAAAGACATTTTTGGATGTACATAAATATCCATATAAACTCAGTTCAGATGGGTTATGGGGAATATTTCATGAAATGTATCCCAAACATGGGGTCCACAGATATGGACCCACACTCGCAAATTGGGATGAATCTTATCCCCACTCCCCACGCCAACTGGTCGTGCCCGCTAAAAGCATGAAATTTAATTTCATTATTGGTCTGATTGATGCCTTTACAAGAGGCAGCACTATTTGCTCACAATGGTATTGACAAAGTTGAGAGCAAATAGTGTCACCCTTGCTAATTTTGCAATAATTATTAATTATGTGAGATATCTGCCAAAAGTTGGAGCATGAGCCCGATTGACACACCGTTCCAGAATTGCTTGAAGGAGTTGGAGATGGAAGTGAAACTTCGACCTTCTCCTCCACTCTTCCACTATTAAAACTGCCCACTAAACCAGCCCCGCCAGCCTTGATCATATCAAGCAATTTCACAGTTTCTTCACTTGATAAATTGCCAGCTTGGCCAGATGTCAAAGCAAATACCAATTCAGGGTTTTTTAGCAGCACTGCAAGCAACTCTAAATCTGGTTCAGCTGTACTCGAAACTTGACTCGAAGGGGTTGCAGCACTGTTTACAACTTGATTAGTAGCAACCTGTGTTTCCAAACTGTCAGCATCCGGCGGCTGTTCGATTGGGACCTGAGGGGTCAATGTGTCATCATAGTCCATTTCAATGTCCCACGGTTCCTTGGGGTTAGATGGTATTTCCTGGACTGTTTGGTAGATAGTTTCTTTCTCGCGGCGGTTTCTGTTTTTCTGGACTTCAACCTCTTTGCTATTCTCACCACCACCAACACTCCACTGATCATTGAGTCTTATTTCTGCAGAAAGGAAAAGGACACAAAAGGCTGAATTTTGCAGAAAAGGTTATTGAAACACAAAAACAATCCTGAAGTTAAAAAAGATTTCACACGAAGCCTGGAGAGGATGAGAAAAACCAAGATAATTTCCAAATAGTAAAAAGTACTGCGTTCATGATTACTGCACAATATATACGTGGAGAAAACTTGGAGTTAATTAACTGGCCGTTGTCTTCTATAACGGGTAGGAGAAAAAACAATAAAACAAAATGAAGATAATGGTAAAAGTATTGCGTTTATGATTACAGCACAAAATATAGTGGAAAATCTTGGACTTTATTAACTGGTCGTTGTCTTCTATAATGGGCAGAAGGGAAAACAATAAAACAAAGTGAAGATTAGATTAAAAAATTATTGACGTCTATAATGGACTGCTATGCACCTGTAAAAGTTGTATATCCAGAAAGCTTATGCGGCCATTCCCTTTAAGGTCATAATTTTAGCTAGGGTTGATGTTAGGAAGGTCAAAATTTTAGCTAGGGGTGATGTTAGGAATATATTACAAATTTTACTCCATATATCTTACAAACTGATGTTTCAAAAAAAAAAAAAATCTGTGTCTCACAAATCACAATAACTGATTCAAAAACTCATCATATATTATCTTGTTGAAGTGGCACCAATAACATTTATCACAAATCACATTCATTGCAACATTAGTTTGTAAATATTTTGTAGTAAAATTTGTATGAACAAGGCTAATAGTGATTGATCCAGGTGTCATATTGCAAATGGCCTAAAGGATATTAACAAATCAGAAATTGCCAGCTAGATTAAAAAGTTACTGTTAAATTTTTTTTAGATAATTAACTAGCCAATTGTTGCTGAAAGCAAGCCATTTAAGTTTAATTGTAATTAGACATGATTAACATCTGAAAACTGGTAATAATTTACATTTAAGTGGGATTAATCTTATACTAACATCTGAACACATCCATACCAAGGTACCAACCCCTCTAATCATTACTTGATGCCTACTATAAATTAAAAGGCATAGAAGATTTGGCGGCCCTATATACTGCAAACATGTACTTTTAGTCTCACAGTCAATGACATCTGAAAACTGGTAACAATTTACATTTAAGTGGGATTAATCTTATACTAACATCTGAACACATCCACACCAAGGTACCAACGCCTCTAATCATTACTTGATACCTACTATAAATTAAAAGGCTTAGAAGATTTTGCGGCCCTATATACTGCAAACATGTACTTTTAGTCTCACAGTCAATGACATCCCACAATTTGGCTTCAACTATAAGACAGAGAAAAACCACTATGGACCTTAGACATCGTTTCAACCACAATTAAAAGCCAGATCAGTGCTCAAATTTGCAAGAAGATGAAAACCACACTCATCATTGAGCAGCAAAGTGATGGGACATTCAAAACACTGAATGGGAAAGGAATGATTCAATTTCAAATTCCTGGTTTTTAACTATTTAACTCAATGGTAAAACACAAGCTGTCACTAAAATCATCAGATAAATAAAAGAGGGGGGGGACCTCATCTGAAGATGTGAAATAAGCTTGTAAAGTCTCTATAAACTCAGTTATATGCTAGGACAAAGAGAATGGAACAATTTTATTTTCATTACGCACGCATACAATTTTACAAATTTATGCCACCAGCCAAGACATCTTCTCCACTAGAGAACTTCCCAGCAATAATAACATTGAAGCAACGGCATGCTCCCAATAGAGTTTGCTCCATCACAAGGATTTGCAGCCGTACATAATTTACCGAGTACTTACATCAGCAGAGGCAGAATTTTTACCCCAGTTGAAATATTTAAATGATACTCATGCTGAAAGTCTAAGGGAATGGAGAAAATTTAAAGATCATATTCAACTACTACACGGGTCACATATGAACATCTTTTGCCCAACAATCCAATAAATTTTTTAATGATTTATAAAATCCTCAGAAGATACACTGGTTTTATTGGGTTAATTAGTTCTGATCCATTGTCGAGCAAGGTCATTATGATTCAGGAAGCAATCTGTGAAGTCCAAGGTACAATAGCACATGTATTTAAAAGGAAAAGTCTAAGCCATAGTGTAGACAGAAGTACAGGGAAAAAATAAGCCAAGAATTTAATATTCTGACACACATAAACAAAAATAAAAAATAAAAATAGGAGGGTCAAGGGTGCCCAAAATTTTCAAACTTGTGTGCGTTTGCCATCAACTTTTTCTTTTAGGTTTTTTAGCTTATTTACTCATGTAAACATTCTAAAACCTCCATTTTTCTAGGTACGGATATACTTTAACCAACTTTCAGCGAAGTATCCTGCCCCAAAATGGTCCCAATACTTTAATTTCATTAAATATCAAGAGACAGTTGAGGTATATTTTTCTTTCCAAAATTACTTGAGAAAAACGTAGGAACAAAAAAGAAAGTGTATACAACTGAAACAATGCTTAAGTTTAATGAGAAGTGCTACATCCCCAACATTTTTACAACACTTTCACAATAAATCATAGGTGGTAAGTTGTTATTAGTTTTAATTTGAACTCTACCACTGAAATTACATTTTTGCCTACCAATAATAACCTGTAACAATCTGTCAATTAGAATTTGTTGTAAAAATGTTGTGGACATTGCATCTCTCAAGTTTAATACAGAAAAATAGCACAGTTTGTGTTCTGATCCTATTCATAAAATTTTTAAAAAAAAAATTAATTAAATAAATAAATAAATTTTTTTTTTTAAAGCAAATGAAAGCAGTTGCAGGGGGTACTAGGAAAAAATAACATCTGCAGTTGAAAATGAGCATATGAATCTCCCTCCAGTGAAAATTGTGGGAGCACTTAAGATATTCCTCTGTATTGTATAAGATTTGGGGAACTTCTCAAAATGGTCAGGTAATTTCGCTGTCAAGAGCTATTCTTTCTACACAAATTATTGGCAAATAGCAAAAAAGAACCAACAAGAACTAAAAGCAGATGTACCTGGTGGTGTCTGCCATTGGATTTGAACCCTCCTGCACTTCTCCCATAAGGGCTCCTTTGAATCCATTCTCGACTTTGGATCAAGAGGAGCTTCCACCTTATTAGAAATTTTAGACGGGAGGATGACAGGTTTCTTTTGTTCCTCAATATTAGGCCAAATGGAAACTTTATATACTGGATTCAAAGTGCTAGCCTGAGTGGTTGAAGGTTTGTTCAAACCTTCAGTTTTTGATTCTTTACTTTCATTTGAAGAACCATTTTTCCCATACTTACTCTGCATAAATTGAGCGCGCATCTTTGCCTTTTGGATATCATCAGCAGACATTGGACGCCCTTGATTCACAGGTGCTGATCTTGTGGCCTGCGTGCTTCTGCCTGCCATTTTTTGGCCTGGCTGTTCCACCAACTGAACTTTTCTGCGTTCTCTGGTTTCTGTTACCAGCTAAGGATATAAACTCTAATTCTTCCATAAATATAAAAACTGCATATGCAACATTCACGTGCTTCTCTCACTTTTTCTTTTTTAATTTTTTTGGGGGGTGACATTAAGACAGAAACATTACAGAATACAAGAAAAAGCTTAGAGGATTATTTCCAGTCTTTTAATTTAGGATATTGATTACGGTCAAATTGCAGGGGTAAGATTGATTTCACAAATTTTGAAACATCAAATGCAATATGGTCACAGTTTGTCCAGCATCACAACCATCTGGCAAGTTGAAATACATAGAGGCAGCTTCTTTAAGTGTCATAGGGAAGAAATCGAGTGGAAAGGGGAAACATTACTTTTCTTAACCAATTTAGATGAAATTATTAAATTAATCCCCACATTGGCCTTTGCAGCCAAGTGAACCCTCCTTTTGTAGGTGGAGATGAGTTGTATCCATTATAGGTATTGGGGATTGTGAACTAGGGGTTGTGAGGGAATCTGTAGCCAATAATTTAGCAATCCAATCCACCACTTCTTCTCCAACATGAACTGATTAAACAGTAATCACTTTCATCAAATTGAGGTTACTACAGATTAGTATAGAACTAGAATTGCTACTTTATACTTTTGTGCTGCTTGGATATAGGAAGGCAACACAAAAACAAAAATTACACAAGAATAAAACTTTTGAACTTGATTTTCTGTTTTTCCTCTTTCTTCAAAAACTTCCAAACTAGACTTTGTCCAAATGATAAATGTGAATCTCTCTTTCCCTTTAAAGAGTTGAACTGCAAAACATTTATTGGCAATACCATAAGATTTGACAATAAATAATCAATTTCACAATCTAAATGTCCACCTTTTTTATGGGAGAAGAGGGGGGGGGGGGGGGGGGGGGGTGGTTGTTCACAAACTAGAAGGCTAAAAATAAACAGCCAACAAACCATACTTGACAATTCAAGAAAGGTGACAGCATTGTGGAAGATAATCATACCACTCCTGTCAATATTCTGTATTTATAAGAGGGTTATACTTACATGAAAGAATTAGCATTTGAATCAAATGCACCTTGTGATTGCCGAAAATTGACAGATTAATAACCAGCTATTACCTAAAACTTCTAAAACCAAGAAAATTATCTAACAACCCTTCTTATCAACATAACTTTAGTTAATTCACATTCTTTTGAGAGTATCCATGTACTCACAAAAAGGAGAAATCTCCAAGAATGTAGATAACTGGTGTACTAGCAATTATATAAACATTATTACTTCTTCAAAACAAAAACTAAAAAACTAACAATTATATAAACAAGTTCTACAAGGGCTTCAAACGTCAAGGTTTCATCAGAAGTTGAATATATCTTTAGAGATGAAGTTTGGACATAATTGGTGAGGAAGCCAAGAGTCTTGTAGCTCAACTAGCACTTCCTAGTATTTCCAACAACGAGGTTTCATCAAAACCTAAATAAAACATCTTTGGAGATGAAGTTTGGACATAATTGGTGAGGAAACCAAGTGTCTTGTAGCTCAACTAGCACTCCCTAGTATTTCCAACGAAGACGTCCAAGATTTCAAATCCCCATCCCCCATTGTAACTATCAAAAAACATAATTGGTGAGGAATATAGTGTAGGTGGTGCATATATGGACCAGACAGTCACTGAACCAGTGTATATATGGACCAAGGGTTTCAAATGTTAGTAAATAAAATTATCCAAGGTTTTTTTGGCAAATCCTTCAACCATCAAAGGAGAAATAAATAACATATAATCAATAGCAGAAAATGTATTCAAATTACATTTCCACCAGATTAATATGCCCTTGATTAATCCCTGTTGCCAATATTATAGATGACACAATAATACAAACATTTCGATTAAGAATGCACCAAGATGAGTATTACTACATATCCTTGTGTTTGGGGACAACTTAGATTAAAAGTCAATACTAATGAGAAATTTCATTCCTAAACTGATGAGTTTCTTTGTCCACTATTCTTTTATAAGCCTTCAAAAGCTGTAAAAAGTCCTTTTTTTTAATAAAAATATTGAAGGAAAAAAATCAAAAAGAAAACAAAATAACAATCCAAAGGATACGGGAAGAAACACCTAGGATCTGCTTCCTATTTGAATCATCTGAAGATGCTGTTAACAGTTTCAGTGCTTGTGGAGGGTCCAATTTCCTGAAAGAAAATTTAAGCTTAATACCTCCAAACTACCCAAATATAAGTTAAAAGAGGCGAAGAGAGAAAAGGGGGGGGGGGGGGGGGGGGGAACCAGCTAAATTACATCAGAATAGAAAATATATCTGCACCTTAAATTCTCTGAATTTCCATACAAAGGAGCAAGAATATCTTCCTGTACAGCAAGAAGGGAAAATTTGAAACACCACACAACATAAACCCTCTTTTATATACATATAATAAATTTTGTGAAGTGCTTACAGGAATTTTCATATTGGACTGCCATGATTCTTCCTCCATAATATCCCCAATACTGCCAAAAAAATGTAGTGCAATTATTGGAAACTGATTTCACAAATCTTGCTAGTGTAGGAGGTAAAGACATGCACTTGCCTCTGCTTCAGCATCATGTCATTTTGTATATCACTAGGAGATTTCATGCCATTAGGTTTCTTCATTGCTTGGCTTCTTGCTAATAATTTACTCCATCTTGACAACAAAACCCTTGCCCTGTTTGATATGTCTGATCTTCAAATCAGATAAATGAGATTCAAAAATATTACAAGGAGCAAAAAGAAATACGGCAAAAGCACCCCCTCACCCAAAAAAAAAAAATCAATTAGTAAATCAAACAAGTTAAATTATTTACATAAAAAAGGGCAAAATTAACACTTTCAAATCATATTGTTGGCATTAAGTATCTCAATGACATTGTTCGAGCATTAACAAAACCTGAGTTTAACATAGAAAGGAAGACAAAATTCAATAATTCCTATGCTCGACTTGATATCTATTCCAATCCGCAAAGTAACAATCGTATCAAGAGCAAATCACCAATTAAGCATCAAACTTGATATTTAACCCATCAATTTATAGTTTAACCATACAAGATGAGCAAAAATGAGAGAGAGACAGAGAGAGAAAATGCAAAGTGACAAGGCACAAGAACACACCTGATGTCCTGTAAAACCGCAGCCTGTTAACACTCTGCAATATGGCTGACATATGTACAGGAAGAGCTTTATGCAAAGGCAAATGACAAAGAACCTAGAAAACAAATTGACCATTAAAATCTTAAGCAATGCATATAAAGCAGGTATTTAGTAACTACCAGCATAAAATCTGCATGTACCTTAAGAATTACAAGAAGAACACTTGTTTGTTCTTCAATAGCTGCTTGACTCAACCATGTTGCTAAAATCATAACACCACCTTTAGTTAAAAACCTGCAAAACAAGGTAGAGGATGGCTAAATCAAGCAAGGAAGACAAAAACACAAGAAGAAGCTACCAACCTCAAAAAGTTATTTGACAAGTACCAACATAATACTGATGAATTTTGTATCTGCAATATCCACTCCATCAGTTTCACTTGCCCAGAAAATGTTTCTTCTTTCCGCATGAAATTAAATATATTTTCAACAAAATGTTTGTCTTCGTCATCTAAGCCAGGTAAAGCTTCATCCTGTGTCGAGCAGGATGGTGCTTCTTCAACACTAGCAGGACCAACAGAGTTTAATGGAACCGGATCAATAGGCATCATAGGGTCAGAGCTTATTAGGGCACCATCATGTAGTTCTTTACATGCACTGGATCTCATGGCCTTCTCCCTTGACAACCGGACTAGTTTCCTTACTCTTGTACGTTGACTAGCAAAAAAATCACGAACCTATAAATCAATACAACAACAAGGCGTAAGAATTAACCAATCCAGATGAATGAATTGAAATGCTGAAATCAGGTTTTGCAATCATAAAGAAATCATTACATCTGCATTTTTAAAGATGATTACATGGGAAATGAAAATGTCCAGTTAGGACAAAACAAAAGAAGAAACAATTAGTGAAGAAAGACGCCATTAGTACAGCTTTATTTATTAACATCAATTTATTACCCAAGTTCAGGAAGGGCATAAAGGTTATTCACACATTTTGTTTTCAAAGCATTTAAAAGAAGGAGGGAGACAATAAGAACTAAAAAACCTGTGTGACTGTAACGCCGAAAAGAGCACTGATCTCACGGGATTCCTTCTTACTAATAGCATCTTTAATGGAAAAAACTGATTGCATATACTTTACAGCCTTAGGATTTAGCAAATCTCTAGGCCTTTTTCCTGCAAAATCAACAATTTAGTTAGAGAGAGACCACGTGTGGGCCAAGACACAAATGACTTTTAGAGCCCATTTAGTTCATCTTGAAAACAACCACCACCTACTCAAAGAAGTAAGAACAATACATATTGAAAAACTTAACGTATGGTTTTAACCCATTGATGAATAAATGAGCACAAAAATATCCATTACAATTCATTTAATTTGTCTAGTAAAAAACTAGCCTACAATTAGTGACAAATAATACATTTTAAAATACTTGAAATATGCTTTAGAGCCTTTATTTATTAAGAAGCAAAAATATAAAGAACAAAGAAAAGACATGACATTTACAAAGGCAGAAAATTCATTGTTGCTTGAAAAAGATCTACACTTTGGTAATATCATAATTTAAAACAACTGAAAAATGTAACTCATTCCTGACTTAAAAGAGAAATAGACTAAAACCAACAAGCATATTTAAGATATAGATGCGCGTGTTTGTATGCGTGTTCATATATATATATATATATACACACACACACGCATAGACCCTCACCAAAACATTTGTAAAATGGCAAGTACAAGGGTTAGGTCAAAATTAGGATACATTCTGGGAATGTCTGCCTTCACATTCCAAAGAATATCACAAGAATCACAACCATCACGCCCCGATTATCAATCCCACAACCCCATTACTTACCAATTTTTATCGACAAAGCACCAGCCGCCTGCAAAATTGAATAAACCCGAAAATGGAATTAAAATCACTGTAATGTTGAAATTACAAAGAGCTCTAATTGCAGCATAAAATGTATTAAACCATAACTCATAATCCATAATACAAAATTGAAACTTCGAATAGCATCTAAAAAGAGATTCAATAAATGGTAAGCTATTCTTAGGTGAGCTAACTAGAAACACATTCTCATTGAGTAACAGTTTGTGAAGTTATATGTAAATTACAAAGAAACTGTACTTCCACTTGAAAATTTTCTTTTCTTGGGAAACAAACAGAACAAGAAACGAAAATTCGAAACGAGAACGCACCATCTCTTGGGAGAGAGGATTGACGCCGGTGAGCTTGCACTGAGTGACGACGATTCTCTGGAGGTCATCGATCTGATTGTGGAAGAGCTCCCTCTGCGAGTCGACGAACTTGGTGAAGGAGTCGACGGAGGTCCCAATCTCTAGCTCCGAGAAGTCGTCCCTCGAGACCTCCATTGTCGACCTCGAAGCTAGGGTTTCGGAAGCTCAACGTGGCAGAACCGTACGGACAAAGCATTTAAGGACCTGAAAACCAAGGATTTTTTTTTTCCCCCTCTTTTATATTTTTTGTTTTTAATCTTTAGCTGTAGAACTAGAAAGTTAGGGTTAGGGTAATTTCAATTTTTCAGAGAGTGAGAGAGAGAGAGAGAGAGGTTGCGAATTTGGTAAGAGCGAAGCAGGAAAGTATAGCCCAGCCTCGCACGTGGATAAATTTCCACACGCGACCGCTAACTAACGTTGGCGGGTTCTTTATCCTGGTTTCGGGTCAATGACTCAGGTCATGGTTAAACACTGTAAAAATAAATAAATAAATAAATAACTTATATATTAAATAAAATTTCCAAAATTTTTTGTAGTTATTTTTGTACACATAATTTTTGTTTATTGAACCCCTTTCCATTTTCCTTTGTGTGTGTATTTGTTTCTCCAAAAAAAAAAAACTTTTGTTTATTGGATTTTGGTACAAGATGACGTTCTATGATTTTGTAATGTTATGTATTTGGTGTTTAAGTGTGATTTATTATATAGCCTGTAATGAAGGTCAATTGGGATCTTTTATTATTATTATTATTATTATTATTATTATCATCATCAAGATGTTTATGGTTTGAATCTCCTTCCGTCACTTATCACAAGATTGATGTTTGTAAGGCATTATTCGAAGTATGCAACGGTGTTTATATTTCCTTAATTAATTTGCTGAGCGCATAACTACATACAATATTTATAAACATAAGCCCTCTCACAATTACAGTTAGGGGTGTGTAGTCAACCTGTTAATCTGCCAAAATCGACCTAATCCAACCCAATTTGTTGGGTTGGGTCAATTTTTAAGGATTGGTAGGTTGGGTTGGATTGGATTGTCAAACAAAAAATTTTATGATGGATTAGGCTAAGTAAGCGTCAACAGATTTATAAATCCACTTAATTCAACCCAACTCACGTATATTCAATATATATTTAAAAGATATATTATATAATTTTATTATTTATTTATTTGTTTGTCAACTGTGTTGGGATAGAACTGTATGATATCCTATTAACTTTGAAGCACTAATGAAATAGTTTGTATTAGTTTGGTGCTATGCTCGAGTTTATTAGGTTATAAATTTACTCTTATTTGTAGTTATAATGCTCAATTAAAAAATAATTTTGTCCAACCCATGGGTTCAATTCGATCCAAGTGGGTTGGTTAGGATTTTTTTCAACCCAACCCATATGCACACCCTTAAATTTAAAGTCAACAACTTTATAAAAAGTTTCGTGAAGTGTTTGAGGAATACATGTTCGACAAGTACCGTAACTTTTTCTTTTATCTTTTTTAGACTATTTACTTATATATAGTACAACTTTTTAAATTTTTCTAGTTATAATTATAGTTTAACCTATTTTCAACAAATTGACAAACTAGGTTGTGTATGGGATAGCTTATATTAGACAGCTACTTGTATTATTTAGTTTATTTTTGCTACCATTTATAAATCTCATTGTACTTTTTGGTATTATTTATAAGTCTCACTGTACTTTTTCAGCTAACTTTTAGCTTTTTTTACAGTACTTTTAGTTTTATTTACAGTACTTTCAGCAAAAAGTTTTCAATTTCAACTAAATAAACTGTTTCCGAAAGACCTATAATAAAGTTCTCATCTAAATGCAAACTTATTAGTTTACCAAGTTGTAGAGTTGTAGGTTGTTGTGTATGGCTCAAACTCTATTACAACTATAATGGTCTATATATATATATATATAGTGCGCGTTTGGATACAACTTATTTTCCTGAAAACTGAAAACAATAAATAAAATAAAAAATTTATGTTTATTACTGTTCATTGGCCTAAAATCACTATTCATGGCCAATGAACAGTGCATAACTCGCTAAACTTATAAAAAAAAAAACGCCCCAAATGCGGACGCAAACGGACCTATATATAAACTTCACACACATATATAGTTTGACCTCTGATTGTGATTCTAATGTTATGGTTTAAGGAATGATCATGTTGAAGGTTTGCTCTGTGAGAGTTCATAATCAACCCCAAAATTTTGGGACTAAAATTTTGTTGTTGTCGTTATTGTACATATAGTTTAAGGTGGTTCTTTTGGTTCTAAACATGGTTTTTATACCGAGTGCGTATTAGACATGAAGCATAACCAGAGTCTGTTAGATGCAAACAACAGAAAAAGTAGAAAGAAAAAACATCAAAATACTCACACACATAGGAAACAAGTTGGACTAGCTGCTTCCGTGGTCTGGTTTGTTACAAGTCCCTCTAAAATGGGAACTTAATTGGCTATTTATTATGACATTCACTTTAGGCTACATTTCTTACCATATTTCATATGACTCCCCTACAAGCCTTCTGCTTCAAAGTCACTTCGGTCATGTAAGAATGTATTTATTTCTTTCAAATCCAGGTTTATACCAAGAGGTAAAAGGTAATGCCAGAGATTCTGTAATTACTCTTGCAAATTTATTGCTACTTGATGCCGGATTTCTGTTAAGATTCTACATCTTGTCTTCCATAGCAGTTAGCTAATTAACCAATTGATGTGAACTAGCAGATTGATAAATTAAGAAGATGAAGGAGAGCAGATTGACAGAGTATTAATTGTTGAAGAATGTTATGGATATGTTTGTTGAAATTGGAATGGATGGACGGAGCCTTTTGAACAGGATTTTGAAGCACATATGCTTCCAGACTTTGGTGCTTATTATGGGTTGTGAATGATTCTTGTCCAGATTACATGTTGACAGCAAATTTATATGCCTAGGATACGGACACGGATACCAACACAACAATTTTTGAAAAAGTTAAGACACAAGACAACGGGTATATATATATAAATTAATTATTAAATATATTTTTTAATTTATATTTTCATATATATGGTTACTATTAAACATATATCAATTTAGAAGAAATAATGAATATTTTATTTCTATATATTATTAATCATTTACAGTTTTATTTTTTAATATCGAAATAAGAGTAATAATAGATAATAAATCAAATTCATTATTATTAAAAGATGTTAAAAAATTAGAATACAAATCAAGGATAAAAATATTTATTAATTTTAAAATAGAATATTATTATTCAGAGCATGAATGTTCTCTTTGTTTTGTGAAAAGATATTTGATTCCTTTTATTCTCGTGTCTCAGTTGTGTCATCTTTTCTTCTTTTTTTAATGACACAATTGGGGGATGTATGCAGAAATGTTTAAGGAGTGTTAAGTGTCCAACATCCTAAGGGTCCATTTGGTTGGAAGGGTAGAAAAATGAAATAATAAAAAATTGTGGGAGGATAGAAAAGTAGAAAGATAAAAAAAATTTAATTTCCCTCATTTTTATTTGCTTGGGAGTAAAAAAGTGAAATGATGAAAAAATGAGTTTGTATAAATTTACTCTTATATCCTTATTAAAAAATAATGCTCAATTAAAACAAAAAAGTGACAAACAACCAAAAAATAAAAATCATATCTACAAAAAAATCACTTATAGTTAAAAAAAAATAATAATAAAACAACAACAACAACAACCACAACGTCCAGGAGGAAGGAGGAAATCAAAACAAAGTAAAAAAGAAAAGAATAAAAAAAGAATAAAAGAAAAAGAAAAAAGAAGCAACGTCCAGCAGGAAAAAAAGAAAGAAAGAAGGCCAACCGTACTACCTAGACAAAACTCATAGGCATTTTGGTTAAATTAATAAATCAAATTTTCTCAACAGTTTTCTTCCTGTTGTGGGGTGAAAACTTTCCGGTAGGTCCAAGAAAAAAGCATCTGAACTCCACTTTTTTTTTTTCTCTCCCCCTCCCAACCAAACACCCTTCAAAAGGTTATCCCTCCTTATTTTCTCTCGTGTTTTTTTCCATCCTTTCTAAAATCCTCCCTAAAACAAATACTTCCTAAGTCTATGCACACATTATTTCTTTATGATGGTGTGGTTTATGTTGATAATCTTTGTGATTCTAACATCTGTGTGTCGTTAATTTGTAAAGGCTAACATGTGCTTGAGAGGGTAGATGGATAGAGTTTCTCATCATCTGCATAGTGCATATAAGCAGTGAGCAGAAGTTGGTGGAGGTTAGTTAATATTTGTGTATTACATAATAAAGTATATAAAATACTTGAGTAGTTTGCTTCTTGGTTTGCGTGCCATATAAACCGGTGATATTTAATTGAACAATGTTAGGGGTATTTTTTTTTTTTTTTGGTCCGAAAGGAATGACGCTTAAATTAAACAGTTAACAATTCTGTTACAAAAATTGCCAGCCGCATCAAGCGCTAACAGATTAGCCACCACAGGCGGTGGTTCAACAAAAACAACAAAATAGGGAATTACACTTGATCCCAATCTGGCTAGTGTGTCAACACATTGATTGGCTTCCCGATACACATGTTGTATCCGTTTGTTAGGGATTGCTTTGAACAGGCTCCTGCAATCAGACAACAAAGGTTCCATTATCGGATATGGCTTATCACTAGATAACATATTAATAACACTTAGAGCATCTAGTTCAACAATCAAATTAGAAATCCCCAGTTCTTTAGACATGATGAGACCATTTCTTAGAGCCCAAAGCTCAGCAATGAAACTGTTGGTGGTTTCCAGAGCACGGCTGAAGCCTTTAATCCAATGGCCAAGATGATTCCGAATCACGCCTCCCCCACCTGCTCTATTTGGTAACTTGTTGAGGTTGTAATTTGTGACTAGTGTAATACCAGTTCTACACGGATCAAACTTTAATGCTACTTTTATTCTACATCAATCACAGTGTTATTTGGTCTTCAATTAGATCAATTCCAGACAAAAAAATAAATAAAAAGGAAAACAAGTAAATAAAAAATAGTTTGATATAAGTTGGTAAACATATGATATATATTATTTGGTCTATTTCTGTCCATTTGGTCCAAGACAACTAACTACATTTTCAATGTCCAATGAAACTTCTATATTTCTTTAATTAATAATTTTTTAATAATAATTTTATATAATTTTCAACTAGTTTATTATTCAAAATATTTAGTCAATAATTGAAACTCAGCGTGAAATGAATTTACTCCATCACGTATCAAAAAAGGAAAGAAACTACACCATCATATCCATAATTTCAAAAAACGCATTCCTCCTTAAAAAGACAATGCAAATGTATAAGTGTATATTGTATACATTGATCTTTTTTTCTTTTCTTTTTTTAGAATCAAATACATTGATCATCTTAATATTAGTATTAGTACATGTAAGCTTAATATATTTAGTTGTATATCGTGCTCTATGGTTACACTAACCAAAGCCATGACTTTTATTAGAAAGTTCAAAAAGACTAGAAAAATGTCGAAATTAACTCAGATCAGCTTAAGAAAACTGAGAATTATTTGTTGTAATAAGCTGAAAATTATTTGGACTCAAACTTGGCATGAGACTTGAGCCAATGCCCTAATATATCTCATTAATCATTTTGGAAAAATAAAATAAAATAAAATACTTACCAAACCATGGAAAAGCTAGAAAATGAAGTTTGAAGAACACTGAAGTCTGAACTACATCAAAGATTCAAAGTATCAAATATATGTAATGATAAGCATTAGTAACATTATTGTGCAAATTTGGAAAAAGGTTTTGAAAATAATATGGTAAAAAATGGGAAGGTGATATTTAAGGAAAAGAAGATTATATTGTCTGAAAACATATCTAAACCATACTTATGTATAAGAGTAAGACTTGGGTACAGTACTACTTAGGTGATGTTCCTTAGGTTACCCTTTTAAGATTCTACCATGTAGATTTTTTCTCGTGGGATGAAAGTGTATTTTTTAGTTAAGTAGCCACATGACTGAATCTTAAGAAAAAAACACAAGGAACAACACCTAAGATACTGTATTTAAGTTTTATTCTATATATAAATTACAGACCTAACTTTGGAACTCTTCAGTTTGTTCAGCTTTCCAAAAGTATTTTAATCTCAATTTAACATTTTTTTTTAGATTTTACAAATTGAGTTAACTGGTACTTACATTATTGTATTGACCAATTAAAAACTAATTATATATAAATCCTTAGATTAATAGTACTCTAGATAAATTTAAATACATTATTGACAATTTAAACACAATACACTTCCTAATATATTGCGTCTAAAGACACTATCCAAACTTTACCATTAATCCATTATATAAAAGTATTTTTTATATGGGAACAAATTTAGATAAATTAGGTTCTCCAATAATTCTTAATATATATTGTAGGGGTGTTAGGCCTAGCAATATATGTCTATATAAATATTGGGCCGGGAGCCCAATCCGAGGACATGAAGTAGTCCGAGAATGGGTGAACATTATTAGAGGAGTTCATGTTACTAAGTGAAGATGTTAGTTTTGATCATAAGGGTCCGAGATGAATGCCTCATTGGCTGATCAAAGCTGAGATCCAAAGGGGTGGTTTACCACCCAAGGCAACGTTCTAGAAGATTCTATTGATACGGATAAACATCACACATGCACAGGATAGAGGGAAGTCCTAAAATATCTAAAGAGAAAACTACTACCACCACATTGAATGCTCTGCACCTAACCAACTGACCGCATTAATGTGGACGTGATATCTGAACAGTAATTTTCAGCCTTACAGCTACTACCAGAGATTTCAGGAAGGTGTTGATGGGATAAGGATCGACACCAGTAATCTACCCTACACGTGGAGGGTAAAAAGGAAAGAAGGAATATAGTATAAAATAGAAAGAAGATCCTAAAGAGAAGGGATCGAGAAATTGAGAAAAAAAACACCGTAGCAATTAAGAGTTGAACTTGTAATCAAACTTGAACATAAATATATAAGAACTAATCTCCTCGGATTGTGCTGAGGATGATTTTATTTAGATTAAACCAATCTATTTTCATTTTATTGTCATCTGGATCCACTTTATTTGTTGTTTAACTCACTAAATCCCAATTTTTCAACATACTCTCTATAAATTCATTGTATTGGGCTTTTTGGGCCTAAGTTCATACATCCTTAGGGCTTGGAAGCCAAATTGTGACCTTACATATATATATATATATATAAATTCAAACACTTGTTTTCGTGAATCAATAAAAAAAAAAAAAACATTTTTAAATGTTTGAATTTTATCGGGGGACATTTGTGTTAGAACCACTTTCCCTCTCTCTTGTGTGCGTGTATTTGTTTCTAAAAAAAAAATGGTAATTGTCCCACATTACTTAAGAGAGTGTGTTGTGTGTAATATAACTTGTTTTACAATTCTTTAAAAATTACCATGACTTTTGAGTAGAGTTGTGATGTGCCTTTGTGTTAGAACCCCTTTCCCTCTCTCTTGTGCGTGTGAATGTTTGAATTTTATCGGGGGACATTTGTGTTAGAACCCCTTTCCCTCTCCCTCTCCCTTGTGTATGTGTGTTTGTTTCTAAAAAAAAAATGGTAATTGTCCCACATTACTTAAGAGAGTGTGTTGTGTGTAGTATAACTTGTCTTACAATTCTTTAAAAGTTACCATGACTTTTGAGTAGAGTTGTGGTATGCTTTTGTGTTAGAACCCTTTTCCCTCTCTCTTGTGTATGTGTTTGTTTCTCAAAAAATTTTATTGGGGACATAATGCAGTAATGTACTATCCTTCTTAATAAAACATAGTCATTACTTGTACATTATATATATGTATATATTTTTTTCTTTTTTTGCTACATAGTTGTACGTTTTATATCAGTACGTTGTACGTGTAAATTTTTTTTTTTAGAAGGTTGTACGTGTAAATTTAATATCGTTAGTTGTTTTTTTTTTTGAAACTTAATATCGTTAGTTGTTACTTGTATATGGTGCTATTGATGCAATTAACACATATGTGACTTTATTTGCTATTAATCGATGTTGGCCCTTAGCGTGACATCTTATTGTTCAATATCTGTGAAGTTCAGAATGTTCGGAGTATCTCTACTAGCTTATTTAAATTTTTGTATTATCTAGACAGTAAATAGTGATATTTAGTTTTTACCTACTTAATTTTTCAAATACATTTTTTAACAGATTCTCTATCTCGTTTAAATATTATTTATTCATTCATTATTTATTCTTTTTTTAACAACTACACATCTTTCAACAATTTTTTATTCAATAACTGATTATTATAATAAAAAAAAACATTTGAAGTGTGAATAGTAAATGTTACACTATTCTCCATTTGTAGAGAACCACCATAGCAATTCTAATCTAAAAAATGGAGATGGAAAAGCTGTTGAAGTGGGTTTTTGGGGTGTTTTTTCTCTAACATTGGCTTTAAAGAAGCCATTGGAGATACCCTCAGTAGTTCTATAATGGCTGTTCTGCAATTACTCTTTTTGGTTCTTTAGCTGAGATTCGCTGCAAATTAGTTTTGAAAGTATGTTACATAGATTCAAAGGGGGAAAGTAAAAAAAAAAGAAAAAAAAAGGAAGAAAGTGTGCTAGATATAAATTTTAAAAAGGCATATAATAATTCAATATTTTATATCTACTTACCCTTTTGCTTACGTTCTAAGTAAACAAGATAAAAGTAACCTCTTATATATTTTTTTTCTTACAAAAAAGAAAAAGAAATAAAGTGCCCCTTTTTGGGAAATGACATTTTTCATGCCAACTCGTAGTAAGAATTATATCTTCTTAAAAAAAAAAAAACTACTTTTTTTGTTGGATTGAAAGAAACTGTATTGATTCAAAGAACCAAAATTTATACACCTCTCACTCTTTATGGAACCCATAGTAAGAATTATAAATGACCTTTTTTGTTGTTGAATTGAAATAAAGTGTATTGATTCAAAGATATAAATAACCATGGTTACTTTAGGGATGTGGATATCATGTGACAATTTTCTATAGATAATGAATATTTCAAATTTTCATATTATTATAAAATTTTCCTAGGAAGAAACACTACTACAAGTGATTAAAAAAATTTAAGGAGGTGCAAATAATATTATTTTGGAAAATAATAAAATGACATAAAAAAAATGTGAACAACATAATTAATATGTTCTTCCAAGGCCCCTAATTGATCCATAATTTTAGAATTAAACTCTAGGGGTTGGCCTGGTGATTTATAAGGCATTATGAGATCCCTAACCTGTGATATAGGATTTAAAACCCAATCCAGTATCTTAAAGTCACTTTAGGGATTTTCTCTTTGTAATTATATGGTGTGTGTGACGCAAGGAGATTACGTACACCTAAAGAAATAGCCAGATGCTTAAAAAAAAAAAAATGTTAATCAGGGGTGTAAATAATATGATTTGGATAATTATAGAATGATAAATAAAAAATTTGCTAGAAAGAAAAAAAGAATGATAGGAAAAATAAATAAAACAAGTGATTTGGTTAATATATCCCTTTAGATCCATAATTGATTCCATAATTTTGGTATCAAACCCAAAGTGGTTGGTGATTTATAAGGCCACACGAGATCCTTAGGGTAGTGGATTCAAAATCCTTAGCCAACATCTTGAGATCACCTTAAAAGATTACTATATGCAATTACTTGATATGTGGGGTAAAAAAAAAAAAAAAAAAAAACACACACAATTGTGAAAATAGTCAAGCACTCAAGTGCTTGAAATGCTTTAAACTCCCAAGCTAGCCAAACCCAAAAAAAAAAGTTTAATATATTAAGCAGTCATAAGCAATCCCATATTTTTGGAATTAATAGTTTTATTATTCTTAACAAGTAAAAGTATAAATTCACCATGTTGGACTCACAAGTCACATAGTCTTACATCATATATCATATATATTACAATAAAGTTAAGGTAGAGAAAAAAAAATCAATTAAAATTCAAATCAGATTTTACTTGAAGTGTAATTTTACGTTGTGTATTCTTAAAAATAAAAATTGGCGTTAGAGGTGAGAATCACAAAATTTTTATTTTTTTGAAATTAGTTGTTTATAGTTTGACGGTGGTATATAATAATTGAAATAAATCTCACACTTACGACAACAAATCAAATTGCAAGAAAAAAAAAAAAACATAATTCAAAAGAAGAAGAAAAAAATGATTAAATCATTCTTTCAATAGTTTTGTTGTGCATTGCACAAAATTACAACTAATTTATAAATAAAATAATTTGATTGTTGTAACAAACTAACAATTCACTTAAAAGGATGATCATATTCATACTTATAAAAAAAATCATATTCAAAAAATAATTTACTATATAATACAAAATTTTCACAATCAATTAAATTACACTATGTTTGGATGGGTGGATCTTAGGGAGGATGGAAAAGTTTGGAGAGAAAATAGGAGAGAAAATGAGAAATGGTGTTGTTTGGTAACGAGGGAGGGAAAGGAAAATTTTTGGTGGGGGCCAGGCATTTTCCACCCGGGCCCACCTAAAACTTGTCTCTTCAAAATGGAGAGAAAATAGTATGAGAGGAGTTTTATGGCTAAATAACAAAATTGCTCATTGCACTAATTTTGTCCCATTGTTTTTTTTTTTTTTTTTGCCTACTTTTCTCGGCGTTTGCTCCTATTAAGGCA
Source organism: Quercus agrifolia (assembly GCA_029955455.1). Classification (NCBI taxonomy): domain Eukaryota; kingdom Viridiplantae; phylum Streptophyta; class Magnoliopsida; order Fagales; family Fagaceae; genus Quercus; species Quercus agrifolia. The sequence continues at coordinate 11,952,302 of JARQAD010000012.1, read as the reverse complement.
TTATTTATTATTATTATTTTCACTTTATGAGAACAATGCCTACTCTTTTTTTTTGTTTTTTTAAAATCATTTTTTCTTTTGATTTTCTGGGTTGTACGTAGTGTTACGTTGTTTTTTTTTTTAATCAGACATGATTTTTTTTCCTGGACATAATTTTTATTGTTTAATTTTTAATTTTTATTGTTTAATAAGGGTATATAAGTAAATTTATACAAACTCACTTTTTCCATCCCTCCATTTTTTCACTTTCAACCAAACAATAAGGAAAGAAATTGAAATCTTTTCTATCCTCTCACTTTTCCACTTTTCTAACCAAACACACCCCTCTCAATTCTAAAAAAGAAAAAGAAAAGAAAAATGCGTGGATTAAATACAATGCAAATCTTCTACCAAGGTCGGTGCAGCGAGATCTCCGTACAACTGGGCTACCTATCGGAACCAACGGCCCATATTCACCCTCTCCACCACTACCGCAGGATCCATCAAAGAAGCCCAGAATTTGAACGGCACAGATTCCACGAGTGCCCACCACAACACATGCGTGCACAGATTTATTATTCGACTAGAAGCACATTATAATCTCCCCTCATATGTTTCCTATATACTCAGAATTCTAAGAAACCAGTCGAAACTCTCTATAAATACAAACAGTGAATTTTCATTTATCTCTTTCGGACTCTTTTGTTTTTCTTCGTTTCTCTCTCTCTGATTGTTAGGGTTTTTGCTGTAATCCTCGTCCGTACACACCAACCAAGAAACTCACAGGTATGTTCGTCACGATAATCGATTTCTTCGACCTCTTAGTTTTAGCATTGTTTCCAATCGATCATTGTTTTTCGCTGTTACAGCTCCTTTTTTTCTCGGTTCAGATTTTGTTTGGCTTCTGATCAATCGCATTCGAATTTCGAAGCGTTTTGGTACTGACTTTGTTAATCTTCATATTGCAAAATCCTTAGGTCTTATTTATTTATTTAATTTATTTTTGTAGCGAAATGATTTCGAAGAATTCGTTATATTTATTAGGAATTAGATTAAGCTGTTTTGGTATGATTTCCTTGTTTTTGCCTTTTTGGTTTTCGAAATACATCTTTGTACATAAATTTATTTGATTTTCTCTGCAACTGAGCAAAATTATTTGATAATCTTTAGGATTAGGGTTTCACAACATCACTCTCTTGAAGTCCGATGTAATTTTAGGTCACATATTTGGCTTTTTGTGTGTTTATGTGAATGTAATTTTTGATTATTTATTTATCGCTGTTATAGGTTTTGTGATTAATTTTGGCTTTGATTGTAGATTTGAGAGTGCTTGCGTTCGCTACAATGGAGCGCAAGATTATTGAGTTGGACCAAGGTTGGGAGTATATGGAGAAGGGGATTATGAAGTTGAAAAGGATTCTGGAAGGGTTGCCGGAGCCTCCGTTCAGCTCGGAGGAGTACATGATGCTTTATACGTATCCTTGTTTTTAATTTTCCAATTGAGTTTGTGCATATGATATGATCTTTGTTTTTTTTTAACTTATGTTATGTGAAGTTTTTGCGTTGGTGTGTTGTTGCCTTAATTTCGAGCACAGAACTATCTACAACATGTGTACGCAGAAACCCCCCCACGATTACTCTCAACAGCTTTACGACAAGTATCGCGAGGCATTCGAGGAGTACATTACTAAGACGGTAAGGGATATTGTTGGAATAGGAGTTGTGAATTGTGATTGTTGCGAAACTGATTAATCCTTTGGTTGTATCACTACTTGTCTTTCAGTACTGTACTTGCTATTGGAGTCTATTTCTTTTCTGTTTTCTTTACTTGATATCCTCCCTTTTTGGGTTTCATTTATTTATCAGGTGTTGCCGTCTCTAAAAGAGAAGCACGATGAATTCATGCTGAGGGAACTGGTGAGAAGATGGTTAAACCACAAGGTTATGGTGAGGTGGCTGTCACGCTTCTTCCATTACCTTGATCGATATTTCATTGCAAGGAGGTCACTTCCTGCTCTTAATGAAGTTGGACTAACCTGCTTCCGTGATCTGGTTTGTTACAAGTCCCTCTAATGGAACCTTATTTGGCTATTTTATGAGGTTTACTTGTAGACAACATTTCTTACAACCTTTCATATGATTCCCTTATTTGGCTATTTTTTCAAATTCAGGTTTATCAAGAGGTAAAAGCTAATGCCAGAGATGCTGTAATTAATCTAGTAAGTTCATTGCTCCTCGATGCTGGATTCCTGTAAGTTTTACATATTGTCATTCGTAAGAGTTGGCTAACAAATTGTTGTGGACCATCAGATTGATAAAGAACGTGAAGGAGAGCAGATTGACAGAGCATTGTTGAAGAATGTTATCGATATCTTTGTCGAAATTGGAATGGGACAGATGGAGCTTTATGATCTGGATTTTGAAGCACAGATGCTTCTAGACTCTGGTGCTTACTATTCTCGTAAAGCATCAAATTGGATTGTGGATGATTCTTGTCCTGATTACATGTTGAAGGCAAGTCTATGCACACAATGTTTCTTTATTATAGTGTTGTTTGTGTTGATATCCTCTGTGATTCTAACAACTATTATCTTATTCATTTGCATAGGCTGAGGAGTGCTTGAAAAGGGAGAGGGACAGGGTTTCTCATTATCTGCATATAAGTAGTGAGCAGAAATTGGTGGAGGTTAGTTAATGTTTACAAATATTATATGATAAATATTAGATCCCGGAATAGTTGGCATTTTTGTTTGTGATTTATGGAGTAGTGATATTTTATTTACCGACACCTGCTTCCAGAAAAAGATAATGTATGGAGTGATGTTACTGTATATGGCGACACTTCTCCTTTGGGGGGGGGGGGGGGGAGATGACCTATGAAGCAGGTGTTATTCAATGAAAATGCTAAGGCCTCAAATTGATTTGGTGACTTTTCATTTATCAATTTTAAAATATAAAAGAGGTAAGTTAAATGAAGGAGCAATATGAAATTCTTGGAAATGTTTATTAGTATGCATTTGTTATCTCTTCAAAAAGATGTCCTCCCAATGTTGAGATAACAATATAGAAATGAACCTGTGTGCAAAACAAATACCTCAGATATAATGCTAGATATGGCACGATTTGTGACTATCCAAGTGCCTCCATATCTATATTGAAGTTTCTTTTTTTTGGCTGTTTAAAGAGCCTAGGAAGGAAAATTCTACCAGCAGAAAGTACTTTCATCTCATTAGTTGGTAGTTATGATACATTACCATTACCTTCTGATGAAGATTATCTGCTGCTGTTGTCTTTTTTATTTAAAGCTTCATGTTTGGTCTGTAGAAAGTGCAACATGAATTGTTGGTGGTATATTCACCGCAATTGCTCGAGAAGGAGCATTCTGGATGTCGTGCCTTGCTGAGAGATGATAAGGTACTTCTCTCTGAATCTTGTGCTAGGCAATATTCCTTTCTCTGTTTTTGTTTTGGAAATGTTATTTTTTTTTGGTTTTTTGTTTCTTTCTATTTTGTTATATCATTAATGCTTTATCTATTCTGTTTACCTTGCTGTTAAAGGTGGATGATCTTTCTAGAATGTATAGACTGTACCATAAAATCTCCAAGGGCCTGGATCCTGTTTCTAATATATTCAAGCAGGTAAGTTGTTTCCTGCTTACATTTATTTTTATAACCACAAGGACATGTAGATGCTCATTTGTTTATACATTAGTACTAAAACTTTTTTGATGTATTCCCTGTTGTAGCATGTTACTGCTGAAGGTACAGCCCTGGTGCAACAGGCTGAGGATGCTGCAAGTAGTCAGGTTAATTCTTTTCTCTTTAAGTGCAGTTCTCTGTTCTTATTTTATTAAGACATTTTTTTTCCTATAAAAGAAATTGTGTTTCTTGGCATAATGGCTTGCAAGTTTTGTATTCCTTTTACTATTTACTCAATGTGCAAGTTTCCTGGTGCACATGTTGGTGGATATTCTTGGGGCTTATATTTGTATTAAACAGAGGATAATTCTACTAATGGAAGCTCCAATCTTCTATGTTGTTTTGTCTTCTAATAGAGTGAGGATGAATGGGCTGAAATTGAGGCTCAATTAGTGTATAAATTTTTTTGGCTTAAGTTGATTCATAATATGTATTTTCCTGGTAATGTATGTCATAACCAGTTTATGTATGTACGAATGAACAATCAATGTTTGTTGCTACTTTTTATGCCGCAAAATTGGACACCTTGTGTTCTAACAGAAATGCCATGCATTATCACAGATCTCAGGAACTCTCTAGTTGCAAATATCACTTTGCTCACTGGTCCCTCTGATTGGTTTAGGACTTAAGCATCCATGCCTTTTGAAACGGTAGTTTAATAGGCTGAATTTTGTGTGTGTATGTATATATATATATATATATATATATATCTATTTGAAGATAATATATTTGGCAGCACTGGGAAATGAATGAATGTCAAATAATAGGTTGCCATACAGGCATGGAATTTCACAGTACATAATTGTTGTTGAATGTTCATTCTTCAAGAAGGTCCAACAGATCTTGGAACTAGAAAGCTTATGTTTATTCTTGTAGTCTGTATGTGTAGTTTGTTATGTGCAATTTGTTCTACCTGCAAATGTGGGGTTGTTAAACAAATGTTTGCCACACAGCCCTGGAGTTCTACTGGACATACAGGTGCTGTTATGTTTTATTGTATAAGTGACACAAGTGCTATTTCATGTGAATTATATATTTATTTTTTTGATTGGTAAGTTACTCAACACTCAATGAGTCTCAAACCATGACCTTACCCTCCACCTCATTGTTATGGAATGAGGAAGTGTCATCTGAGTTAGAGCTCACTGGCTACATTTAAGTTCTTTATTGAGTTTTAGATCTTGGATTAGAAATCTTATGTTCCTTTGTAGTTTATTGGAGAAATTTATTGATTTGTGTTATGCTTAACTTCAAGTACTTACAAAGTAAGTACATAGAGAACAGAAGAATAAGAGACCAATTATTGTAACATTGAATGAAATAACATGATTGGTGAGCAATGCTATATTTTCCTATCATGATTTTTGTTTTGCAGATTTTGTGGTGGTTCTTTTGGCATTAATTATGATCCTGCATTGGTAGCACATGTTCATTATATTTTGTCATATGGTGCATAATGATTTTTTTTGGGTTAGATTTATTGATACTAGTTGCTACTTTTAGAACAAAGTCAAACTTCTCATATATTTCTTTTTTGGGTGTGAATTTTGAAAATCTAACCGTTGAATTTCAGGCTCCTTATGTTCTTAACATTACGTATCAAATTTCGTTCAAATCGGATATTATTTACTATTTGATCAATTAACTTATTTTTTATATACAACTTTAGATTACAAAAACTTGAAATTATAACATTTATTTGATGACATGGTAATTGATCTTTGATTTTCTTGAAATCTTATAAGCATTATGGATGTAATAAGAACATGCAATCTAATGGTTGCAAAAAATCATTCTCAATATAAATATATATGATGAGTTTGTAGGGTTTCTCTCCAAACTAGTTTAGAGAGACTTTGTTCGTTGTTTTATCAGTTTTATAGTAAGAGTGTGTTTGGCTTTTGTTATTTGTTATTTTTTTTCTATTTGCTTTTTGTCTCAGCTTTTTTGCAAATAATCTAACTTTTGGCATTTAGGAAATATGCCAGGTTTTAGCTTTTAGTCACATTATGCAAATAAGCTACCGTAAATAAGCTGTTCCCAAGCATACTCTTAACTCTGCTATTAGATTTTTGGCTTTCCATATCTGTTTCTTATTTCTTAATTTTGGTGCTTATTCTTAATTACCATGTTTCTACAGGCTGCAAATGGGGCTGGTGTGCAGGAACAGGTAATTCTTCGACCTACACATTTTGAATTTTTATGAATGGTAAGGGAGGTTAAAGATTGATTTAATTCTGTGGCCTTCAGGTCCTCGTCCGAAAAATAATTGAACTGCACGATAAGTATATGGCATATGTGAATGATTGCTTTTTGAACCACAGTTTGTTTCACAAGGTACGTGCTGAAAAATACTAGTTTTTTAGATTGCCTTGTTACTCTGTGTCTTCTTCTAAACTATTAATCTTTTTGAGTGTTCAATAGGCTTTGAAGGAGGCTTTTGAGGTATTTTGCAACAAAACTGTTGCTGGCAGTTCAAGTGCAGAATTACTAGCTACGTTCTGTGATAATATCCTCAAGAAGGGTGGGAGTGAGAAGCTGAGTGATGAAGCCATAGAGGAAACACTTGAGAAGGTAGCAATATAAGTTTCTATGTTATATTGATGACAATTACATATTACTGGTGTTGGCACTATAATTAATCTATGCTATTGATTTCTGCAGGTTGTGAAGTTGCTTGCATATATTAGCGACAAAGACCTCTTTGCAGAATTCTACCGGTAAGCCTTAAGTCTTTAGTAGGTTAGAATTTTGACTGTTGGTTAGAATTTTTGTATTTAGTTGTCTATTTTGAATTCATTGCTGATTTTATGTCTTTTGTCTCTGCAGGAAAAAGCTTGCTCGTCGACTACTTTTTGATCGTAGTGCTAATGAAGACCATGAAAAGAGTATACTAACCAAGCTGAAACAGCAGTGTGGTGCACAATTTACATCAAAGATGGAGGGAATGGTGAGTTCATCATGATAATTTGTCTAAATTTGTATCTGTTGACATTATTGTGCTGTTAGTTGAGATTATGTTTTGCATTTCTTTATTTACTTTTTTTTTTTTGGGGGGGTTCCAGGTCACAGATTTGACATTAGCACGGGAAAATCAGACCAACTTCGAGGAATATCTTCGTAATAACACAAATGTAAACCCTGGAATTGATTTGACAGTTACTGTCCTTACTACTGGGTTCTGGCCAAGTTATAAATCATTTGATCTCAGCCTCCCTCCAGAGATGGTAACATTTACTTAGAGAATGGGCTTGTTTAAATTTTCAGCACTAACAGTAGTTCTGCAATATAGTAGGAGGTTTTGTAGTATTTTATTATATTATTTAATGCATTTGTTACAGGTAAGGTGTGTGGAGGTTTTCAAGGGATTCTATGAAACAAGAACAAAGCACAGAAAACTTACATGGATTTACTCATTGGGCACTTGCAACATAAATGGGAAGTTTGATTCAAAACCCATTGAACTGATTGTGTCAACCTATCAGGTAATTGTATTTGCAAAACCTTGCTGCTTAATTTTGGGGTTGGAACCGGGTTACTGGATTGCTGACATGTGGATTGTGTTATGTATCTGTTGTCTATTTTACAGGCTGCCGCCCTGCTGCTATTTAATAATTCTGATAGATTGAGCTATTCAGAAATTATGACTCAGTTGAACTTGACCCATGATGATGTGGTTAGATTGCTCCATTCTTTGTCCTGTGCCAAGTATAAGATCCTGACTAAGGAGCCAAACACAAGGACTGTCTCGACAACAGACAACTTTGAGTTCAATTCCAAGTTCACAGACAGAATGAGGAGGATTAAGGTATTCAGCATTCTCACTCTTAATTTATAACTTAATCTTGCCTACTGCCTTCCTCACACCCCCCTCACCCCAATTGGGAAACTCCTTTTTATTTTATTTATTTTTTTATTGTTTCCTTTGTATTAGAAATGATAATCTTTTAAAAATCTTTCAATTGTAGATACCTCTCCCACCTGTGGATGAGAGGAGGAAAGTAATTGAAGACGTTGACAAGGACAGGCGATATGCTATTGATGCTGCAATTGTTCGCATTATGAAGTCTCGGAAGGTTTTGGGTCACCAACAGTTGGTTATGGAGTGCGTTGAGCAGTTGGGCCGTATGTTTAAGGTCTCTCTCTCTCTCTCTCTCTCATATATATATATATGTTGTTTTTGTATGATGTTAAATTTGAAAATTGCTAAAATTTGTCCATGGAAGCTATTTTTAAAATATTATAGTGATGGTGCAAACCCCAATTGCTGTTTCCAATCTTGACACTATATAATTTTTATTTAATTATTATAACGTTCATGAAATTTTTGTAATGAACTAGAATTAGCCACCTGCTACTGAAACCTAAGCCATAAGATATTAGTGTCAGGTAGTTGGCATTCTTGGTTTACCTTAAAGAATTTTCTCAGAAAGATTGGCCAAACCATTGAACTCTTGACCATAAGATACAAGCAATTTATTTAGTTGTCATTCTTCAAGTCTGTCGTAGCATGCATCTTAGTTTTTTGTAGAGTGTAAACTACAACTTCTTTAGTTTATTTTGGTTAACATACACATGGTAAGAATAGTTTCAGGGGCAATTGGTTATAAACTGAAATGTAACTGAAGTGTTGGGAAGTTGTCTAGAAATTTCAGATGATGCCATTTATTTTACTTTATTTTCCTGGTTATCATCACTATACTAATCCAATGTATTAATGGATGGAAATGTGCAGCCTGATATTAAAGCAATAAAGAAGAGAATTGAAGATTTGATCACCCGTGACTATCTGGAGAGAGACAAGGAAAACCCAAACATGTTTAAATACTTGGCATGATTGCAAAGCTCGAGCTGCTGGTGTCAAAGCATGGTGGAGTGTTGGGGGCCATGGAATGATGTTTTTATATGGAAGTTTGGACAGTATTAACTTCCATTACAAATTTCTGTAAATGCTTCTTTTTGTTACAGCTTGCTGTGTCAATTAGTATTAGGAAGTTTTAAGTCCAGGGAGTAGAGAATTTTTGTGCACTACACCTTAAGAGCAAATATATTTGTTGGATTGACCTACGTGACCACCTTTAGTCAAGAAGAATTAATACACGTCGATTTTTAAGATCTTAAACTGCCTGTTGATAAACTGAGTTGCATATTTACTTCATTTTTTCAGAAGATACTATTGGTGTTTTGGCTACTCGGTTTTTCTGATGTTTCTGCCTTAAACCACGCGCTTATTACCAATTTGATGTGCTGGCATCCTGAAGATGACATTGATGTTTAAGGTTCTTTATGTTTAATGCTGTGAGACTTTCAGAGAATGGGGATTGGTGCATAAGTCACATATAATTTTGGTTTTTGTGACTTATGTTCTGATTGAACTGACAAGTAATGATTGGTGGGAACGTGAGTTTATAACTCCCTATCACTTTTGCATCTACTAGTTACAGATTTATCGTATCGGAAAGTTCTGAAAAAGTGTTAGATAGGTTTCTGCAGATATTTATTTAGACGTGCAATATTACCAGTTAATGTCAAGGTTTCTTGGTGCTGCTATGGAACAGACTCAATGATACTTTATATTAGTTACCGTCATTGTTACTTTTATCCTGGTGGCTGGTAGGTCATGATTCATGAGTCATGAGTAGTACCCGGATGGTGTAAGCTACGAGTCTGTAAATCAGATGACTGAGAAAATAGACTGAAGCTTTTCTACCTATGGTAACCACTACTATCCAGGACAAGAAAGTATAAATCTATTCCAACGTTCTGGCAATTGTAGCAATTAGCCATCGGGGGTTCAACCCGGATTGAGGCCACTGGATATATCCGAGATGACTTGATGCTATGCAATGCAGGAATAAAGATCAATGCAAGAAATCTGGCTGTTGTACTTTGAAAGCCTGCTGCTCTGATGCTGCTTTCAGATGAAGGATTTGAAAAGTACTCAAAATTTTTCATCCAAACTAGGGGTGTCAAATGGATGGGTTTGGGGTGGGCATAATTGGGTTGGGTATATAAAACCTAATTACTCATTAAAACCCATTTAACTAATTATTTTTAATCCAAATCCAACCCAACTCAATTATTATGGGTAAACCCAAACTCACCCAATTACCCAATTATCAAAATGCCATTAAAGTGAAAACCCCAACACTTTCTTGGATTCCCTTTTCCACTTTCTCTAATCTCCATTTTTGGGATTAAAAAATTCCACATAAGTACATCCACATCAACAATTATATTAAAAATCCAAATAAAAAAATATTTTCTATTACTTTCTATTTTCTCTCACTTTCTTGGCAACCAAACAGTGCAACAAATACAAAAAAAATGTCATTTCATGCTCAAAACTTTCCCGGAATTTCCCAACAAATAAAATAAATCACGTCGCCGACGTCCACATTTCCCAACGTTTCTTTCTATCTTCACTGAAAAGCAAAAAAGAAAAAACCGAAAATCCAACAAACTCTCTCTTCTCTCATCGCTCCGGTCTCTAAAATCTCGAGCAAGAGTTTTGGCATTTAACAATCAGAAATTTCGGCCTTTCTTTTTCTATAATGGATCGGTTTGAAATGATTACTTAGAGCTCCGATCTCTCTCTCTTAGAGCTCTGTGATTTGCTGAAAGAGATCTCAACCACATTTTCCCACACAATCGTACTATGAATCCTCCAGGTTCGTATCTTCAATCCACATTCCGTCCGTACGTCTCACATTTCTTCAAATCTTCGGGCTTCATACAGATCCGATGGCCAATTTGTTGTTGTTGTTATCGTTATTATTTTTCTGAAATGTAGGTCAGTGGATTTGAATGATCTGTGAGAATTGTCATTGCCAAAAAACAAAAAAGCTTTTTTTTTTTTTTCTTTTTTCGTGTGTTAAATTATGGTCTGTTTGGTGGCTGAGAAAATGGAGATCAAGAAGAAGGAAGCTCAATTTTGTTGTTGTTTACTTAATTGTTTATACTTTAATTGTTCATACATTGCTTCTTTTTTCTTTTTTCTTTTTTTAATTTTTATTTTTATGGGAAGGGATGGGTTGAATTTGGGGATATTGTTTTTGGGTTAAACGGGGTCCAATGAGTTTTTAGTTAAAACCCAATAATCACTGGGTCTAATTGGGTTGATGTCCATTTAACCCAACTAATAATTGGGTAGGTTTGGGTTCAATTAGAGTGGGTGTGTTTGGGTGAGCAAATGAGTTTGGACTTAATTTGCCACCCCTAATCCAAACATAGGCCTGTTTGGTATCTAACTATCTATAGAACAAAAATCACACAGCATTATTGTGATTCTTGGTCCGTCGAATGACCCAAACCAAATTACATATAAAACAAAAATCAACACTACCGCGTTGTCATGCAAGCCCTGCATAATTCCCCTTTGGTAAAGAAATTATACTGCTATAAAGGTTTTTCACAAGACCTGGAAGAAGATTTATGCAGCGAAAAGGTGACTACAAGAACAAAATAGGAACAAGTAGCAGAGACAACAGTAACTAGTATTCTTCAAAATGATGTGAAAATTATAGCTTAAAAAATGTTGTGAAAATACGTGATTAATGTAAAAAATGTGTTTGTATATTATTTTATTAATATTTATTAGAGGAGAGAGAGTTTTCCACTCTATTTCCAGTTAGTCTTCTTTGGTTCTTTTTCTTCCTCTTCAGAAAATTCCTTCGTCCTCTTAAAAAAAAAAAAAACCACAATCATTTGCTAAAAAAAACCCAGGAATCCACTCTCATTATTCTTCTTAAAAATTAACGAATCCTTTGCAAAAAAGAAAAAGAAAAAAAAGGAAGAGGATCGTGAGAGAGAGAGAGAGATGAAGAAATTTTGGTTTGTGTTTTTTCTAATCGGTGATGTTGGATTTTCTTTGATCTACTTTGGCTTTTCCCTATGATTTTGTAGTGATTTGGAGAGAGAGAGAGAGAAGTAATGGAGGTGAAGAGAAAGACGAAGAAATCCGAAAGTGAATAGAGAATTTTCCATACGATTTTGTTGTGATTTGAAGAGAGAGAGAGAGAGATGAGATGAGAAGTAATGGAGGCGAAGAGAGAGATAAAGAAATTTGAAAGTGAAGAGAGAAGAAAGCGTGGAAGAGAAGGGAGAAAAAAAAAGGGAAAAAGAAGAAGAAAAGATGAGGTGTGTTGCATCAGCGTGTGAGAGAGAATTGTAATTAGGTCATCAAGTGAGTTCTACACTTTTCTAAATATTTACAAAAATGCCATTAAATAATGTTATTTGAAAACTAAAAACTTCTATGAATGAGTTTTCAAAATATTTAGTTTTCAAAATATAGTGTTTAAAGATCCTAAATTGAGAACCGTGACTCAAACATTCTTAAAAAAACACTCCTACTAGACACGTTATTTTTTTTGGGCCCACAATTTTTAGTGTTTAGGCACCCTGTTTGGTAAGTGATTCCAAACAACAATTTTCAGTATTTAAACACTGAAAATTATTGTTTGGAATCATTTTTACTAAACAGGCCCTAAGCACCCGGAAGTTGGTTCTCAATATCCTAACCAAGCCACTTGTCAGGGCAAAGAGTATGGGGGAAAGGAAACATTCAAAACTCAATCTTAAACCCCAATGAGCAATAATAAGGATAAAGTGAGAACCGTGACTCAAACATTCTTAAAAAAACACTCCTACTAGACACGTTATTTTTTTTGGGCCCACAATTTTTAGTGTTTAGGCACCCTGTTTGGTAAGTGATTCCAAACAACAATTTTCAGTATTTAAACACTGAAAATTATTGTTTGGAATCATTTTTACTAAACAGGCCCTAAGCACCCGGAAGTTGGTTCTCAATATCCTAACCAAGCCACTTGTCAGGGCAAAGAGTATGGGGGAAAGGAAACATTCAAAACTCAATCTTAAACCCCAATGAGCAATAATAAGGATAAAGTTTAGGCACAGTTTTTTAAGGGTAGTGTTCCTTGGGTTTCCCAATTAAATTCTGCATTGGCCAATATACCACAATTGTATTTAATTGTCCTTAGGGAAAGATAGCTCGTTATGTGTTGTATTGGGTAATACAGTCATATAGTAAAATTTTATTGGAAAAAAATAAGGCACAGCACCGAAATAGTTTGAATTTTGCCCGAGCAATAATATCTACCACCCCTTCTGTGGCACATCCCCCTCTTCCAAGAAGAGAAGAAAAAAGAGGGAGAAAGGGAAAGTATAACAGGTTTTGTGCTTGTTTAACCTTCACAGCCCTTAATCATGTCGTTAGTGAAGGAAAATTATCGAAAAAATTCGAACAATAAAAGATTTCAAAATTTTATTATGAAGAATTGGATAAATGTTGCTACAATTGTACAGGTGTAAGAATAGGTACTTGGTAAGCAGGGATGGAGGGGTCAAAAATCTCATCCGTTTACAGAGCAACTAGAAATAAAAAAGAAAAACTATACTGGATTTTGTCTAGGGGATCAAAAAGGCAAGTTCTCCACTGCAGTCAGTAACCCATTAGCCATCCGTGATGCCACTGTGACTGCCCCAATTGCTTAACCTACAACCAAAAAAATGCAATCAAGTAGCAATCAAGCTAACTCTTAATGCATAAAAATAGAAGACCCAATACAACATATTAACCACCAGCCTATTCCCACAACTGCTAGTTATAATTGTGGATCAGGATTAGAAATATTTTTAAACATATGCTAGATGTCTTAGTATCTTGAGCATGCACCAACACAAGCCACTTTTTACCATTGGACACATGCCCATCCCTTGCTTCTAAGAACGCTATCAGTTGTGATGCCAGAATGTTTTAAACACTACCAGACAGTAAGACTGAGCATAAAGTGTTGGCTTTGGTTTCAATACTAGACAGTAACTCCAGAAGAATTTCTCTCATGGATGGTTAAAAAAAGACGTACGCTATATCAAGCTTTCATAATATCATTAAGAAATTAGAAGTACCATATTACTCTCGCTAATACATACCTTTCTTGACACTAATCCATTGGGAGGAAATTACCATTTCATTGACATATAAATTGAAGTTCTATATCTCCATTTAGTTTAATGAGGTGGTGTAATGAGTAACTTACCTGTAAGATGCAAATGTGCTATAACTGTTGGTATGGAATTACACTCCCTCCGCCCTTTTGAAAAAAAAGCTTAAGCTATTCCTGGTATGAACATAAATCAATGGTTCGCATATTTACATGGACAGCCTGTCAATAGAGAAAATAAAATGAGTTAGGTGAATGTAGAACAGTATGGTCAAATCAAAAATTTTTTTTTTCCAAATCAGAGTGGCACAAACCTTTAAGGAAAATAATCTGGAAATACTGTTCTGGTACTTTACATGGTTATTACTGTAATTTATTTTCTGATTTATTCTTGCTTGTATCTGTCAACAACAAAGAGAAACTTGTTCCCACCTACAATAAGAAAACTATTGAAGACCACCTGCACTTATGAAAAAAATCAAGTCAGAAAGAAACTAAAAATTGATGGAAAAGAAAGGAGTGATGTAAATAAAGTAGCCTACCTGAGACCGCCATTTCTTTTATGCTCTTTACATAATTTTTGAAGTGTCTGCAGGTAAACCAATATTGCAAAGTTCATGCACATGCTGGCAGCTCATCCTTAAGTTGTCTCCAAATAAAGTAAATATCAAATTGACAGGGCAGAAAAACTAAATCTTCCTTAAAGAAGAGAGAAGCCCAATAGATTGCAAGTTCCGGTATAAAAATTCAAATACCCCACAGCTATTATATCTTGAACCACAATCCCCACGGCTCATATATCCACATACATCTAAAATTTCAGAATCATTTTGGCCAAAGATTTAATTGGTAACAGATCACTCTTCCTGAATTTGTCCCTTGTTCAATTCTGAAAGCAGATGCAGCCCCTTAAAAATACATTGAAGATGCCATTATTCATCTTGTATTTCAAACATGTACAGAGAGCACTAACTTCACAAGTTGGTGACGACCAGCCTCTCAACAGAACTATCATGCAGTGTGGCAGAGAGATCCAGGTCAACCCTCTTTTCTTTTGTTCCTTAAAGGCTTATACACAGGATATACAAACCCAAATAACTTTCTTTCAGGGTCGAATTGTCTCCATAACAACTTTCAATTCCTTCAACGGCTAATGGTTTCCATTGCAAGCTTTACCAAACGTAGTAAGCCCTCTACATCATGGAAGTTAAAATCAAGAGCCCTTTTAATGGAAGATATACTCTCCCCATTCTTGGTCTCACCCAAGCTTACATTAGCAGCTGCAAAAGCAATCCGTGATTTCCTTGAGGCTTCCATTGCAAAATTTACATCTTGTGCCTGCATAAAATCACATTTGATCATGTAATGCTCATAAGTAATATAGTGCATGGTGTAGAACAGCATCCTAGTAGATATAATAGCCATTCTATTATAGGAAAGATCATAAATTATTAATATTTTATACACACAATCTGATTCATTAAAAAAAAAAAAAACCATTTTGATATGTATGTTATAAGTGTATCATAATGTTAGTCTTATCATATGATACAATGTACATATCTTATGATATGGTGTATGTATCAGCCAATTCACTCAACAAGCTTGATTTACATCACTTTTATTCTCCTTTTTTTTAATACTTTAAATTGTTTCTTAAAAAGAATCTAATTTAACTGTTAAAGTTGGGACATTAGAATGTTCATTGTTAGTTGCACATAGGATTTCTAAATTTAATATATACTTAACTGTACAATTAAAAATGGTTGAGAGGTTTCATAAAGGAAAAAAAGGTAGAGAAGTGTAAAACTGGAACATGTTGTACATGTTATTATAAGTAGTAGAAGATACATAACATATATATATATATATATATTTTTGATGACATAGGAGAACTTCACTCAGATTAGTTGCACGTCGGAGAGCATACTATACAAAAATCCTCATTGTTAATCAAACTCCTACGGGCAACTGACCCCACCCGCCAGAACCAATTACCAGGTAATCCAGGGGCTTTTCACCCCTGACGGGCCAAACAATTTATGCTCATGCCTAGGAGGCAGATACATAACATATATTTAAAGAGTAACACATAATAAGTCATGCGATGTTATTAATCCAATGAGTATTATGTCATTGTCATCGTATAGATGTGTTTATAATATATATATATACACTTGGTTCAAATTACATTTTATGTAACTTTTAGCAATATTACACCTTTGATTCTTTTTATTGAATTTGTATTTTGAAAAATTCACCGTTGGATTACATTTTCTTCTTAAACTCTCCATCCTTGCCAAATTTTAAATCAATCAAAGATCAATAGCTATATCGTCTATAAAATGTTTAATTTTAAAGCTTTTTGTAACTTAAAATTTTGCATAAAATATGAGTTTATGGATTAAATAGTAAATAGCATTTGATTAATTCATACGTTAGCATGCGTGTTAAGAATAAAGAGAAAATGTAATCTAATGGTGGGATTGTCAAAATATTTATCCAATAAAAATTTATTAGGTTGTGTAACATCAAGAAAAAGTTATACATTGTGTAGCTTCATCTTGACATGCACACACGCGCATAGAATTGTGAAAACTGCAATTTTTTTGTATTTTCTTTAATGAATTATCACATAATTGACAAAAGAGAGAGTAAAATGTCCAATATGAAGCTCCAAAAGAATATAATAGATGCTAAAAATAATGAGTAAAAGGAGAAGGCAACATGAATGCTTTTCATTATATATGTATATAATTATCCTATAAAAACAGGGATGGACCTAGGATTTCAAATTAGGGGGCTGGAGTATAAGGAAAAAAAAATGTGCTATGTCCACAACATTTTCACAACAAATCCTAGATGGCTAGTTGTTATTGTCTCTAATTTGAAACCATTACTAAAATTATTTTTTTTACCCACCAATAATACCCAGTAACAACCTGCCACTGCAGTTTATCTGTTGTTAAAATGTTGTGAACATAGTATTTCTAAAATAAAAATATTAAAAAATAAGCATCCATATCTTTTGGGCACTAAGGTTTTACATGAGTTTGGGTTGGACTAAATTGGGCTGATGATTTTGGAGGGGAGAGGGGCAAGTTACATAGAAGAGGGGCCTAAATATATATATATATATATATATATTGCTGAAAATATGCCTAATATATATATATATATTTTTCATAAGCCCGGGGGGCCGGGCCCCTCCTGGGTCTGTTTCTGTATAAAAACTAAAAAGATATGATATTTTATTAATTTTAAATGTGTCTGTGTATCTTTTTTTTTTAATGAATAATTAAGATAATGTGTTTATGCATCTTACGATATACATTGTAAAAACAATTAAAATTGATTCTTGATATAATTTATGATTTAAGAACTACAGGCAAGGTTAAGCTATTAACTTGATCGTGGTTCAGATGCATGTTATGCTGTCCGTCCATGCAGCACTGGGCACATAGTGAACACAAACAAAAACAGCAAGATGCTTTTGCATTGAGGGTAATGAATATTCTGCAACAATTAAATTTTATGCACAAGATTAATGTTCACTTACAAAACTAAGTAATCGTGTGAAGTTGCTACGATTTCGTGCAGCAATGACATGGTTTCCAGCAACTTGGGGAGAACCAACGCCCTTGGACAAGGTAAGCTTGTCCACTGTGGTTGAGTTGTTTAAGTTGTCCAGATCAGAGGCAGATGAAGAAGGAGACTCACCTGAATAATGCAACAAGAGGAATGACATCAGGTAACAACAAGATGTTAAGTTGTGGAGAGCTTGGGATTTCAAGCTACAAGGAGCTCATAGCATAGTAACTTTAAGACATAAATAATAACCAACGGACAATTTATTTTCACAAATAACTGACAGCTTTACTAGATCATGACATTTATTTAAATTACCAGAAGGAATCATTTGTAGAGCCATCTGCAACTCAAGGCGATCTCTGCTTGCACTAGCATGTGAGAAATTTATTACCCTCATATAAGCCACCTCCATGCATTTGTAGGCCAGAGAAGCAGTAGCCATGTCTTTGGATTTCTCAAATTCATGAGCACAAAACCTATTTGATATAACAGATAATCAAAAGGACAGCGGCACAAAAACTCCAAATGCCCATCCAAATTCCACAAAAATCAACACATTTAGAACAAGATTAATAGTAAGACAACGAAGTTCCAGATAGCAGCAACATTATTTGCATCATTCAACTTAAAAAGGCAATAACCAAATGAAAAGACGGTTGAGAAAGCTTCACTAAGAATGAAGATGTCCATAGAGATGAATCCCAAATTCTGAGAGACAATATCCTTAGTTTACAATTTCAACATACCCCCAAAAACCTCAAATCAAACTCCTCCTATATTGGGTCAAGTCCCAAATCTAACCCACAATCGGCATGGTGAGTGAACACATACAAGGGATACAACTCAAAAAGGATGTGGTTCAAAATACCATGAATTACAAGGCTCAATCCATTAAGAATTTTTTTTAAAGGCACAAAAAACTGACAAGGAAAAAGCCATGAACAGTTTTGACAAAGCTTGAGTGATGTCAAAATCAAGGGAAGAGCCAGGAGGGGGATTCCAAGGGGAGGAAAAACTATATAAAATAAAGGGTAGGGGAAAAATAGGAAAATAAAGACACAAGAGCATTATTGAAGATAATAAATTAAAAAAAAAAAAAAAATACTGTTACCTTTTAAAAGTGATAAAAAGAATGTAATCATCTATTCTTCATAAAAATTAGTGTATAAGGAATAAAATATTATATATACTAAAATCCAGAAATTAATTACATTTACAAGTAAAACTCTAAAGTTCAAAAGTTTTAGGCGTGTTTACACAGTTTAAAATTGTTATAGTTTGATCATTTTATGAGTTTTAACAAAAAGTCACTTGAGCCATACTTGAGGTCTATCTAATTACTAAAATCATTCCAAAATGGGAATTATAAGAGGTTTTTTAATTATGAAAAATTGCAACACAACTATCATATATAAAAAACCCCTAACAAATCAACACAATATAATCGATACACAATATGAAAAATTGCAACACAATATCATTTATGGGTTTTCTGATATTAAAATTACTGTTTAATATTGTTTTTTGATAATCAATATTCCCTTTTTCATCAATTCTGCAAGAGTTAAACCCTTTTGAGCCATTAGAATATCCAGACTCATTTATTCCCTTTGAATAGGGGATGTAGCAATATCTCTTGGATTTATTAGTCTAAGCAGGAGACAATATACTTTGATGTTATTGATTATTCTTTGATTTAAAGAATCATCCCATGTCGAAGGCATTTTGTTGTCCAAGTTGATCTTGAGCACCATACATACATGCATGCATATGCATGTGTGTGTGTTGTGTGCATGTGTATTTGCATATGCCTATGTGCACCTAGAGACATACGTTGAGTTATAAATTTGCCCCCCTAAAGTCAAATATTGACTCCGCCACTAGTCAATGTTAGAATAACAGTTAAGTGATAATTTCACTCTTTTCTATTAGCTTAAGCTATTGTGACAACTAGCATTTAAGAAAGCGTCCTTAGTTCAAACTTTGTCTCCACTCTACCTCCCATTTAAAGTTTAAAATGCCACATGTTGTGCCTACATATTGAGGGAGAGTCTGGTCCACACATGAAGGGAAGTGTTAATATAATGTTAAAAGTCACCATTTTCTATCAATTTAAGCTTTTGGGATAAATGGTATTTTATCAATTACATTGTACTAGGTGGTGGTTTATAAAGCGTAGTTAACCCAGGCTGGAATAGGCAATTTTGGGACAAATGGCATTTTATCAGTTACAAAGCATTAGGTTATGTGGCATATAAAACTTAGTTAAGGCAATTTGGAGTAGGTACTTTTGAATTCCTATCTGGGAATGAAAAAACAAGTACATACTCGTGGTGTTTGAAATTCTATGTCTTGCTGCGAATATGTTTCTTAAACAATGACTGCAAATTGTAACTTTAATGATCAACATCAGAAAAGGAACACTCCAACCTTCCACCCCCCCCCCCCCCCCCCCCCAAAAAAAAAAAAAAGTAAATCCCAAATTCCATGCTTTATGTTTTGACTTACTCGCATAGTTTTGCAGTGGAGCTATACACTGGCTTTGATTGAATCATCTCGTTATGTTTGGAACTCTCACCGTTGCCAGATTCTAACAAAGAGGCTCCATAAAGAAACTTGAGGGCCGCCTCAAAGTAAAGTCTCGTGCTTTCAAGATTTGATCCCGAGTTCTGCAAAAGATAACCAATACTACGAAGTGGGACAGCCTGGACAGGATAATGAGCAGTAATAGCTGAATTGAGCAAGGACAGTAAAAACCTTAAAGCGATCAGCCAAATGTTTTAGATCTTTAGCCTCTTTCAGAGCATTGGTAGCAGCCTGGCTGGAGGAATCTCTTCTAGCTGGACTAGGGGCATCAAGTTCCCTGGCCTTCTGTCCATTGGATGTGGGATGTCTTGAACTGGTACGCTGAGTTCCATTCTGTTGATCAGCCTTTCTTATCTGTTTTTGCGACTTTAATGCATCATCACCTTCAGCGGCATCAACTGTCAAAATATCTGCTCCATTTCCTTTGTGGGACCCAGTTACCGGTCTGGGACAACGATTAAGTGTCTCAATGTGAGGTCCTCCAGTGGGTGGTAATGGTAGTGACTTCCCTCTCCCAGAAGCCAGTCCAACTTGATCAGTTTTATCATAAGGGAACCTCTTCAAAGATCTTTCACCATCAGAGTCTTGCAGATGATTTTGCTTTGTTGTAGACAATGCATCCTGTCTGCATGTAGAATCTACTTTGTTATGTGAACCATCATGCTCTCCAAAATTTAACTGGCTCTCTCTTTTGCTGCTCTCACTCGGTAATTTTCCTGCAGAATCTTTCTTACTGACATATCTGTTATCAGTTTCATCAGACTTGACTCCAAACTTCTCCTGTAACTGGTTTTTACCATCCCTAGGTTTTACTTCATGGAAAGGTGAGTGATCTTGACGGTCACTGAGAGATTCAGAAATCTTGGACTTACCCACTTCAAATTCAGTTTTAGAACTTCGGTTTTTGTCCTTCATCCGTGAAGAGGACCCCTTTCCAGACTTCCTTGAACGAGACTCATTAGCATGAGGATGACTGTTGATCTGTCTTTCTTCATCATGGCATTGAATTGAAGACTGTGGTTTACTAGGATATGGATCATCGTGGCCTAAATTATGGACACCATCATTCATTAAATGGTTGTTTGTGATATCAGGAGAAGGCACAATATCAGCTCTAGCTCTATTACCTGATACATGATTAGCCACTTTGAATGTTTTGTCCTTCCTTTCTGTCCCAGAACGATCACTCCCATCATCTTCACCATCAAAGCATCTTCTTGGACTACCTACAGCAGAGAGACCAGCATCCTGATGGTCATCTTTCCCCTTGAGACCCCTACTTGCTGATGTAAGCTTATCTGGATTAGAAATTCTCATAGGTGACGAAGAAACTGATTCTACTGGTGAGCCTTTCACTTCCTGGAAGCTGGATTTTGTTTTATGGGAACCAGAAACTTTAGAAGAGCTTGAAGTGGCTGCATTGGAAGGCTGTATAGATCCCAAATCCCTCCTCAAAGAATCCATACCATCCAAGCTTCGCTGAGATAGATTGCTCCCTAGATCTTGCCCAAGTTGCTGGTTCTTTGAACGACTACCTTTTTTGTCTGTTCTACCACTGTCCCTACTTGTACTGGACTCTTTCCCCTCAGACTTAGATACCCTGGCCTTCTTTTCCTTCCTGTAGTCATTTTCTTTGAACTCCTCCTTCACTTTCCTCTTTTTAGCATTTTCTCTAGTATCAGAGTTTCCCATTTCCAAGGATCCATTATCCAAGGAAACTGGAAGTTTGTGTTTTGGCTTTTTATTAGAAACATGTACCCTGTCATTTACATCATCCCTTGAGTCCTGATATGAAGAGTGCCCATTATATCGATGCTGATCCTTCTCAGATGATGTAGTAGGAAAACCACTACTTGAGCTAGGACCTGTTTTCCCTGTGGGCTCACTGTGGTCTGACATCCTGTCTTCATCATTAAGATGCATACCTTCACTCTTCAATTTCTTGGAAGCTCTAGAACTATCTTGATCACTATTATCCCTTCTGCTTTTCATCTTTAAATTCTTGGTATCACCTGTGTGCATGTTTTGACAAGAAGTTAATTACATAATAATAAATGATGACAAAGTAAACAACGACAAAAAAACTCCTGGCTTCAAATACAATACCTCCATCAGAATAGTTGTCACATACTTTATGGTTCTCTTTATGTTTTTTTACAGGTAAGTCACCGGACTTGCTTAGCTGCTGAAAATCAGGATCTCCCATCAGAGGAGATTGGTTAACATCATTTAGGCTCCTACCTTTCACCAATGCCTGCAAGTTTTTCTCCATCGAGTTTGACAATTGAGAGGGGCCATCTTTATATGTTGCATCTGATGTTTCTTTTAATCCATCTTTCTTCTTTCCACCAGAGGGCATAAAATGCAAACCATTATTTTTGTGGTTTTGGTCAGGGTGCCGAACATTAGCAAAGGTTACTCCGGCTATAGTCCCACCAGGATTCCTATGCAGATTAGTTTGACTTTCAGGAGCAACTTGGTACAGTGCAACAAGAGCTTGTGTTGTTTCCGCCTCAGTAAAGGTACACCGATTCATTCCAGGCCTAAAAAAATTTGTAGTAGGTCAAGCACCAGAGAGAGAGAGAGAGAGAGAGAGTGAGAGAGAATCAAAATAATAGTGGAATAGAACTTACAGCCAGTCAAGCATGCTACATATCCACTTCTCAGGTAGGTCTTTAGGGCTTCTACCAAATGGAAGAAGCCGCCATGTTTGACACTTGTCACACATGACCCAAGTGTCTCGATCTATCACTGAAGGAGCCCCTGTTGCAGGAACTATATCAGAAAAGGGCCCATAGGATGGACCTACATTTGAAATTGAAACTGCTTTAGGATAAGCGTCTACTGTTGGCGGCTTCTCAAATTTCCTACCACTCGATCTTTCATCTGATGCATTTTTAATGGCAGTTATGTGATTCTCAACGGCCTCAAAGTCCTTATCTTCAGAAGGCAGTTCCAAAGATTCCATTTGGTTATCTTCTTCTTCTGATCCCCCAAACAAATCTCTATATCTATCTCCAGCTCTTTCAAGATCCTTCTGTGATTTGAAGTCTTCCATTTCACTTTTAGATGTCAAATTGTCCACATGAGTGCTCTTTTTTATTTTGGGCACTGAAGAGGGAACCCTCAAGCTTACTTTTGGAACCTCGGTGGCTATGGTGCCATTACTTTGACTTCCCTTTGATTTCTTCTTACTCCCATTAGAAGGATGCTCCTTCTCAGGAGGCAATCTAATACTGTCTGGTTCATGGACAGTGGCCTTCTGATTAGCCTTCTCCTTGGAAGGATCCGAGAGTTTAGAGTTTAGAGCTTTCCTTCCCTTAGAAACATTTGAATCAGATTTTACAGAGTTGTAACTTTTCTCTCCATTGGAATGGGCAACTTTTTTAGAATATACTGAACTGTCATCGACAGAACTTGCTTTCTTATCTTCCCAAATCTTTCCAGCTGAACCCGCCTTCGACTTCTCAAACCACCCATCCTCTTGAGTGAATGCTGGCCCCAAAGTTTCCTCCTTTGCTGTAATAGAGAAGTCTCTGTCCCTTAGTACATCGTTATTGGCTTCCCTTAACACATCAGAGTCCCTATCTTTACCTCTTGGTATGTCATCAACAACAGAATTTGAATTAGATAGAAGTGGTAGTTTTAGAGTATTACAAAGAAGTTCCTCATAATTCAGTATGTCAACATCACGTTCCTTCCGTAATATAAATCCGTTGCCCTTCTGAGCATCCTTACTGTCGCCAATCTTCAATTCCACTGAAATATCATTCCGCTTCATAGAGTTCTTCTTCTTCTCTTCTAACACTGTCCCATCAACCTTTCTAGAATCAGACCCACTTGGTATCATGTTAGAATTTTCCGCACCACCCCTGATCACAGGCATAGGTCTATAATCTTTCATAAGCTTTTCCTTCATGGTCAGGTGAATCAGATCATGGGAAAGAGGTGATAATAGTAGATCCCCATGCACTGGAAAGGATGTCATAATCTGTTTCAACACAATGAAACAAACCCATTCTAATTTCTTTCATGCACATTATGGAAAAGAAAGTAGGGATGATAAATTACAGGGAGTCAGGGAGATTATTCACCTGAACAATACTGGTGGGAGATTCACATAGGATATCTTGAAGCTCTCGGGACATCCCTTCACTTCCTGAAGGGCTGTCATTCAATGACGATGATGGTGAGACATCAAGACCAAGACCACTGTAGATTTCAGCATTTCTTTTTGTTGACAAGTTATCAGAACCCACTTTGATTCGAACCTTCAGTGTTTTCTGGTCTGATAGATTAGTAGATTTCTTGTTCTCAATTTCATATCTATGAGTGACATCCTCAGCACGAATCGATGGCATTCCAACATCCTTTTTGACAGAGTCCTTCACTGATGGTGCCTTCAATAAAGGCAATTGTGTGGAACTAGTAGAAGCTGGTACAAATCTCACAGATTGAGGTGCACTTGAAGAAACTGAAGAGTTACCCTATGTAATGACTCAAAATTCTTAATTAGAAATTCTCAGATCAACAATGAACCAGTCATAAATTTCTCATTTAAATATAAAGAGATTACAATTAAATGGTATAAATCATATGCTTAAAAATCTACCTCCAATAGTGAATTGTTGGGAGATCTAGCTGTGCTATTGTTCTGAACTTTTGGAGGAGTCCTGGGATGAGACCAAACCGGAGATCGCTGATAGGCAGGTAAAAATGAGCCATACCCTCCAAATTTTGCCCCTGCCAGAATTACATAATTCCCAAATTATTGACGTTAGGGGACAATAAAAAAGTAATGTTTCCATCAAGCTTGAGAGAGAGAGAGAGAGAGTTCAGTTTTTCCTTGACTTACCCAAATTCTCTGCAGAAACCCCACCTTCAAAATCCTTTTGAAAATGTCCCAAAACATTTTGAAGTTTCTCACCCTTAAGAAAATAAAGAAGCTACATATTATACGATCCAAATATACATATGGGAAATAGAAAAACGAAAGATGAATCAAAAGACAGTGAAACTGGGCTTAACACATCATAAGAGCTTTAGATAGTTTGTAAAACTAGCAGCTATTACATTACTTCCTTAAAGAACTTACACTTCATGACCATACAATCAATTAATTCTCTCTAAATCTCAAAATCTATATTCAGAAAGTTCCCATAATGCTGTCAAAGCTTCCACAGATAAATCTCAGTAAGCTTAAATACATATCCCTACAATTCCCTCTTATCTCCTTATTATAAAGGACGGATCATGGATTTAATGATTCCAACATTCTTAAAGAGTACTTGAAAATACTACTTTCCCAGCTAACCAAAAATTTCATTGGAAAACCATTACTGATGAACTCAACTACTCAAGAGCTAAACCTTATCCTACCATGACCAATTACTTTTGCAGAAGAAGATTAAGTCATTGCATTTACTGAACAACTTAAACAGCATTGCCATTAAATAAATAAATAAAAAGAAGGATACTTCTCTCTGTAGTTGATCAAGCTGAATTCACAAAAGTCATATTTGCACTTCAACAAACAAACACTAAGTTCTCATAATTTCCTATAATTTCCTTTTCCTTTCTTTTTCTGCTCTGACCATAGATTCTTAAATCCAACCACATTAAAAAACCAAGCACAATTTAAAGTAACAAAATTGAGTGTCCAAAAAAAAAAACCTTAAAAAACAATCAAAGTACACACACAATCCAATCAAAATCTACAGTTTGGATCTAACACTCACCAAATAAAGTCAAACACAACCAAATCTAGTACCTCCAGAACATAACATAAAACAAAATATACCAAAAGCTTGTAGGAAGCAAAAGAACATGTAAAAATCCTTACAATGTAAGAGAAAGCAACATCAGGGTCGATGCTTGGATCGTATTCTTCATTGTCGTTTCTGTAAGAACAAGCCTCCCCTTCTTCAAGCTCGGTCTCCTCCATCTCTCTCCCACCACCAAACCTTAACTCTTGCCCCTTCCTTGCATCCCCAACAGAAATCATTCACCAAAAAAAAAAAAAACAAAAAAACCAGAAAGAAAAAACTTAAAATTCAAACCCTCAAACTGAGAGCTCCATCCTCACAACCTCACATCCAATTCCAAAACTCTCTCCGACCCATTTCGCAGAACCAAAAACCCACCAAGGATTCCCTCTAAAACAATCAAACTCAATCCCGATCACAAATCACACCCTCCTCAAAAAAATACAAATTTAACAACTTTGAATAATTCAATTCTTGAAAATAAACCAAAGATCAAAACTACTCAATTTAAAAACCCAATAAAAAATATCTATCTCCCTCTTTTCCTTTTCTTTCAACGCTTCCAGCTTTGAGATCGTTTAGCTGGAATCGAATTTCATATACTCTCCCTCTCTCTCTCTCTCTCTTCTCTCTCTCTCTGGTTTTGGTGTAAACAGCAGCCTTGTTTTTTTATTAATTTAATTTTATTATATATATATTTTTCACTCTTTCTCTTTGTAGGAAAATTATTTCTACATAGAATTGGACCGATCTTAGCCAGAATGGACAGAGTAAACAAAGTATATTTGTGGGAATATATTTTTAGGATTACTATTTTGGCCCCCCTCTACTTTTATGTTTTTTTTTTTTTTTTCAACAGTGTCCTGTCTGAGAATTGTAAGGACTTGATAACCTTAACCGCTTTCTATGGCGCGTGTTGCACGCGCTATTGTTACTCCTATTTGTTTGGGCTAAAGGATAATCAATAATTAAAAGCTGGTATAAATGCAAGATTCTTTAGACTCTGAGTATACGATGATTAGATGGTAAAAGTTTTTTGGTGGGTTTGTTGAAGTTTTATTCCTGTTGGACTTATAAATGGTTTGGGCTAAAAGTACTTATTACATTTTTACTTTATTTTCACAATAAATCCTAGATGACATGTTGTTATTTACAGTTATTGATGGGTAGAAAAATAGTTTCAATGGTGAATTCAGATAAAAACTAATAACAGTCAACTACGTAAAATTTATTGTGAAAGTGTTTTAAAAATATTGCGTATAGCATTTCTCTAATACTAATAATTTGACTTTTTTTTGGCTTTTTCTTATTTTTGCTGAGAATTAATAATAGTTGGAATTAAATTATCAGTATTATTCTTATCCCCTAGTGGTCATGGGCTCACTCCTAAGGGTTTGAGAGATGAAGGTTCTAGGTTCAAATCCCGCAATGGGAAGCGCATGGGAAATTACTCGATACTCTCGACTCATGCTCACTAGCGTTCTCGATGGTGTTGGATGCACAACTATGACTCATCCGGATTCTCTGCTCCCATAGGCCCGGGCCCATCAAGTAGAGTGTTATTATGATCATACCCAAGTGGAAGACACCAACTCAGGTTGCTTTCCTTTACCCATTTTTCTTTAATAAAAAAAGTATTATTCTTATCCCTAATAAAATTTAGGGTATTCTCAAGTAAGTGTCAAGTTTATTACCATATATGAGCTAACTTTAGTTTTTTTTTTTTTTTTTAAAGTTTTTATTATCATTAAAATCAACAATAACGTAACTGAAAAAAAATCAACAATAACGTGTACTTTACATTTCCAACAAAAGTATTGGAAGTGCAACGTTTATAAATTGTAACAGCATCATAAATAACAAACTGACTAGCTTAATGATGGCCCAATTTAGCTAAGAGCATCAATCTATTACTTACTACACCTTGTGTAAAGAATGGTGAAGCTAGCTAGTATCAAAGATTCAAACTATCAATGAAGTTGACTTATATCAAAATTTTCTGTCATCAACCATGAGATTCAACAAACCCACCGCAACAAAAAAACCATGAGATTCAACAAATGTTAGCTAAAGCGAGGGTTTTCCAACAAGTAGATTACCTTCTATATATGTGTAGTACGTATACATCTCAAAACTATTCAACTGTCTATTTCCATGTTTAGGTATAGTCCATCACAGAGACCCCACAACTCTGTCCTTTTCCACATGCATTCCTTACAACTACTTAGACAATCCCTTTAACCCTTTGATCTCAATCGTCTATGATTAACCTTCCCTTGCACACAATCTAAGATTTCCCAATGAAGAGCTATTCTAATTGAGGTTGGACCAGCCAAAGGTTTCAAATTTTGTGGTTTTCTAGCAACAAATAATAATACTTCAACAATAATACAATATTCCACACTTTTTATTGAGGCAAACTGAAACAAGGTTTTGGGGTAGGGTGACTTTGGTTGAGAATATTGTTGGTTGTGGACCTGTGGTTACACCAAAGTGTCCAAATACTAACATAGAGAACACTATGACTACATTGACTAGTTTTAAACTTTTAATATTAAAATTTTACTCGTATATGAGTTCCATCTACTCATATTCTTTACTTAAAATAAAATTTATTATTACAAAAAAAGTTACAAATTGATTTGAGTATAAGTGCCCGTTGTAGATTCTAGTTTGAAACCATACTTTTTTAAACCTCTCATTTTTTTTCTTTTTCTCTTTTTTTCATAGGTACAACTTTTTCAAAAGCTTATTTAAAAAATTGAAAAAAATAAACTATACCAAGTATGCCCTAAATGTTACACCGCGCACAATATAGACAAGAAAAACTATGATTAATTAGTTATCGGTGTGTCAATTAATGAGTTGGTGCCGCACTCTTTTTTTATATGTAAAATGATTTTTTTTTCTTGCGACAAATAATAATAATAGATAATTAAGTACGTAAAAATTACAAAATAAAACTAGAAGTTTTACTATAAATAATAATTATTTTTCCTTCATAGATGTACTGTTATTTTCATTATGCGTCAATATAAGTAAATAAATAAATACTTTAATTTCGTTAATTTAATAAAATTTGAAAATTGTCTACTTTTATGCTTCGTAGATTTAAACTACACATCTCCAACAAATGTTGCTAATTGCTACATTTACCATGTCAAACTTCAATTTGTTTCCTTCAAATTGACAGTACTTTAGAGTCAAATTCCATTTACTAATGTATGAGTTTTTCAAATAATTCCTTCTGTTTTAAGAATAAGCAATTGAATCGTATATTTGTCTTGATTATATTGCGTCAGGCGAAGACTACCATGTTATAAGCTGATGTAATTCCATGATGTGCTTTGCAATGATTAAATTAAAACACAAACTAATTCTTTCTCAAAAAAAAAAAAAAAAACTAATTAGTAATTTTTTATATAGAGAGAGAGAGAGTCTTACAATTATGCTACCGTGCAATAACTGACGTTATGGGAAATTTTATCCACAGTTTTTTTTTTTTTTTTTTGAGAAGAAAATTTTTATCCACAGTTGATACATGCTTTTCACATTGTTAGCTAAATGGGTCAACAATTGAGCTGTCCACGTGTGTATATCCATATGACTTGGTATTTGGGATATAAATTTTTTTTTTTGCTGAGGATATAATTTTTTTTAAATGTTAATCTATATGGTTTATGGATTTCTAATAACATTAATAGTATACTATCTATACGATCGTCCATTTGATTCATTTGAAATCAATCAAATGGCGGGTTCTAAGTTCATCAAAAATATTATCAACAACAAAAAAAAAAAAAAATGATGGATTTAATGGACTTGATCAAGGATATGTTGGAAACTTGAAGATTCTAAGTTCCATTGACTACACCATTATCTATGACTTTCTAAGGTGTTTCATGAGTACAAAATGAAATAGTTTGATAAAAAATTGTGATATCATTCACTTTTATATGTACTTCTTAAAAAAAACATAATATCATTTTCAAGGTAAACGTCATTATATCACTATTTCACAGACTATATACCAAATTGTAGAAACAAGATTGCTTAATTAAAATTAGATGTTTTCTTAAAAAATATTTTGAGAATCTAAATTTTAAGATAAAAATTAAAATTAGATGGAATATTTAACAGAAACCGACCCCAAAACAATTAATAGGTAATAAATGATGGAGTATTTTTCTTTTCTAACTGATGCAATGCAACAATTAGTTGTCTTTACGATCCTTTAATATAATTGAAACTCGGATAAATATTATATATACAATTGGGAACTTTTTACTTTTTATTTATTTAAAGAATCATGTACAATTTGAACTTGTGTCATGTGTACATAAAGGCTATTCACAAAGCGCGTGCACCCAAATCCTCTAGACTGCGTTTCAGGAGGCTGGAACCCAAATGTTATTGTCTTACCCGACAGGACTTTCTCTATTTATTATTATTATTATTTATATTTCTATAAAATTTCGTATAATTCGATTTTAATAAATTTATAAATAGAAAATGAAAGATTTATCATTTATGTATTATATTTGACCCAAAAGGAAAATATTAGTATTTTTAATTATTAATTATTAATTTTGAATCTCCTCAAAAAAAAAAAAATTTTTTTGATTTTTATTCCTTCTTTTGGACAAAGCTGCCCTTGCGTTTTGTGTGGTTTTGCTGGTGAGGGGTTGAGAAACCTGGCTGTGCAAATTCCATTCTTTTATTATATAATATATTTTCGTTATCTCCAAAGATAGGGACATTAATTCAATGCAAGCCCAAGTGCAGCATATATTATTATTGCATGCTTTTATCATTTCACATTTGCATGTATTTTACTATTTACCACTGTAATTTTTTTTAATGTCATTTTTTGCATGATCCACATGATTATTTTATTTAATTTGTCATGTAGTATGATGATTTCCTTTAACCCAAACACAAAATTTAGAAGATTTTGGCATGGTTAACTAATTATTATTCAGTAGACTTTGAACGTTATTCTAATAAGTCAATTAGGGTGAAACAACATTGATCATATTCCACAATTCCTCTCCTTGATTGGATGTGAGTCATGAGGAGAACATTCTCAAACCAAGAGACGTGAGATAATCCTTTTTTGTGCATCTAATTTTTTATGTACTGTTTTATAAGATTGGCTCAGTAAAACACCAATTCATTGGCTCTAACGAAGTGCACTAGTATCTAACTTCCCAAAAAAGAAAGAAAAATGGACTTCTATGAAGTTGTTGGCTAGTATCATTAAATCATGCCATCCATCCTCTAAGTGAAAGACTTTTGTCTAGTGTTCTATGTATTGGATGGGATACAAAATCAACATAGATCATTTTAAGACACTTGTCATATTTGTATCATGTTTAATATAGAAAAATACTGGATGCAAGCCAAATTCATCATCCTATTTAATCTAAATAATATACGTTGAAAAAATAAAATGACGTATTGATTATGACTTGTAAATGGTGGATGTCAATATTTTTAAAGCAAGGGGAAAAATGTTCTTAATTCTTATACATTGTTTGAATTTGAATAAAATGATTGCCATTATTATTATTGTCATTTTTTTCCCTGCTTGGTGAGTAGGAGTATTGTATATGGTCATGCTTAAGGTCATTGCATAGTAACATTTTCCTCATTAAGCTTCACAGCATTCAGTTGGTATCTCGTGCCACCATTAATAAAAGTTATGGAAACTTTACTAAAGTTGTGCAAAAATAATTGAGTAAGACTTAAAAACAGTACTTAGGTGTTGTTCTTTAAGTTCACTTTTTAAGATTCTGTTATGTGGATTTTTTCTCATTGAATAAAAGTGTATTTTTTAGTTAAATAGTCACATGACTAAATCTTAAGAAAAAAACCTAAGGAACAACATGTAAAATACTGTACTTAAGTTTTGTCCAAAATAATTTTACACATTTTTTCTCAAATAATTATTTTTACATATTTAGTAAGGGTTTTCTTGTGCTGCTCTTATAGCCGTTTTACATTAAGAAGCGACTATTTAGCCTTTGGAGTCTTTAAACCCATCTGATCGAAATTGGTTGGAAGCTTTTTTTTTTTTTTTTTT
Organism: Quercus agrifolia; assembly: GCA_029955455.1. Lineage (NCBI taxonomy): Eukaryota > Viridiplantae > Streptophyta > Magnoliopsida > Fagales > Fagaceae > Quercus > Quercus agrifolia. Next base: position 11,920,633 of record JARQAD010000012.1, on the reverse strand, counting down.
TTTTTTTTTGAGAATGGAAATTGGAAGCCTTGATATGCCTAAAAATCCACCATGTATATATGTCTCATTTCATGCATTCGTGATATTTTGTATTTTTAATTCTAAACCAACTCCATCCTACCCTCTAGGAGTGTGCTCATAAGTTTATTTTATTTTATATTTTTAAGCGTTTTTAAATTCCATTCGAAACAATAGACTCTAATTAACATTAAGCTCTATTAATAGCTACAACTATGGATAATATGGGAATGGAGTTGGATATATTTGAGGGTTTTTTTTTTTTAATACTATTTTACCAATCATCCTTTTATTTTATAGGGAAAAGTCCAAAAAACAAAATCCAATAGTTTTATCCTTATGAAAAATTAAATCTTATATTTTTAAATTGTCACTTTAAACCCCCCAAACTTTCATTGTGGTGCCAAACAAAACAAAGTACAAAACCCCACCTATGGCCTTGGCTTGAAATGGCACATTTAATATTACATGGCTTAACTTGTCAATAGGATAAAAATATAAATTTTTAATATACTTTCCCCTATTTTATATAAAATTGTCTTTTGATTCTTGACAAATACTCTTTTATCTTTAATTTATGTTTGGAGAAAATCAATTTAACCAAGCAGTAATGGCAGGTTTAAAATTAGTAGAAAATAAACACCTAACAATAAAAAGTAAATATTGCTAGTTGTGTTTAGTGACTCCCCTAAGCAGAGAGGAGCTAAGCTTGGACTATGGGGGAAATGGTCCCCCACCCCCTATTTAAAAAATATATATACATATATATATATATATATATATATATATATGTGTATTAATTTTAACAATTTTATATACATTTTGCCCCCTAACAATATCATTTTTCCTTTAAAAAAAAAATATCATTGATTCTTTTAAGAGTAATATTATAGTCACAAACTTTTCTATAATATTTTTACAAATTTTTGAGAGAGTAAATTCTTATTGATTTGTATTTGGGTCCATCACTTATATCTTTTTTTACTTACCAATAACCATTCACCACATTATTAATTTATAAAAAGTTTGTAGCTTTAACATTTTCCTCCTTTTAAAGGCGGTAACAAATTTATAGATTTAAAATGTAAAACAAAATATACAAACTCAAAAAAATTAGCACAACAACAAAAAATACCAATCGCAAATATTAAGCCCAACTAACAAATTTTACCCAAAACAAACAACCTAGCCCTTTAAAAAATTTTAAACAAAATAATTTTGTCCTTACCTAGCAGCAAACACACACATCAAAGACAAAAAAAACCAAAAAAAAAAAAAACCAGAAAAAACAACAACAAAAAATCCCTCGGCATCTATGCAGCAAAGTTGGAGGCTGAAATCGCCGCATGCAACCAACAGTAGAGCCACCCCCCTAACTTCAAATCCTGGCTCAGTCCTTGCTCCTAAGCACATTTGCATAGACAATATATCCTTTTGTTTGTATCAAGTTCTCGAAGTTTAAGCAAAAAACAAGGATGTTGTTCGACTGTTTGATGTTTTGGAACAATTAACTAATTTAACTCAAGACTAAATCTATTTTTAATTTCTGTGGCACCTTTTAAGAATTGATGTCTCGTAAAGAATGTTTCCAGCTATAAAAGAATCACTTGTATCACAATCAAGTATATCATCAATGCATTTACTAGTTGGGATACCAAAAAGGCAAAATCAAATAGCATTATAAACTTATTCATTAAAAAAGAAAAGAAAAAAAAGAGGTAAAAATAGCATCATAACTTGCTAATAGTTTGAACAGGATATTATGTCCATCAATCAAAATAAATTAAATTAAATAATGGTCTCAAATAGACCTTAATAACTTTTCTGTGTTATGATCACCACACACTTTTGGCAAAAACGCAGCTCAAACAGTCAGGTGGAGCTGCGTTTGTGTAAAACGCAGCTCAAACTCACAAACGCAGCTCAAACACAACTATGAAGCTGCGTTTTTGTCAAACGCAGCTCCAAAACGCAGCTCCATGCTCCGTTTTTTGTAGTGAGTATATGATCCTTATTTTGTAGTGATGCGAATAATCTTGTTGATTTTTATTTTTCTAAATGGTTAAAAATACTTACATATATAATATATATGCTAATTGAATTTAGCGACTCCTAAGCACATTTGCATAGACAATACAACTTTTGTTTGTATCAAGTTCTCAAAGTGTAAGCAAAAAACCAAAGATCTCAAGAGCTGTTCAACAGTTTGATGCTTTAGAGCAATTAACTTAAAACTAAATATATTTTTAATTTTTGTGGCACCGTTTTAGAATGGATGTCTCGTAGAGAATGTTTCCCGCTATAAAATAACCACTTCTATCGCATAACTTGTTAATAGTTTGAACTCAACTAGATATTACGTCCATCAATCAAAATAGATTAAGTTAAAATAATGTTCTCAAACTGACCTTAATAACATTTACGTGCTATTACTGCTCAAAAAACATATAGCATCCCTTTTTTTTATTAAAAAAAGAAAAAGAAAAAAAAAAACCCCCACATATATCATGGTGTGGGGTTAGTTTGAATTATATGTTAGAATTACATAAGAGGATATACTCATCTAATTACATAGGACCATAGGAGGAGTATATATTTTTATTTTAGTTTTGTGAATGATCTATCTTATATTTTATTATTATTTAAAGATGATTAAAAATACTTACATTATATATATGTTGCAATCTCAGCATCTCAAATCTACTCTCCCTACTTTCTCCAAAATTTATGACTTGGGGAGGTACCAACTCACCATACTGGGCGTTGGTAGTGATCTCCTCTTCCTTTTCCCAGCGCGGGTGGGCTAACAAAAAAGAATAAGTATGATTTTATATTATGAACTCATATAAGCAATAATAATTATAATTTAGACCATTCAGGCTCTGTTTGGTAGACTATCTAAACAATATATTTTCAGTTTTTAAATAACATTACACACATTTCCACACATTTTTATACCTACACGTATTTTAAAAAACTACAAATAATATTACTCAAACTCCTCTACCAAACAGGCCCTTAATTTCCCACATTAGAGTGACAGATTAATTTTAAGTCCAATTACCTTCTTATCTGCTATCCTCATGAAGGGAAAAACAAAACAAAAAAGCAAAAACAAAACCCGTTTGTAGGATTCTCCATTTCCCATGGGCATTGTTCCACAGAGCAAGTGAGAAAGTAAGATGATGGTCCTGGGACTCAAGACACTTTTGATACATTCACTATTTCACTTGCAATGTGTTCTCTTATCGCTTGTTTGTGTGAAGATTTGCCATTTGCATAGAAATTAACAAATGGGATTTGTACTTCCATTATTTAAAATCTCAGTATTTACAAATTTCATTGTTTGGACAATAAGGAAGTGTTAAATTTATTGTTTTTTGAAAATCTCATTGTACTCATTTCACTACCATAAACGTGGTAAAAATTATGGCCTTGACCTTTTTGTTGGTACTGAGAAACTCTCTTTTCTTTTCCAAAGCACTCATTTCACTACCATGCCCATGTGGCAAAACTATATGCCTTTCTTTTTTGTTAGTACTCACGACTCATGAGTCATGGCCGAGTTCAAGTCTCCACCACCGCACAGTCAATGCTAGTAATGGCAGCATCATTGCAGTCTTCGTTGCCACTCTTTCTTCTTGGTTTGGGGTGAACACTGCCACGATCTCCTGTACTCTCATTTGTTAAATTCAATCACATTTTCTTCTTTTAGATTCCATTGTAGATTCTACTTTCATTTTTTCGAAGAGCAACGCTAGTGGCATAGAACATTTTTTTTGCAATTGGTTAAGGTGTCAAGTTGTGATTAGAGGAATGTCATTTTTATATGAATCTATTATTAATATAATTTTTATTATACACTAATCACAAAAGACTACACTAATAATTGTAATTTTATTTTTGAAATTTGTGCATCACTATATTTATCTTTTATTGATTTCGCTAATAGTTGCTCTCCAAAGGTGTGCGTGAAATTTTTTGTTTAAGTTATGGCATTACGCAATTTTTTGCCCTACGATGGCATTGTGCGTATCTAGTACATTAACTTCAACACACGCATGACACAAAGAAAAAAAAAAAAAAACCTTCAACACATTAAATTGAATTGTACAACACGTTGGAAAATGAAATTTATGATCCTTGGAGGAATGAGAGAAACAACTCTAGATAAATGGGTTAGATCCTTAAAAGGTATAAATACATTTTAATTCTCAAAGTTAATATCATTTCAATTAAAGCCAAACATGCTAAGAGCTTTATAGCTCAATTGGTAATTTCAATGGAGATGTCCATTATTCAAATCACTTAACTCTAACTAAAAAAAAAAAAAAGCCAAACAATAGCCAAATACATACTTGTATTCTCTATTTTTTTTTTCCTGAAATTAATGGCATTTATTTCATACATATATACTAAATAATAACAGCACCAAGTGAACTCACATGAAAAATAACTGAACCTAATAATTTTCAAAGGTTGGAACTAGGGGGTGTGCGCGGGTCGGATTGGGCGAGTAAAGGCCAATATTTCTATCCAATCCGCCACCAACCCACCAAAGTCTAAATCCGGCGGATTGGTTACAAATTTTGGCGGTTTCAACTCAGCGGGTTATGCGGGATAGGCGGGTTGGCATTAACAATGTTTTTTTTTTTTTTTTTTTTAATTATCACAAACTACAATTTGTTATTGATAATCTCAAAATATAACTAATGTTTCACCCTCCATCACCTATTAAAAAAATTAGACAAAGACAAAGAACAAGACAAACCGTAAGAATATTTAATATATAACAATATAACATATTAACTTGAATATACAATAAACAATAGATACTTGAATATACAATGAATTGCCTCTGCCAGAAATAGAATGGCTTTACATGTAATATATTAACACTTTTTATATTATATAAATTAATCAAATGATGGAAATTGAAATAAGAAAGACACAATTACTAAACAATACAAGAGAAGAAATCAAATAAGCAATTACCTTTGTGCTGTCAGTGAAGAATTGAAAGGATATAATATAGGTTTCAAAAAGGTTAAAGAAGAAAAAGGGGAAAGCAGCGATTGAACTGAAGGTGTAGGCAGTGAGAAGAAAAAGTGAGACTTAGAGTGTATAAATACAATAGTATAAATACAATGTATATACGGCTGAAGTAAATGGGGTGGGTGGTAGGTAAGGGTGTTTAGGGTTTCAATATTGACTTTTTAGATTTTTTTTTTAAGGAATTTTTTGAAGGCCAGTACTATTTAGGGAATTGATGATTGATTAGCTGTAAAAATTTATTAGGTGAATTGATTAACTTTAAATACTTAACAATTTCAACTAATATGTATATATATATATATATATATATATATTATGTATGTAAAATTATTAATTAAGCAGGCGGATCGGGTTGTAGCGAGTTGGCAACTTTTCAATCCGTAACCCAATCCAATCCGCAATTTTGGGGGTCTAACCCGCCCAACCCAAACCACCTAACTTAATGACCCGCACAGGGTGGGCGGGTCGGTTGTGGGTCGGACGGGTTGGCGGGTTAAGCGGATATTTTGCACACCCCTAGTTGGAAGTACGGTGAGAAGTATTAGCACCAGAGCCTTTAATAACTTTTGTTTTTTCAGCAAAAAAAAAGTTAATTTTCCTCTAAAAAATAAAGGAAAATGTTAACAAATACCTTTTTTTTTTAAAGAGAGTTTCAAATCTATGGCGCCCGTTCCTGATGATAGTTCTTTATTATCAGACCAAAAGCTGATTGGTGTAAACGGGGATTGAACCCCAGATCTCTTATACAACCATTAGAGATTTTACCAGTTGAGCTAATTGCAACCCACCTGTTAACAAATACCTAAGGGTATTAGTTTAGGAATTATTTTTAGAAACATTTTATGTGAAAATGATAAAACAATTAACTTTGTTGACAACTTTTTATATTTTCCATGAAAGTTGTGTCAAAATCTTCCTATTACTCTTATGGTTTATTAACAATTATTTTAGAGTCACTTGTTAATATAACTCATAAAATAAATCGAGCCCTATAATAACCAAGGAGGACAAGAAAAGAAAAAAGACTGTACATGTAAAGAGCTATATATGTTTCTCAATGTCCCAATTTGTCTTAGGTTGTCTTTTGAAAAGTCTATAAATCATGTGTTGAGAACATTGACACGGGATGGGAGTTGAAAATTGACATTCACAGTTCACACACGCTATTTAGGTCGATTACTTTCGTTGATTGAAAAGTCTATGTGATTCCAATTATTATTTTTTTTTTTTTTAAGGCATTTCTATAACCAACATATTTACATATATTTTAAAAGCCTTATTTGTCTCCATCAGTTTCTCAAAGGGGTATATAGCAACATCATATTTGTCCTTTTAGTGTGAGCAATTTTAGTGTTCATAATTTCATGTACATGTCCTCCAGTCAAATAAGACTAAAAAAGTATGTATAAACACACACCTTTTGTGATAATTTGTTATTAGTATTTTCATAACTAATTAGAATAAGTCTAACGTGACCTCACAAGCAAACGTTGCACCAAGGACAGCAAGAGGTGTGTGTTTGGGGATGGAGAGAGTTACCCCAACCCATTGTAGAGCTTGTAGGGCAAGGCAATCCTCGACTATGATTAGTAAACAATAGGGGAGATTTCTATTAAATTTGTGACAATTAAAATCCTTTATTATTATTATTATTATTATTAATTTTAAGCAGTAGATTTTATAAGTTATGATAATCTAAACACTCCATCCATTTGTTAAAACCACTAATGAAAAACTTGTTTTTAATACTCATTGGACCTCATATTTATCATATGTATTACTTAAATTCTCTTATCTTTTATCATTTCCACTCTTTCTTATTTATATTTAAAGCTTTTTCTCTTTGTATCAATGTTGTCCCCCCTCTATATTGTGTTTTGTGTTGTTTCCCTCTCTTAGAATTTCTCTCTTTAATATGGAGAAGAAGACAATCATTCATAGCAAAAAGGTGTCATTTTGGTGTAATAACAAATAAGTGCCACTCAAAATTTAGTCTCATAAGATGATTGTTATTGTTTATGTTTGTACTTATTTTATTATTTTTATTATTAATGTGACTTCAATGTGAGTCGATGGCCTTAATTAAGCCTTTAATCTTGTGATTTTACTTCATTTAAAAAAATGAATGATTCATTGTGCCTCAATAGAGAGGATTTTTGTCTTATCAATGACATTTCATTGATATCCATGGTAATCGAACTAAAATTTTGGGAATAAACAATAAGTAATAACTAACGGGTCATGCTAAGGGCACTCGTTAACAATCCATTTTAGGAAAGTTTTGACATCATTTTTATGGGAAATGAAAAAAGCAGTCAAAACATTTTTTTTTTTTCTTTTCCCATAAACTTTCTTTAACTAGATTCTTAACCAGTGCCCTAAGGGCACTCTTTAGCATTTCTCATAACAAAATCAATGGAAAGAACTCTAATTATGATGCGATTGCTGAAGTAAAGCTATCTAACCATAAAAATTTAACTATGGTGCGATTAATAAAATAACTTAATTTACTACTAAAAATTGAAGAAATTCAAATCAATGGTACAACCACATGAATCTAAGATATTATAATGAAAAGAGTACAACTTGTTCACCGAGTTTTGAACTAGAGAATTACAAGAGAAGTTAGTCTACAATGTGTGTTCTGCTTTGAGATGGGAGCCCTCAATTTATACTTGAGGTCTCAGTAGTTATCGATTATTATTGATTTAACGTGAAATTCCATTCTTAACACTTGTCATTAAATTAACACAAAGTGTTATCTATTAATTTGAATTTTTAGTAAATTGTAGCAACCTTCGTGCCTTAATTTTATTTTTTTGAATTCTGATGCCGCCATCTCATCATCACATTTTAAATATGATGTACTAGATTATGATGCTTTTACCTTTTTTTTTTTCTTTTTTTTTTCCTCTTTTTTTTCTTGATCACTAGACTATGCTCCTTTTACACACGTTGTTCCCCTGTAAATGCCACTCACTTCTATCTAGAGCTCCTACTTTAAAATTAAGATGATACTAACAGTCTAACTCTCAGGGCTTCATTAATAGGTTTTAACAAATATGGATAGAGTCTTTAGATTGTCATTGTCTATAAACTGATAAGAACAGATACTACACTTGATCTTAGCCAAAAGGCCGAGAGAGGCATTAAGCAACAATACTAAAGGATTCATGAGTCCAAAATGTTTCTAAAGCACGTGACTATATATGTTTACATATTTAAATATTTAAATAAGGTTAAAAAAAATCAAATCAAATCAACATAAGATTTAAAGCATAAGGTTGATAAACGAGGTGGGAATTTTAGGATAGTAGGAGTAGTTATTAAAATCTAAATATAATATTCTGGTCAAAGTCAATTACGGATTGCTAATATGGAAGATGGTTGTACACTTGTACTGGTACATGCGTACCTCTCAGGCTCTCACACGTCCAGACAATACTACCAAGTACCAACTACCTGAAAGGATTAACATATTCAAATTGCAAGGATTTTTATATTTATATTTTATTTTTGTTATCCTTTAAATTTCATGATAGTTATCAACTACTTGTAATCTTCAGCAATGAAAGCTAAACGAGTGGAGCCCTTCACAAATGGATCATACACTACGTCACTTCCAGATACCCGCATACCTAGTTGATAACTTCAAATGATGGGTGCGTGGAATATACTCCTTGCTAAGGATGAAGAGAATATGCTTGGAGTTGGGCCCTACTGCCCTTTAATTTGATTATTAAACACTTATCAATAAGTAGGGGCATAATATTCTTCACAACGGTTCATATAACTTCATTCAGCAAAAAATAATGGTTAATATTACTTCATGTGATTGGTATATATTAAAAGTGGTATCTGTAATGGACTTAGATGAAAGTAATATTATTCCAATCACAACAAATAGTGTTAGCAGTTGTTAAAAAAAAATACTATGATAAATGTTGTGTCTCAAACTTTGTCCTATTAGTTAAAATGACCAATTTCACAATTTTCTATGAAGATATAAATTGAATACTTTTATATTTTATGTGTTTCATTTTTTTTTTAAGGAAATAGTAATATTTATTAGAACATACAAACACGAAAGTAATATATAGAGCTTTAGTCCTTATAACCCTAGGTTACTACTACAAAAACTAGGCCATTTTGTAGTGGTAATCTGGTTATGTAAGAGCACTTATAACAGTGGAGCTAAAAAGTCATATAGCTATTTTAGTTCCACCAAAACACAAAAAAAATCCATACAGCAGTGGAGCTAAACCTATATTTTTTAGCTTCATTGCGATAGATGTGCACGGTAGCTTGAGCTAATATATATATATATATATATATATATTATTCTCTGCCCGGTTGTGTGTGTGGTTGTGATGGTTGTATGTAGTGGATATATTATTTTATTATAGTAGATATCTTATTTTATTGTGATGTTTATATTATTTTATTGTGTTGAAAGCTAAAATAGATCCACTGCTGCAGCATGTGTATAGGTAAAATAGATAAAGTAACTTTTTGTAGTGCCAAATAGCTAAATTTTTAGCTCCACTACTGTGGATGCTCTAATGTATTATAAGCTTGTTCATGCGTTTCATTAAATTCTAATGAAACTCCTATATTGCATGCTTAATCTAAATTACAATTATTGCAGATTGACAGAACCCTTGCAGACCATGGTCACACATGAGATACATATATAAAGATGTAAATTGAATGCTTTTATATTGCATGTGTTTCATTAAATTCTAATGAAACTCTTATATTGCATGCTTTACATTAATCGAAAAGAAAAATCTAAATTACAATTATTGCAGATTGACAGAACCCTTGCAGACCATGATCACAGATGTGATACAGACCTCTTACATCGCTTTACCAAAAGTTTCATTTTGAGGCCCCTTCAAATTGATCCCTCAGCAAGTCGTACTTCTTAAGCTCAGACATGGAGAGGGAAGGAGACAGCTCATCTAGGACCTGAGAAGTGGGGACAAGGCGTTCGGACATAATTAGTTCCAGAAAATGGTTCTACAACCAAGTTTTGTAGTTAAAACTTTAAATTGAATGGTAAGCAACATTGATGTAGATGTAGTCAAACTCGTTACAACCTTGGAAAAATGTCTGTCACATGTCAATTGGTAAGGCATAATTTCAATTGATAAGTATACTTTGATCAAAATTATTGGTCTAAGATATTGTACAGTTTGTACTACCAAATATTTCAGACGCAAAATGGAAAGATCATATTAGATAGCCAATACTTATGGTTGTTCAATGTGAGTTTTCTTGTATATTCAGATACAAAGAATCAGTCTTTCATAGGCACGGGAAATTTTATAAATCATGACTGCTATTGGAATTATTTTTAAAAGAAGCATATGACCTATAAATGAGCATTTCCAAAAGTTTTCTCAACCTAATCACCTATTTTGATATTGCTGTTCTCCATGCATGGCAGAAATGGTTAATTAGTATTAAACTAAATGATGCAAGAATACTCCCGACATTTTCCAATACGGTCATGACTTAGCTGTCAACTCAAAGCAAGCAGAATATATATGATTTGTCTCAAAAATCACTTTATAAATAGAAAAACTGTGTCATACCTTCACAAAATCATCGTATTCAACAATAACAGAGTCTGCACGATCATCAGTGCTAGAAGAATCTGAATCTGAACTCAAAACCTACACAAAAACAAGTAAACAAGTCTAAGCACCTTGTCTAATCAATGTAGCAACCATGATTCATCACGAAAACCATTAGGTGCATAAAAATGTTTCCACCAGCTAATTCAGCAATAAGGTTGAAATCAAATGAGCTACCTTGCGTTTTGCAGCATGGAACCAAGCATCTGCACATAAAGCATACATGTCTGCTCCTGTGAAGTTTGGGGGACATTTCTTTGCTATTGAGTAAAGTGAAACGTCTTTATGCAATTTGAACTTTCGTGTTAGTGCTTTGAGTACCCTGGGAAAAGAGAAAATTAAGATTCAAAGAGAAGCGCATCACATCCCGAAATTTTACATGATGAAAGCATGAAAGAGAAATGAGAAGAAAACCAACCGCTCCCTATAAGATGCATCAGAATTAACTCCTATGTATAGCAGCTTATCAAATCTACCAGGCCGTAAAAGTGCTGGGTCAATTAGATCAGGTCTGTTGCTTGCCCCTATTATAAAAAGGTCCTAAAAGCCAGAATGATTAAGCAGGGGAAACTTTTTAGGTTTAAGCAAAAGAAGAAAACTAAATACTAGTATAAATTTGAATGCAAGCCAAGTAAGAATGTAAGATAAACTACCTGTGTTGAATCATTTAGGCCATCAATCTCTGCAAGCATCTAGGACAAGGGAAAGTTTCCATGTTAAGTATTATAAATGGAATAAGAGAAAAGGAATTTGCCAAGTTCTATAGAAAAAATAATCTTCACCTGAGAAACCACTCTGTCCATAACTCCTCCAGAATCCCCAGAGGCCCCCCGAGCTGGAGCAAGAGAATCAAGTTCATCAAAGAAGATAACACATGGGCGTGCTGATCTGGCCTGAAAGGCATGTATGGTATTACAAATTGTGCACTGACGAAAAATTCTGAAATCTAAGTCATAGTCAACCTCCCCCCCCCCCCCTCCCCCCGAACAAAAAAAAGCAAGAGAAATATTGCTTAAAACAAGAAGGATATTTTACCTTCTGGAAAATGTCTCGAACATTCTTCTCTGACTCTCCAATGTACATGTTGATCAGCTCAGGTCCTTTTACGCTGAGAAAGTTTAGGGAACACTCGGTTGCAACAGCTTTTGCTAATAAAGTCTGAGGTTTGAAACACAAGAATAACAAACAGATGTTACGAAGCAGGTAATTAATAAAAAAGAAAAAAAGTGGCAAGTTAAAAAATCATCATATAACTGAAACAACAGAACATACTTTTCCAGTTCCAGGAGGACCATAAAGAAGAACACCAGAGCGCTTACGCAACCCAGATGAAAACAAGTCCTTATGCAAGAGAGGCAACTGCATATACGACAAATAAGAATCACTTCAATAATTCAGAACCAATAAGAAGTTAGATAGCAGTGGATTTTCAAGCCTACTTTTTATGTTTCATAATGTTGTTGAAGAACTACTGACTTTGATTAACAATCTCTTTTTTGGGCAATGAGGTGAAGAAGGACCAACATAAAAAAAAGGTGGTGAAGAGAGTATTTGAACTCCTGGAGTTGTGGACTCGACCTAGGTAAAGTTTTAAAACTATCAATGTGAAATATATTAATTTAAAATACATTGTAAAAAGTTTGACTCTATCAATTAATGCATGGCAAGAAACAGGATAGGACAAGCTCCTAGCTTTCAGTCAAAAACATTTGATTCATGCAGATTCAGTAAATTTGTCATTTCATTTTTGGGTTGCCGGGGGTGCAGTTTGTAATACTAAATCTAACACGCTTTTGGATCCTGATAAAGAAAAAAAGAAAAAAAAAAGCAGTCTTTATGGATATTATCAAACAAAGAGGCAGCAGAGATAAAACAACCCACCTGAACAGTGTCCAAAATTGATTTCTTCACATCCTCAAGCCCACCAACATCTTCCCATTTCACATTAGGAACCTATAGCAGATAATGGAAAAGAGAAAAAAATAAAATAAACCTACAAGCAGCAGTACATCTCTCTAAGAATGATATTTCTCACAATAAAATACTTTTTACAAAATGAAAAAAAAAAAAAAAAAAATGAAAACTGCAACACAAGACACCTGCTTATTATGCATGGTGACATAAGATAAGAATATGAAGTCAACTTAGCTGACCTAACTTACCTTCGGAGTGCCCAATGCTGACGCATTCCTTTTCTTTGATCGTTCCAATGCTTTGGTCATGCCTTCCTTCCTCAAGACCTGTGGTGCAACTTCATGTGAATCACTATCTAGTTCCTTGGGCTCAACCTTTTGATTCGGTACATTGCCACTGGGAATTAAGTTTGCACCAGCATCAGCAATCAAAGCACATAAATCTCTAGGCATGAACCCAGATGTCTGCCCCACAATTTCCTTTATAAAATCCTCTGAACCAGTCTGCAAGAAGCAATATTCTGACCCATCAAAGTTAAACAGTCATGATCAAAAGAACAAAAAGTATGACCAACATGTAAGATATTCCTAAAGAGAGATATAGGAACAGTTTGGGCCCTCAATGACCTCAACCAATGAAACAAAAAATGCAATTAAAAAATGATGGGATACAGCCTGTTGCGTCATAGGCTCCATAATATCACCCTAGTTAAAACTGATTCGGTTATATAAATTCCTTTTTTTTTTTTAAATCCCATAACACTGTTTGAACATATCCAAAGACATTTGTAGATGGATAATTCCAGACAGTAAGACACGGACATTTCACATACAAGGAACAAGTCAACAATAATCTTTTAACAACACCTACTGAAGTATTATATGCATCATTAGTCCACAAAAGCTATTAAACATAAAACATACAAAAGAAAACAATGCGTTCACTTACATTAGACAGGAGCTCAGACACACTTTGCAGTGACTGGGAAAGCATTTCAACCCTTTGTTCTTCAGTCAAAGGGCCCATACTTATTTCATGGCTAAAGCAACGCCTTATGGTTGGAGGTAGACCTTCAGAACTGTCAGCAGCCGCAACTAACAACACTCTGTGCCTTCTTACCTTTCCAACATCCTTCATGTTCTGCATCAGCACAGCATCAGAGTTAACATCTTGACAGACCTTATGAACAGTAAGTCTTGTTCTTGAGAATAAAATAAGAAAATTTCACTATGTAGACATTTCCTTTTCTCAATTTAGATTACTCTTCTTACACACACTCACAAGGAAAACCTTTGGATGCCCCCCCAAAGTTGACTAAAACCATCTCCATTACATGGGCATCTTTGGAACTTCTTAACTAGTCAATGGCATCTAAGAGGGCACAATATCACAATTATCTCTTGTATTTCAAACCTTTTCAAAAAAGGACATAAGATAATATCCAAAGGGGTAGCATATTCATTCAGAAACCACACCTTGTTAAGTGAAGGTCACTGGTCTGACTCTCCCCTACCCTTGGGGCTAATCATTCACTAATCCAAAAATATAAATTCTGTAAGAAAGAAGATAAATGATTTCCTTAGGTATAAAAAAAGGTATAATGTATGCGTTTCAGCATCATAATATGAAGGAATCCAATTCCAATATCAACACGTGTTATGAAGTATTTGTTGGGTGCTTTGAAGTACTTTAGTCTCTTAACCTCCCACTTATTGGTCGGGCCAAGCTAACAAGGTTCCACAGTAGTAAATTTGGAAACAAATTTTGTTGCAGTGTGGTTCTCAACATTTTAAGAGTTCTAGGCACCAAAAATCGTCAGCCCCCACTGCATCTATTTTCAAAAAAAGGGATTTCTTCTGATTCCCCACCTCTCCCCTCTTTTCTTGCCATTATTTCAATTAACAAAAATCTAGCATCTAACGGAAAAGAAGAAGATGAAGAAGAAAGAAATGCAAAAAACTTAGGTTTTATCATTTAGCTTGCAATCATTCAAGAGGAACATCCAATAAAAAAAAAACCATAGCACATCAAATAGTTGCATCTTACAGAATCATCATTAGGTTCCCCTTCAGAATAAATGTCTTCATCCCCATTGACTGGCTCTGAGAATTTCCGAATAACTGATGCTACTTCTGAAGTGATGCCGACTTGATCATTTGGTGAACCCTCATGAGAGCCTAAATTTCGGAAAACATCAAAATGGCGGAGAAGAAGAATTGTTGGCAAGTATCTGTTAAAAAAACAAAACAACAGGAGCCAAAAATGGAAACATCAATATTATTTTCTTCTTCTTTTCCCCCAATTTTGGGTCACGGAACAACAATATCAAAAACCAAACCAATGACAACAATATTGTATGGCCAGATGTAACAAAGACACCCATTACTAGATGAAATGGTAGAAGGCCTCTCAGTACAAAAAGTAAAAGGAAGGGATAACAAGTGAACCTCCCAGTTTGGCAGTCATCGATTGCTTTATGGACCAAAGTTACTCATACAAAATAACATAATTACTGGAAGGTCATTGAATATCACTGTAGTAGAATTATAACCATGCATTACCCCATTCTGAATAAGGAAGCACAGTTGCAAGCAATTAACAGTAGGGAAAAAGGCATATATTCTGGAAAATCTTGAATTTAACATACTCAGAGTGCTCAACTGCTACCTTTGAGCTGTATTGAAAGCTTGAGCTAGAGCAACAGATGCTTTTCTTTCAGAGGGTGCTATCAGATTATGACAGCTATATTCCACTACATGCAGGCCCAATCGACGAGCAACATATCTAATCACAGTCCTCTTCCCACATCCTGCAACAGGTATTGGATCAGAACCCACCAGAGCCACACATTTGTACACATACAAACAGAATCAATATCATTGTTTTGGTACAGATTTTCTATCATAACCAATGATAGCTCACAGGGATACCATATTCTGTAGCCAATGAAAAATTCATTAAAAATAATTATTTTAAGGGAAAGTGAAGGAAAATGCAAGTTTTATGCATAAAGTAAACTAAATGAAGACAACAGATTAGGTAACATAAAACAAACCTGCCAAACCATGTAGTAAAACAGAAACTCTGAATTTTGAAGAAAGTGCTGACGGGCAAAGAGGTGGTGTAAGAATGGAGGCCAAAATTTTCACTGTATCCCCCTGCAAAGGTGGAAAACCTTTTGGTCCAGCAATCAACAAATCTGGGGGAACAGCA
Source organism: Quercus agrifolia (assembly GCA_029955455.1). NCBI lineage: Eukaryota > Viridiplantae > Streptophyta > Magnoliopsida > Fagales > Fagaceae > Quercus > Quercus agrifolia. The sequence continues at coordinate 11,904,791 of JARQAD010000012.1, read as the reverse complement.
GAAGGAACACTTCCCCCAAGCACAAGGGCAGTTTGGGTGCTATTTACTCGAAGAAATTTTTCATCTGATGGTTCCAGAGCTACAACCTGAGGACATAAATTACGTTGTCAAAAGAACCGGACCAACTTATGACAATCCTCGAGCACCTGTACGACCATAAAAGAATACAGGGATATTTACCTTGAAGTAGATGATGTTATCACTTCTAATTTGTGACTTTTGGTTGCAAGGAATGCAAGTAATTGAATTGCAATTCCAATTTATGCAAATACTGAAAATATCACCTCTTGCTAGATACCTATCTGCTTCAAAGTATTTCTGTAGCGCCAAGTCAATCATATCTTGACGATCTTCAGCCTCAATAGATGACCTTACTTTGAGAGTCTCAAGAGTACCACATTCTGGTATCTTCACAAAAGAAGCCCTCAAATGTGAAGCATATCTTGGCAACCGAGACAATGATTCCAACCCTACACTAATCACAGAACCCTCAATCACTTCCCCAGACGTCTCATCATCCACTTTTGCTTGGAAATAAGACGCTAAAGTTTCTTGCCCTCGGTGGACAAGAGAATTCAAGCACGATACATGCAAGTCAAGGTTAAATGCCAAAATAGGAGACAAATAGGCAACTTCCACACCCATCTGTAGACAACCTTCTGGTGCAAAAGTAGCCAAAGGAAAAACACACATTGTATGGGAACATCCGAAAGTGGATAATTTAATCCCATGTGCAGCTTCGTGCATGCCCGGAGGGTCTAAAACAACAACCTGCGCGATTCTTTGCACATTTGTCTCGATATTCTTGACAAGCACCTTGTGTATTCAAAACAAACAAACAAAAACATATGCTAATTAACAAATTATAGTGCTAAAAATTCCATATTCAGAAGAACATCCAAAGTAAACAAACAAGATAAAACTATTCAACAATAAAAACCTCAAAATCATATAAATTTGATAAAATTATAACTAGTCCCAAAAACTTAAGCTAATAGGGAAGAATGATTTAATCACTTAATCATAATTCTAATGAAATTATTACACAATATAATCTTTGCTGATTGTGATTCAGACACAGAACCTATCAATAAAGCCAAGTATCAAAATTTTCAATTATTACATTTCTTTTAGAAGTTTTTGTTGCGAAAAGTGAAATCTTGAAGTGAGCTTTTTAAATTGTTTCCTTTTCCTTTATTTTCTCGACAACGAAACAGAGTTTTATGCTTGAAATTGAAATATTTTTTATTACCATTGAGGCTGAAGTAATGGAGAGTCGTTTGAGGACGCAGGTGGAGAGTCCAACCAAAGCGGCGTCGTCGAGAGAAGCCAAATTTGAAATGACGATTTTATCCCTTGGGAATCGGAGAATTCCGGCACGTAGCTGCAAGGTGCCGCCGGACACGTCATCTTCAACTCGGTCAGCGAGTTGCGGCGGCGGCGGCGATGAACTGAGTACGGAGTTGATGAGGAGCTTGGTGGAGGAGAGAACCAGAGGCTTCCTCCTCTCCACCATTGCCACACAATGCTTTTTATACCACACTCAGAACCCTAACTTAGCTTTCCTCAAACCCACACCACTTCACAATATTGGCTCTCTCTCTCTCTCTCTCTCTCTCTCTCTCTGTCACTGTGTATGCGTGTGTTTGTGTAAATATATACAGAGCGAGCGAGAGAAATGAATTGAGCAAATCGATGAAGCTGTTTGTCTTGGGAGTTTGTGTTGACGCCATAAATATAACCGTTTTCAACGTAAGCAAATCGTTTGGGCTGGGCTTCCAAAATGAAAAGAACAAACCTTATGTGGGCTGCTGGGCTTCAACGTAAGTTCGGAAGTTTTTCCACCATTCAATGGATAATGAGATCATGAGATCATGGTAAATCGGTAATAGTCAATAACAACTTATCATTTAAAAATTGTTGTAAAAATCTTATGAATAAAACATTTTTCCATCTATTAAGTATAAGCAATAAACATTAAAAATATTATAAATTTTATATTATATTAAGCTTATAAACTGATGCGACAATGAGTTAAATAATAGTTAATGGTGGACTTTAACCAACTAATTGCTTGGTTGGTCTCCCTGGCATGAAGAACTCATATTGACAAAAGAATAAAAACCACAGAGGTAAGGCTTATCAGACAAAGGAAACGGGATTCCAATATTTGAATTGTTTTTTAGTAATTGATGACATGTCAATTTGTAAATTCTATATAATAAACTTTATATTATTCTTAATATCACTCTTTTAAAAACATGTCAAAAAATAAATAAGTGATCACTTTATCTTCAATATGCAAACAACTACTATTTGATTGAGGATGATATGTCATATACAGCAGGTTACCCAAGAGACATAGTCAATGAGATTCCTAAGATTGCAGAAGATCTTTTGTTCAAGTGCAAATCTAACATGCCATGATCTCCAGCCCCAAGGGTGGAGCTAAAAATTTTGGTTTGGGATGGAGGGAGGGGGCAAGTTACATATTCATAAATATATACATTTACACAACTACATTTATTGATACATACATACATTTTATATAAACTTTAATGCGTATCATAAATTGTCTACTTTGCCACCAACATGTACAAAATGTTTTACCGTTATTTAATTATAATTTTTTAAATCTTTTATTTTTGGAGTGTTATCAAACCCCAACATTAAATATCCTATATATTTTTCATTCAACATTTTTAGTCTAAATCAAGCGTTGACAAACAATTGGAAACTTAACAACAATAGCAAAAACAACAAAAGACTTTTTTTTTTTTTTTTTTGAGAAACAAACAACAAAAGACTTGGTCCCAAATTGAAAAGGAAATAAAAATTATATATTTGTGTCCAAGAGAAAATTTCTTTTTAAGTATTGTCATTTATATATCCTCACCATAGATTTTTTTCATTTAACATTCTATAACTAAATCAAGTATTGTCAAACAATTCGAAAATTAACAACAATGAAAGACTTAGTCCCAAATAAAATAAAATAAAATAACTCTACCAAGAAATTTATTTTATTAAAAAATTAATATTTGAACTCGACAACCAAAACTTACCAATTAAGAGAGGAAAAACCTAAAAAGAAGTTTTTTTTTTTGGGTTACAATGCGGATAGTTTGTTGTTCTTAACAATTATTTTTTAGAACCCAAGGTTTAATTAGTTAATCGATACTTTTTTGCAGGGGGCAGCTCTTATTTTTTGGAGGGGCCAACTATCAATTTTTAGGTTTAGTATCTAAAAAAATTGCAAAATATATATACCTTATAAAGTTTTTTTTAAATTTTGGCTAAGTGTAGCTCCGCCCCCATAGAAAGGATATTAATGATGAGATGAACAGTTTTGAGGACAATGTTTTATCAAGGCCAACAACGATTCAAGAAACAACATAATTTGTAGCAAATTAACCTTAAGATTTTCAACCAGTTCCATGATGACAAGTTGACAACAACTCCATATTCAAGCCATATCAATGTCAAAATACATGTATAACTCAATTGAAAAGGAATCTAACTTGTTATTAAAAAAAGGGGGTGGGGGGAGAAAAGAAAAGGAGGAGAATGATTATTTTCAAATAAATTAACATCTAAGAAGTATGTTTTTGGTAACAACTGTCAGTTGACTAATATATTCTACTACAGCAACATTTCTGATGGGAGATTACCAGTGCATAATGGAGCTAAATAGTTTTTATGGCAAAACCAAAATGAAGCAATTATATCACCAAACGCCAGATATTTCTTCTTATCCTAAACCTAGTTGATGATGACTCAAGTAACTCTGTACTAAACAGTTTTTGCAACGTGCTCCTAGAACTGTATCAATGTCAAGCAATACATATATACTACAATTGAAAAAAAAAAAAATGTCAGGTAATTTCCATTAAAGTAACATCTGAGAAGTTCATATTGTAGGCTACAATAGTTAGCTGACTAATATATAAATCATTAGTAACATATCATTGTGACAATTCCTTTGTATTCCTTACTAGCAAAGAAAAAAAAAACATTTGTGATAAAAAAATTGCCCCTAAAAGGTCAACTTTAAGCCAATAGTAAAGAAGTAAGATAAAAGAAATAAAAGAGGAAAATTGAATCTTCACTCTTCAGCTAGAATAAAACAAAGGGAAATCATAACATGCTGTATTGATAAACTGAATCCAAGTTGTGAAACAGATAGTTTCTGTCTTCAAGTTCCCATCAAACATTAGAAAGGAAACATGCTAATACTATAATGGGAATGAAGGCCCCACACCTAACTCACCACAAACAAACATATGTATCAATCCCACATCGCTTAGCAACCAAAGAGTTTCTATCTTCATATACTGCAGCATAGCAGAATCGGACGCCGAGCTCGGTAACGTGGGCTTGTGACCCAACGTGGGGGCATTAAGGTGGGCTGAAGAACTTCAAAAGTGGACAGCCTTGAAGGAAAATAGCCCGTGGGGCATTGTGTGGGCCCTTACTGACTCTCCACTGGAGGAAAGAAGCTCGGCAATGGCACGTGCAATAAAATGGGTTACGGTTGTGTGTAAGGATACACTTCGCGTAACCAAGCACTGGCTTATCAGAGCAGTGAAATGTGTCCCCGAAGGACAGACGAGCTTCTTTCTCCCCAGTGGGCCAAAGAGTCGGTACCCCTCAGGCCTATCCTGATAGGCCCACTCTCAATTCCACTTCCATCTTTTTGGCCCAGAATATTTTGCCTCATCATTAATATTTTTTCAGTGAGCCCAATCTCAGTTATATGTTTGGTTCTCTGTTCAAGACAGCCACTTTTTATTACAAATAGAAAGAGGAGGGGTTGTTCTATACTTGTTTTGCGTAGATCTGTATCAATGTCAAGCAAAACATATATACTACAATTGGTTTATAGGCTACAGTAGTTAGTTGAAAATTCTTCTTTTTTTTTTTTTTTGGTGGGGGTAGAAAGAGGGGATTTATTTATTCTAATATGCCATTAGAAACAATTCTGTCCTAGACCCGCTTCCGTTAGGATGGATAGATCCAAAAGAGACCAAATGACACTCCCTGGGAGTACCAATTCACAAAACGTCACGTACATATTTACATGATACAAAAAAAAGAAAAAAAAAGAAGGGACAGTGGATATATTCTTCAAGTCTGTTCTCTTGCTCTCTTGGCAAGTCCATCCACAACTCCATCAGCCTCGTGAAAAACGTGATGTGGTCAAACGGTCCATTCTCGGCCTAGGAGGTTCTTGCAATCATAAATAAGAGAGGATAATTCTAACAAAGAATCAAATATTTGTGATGAAAGATTACCCCCTCAATGGTCAACTTTAAGCCAATTTTTAATAAGATAAAAGAAATAAAATAGGAAAATTGCAGCTTCACTCTTCACCAAGAATAAAACAAAGGGAAATCATAAAGTCATCTTACTAACATCTTAATATTATGACAAATGCTAATAAGTAGCGTTTGGTGATTGTTAAGGTTAGACTAACGTAAGTCCTATTTAATAAAAAAATTGGATAAATAAATAAAATAAAATAAAACTGACTCCACAGTTTATTTTAATATATTTTTTCTCTTTATGAAGTTGGCCACACAACTTATATGTTAAGATTTAAATGTAAAGTGTTCTGATGTAAAACCTATTTATAAGCCCTTTTCTTTATCAATGAATTTCAGAGTTTTACCATTCCAACACGTCTCTTTTGTTTTCTTTTCTTAACTTTGTATCATTATAAAGCTGAAAAATTGACAAAGTTGCAAAACACAACCCTAATATTATAACATGCTGCCGTATTAATAAACTGAATCCAAGTTGCAAAACAGATAGTTGCTAACTTGCTATCTTCAAGTTCCATCAAATCAAACATTAGAAAGGAAGCATGCTATTGCTAATAACATGGGCTTGTGACCCAACGTGGGGACATTAGGAGAGGGCTCCACTGAAGAGGAAGCGCACGCAATACATATAGGCCACGGTTAGGAATTTGGATTAAGTTACGAGTTTCTAACCCTTGGACCTCTACCACCTTTGTCAAAAAAAAAAAAAAAAAAATCCCTTGGACCCGGTTCTGGCTTATCAGAGCAGTGATGTATTCGACAAACGCGTTCCTCTCAATTTCCACTTCAACCTTTTTGGCCCAGAAGATTTGCCTTATCTGTTTTTTACTCTATCAATCAGTTTCAGATTCACATAGGCATAGGTGCTTAGTCGATGAAAGATTAATCAGACAATCAATGCAGCCCTGCTGAAGCTGACTCTGTCTCAGGCAAACGCAGTGAGTCAATTATGTTTGGTTTTCTCTCTTCGAGTCAGCTACTTTTTATTACAAATAGGAGGAGGACCCAGTTGGGTCTTCTTCAGAAAAATGCTTTCTTTATCATCCAATCATTTACATCAGTAGGTTATTTATCTGAATCAGAGTTTGAAAATGAAGCAGAAAGAAATCATTTTACAGTGTCTTATCTCGTAAACTCATGTGGGTTGTCACGAAAATAAGCTCTATTAGCATCCAACAAGGTACACTTTCAAAACCCAGATAGGCCAGACTCAGTGCTTAGTCTTCTCAAAGAGAATGGATTCGACAATACCCAAACCACCAAACTTATCAGGAGTCGCCCAACTTTGCTTTTAGCTGATCCTGAGAATACCCTTTTGCCAAAGATTGAGTTTTTCCGTTCTATAGGGGTTTCAGGCTCTGACCTCCCTAGAATCCTCACTTTAAGCCCTGACCTACTGCGAAGGAGCTTGACTAATCACCTAATTCCATGCTATGATTTCCTTAAAAGTGTGCTTCTTGAGAATGAGAAAGTCATTACAACTATGAAGCGCTCACAGCGTGCTTTTCTATGTGATGTAACCAATGTTATGGCTCCAAATGTTTCTCTTTTGAGAGAACTTGGAGCACCTCAATCTGCCATCTCTCATTTGGTGACTCATTTTCCGAGTATGGCATTCGTTACACATGCGAAGTTTGTTAAGGCCGTCCAGGAGGTTAAGGAATTGGGCTTTGATCCTTCAAAAGCATTGTTTGTGCAGGCAATCCAAGCGGTTTTGAAGTTGAAAAAACCAATGTGGGAATCTAAATATGAGATTTTTAGGAGGTGGGGTTGGTCTGAAGCGGACACTCTCTTAGCATTTAAAAAGCATCCAATTTGTATGCTTTTATCAGAGGAGAAGATCACAAAAGCAATGAAATTCCTTGTAAGCAAATCGGGTTTCTCATCAAAAGATATTGCTAAAAATCCTGTGGTTCTGAATTTAAGCTTGGAGAAGAGGATTTTCCCTAGGTGTTCAGTTGTTCAAATTTTGTTAGCCAAGGATTTGGTCAAGAATGACTTAAGCTTAGCAACTTTCTTACTACCTACTGAGAAGTGGTTTTTGGAGAAGTATGTGATCAGATTTCAGGACAATGTTCCTCAATTGTTGAGTGTGTATCAAAATAAGATGGAGCTTCAGGATGTAGAAATTCAATCTGAGAAGGTCGGTGAGACTGAACTGTTGTAACATTTTGACTTCAATATAATGTTATTCTTGACTTTCATTATCATAGTTGCTAATTTTTGCATTTTAGATATATATTAGATATGGGATTGCATTATCTTGTACTGTTTGCACATGTGTATGTAATTTCCAAGACAACAATCTTAACTATAAAACCATGACATAGATTGATGGTTTTTCAAACAGAGTAAATCGCACTCATTAAGACTCGAGAATTGGGAGTTCACCTATTAGATGACATGAGTAACTTTGATGGCATTAGTTTAGTTTGCTACCCTATTAAGTGCTTAATGTGTTTTGTGCTATGTTCTGGGTAACACAAGCAAGGCCCTATTTACACACCTAGCAATGTCATCGAATTGCCCTACATTAGGTCTATTACATTATTTCAAACAAATGGAGTCTTTTGACAACTTCCAGCTTTTTTTGTTGGTACTTTGTTTGATTGGTGTCGTGCTAGGGGACTTACGAATAGAGATTCCATTCCAATGTTTATTGAGTCTCTATCTTTTTGTGCATAACCTTTTGTATTTTCTGTAGTTCTTTAGGCTATTTCATGTCATTTTGCATGAAGTAGTCTTTTTTCAATAAAATTTTTATTACCTATAAATAAAATGAAGTAGTCTCTTTATGCAGATTTTGCTAAAAGTTAAAATAGGGCATATATAGTGCTCAAGGTTCCTGCTTGTGCAGGCTCTAGGAAAGGTGATACCCACGAGACACGGCTTAAGTGGAGAGCAGTTGCCATTACAACAAAGTCTGACTTCAGGATCGAGCTAAAAGTAGTGCTCTCAAATTGAGTACTTATGCATATGGGTTGTGTTTGCTCCTTTATTATTAGATATGCAAATTTACCATATGTGACACAGAATTCAGTTATGACAATTCACTGTTTTTGTCTGCATTTTTTTAATAAAAATTTCTGTCGGCTCTTATGCTTGTTGATTTGTAATTTCAACCTTTATGGCTAGATTTGTGTGGATGTTTAATGCTTCAAGTTTTCTAGTGTGATCACGGACTCATCTGTGATAAGTCTACTTTGTTAGCATTTCCAGAACTAGATTTCTACATTTTTCTCCCCCCCCAAAAAAAAAACAAGAGAGAGAGATGGGAGAGAAGAGAGAGAATGAGTTGATAGGATAGTTTATATTATTTTAATGAGTTGTATGTAAAAATAAAAACCGGGATGTTGTGTGAGTTGTAAAATGGGTTGGTAAAATAGATAAAGTGGTGTTTGAGAATGTAAAATAGTTTTTTCTTTTTTGCATCCCCGGATGCTAGTGCTCTCAGGGATTTGTAAAAGTTAAGAGTTACTTACCCCTTACCCAGTGGTGCTGTCTTATCAGAGCAGTGGCGTATTGGACACGAGTTACTACCTACTGAGAAGTGTTTTCTGGAGAAGTTTGTGATCAGATTTCAGGATGATGTTCCTCAATTGTTGAGTGTGTATCAAAAAAAGATGGATCTTCTGGATGTACAAATTCAATCTGAGAAGGTAGGTGAGACTGAACTGTTGTAACCTTTTGACTTCAATATATAGTGTGTTATTCTTGACTTTCATTGTCATAGTTGCTAATTTTTGCATTATAGCTTCTTTTTTTGGGATAAGTAACATTTTAGAATTATCAGATATGGGATTGCATTATCTTGTACCCTTTTTACATGTATATGTAATTTCCAAGATGGCAATCTCAAATGTAAAACCTTGACATATATTGATGATTTTTCAAAAGAGTCATTAAATCATACTCGTTAAGACCCAAGAATTGGGAGTCTACCTGCTAGACTGGACATGAGTAACTTTGATGGCTTTAGTTTATTCTGCAACTCTTTTGAGTGCTTCATGTATTCTGTGCTTTGTTCTGGGCACCACATGCAAAGCACTATTCACCAAGCAATGTCCTTCATTAGGCCTATTACAATATTTCAAACAAATGCATCTTTTGACAATTTTGAGTTCTCCTACAAGTCACTCTATGGCAGATAGTGCTAAAAGTAAAAATAGGGCATATATAGTGCTTGAGGTTCCTGCTTGTGGAGGCTTTAGGAAAGGCGATACCTGCGACAAATGGCTTAAGGTTAGAGCAGTTGCCATCACAACAAAGTCTGACCTCAGGATAGAGCTAAAAGTAGGTTTTTTTTTTTTTTTTTTTTTTTTTTTTTTTTTTTAATAAATTGAGAGCTCATATGCATATGGGTTGTGTGCTCCTTTATCATTAAATATGCAACTTTACCAAATGTGACACAGAATTCAATTGTGATAATTAACTGTTTTTGTCTGCATTTTTAAGTTAGTTGATTTGCATTTTCAACCTTTATGGCTATGATTTGTGTGGATATTTAATGGAAATTTCTATCCAGAGTGGTTTTAGCAAGAAACTGAGAAAGGCGATTATTTAATGACAACTTTGATTAAGTTCATCAGTAAATCATATGAGAAGAAATATACTGTGTATTATAAGATCAAACTTGGCTTAACTTGAATTATGATTTCTCTTTGCTTTGTTCTTGCCAAAGGTCTTGTGACCTATGCTCTTGGAATCTTCCTCTACTTTCCTTGCTCTTTTGATAGTAAAAAAAATATTATCACTTTTAAGTTTGTTCCTTGGGATGATCTCCCTGCTAGAGAATATATGTGTCAACTGACAATTGTTGCCTAAAACATACTTCTTGGATGTTAATTTAATGGAAATTGTCTTTTTTTTCTTCTTCTCTTCCATTTCAATTGAGGACTGAGGTATATATGTATTTTGACATTGATAGAGTTTGAATGTAGAGGAGTTGTCTTCAAGGAACCGGGTGAAAATCTTAGGGTAAATTTACTGTAAATTCTGTTGTTTCTTGAACTGCTTGCCTTAATAAACCATAGTCCTCAAAATTGTTCATCTCACCATTGATATGGCGTGTTAGGTATGCATTTTTTTTTTTTTTTTTTTGCTGAATAGGTATGCATTTGAATAATAAAGATTTTCTGCAGTTTTAGGAATGAAAGTCATTCACTGTGTGTATTGAGTAATCTGCTATAGTAATCACATAGTTGTGGAACTATATAAGATGAATTGATTAGTCCTTAATCACATAGTTGTGGAACTATTTAAGATGAATTGATCGGTCTTTTCTTTTGTGACAAATGTTTTTTAGATGCTGTGATTAACATTTCTTCCAATTTCTCATCTGTTGAATGGTGCATTGGATATGGACTTTTCTTTTTCCTCTTTGAGAGGAATTACTTGGGACAGGCTGTCTATTGCCACAAAAATGACATATTAAAATCCACGCTGTAGACACTCCTTCAGTTCTCACCATTCAATCTATATGTATATTGTCTCATCAACCATTAAGGGTTTATTATTATTAGATGTCCCTCCTTTCCACTATTGATATTCCAGTTTAATTCCAATATTATATTATAATGAAATTGCTTACTGCACTCTTTATTAATATGACAGTGTTTATACACACACACACACACACACATATATATATATATATATATATAATATGAGGAAAACGAACTTTAAAAAAATAAAAAAATAAAAATTGCAGACTATAAATAATGTAATTTATTCACAAGTTAACATGTATTTAAGTTGTGTTCTAAAAAATTAAAAAAAAAAAGAAAAAATGAAAAGAACGTGTACAACTGCACATATAAAAATAAAAATAATAGACAATCAATCACTCATAATTTATCATATCAGAATCATAATAAAAAGTATGGCACATTAAAAAACTCATTAAAAAAGAGGTTTAGGTCAAGTGCCGTAACATGTATTTAAGTTGTGCTGTCCTAAAAAAATAATAAAAAAAATGACGTATACATATAAAAATAATAGACAATCAATCACTCATAATTTATCATATCAAATTTTTTTTTTTTTTTCTTGATAAGAGTCATATCAGAATCTTAATAAAAGGGCGTGGCACATTAAAGAATTCATTAAAAAAAGAAGTTTAGGTCCAGTGCGTCATAAGCACTAAACAGAATGGGATATTGCCACGTAGTAATTCCTGGACACATAACAGCATCCAATTGGCTTCACTGCATATGACAATGGACCAAAGCCTACAATCCCAGACTTGTCTGTCCCTCACAGGCTTACTCAACTGACCACTGAACAACCAAGGACCAGGCAATTGAATTCTCTCCATTTCAACGCATATTTTTTGTGCATGCCACGTGGGTGGCTGTTTTTTGATAATCCAATCCAGCTGGTTATAAAACCGAAAGCAGTACGTTATTACATGTCCATCTCAACTAACTACTCACTGTGTTTATTACTCACTTTGCTGATAAAGAAGAGAAAACTTACCAACATGGTATACTTTCTCACTTTACCTCAAACTCTGAACGACCAAACTTCACAATCACACTGCTAGAGACACACACATCAACACTACGTGGAATCCTAAGTTTTAAGGTAAGGTATGTGGGTCACCGATAATTTTGTTGGAAATTGGAACCACATATATATATAGCCCCATACGGCTACTATAACTTTTTGTAAAGTAAAAATATTACTACGACTTTCTGGAAATCGGTGCTTCGGTCACTGCATACATAATAATATGACACTGATTTTGATAGTGGAAGAAACAGAACTATGAGAAAGTCCAGAATACCCCCCACTATTCCATTTTTGTTCAAGAAAAGCTTTTGGTTAATTAAAGAGTTTTTTACTTGAGATGGTTAGGGGGTTTCTTTATACAATTATACTCCTCCTAAAAAAAATAATTAAATAAAAGATTGGATGAAATAATGAGGAGAGAAGGACAAGTTGACAGCTCCAATGGAAAAAATAAAACCTCTTTGGTCGGGTAATTATACACTAACATAAGATTAAATTAGTGTGAATAATTGTCTAATCAAATTAAATAATGTGTTTAGATCTATTATGCGTACTCATACACCTACTAGACTCTGAATCAGAAAGGTTGTACCTACAGACTTACTATCTTCCCACAACTTTCAGCTCTCAACTCTCTCTCTCTGTCTCTCTCTTGCTTTTGCTTTCGATCTCTGTTTCTTTATGCCCTTTGGTTAAGCTTAACTATCAGCCAAAAAGTTTCCATTTTGGATTAGAGAGAGAACCTGTTGTTTTTATTAGAATTACCTCTGTTTTATGCATGGCAGCTGTAATTATTTAATGTTTCTTTCAAATCAGCCTATGTGCAAATCTTTCAAATACCAAGTTTTGTTCATTCAGTATTTCGTTTCTGGTTTCTAACTTCTGAGGCTTTTCTGGGCTTTGTTTATTAATGCTCTCTGCTTTTCAAGTATATATGAATTTCTTTTGCTTGCGTGTTCACTCTGTCTACTCTGTTTTCCCTTCTTTTATTCTACTTTATTGAACCTATATATATTCAGCTATATATTCTTTCCTTATTTTTTGGTGATTATTCCCTTGCTTCACTGAAAACTTTCTTGAGTCCTAAGAAATATAGCCTTCCTAATATAGAGTTAGTGTTTAAGTTTAACCTGACTTTGCTGAGTAAAACCGACTTTGGTTTGGTTTCAATCCCATGTGTTAAAGCCAGCTGTTTTCTATAAATTCTATCTCAAATCATAAACCCCATATAGTTTTTTACGACTATATTAGTAAAGGGATTATGGGGTTGTTGAAAGTTGTGGACTTTGCTGGTCTTTTAGTTGCTATGTTGTTGTTATTTACTGTGCTTTTGATGGGTTCAGTGAGTGGAATTGGTGTTAACTGGGGGACACAGGCAACGCACCCTTTGCCGCCTGCAACTGTGGTGAAGATGCTAAGGGACAATGGGATTCAAAAGGTTAAGCTTTTCGATGCTGATTCCACAACTTTGAATGCACTGAAAAATTCAGGGATTCAAGTCATGGTGGGTATTCCTAATGACATGCTTAATACTTTGGCTAATAGTGTTAAAGCAGCTGAGAATTGGGTTGCTAAGAATGTGTCAGCACATATCTCATCCAATGGTGTAGACATCAGGTAAATCCTTTCTCTCTTCATCTTTTTGCCATTACTATGCTTTTCTATACAAGTATTTATTCAAGTGATACCTTGCAATCATTTTAACTCTTATAATAGATGTTCAGTTAGTTAACTTATTCACTTAAATTGTAGCTGTCTATGCACTTGACAAAGTAGTTGTTCTTACGGTTTTATTAGTTAGGGAAAAACTTAGATACACTTCCTTCGACATTGTATCTTAGGTTCTTCAATTAAATTTAACTGCATGTTTGTATTGACCAATGCAGCGAATACGGTATTGTCTTTTCAAGACAATTAAATGCAACCTTGTGGAATTGGGAGTTAATTACATAGAGCATAACTGTGTGTGACAGCTGCAAGACAATGAATCTTACCACCATTTTTAATACTATTTGCATAATTTTTCTACTTATTGGGGTGACAATATGTTTGGAAGGGGTTTAATTTAAAGAATCAGCACCACACAACAAGTTCATTATAAATTTCAGAATTTCTATTGTAGAAGAAATTGTGATTGATTTACAAAAAATATATCACAAATTTAACAAGAGCTGCTTGCTGTGGTCAGCTTGCAACACTTGTGTCTGCAAACACAGGAATAACAGAAAACAACTTCAATGGGATAAAGATTTCATTTTGTATGGGTCTACTTGTATCCTAGTTTTCCTGAAACCAAACATTTGAGATTGACTTGCACACTTCACCACAGACATTTATAAACAACAATAACCTTATAGAATGAAGCACATAGTTCTCAAGATCTACTGGCTCTTACAACTACTAGTAAATCCATATACTCTTTAAGATTCCCACTAGGTAGAGTTTATTCGGCCTCATTTTATAATGCTTGTAAATTGTCCTGCATGGCAAGTTATATAACATTTTCATGTTTAATAATGCGTAATACAGGTGTACTGAATGTTTCCTATCAAAACAAAACTAGGTAGAGTTTACAAAGTTACTATCTTTCTAAATAAATTTTTATTATTTTTTAACTTGTACAAAGTTTCTTTTTATTTGCATGTGCCAGTAGCCCAGTGTGGTTATTTAATCTGAAATTTAATTCCTCTTTAACTCTTATGTCTCCCATTTGCTAGTTATTTATTTATTTATTTTATAGCTTTGACCTTGAACATGGCATACAATCATCTATAGGTATTGGCATCACATCAAATGGAGTGCCACTTCGTGTTTAAAAAATATTTATGTATCTTTATTTTGCATCTCAACAACCTGACACTACTGGAGTCTTGTGGCTCCATTTAAAGAGACCTTAATAAAAATGACCTAAATAAGCTAATACTATTTGCAAGTACCCTCTCTCCTTATCTTATTTGTCCTCCCCCACTTATATCTCTGAAAATCTTTTGATGGCTAAACATTAATTACAATCCTGGAGGATATTTGAAATATTTCACAAAGAACGTGCTATTCCTATACTGCAATCTATCCAACCTTGGATTTCCTGCAATCTGAAGATATATTATCTCCTTTTAATCGCTATATTGAGCCTGCCCCTTCAGAGCCTATATTCTTTTTGCTTTCAAGTTGCTTGGTGTTGCATTGGGAAAGTGTCTGTACAATATTTCAGTTAATTGCTGCCTTCATATTGTTTTGCTTTCTCAATCAGTGAACAAACAACATTGTGATAAGGATAACCCAACTTGTTCTTACACAGACATGAATAAAGAGCTATTTAAGTTATTTTGTAATGATTTGTATTGCCAGTTTTGGTATATATTCAAACCAATTCGTATTTGCTATTTAGCTATTTAAATTTTTCTGTAATGATGAGATTCCATTGCTTGATTATAACCTGGTTTCCGTGATAAAGATATTATAAAGCAAATTCTCTCCTTTTCCAATCAGTAGTAAGAATATATACCTGAGTTTACATCACATCACTATGTTCTGCAACTTTAGTATTCCTTTTGCCTAATGTAGTAGATAAAATAGAACCCAGATAGATATTTATATGCTCTGCAGTTTTTTAGAAAATAAAATTTTGGATAAAAGCATTTGTTTTAAATATAGGATTTGCAGACATACATTCCTATATATAATTTACCAAACTGTAAAAGATCAAGAAAGGTTGAAGGCAAACTATTTCTGGTCATTTTTGGTTCTTATATGAGCTTGTCTAGTTTCTTTGAATATGCAGTTTATGTTTGTCTGTTAAATTTACCTTTTCAATTTCATACATTCTCTGCAAGGTATGTTGCAGTTGGGAATGAACCATTCTTGACAGCGTATAATGGAAGCTTTGAACCAATTACTCTTCCCGCTCTTCAAAATATCCAGTCAGCACTTACAAAAGCCGGTTTGAGCAGTCAGGTTAAAGTCACTGTCCCCCTAAACGCTGATGTATACCAGAGTACAAATGATTTGCCTTCTTCTGGTAACTTCCGTGCAGAAATCCAGGCCCTCATGGTGCAAATTGTTCAGTTCTTGAATGCCAATGGAGCTCCTTTTACTGTCAACATCTACCCCTTTATCAGCCTTTATAATAACCCCAGTTTCCCCCCTGACTACGCCTTCTTTAATGGCTATTCATCTCCCTTAAATGATAATGGAAGAATCTATCAGGACATGTTTAGCGCAAACTATGATACCCTTGTATGGGCCTTACAGACTAATGGCTATGGAAACATGTCCATAATTGTTGGAGAAATCGGGTGGCCTACTGATGGAGATAAAAATGCGAACTTACAGAATGCTCAGAGGTTCAGCCAAGGTTTCATGACTCGCTATCTGGCAGGGCAGGGGACCCCAATGAGATCTGGTCCCTTGGATGCTTACTTATTCAGCCTTATAGATGAAGATGCCAAAAGTATTCAGCCGGGTAATTTTGAACGGCATTGGGGGCTGTTTTACATTGATGGAACACCCAAATACCTGCTTAACATTACAGCAAACTCGAACGGTTTGATAGCAGCAAGTAATGTACCATATCTGGCTCAACAATGGTGTGTTTTTTCACCCTCAGCTAGTCTTGATGATCCACAAGTCGGGCCAACTGTCAGCTATGCTTGTGCAAATGCTGATTGCACTAGTCTTGGATATGGGACTTCATGTGGAAGTTTGGATGCTAGGGGGAATATCTCCTATGCATTTAACAGTTACTATCAGATACAAAATCAGCTTGCAAGTGCTTGCCAGTTCTCAAACCTTTCAGTTGTCACAACTACAGACCCATCAGCTGGAGATTGCAAATTTAGGATCATGATCAATGTGCCTACAGCAATGCAGAGTACTAGTAGTAGTAGTAGTTTTGGATCACTTAAACAACCCGTTGGCTTATTGCTGTTTTTATCTTTGTTTATCCTTTCAATTCTGTGATTTTTCTGCTAAGGTACATTACTTGCTTCATTTTTTTGCTTGTATATGTAGACAAGTTATCAAATATTAAACTTTCATAACTTAATAGTTAGGGCGGCAGATTTTCACATACAGAGACACAGAAAACTGCTTTTGATAATTGTCAACCAGATTGGATACTTGTGAGCTATGTGATATATATGTGTATGTGTGCAGGATTGACGGTTTTCCGACCCTTTTCAAGCTAGGCAATCACTTTGTTTTCATGGACAAATTGCTTAAATATGTCTAATTTTAATTTAGTCATTTTGCTTTTGTTCACTGAGGTTCAAAGGAATTTGTCATATATTTGAGAAACTGCAAGTGAAGACGTTTACATTTTTCAGTCAGGAAGGAAAGCAAGGGAAGGAAAAACAATTGTAGTGGAAAAAAGCGTTTTTTGTTGAAAAATGTTTTCAATAGGAGTGACTTTTTTGGTTGCTACTAGCGACTCTGAAAATGATCCTGAAAACAATCTATGATGTTTGACTCATACGACACACGGAAAATCAGTAATATTTTAATGTAGCATGATGCCTATTGCAATAGTAATGGCTTTGGCCGTAATAATGGTGTGGACAACACACAAAAAAGTGAGAGAATGACACACTTTTCAAAGGCAAATATATGAAACATTTTTTGCATGGCGGTTAGGCGGCCTAAGTCTAAGGTCTCATCTCTCTAAAATTGTATTAAAAAAAATCCCAAAATTATAAAATGGTAATTGATTAATTAATAAAATGAATAAAAATATAAGTGGGTTTTGCTTTCCTTCCTTCCTTCATCTCCTAAGAGTCTTCTTATTAATTATTTAAAAAAAAAAAAAACTAGAAATTCAATTCGAAGTGTCATAGTTAAGATTATAATCGATCAGTTTTTTTAATGCAATTGCATTTTAGTGAGTTAAAGAAATATTTACTTATTTACTTTTGTTGCTTCTCAATGAAGTGAGATCCAATATATTCCTTTTAAATGTAGGCCATTAACAAAAGCCAAAAAAGAATGTTATAAGTGTACCGAATAATCATTGACAATTAATTTTCCTAACAACTTTTGTCTTAAAAAAAATTCCTAACAACTTGTAAAATAGATGTTAATAAACATAAATAAATAAAAATTAATTTAGCAATTTTACATCCCAAAAAAATAAAAATATTTTTTTAATAGTATTTAATATAGAAAGTAAATATTTTTAATCGATATTTTTATTTTTTTTTTAAACCACTAAAATTTATTGCCTTGCCTCAAAATGTATTAAGTAGGCGCTGGTTTTCTGCTCAAAAAAAGAAAATAATAATAATAATAATAATAATAATAATAATAATAATAATGTAGGCGTTGGTTTTTCACCTCTGTTGACATGTCAACAGTCAAGCATTGACCGCCAAAAACTTTATGCACCAGATCTTGCCTAAATTCAAGGTATTAGAAAATAAATTCAATGCTGACCATGAAACAGCTTCACAAAAATGTGTACTATGAAATTGGCAAAAAAGAAGACATAAAAAAGTATTCAAGAAATTTTTTTCACAATAATAAGTGACCTAAAAAATACAACATTTGCAACTAATCAAAGTGCAAATTCTATGGCCAAGAGCTCTATAGATTGTAGCTCAACTAGCACTTTCTGATATTTCAAATGGAGACATCTGAAATTCAAATCCTCCCACCTAACCATTGACGTATTGAAAAAAAAGGTGCAATTTCTACCAGCTCACAAGTCTAGTGCCAAGCTACAAAGCACAGACACAAACACGGGTGCTAGTACAACACAACAATATGAGCAATTTTTTAAAAATTATAACATAAAACAGCCGATGCGACACCTATATAGTACAAATACAATACAGATATAACACGGGTATGACATCCTAAATGAAGCCTATGTGCTTCCTAGGCGCAAAAGGTCTTATAACTCAATTAGCATCTCTTAGTATTTGTAATGTAGATGTCTATGATTCAAATCCATCCTTCCATGTAAATAAATAAATAAAAAAAACTGCAAGTCTAGCAAGCTTTACATCCTATTTACATTCCATTTTACCATCAGTAGAGAAACCGAAAAGAATAACATTAAAAGAAATAGAAAACTACAATTTTCCTAATACTCTATCTGGCCTTCTAGTTTCCCTGCACCTTAAAATGCAATATAGAAGCAAAATTATTTTTAGCAGTTGAATCATTTGAAACAAACAGGTATTGCATTTATAATACGAAGCATTTGGCTAGAGATTGTGCTTTAATAAATCAATCAAATACCAAACATTTAGAACAATTCACAATTTTATGGCTGACTTAGGGTGCTAAGCTGGCAGGTACCTAGTTCAAGTGACACATTAAAGTCACCATTTCATCTTTTTTTTCTTTTTCTTTTTTATCATTAGTTTCAGAAACAAAGTATTTTCATAATATTGTTCTTTTGAAGGTATTATAATTTATAAGTGTATACCTCAAGTTCACCCCCAAAACAAGTACGGTCAACCTTAGAGAACTAGATATACACTCCCATTCCATCAATATTCCCTCACCATAATCCATACAGTGATCAATACATCCTCAGCATAATCCATAAAAGAAACATAACAAAATCAATGGGGTCCGTATACCTACTATAATTAAGCCAATACTAACAATGCCACCCTCGTCAATTTGCTCATTGGAACAGTACCATTCCAAATTGAGATAACCCCTCCTTGAAGAACTCAACCAACCAAAAAATTCCAGAGCCAGATTCAAGCGTCAAAATTTGAAGAAGAAAATGACTAGTAGGTTTAGCATGTCATTATAAATGAATGAAATGTCAAGGAGTGTAGATAGGCAAGATCATCAATAAAGACTCAACTGAGCTCATTGCGCCCACAGTGCCAGGTGAGAAGACCAAATATTTCAAGGTGGAGACCATCTTGGTGCACAAAAATTATGCTGCCTTGGACAAACTCACCAACCTTGATTTGCAGCTAAAACTTGATGCAGCAGCTCAGGAAATGAACCAGGGCTCATAGTTCATTGGCATAGAATTCATGATGTTCAATCTTTAGCATTGCTGTAATGGTTCCACCAGAAAGTATGCCTTGAAGACTTAACACCAAGGTAGTCTATTTTGTGGTGCTCTCTTTACCTCTTTGCCCCTAGTCCCTTCTGCTTTGATACTGCCGCTGGCATTCATAATGTCTAATTTGGCAGTGTTTAGACTGAATCTTTTTCATCTGTAGGCAGGCCTTTCATGCATTACAATTATAGATTTAATCAAGGATTAAACCAGACATACAAATCTATGCTAAAAAATGATTACACACAAATCTTGTTGAAACAGTAATCAATCAAGATTTGTGGCCAAAATAGCACCTGATAGCTTATATAAGTTTCTAGTATAGTAGACAGTTCTTCCAGATTTGCTTCAATTAAAAACAAAACCTTTCATTCAATGGTTGCAAAATCTCCTTGGTTACTTCAAAATCTTGAGGGAGGGGGGATGGGGGGGACTTTAAATATGTTCTGTGCTGATTTTAGGAATGCTCGTACTGGGCTTAGGTTTAGGAAAACTAATGGGTTTTTTTTTTTTTTGCTAGATAATACACTCAGGCACCTGAGGGTATTTAAACATCCACTATTTCCCATCATCCCATACTTATTGGGGGGAGCACCTGGAGGTGCCACTTGCCTTAAGTCCATTCGAAGAATGACTAAGGTTTGGTAGGAAAAGGAAAATTTTGATTTAGGGCTGTAAAAGAGGTAATAAGAAACTGAGATTGAATTTGTCCATAAGTTGTGAAAAGTAGAGTAACAAGTACAAGTGAACAATTTTGTGAATAGTGCACATAAACAAAACCATAAATAATGATAGTGACAAAGAAGAAGATAAAGCGATGAGTGAAAAAGAAAAGGTAATACACTAAGGCCAATGTAACTCAATACTCAAAACACTTAATGTTCCTATTAATCAAATCCATGAATTCTTAAAGTAAATTGAGAATAAATATAAAGATTCTTTCTTGTAATAGTAGTATTAGAAATCCAAATTCTACTAAAATAAAAACCTATGGAAAAAGCATACTTGCAAACCAGTTTGGAGGAAAACTCCTTCAACCCACTACGTGGTAATTGAGAAAACCATACATGTATACTTTTAGTTACATGACCTATTTAATGATTCATGTGACTTTTTAACTAATACATGTGGATGTCTTTATGAGTCGCCATGTAATGGGTTGGAGGGGATTGCCCCAAACCAGATTGGAGAAAACTATCTAAAACCTGATAAGGAAATAAATGACTAACTTGGACGCAAAGAAATATACCTAAAACACTTAAATCTCCTACAAAATTCTAGACTTAACTCAATTACCACAGACCATTATTCACAGAAATTGATGAAATTACAGTTTTGCCACTGATAAGAAAACTAGCTATAACTTGTAAAACAAAAACCCAAATTAAAAACTATTTTAACCCTAGAATAGATATAATAACTAGACCTTTCAAACCATACGACTCTTGATTCAGTTAGACTTCACACATTGATCATATACAATAAATCTTCAATGGACAAAATTGTGAAGTAGCAACAAATTAATCTTCTTTGGCAGCATCACTTAGCATATGTGCCAATTTCAATATAGCATATGTTGGTAGTGCAAATATAGTTACAGCCCATATAACAATGAAAAAAGAAATGCCTTGTGAAAGGTCAGATGTATAGAACCTTTCAACAAGATGGTGCCTTTTCAACTCTCTCCAATTTCCATTTAAATGAATAAAAGCACCAACCTTCTTGTCATTTAAATTTGTAATGTGCAAGTCAAGTATTTCCCTAGCATGTCTACTTTATAATCTAGAAGGTGTACCCACTACTCCAGTCTATTGAGTGCTACACATTTTTGCACGTAACATGTGATGTTTCCATTCAGTCACTCTATGTATTGAAGAAAAACTATTTTAGAAAAAATAAGTAAAAGAAAAACATGAACCAACCAGATCCATGATGTTGCATCATTCTGACATGCCCGTTTGATGCTTCCGCAAGTATTCTCTTGACCTAATATCAGCCGGTAGTTTAATAAAATAAAGACCAGA
Organism: Quercus agrifolia; assembly: GCA_029955455.1. Lineage (NCBI taxonomy): Eukaryota > Viridiplantae > Streptophyta > Magnoliopsida > Fagales > Fagaceae > Quercus > Quercus agrifolia. The sequence continues at coordinate 11,882,904 of JARQAD010000012.1, read as the reverse complement.
ATCAAATACAATATCCATTCAACTTGATATGTAACATAACAGAAAGAATACACAAACTTGTATCTTCAGTGGTTTAAAGAGATGAAATACTTTTTTTTATCAGTAATAAACTTTATTGAAAATTGATTTAAGAAAATACAGAGAAAACAAGGCCCACAAGCATTGTACTAAGAGGCAACAGAGAATAAAATCTAAATAACAACGGAAATAAAAAAATCAAGCATATCAGGCAAACAATTGAAAGTAACAACACTAGGCGGCATGACCCAATGAACCTCAAATAGTGAACACACCATATTCCACAACTCTTGAGCTAAAGTAATGAAATACTGTGGCCATATGACCAAAAAAGACCCTGTTGCTGACAATCTCACCCAGCCATATGTTAGATTCCAATTTGAAAGAGCAAAAGAAATGTATCTAACAATCACAATGATGGCCTTTTTAATGTAGATCAACTTGCTATGTAAATTGAAATCTGATGCACTACAATCCTCAGAATGAACCCTGAATTTTTTTTTTAGAGAATGCCATATTCTATATTTATTATCATCTAAGCTGATAAATTTCTGGAGAAGAGGTTCTCCAACATGGTACCCATCATACAGTGTTTCCCCACCAGAGTACTTAGGCTCCATGCAACTTCTAGAGTTGTTGAACTAGCAAGAAGCCTCCAATGGTAATTTGATCAGACACTAGTTTCTTGAAAAGAAAATGAACTATCACAAAAGACTGCATACATGATACAACTTTAGTTTTATGTAATTGATGCAGTAGTGGTACAGGGCATCAGAGTTTCCATATTACAGTTACGATAACCCAATAGTAAGTCTATTGTATTAAAAAAATAAATAATTAAAAAAAAAAAAAAAGGACCGAACAACATTGCATAAATAAACTTCCATATCTTTGGAACAGATCTAGATTTTACCTGCCGGGTAGGCTCTGGCACGCGATACTTGCAAGTCATTTTAACAATTGTGATGGCAGTAACAAGTGATAAACGGTGACCAACAGAAATAAATATAGGCTTCAAGGAGCCCTTTGTGGATCTCATTGCCTATAAAAAGAAAAATAGGGTTCAATTACAATGATTTAAATCAAAACTTAGGAACAACAGATAAACACATGAAACCAGATGTCTCGTAGAGCATGAATAATATATCAAAGGATGCATGTGTAGCCTATTGCCTTAGATTGTGGCATATGCCAACCAATACAATGTCAGTATTTCAATGTCTTCTAGGAAATTCCCACAAAAGCTTCAGGAGCTGAAATCATTTGAGAGTGTCTAAACCTTAGCTTGTTCATAAGGAGGGCGGGTGTGATCGCCTTCCATACATACTCTGATGCTCATCTTATTCTGACATTATATTTCCCACTGATGGGAAATATTTTCAAGAACGCAATTTAAGCACTAAAGATGATGCCTATTTCTGGCAATAAGCAACCTAGTGCAAGTACGCGCCTAGTGATCTTGAACTCATGACCTCATCCCCTACCCAATTCTTACAAGGGAGGTTTTTCTTTTTTAAGCAAGAATTACATATGCAAGACTAACTCCTCATATCAGGAAGGATCATATTAGGCATGACATAGGATTAAAAAAGTATTCAAGCAAATTAATAGCATAGTTGCCAAATCATCAACCAAATTTAATCAAAATATTAGCTCTTTACTCCATATGATACTTCCACCAACAGATTAAATCAAACCACCAGTGAATGGTACACAAGCAATAGAGACCGAATCCATTGATCATCACCTCTTCTTATGAATTATTCACCAGTTTATGAACCAGAAAAAAAAATTTATATAGTAAGGGTATGCCAAGCACATGAAGCAGTGCATACTGGGCAACAAAAAACTTTTCTTTACTTAAACTTGGGCAATGAAACACATGAGAACAATGGTAGCAAAGCTACAATTGGGAACTCTTTCCCGTGAGAGTATAATAGGGTTCCTGTCTTACTTATAACAATAATAAAAAAAAAGAGTATAATAGGGTTCCTGTAAGAGTATATCAACCATTGAACTGATAAGAACAAATGCCAAACTTGATCTTCACCAAAATTTTCAACCTAGAAGTAAAAAAGGAGTGTACAAGTAGGATTCTGAGCTTCCCTAACAAAATAAAAAATCATACTTCGATTACTTTGTTTAACAAAAAAGGAAAATTTCTCAGATTGCCTTATCTTAGCCAGTCAACTATTTGTAGTCCATCACAGTTTGCCGTGTATGTAGTTTAAATGACGTTAAAATTACTCTATTAAGTTAAATGATGAACTGAGAGAGTTAAATAATGCTTCAAGAGTATAAGTTATAACACTTGGTTTCTTACCACTCCCCATATTTTCCCGGAGCATCCACTCAAAGTAATAAAATCTTCAGTGCAATTTTCTTTGGTTTCTAGTAGTTGTCTTACTCCAGAATAAGTAAGACCATCCACATGGTGCAGCTGAGATATATAAGTTCGAACATTGTCATAACTTAACCAAAAGAACAAGTAAGCAGGGATCAAGTTCTCAAGTCAAAATGAGAACTTGATATATATTGGGACTTCGATTTAATTCAAGAAGAATCAATCTCTAATATGGTCAGAACTTACACTTTATACTTATCAAAAAATAAAAAGGACTTACATTCTTTCCAATCCCAATTGTAGGGAGGTCAGCCAAAACACCTAGATGGCAACCCAAGCCAAAACCTATAAAAAGGAAGTTTATGTTTTGAGATTTTTCTCGGGAAAATAGAAGGATAGGTAAAAATTTGATGACATCACTAGTTGACATGAATCACTCAGTGTTCACGTACACAAAGAACCATAAATGGAATATACCTTCAAAATTAAGTGAACTGAACTAACAAATTTCAAACTGGTACAAAATGCATTATTGAGTTTTGTGTACAATGCTCAAGAAGAATAATATACTGCAATCAGATTTGTGACAAGCACTTGCCTCGAGGATGAAGTATTCCGTTTCCATCAACCATTAACACCTGTTCATTAAAAAATGAAACCAGTGTTACAAGTCTGAAGTGTTATCCAATAAATATATGAACATTTTCAAAAAACATACAACAGTTAGTAATGTGCCAATCAGTTAATAGCATCTTATCTCACATACTTTCAACCAGTGCATAGCACAATGTTAGAGCTTTTTGTTTATTAATAATGCTATTTTAAAAGTTTTAAACTTAATTAGCAAAATAGCCTTTTGTTAAACTTGTCTTTTGAAAAGACGAATTCAAGCACCAAACTTGTCTCTCCAAGAGACAAGTTCCACCCATTATGCTAACAAGGATAATGGAACATGGCCATTTTCATGTCATAAGTGGAACTCATCTTTCCTAAAGACGAGTTCCATTTAAAACAGTGGAACTCGTTTTTTTCTAAAGATAAGTACACTTGAACTCACATCTAGCCAATATGTTGACTCATGAATCGTGACTAGTCCAAAACTCCAAACTATTACATATATTTGCAAATTAATTTTACAACATTGCTATCTTTTGGCAAATAATTTTAAAAAATGTATGATTTAAGGCATCAAAGGAAAGAGTAGTAGTAGTAGCACTAATGATTAACATCAAACACAGCTATCACCTGTGGATAAAATGGACTTGCATTCTTTTTCATTCTCTCCAAAAGCTCTAGAAGAACCGGCGCCTACCCCAAAAAAAAAAAAAAAAAAAATTTCAAACAGAACATTGAAACAAAGAAACAGATAAGCTAACTTTCGACTTTTTGTCTCACATTATACAAATAAACTAGCGAAAATAAACCATTCCAAAAAGAGCATTTACAAAGGACAATAGTGAGCTAAGAAAATAAACCTCTCGGAAAGCGAGGAAGCCAGGAACATAAGGAACAGTAAGTGTAACAAGGTAGTAATCATGATACACAACTTGAAGGTCTTGACTTTGAACGTCCAACACCACGAGGGTCCCACAAGCAACTGACGTGTCCTCCTTTGAGAAGCTTATGTCGACCCCACCAACATATCTCAACAACGCTTCCTCTTCCTCCTCGTTCTCTTTCGATAATTTCCATGAGAAATCGTCCTCTGTTACCAGTCTTCTCTTTAGATCATCCTGTGCCTCGATCCACTGCTTGTGATCATCTTGCGATGTGTTTGGAGATGATGATTCCTCGATTCCAGTTTCGGGTGCTTTTTCCATGTCCGGGTTAAGATTCTCCGTGTAACCAAACAGCGGGTGCGCTAACGTGAGAAAATTGTTTCACGGAATCGTGGATTCGGAGATTCCCAGAGAATGTGCTGTGTTTGGTAACGCACGGAAACTCGTCCTCATCGCCTCATCGTATAGTAACGTCTGACATTGGTTCACGCAATCCTAAACCACGAGTGTGCTGTGTAAAAGCCGTAAACTAGTTTCCAAAATGTGTCGTGAGCCAAAATGAGAAATTAAACTAGATTTTCAAACATTATAATTATTATACCACGTTTTCAAACTATATTTTTTATTAACATCTCAAATCTAAAGGGGTGTTTGGTTTACCTATTTCCGTATCTCAATTCTTAGTTTTCATAACTCATTACTCAAAAATGATAGGACCCATGACAAAAAAGTTGTTTGGCAAACGATAACTTTGTTTCTATCACTCAATTCTGATTTTCGAGATATGAGTTATGAAAACTTAAAACACATTTTAGCTGTTTTCAGTTTTCATAACTCATAACTCAATGGCAATATTGTAATTAAACACACAAAAGAGGACCCACAAACAGTACCAGCCGCAACTTTTAACCACTTTTGACTTTTTTTTTTCCTTTCTTCTTGGCTATTCGATTCTTTTTTTTTTTTTTTTCACTTCGATCTGTTCTGGGTTTCTTCTCTTTTTTTTTTTTCTTCTTCTTCTTTCTTTCACTTCAGTCTGTTCTGGGTTTTTTTTTTTTTTTTTCACTAGGTTCGGTGAGTTTGGGTAAAAAAAAAAAAACCTGCAATGAGTTACAAGTATAGAACTCACAAATAGTATGAAAAATATTGAGTGATGGAAATTGAGTGATTGTGCCAAACATGTGTAGTATCTAGAGTAATGAGTGATGAGTGATGAATGACGAAAATTGAGTGATGAAAAAAAACAAACCAAACAAGGCCTAAGAGGCTTGATTTTTCATTATAAATCAAGTTGGCCACCTGTAAAAAGAAAAAATTTTGGCCTTTACACCTTCTCACTTTAGCAACAAAAAAAATATTATTTTCGACGACAACAACAATGATTCCATCGACTTCTTCGAGTTCTTCAATGACCTCAGTTACTCTGAAAATATGTGTTCATCATAGAAAAAAAAAATAGAAACAGAAACATGGGTTGCAGTAAGAGAGGCTTGGGTCGCGCTGCGGCCTGGGTTTGGCGCGGCTTGGGTCTCGTGCAGCCTGGCTCTGCTTGTGGGTCTCAACGTGGTTCTTTAGTCACCATTCATACATTTTAAGAGATTGAACAATAAACAAGCATTTGCAGAGAGCAGTAGTGCAAAAGCTTTATAAAATTTCAGAACTTATAAATCGAGTCTCTAAGACTCGATTTCCAAATAGTCGCCACGTGGAAAAAATGCCATATCAGGCATGATCAGACCATAGAAAGACTTGATTTATAGACCCTAAATTAAGTCTCTTAGACTCGAGATGCTAGTAAAAAATATAATTTGAAAACGTAGCCTACTAATTATAATGTTTGAAAATCAAGGTTAATTACCCTGAAATGCCGTGAAGTGCAAGGAGAAACATGAAAAGGTCCAAAGTCTAGTCTATGACCATAGAAGGAAGTGAAAAGTAACTTGGTTTTTTTATGTTTGTTCTAATCGGTTGGGGTTGGACTTGGACTTTACAATTTTTTTTCTTTTTTTTTTATCAACATATGCTTTTGAGTTTTCAACCTAAATTTGGGTTATTTTTATTTTCACACATTTTCATTTTTGGTTCTTATGTTTATTTCAATTTTCTATTTGGCCCTTCATGAAAATTAAAATTTTGAAATGTAAAGGACTAGATACAAAATTGAATCAAACATAAATGATCAAAATAAAAATTTTGATATATAAATAACCAAAATAAAAATTGTAGAACCTGAACCCAAAATGCTCGATAATATTTGGGTTTTATTTGTTTGGATGGGTATGGAATTTTCTATAATGAGAAAACCTCCTAGAGCCAACCCAACAGCCTAAGGAAAGGTTCTTTAGCCCACTCTATCTTCTTTACCCTTGTGTGTCTGTTTCTCGAGAAGCCCCAAGTTATATTGAGCTGAAACCTTCTTACCCTCTTTGGTCAATCTTCACTCTTTTCTCGTGTATCTCCCTACCAAAAATGCGAACCCCCTGTTATCTAGCCCACTTTCCCTTTTATAACGTCCTCATAGTATGGTCCCAATGATGATGTTTCATCCACTTTGTCACATGGACTCCACTTTTATTCAAGATTCCTGATTAGGTGGGACCTTTTAAGGATTTTATTGAAACTTGCACTTGACACCAAATAGTGCTTGGCAGGTGATTTCCCCTAAGATGTTATCGTTCTCATCTATTTAGGCCAGATTTGGTCTCTGGCCCATCAAGGTCTAATGGGTTGGTCTTGACCTAATATTGGATCCCGACCTCATAACTATACGAAGGCTAATGGGCTGAGCCCTGACCTCTTAACCATATGAAGGATAATAGGGCGGGCCCCGACCCAATACTCGTACAAAAACAACCTCAAACTTTAAAGAACAAATGTATGGTTTAGTTTAGGGTTTTTTTAGATAAACTATATATCTGGTCCATATTCTTTATACCATATTTCAATTTGATCTCTAACATTTCAATTGTGTCAATTTGGTCCATAACATTTTAGTGTCATGTCAATTTAGTTACTGCCATTATATATTGGATGAAAATCACTAACTTGACAAATGGCCAAAATACAAATTTTAGTTTATTCTCACATCAATGGAAACTAATTTTTAATTTTGGTCATTAAACACGTCATTAATTTTCATCCAAAAAATAAATATAATGACTAAATTAACACGATACTGAAAGATTAATGACCAAATTGACACTATTAAAATAATAGGGATCAAATTGAAATATAATATATAGGATAGAGACCAAAAACATAACTTTACCTTCTTTATATATATATATATATATATATTTATATATATATATATATATATAAATTATGATTGACTGTGAGGTTTTTATGTATTGTCATTTTACGTAAAGTTTGTTTTTATCTTTTGTGAGATCATCTAAACGTACTCTCACCAGCCATAGACAACTTGTCAACAAAATTTATTATGAACAAAACCTTACTACACTTATTGAGGTATTGTTCATTAACGCACCAAATACAAAATACTTTTTATTCTCTCTCTCATCAACACAAATTGACAGAGATGGGAGACAATGACTGGCTTACAATCCAGTGGCATGTTGTCGATGCAGTAAATGTTGAATTAGGAAATGATGGGTTGAAAGCAAATTCATATTTGGACTGAGAAAAATTAATATTTAAAAGAAATGTGATAGATTATTGAGCATAATATAATAGTTAGTGAATAATATATTAGCACAAATTATAAAAATTGATATTTTTAGATCAAATTTGGCTAAAAATACCAATGCAAATGATCTCAATATCACTTTTTTTTTATAAGGAAAAAAATTTGGAATAGACACATGATAAAAGGAGTTGAATGAAAAATAATATATATATTTTTTTAATGTATTAAGTTCACAGGTAAATAATTCATAAATAAAATATATAATAAAAAAAGTTCACAGGTAAATGATTCATAAATAAAATATATAACAAAAAAAATTCATAGGTGAATGAATGAGTGATAAATAAATAAGTATATAATTTTAATAATATATAAAAAAAAGACGGTGTGGGGGTCCGAGAAGCAAAGAGGGTTAGACCATGGAAAAGCTTGTATAAGCTAGCCCAAGGAGATGAGTAAGAATCGAGGAGCCCGCCTGCTCGAGGATGGAAGCAGAATACGAATGATCAGGAAGAGATGGAAGGAGCAAGGGACGTGGCAAGAAGTTTCCTAAAAGATATACCTCCCACCTCCGCATTGCATGCTTCATACCAATCATATTAGTTGCATTAATATGGAAATGACACATGAACGGTGACTTCATAGCTAAAAGCCCCTTCTACCACCTTCAGCAGAGCTGTGATGGGACAAGTATCCTGAGAAATGTTTTAAGACGTATGTTGAGGGGAAAATTTCTGATGTCCCCAAATAGAATATGGGGTAGCCAAGCCGAAACTCAACGATGGGCCCTTTAAATAAAGCCCAAAGGCTATCGGTGTGGTGTAAATTCGCCCAAGCAAGAGATAGGGGCTGCACTCTAACAAGCAGACAACAATAAAGCCCAATAAACATGTTAGTATTGTTAGTTTGTTATATTATTAGTCTTTTTACAGCGTCATGGTTCAAATCAGTCCTCTAGCAGTATGGTATCATCTCCAGCGGTAGGGGTAAAGTTATACTTAGAGTCCAGCAGTCAATGATAAAATAAATTTAGGAAAGTGTTCACTCCTAGAGGTCCTTGTGTGTCTTGGTCAAGGGAATTTATAGTACTTTTAGCCATCATTACATCAATTGTGAGGAAAAAAATTCAATTGTTACAAATACATTATATTCTTCATCATAATAATAAACAATGATTAAAGGCTCCATAATTACAAATAAAATAGGAAAAATAGGATGGAATGAAGGGAGAGAAATATCTCTAGCTTAGTGCAGCAAGTTTTTAAGCTAAGACTTTAGTGAGTGTAAATTTGTAAGGGACGAATGAGATGAATGTGGGCTGCTTTTGAGTTAGTGAGGTGAGGTTGATGCTGAGACTGAAGTCTTTTATGGGTAATGGACTGTTTTGTGGTTAGCTGGAAGACACTTATGAGCTGTGGTAGTGTGAAAGGTGGAGAGGAAATATCTGGGATTAGATGGGTTTGAGCTCAAGGTAATGGATGAAAAAGGGAGCTCTGTTACTTGTCAAAATGACCAACGAATTTCAGAAGTTTCAGAGGAATGACTAAGTTCCCTCTTTGGTTAGCTTGCCTTTCCTTTTATAATGGAGTTTTGGAGAAGCATTGATTGGCAAGAATCCAAAAATGTATGACACATCAGGGGTGACGAAATCAAGGTTTTAAGTTTCCTGAGATTGTTGATCAGAAGTAGGAAAATCCACTTTGAGGGGTTGTCTTGCTTCTTTGGGTAATGATGGGATTTTAGAGCTTTTTGCATTAAGTGCCAAGATTTTCGGAGCTGAGCTTAATTATTGTGTATCAAGAGTGAATCCTAATGCTGCAACTGAGATTTGGTCCCCAAGAAGTAAGATTTAACACGCCAAGCCAAGTGTCAAATTCTTAGTCACTTCAGGGGATTCCGCTAGAGATCCCTTTATGCCCTCCAAACCACATGTTTCCAATTTTCTCCTTTAGGATTCATTTAGGATTCATGGGCTTGGCACATGAATTACGTCTTGAATGTTTTTAACATTTTTAGCATCAATTTGTTGAAATTTGAATAATTTGGTTTCAGCTCCTTTTCCGCTGGAGGTGCAGTTTTGGGGAAGATAATGAAATTCCATCATCCTTTGGATTTCAACTGATGTGACAACCCTTGGGCAATTAGTTGTAATGTTTGAAACAATAGGACAAGTTTCAAAATACCTTTGTAAGTAATATTTACTATGATAAATTTCATATTGCAAATAATGTTTCATGGTTTCTAATAATCGCATCATAACTTAAATGATGAGCTTGTGGATTTGAATATTTACCATGAGTTTTGGTAATAAATATTATGGATGTTGTGATGTAAGATAGATAGTGAGCATGAGTTTAATATGAAATAAATAAATATCATGGGTCCAATAATCATAACTTTTCATGGGTTTTTATAAGATGATTGCCATGTGTTTTGAGAATAAATAATTCATACATTCCATGAGCTTGTAATATTACAGTAATATGTTTAAAAATCTAAATTATTTATTCATTATTGGACTTTTAGGTGAAATAATTGCGACGTAGTATTTTGCCAAGTATTGATAACCTTGGGCTTTCGATTAAATTGGGCCAAGTAATTAGTTTGGGTTTTTAATAGTGCCAACGTAAGTTGGGCTTTTGATATTGCCAATGAGAATTGGGCTTTAATATTGCCAATAAGAATTGGGTTTTAAATATTATCAACGAGAACTGGGCTTTGATATTGTCAATGAAAATTGGGTTTTGATGTTGCCAATGAGAATTGGGTTTTAAATATTGCCAGCGAAAACTGGGCTTTGATATTGCCAATGAGAATTGGGATTTGATGTTGCCAATGAGAATTGGGCTTTAATATTGCCAATGAGAATTGAGTTTTTGATAAATAAATTGCCATGGGTTTAAATCATGGGCTTTGATTATGGATTTGAATTCTATTGATAAAATTGTTTTGCCATGGACTTGAATCATAGGCTTTTCAAATATTGTCAAGCATGAGTATTCTTGGGCTTTAAATAGAATAAAATGTGCTTATTGGGTTCAAATGGTCAGTTTTGGGCTTAGCTAAATAATGATAATAAAATTGGATAAAATATGAGTTTTGGGGTTTTTTTGTGATAGTTTATATCATGACTCAGTTTAGATAATGAGATATGAAATATTTGTGATTAATGGAATAATAGAGCAAAAAATATTTGGGAAAACCCAATAACTCGTTAGTGGTATAAATAGGTGGTACTCAAATAAAATTATGTGTAAAAAAAAAAGTATCCTAACAACGTACAAGTGGAGGGTTATGATAGAAGAATGAAGGATATAAAAGGGAGGGAACCTCCCAGAAGAAAGGGGACTTTTTTCTGTAATATAGAAAAAAATAGGAAAGTAAACAATGTATTATCTAGTGTAAAGTTGAACTAATCATTTATAAGAAACTTATCCTTGGACCAACCCGATGAGCGCATTACTCATAATTTTCACTCTAGTTATGTTTGTTAGTCATTTGGGAATCTTTGGCCATAGGCTAAAACTTAGTTTCAAATTGTGTTTGAAGTTTGTTTTCTCACTCTCTAAAGAAGTTCTATTGTTTGGACTTGATCTAAAGAATAAGGTACCACTGTTCTTAGTGAGTTTGGATCTTTAACTTTCTGAACACTTGCAAATGGTATGTTTATTTTACTTAATTATAAGTTACGTATCAAGAGTCATATAGCTCAATGATATTGATTAATCTTCTTTACAATGAGAAATAAGACTCAAAATATCAAGAGTTGCGTAACTTAGTGATATTGATTGATCTCCTTTATAAGGAGAAATAGGATTCAAAACTTCATATTAAATAATATTGAATTACGTGGATCCAGATAGCTCAACTAATAAAATTTATAGTAGTTGAATAAGAGATATGAGATTTAATCCCCACCTACACTAAAAACTAATTGATATTTTGATATGATAATAAAAAGCACAATCATCATAAGCGGAGACCATAGGTTGCAATTTTATAAAATAATAAAAATATTGATTATAAAAAATATAAATTAATAATGCTAAGTTATGTACTATGAAATATGATCCAATACATGCCATGATGCCATAAATCTAAACTAAAATTTATAAATTGGACTGAGAAATAAAATCACCTATAAGAAACCAGCAACTTCTTGGTGATTGGAATATGGGCATGAGTTAGTGCTTTAAATTTATCATACATTAACCAGAATAAAAGTTAAAAACTCTTCATAAAATAGATTCTCTTAAGTCATCATAAATAAACAACAACAAAACAATAATCAAACATACAAATTATATTACTTAGCTCAACAAATTAAATATTTTGTTGTTAAAGTAAAGATCTAAATCAAGACTCACTTATATAAAAAATGACAAAACTTAGGCGGTAGCTTAAGTACTGTTCCCTAGGTTTCTCTTTTAAAATTCAGTTATATAGTACTTAACTAAAAAATACACTTTCATCTCATGAGAAAAAATTTACATGGTAAAATCTTAAAAGAGGAACTTAAAGAACAACACCTAAATACCATACTTAAGTCTTACTTATAAAAGAAAAAACCCTATAGTTTTTTTTTTAATTGCCCATCCATAATATTATAGCTTGACATATAGTAACCATTAGGTCCATTACAAATATTTTGAATAACTAAATTTCTCTCTTACTCTATTAGCTTATTTTACTTTTTTTCTCAAAAAAAAAAAAAAAAGCTTATTTTACTTTATAAAAAATAAGTTGGGTAGAAATATAAATATTGTATATAGAAAAAAAAAATAAAGGTTTAAATTATATATAATTCAGCAAAAAAAACTATATATAAACAAATAAGAAAAAAAGTTTGAAAAAAAAAAAAAAAAAAAAAAAACCAAACGGAGACATTAGTGAACTCAAACTTATTTATTTAATTTATTAAAAAAGAAAAAAGAAAAAGAAGCTAGGGCTACAAAGCTGAATCGGGTCGGGTCGCTCTGGAACATTCCGACTCGTTTTCTCCAGACCCCTCTGCCTTTCTCTCTCTAGGATCTCCTCCCATTATAAAAAACGAAACCCACTCAACGACGCGTTCTCTCTCTTCTCTCTTTCTCTCTCTCTCTCTCACTATTTTCAAGCTCTCTCTCTGCAACTCCCCAACTCCAAAAAATAAAAAACACTAACAAACACACACATACAAAATAAAACCATAGCAATAACGCCCCCCAAAAATTCTTTCATTCTTATTTCTATTTTTCTTCTTAATTGTAAAACACAATCATATAATTTTCAAATAATATTTATTTATAATATATATATGGAGGCAGCCATGAATGACCAAGCGAACCAAGGTGAAGACGAAGAAGCTCAGCCTCCTCAACCACCACCTGTATCGGAATCGCAGCCTCAGTCTCAAGCAGAAGAAGAAGAAGACGACGAGGAAGAAGAAGAAGAGGAACCGCGAAATGAAGACGACGAGTTGATCGCCAAGGCTCAGAAGCTCATGGAGAAGATCACTTCTTCGCCTGAAAACCCTAGCTCCTCCGCTCTCCATGCCCTAGCCTCCCTCCTCGAAACTCAAGAATCGCGGTACGCTTTCTCTCTCTCTTTCTCTCTCAAACTGCAATTTTGGAATTTGTATGCTGTAAAAGAAGGGATTGGAATAATGCCGAGGGTTTTTTTTTTTTTTTTTCGCAAAATTTGAAATTCTTTGAAGCTATGAGTGTATGTATGTATATGCTTGAAGTTTTTCTCTGCCTGTGTATATTTCATATTATTTTAATTATTTCATGTTGTTCTTAATTTGGTTTTGATAATTCTCATTAGGTTTTTTGTGAGCTTAGTTGAGTTGAGTGATGTGAATTAAATCGATGATTTTTATTTATGATTTTGCAAGTTAAAGTGAGTTCCTTTGGATTACACTATTTATTTTCGTAGTGTGTAATTTTTGTGAATTTTTGGATAAGTAATAGAAACCTTATAAGGAAAATTAGACAATCAATAATGTACAAGAAGGTTGCTAAAGAAGCAAAATTGTACAGCTCTTCAAAAAGAGAATATGTTAGTGATAAATTCAAAAAAGAAAAAAAAAAAAAAAGTTCTATGATATGGCAGCTTGTATCCACAAGTTTGTTAACAAATGCTGTATCAGGTAATGGCTTTTCTGTGTCAGTTTGTCTTTTGGTTATGTCATAGGGGTATCTTCTTTGGCCAAGATGGTACATACTGACTTATTTCTCAGTATTTAAGGACATCTCTTGCATAATAATAGATTACAAGAACGCAAGCAACTTTGGTATTTTATTTTATTATTGAATCATCCGGGGTGGTAAAAACCAAAGAGGTAGAAGCAAAAACAAAAAAAAAAGGAAAAAGATGGCTGATATAGAGAACAGATTGGGCACCACTATGAATGCTGGAATGGAAGAGGATATGAAAGTGATAAAGAGAATATATATATATATATATATATATGTTTACAAGTTTTTTAATCTACTGTATGTTAAAAAGAAAAAAAGCAAGCATCTCCATAGTAATTTTATAAGCCTTTTTAGGTTATCTACAATGTGTCTACTGGTTTTGCATATGTGGTTTACTGCCTTGGTAAGGTTCCACGTCATCAAAAAAATTCATTTCATTCAGGAAGTCTGCATATGTTTTATGTTGAATGGGTGTTCTTTGCATGTTCTTCTATTGTCTTATTGTTATTTGGTCTTGTTTCTTTTCTTATTTTAACAAAAATGTTGGACTTTCGTTTTGTATGTATTATTTATACATTCTATATTAAGTGCAGGTACATGGAAGAGAATGGTCATTCCCCCAATAATATTCGTGCTTCACATAACATTGGACGGCTTGGAAGCTTAGTCCGGGTAACTAATTTTGGCCTCTGTTGTTTTTTTCTTTTCTTTTCCCAATCCTTATTGTTTTTGCTTCCCACTACCCCACCCAGCCTTTCTATGGGTGGTGCACCATAATAACTTCATTTAGATTACTTAGCAATGTGTATCATAAAATTTCCCCTTTTGTCCTTAGGAAAACGATGACTTCTTTGAGTTGATATCTTCAAAGTTTCTATCAGAAGCAAGATACCCACCCTCCATCCAGGCAGCTGCTTCAAGGCTTCTTCTAAGCTGCTCGCTGACTTGGATTGTAAGAAATTTGTCTTCTTTGATCTATTTGGTGTGATTATTGTGAGTTTATGGGGTGTTAACAATTGGATGAGCTATTTTGCAGTATCCTCATGTTTTTGAAGAAGCTGTTTTGGAGAACATAAAAAATTGGGTGATTGATGATGCTTCCAGAATTCCTAGTGTTGATCACAAATGCCCAGATTATGAAATGTTGAAAACCTATTCTACTGGACTTCTTGCTGTATCTTTGGCAGGGTACGCTGCTGAAGTTGATTACTTACCGCTTATTTTTTAGTTCTCATTATATTCTTCTCCACTACTTTAGTTCTCATTATATTCTTCTGCACTAGTTTAATTCTCATTATATTCTGCTGAAGGAGATTGCTTACCACATATTTTTAGTTCTCGTTATATCCTTCTGCACTAGTTTGCTTCACATTAATATAAATATTTTGGTCAATTTCAGTGGTGGTCAGGTAGTAGTAGAAGATGTGTTGACATCAGGATTGTCTGCCAAGCTTATGCGCTATCTTCGTGTGCGTGTCCTTGGGGAGACAAATACAAGCCAGAAAGATGCTAATCATTTAACAGAGAATAAGACTGCATCTGCCGCTATTATCATAAGAGGCAGGGACGAAGGCCGAGGTAGGGTAAGGCAGGTTCTGGAAACAACTTATTTAGATGATCTGAGGGGAGCAGAGGACAGATCCATAGATGACCAATGTGTTGAAAGGGATCAGGATAGAAGCATTGTTTGGCAAGGACGTGGAGAAGAATGCTGGATGAATGATGGTGAAGCACCCAATGCCTTGGATGAAGAGTTTGATATGCAAGAGGCAGATGCTGATGGTGAGGACAGATGGCATAGTCGAGATTTGCGTGATGGGAAGAATAAATTTGGGGATTTTGATGAAAATACGAGGGATGACTCAAGGCGCAGAACAAACCGTGGGTTGAGATCCAGAAGCAAGGGAAGGGTTAATGAAGGTGCTCTAGAGAATGAACAGGTTTTAACCTCACCAGGATCTGGTAGTCGACTAGGACAGGGGCGGAGCACAATGAGGAGTTTTTCAAGACATTTAGACATTAAAAAAGTACCAGATGCTAGAAAGTCTTATGGCAGGATCACATCTGATGCTGTGCCTGTCGAAAGAGAGGATAATGATGACTGCTATCAAGAATGTAGAATTGGATCTAAAGATATATCTGATCTGGTAAAGAAGGCAGTTAGAGCTGCCGAAGCTGAAGCGAGAGCAGCCAATGCACCTGCAGAGGCTATCAAAGCAGCTGGTGATGCTGCCGCTGAAGTGGTCAAAAGTGCGGCTTTTGAGGTATGCTGCATTGCTTTCCCTACTTTATTCCAAATTATGGTGCATGGAGTATTTAATTCTTACTGCTTTACTACTCTCTATGCTAGGAATTTAAAACTACGAACAATGAAGAAGCTGCTGTTTTGGCTGCTTCCAGAGCCGCATCCACCGTTGTAGATGCTGGAAATGCACTTGAAGTTTCAAGGTAGGTAATTTCATATTTAAATATGTACGGAAATTGAGGGAGAACATTTTTATTTTTATTTTTAAATTTTAAATTTGGTAAGTTACACTAGCACCCAATGAGTTTTGAACCCATGATCTCACCCTCTACCTACACTTGTGAGGGTAGGAAGTGCCATTTGAGCCTAGGCTCATTTGTGAGGGAGTACAAACAATGTGCTGCTTAAAGTTGTTGTAGATTCCCAGTGGCCCATGCATCTTTTTTGTTAGTTTGAGTATTTTTATAATAATATTACTTTCTTGGTTTGGGGACAGAAACTCTATTACTGTCAAGGATGACACGATGATTCAAGGCGGGCCCGAAGCAGAAACCAGTGAGGATGTTGAAGAATATTTCATCCCGGACTCCGAATCTCTGGCACAGTCGAGAGAAAAATACTGTATTCAGTGTCTGGAGATACTTGGAGAATATGTTGAAGTTCTTGGACCTGTACTGCACGAAAAGGGGGTTGATGTCTGTCTTGCACTGTTGCAACGGAGTTCCAAACACAAGGAGCCATCAAAGATTGCAATCTTGCTTGATATAATGAAGCTAATCTGTGCATTAGCTGCTCACAGGAAATTTGCTGCATTATTTGTTGATCGGGGTGGCATGCAGAAACTTCTTGCTGTCCCTAGAGTTGCTCAAACCTTCCTTGGTCTTTCTTCCTGCTTATTTAGTATTGGTTCTCTGCAGGTAATGGCTTGTCAGAATGTTAGGTCTGATCGTTTGAAACTTTTTTTTTTTCCACAAGTATTTTTCCCTTTATATCATTTTTATATTATCTGTTCATTGGGTCTCAATTCCTAATAAATTCTTTCAGGGAATAATGGAACGTGTATGTGCTCTTCCCTCAGATATTGTTCACCAGGTGGTTGAGTTAGCTATCCAACTTCTTGAGTGCTCCCAGGATCAAGCTAGAAAAAACGCTGCCTTGTTTTTTGCTGCTGCATTTGTCTTCCGAGCAGTACTTGATGCCTTTGATGCTCAGGATGGTTTGCAGAAATTACTTATCCTGTTAAATGATGCTGCCTCAGTAAGATCTGGAGTAAATACTGGAGCATTAGGCTTGTCCAGTTCAGGATCATTTCGAAATGATCGTTCATCTGCAGAAGTACTGACATCATCAGAGAAGCAGATAGCGTACCACACTTGTGTTGCTCTGCGGCAATATTTTAGAGCTCATCTACTTTTGCTTGTGGAATCCATTCGTCCAAATAAAAGCAATCGAATTGCAGCCCGCAATATATCAAGTGTAAGGGCAGCCTACAAGCCACTTGACATCAGTAATGAAGCTTTGGATGCAGTCCTTCTGCAGCTACAGAAGGATCGGAAACTGGGTCCAGCATTTGTAAGAACTCGCTGGCCTGCTGTTGAGAAGTTCTTAAGTTCTAATGGACATATTACGTTGTTGGAATTGTGTCAGGTATGAAATGCTCAGGTTTCATCTTTCCTCGCTTGTATTTGCTTCTTGCATTCTCTAATATGTCCAATTTTGGTTGTATTTAGGCCCCACCTGTTGAGCGTTATTTGCACGACTTGCTCCAATATGCATTGGGTGTTTTGCATATTGTTACATTAGTACCCAATACCCGCAAGATGATTGTAAGTGCCACATTAAGCAATAATCGCGTTGGTATAGCAGTCATTTTGGATGCGGCAAATAGTGCTAGTAGTTATGTGGACCCAGAGGTAAGACATTGTGCAATCTATTGATTTTCTTCCATAACATCTACGGTTGCTGGAATCAGACTAGCTGATTATTTTGTCTGTTTGTTCACCACTATATCACATTTTCTTATTTTCACTTGGATCTTTGCAGATCATTCAACCAGCACTAAATGTATTAGTCAATCTTGTTTGTCCACCACCTTCAATCAGCAATAAACCGCCTCTACTTGCACAAGGCCAGCATTCTGTTTCTGCCCAAACCTCAATTGGTCCTGCCATTGAGACTAGAGATAGGAACGCAGAACGTAATATCTCTGATCGAGCTGTTAACAGTTCCAGCCAGAGTGATCAAAGGGACCGGAATGGGGAATCTAGTGTGGTAGATAGAGGCAATTCTGCAGGTGGTACACAGTCTGTCAGTAGCGCTTCACAAACTCCTGTTGCCCCGGCCACTTCAGGACTTGTTGGAGATCGTAGAATATCTTTAGGTGCTGGAGCAGGTTGTGCTGGCCTTGCTACACAATTGGAACTTGGATATCGTCAAGCGAGAGAGGCAGTACGTGCCAACAATGGCATAAAGGTTCTTCTCCATCTACTCCAACCACGCATATATTCACCTCCTGCTGCTCTTGATTGTCTTCGTGCTCTTGTATGCCGAGTCCTTCTTGGTCTAGCCAGGGATGATGCTATTGCACACATACTGACAAAGCTTCAGGTAACTGACTTTCATATAATTAATAGTAATATTCTTATTTGAAATGACTGAATATCATATTTTGTTTCTTTTTACCATAAATGTGGATGCCTCTAGTGCCAGACCTGGTGATGATAAATGATGTTATCTGTAACAAAATTTGGCACTGCAGCCAGTATCAAAACCCAACTCAACCAATTAAGTCCAGTCTGGTCTGCTTCAGTTCATACCTTGTAGCAAGTTGTGTACAGGTCCATATTCCAGAATATTGCATTTAGAAAAGTCAAGAAAAATGGACCTTTCAGGCCTTGTTGTAGTCATATTCACTGTTTTTATGGATGAGTTCATTTCTGGACTTGCATTCCTTATACCCAATGAACCAGGGATTTCACTTTTCGAAATTTACCATATTAGTTGTTCTCAAAAGAGCCTACATATATTCCTTTTATGTTAGTGAGTACCAGCACTTCCCATTTGGCCAGGATGCCCCAAATATTTTCTCAATATTTACTTGCAGTTGCAAAAGGGAGAGGGTATTATCTGATAAATTACCAGAGACTTCAAGGGAAGGAAACAATCCTCTTGTGACCTTTTGGGGATTTAAAAAGAAAAGTAGATGCAAAGTTTATACACAAATATGGTTATCTACATGAAAAGGTTATCTGATAAACACAAGTGGAGATCACCATCTCTTTACAGAGGAGTTAAATTTAATTTAATTTTTTTTCCTTTTAATCCATTACTTGACATGGTATTTTATGGTTGCAAAGAAAATTTGATTGTTTATTTGATATTTCCATGATTGTTTAGGTGACATTACCTGTAAAAAAAATAAAAAATCATTATAGATTAGTTCAAGTATAATTCTGCTGCAGCTTACAGTTATCATATCCTAGTTAAGCTTCCACAATAAGATTTAACTGTATTGATGTTATGTTTTACTGCACTCAAACTGGTTTACTGCTTTTCTGCTGTTAAGTCATAGCTGTGTTAATATGTTATATATTAAGAGAAATGCTTGGATAAATCTCCCTAGGTCATCACTTTGTGTTACTTAGTTCAATTTGGTGTTCTAGGTTGGGAAAAAGCTATCAGAACTAATTCGAGATTCGGGCAGCCAGACAACTGGAACCGAGCAAGGCAGGTGGCAAGCTGAACTTTCCCAGGCAGCGATTGAGCTGATTGCAGTAAGCCTTTAAAAAAAATAAAATTATATATACATATATATAGAAAACTAGGGGTAGCTTTGAGGTCAGGAGTTGAAATTGGTTTCCATTATCTCTATCTCTCTATTGCTCTCTTTTCATCGCAGATGTAACTAAAACTATGTTCAACCATATATTTGCAGATTGTGACAAATTCAGGGCGTGCAAGTACTTTAGCAGCCACTGATGCTGCTACACCTACTTTGAGGCGCATAGAAAGAGCAGCTATAGCTGCTGCTACTCCTATTACTTACCATTCCAGGTACTTTATAATTTCTTTTTTGGTGTGATTTTTATGCATTCATCATCCATTGCTTTCTACTTGTACCTCCTCTTTTCACCTTTTGACGCTCTCTCTTCTTGTGGTATATGTTAATGAAAATCCCAGGGAACTTTTACTTCTAATCCATGAACACCTACAGGCGTCTGGTTTGGGTTCAACTGCTGCTGCATTGTTAAAAGAGGCTCAGTTGACGCCTTTGCCATCCTTGGCAGCTCCATCATCTCTCACACACCAATCCTCTTCACAGGAAGCCCCTTCTGTGCAACTCCAGTGGCCCTCTGGTCGTGCTCCTAGTGGATTTTTTACAGAAAAATCTAAACCTGCTGCACGCGATGAGGATACAAGCTTAAAGTATGATTCAACTATATTTTCTTCAAAGAAAAAACCACTAGCTTTCTCGCCCAGTTTTGGTTTTCAGTCAAAAAATCAGTTGCTATCTCATGATTCTCACTCAGCATCTGTCAGGAAAATCTTCATGACTTCAAAACAATCTTCTGAACATGCAATTGTATCAGAAACCCCGGCTAGATCAGAAACTCCATCAGAGTCATTGCCAAACCCTAATTTTGATGCAGAGTCCCAGTGTAAGACTCCGATTGTATTGCCAATGAAGCGCAAATTATCAGAGCTAAAGGATATTGGGTCATTTTCATTCTCTGGAAAGCGATTTCATGCAAGTGAGCAAGGACTTCGGTCTCCAGTTTTTCCAACACCCAATACTGTTCGTAAAAGCAATCTACTAGTTGATACCATTGGGCTTTCTACACCAAGTTCTAACCTAAGAGATCAGCATGGGCGATCAACACCAAGTAGTTGTTTGGGTGATTATGTGGATGACAGCCCATATACTAACATCCATATGGGTCAGGTGACACCGTTACCACAACTTGGGCTTTTAAATGATCCTCAAGCCATCAGCACAGAGCGTTTAACTCTAGACTCTCTTGTTGTTCAATATCTGAAGCATCAGCATCGCCAATGCCCTGCCCCCATAACCACTCTTCCACCACTCTCTCTCTTACATCCACATGTTTGTCCTGAACCAAAAAGAAGCCTTGAAGCCCCATCTAATGTAACAGCCCGACTTGGTACACGTGAGTTTAGAAGTATGTATGGTGGGGTACATGGAAATCGCAGAGATCGTCAGTTTGTTTACAGCAGATTTAGACCATGGAGAACTTGTAGGGATGATGTTGTTTCCCTTTTGACGTGCATTAATTTTCTTGGAGACTCATCCCGTTTTGCAGTTGGCACCCACACTGGAGAGCTCAAAATTTTTGACTCCAACAGCAACAATGTGCTGGAGAGCTGCATAAGCCATCAGTCTCCTATGACATTTATCGAGTCATATCTTTCTGGTGAGACGCAGTTGGTGCTTTCTTCAAGCTCCCAAGATGTAAGGTTGTGGGATGCATCTTCAATCTCAGGTGGGCCAATGCATCCATTTGAAGGGTGTAAGGCGGCAAGGTTTAGCAATGCTGGAAACATTTTTGCAGCCCTATCATCAGAACCTGGACGACGGGAAATTTTCCTGTATGATGTTCAGACCTTCCAGTTGGAATTGAAACTATCAGACACGTATGCCAGTTCTACAGGTCGGGGGCATATTTATTCACCCATCCATTTCAGCCCTTCAGACGCCATGCTGCTATGGAATGGGGTCCTGTGGGATCGACGGGTTCCTGCCCCTGTTCATCGCTTTGATCAATTTACAGATTATGGAGGTGGTGGTTTTCATCCAGCTGGGAATGAGGTATGGAGAGCCCTTCCTCTGCTACAGTAGTCATACTGGTATTTCTTATATGAATATTATATGAGTGCTAACCTGTTGAACTCCTCATTACTAATCCTCATCACTAAAGCAAATTTATCTCCAGTCCCTTTTAGCAACTTCGTCCTACATTCAAAATGCAAGAAAATAACAACAATGTTTTATAGAAAAAGGTTAATGATCAAAATTACTTGATTATATTTATTTTCTTTTTCAGTTGTAGGGTTTATGTCTATAGAGTTTAACTGCCAATAACATCAGTTGGCTTATGATTGGGTTTGTTAAGGTTTTTAATGCTAGGTGGATGAGGCTTTAGACTGATCAGTAGTAGCCAGGAGCGTAAATTAAACATTTAAACTAATTATCAAAATCAATTAATTAAACATATAAACTGTTTAATGGGCTTTTATTAGGATCTTGATTTTTTTTTGGGATTAGCTGTCTGGAGGTGTAACTTTTCCGAGATGCACCTGAATTTTTTTATTTTTTCTTTAGAAAGAATTTTCCAAAATTCAAAACTGATATTGAACCCTTCTAACTATTGTTTAGATGCTTGTAGTCTCCCTCTCCCTCCATTTTCTTTCCTGTGATTTTTTTTTAATACATTTTTTTTCTTTTTTCATTTGACAGGTAATTATAAACTCTGAGGTCTGGGATCTCCGGAAGTTTAGGCTCCTCCGAAGCGTACCTTCTTTAGACCAAACAATGATAACATTTAATGCACGCGGTGATGTAATTTATGCAATCCTTAGGAGAAATCTTGAGGATGCAATGTCAGCAGTTCACACACGTCGATCCAAGCATCCCCTCTTTGCTGCATTCCGCACAGTGGATGCAGTCAACTACTCCGACATTGCCACTATTCCAGTGGATCGTTGTGTCCTTGACTTTGCAACAGAACCAACAGATTCCTTTGTAGGGTTGATTACAATGGATGACCAAGATGAGATGATTTCTTCTGCTAGGGTTTATGAAATCGGTCGCCGAAGGTCAACCGATGATGATTCTGATCCCGATGATGCTGAGAGTGAGGAGGAAGATGAGGACGATGATGACGACGATGATGATGGTGACATGGACAGCTTACTGGGTCCAGATCTTGATGGGGATGGTGATAGTGATGCTGATGATATGAGCAATGATGATGATAGTGTAAGTGATCTTGACGATGATGAAGATGATGGGGATTTCATCATGGATGGTGGAGGAGGAATACTGGAGATTGTGACTGATGGTGATGAGGATGATGATGATAGTCAACTGATAGAATCTTATACTAGTGACGATGAGGATGATTTTGTGGGCAATGCATTTGGTTACTAAATGTAATAGAATTCTGATGTAATTATTGTTTATTGGGATTCCTCTCTTTTTCTTTTTTGTTCCTTCATTTTATTTTTGGAGATAGGAAGTGGGAGAGGGCATGCCAATATAGATCGTTTTATTAGATCAGGTGTACTTTTTCAAAAAAAAAATTTCAATATACAAGTTCTTTTTTCTTCTTTTTTTTTTTGGTGGGGTGGGGTGGTCTCGGAATTGTCTCACACAAAGGTTTACTTGTCAGCCCAATCAAAATCAAAACCAAGTTTGCCCTATGAGATGGGAGTGATATCATGGGCCATGGCAAGCGAGAATTATAGAACATGTGGCAGCAGGAGGGTCACTGGCCATGGCAAATGTTTCACCCTGCTTGAGGAGGGCTAGTCAGCCGCAACAGTAGTGTTGGTCGAAACTAGAAACTTAAACTGTTAAAAGCTTTTGGAACTCTCACTAATGTTATGAACTAATAAAACTTATTACTCTTTTTGACCCTTTATTGGATATTATGGACTACTTTTCACCAGAAGTGACAGGTCACAAGATCGAGTGCGGGAATCAACTTCTTCAAATAAAGTTCGATAGTAAATCTTAGTCCTGTAGAATTCCCATTTTATTTATTGTAGATTTGTACAACGAAGGTGCTTGACATTTTAGTTTATTGTGGTTTAAGTATACGCAAATCGTCCTAGGTCCACAGCAATTCTGGACAAATGTTTTTGTAATTGGTAGATGTTCCCCCTTGGTATATAGTTTCGGATTCAATCAGTAGAACAATTTGAAAGGATGCCTTTATAATTTCCGTTTGATCAACCGGTATAAAATTGTTGTATTTCCTCTCCTTTTTTTCATGTTAGGTAAATTTAAGATAACTAGGTTAAATCTATTGGGTATTGACATAACATTGGTCCCGAAAAAATCTAATATGCCTCTAGCCTTCCTAACGACCTTTTGATTTACTTGAAAAGAATGATTCTTTGATTTGGTTTTGATACAAATGTCACTATAATGTTGTAGCCTCTGAGGAATCTGGGAAGAAAATTGTGGAGTAGTAAACTTATAATTATGAAATGAGTGATTTTTGTAAGCCATTTTGCGTATTGGCTCATTAGTTTGAGTAAGATCCCTAGTTAATCCTTATATTCCATAGAAAGAAAAGGTGTGTGAATTCTTCTAATTAGTGCGATTATACAGAGCTTGAGATTATAAAGCAATTATAAATTTCTACTTTTGTAGGATCATAAGAACCATGATAACCCAGTAAACATTGATACGCTCTTTCTTTTTTCTTTTTTTTTTTAAATCTATAAGTAAACATTGTTACACTTGTATGGTCAATCATTACATAGCCCAAGTAATTTAAACCCTTCTACATAAAAACCTAAACTATAAAGCTATTTCCAAAATAACATTTCTCTCCACTCATCCCACCCCGAGGCATGGTCATGAACTCATGAAAGCCAGTCCTAAGATGAAAGTTGCAACAAGTTTACCAGTAATTCTCACATGGAGCGTGTCCAGATGGCAAAATATGAGGTTATTTAGAGATCCTTTCTCATACCAGTTGATATGGTTCTGTAGCCCAACTGGCATTCCATCTGAAAGTGGTGGCATAGGTTCACTCCCTTTCGTGTGTGTGAGTGTGAATTACCTTTACTTTATCATAGGCAAAAGAAAATGATGACTTCCAGATAGCAGCAAATAAAGGCAATAAAAAGTAGTAACAATTTATAGGAATTTGTCATTGCTTCACATGCTTTGAAAGAGCCAAAAAGAAATATTCCCCCTTGATAAGGAACTCGTATACATTTCTCAACAGCTCTAAAGCACGAAATTTTGGGGAATAAAAAAGAGAATCAGAGTGTCAATGACTGCTGAAATATTCCATCATGGAGCGATCCTAAGTGGGTCACGAGGGAAAAGGGATGTTTTCCGAATGTTATTCAAACCACAGAAAAGCATCACCACACGCTCCAATCCTACACCAAACCCACCATGTGGAGGTGCACCATATCTGTAATAGGCCAAAATACAATATTTCAGTCATGAGAAAAGAAACCTTGTTCTCAAAATATTAAGCAGCATGTTCCCATAAAATTATTTAATAATAAAAGAAAAAGGGTTTTAAGAATAAGAACACACGAGCTAAAATTTGAGTGCATAACCCCATTTCAGGAGAACACTTTTAACCTTGTGTGTTCAGTGACTGTGCAGGGCATCTGCCTAATGCTAGACAATCAATTCAAATTATTTGACAAAAGCAACCCTTAAATGCACAAAGCTGTAAATTGTAATTCTAATTTCACCAATAACCATAATTATCACCCCTTTCTTTTGTTGAAATTAAGCTGTGGAAAGAAGCTGCAAGGGAAAGTGGCCTTGGCTAAAACAGGAATAATGGAAAATTAAAAAAAAAAAACTGTTACACAGAAATTACCGGAAAGCATCGACATATGTTGATATTGACTGGACATCAATTCCTAATGCCTGTGCACGCTCAGCCAAGAGATCTGGTACATGTACACGCTGAGCTCCTGAAATTATCTCCTCACCTGAGTAACAAACAGAATTGAATTAAGATCAATAACCAAAAAAGAATTAAAAATTGATTCAGATCATGTAAATGATTGCATGGTATTTCCTCAAAACATGCACACTGCACATTCTACTATTTTCCAATAAAATAGGTACTGTTAACATTCAAAATAGACAGACACACAGATTAACCTTCAAAACAGGTGATCAGTTTACAATGAAAGAGAATATATTAGGCCAATGAGAACTCAACTGGCACCTCCTTCCCTATTAAGTGTGTCTTGGGTTCAAAACCCACTGGGGTAGAAGCTGTTAGGAGATTCAAAAGACAAAATATTATTCAATGGAAATATAAAAACACCTTTGCCAATGGTTCAGTTGCAATTTTCCTTCATCTTGCCCTAATCACTACCCAAAAATTCTAAATCTTTTATTCAGAAAGCCCCCTTTTTTTTTTTTTTTTAAATCCCTAATTTGAAGATCATACAATGAAACAATCTCTTCAAGCTACCTCAATTTGTCTGATATCCAACTTCTTTATATATATATATATATATATAGGTAATGGCCAGGGGCTGGTTGGGTTAAAACCCCAATGCCTAGGAACCACAAGAGGTGATGGAACCATTGGGGTATCCTCAAACTCCATGTCTGATACCCAACTTTTCATCTACAATTCTATATCTCTATATAAAAAATTTACTAAAAAATGTTTTAATTAAATCAAGATCCAACAAAAATTTGTTTTTAGGGTGTTTGTTGAGTCAACTACAAAAATCATTATTCTAATTGAATGAGCTTCAACTCTGTGTAACTTACAAATTTAAAATAGAAAGAATAGAGATTTAGCTCTCTCTTTTTTTTACATGCATCAGTAAGTGCTCAACACTAAGTCTTCGTGTTTGACTTCCGCAACAGTAAAAAATTTGACATAGGGACAAGGCTCTTGGTGATTCCCTGATGTATGATCTTTTTAACCATCAAAGTTTAGGTTTACACAAAAAAAATATTTCTTTGTATAGGTTGCAAGATTAAATCTTAGAAAAACCAGACACAAAACAAAGAGAAAATTTGGATATAAGAAATTTATTGATATTGGGCTGAGTCTTCTAATCAATTTGCTCCGCATAGGGGCAAGCTCAACCAAATCTAACTTAGTGTGTGCACTGCCCACAGCCAACACAATTTATCAAAAGGCCACCAAAATTGCAACCCACCCTCCCTATCACATAGCTTTCAGCCATTCACCCCAACTCCACTGGTGCAACCTATCCAAAAGGTTGCCAATATTGGCTTATCACTACATATAAAATGTTGCATAATCTAGGTAATAAACGGGCATCCAAGGATACAAAGTATCTCCAGAATGAGGACTGACAACACAAAAAGGATAAAGATTGAAAAGTCACCAAAACTTTGCAACAATATTTGATTATTTAAAATTTGAAAAATAAGGCAGCAAGAGATTTAATAAATACGTGCGACAACAGTACTAATGAAATAGTTGATAATTTACCTCGAATGAAGACATCAAATGAGTTGCTGTAAGTTGGATTATCATAGCAAGGCATTGTATAAAATGGTCTCACTGCCAAAGGATAACGGTGGAGGATGTAGAACTCAGTGTCATACCTATAATCAGAAACAAAATCTGCTTGTCATTTCTGTACAATTTTTGAATCATTAACAACAAACTGTAAATAAGAAAGACAAGAAAAGAACTATATAAAAAGCATAAGTAAGGATAAAAGATCAAGTAAGATTAAATTACTTCTCTAGAACAAGTTGTCCCAGCTTTCTTTCTGCCTCAGTATTTAGGTCCCCAAGAGGGTCAACTTCTACACCAGCATCCTGTACAAACATGCCAAACTTTAGGATCACCCCTTCTTTATTTATCAAAAATAAAGTAAAATAAAACTTAACAAAATTTAAAGAAGGAAGGAAACTTTGCAATTAGCAGCAGCCATGTGTTACTCAGTGTTAGTCTTACTAAGACTAAGCCCCCACAATTTTAAATCACTGAAAGCAAAAGATGCCATAAATTTTTTAATCAGCCATTCAGCCTATTCTATCATCTTTTCTTTTAATGTTAAACAATTTGAAATTTACACAGGATAATAATTACTGCCAAAAACAGAAGGAAAAGAATGCACAATATTCAAATAAATATGGGACTGGTAGAAACTAATTATAAGCCATCTAGAACTAGAAGTCCTCCATTGCCTATTCTTTGTGTTCTAATTCCTAAAAGTAGAGAAGGAGTGGGGGTAGATCAACTACATAATACAAATACAACTCAACAAAACACCATGTAACCCTCAATCCCAATAGTTGCCTCACCAGCTAAAGAGAGAGTCTAATAATACATACCACTCAATTGCATTTCTCCTGCCTGGTTACTATGAATATTTTTTTTTTTATGTTCAAAACCTATGTGCCAGGGACATGGACACGAGGAACTGCCAATCCTATTAGTTTCTGCCCCGTGAAGGTAAGGTTCATGTAATTTTGTTAAATTATTTAAATCTGACAAAGTATTGGAATTGGGAAAGTGATTATGATAAAGCCATGTAAATAAGAACTGAACTCCCACCTGCTAATTTTTATTATTTGTTCAGGTTATTCCTACCTTAATGATCTTAGCTACACTCTATAAAGGTGATGCAATGGCATAAAAGCATTATCCTTTTTTTGCTGAACTTAAATGCATTATCATTACCTTGAGCATTTGGATACCCTCCTCAAATGTAAGCCTTAGGGTCTGTCGCAGGTACTGCACATATAAAAAATTAAAATTAGATTTAAGATTAAGACAAGCCAAGAGGGATGCAAAATGGAGATAGTTCCTAAATATTCCACAAGTATTCTAATGGATAAACATAAAGCAATTTTCATAAGCATCTTGAATATATAGGCACCTAAGAGTCCAAGACATCATATACCAAACAGAATGTTGCAACCAAAGTATTCCAAGATTTTGAAACTCATAATAAATAATTACCTTCAGAGGCTCAAATGGATATTGCCTCCTCACTGCTTCTAGCTCCTTCGCAAAATTATTGTTCAGGGAATCAAACATTGCAACAAATAAGTGGTCCACAACATCCATAACCTACACAAACCAGCACGGATCCTCAGCAAAGTCTAGACCATAACTAAATTTAGATGCTGATTAGAAAAAAACCTCAGAAATCCAATTTTACCTCAAAATAATGCTCCTTGATTTCCATCTCAACATCAAGACCTGTAAACTCACACAAATGTCGATGAGTGAAGGAGTCCTCTGCTCTGAAAACAGGGCCAACCTCAAACACACGTCCAAAATCACCACAAATTGCCATTTGCTTGTGAAGCTGAGGTGATTGAGCTAGGCATGCAGGTTTCCCCTTGTAGTCCAGTTTAAAGACAGAAGCACCACCTTCACTTGAGCCAGCTATTAGTTTTGGCGTGTGGATTTCAACAAAACCCTTTGATAACAAGAATTGTCTAAACACCTGCACAGTAATGAAAATAATCAAGCACAAAGACATCCAGCCTTGGAATATTTCAAATAACTATTAACTCTAATGAAAAGATCAACAAAAACCTCAAATTTGGACCCTACTTAAGATCCATAGAGTACCATCATCTTCTTCAGCACACATAAAATTTGGACACTACTCAATAAGCTCATATATAGAAATAAAATGACGGGCTTGTTTCTCCTGGAAATACTGATGATTCAATACTACTTCTATATAATTAATTTCACGACACATGTGAGGAATAGATGAAAGCCTACAAAACAATTAATTTAAATAAAGGAGGTAGTACTCAATGAGTTCCAACTGATGATTTTAAGTGCTTTACAAAATCATCAATTATTATTTATTAGTTCATCTTTTTTGATGAAATTACTATGAAGTCCATAAAAATGTTTGAAACAAAAAATAATTTTCCAAATATGAATCCATTATTGAAAAAATGAATATGTATAAGTACAAATCCCAACCTTCCATTAATTTCTCTTTGGGTAAGGGAAGAGAAGAGTACTATTCTCTCATGCTTTCATGCCTCTCCCTGCTTCCATTTTTATTTCTATGTCCAATCTATGGCAACTCACTCTCTCTCTCATGGAAAATTATCCTACTGAGATATGAGACAGTAACATGAGATACCACCTCCTCTCTCACACACACATGATGGAAAACCAACTGATGTTCTTTTTTAGAGAGGCCAACTAGAAATTCTGCATCTACAGATTACTAAAATTGATACAAGGTGCACAATGATAATGATGATGATGACAAGCAATATATCGAGTATCCAGAAAGGGCAGTAACTTACATTCCCAACTTCACACTGAATGTGAAAAATTCCTTGATTAGCAGGTGTTCGCATGTCAAGAACTCTATAGTTCAAACGAGTATCTTGGTTAACCCGAACAAGCTGCTCTCCATTCTGCACCCATCAAACGATCCAATAATAAATATACGTAGAAATGGCCAACGTTTCAATAATAAAAGGTGCAAGAATTTTTAGCAAAGTTCAAGCTGATTGCAGATATGCCGTCAACTGAGCATCTTCTAATTGAAATGCTAAGATAAGTAGGAATTACAAGAGAGATAGAGAGAGAGGTCTATATTAGTGAACGTACCTGCAAAGCTTTTTCAATTTCAACATCACTACGAGCAGCATCTTCAACATTGATGGGTAAGGTTGGCATAGCTTTGTTAACACAGAAAATCTTTCGAACTTGAATTTCAACCTTCAAACATATAAATTTTTCTTATGCATCAATATACTAAACAAATTTCCAAAAACATTTGTCAAAGCTACAAATCACTTCATTAAATGGGAAAAGACCCAAACTTATGTCAACAATAGCAATAAGAGTATAGACCTAACCTAAATGGTATTAAAAAAAAGAAGCCGTACCCAGTGCAACCTTGCCCCCAATATTTTTCAGAAAGGCATGCAAACAAACTTAAAGCAATTACACATCTGCAAACCACTGTTCATAGAAGAATCCAACATGTATTCATCTCTCCCCCTTAGTTTCCCTTTAATTTTTTAATTGATTCCATATGATTTGAAGCCTCGAGACGATAAGAGATTTGACCAGTTGAGCTATCTAAAACCCACCATGTCTCCTTTATTTATTATGAGTCCATTAATATAATTAATATTTCAACATTTTGGAAACTGCAGCAACTCAAATTTACTCTCATAGATAGCCACATAACATATCGTATTCAAGCATGAAACAATTTCACCATACATTCACATATTCATAGAATAGATACAAATGAAAAGCTGGCTAGGAATTGAAGTAGAAACCTGCTGAGTGGTACTGTTAATCGTTATTCCAGGGACGGAGACCACGCCTTCAACATCGACGATCGACTCGCGGCTGAGACCGGCGGCGTACTTCAGCATTGGGCGGCTAACGACGCCGTCCTGCTCCGTGAGGACGCACTGCACGGTGAATCCTCTCTCCCTCAAAACCACGAAAGCGGTTTTCCCTTTGGCACGGATCCTCTGCGCGCGACCCCGCACCAGCACGTACTGGTCCTTCAACGGCTCAGCCAGCTCGCCGATCTCGGTCCAGACCCTGGTACCGGGAGCGACCTTCGACTGGAGCTCCAAAAGCGGAACGTCGCCGTAATTGTCGGCGAGCGGATCCTCCATCGAAAGCGACTGAACGCCGGAGGCCACGGCGGCTTCCTGGCGGCGCTTTAGCTTCTCAAGCTTCGCGGCTTCTTTCTTGGCGGCTTTCTTGCTCTGAGGTTTGGAGGATTCATCTTCTTCTTCTTCTTGTTGTTCTGGTTGTGGTTTTGGTAGCTGGGGTTCGGAGGACGACATGGCTGTAGGAGCAAAGAGAGAGGGCTTTGCTTTGAATGGGTTTTGAGAATTGCGAAGAGCAAATGTGCGCCGAATCTGTGGGTAAGTGTAAGCGTTGCTTTTAAAAACCTGTGGGGTTATTTTATAGTACCCTAAGAAACGATTGGTAAGAGGAGGGGCTTGCATGGTTGGGCTGGGATTTTTTTACCCAACCCATCATGGTGGATAAAAAAAATTCAACTTAACTTAACCCAACTTATTACATAAGTCTAACTCAATCTACATGATTTGGGTTAGGTCAGGTTGAACCTATGTGTTTGGCAATTTTTTTTATTATTATTAAATTGAGTAGAAAAAAATATATATATTAATATATTAAAAAAAACCTAAAGATTAGTATCACTGTAACTCCTTAAAAGCAAATAACACTAATGACTAAACAATAATAGTAATTTATTAGGATTTGTTTGAACTAATTGGCTTTTATATAGAATAGGAAAAACTATTTATTTTAAAAAATTTATTAATTATATAATATTATATATATATATATATTAAATTAATATTAATAGGAGGAACCGAGGAAGTATTGCTCTACCGTTGTTTTTTTTTTAAATTATTAAATATATAATATATATTTAAATATATATATATATATATATATATATTTATATATATATATAAAAGTGGCCTCCTGCTGATTTAAAAAATAAAAATTTTATTAAATATATAATATATTTTACATATATATTAAATGTGGGTCGTGTCGAGTCGAGTTTGGCGGGTTTGTAATTTTATGACCCAAACCCAGCCCGACCTGCTATCAATTTTTTTTTGTAACCCAACCTAACCCAACTCGGTGGGTCGGGTCAGGTTTGACGGGTCGATGGGTTTTTTGCACACCCCTAAGTAAGAGAGAGAAGAAGGGATTTATTCCAAGGACAGCAGACAAAGAGAGGTCAAAATGAAAGGGGCAGAAATTTTATTAAATTTCTTTTAAAAATATTAAATTTAGTTAGTTGGTGTCATAGAATGACTATATCTAAGAGATACCAAATCAGTTTGAATATTTATATCTTTTTCTAATTTATAGTCTATTTGGAATTCATTTATTTTGTTGAGACTGAAAAAATTTTGCTGAAATTACTGTAAATAAATGTAAAAGTTAGTTGAAATAGTATTGTGAGATCATGAATAGTACAAAAATAGTAGTAGAAACCATGAATAGTACCTGTGCATGCCCAATTTTCCTCACTGGACTAGGCCTAGTGTTGGGCTCACAATTTATTTATATGGTGAGTTATGAGTTTCCTACTACGGGTAGCTCCCAACCAGACTACTTAGCTGCACTCCTTCGCCCTCGAGAAACTCTCCCTTATCCTTTAAGCTCCTCTCTGAGGTTAGTACTATCTCTCTTTAGCTCTCTCCTTTCGCTCAGCATGACCAACCCCTTCTCTCTACTCACTTCCTTTATTTATAGCTTAAGGTTGGTGGAGTATTCATCCCTTAATTACAGGGTTAATGGGTCGACTTTGATACTATATGTAATGACCCAGGGAAAAGCGCTAGCCACATTTGCACTATACCTCAAAATGACTAGTCACAATTGAGGCTTCTTATAATTGTTACTAAAGCCCATATCTACCTAGTAAATACCCGATGTGGGACTCATCACACACCTACACACATCACACAATCAATCAAATTGGGGCATCACAATATAATTTAGTTTAGAAATTATCTTTTAAATACTTTAGGATTTAATATATGTCCTAAACAAAAGTAAAACCTTAAATATGAATTAGGCTCTATAACCATAACTTTCTTCTAAACTACACATAGTGGGCAAACCTAGGATTTAATATATAACCCCAAAGAAAACCGTGGGCCAAATCTAATATAACTTTGTTCATGGACTTAATATATACAAATCCGAAAGAAAACATGATGGCAATATTCACTTGTTCTAGGGACCCACAGTGGACAACTTGAAAGCCATACACATAGAGACCAATATAACCTCAATGAAAAATGATGGGCAATATCATTGACTTATTATATATATATATATTTTAAACCAAATTCAACTTTTTTTTGAAACATATATATACATATCCGAAAGAAAAACGTAAGCCATAATCATAGATTAGAACTTGTAATTCTGTGGCTCAATTCAGGAATATACGTAGTGGGCAGTGGGTAATCTAACGTAAAAGTATAAGTCATATTCTAGGAAAATCCCTTTAAAACAACCTACACATCCCTAACATTTTTCATGATAAAATTATAAACCTTTAATTCTTTGTTTTTAACAGTGAGAAATCATACATTGCACAATTTGTGTAATACCCCCACGTACTTTTATTTGAGGTTTTTACTAAATTTTCTTTTAAATATAATTGATGGGCCATAGCCACATATATTCTTTTTATTAGTAACTGCAGCCCGCTATCTCACTAAGTCTACATCTCTAATACAAACTATAGGGTAGATGAAGAGATAAATTAGGATTTTCATAGAAAGGGATTCATCACTAAGGAGGCTAGGAGGTATATTCTTTCCTTGGAGTTAATTATAGAGGCAACCAAAGAATTCCAGGTATAATTTCTCATTTGTTAGAATCAAAGAATTTAAAAGTTAGAACCTTTCTACCATTTCAATCAAAAAAAAAAAAGTTAGAACCTTATCATGGAATCAATAGTGATGGGTAGATTGTTTAAAAAGGGATTGTTTACACTATAAATCTTAATTCGTGTAGATGATTTGACGTTCTTCATTGGGTTATATACATATTAATTCCTAGATTGCAAATCCTAATTCAAGGAAAACATGGCTTTTACATTTCCTGGTGGTTATATAGATTAGATTGGCTTAACGTTTTTTTTTACTTTGGGATTATAAAGCCACGAATTACATTTAAGAACAAAGCCACTGTGTGTATCTAGATAAAGCCTTGGATTACAAAACTTGCTAAAGTAAAGGCACGGGTTACAAAGTTTGATTATGTACATGGCATTTACGTTTCTTTGGGTTATATATATATATATATATATATATATATATATATATTAAATCCTAGGGTCCCTACAGCTTGTATTCTAGAACAAAAGTCAAGATTATAAAACTTAAATAATGTATAAGGGTTTACTTTCCGTTGGGGCATATATCAAATCCTGAGTTTACAATATATTGGTTACTGCCTCTAAGGTTTGATAAATTTAAGGAAACATTTTGGGTAGAGATTCCTTGCATTAGTGTTATTAATTAGTTCAATAAAGTATAATCGTAGTGAGTCAGTTTGTAAAGTTCTATAAGCTTTATATTTTGTAGAGGATATTAAGTATATTTCCATGATTGATTATAGGTCATATTTAAGAGTGTTTTGAGGTTTTTTGGAGGTTGTTTCGGCTAGACTTTCAGAGTGATTCAAGTGCTGTAAGTAATTATGTATTATATGCACAAGTTTTTGTTCATTAGGTTCGTAGAAGTTAAAGATTTTTAAAAGTTATATTTTTAAGCTTACATTTTTAAAAGTTTATCAAAAAACATTTTTACACTATTGAAAGAGAAATTTCGACTTTTAAATAAGGTTTTAAAGAGAAACTTTGAATTCTAAATAACGTTTTGAACATCAGAATCTCATTTAAAAGATGAGTCCTAAACCAAACTATTTTCATAAAATAATTGAGTTTCAAAGTAGGTTTCCTAAAAAGGTTCTTGTTCTTTAAATTTGTTAAAATCAAGTGATTTCAAAGTCATACTCCTATTCTCCAAATGGCATTTAAAAAGTTTCTTTTAGCAAAATTGAATTCTCAGATTTACTCAACATTTGTAAAATATCTATATATATATAAAAGCAGAAGCCTCAAGGAGATGCTGCCATGTTAGGAAAAAAGCCTACCTAAAATACTAACACGTATAGAGTTTTCCTTTAAAAAAACCATACGGTGTGCTTGGAAGACTCACTTTCAGACACCGCTTATCGCAAAAAAAAAAAAAAAAAACGCAAGCCTTTATAAAATCCCCAAGCGCTTATCTACAAAAAAAAACAAAAAAAAAAAAACGGCAAACCCTAAAACCCAAATCATATTTCCCGATTAAAATTCATACTCAAACTTGCGATTCTTCTGCACCTCCATATACACACAGATCGAAGTAGAGAGGCGATGAAAGAGAGAGAGAGGCGACGAGGAAACAGGGAAGGAAGCAGAGAAAGAGAAATAGAAATACGATACACACAGAGATGGAAATAGAGGGAGGCGATGAGGCTTGGGACACGGAGAGAGAAACAGAGAAGAGAAAGAGGCAAAACATTATTACTGTCAGATTTTCCGCCACCATCCATTCCCTCGCCAGACTCAGAACACCGAA
Source organism: Quercus agrifolia (assembly GCA_029955455.1). Classification (NCBI taxonomy): domain Eukaryota; kingdom Viridiplantae; phylum Streptophyta; class Magnoliopsida; order Fagales; family Fagaceae; genus Quercus; species Quercus agrifolia. Next base: position 11,847,079 of record JARQAD010000012.1, on the reverse strand, counting down.
ACCGCAGGCACACACAAGAATTGAGATTGAACAATAGCAAGAGAACTTCGGTCTGTCATAGATGGTGGAGAGAGAAAAATCTGAGAAGAAAGTCAGGCTTTGCTACCATCAGACCACCGTGCCCTCCACCGGTATGGTCTTTGTTTTTTTTGTACCGAAGGTCAGCGTACTCCCTTCCTCTTCAAATATTGTTTTTGTAGTTTGAAAGATCGAAACTCCTCACCATTGCTTTTCCTATTCGAATTAGAATCTTAAATCTTCAATATTTCTATGTTTTTGAATTCAAAATCGGCAGTTCCCCTTACTTAATTTTCTAGGGTTTTTCTTTTACCCCTTTTTAAATAAAAAAAAAAAAAAAAAAGATGGGCTGATTCTCTTTCTTTGGATGCTTCGGTTTCATATTATCCCTCTATATTTTTTTTGGTGGTAGCATTAGGGATTTTGCCCTTGATTTACTGTGGTTAAAAGTCAAAATTCACCTTGGATTATTTAAAATCTGAATGTATTAGGCGAACAACTTAATATGCAATTTGTTTGATAAAATTACTGATCGGTCTTTTGTTTTACTCTAGGATTCTTAATCCACGTTGCCAATTAAATTGTGAAAGGTTGTTTCGTACGCATATCAAAACTCTAATTTTTTTTTTGGTTGAATGGATTTTGATTTGATTCGTTTTTGTTTTTTGTTTTTGGGTTTTCTATCAAAATGTTTGTCTCCTCAATTTTAAATATTAGCTTTTGTTTTTGTTTTTAAGATTACAGAAATCACTAAGTCATTGAGATTAAATAAGTGTAAGATTGAAATCATTGGGTATTTCCGTTTCTAACATTTATTTTCCTTCTTCAATCTTATTTTAGGCTTTTCCTCCCGGAACAGCACGCACCAGATGGAGTCCGTAAGGCATACAGAGATAAGCGTATACGGTAACCGGTAAAGTTATTGTGTTTTTTTTTCCTCTTTTCGTTTTCAAATTTGGGGATTGAATATGATTTAGGTTTGAATTTCTTGGTTGGATTGATTTATATTTAGGTATTTGGGCTACATTAGGTTCTGATTTGTATAAGATTAAAGAATAACCTTGCAAGTATTCTCTATGTTGTCGCCCCTTTTAAGCTCTCTCTCTCTCTCTCTCTCTCTCTCTCTATATATATATATATATATATTTTTTTTTTTTTGAGAGAGAGAGAGGGAGGCAAAGATGGAGGAGTACGAGGAGCTTGACATGGTTAACATAGAAAACACCAACAACGCCAATAGAGCAGTAATGCGTTTTCCTTTTCTTTTATTCGATTCATTCATACCCCTTAACATCAAGCTTTTTGTTGTTTTAACTAATGCAATCTGATCAAAATTACCCAATCAAACAAAAAGACAGTATTTTGGGATACCCATTCCAAACCAAATTGGTGTATGTTTTCATAAAAATGATTTTAGATAATAAAAATGGTTTATCCGTCTTATTTCACTAATGTTGGTATTGGCGTGTTGGTACTGAGACAGTATTTTAGATTGGTCTATTATTGTTGTTAACCATCAAAATTTTGTTCATGTGGTTGTTTAGATTTGTTGGTAGTAATAGTTGTAATACATGCATTTTTTTTTTTGTTCACGTGACACCATCCTCCATGAAACCAAGTGTTGTTGTTTCTCTTACACATACATGCATTTTTTTTTTTTTTTGGTTATTCTAGAAGTCATAATACATGGAGATTGATAAGAAAGAAGATAAGTAAGGAATGTGATGCTGTGTTATTGATTTAATCAAGGCAAGATGTATTTGTTGGCCTTCTTTTCTCAATGTCATTTTTTGCGGGATGTAAAAACATGACTGGCTAGGTTGCTTATGCCTCTAGGCAATTAAAGAATTTTGAACAAAAATTACCGATTTGGAATTGGCTGCTGTAATTTTTGTTTTGGATCTGAAGGTAAAGTATTGAGTGTTAATAATAGGCCTTTGGTTACAAAATTGTACACTTTCAATTTACTTTTGGCTAATTGTGAAAATAAAAATAGTTAAAGCAGGAGGGAGTGGATGTGGATGACATAAAGAAACGGTTGAAGGAAATGGAGGAAGAAGCGGCTGCACTGCGTGAGATGCGAGCCAAGGTCGAATCCCATATGGTTCTGCAAGGTTTTTTCTTCTTTTGTTTTTTTGGGTTTAATTTCACAATGTCAGAGATTATGATTTTTTTTCCATCAATTTAATTTTTATTGAAATTGATTACAAATATAGAAAATGTTAAAGGTTGAAGTAATATTATTATATGGTTTGGAGCATATGCCTCAGATTGGTGTAATGGTTTCAATTTGAATACGGTTGGAAAGAATTTTAGGAAATAATCATGGGTTTTGAGGGTGATAGTCTTTTGGAGTCCCAAAATCCCTATAAAAAAATTTAAGGACTATCAATTTTAATTGTCATGAGATAATTCTTTATCCAAAATAATATATATATATATATATATATATATATATATATAGGACAACACCTTTAAGAGGTGTGCTATGGTGAGTGCCTTTCACCCAAGCGATATGTTTTTGTAATCACATCTGCTAAACCCAGCAAAAGTGGCTTATGCATTGGGTATGAATTTTATGTTTGATACTCTTAGCCTAAGTTTAGTGTATTTGGTCATAAAGTTAGGGGAATTTTTTTTTTTTTTTTTGTGTTTAATGAAAAAAAAAATTGTGGATGACTCACATTATGAGGATAAGCTAAGAGACTTGGCACCTCATTTTAGAGGAAAAAAATGGACCACTGTTTTAATGGTAAGTTACGCATCCCTCCACCTATAAGGCTATAACTTATAAGGGAAGAAAATGTCAATTGAGATTGAGGCATTGAGCTCATTGGTGTAAATGGATGGCTGTATCACTTTATATCAATGATGATTATGATTACATTCACACATATCTTGCATTCCATTCTTGAAAATTAATTGAGAATTTGTTTGGTAGTAAGAAAAAAAAATGAAACAATTGTTTAAGGAATTGCAACCAGTTCTGAAGGCTCTTTTTTTTTTTAGATTACATTTGTTAGCTTACTTTGCTAATCTATGAATTGTGGATTACTTCTGATATTTAAATACCATAAAATTTCAGCAAGTTGAGGTGACAAGTAGAGAATCTGATATGCAATCATATGAGAAAATTCAGTAATTCAAGGCTTTATGCGGTACTTAACTCAATTGAGATGATTTATTTTCAATTTGCGAATGATGAAAGTGTATGATTTACCTAAATTATAGTGTAATATACCAAGTTATTTCAGACATTTTTCTTAATCCTCTCATACTTTTAAGGTCTATTTTGGAAGAGAATGATGGGTGGCAAAAACTTATAAATTGAGAGCTCACACACTAAAGAAGCCACAATATCAGGTTATATGTCTTTAGAAAACGTTGATACTTGGTCTTACTATAGTTTGATAGTACTACAATTTGATGGTGGGCATGATATTCTATGTTTATTTCAGACTTTTGGTTGTGCTATAAAGTAATATGTTCTCCTTTAGTGCTTCTTTTAGGTACTATTTATCTATTTTATTATGTTATTTACCTCATTCGATGCCTTTTATGTTGTAACGTATCATAAAAAATATTCCAAAGTTATTACTTGAATACCAAAACAAAATTATTGTTGTATGGTTTTTAGTAATTTTGTTTAGCAAGTCAATGTCATTAAGTTTTGTGATAGGTTATTTGCAAGATTAGCAAACTTACAATACTATATGTAATTCACAACTTAAATCACAAAAGGTATCCATTCATGATTATAGAATAACTACCAGAGGCACAATTGCAATTTGATTCTACACACCAACTTGGAGTCTCATTAAGTGTCTCATTTAGAACCCACAGTTTATCATTATATAAGCATTACAAAAAATGCATACACACACACACTCTCAAAGAGATGTCATCATTGTCAAAAAGATCAGAACAATTCTCTTTGCACCCTCTCAAAATAAAAGTAATACTTATTTAAGTTCTAAAGAATAAATCTATTGAAATGGTGTTAATGGTTACCCTGGATGGATTTTTTCGGAAAATTTCATTGATAATTGAAAAGTTGTTTCTAATGCATATATGTATAATACAATTGGTTAGGTAGATTAGGTAATAATCATTATGAGTTATCTAAAAATGACCATAATGATCATTATTGCTTAGAAGTTAATCAATATCTAATATACATTTTAGTTGATTTAGGAATCATCAAGATCAATTATTGCTTAAATTCTATGAATTTTTTATGCTTTTAGATAGTGCCGTTTGTATGGATGCTTGACTTTTATACCAATCTTCAATGCCTACATTATAATGATTCTTAGTTATTTAAGTTGAGTACCTCTATTTATCCTAGCCAAGGACTGATGATTTATTATTTATGGAGAGCAACATATTGGTATTTTATTCAAAAATTGGCATGCATGATTTACATTAATTAAACAAGTGTTAGATTTAACAGATGACTTGGTCGATTATAATTCAAATTATTCTTATGTTTGTGTGTTACATTGGTATCTCAACATTTTATAATAGTAACATGCTTATAGCAGAGTTATTTTTCGGTTTGATTTACTTAAATGATATGTAACTATAAATCTCTCTTAGAAAAAGAAGGATTTCAAATGGGGTGTCATGCATGTGGCTGAATGAGCAAAGATACAAGGAGGAAAGCTTTTTTAGACAAACAACTCAAATTCAACAACAAAAATAAGATGGGATCCAGAATCTCGCCTTTTGTTTAGAGTACTTATGATATATATATTTTTCTTTAACATTCATTCTTTTTTCATGAAGTCCTTATCTCTCTCATTCTCTTTAGTGAATGATGTGAATGTGATGTACTTTTGTTAAGATTGAATGCTGGTATTCTCTTTTGGAATGTTTGGAATTATTATGTTGGACATTGAGGTGATTTTGATTGAATTCTCCCAATATCGTTTTTAAAGTATTTTTCAGATTCCACTTGCTTCTTCCCAACAATCCTACTTCTCCTTCTTCTTCTTCTTTTTTCCTTTTGAGTAGAACCAAGGTTGTTTGTATATTTGACGTTTTGACCCTATATGTTACATTTCTCATAAATCTACCATATGTTATTTCAAGAAAACCAAGCAATCTAATTTTATAAAGTGAATATATCCAATCTCATTCCGTTTGATCACTACATAATCAATTCTTAATTATTTTAAAGTTTAAACACTATTTTTTTTAAAATCTTAATCAATATATTAATAATATTATAATAATTGATAACTATACAAAAAATGAAAAAAAAAAAAAAAAAAAAAAAAGAACAACAAAAAACAAAAATTAAATGTGATTCAACTATTTCTCAATAGATTTTCTTTCTACATGTAAGGTTTTGTTTGTTTTAATGAGTTGATGGTTATGTGTTGTATTTTGAAAATAGGTTAATGGCAAATGCTGTTGAAAAACAATTAAAATGAGGAATGAAAGACATTCTCCAACTTCTTCACTATAGCCTCGATAAATTGTAAATGGTTTTTTTTAACAATATTTCTAATGTAGTGAATATTTATTCAATTTTTGATGTTATGATTTCAGAGTTGTTACATTGATCTATGATCTATGTGATCAAGAGCCTCATTAGTGAGGATGTTTTTTTCTCTCCTTTTGGTCATATTCTTGCCTCAGCTAAAGCCATCATAGATTCCATCAATCACAACCTAGCTAAACATGTTAGACATGTTAGAGGTTTCTTAGTGTAGAAGGAGAATGTTCCTTCACACCTTCAATCTACACTTTCAACTGATTACAACTAATTTTTCTTTAATGAAATTTCATGATATTCTTTCTTAAAAAAAAAATTCTTCATAATATCTATCATAAATATTTGCACATACAATTTAAAATAGTTTATTATGTATTGAGTTATTACTAAAATTTACTTGATGTAAATTTTTAATACTTAGTTTAATGCTCAAAATGATGGTAATCCAAAAAAAGCATAATCAATTGATTACAAGAGGACAAACAAATGGATATGCAATATTACTCAAATGAATTTTAATGTATTTTATTATATTTTTATGTGAAGTTGATTGAATTTTGACCGTGTAAAATGTTCCTGCGCATTGCGCGGGTTAAAAGCTAGTTTATATAATTCCTCGGTTCTTATTTGTTCCCTAAGGAAGTCAAGCATTCTTCGATTCTGTTTCAATTCAATATTGTGATATTCGATATGTCTCTATATCTGGAATAATTGTTACTATTAAGAAAATTATTCTATTTTGTATATATGTTGTTTTGTGATATGTGACTCAAAATGAGTGTTTTTAGAATTGATATATGTGTAAATCTGCTCACAAGATTGTATGTAAGAATATGTGTTGATCCTTCACCAGCAGGGGTTAGATGTTGGTATCCGCTCACAGGATTGTATGTGATAATATGTGATGTGTATATGTGACACTGTGCTCTGATCAATTATCTGTATGTGTTTTCGAATGACTTTAAGATTTAATTATATATGTATTAAGTATTTCTTTATATGTTTGGAAAACTATATTTGATATTTTGAGTGAAATTGTGAAATCAAACTCATGTTTTGCTTGACTCTATTCCGTTGTGTATTCGGTATAATTACTTATTAGATGTGTAGCTCACTCCATCAATTACTATTTTCAGATTAAAGTGTAGTTGGGAATATAGAACATTTGGATCACTTTGTAAAGTGCAAGGTAGAGCGTGGAAGTTGTAGGCGACTTCAGTATTACTTGAAAACTTATAGAATTTTAGTTACCTTTATTTTTGTAATTCAGGTTTTATATAGTGGAGATTATTTTTCAATTTGTGGAGTTTAGATTTTTGTAAGAGGTTTCTTCTTAAGAGTATTGTTTCTTTGGAGATTTAATTTATTTTGGATTAATTATGTTTTTTTGAGTTATATGAGTTTAGCAAGTTAGTTATGCATCTAAATTCATATTCCATGAATTTGGGTTGTGACAATTTGGTTGCCTCTTCAATTGTATGTGTTCTAAACTCCAAGTGAAAAATACACATCCTAGCCTCCTTAGTGATGAAACTCTTCTTATGAAAACCCTAATTTATTTATTCCTCTATCTTATATTTAACACATCAAAGATGTGGGCTTAGTAGGGTAGTGGGATGGAGTTTAAAACCCACTAGAACTTATCTCTTTAGTCTCAAAAAAGCCCATAAAACATCTTCCTCTTTTATTTATTTATTTATTATTTCATTACTACACTAAATTGTATGCACTAAAATTTTAATTTTCTCACCTATTTTGTAGCACCACAAAATTGTCTACTCTCATCTTACTGTGCACACACATATTGTACCCCAACTCTATAATAATAATGACAATGTATGGTGATAATCATAAAAACAAAATTGGGGTATTACACTCTTCCCCCCTTAAAATAAGTTCAGTCCTCTAAACTTGATGTACCTTAGTCTTTGAACATAGAGAGATATTAGTCAACCAAATTAGCATCACTAAAACTCAGTACTGTCCATAACATGTATGAATGGCAATCTTAAGAATATCTTCCTTCTTAACTTTGAGTTGATGGTAACCTGATTTAAGGACAATCTTGGGTAATTGATATTTATTCCTCACAGTCATCCTATTCAAAACTCAAAAATATCATGATAACCAATCCACATTATATCATGTCAAAATCTCAAATCGTTAAGAGAAATAAGTCAGCCTTTACTTCCTTGTCTACTATCATAACCATACAATACTAACATAAACTTAGCAACCATTGTTTCACTTAATAAGAGAAAATAAGGAGATGATACCTGACTTAGTTTCCTCATCACTTTGCCCAGTTATGGCAAACACCCATCCTTGGATTTTTGGCCTTTGATTCACATCATTAGGCTTAAACATCAGCTCACTCTTCAAAGCTGGGCAATCTTTGATACAATGACCCATTTGTCCACACTTAAAACATGCCCCACTTTCACAATAACAAACACCATTATGCTTTTTACCACACTTCAAACAATTCTCTATTACCTGTTGCACCACATTAGTCTCTAGTTCTATTGTAGTCTTCTTCTTGAATGGTTTGTCATTTTCATTTTCTTTTTGAGATTCTTCAGGCATGGATATCTTTTTATCTTGATCTCGAATTCTCTGATAGTCTTCACATTCCTTCTCAACAACTTTTGCCGTCTCCACTACCTCAGAATAAGCCTTTAATCGTAAGGCTACCATCCTAGTTCTGATACTTGGTCGAAGTCCCCTTTGAAATTTCTTAGCCTTTCTAACATCATCAACCACAATATGAGGGGCAAATCGAGACAACTTAGTAAATTTAGCCTCATATTGTAACACCATTTTATTCCCTTGAATGAGCTCCATAAACTCCACTTCTTTCTCATCTCGTACACTTTCTAGGAAACATTTCTCATGAAAAGCATCAAGGAAAACAGTCCAAGTCAATATCTCATTTTCCTCAAGTGGTATAGTCTTTTTAGTGGATCTCCACCAATGCTCTGCCTCCCCTTCAGCATAAAGGAAGCAAAAAAGACTTTTTGCACTTCAGGACAACCAATCACATCAAAAAATTTATCCATTTTCATTATCCAAGTCTCTACTTTTGTAGGATCAGGGTTTCCCAAAAATGAAGGAGGACCCATTTTCCTGAATTGCTCAATGGTACATCCTTCATTCTCAGCATCTTTGGGCTTAGCTGTTCCACTAGTACTAACATGTTTTTCCACCACCTCAGCAAGACTTCTAATAGCATTTAAAACACCCTCAAGGTTTTCAGGATTTGGCTCAGAACAAGAAGGGATAGAATTGTGGGGTGGCATTTTCCTATAACCAAACAAACAACACTTAAGAGTTGGATAATCTCAAGGAAAAATCATAGTATACAAGAGATACTAAAGCTTTTACTATTCTTATGATTCTAAGCATATGAGCACACAGCTTCTAACAATTATCAAACCCATAAAATACCCATTGACTATCCAATGATTCAAGCCTATTCTTCCACATCCCATACAAAAACATCGGAAGTCCTAATTGTCTACAAAATCATAACCTAGAGCTCTGATACCAACACTGTCACAACCCAAATCCATGGAACATGAATTTAGATTCATGAATAACTTGCTAATCTTACATAACTCAATAAACATAATTTATTTAAACATAATTTAGTAATCTCCAAATAAACAATGCTCTTAATAAATCTCTTACAATAACTAAAATCCACAATTTAAAAATAATATCTAATACTATAGCATCTAAAGCAGAACAAAAATAACTTAATAATCCTTTAAGGCTTCAAATATTATTAATGTCGCCTAAATACTCTCACGCTCTACCTTGCATCCTACGAAGTAATCCCAAAGTTCTGTTCCCCCAACTAAACTTTAATCTGAAAATTGTAATTGATGGGATGAGCCACGCATCCAATAAGCAATTATACACAATACACAACAGTATAGAGTCAAGCAAAGCACGAGTATTTTGATTTTTCACAAACTCACTCAATGATATCAAATATAATTATTCCAAATCATATAATGAATCACTTAATACATATGTAATCACATTTTAAAAATCATTCGAAAACACATGCATATAATTGATCAAAGCACAGTGTCACATATACACATATCACATATTCTCACATACAATCCTATGAGCGAATACCAACATCTAACCCCTGTTGGTGAGGGATCGACACTTATTCTCACATACAACCCTGTGAGCGGGCTTACACATATACCTGATCAATTCTAAAAACACTTATTTTAAGTCACATATCACAAAAGCAAAGTTTATACAAAATAGAATAATTTTCATAATATTAACAGTTATTCCAAATAAAGAGGCATATCGAAGATCACATTATCAAATTGAAACATAAATCAAAGGATGCTTGACTCTCTTAGGGAATGAATAAGTACTAAAGAATTTATATAAATATTTTTACAATTCTTGAGTAAGTATGAAAACCCAATTTGCTAAAAGAAAATGTCTTAAGTACCATTTGGAAAATAAGAATATGATTTTGAAATCACTTGGTTTTAAACAAACTTAAAGAACAATAACCATTTTAGAAAACTTACATTGAAACTCAATTATTTTCTGAAAAGAGTTTAGTTTAGAAATCCTCCTTTAAATGAGATTCGGACATTTAAAACATTATTTAAAATTCGAAGTTTCTCTTCCAACGATGTAAAAATGTTTTCAATAAACTTTAGAAAACATAAGCTTAAAAATATGACTTTTGAAAACCTTTGACTCCTACTGGGGACTATAGTGTACGGAGTGCCTACCGTATGTTGGAATCAACTGCAAGGAATGTCAATCCGAGGTCATCTTCAAGGGATGGCCAAAGCAAGGTCTAGAAGAAGATATGAAAGATCAAAACTCCGAATCGGATTCAGCATTTCATTTGGAGAGCTGCTCGTGATTCTTTACCAATCACGCAAAATCTTCGATATCGTCACATACCTGTGGAAGCTTCCTGTCCTACATGTGATGAGCACTCGGAGTCTTTAATTCATTGTCTGTGGTTGTGTGAACATGCCCAGGTTGTGTGAAAGTCCAATAGTAATTTTGTTCGGTTTTATAGGAAGTAGTATAGAAGTTTTCTTGATTTATTGGAGGAATTACTGGACAATGCATCAGAATTTCAGGTTGCCTTATTCTCGACAATCTCTTGGTGTTTGTGGTAGAGGCGAAACAGAGTGAGGGAGAATCAACCCACTTGGCTGTTACTGGAAGTGGGTGAGAGGGCAGTCTCGTTGGTTCATAAATTCCTGGACCTGAGCAAACCAGGTGCTTTGCTGAGAAGTTCTAGTGATCAGGTGGGTTGGTCTCGTCCTCCAATAGGTGTCTTCAAGGTGAATTTCAACGCTACCCTGTTTGAGAATATTGGTAGTGCAGGCATTGGTGTGGCGATTAGAGATTCTGATGGTGAGATCATTGCGGCATTATCTCAGAGGATTCCGCTTCCTTTTTCTATGGAAATGGCAAAAGCCATGGCTGCCCGTCGAGCACTTCTTTTTGCGCAAGGACTGAGTCTCTATAAGGTGATGATGAAAGGTGATTATCTCAGGGTGGTCTCAGCGTTGAACTCTTCGGTCAGCTGCAACACGATGTATGGAAATGTGGTAGAGGAGACTCGTCATCAAGTTTGCAAGTTCCATTTTTGTAGTTTTTCTCATGTGCATAGGGGTGGGAATAAGTTAGGCCAATCCCTCGCTAGAAGAGCAGTTTCATCTGTGGGTTTAGATGTTTGGGTAGAAGAACTACCCTTTGAGTTGGAGAGTGTATTCCCAACTGATTACCTTAATTTATAAGAGCTTAACTTTTTCTTTAAAAAAAACTAATTGACAAAACTTGTGCATATTATGCATAATTACTTACTACACTTGAATCACTCTGAAAATCCAGCTGAAACACCCTCCAAAATAGTCTCAAAATACTCTTAAATAGGACCTATAATCAATCATGGAAATTACTTAATATCCCCCACAAAATATAAATCTTATTGAATTATACAAATTGACTCACTAAGATTATACTTTACTGAACTAAATGATAACACTAAAGCCAAGCATCTCTACCCAAAAATATGTTTCCTTGAACTTATCAAAACTCAAAGCCAACAGCCAATACTTTAAGATTTAATATATACCCTAAACAAAAGTAAAACCTTAAATATGAATTAGGCTCTATAACCATAACTTTGTTCTAAACTACACACTATGGGTAAACCTAGGATTTAATATATAACCCCAAAGAAAACTGTGGGCCAAATCTAATGACTTTGTTCATGGACTTAATATATACAAATCCGAAAGAAAACATGATGGCAATATTCGCTTGTTCTAGGGACCCACAATGGACAACTTGAAAGCCATACACACATAGGCCAATTCTAAGATTTAATGTATATACAAATATGTCTTGCAATGGGTTTAACAGCATATAACCTCAATGAAAAACGGTGGGTTTAAAAGGGATTTTTCTAGAATATGACTTGTACTTTTAAGTTAGATTATCCACTGCCCACTACGTATATTCTTGAATTGAGCCATGAAATTACAAGTTCTAATCTATGATTATTGCTTGCGTTTTTCTTTTGAATATGTACACACACATATATACACACACATATATAAAATAAGTCAATGATATTGCCCACTGTTTTCATTGAGGTTATATGCGGTAGACAGCCCACAAGTGACCAATTGCTTTTGATCTGTTGAATCCTGTCACACAATTGTCATGAGTTCTGACTTCTGACACATATACGACTGTTTGGCCAAAAGAGTAATAGCAGAAGATCAAAGGAGAATTTTTGCGCTATAAAAAGGTCTGCGTCTAAACTCCGAAGCTCAGTATATATGCGAAAGAAAAGAAAGAACAAAGTTTCTCTCCAAACTAGTTTGGAGGGAAACCCTACAAACTCATCATATATCTTTGTATTGAATGTGAATTTTGAAAATCTAACCGTTAGATTATATGTTCTTATTACATCCTTAATGCTTACAAAATTTCAAGAAAATCAAAGATCAATTGCTATGTCATCAAATAAATGTTATAATATCAATTTTTTGTATTCTAAAGTTGTATATAAAAAATAAGTTAGTTGATCAAATAGTAAATAACATCCGATTTGAATGAAATTTGATATGCATGTTAAAAATATAAGGAACATGAAACTCAACGATTAGATTTTCAAAATTCACATTTAATACAAAGATATATGATAAATTTGTAGGGTTTCTTTCCAAACTAGTTTGGAGAGAAACTTTGCTCGAAAAGAAAAGGAATACGATACTCTGGTACTTTTTGGCTTTAGCAATTATCAGCAGCACCGAACACTAATATTTTATTAATTTTTTATAATCACCCAACACTGATATTAATACCCTCCTGGTCTCTGCATAGTTTATTTTTCAACTACTGTGTCTTAAATCTTCACCCTTAAACCCTGGTCTTTTTCTGCCGTCATAGTCACTCACAAAAATGTCGACTTCAAAATCCCTAATAAACCACTATTCACCTCCCTTGTTCTCTTCTAAAACGCCAAACACCATAGCCCACATCACCGCCTTCCCGTTTTCCCACTCTCCAAAACCACGCTCTCTCTCCATCAAAAACTCCGCCAATGAATCAAACTCGCTCTCGCCCAAACCGGGTCAGTTCCGAGTCGACATTCTCTCTGAAGCGCTGCCCTTCATCCAGAAATTCCGAGGCAAGACCATCGTCGTCAAGTACGGCGGCGCCGCCATGAAATCCCAAGCTCTCCAAGCCTCCGTCGTCAACGACCTCGTCCTCCTCGCCTGCGTCGGCCTCCGCCCCGTCCTCGTCCATGGCGGCGGCCCCGAGATCAACCTCTGGCTCAAACGCCTCAACATCGAGGCAGTCTTCCGTGACGGCCTTCGTGTCACCGATTCCCAAACCATGGAGATCGTCTCCATGGTCTTAGTAGGTAAAGTCAACAAACATTTAGTCTCTTTGATCAACAAAGCCGGCGCCATTGCCGTCGGCCTCTCTGGAATGGATGGGCAGCTTCTCACGGCTCGGCCGGCTTCCAATTCCGCCCAATTGGGGTTCGTCGGCGAGGTCGCCCGGGTCGACCCTACCGTTCTGAGGCCGCATATCGAGAATGGGCATATTCCGGTAGTGACGTCAGTGGCTGCCGACGAGTCTGGGCAGCCTTATAATATAAATGCAGACACGGTGGCGGGGGAGTTGGCGGCGGCGTTGGGGGCGGAGAAGCTGATTTTGTTGACTGACGTGGCGGGGATTTTGGAGGACGGAGAGGATCCAAGTAGTTTGGTAAAGGAGATTAATATTAGGGAGGTGAAGAAGATGATTGAGAATGGGAAGGTGAGTGGTGGGATGATTCCTAAGGTGAATTGTTGTGTGAGGACGCTTGCACAAGGGTGTAAGACGGCGAGCATTATCGATGGGAGGCTGCCTCATTCTTTGCTTTTGGAGATTCTCACTGATGAAGGAGCTGGAACCATGATTACTGGTTAAGGGTAACACAAACTTGTATCTGATTTTTATGTAACTTTTTTGTTGTAATGGAGTTCTTGAAGTTGAATATCATGCTTTTGTTCTTGTCTTTATTACAATTCAAGCTAATTGCAATGATAAAGGCATAGCAAAAGCACAAGTGAAATTAAGCGTACAGTACCAAGCGGAAGACACGTGAATGATGAAAAATACCTCAAACATAGATACCTTAGAATGGTTCTGAGCCAAGGTTAGAGCTACAGACCAAATCCACTAATTTATAAGCACTGCGTGGGTTTCTTGTCTCTTTTTCACTGCAAACCCCAAGGCCATAATAAATAGAAGACAAAAATGCATAAGTTGGATGGATAGTCAAGTTGAATCTCCATTCTCCTAACTAAAACCTTGTACAAGACAACCACCTTTCAGCTATTTAGATAAACAGAGTTCATGGAAACGAGACAAGAATACAAGTTCTGTTTCCAAGATACAATATAGTGAGAATAAATTTCCAAGACACTTTTAGAAGACGTTAGTGTTTCAAAATTCCGTCTGCTTACAAAATTCATGGAAAAACATTTTAGCCTGTGCACTCACTTGAATGTTAGGTTTCACATTTCGAAAAATCATTTTAGCTGTCACTGGCCTCTTCTGCAGTAGTACCTGGGGAAGAACTTTCATCTCTTGATATCTCTTTGTTAGTATTTTCTGGTACATTTTCATCATCTGAATCTTCTGAATCAGGTACCACAACAGAGTTAAGGGCAGAATTGTGAGTGGGTCTTTGTCTCAACCTGTTCTTTGCACCCAAGCTTTTAGTTTTCACTACAGCATTCTCATCTGATTCATAATTTCCTAGGTCACTACCATCATTAATATCATCATCCTTGCCACGATAATCAGCATCCTCATTCCCACAATAATCAGCATCCTCATTTTCATTATCAGAATTAAATTCTTGAAGCCTGTCACTTTCAGCGTCATTATCCATGGAGTCACTTTTTGTACCAGAACTATCCTTTGAGTCTGTATCCTTTTCTTGGCCCCCATTAGAGTCAATGCCATTGCTTTCATGTCGACTAGCCTTCCTTTCAGCAGTAGTTTTCCCCTTTCTGAAACAGGAATTGAAGTCACAATTACAAAAAACAATTCCTTCAAATAATATGAAATGCGCAAGCTGAATTAGTAGAAAATGGTTCTATTAATAAACATGTTAAGTCTAAGATAGCATATTATATGAAGCAGAAGAGGTAATGGAACATGACAAAAAGTAGCAATAGCATATTACATCAAGCGTAATATAAGTGCTATATTATCTAACATTATAAAAGATAACAATCTTCGATTTGGGGGAAGTCATCTTCCCCTACGGGAAATGGCTTTTTATTTTTTCCTCCCCTTCCTTTCGTGGAGGAAAGCAATCCAAGATACAAGGGAAAGCAAACTAAAGCAGATTACTATCCCAATTAAATGATTTCATGTTAATGTGATGTCTTGGAGAAGCATGCATATACCTTCACCTATATTCTGCTTTGTCTTTGCTTAACAAAGATGACTTCCACATAAACATTTCCCTAAATAATAAAGTGAAAGGTGAATTTATCCATGGGCAGAACAATATCAGTCACATTTATGTACATCAGTCAGCCAATTCAATGAGCAATGCAGTCACAACAGATATGATAACTACCATAAGCAGGTTGTCCAGCGGACAGCAAAAATTTCAGAATATATTTTCCGACAATATACTTTTGGGAAGTTATGAAAAAAGTAGTTACTTAAATGTCAGTTAATATAGATAGTATCTGTTTTCAACATATTATCCAATTTCTCGTGCACATATGGAAGGGATTGTGGAAACTTCACTGCAATCTTAGAATGATCATATTTAACCTTTAAGAAAATCTAGCAACCTTCCTTTCATAAAAAAATTAACTAAAACATCCCAGTTGCTTGCTGATTACAAAATATTTTTGAACCAAAAGAATAGTGTTGCTAAAACTACCTCATTACGTCAAACTCATCCATGAGCAATAGAGATAGCATAGTAAATTAATCTATAAAGATAAAAACAGTAAGTTTGCATCTCTCTTACTTTGTTAGTTGAATAGCCTCATCAATGGCCCGGTCATATTCATCTGCACGTTATTTCCAAAATTGAAAGCAGTTTGTTAACATAAAAGAAGTTCAATTTAAAAAGAAGAGTTAAACAGTGCACATTTGAAAATATATATATCAAGGACAAAACATGGTGAGGAACACAGATATAATTTTATGATTCAGTACCTACATGGATTAAGTTCCAAGGATAGATTTCACTCATTTCTTGGACTTAATGATCTCAAGAAGAAAGTGATGTAACAGAGATAATATATTATTGAGGCAAAAAGAGGAGGGGGGGGGGGGGGGGGAACTAACTCATCTCTAAGATGGTGGCAAACTGATGTAGCAACACTTCAATAAAAGGGTCAAGCAAGTTACCTGTTGGATTTAAAGTATGCAGCCATATGTCTATGAAAATTCCTAATTGAGAGTGGATCTTTTTTAATCTCTCTACAGTGACTCGTAGGAAGCCAATTTATTAAAGCTGAGTTTCAAAACAAAGAATTCATGCTACCTTTATTCAAGAGGTTTCTTTGATAGGTAATTTAAGGTCAACAGATTACCTGGTACTGACATAAATGAAGCAAGGAACAAAGTTATCGGACTCAGCTCAGTTGACATAAAACAATATTCAAGGATGGTTCAAGTTTACTAAAACCAATTATGGAGTAATGACCAATTCCCACCTCCAGCCTCATCAAAATATATAAAGGATGGCATAAGCATACTTTCAGAATAAACTCAATGCCATTGGTGATATATCAATATTTGAAGATATCTAACACGAATTGTTTTAGGTTAAGAGAGCAAATTCTTTAAACACATATGTTTCAAAGCTAACCCTAATACTTACCTAAATTCATAGATTTTTTTTTGATAAGTAACGAAAGTCTATTAATCAAAAAAAGAGAATAGCAAGGTACACCGGTGGTGTAATTGAGTAGCAGTACATTAATCTCTCAAATTACAATGCTCTAATAAATTAGAACAGTGAAAAGAGTTAAAAGCAGAACTCCAACCCAGAAAAAAGTGAAGAAGAAGAGATTAAATTAATGCACAAAATCAGCCAAATTATTTCACCAGCCATTTGGTCCAAATAAAAATTTTGTTCACGATGTTGTACCTTCACTATATATGGTCCAGTTTACGGGAGGCCTTAAACATTTTACACAAAGTTCCTGTTATTAAATGCAATTGAATTTGCACAAAATAACTGATAATAACCAGGTTTATAAGTTGGTTAGGAGATTTATTCACGAAAAAAATAGTTTGTGAGGTTCCTCCAGATCTATGCTACACTACCAGATAATACAAGTTACAAAAACAAACTTTACAACGTACCAAATGTGTAGCTGATAGGCCTACGAGTGCGACAAGTGCGAGTAATTCCAGCCCCGTAAGGATTCGCAAAATTACTCAGGAGCAATGCTTTCCGTTGCTTTTGTTTCAGTGCCCTTTCTTTGTTCTTTAACAACCAAAGATAATATTATTTCTAACCAATATGAACAATGAATCACTACAGAAGCTTAAAACTGTTAAAATAAACTTTACCTTTTGAAGCTTCTCAAGAATAGGAATGGCATCAGTTTCAATTGTCTTACAAACATCAACTTCTGCTACAACATTGCTACCTGAGAGTTCATCCTGCCATTGCCAGAAATAGACAGTGAACTAGAGTTCCTAGTCCAGAACAAACAAGAAAATTCAACCTTACCACAACTTTGCGAAATTCCTCAAGATTGGTTGCAAGAGTTTCCCATTGAAAGTTGATAGCTGATGGAGTTAAACATCCTTTACCCTTAGAGTTTCTCTTTGATGGATATATATTCAGTTCCCTGTACAATCTATAGCCAATAGTTTTGTTTCCATCATACCTAGCATGAACATAATAAGAATCATCAACAGTGATCATGCTACTAATTGATAACATTCATAACACAAACTAACCAATAGGAAGTCCCATTTCCATCTCCTCCTATCTTATCTTTGCGGAAAGAAGATACTTCATTTCCTTGTTTTAAAGCATCATTTATATAAGAAACTGTATCATCTTGCTGTGAACAAAAGGAATGGGTTATAAAACTGCCTCCAGCGTATTATTAGTTTGAACATCTCCCTAAGGAGAGAGAAACATTCATACCAAACAAAACAAGCAGTTAAAAGGATCTCTAGGTAGAAAGCATGCCAAACAATCCTAAATAATTAAAAAAGAAATTACTTAAGGAGGAAAAGCCAGGATATATTACATGAGCCCGGAGTTCACAAAGTGCCTTCAAAATGAGTAAACGATTAGTTGAATCAAGCTGTTTGTATCTGGGTATTATCTCCTCTCTGTGAAAGAAACAGCACAAAACAGCACTACGACCTCAGTTAACGTGATATCAAATAAATAAAAAAAGGTCAAATTAAAAACAAGTAATACATGACTAATACCCTTTAGCTGCCACCAATGGAGTCTCCCCTTCAGCTACCTGCAGTAAAAGGCAAATTAATGTCAAAATTGTAAAATCTTCCTATTTATAAATGGGTAAAAAGAGTACTCAACAAGGTCGGCTTGCCTAAACGACTTACCCACGGCCACCAAGTATCAAGTTTCTTACAAAGTTCAGCCACCCAAGCATCAGAACCGTTCAATTTTTTACTTACAGGTGGTATTCCCTGGAAAAAATCCAGGTCATATACGCAACAATAAAGGGAAGGACAATTTATAGAACTCTTGAAAAATAATTGAGAAGCTTGTAAGCTTGCAATAGAATTTGAGAACTTGGAAGCAAAACCGCTCTATTTTGGGTTTTCAAAACATTTGAGCTCATTTCGCTACCGCTTATCATTTTTATATATTTAGAAGTAAAATCTTCAAGGCTAGAACTGAAAATAAACCTGTAAGGAATTTCATAAATTATCCATCCCATTTTTTTTACTTTTTCCTATAACTATTAAAAAGAAAATAAGAAGAATTAAACAACAAATACCATTGAGAAAAATACTGTACTCAATCTGACAACATCAATATAAGGCGCCATATTCAGCAACCAGAAGATATGAAAGTTTGTATGTAGTCCAATAGCATCAAAAAGTAAAACTTGAATGCACACATAATCAAGCTTCTGAAACCTCGTCTATCTGGAATCCAATAGAGCATACACAGTAATATAATGGAGCTTCATTACACACGAAGCACAGTGCAAACTACACTACCCACAAAAAGAAAAAGGAACAAAGAGTATAATGTACAGACTACTGCCTTGTCTATCAGGATATCCAATAACACAAATACTTAATATATCCCAACAAAGAAAGTGTTAACAAATAACTGCCGTCTCCATCATTCACCAACTATGCAATTAACCACGTTACATAATGTTCTAAAATGAGCAAGAATCATCAGAAAATAGAACATCTAATGGATATTTTAAGGCATTGGTTGTATCAGTTCCTGGAACTTCCTGCCAATACCTTACTAAGGAATCGCCTTAATACTACTATAACTCTTTACACACACACACACAAAAGGGGGCATGGTTTGTATTCTGTTCCACACAGTGCAAGCCAGATTTAGGACGCATATAAGGCGTGGCTTGAGTCCGCTTCATCATATGAAATTGACAGAGAAATGAGCAACATCAAAAAAACAAACAATGAGAAGGTTCATTTACACTAGCAATAAAAAATACTAGAGATGCCAACAATTTCAACTACACATAGATCCATGATTTTTTCTAGCAGTGAAACTTAAGAAATGGATAACACGCACAAACATTGTGAGAATAAATATAGATACGAGTAAAAACCTTCAAAAGCGCAATGTGAAGCTGAGCGAGCGAACTGTTTGGCTTAATCAAACCCATCTCAATCTCTTCCGCCGATAGCTTCAAACCACTCCCAATTACCGGCTCAAAAACCTACCAAAATATCAACAAACAAAAATCACTACAACAAAGTCCTGATTCTATAACCATGACCACATTATCAAACTTAGATATCTCTCTCTCTCTCTCTCAAAATCAGAAACCAAGATGATCTTACGCCGAGGAAATTGAGAACGGAGGCTAGTTCCCAACGTCCACGTAGCTTCGCAACCTCCGATTCCAAATGAGACTCGTCCAGAACCACCATTGGCTCCTCTGCGCTTCCTTCTTTCACCACCACTGGCCGCTTTTCTTCCACGGCGACCTCGCTCGCCGCCGCAGCCCGGGTCCGGCGACCGCCGTTCATGGTTTCTTATGAGAGAGAAAACAAAAAAGTTTTAGAGAGAGACTGGAAGATTGAGAGAGAGAGCGTTGGAGGAGTTGTGTGTGAGTGTGTATAGTTTTGGGGTTTTCCCGCCTAAATCATTTTTACCACGGGTCAGAGATCGTGGTTAAGTTTGGGTTAGCTTTACATAGTTCTTTCTAGGGTTAAATTAATTTCAGAAGCCGGCTTTTTCCTTTTCCGCTTTTATTATTATTCCTGAACTACTTGATGCGTTTTCTTCCCTCTGTACTGTAGACTCTCTATCAACCGCACCGTTTTGAAGTTTCTCCAATCTCCCACACACAATATCATTTTTAATTTTATCCGTTAACCTGTTTTCCAAAACAAGTAACCCAAGTAGAGACACTATGGAATTTGGACTCTGGAAAATGGGCTTTTTGACTCACATCAGTTTCGAAATTGGGCTTTTCGAAAATTATTTATAAAGGCCTAAAGTTTATACTATTTGATTTCAGATTAGGTTAACTGTTTTTAATTTTGGTAATTAAAATCTCTAATTTATGAAATCGTTTCAATTTGAAACTTTTGTCCATTTTCATTCTTTTGGATGGTAGTAAAACAAAGAAAAAGCCAAAGCTTAAAGATAGGGCCGGAGATGAATTGAGTCATTTTTGAACAACTCAATCTTAGCTTGGGAAAAAAAAATGCTTCTTATTATTCTTTTGTTCAACAAATAAGTCAAATTTAAGCCTAAATTTTGACTCAACTATTAAACAAGTCAATTTGAAATATAATAATGGGTTCGTGAACATGAGAATCGATTTAAATATATGTAATATTACATGTTCACAAGTACACTTCTCTACAAATATGCTTATATTAGATTGTGTGAGTTTGTAAAAAAGTTCATATGGTATCAAATTATTGTTTGTACTTTGTAGTTTGTTGATAATATAAATCGATCGTGTGTAGTAAAAAATATATAGAACTTTTAACAGTATGATGTTGGTGAATCTAATTTTTATAAACTCAAAATAAATTCATTATAGCTAATTAACTTAATAATATAGCTTTAACTAGGAGTACAATTTAGTTATTGTAAGGACCAGTTTTGGCTTGGACTCCAAAACAGGATTGGACTCAGGCCCAACAAGCCCAAACAATAAATTTGTAGAGCGTGGAATAAAGAGTTAGCCTGAATTTAGAGAAAAGGTAACGGTCGTGGATGTTTAGGAAGAATAGTTATACGAACAAAATATAAAAATCATCCTCGGCCTAGCCAAAATAGTATAATCAAGAATCTGGAGTTTTTCCTTCTGGTGTTGTATTTCTTAAACTTTCTTTTTATCTTTCTTCCAAAAAATCCTCCATTTTTTTGGACACATTTTCATGTTATATACCATGATTTTCGTACATTTCTCACTGTACACGTGTAAATCAGGTTATGGGAGCTTCCCCCTATCCCATCTCACACCTCTCTGAACCTTCTACCACTAGCTGTAAGGCTGCTTGTTTACTGTTCAAGCATCACCTCCACATTAATGCGGCCAGAGAGTTATTTGGGAAGCATTTAATGTGGAGGTAACAGCTTTTGCATATATTTGTTATCTTTCGTTCTAATCTCTTATCCAGCATTTGACCCTCCCCCTGTCGTAAGGTACCCTTAAAACAGCATATTAAGGGGATTGGGATGTTTCTAGCCACCTCGGACGAATGTTCCGAGATGACTGTTCACCTTGGATAGGTTTAGGTCTGCTATAAATACCCTTTAACTATTCCTGTAATGCAACTTCCATTTCTACCTTAGTTAATCGTCCTCGGACATGTTCGCGTTCTCGGACTGGGTCGTTGGGCTACAGGCCTAGCCTATCCAGCCAAAATAGTACCTCTAAAGGCAACTGATCCCCACAATAGCCCCTCAAAATATTGCTTTTCGACTCCTCGTGAGGAAAGGGAGATTTTGATATCCTCGTCCTATTCCCCCTATGATCTTGTTTCATTGGGTTAAATCCCAAAAGTACATGTTTATCCTTCTAAGGCACGTCCCTGACGCTTCAGCGATTAGAGCGTGCCTTTATTTAATTTTGGCAACTCCCTTGTCCCCCACGTTCAATGGCTGAATGGGAATCCAACAGTGGATGAGCTTTCTTGGAACGCAATTTCTGTGCCACTATAAATAAGCTTTCAAATCAATTCATTTTCACCTTCAACAGTCGCATTATTCTAGAACTCTTGCATTGAACTTGTCTTTCTCTCTTTCTCTCTCACTTTCTTGTGCATCTTCAAATACAAAAACCTTGTTTGAAGACCATTTCTCAAACCTGTAAGTCTCCCTGAACTCTCTTCATCTTTTATTCCTATTTTACGAAATTTCCTTTAAAAATTTCTTAGAAAATTGGTAGATTTAAGCACTTAGTGGACTCCAAGGAGGGGATAAAGAGCTTTAGGACCAAATATAACATTCCCCCACATGTGAGCGTTAGATACGCTGCACAAGGGGAATGGTTTGACGAGAGGAAAAAAGGGGAGGTGGTCATCCCTATGATTGCCTTCATAGAGGGAGGGATGACCATTTCCATGGGTACTCTTACTAGAAACTTTTTTAGATTTTTTAGGTTGTTTCCCACACAGTATGCCCTGAACATGTTTAGGGT
The DNA here is from genome assembly GCA_029955455.1 of Quercus agrifolia. Taxonomy (NCBI): domain Eukaryota; kingdom Viridiplantae; phylum Streptophyta; class Magnoliopsida; order Fagales; family Fagaceae; genus Quercus; species Quercus agrifolia. The sequence goes on along the minus strand of JARQAD010000012.1, from coordinate 11,824,126 downwards.
GTTAGGGAGTATAAAAGCCTTAAATGAGAGGATAAATCTAAACTTAACTCACCACGACGTGAATTGGATATACAACCTGCACAATCTGAAAAGGCAGGGATATTACCTAAAGTCAAGGCACTCCGAAGTTAGGTTGATCCAGTGCCTCCCTATATTAAACAAGGGACTAAAGGACGACTTTTTGATCTTTTCTAGGCAATGGCATGATAGCTTACCTTGCCCGGTTAAGGAGGGTACACCAGGTAGGGGGTTAATTACTAAGTTTTATAATTTAACTTTGTATAATTTTTCCATTTCTGTTACCCTTTACTATTACTGAAATGGGTTTTTATTGGTTTTAATGACATTGCAGATCCCAACTCCATTACGCCTTTGCTCCGCTTAGTTAACAAGGCAAACTTAGATAGGATTCTACAATCTGAGGTGTACGTCAACGAATCAGTTGGCCAATTGAGAGCAGCGCACCTCACCCTCGGATACACTCCCATTTCACGTGCATTCCAAACTCCGAGGTGTGTGATAAGGGCTAAGGATCCTCGGCTCCACAAAATCAATGTTGCCTACGAGGGATTTGTAGTTCCCGAAGGCATCCCTCTCCCCAAATATTCACCGCTTACCCAATCACTACCTGTTGCCACCCTTTTAGCAGGAGCACCATTTCCCTCACCCATTTTTCAAGTAGAGGAGGAAGAGGAAGCAGAACAAAAAGAAGAGGGTTTTGTGGACCTCACTGAATCCACAGACAACTATGAAGTTTTCAACCAACCTTCACCACCAAAGAACGTGCCAGAAGAGATGGGTATCCAAAGGAAACCCCAAAGAAGCCTACAAGAGCTACTAGAGAGCCAACCAGGAAGGGGAGAAGCTGGGAAGCCTTCTCAGCCCAGGCTTCCACCTCCTTCACCCGTATAAGCACAAGGCTTATGGCATATAGGGCAACTATAATATAGGCAAAAAGAATTTCATCCACCACAGGGCTAGACATAATGGGCGGATGGGATAAATATTGTTTAAGTTCCTGGAATACCATGACACGCTCCTCGGACCACTCAAATTCTTTCCATTTGTGCAGCAAAAGGAAGAAAGGCCTGCACCTCTCTGCCGATCTGGATATAAACCGATTCAAAGTAGCCATCATTCCAATAAGTTTCTGTACCTCTTTGGGATTCCGAAGTGGTTGCAAGTTATTAATGGCTTTAATTTGGTCTGGGTTTACCTCAATTCCCATGTGGGTCACCATGTACCCCAAAAACTTTCCTGAACCCACTCCAAAAGAACATTTAGACGCGTTCAAACGCAGCTTGTGCTTCCTCGGGATTTCGAAAATGCTTGTAAGATCCGTTAAGTGTTCGGACAACAACTTGCTCTTCACGACCATGTCATCAATATAGACTTCAACGTTTTTACCTAACTGTGGTTAAAACATTTTAGTCATCATCCATTGATAGGTTGACCCTGCATTTTTCAGGCTAAAAGGTATCACTTTGTAGTGATAGTTTCCCATAGGAGTAACAAAAGCTGTTTTTTCCTGATCATCTAATGCCAGGGGTATCTGGTGATATCCTTGAAAGGCATCCAGAAAGCTCATCCGAAGATGGCCTACCGTTGCATCTACCAATTGATCTATCCGAGGCATAGGGAAATGGTCTTTAGGACAAGCCCTGTTAAGATCTGTAAAGTCCACACACACTTGCCATTTTCCTTTTTTTTATGTTACTACCACGGTGTTTGCCAACCACTGAAGGTAAAACACCTCTTTAATAACCCCTGCCTGTTTAAGTTTGGTCACTTCACTTTTAACAGCCTCTACATGTTCCTTAGACGGGCACCGAGGTGGTTGCCTTTTTGGAGTAATTGATGGGTTCACATTCAAATGATGACAAATAAACTTGGGATCTAGCCCTGGGCTTCATAGGTATCCCATGCAAGCACGTCTACATTTCTTCTCAAAATATCAACCAACTGCTCCTTCTCCAATAGGGGAATTTGAGTTCCAATCTGAAAGAACCTCTCCGGATCATCTCCAATAACCACCATTTCCAGGTCTTCGCATTTTACCTCGTCGGCTGGCCTACTGAACAGAGATACTAGAGTTTCTAACTGCTATAAATAATTTTCAGTAATAGTCGAGGTGTCAATCTCTGGCTTGTGTTGAATAGCTGCTATTAAGCATTGCCTAGCCATAGACTAGCTTCCTACTATTTCCAACACTTATCCCCCAAAGGGATATTTTACCTTCTGATGAAGGGTGGATGAAACAGCTCCTAGGGAGTGTAGCTAAGGTTTACCCATGATGGCTGTATAAGGAGAAAATGCATCTACCACAATAAAATCAATTTCAACCACATCTGTACCAGCTTGCACAGGTAATCTTATTTGCCCCTTAGGAACAACAATTTTTCCCTTAAAACTTGCCAAAGGAGAGCTATAAACCGTTAAATCTTCAAGTTTTAAACCCAGCCCCTTGTAGAGATCAGGATACATAATCTCGGCTGCACTGCCTTGGTCAACCATAATCTTCTTTACATCGTACCCACCAATTCTAAGTGTAACCACCAGAGCATCATCGTGTGGCTGTACGGTCCGTTATTTGTCCACATCCGAAAAGCTTAACACTAGTGGGACATTTGTCTTGATTCTTTTCGGCATTAAATTGAAGTCCTCATCTGAGTAACAAGATACTGACATTATCTTGGAAGGACAAGATCCAGTCCTCCCTTGAACAGCAAATATGACGTTTATTGTACCGAGATGAGGTTTTGGCGCAGCGTTTCCCTGGAACGCTGAGCTTGATTGGTCTCCTCGGCCATTGGAGTGATGTAAGAAATGTTTTAACTTCCCTTCTCGAACCAATTGTTCCAAATGATCCCATAAATTCCTGCAATCTTCAGTAGTATGTCCATGATCCTGATGATAATGGCAGTACAGGTTTTGGTTGCGATTCACTGGATCTCCTACCATCTTATTCGGCCATTTGAAGAATGGTTCATTCCTAACATTCTCTAAGATTTTTTGCATTAGCTCTCGAAATACGACATTGACCGCCTGCGTGTTGGCAGATCCAGACTGCCCCGCAAAATCTCTCCGAGGTCGATTGTTCTGTGTTCAATCCAACCTGGAATCCCTCATCTTCTGAGGGATCACCTTCGCTTTCTCCTTTCCCTGTAACTGATCCTCTTCAATCCTCCTATACTTATCAATCCTATCCATTAACAAGCATACATTGGTAACAAGTTTACCAGTGAGGGACTTTCTCAAATCATGCTCGGTTGGTAGTCCAGCCTTGAATGTGCTGATGACCACATCATCGTAGCTCCCGTCTATCTCATTGAACATTTCCCAGTATCTATCTGAGTAAGCCTTTCAAAGTTTCTCCTTCTCGCATGGACATAGAAAGCAAAGATCCTAAAGGTAATGGAACCCTGCTACACGTGATAAAACGGGCGCCAAAAGACTGGGTAAGCTTCTTGAATAAATCAATAGAATTCGCCTTTAAGCCATTAAACCACCTCATTGCCATTGTACCTAGGCTAGATGAAAAGATCTTACACATCAAAGCTTCGTCTTTAGAATGAACGACCATCTTTTGATTAAAATGACTGACATGTTCCACCGCATCCGTCCGACCATTATAAAGAGAGAAAGTCGGTTGATGAAATCGCCGAGGGAGGCTCGCACCCTCTATCCTTCGTGTGAAAGGAGACTTAGCAACCTGGTTTAGCGCTTCGTTCATGGCTTTGTTTCCAAGGCCCTTATGCGTTGGGCTCTTATTCTTGAGCTTATGGCTACTATATTCCTCATCGCCCGAGAATGTTTCACTAGGCAGAGTTCTGGATCGTCGCCTGTACGTGGCATCATCTGTCTCCTCGGAAGAAGACTCGGACTTAGGTGATGAGCGCCTTCGTCGTGCGCGACGCAATTTCTTCTTCAGCTCATTAATCTCACGTTGCATGTCTCTTTCATTCTTTGCATGAGAGACATGGCTCTTCCCCCGTGATTGACTCTTACTAGTATGTGTTGTTTGCACACTTCCTTCATGATCTCCCCTTTGTTGAGGATTTACGACAGAATTATTACGTTGAGAACCCCTTGATTCCCCCTAGTGCGAAATTAGCATCACCCTGATGTGGCCCGATCGTCGGTTGGTACGAACCTGACTCTTCCATTTCCAGCACTAAATCGAAATCTCCTTCTGATTAGATCAAGCTCTTCCCACAGACAGCGCCAATTATAAGGACCAGTTTTGGCTTGGACTCCAAAACAGGATTGGACTCAGGCCCAACAAGCCCAAACAATAAATTTGTAGAGCGTGGGAGAAAGAGCTAGCCTGAATTTGGAGAAAAGGTAACAGTCGTGGATGTTTAGGAAGAATAGTTATACGAACAAGATATAAAAATCATCATCGGCCTAGCCAGAATAGTATAATCAAGAATCTGGAGTTTTTCCTTCTGGTGTTGTATTTCTTAAACTTTCTTTTTATCTTTCTTCCAAAAAATCCTCCCTTTCTTTGGACACATTTTCATGTTATATACCATGATTTTCGTACCTTTCTCACTGTACACGTGTAAATCAAGTTATAGGAGCTTATCCTTGTCCCATCTCACACCTCCCTGAACTTTCTACCACTAGCTATAAGGCTGCTTGTTTACTGTTCATGCATCACCTCCACATTAATGCGGCCAGAGAGTTAACTAGGAAGCATTTAATGTGGAGATAACAGTTTTTGCAAATATTTGTTATCCTTCGTCCTCATCCCTTATCTAGCATTTGACCCTCCCCCTGTCATAAGGTACCCTTAAAACAGCATATTAAGGGGATTGAGATGTTTCTAGCCACCTCGGATGAATGTTCCGAGATGACTGTTCACCTCGGATAGGTTTAGGTCTGCTATAAATACCCTTTAACTATTCCTGTAATGCAACTTCCATTTCTACCTTAGTTGATCATCCTTGGACATGTCCGCGTTCTCGGACTAGGTCGTTGGGCCACAGGCCCAGCCTATCCAGCCTAAACAGTACCTCTAGAGGCAATTGATCCCCACAGTTATTGATTATTATCATAGATTTGTGAATTGGTAAAATATTTTTGTCATGGTTTTACCATGTGGAAAATGAGAATTACTCAATAAAGTAATTCGTGAAAAAGCTCAAGCTTGTTCAACAATAAAATAAACTAAACTTGAATACACAATCTTCTTTATTGATGAGCTCGAACCCGACTCGTGTTCAAAAGAAAATTAATTGAAGAACTGTGAACTTTCAATACTCAGCTCGACCTATAATGTTTATAGCTCTAATTGAAGACCCCTGATTAAATCATGCATTTCACATAATCCTTGTTTATAACTCGATTTGACCACTATTAAAGATAGAGTGTATACATGGAGGATATAAATAGAAAGCTTCATTTAAAGAGATAAAACTTCCACGGAGTAAGAAAGTGATTACTAACAAATAAAAAATGATTAGCTAGGCAACACGCTTTTTGGCAACAGTTTCCTATTTACTCTAACTTGTTACTGTCCAAAATAACGAAAAGAAATAACAAATATTAATGAGAGTTTCAAATTTAAGCAGCTTTATAAGTCTATGACATCAATGGACAAAATTAAAGACATGGGATATGAGCAAGAACATTGTATGGAATTTGGATATTTTTGGCATTTTTCTCCAATCTTGTTTATAATTGCCGAAAAATCAAGTTATTATTATAGCAACATAACTCTACATATGGGCTTACCACTAACATAGCTTTTAATAGTACTAATCACACCATACCATATCAAGAGTTGTTGAAATGATTGTGTGTCTATATTTATTGCTTTCATGTTAGTTTAGATATTGTAATTTGGAATGAGAGACATAATCGAGCACCAAAATATCACGGTTCTCATAAAATTTTGTTATGTTTGGATACAACAATAGTTGTTGATATTACTCCGGATCAGTAAGGTGGATGATCGGGCTTCGGAACACTAACAATGTTGGTGGAAGGTCTGCAAAAATGAACACAGTCAAAGAGGAGACCGGAGAAGACCGGCCAAACCCCCTCCAATGATAAAGTTAGATTCACAGAAATGAAGTTCCGGCTTATTTCAGGGATTTTGTGTTCAAGAGATTTCTTACCCCCATTTTGTTCGGACCGGTCCTTTATATAGGGATCTTGGAGTAGTTATTTTCCCGGTAACTTCCCCAAGATTCACGGAAGCCAGGGAGTTCGGATATAACTTCCCCAACGGCTAAAAACTGCTCAGGGAAGTTAACTACTCGAGGAACTTAGGGCGATAATCAAGGGTTTGTTAACCGCTCAATATACCGGATTTTCCTAAGTGTGGTACATTCGTCCACCTACTGTATGGTGGGCTGGGTCATGCAAGGTCTCTTGATCATCGTCCATGGAAACGTTTATGGACGACTTCAGTGTCGTCCAGCCGTAGACCACGTCCTTGGACGACCTTATCATCGTCTAAGGGAGACTTTTTGGTTACAGCTTACAGTTTCCTTATCAGTAACGTCTCGTAGTCTCCTTGGGTGTGGACGATCCCTATGGACGAACCAGAGATGAAGTAATTTTCCGCTATCCCATCAGTTGCCATATTTAAAATTGTTAACAAGTACAGTTGTGCACTTTTAAAATCAACATACAATTGAAATTATGTGGTAAAAATGTCACTAAAGCTTATAGACATAAATATATATGAAATAAACAAAAGTGTGTGGAAATATGTGTAAATTTGTTTGAAATATGAAAATTGTTGCTCAAATAGGGATACCAACCGGGCCTATATGGTTAATCATCTTTCATTTATTGAGTTACCAATTGACTAGAGCAATTGACTAGAGTTGGTCTTAGAGGTCATCCTAGGGTTTGGGAGAGTTAATGGATCTAGGTCCAAATTTGCCGTCTTGTCATCTAGTAAGACCTACCATACCTTACCGTCTACACAACTTAACAATATGATAATAACTAAACATTTAATAACACAACTAGATGTTTATCGCGTAAGTCAATGTAAAACACAATTTTAACACTGACAAAAAAAAAAAAAAAAAACGATCACACCAAAATGTTTAATAGCACGATAATATTAGGCTTGTTGTTGTTGTTGTTGAGAAAGACGATAATATTAGTCTTAGTTTGTTAAAATGAGAATTTAATAGTATAAACCAAATATTTCAAATTTAATATGAACCATGTCTCTAATGTTGGAGAGGACCTCAAATGCGGATTTGGGTTAGGTAAAATCATTTGGGTTAATTTAATAAAAAATAGATACAACATTTAGTACAAACTATAATGATTAATAAAAGTAATAGAATTAAATGGAAGAATTAAAAGAACTCATTTATTAATTAAGGAATAAAATTCATCATTTGAAACATTAAGCAAATAAATTCAACGTGTAAGCTTGTAGATGTAGTGTAGGATCAACATTATTTTGAAATCTCATTTAAAAACAAAAATTTGAAAAAAATATGTAGTTTTTGCCTTAAGGAAGAAATAGTTATTTTAAAAGAAAAATAAAAAATGAGAATTTTTTAATTGGGAAAATTTAACTGATATTTGTAGAAAATTTTGATGAAGAAAAGACTTTTTTTTTTTTTGTTTTGACAGTTTTATATATTTCCAATGCAACTTGTATTAAATTATATCTAAAATGACTTATTGGCAAAGAGAAATATTATAGATGGTCAAAAAAGTAATTTAAATTGTAAATTCAAATTAGAACTAATAACAAATTAAATATTATGAAATTAGCATCCCCCTTTGTTTTGGAGGGGTTTGAAAGTATTGTGTACCGATTCTTATTAGCAAATATCTAACGGATCCTTTTTAAATTGGAAGAAAAAGGAGAAACGATATCGTTTTAAGTCCAACGTGAACTCCACTGTCGCTTTACGTATTTTTCTCAAACTCCTTCCGCGAAAACCAAATTGGCACGATTAGCATATAGGAGTTACAGGACAACTAGACACTCATCTTTCAGACACAACGGACATTGCTCCATGCACAACCAATTTCCAAAACTCATTTCGTTTTCAGTTCTGATCTCCCAAATCCAATCCAATCCAATACAAAACCTCTCTTCTCTTTCTCTCTCTCTCTCTCATTCAAGAAACTTCCACCTTCTAAAACCCAAAAACAACACAACTCTCTCTCAAAACTCAAATCCCTAAACTCCACACTCTCAATCTCCATAGCCGATAGCAATGGATAAAGAGATCGACATCCTCACGCGCCTCGTCGCGAACCACCTCCACCTAGCTCAGTTCGAGCCACTCCGAGCAGTTCTCCTCGCTCTCCGATCCCGGAACCCGGACCTCGCTCTCGCCGTCCTTCAAACAATCGTGGCTCGATCGGGCCGTTTCCAGAACATTCTATGGTCAGACTCGTGTCCATCTCCGCCTCTCCTCACCTACATGTCCACTCTCGAACTCTTGCAGCAATTCGACGACAACAGCAATGCCTCGTCGGCGTGGAGCTTCGATCCCGAAACGCTCCGGCTACGAGCCGAGTTCTTGTTACTAGTTCAGCACCTGATCGACCGGGTTTCGGAGAGCATGCGGAACAATTTCGATATCCAAAGCTTGGAGAAAGAGGTGTTGAACGAGAGCGAGGGTTACGACGAGCGAGCGGAGGTTTTGGAGAGGGAAAAGTGCGAGGAATTGAGAGATGTGAATGGCGGATTCGATGAGTGTGTGAGGGTTTTGGATAGGGTTTTAGAATTGGGGGTTAAGAGGTTGAAGCCAGATGTTGATGTTGATGGTAATGGCAATGATATTGATATGAGTTCAGTTGAGGAAAGCGAATTGGTGTGTTTGAAGAGAGTGATATTGGATTACGCGGATGTTTTCGATGCTTTGTGTTGGAATATACAGCAGCAAGTTAGGGGTTGGGAGGGTTTTGATTCTGGTTTAGCTGAAACAGCGTGGTCCGAGGAGGAGGGGGAGGATCTGAGGGTTTTGGGGTTGATTCAAAGGAGTGTTCAGCTAGCTCACTTGGATGCTATTAAGGAATGCTTGAAGGAGGGTAATGTAGATGGAGCGGTTCCTCGAATTCGTTTTCTTCACACTGATTATGGTGTGGAAGAGGCTGAGTATCGGTATGTATAGTATTTGGCTTTACATCCCTTTTGATGCAATTTAAGACTGTGATTACAGTGTTTTCTGTATTTTTCCCCAATTTTTTCATCCAATGGGAAACTTCAACTCTCTTAGATATAATTTTCAGTTTCCTTTTTACTATTTACATCATAATGGAGCTTGTGGGTGATTGGAGTTCATTCTTGGGGACATGAAATTGCACGATCATGAACTTCAATCTGCTCTGCATTTGGTTGGAAGCTGGAATTATTGTTTGTTGTGAAGTATGACGTTATGAACTCTCATGATTTTTCTTGTTCTTGCTAATGTTGTGAGCACTAAGTTATACTTTTTAAGGTGATGTTTTTGCTGCTCTCTTAAGTACCTGTTTCTTTTGTTACAGTTCAGAATGTAGTTTATGATTGTATTTCATTTGTAATGTTTGTTTTTTGGGGGGATTAGGTAATAAACATAGACTAAAAAAGTGCAAAAAGGTTGCACCACTATAGTACACTAGAGGTTGACGTGAAAAATACAATTATACTAATGCCTAAAGTTTAGCAACTCTACGAAATCCAACATAGAAGAAAAAGAAAAACAACTTGTCGTAGCTATCCATTCATATAATGTTCTAACAAAAGCTCTATATATAGAACTGCACTCTGTCCTTCCAATGTGCAATAATTCTGTTCAAGCCAAATACACCACAAAAGACCCAATGGCACAATGTTCTTATTTATAGCGTTTTTGTGTTTCCTCAATCAATCTCTCAAACAAGCCAACAAATGTACCATAAAGTAGGACTTTTTTTTTTGATAAGTAAAATCAACAGACATAACTAAGAGTAAGAGGTGTTCACTATTCACTACATTGGTTCGACTTATAGACTTGCTTAAGAGAAAGGGATTTTGATTTTAACATGGTTCTATGTTTGTCACGTGCTTACACACACATGCACATCCTTGCCTCCTTGGTTACTTTTCATCGATAAAATGGGAAAGGATGCTACTCTTTTACAGGGAATGTATGCAAGAGTAAAACCACTTATTTAAAAAAAAAGTTACAGGAGTAAAACCCAAAAGCAAAAGTAAAGAAAAACAATTAATTTCTAAAGTTCAACATTTGTAGAATATCAAGGAAACTTTCCAATGATGCCAACTAATGTGGCCAATAAGTTGAGAAACTTCGGAGGGATTTCCTGTGGGGAGGCATTGGTGACACCAAGAAATTCCATTTGGTGGATTGAAGAGCTGTTTGCTCCCCTGTTAAAGGGGACCTTAGTGTCTTCATATCTAGCTGGCTCATCATGGGTGAAGGATGGCATTGGAATCATTAGTATATTCGTCCTTTCTAGGATTGGGAGTTATAAGATGTTGATACTTTTCTTGGGGTACTATATGAAAATTGCCCACCTCGTCTGGTCAAGACCAAGCATTGTGGTTGCTATCGAAGAATGGAATGTTTGAGTGAGATCATAGTATAATGCTTTTAGGGGTCCTATAGGAGTCTCTTTCCTATGGAAGATCATCTGGATGGCTAACATTCTAGAAAAGAGAAAGGTGGCATTTTTTGTGTGGACTGCAGCCCTTGGGAGAATTCAAATGGTGGATAACCTTCGGAAGCATCACATTTTAATTTTTGATTGGTGTTGTGTGTGTAGTGGGGAATCTATAGATCATTTGCTCTTCCATTGATCTATTTCATCTGGTATATGATCCTTTTATCTTTACTTTGGTTGGGCATTGCTTGGGTGATGCTCAAATATTTGATTTAACTTTTGGAATGCTGTCAAGATCGGTTTTAGCGCCTTAGAGGAGCCAAGGTGCGGCAAGCCTTGCCCTTGTGCATCATGTGGAATTAGTGGCTTGGAAGAAACAGACGGGTCTTTGATGGCATCAAAGTTCCTGCCCATATCATCAATGAACATATTTTGCGGACATTGTTTGATTGGATACATGCTCCAGGCTGCAACCCTTCACGTCTTTTGTTGATTTTATTGACTCTCTTTCATTTTGAGTTGCATTCTTTGAATTCAGCTAGTACACATCCTTTGTGTCTTTCCCTTTTCCTTTTCTAATACAATTATTTCTTATCAAGAAAAGGAAACTTGCCAATGAGCTCTAGCTCAAATGGCACCTCCTCTTTGTGTAAGAGTAAGGTGGAGAGTAAGGTCTTGGCTTCAAGACCCACCGTGTACATGTGTAACTTACTAATTAAAAAAAGAAGAAGAAGAAAAAGAAAATCCAGGAAACTTGTTTAAGATGGTGGATGCATGGCCTTAGTCCACTCATGGAGAGGCCTTAGGAATAGATGCTTCAATCTCTCTACCATTGCCTCTCTTTCCTACCTACACAAATTATCTGTTGTAAGGATATTTCCCATCTCCTTTGTCCATTCAAAAAAAGCTCCTCTTGGCAAAGCTTTAACTCTCCATATGATTCTTCAAGGTTATTACCCCCTTCCCCAATTTCAAAACTCTATGATAAAGTTTTTACTTAAAAACCTGGCTTGTTGATGGAAGCCAAAATCAAGAATCCAAATCATCCTAGTTAATTTAATCCGAACAATGTAAAGACCCTCTAAAATGAAGTGAAAGAGGGTTCCAATGAATGCCACCATTTGTCTAGTCTAAGTAATTTGCGACCTTTACGTCTGTATCCCTAATGTTATAAAATTTGAGATATGCATTCTCAAGGAAAGTGTCTCCTCACCAATCACCATTCCAGAATGGGATGTAGATCCATTCCGGTCTTGAACTGAGTAAACCTAAAAAATATGGCCCGCCCATTCCCGACTTGCTTCCATAGACTCATTCCATATGACGTTAATGGTTTGATACAGATCTTGTGTATGGGAACCATTTCCTTTGTTGAATAAAAATATTTTACTTATATATATATATAAAAAAACCCACTCCATATGGTCCTTTAACAATATCTGAACACCATCCACCCCAAGACATTTGTAATCTATTTACTTTTGTAAAGATTACCCTCTCTTGTATATACCTCCACAGCCATTTCCTAAGTGGTGTTTGGTTGAAAACCAATAGCTTCCTAATCCCAAGCCACCTGATGAGATGGGATTGCAAATCACATTCCAATTTACTAGATGGCTTGGGATTGCGAATCTAAAAATCATTTATTGGTACATAACTTGACTGAGGTAAATCCATGACTTCAATTTAGTTCTTTTTTTCTAGTTTGACTAATCAACCACCTGAACCTTGAAATGACTCATTAATCAAATAGATTAATTTTTTGAAAGAACTGTTCAAGAAACAAGTGATTCATTTTCTTGCTACTAGTTGATCCTAGACATATTCCTCTCATTCCATTAACCAATCTTATTCTTGAATCTTTTAACACCTCTCCCATGCCTTGCCATGGAAAGTTATTTTGGAGCTTTTTCATTCTATTCTTTGCGCCAACTGGCAATGGAAAGAAGAAAGACAATAAGTTGGGAGGGTAGACAACATAATTTTTATAAGTGTAATCCTTTGACAAGTGCATTTTCATGCTATTAATGTTTCATGAGCTTTGGTGATCTTTATATGACTGCTCATTTTATTTTGAAATTAAGTCCTTGAGAATTGTTTAAAATTTTGTTTGTTCTGTCTTGCAGTTTGGAAAAGTGACCTTTGTTGACATCAATCTTTAATATTTTTGCTTATTTCTCAATAAGATCCATGTCTAATTTTTTGTTTTCTTGTCCTATCTCTTGAGAAACTTGTCTATATGTTTTGTTTCTCTTCTAGATATTTATTGCATTTTCCTTTCTTGTACCTTACAGCATGGTTTTGCAAGATCTAATCAGAAGTGTTTCGTCAAGAAAGGGTATTTTTGGAGACTCATGGCATGCCATGCGAGAAAAATTTCTAGGGATCTATGGAGAAGCTCTCTCATCAAATTGTAGAGATCTCGTTCAAATGATTCAGGTAATAACTTTGCCCTTTTCTTGTAAGGGGTCTGATTGGTAATTTTTTGGCCAGCTATGGCTGGCATGATATCAACATTAATTTTCTTTCAAGCAGATGAGTGAATCTGGTATTCTGGTAAGAGTATATGGTGACTATAGTATTTTGTTCAACCTATGTCAGATGGCTAGGAGGTTTGGGGGCTGTGAGTCAATCCCCTAATCCTGGGTAACTTGGTATTATCTGGCTGGTTTTCATTTTTTTTTTGCCTAGTGCACCTCGGGTCAAAGTGAACTTAAGTTAGAATTCATGTGAACTGGTTTAGCAGTAAGTAGCTCACTTTGTTGAAGTCCCAGAATGTCCCCTTGGCTCATATGTGTATGATTCTGTTGTTATTTTGATGTTTGAAGCTAAAGATTTACAATGTAATGTACATTCAAAATAGATTGTCTTTAGACATTGTTAGTAGTGCCGAAAGTTGTCTCTAAGCACATTCTCTCGGATAAAGTTGAAAGATGATGAGTTTGAACATTATCCATTAATGGCTAATACATATTGTCAATTTTCTTCCTTGAAGATGTATTTGACTTGACTTGCTGCAGGTGATTCAAGATGAGTTTCTTTCTGAAGAGATTGAGACGTATAAAGCTCTTGATGACAGCCAGATTCCACCTCCTCTTGAGTGCTTTCAAAGATATCTTGCAGAGTTGAAATCTGATACAAATATATACGAGAAGACTTCATCGTTGAATGTGGCAGTCAGTTCTTGCATGAGAGATATGTACCATTATGCTCGTGTTTCTAATTTACATGTACTTGAATGTGTCATGGATAGTGCCCTATCTGCTGTGAAGAGGGATCAGCTTCAAGAAGCTAGCAATGTATGTGTCCAGTTTTATCTTTAAATTGAATATGTGAGTATGAAATTGATGGTTTACATTATTGAAAATTAATTTCCAATGCTGAATTGATGGTAGCTGTACTCTTACAATCCTTATTGGTCTGGTTATGTGGCAGGTTCTTATGTTATTTCCTCGACTTCAGCCCTTGGTGGCTTCCATGGGTTGGGATTTATTGTCCGGTAAAACAACAGCACGGAGGAGTTTAATGCAACAGCTGTGGACAAGTAAGTCTCAGGTACTTCGGCTGGAAGAATCTTCACTCTATGGTAATCAATCAGATGAGGTAATAACTTTTCCAAAAACTTTTATGGGTACAACTCTTTTTGATACAAGATGATCGCATGAAATATATAATTTGTTTTTTGATCTTGGCAGATATCTTGTGTGGAACATCTTTGTGATAATTTGTGTTATCAGCTTGATGTTGCCTCTTTTGTTGCCTGTGTCAATTCTGGTCGATCATGGAATTCAAAATTCTCATTGTTGTTATCGGGAAAAGAACAAATAGCATTATCAGAGGAAGTTGCCCAGTCAGACTCTTTTGTTGAGAACTTTGTGTTGGAAAGACTCTCTGTACAAAGTCCGCTTCGGGTAAGAATGTATGTACTTAATTGACTTAGAAATGCTAGGCAATATTATCTAACTGTCTGAACTGGATGTTCACTTGTACTGAATATACACATTAGCGTATGTTAGGAAGTTTAGAGGTAGAGGACAGTTAGATGATTAAAGCGGGGGAGGGAGAAGAGGAGAAGAGAGGGAATAGTTATCAAATTCATTTTACTTATCAAAAAAAGTTATAAAATATATTTGTTTGGATGTTTTAAAAAATAAAATGGGAGAGAGAGGAGAAGATATATCTTGCTTTGTCTTGTTACAAGGGGGAAGAGGAGAGCATAAAATATTATATAAGTTTTACAATACAGTGAGACAAGTGATTTAGGTTTGTTTAGACATTATTGAAATTTTGATAAATTGTTAATGATAAAAAGGGAAGTTCAGAAAAATTCATTGTATCATCTCCCACCAAATTCTCCTATTTGAGAAAGTTTTTTAAAAAAGTGAATTTAAGAAAGAAGGTATCCCTCCAAATCCTCTCAAATATTCCCCTATATGCATTATTTCTTCTTGTTATATTATTATTGTTGTTGTAATTTTTGAAGTATTAAGTTGTGACACAGCATCTTTTCTGTAGGTATTGTTTGATGTTGTTCCGGGCATAAAATTCCAGGAAGCTATTGAATTGATCAGCATGCAGCCAATTGCTTCTCCCACAGATGCTTGGAAGAGGTGTATATGCAAATTCCCTTCTGAATTGGTTATATTGATACTTTAAATTAAGATTAAAAAAAAAAAAAATTAAGTAATGTAATTCTATTAAAAATCAAATATACTTTATGTTCACGATGATGAACACAAAGTGTCAAAAAAGTACAAAAGTCTCAAAAGGAAAATCTAAGAGAAACTTGAAATTCTAAAAGAGAAGAATAATGTGTGAAACCCCAAATCCAGGACCAATTGAAAAGAGTATGAAAGTTTTTAATTGATCCAAGCAGCTCTGTCTTCAAATGTACATCTATTCCGCTCCTTCCATACAAGCCACATCAAACATGCTGGCACCATGTGCCAAATATCCAAACCATGTTTACCAAACCAATTTCTTCAGCTAAATAACAGAGAAGCAACATTCCCTGACATAACCCATAATAACCCAAATATCTGAAACACATCACCCCACAAAGCATAAGCAGTGTCGCAATGAATTAAAAGGTGATCCACCGTTGCTCCATTGTTGCGGTTTATACAACACCAATTAACCAATGACAAACCCCTCTTTGTAAGGTTATCCAAAGTAAGAATCTTTCCCAAAGCTGCTTTAAATTAAGAATTTGAACTTTTATGACATGATTTAAAAAAAAAAGATCTGCAAATGGGAAGCACAGCTAGTTCTCATATGATAACACACTAAAAGAATTGTTTTCCATTCTCGATATTCATCAATGTCTATATATATTTGTCACTGATACCTAGATATGCACCTGATATTTTCAAGCCATTTAAAAAAAATTGATTTTCCTTAATTGCTTCCAATATGCTGATTTTTTTTTTTTTTTTTTTGGGGTGGGGGTGGTAGAAAGCAAGATGTTGAACTCATGCACATGCGTTATGCTCTGGAATCAGTTGTTCTTGCATTAGCAGCAATGGAAAGGTGTACGGGTGATGAAAGAGAAAGTCATCATCAATTGGCATTATGCCATTTGAAAGACCTGCAGAACCATTTGGAAGCTATTAATAATATTGCACGCAAGGTCAGTTGCTCATCTTTATGAACTTTTTGCACTGTGATTTCCTTTTTGTGTTCTTAAGGCTGTTGTTATCTTCATACACTCTTGCGTGGCCATTTCAATATGCAAATTTCAAACAAGCACCTGTGGGTTGTTCTTGGCTGAAAATGTAGCATTTTGTTGGTTTTGCATAGTATTTTCAATTCTTTGAAAAACCTAAGTATAATAATAATTGATTTATCACATATAATACTAACTTCACCATGAGCTGTTTTATATCACATCTTGGTATCATTATCAGCCAAGAACAGCTCATGGTGAAGTTAGTATTATATGTGATAAATCAATTATATCACATCTTGTCCGGTTGCTCATTTTCTGTGGATGTATATGCTTCGGCTGTTTGGGATTGATTGGGTCATGCTAGGGTCCGTTATAGACTTATTTATTTGTTGGTATCAGTGGTTTGGGAAGCATAATTCTGATATTTGGAATCTGGTTTCGGTTTGTTTAATGTGGAATATTTGGGCAGAACGGAATTGACGTTCTTTTGAGGATATGGCGAAATCTTTGGATCAGTTGATAGATTTACGCAGTTGAAGCCTCTTTGATTGGTCTTGGTGTTGGGGCCTCTCGGATTGTTCTACTTTCTTAGATTTTCTTTTGTCTCTTAGGATATCTTAATGCATGTTTGCTGTTCCTTTCCCTCTTTCTTTGGTAGTTCTAGAGGTTTAAGACAAGGGGATCCGCTATTTCCTATGCTGTTTTTGATTATGATGGAGGTGTTTAGTAGGATGTTGAGGAGAGTAGAGGGAGCTAGATTGATCCGTGGTTTTAAAGTTGAGGGTAGGAGGGGGGGTGGGGAATGTGTTACACATCTATTGTTTGCAGACGATACTATCCTATGTTGTGATGTGGATGTGGAGCAAATCCTTCATATTCGGTTGTTGTTACTTAGTTTTCAGGCGGTAACATGTTTGAAGGTTAATGTGCATAAGAGTGAAATGGTTCCAATAGGGGAGGTTGATGATGTGCATGCCCTGGCTGAAATTTTGGGCTGCAAAGTTGGAAAGTTGCCTATGTTTTGTCTTGGCATGAACATATTTATTTCTTGCAATTAACTCGAGTTTGAAAAACCTTTCCCCTATGATAGCAGTCTTCATTCACTTGAACATCTTGGTTAAATGCTGTTAGAAGTGGACGAATGATGCCTAGCATACCCTCATCATTAAGATCAAATCGACAATGTTCAGCATACCTACATCAGCTAGATCTGGGTCTTCAACATTCTCTTTCAAGTTAGCATTGAGAGGTAGCCTTATCTATAACTATCACTATCAACTTTTCCTCTGTAACTTTTTCATCTCCGATCATGAGAGCTTACCATATTGTGCTGGTTCTGTAATTTTATTATTATTATAGTAGTTAATAATCCTCATCATGGGTGGCTCGCTCTTCTGCTTTGTTGAATCAAAATCATTCGAATTTTCTGTTGAAGAAGGGGGTTCTTTTTTCTTATTGCGCATCTATGAGAGAGGCAGAAACTCTCTCCGATCAGTGTTCATGGGAAAAGAATGTGCTAAGAGAATGTTATCCATTATGGAGAGTTCATTCTCTCTGAGCTTCATGATCACTTTGCACATACTGTTAGAAAAGGTGAGACGGTGTTTATTATTCAATCAGGGTCCAATGCGCATGGGTATTACCTGATGATTTCTGAACTGCTACATGGCCGACGGAAAGGGTTCTTGGTTATCCCGGAAGGAAGAATGGGCCATGGTTGGAGAGGTTTTATGTGGCATCTGAAGAAGGTCTTCGCTCCGGGGATTCAGGCCTCAAATAGGTCTCAGTTATCCCTACCGGGGGCTGAATTGAGAGCCAACACCTCCTACGCTGCAGTGGTGGTGCAAGACCATCGGAGTGGGCCCAAAGGTCTCAGGTTGGCAGTGGAGGTGACCCAGGGCTCTGGCGATCAAGCTAACCCACACTTTCCATTTTTGAATTTGGGTAATCCTAGCTCTGCAAATCTGGATCCTCAGACCCAGGTTTCACGCAACAGCTGCCTTGGGAAGGAGAAGGATGTGATCGGTCTGCAGCTTCCTATTGCTGCCTCTGATGGGATTGAAGGGGAGTTATTTGTAGACCTCCAACTCAGACTGATGCGTGGACCTCTTGGCAAGTGGGAGGTCAGCTGGTCCAAGGTATTTGAGGTGGCTTCCTCTATCAACCAACCCCATAAGCCCAAACTTCCC
Organism: Quercus agrifolia; assembly: GCA_029955455.1. Taxonomy (NCBI): domain Eukaryota; kingdom Viridiplantae; phylum Streptophyta; class Magnoliopsida; order Fagales; family Fagaceae; genus Quercus; species Quercus agrifolia. The sequence continues at coordinate 11,805,688 of JARQAD010000012.1, read as the reverse complement.
TCAAGCCCAACAAACTCCCTTAAGCCCAAACCCCCCTCAACCAGCCAACTCTATACAGCTAAGCCCAGTTTTAACTCTCGGCCCAAACCCTATCAACCCATCACAAATCTGAAACCCATACCCATCTCTAACACTGAGCCTAAACCCACTTCTAAGCCTAAACACACTTCTATCTCTAAACCTAAACCCATCTCTTTTCCTAAGCCCAAACCCATCTCAAACCCAAATTCCAGAAACACATCTAATGCTAAGCCCAACATTGCGAACCCCCGGCCTCCTAATTCTATGCGCAATACCCTCCCAATCCCTAACCCAAAGCCCAAAAGTTATAACTGGAAACCCAAGCCTCTTCGACCCAACGTATATCACTCTCTGACCTAGCATCCCGCTTCGCAAGCTTCTTCCTCTCTCCCTTCCTCTTCTTCTTCTTCTTCTTCTGTTTTGGGCAGCGAGAGCTCCGACGCTGAGCTCTCATCGACCCACAAGATTCCGATGAGCTCCGAGCAGCTTTCCTCTGTCCCCGACATCTCTGAAGCCTCCGTCAGCGAGACTTCATCCTCCGATGCTTCTTCCGACTCTTCCTTGGAAGATTCCATGTGCTCTGATGATGATGGGGATTTGCAACGTAGCATCCAACAAATCATTCATCAGCACACCGACGAGGTAATCAAAAAATGGGGAAATTCCGAGCAATGGGTTCTCGAACTACGAGATGGGAAAAGAGTGGCTGTCCCGATTCAAATCTCCTTGCCGCCGGGAGAGGACATCGTAGGAGTGGATGACTCTAACCCATTAGCGATAGTTCCGGGGAGACCTACGGAATCTAAGGAATTCAATGCTGAGTTAGATAAAGGGATGGATGTTTTTGTGGAGGATTGGTCTTCAGATTTCAGTCTCGAGAAAGCCTCCCAAGACACTGATTCCTCAACTCCCCTCAATATTGATCCTCTGGCTTTCTCTTTACCGACGGATGCCACGGATATTTTTGCCCAGCCAGCTCCCCTGGTAGATGACACGTTTCTGGGTAAGGGAAGTTACTCGGAATGGTTTAAGGACAAATTCAGTGGCTTTCATGATTTTCTTGGGACTTCCCTTAAAGGTTTAGAAGAGCCAGCAGCGGATTTTCTGTTGGCGGTGGAAAATGAGATTCAGCAGAGGACTTTTAAGGAGAAAATAGACAAATCCGAGAAGAGCTCAGGCAGGAAAGGAATTAGGGAATTAAGGGGCTTATTCAGCTCTGTTAATTATGGTTCTACGCCCTCAAGACGCTCTAGTTATGGTAAGGATAGGGCTCTTCTTGCTTTCCAATGAATTTGAAAATTTTATCTTGGAATGTTAGAGTTTTGAATGACAAGAAAAAACGTCTCTTGATTCGCAATTTTTTACGTTCTTGGAGGGCTGAAATAGTTTGTTTTCAAGAGACAAAGCTGGAATGGGTAACTAGAGGTATAGTTAGAAGCATTTGGAGCTGCCCTTTCTTAGACTGGTTATATTTGGGCTCTGAGGGTGCTTCCGGTGGTATTCTCCTCATGTGGGATAGAAGGGTGGTGGAAAAGTTAGAAGAAGCAGTGGGGAATTTCTCGATCTCTTGTAAATTCAAAAATGTCAGTGATCATTTTGAGTGGGCCTTCACTGGTATATATGGTCCTAATTTGATCCGAAAGCATCAATTTATGTGGGAAGAGCTGGCTGGCTTGAATAGTTGGTGGGATTTGCCTTGGTGTTTGGGAGGAGATTTTAATGTTATCCGCTTTCTTTCAGAGAGATTAGGGGAGGGAAGATTCTCTCGCTGCATGTTTGATTTTTCGGATTTTGTTTCTCTTCATGGGCTTATGGATTCCCCTTTAGAGGGAGGTCTTTTCACTTGGTCTAACTCCTCCTCTGCCTCTAGAATTGATCGGTTCCTCTTTTCTCCAGCTTTAGTTGATCACTTCACTCACTTCTCCCAAAAAAGGCTTCCTAGAGTCTTATCCGATCACTTCCCTATTCTTTTGGAGAGTGGGAGGCATAAAAGAGGTCGTACTCCTTTTCGTTTTGAAAATATGTGGTTGAAGGCGGACGGGTTCTTAGATAAGGTGAAATCTTGGTGGGAGAATTACCTTTTCCAAGGGTCCCCCAGTTTTATTCTTGCCAAGAAGCTGGCTGCCCTAAAATCCGACCTTAAGAAGTGGAATGAGTCAGATTTCGGCAACATCTCAGTAAAGAAGCAGCAGCTGTGGTGCAAGCTGAATGTTTTAGATGTAAAAGAAGACTCTCAATCCTTATCCGATGAGGAAAAAAGGGAGCAATCCACTCTTAGAGCCGATTTGGAGAAGGCAGCCTTGCTTGAGGAGATTAGTTGGAGGCAAAAGTCCAAAATATTGTTTCTAAAGGAGGGTGACTCGAATACGAGATTTTTCCATAGAATGGCCAATTCTAATAGAAGAAACAATTGTATTGATTCCCTTATGATTGATGGGGCTTTGTCCACCAACCAGGATAGGATCGTTGACCATGTTGAACAATTCTTTAAGAACCTCTTCTCTGAGCAGCAAGTGCAGCACCCCTTCCCGGATATTTTGGACTTGTATTTCTGGGGACAATGCGGCTTGGTTAGAGAAGCCCTTCGAGGAAGCTGAGGTTCTTAATGTCATCATGGAGTTTAATGGGGATAAATCTCCTGGCCCCGATGGGTTCTCGATGGCCTTCTTTCAAGCTTGTTGGGGGATCCTCAAATCTGACATCATGGTTGTGTTCCACCATTTCCATGTCTCTTGTCAGTTTGAGAAAAGCTTAAATGCAACATTCATAGCTCTCATTCCAAAAAAAGCTGCAGCAGTGGAAATAAAAGACTCTCGGCCCATTAGCCTTGTTGGGGGAGTTTATAAAATTCTTGCTAAAGTTTTGGCTTCTCGTCTTCGCTTGGTTTTAGGCGAGATAATTTCTGCTCCTCAAAATGCCTTTATTCTTAATAGGCAAATTCTAGATTTTGTTCTCATTGCCAATGAATGCCTTGATAGTAGATTGAAGTTTGATAATCCTGGGCTGTTATGCAAACTAGACATTGAGAAAGCCTTTGATCATGTGAACTGGGATTTTCTTACTCTCTTGCTTGAGCGGTGTGGCTTCCCTGAGAAGTGGCGGCGCTGGATCTCTTTTTGTCTATCTACTGTCCGTTTTTCTATCCTTATTAATGGTACTTCCCATGGGTTCTTTGGAAGTCATAGGGGATTGTGGCAAGGCGATCCTTTGTCTCCCTTCTTATTTATTCTGGTTATGGAGGCATTCAGTAGAATGTTGGATAAGGCCGCCCTTCAAGGTCGCTTGTCAGGCTTCAATGCTGGAACTTCGAATGCTAGATCTTTGTTGGTTTCTCATCTTCTTTTCGCTGATGATACACTAGTTTTTTGTGATGCTAATATTGATCAATTGCTGATTCTCTGTATGGTGCTCATTTGGTTTGAGGCTGTGTCTGGCTTGAAAATCAACTTGGGTAAGTCTGAGTTAGTGGCTGTGGGGGCTGTTCACAACATGGAGATTTTGGTGGCTGTCTTAGGCTGCAATCAAGGGTCTCTCCCAATGAAATATTTGGGGCTTCCTTTGGGGGCTAAATTCAAAGATAAGTCCATCTGGAATCCAATTCTTGAGAAGATGGAAAGGAAATTAGCAGGTTGGAAAAAATTATACTTATCCAAGGGAGGAAGAGTTACTTTGATTAAAAGCACTCTCTCTAACCTTCCTACTTATTTTCTCTCTCTATTCCCAATTCCTGCCTCCGTGGCCAATCGTATTGCTAGGCTTCAGCGGGACTTTCTTTGGGGTGGCCTAGGAGATGAGCCCAAATTTCATCTGGTTGATTGGTCGTCGGTGTGTTCCCCGCTTTCCTCAGGTGGTTTAGGGATCAGGAATCTGAGAACTTTCAATTTTGCTCTTTTAGGGAAATGGCTTTGGAGATTTGGGCAAGATAGGGATGCTCTTTGGCGTCAAGTGATAGAGGTCAAGTGTGGTTGTGAGTGGGGTGGTTGGTGTTCTAGCTCGTCCTCTGGTCCGCATGGAGTCAGCTTATGGAAAAATATTAGGAAGGGGTGGCACTCCTTATCTTGGTACATTATGTATGACATTGGAGATGGTTCAAAAGTGTTGTTTTGGCTTGATTGTTGGTGTGGGTCCTCTTCTCTCGCTGCCCGCTATCCTGAATTATATAGGTTAAGTTGCAGCAATGAGGCAAGTGTGGCGGATCTTATGAGGTTTTCCAATGGAGTCCTCAATTGGGAGATTCAGTTTTGTAGGGAGGTGCACAATCGTGAAATGGAAGCACTCAGGAGCTTTATCCATTCCATTTATAACACTCCTGTTAGGGGAACCGAGGAGGATAAGAGATATTGGTTGCCTTGTAGGAGAAAGGGGTTCACGGTTAGTGCTTACTACCATCTCCTTATTGGCCATAATGAGCATTCTTTCCCTTGGAAAAGCATTTGGAAACAGAAGATTCCCTCTAGAGTGGCTTATTTTGTCTGGACCGCAGCCTTAGGAAAATGTTTGACTATTGACAATCTGAGGAAAAGAAAGGTTTGCATTTTGGATTGGTGTTATATGTGCAAGTGTAACAGTGAAAGTGTTAACCATCTTTTCCTTCATTGCTCGGTTGCTTCGGAGGTTTGGGATATGGTGTTTGGTTTATTTGGAGTTAGTTGGGTCATGCCTTCGTCTGTGGTTGGTCTCTTTGCTTGCTGGCAAGGTCACTTTGGTTGCCTCCGCAATGGAGTTATTTGGAAGATTGTTCCTCCTTGCTTGATGTGGTGCATCTGGAAGGAGAGGAATAATAGATGCTTTGAAGACTCTGAGCATGCTATTCCCGACATCAAGCTTCTCTTTTTCCGAACCTTACTTGAATGGTTCTCTGTGTGGAGAAACCATTCTTTTTCTCTTTTGGATTTACTTGACTTTTGTAATTTTCGTTCTTGATTTGCTCTCCCTTGTATACTCCCTGTGTGCTTGGGTGTCTCTCTTTTTTATTATCAATGAAGTCTTATTACTTATCAAAAAAAATGTTTTGTCTTGGCATGCCTTCGGGGGCTTCACATAATTCCCCTTCAATTTGGAATCCTATTTTGGAAAAATTAGAGCGGAGATTAGCGGGGTGGAAGAAGCTGTATTTGTCTAAGGGGGGTCGATTGATGTTACTCAAGAGTACACTATCTAGTCTTCCTACCTATTTTCTATCGCTATTCACAATTTCTACTCATGTGGCCAATAGAATTGAAAAGTTGCAAAGGGATTTTCTATGGGGTGATAGCAAAACTCATTTGGTAGGATGGGATAAAGTTTGTGCGCCTATAGCCAATGGTGGTTTGGGGATAAGGAAACTTACTACTTTCAATAAGGCCTTATTGGGGAAATGGTTGTGGCGGTTTGGGAAGGAAGAGGATCAGTTATGGAGGAGGGTGGTAGCTTCAAAATATGGGGTAGAATGGGGGGGTTGGACCTCTAATAGATTTAGATACATCATCATCCTTGAGCAGTAATGTTTTTCTCTCAGCCATGACAATTAATTCTTCTTTGGTTGTATCAAACACCACTAATCCAAGGTAGAACACTATTGAAATTCTGCACGTTAATAGTCAATCAACCGAAAACAGAAGTGGAAAACTACCGAATCCCAGCACTTGCATAACCCCAAGCCAGAAAAAATAGTAGGTTCCCAAATTAGCCAACATTCCCAAAAAGTTAAATTGTAACAGAACTTAAAAAGCTTCTGTTTTCAAGGCCGGTCAAACTTCCCAAAGTTATAAAACAACTCAACTTTAACAAATCAGCAAAGGAAAAAAAATTATAGAATAAAAATCTTTGAAGGACTGAACTGTTGACACGCTCCAAATATACAGAATCGTTTGCCAAACTCCATAAATCAGCAAAGCAACTATCACCTAAGGCTTCCTAAGTCTTATTCAGCTGCCATGGGAGTAAATCCAAGCAACAAAACCAACAAACAAACGAAAAACTGCAGATTGAAAAAAAATATTGTTGAAAATATAAAAAGAGAAAATAAAAACTCACATCAAATGACTTCAAAAATATATGGAAAAATCACCATAATTATCATGAGAGGCTGGTGACTCAGATCATGTGGTTGCTAGAATCTAGCGATTGTGTTGGTATTGACATTAGTGATGATGTTAATGTGCGGATGATGACCTTTAGATGTTCTAATGCATTTTAGGGTTGGATTAGGACACTCTGATGCCTAGAGATAGCAGAAAAAAATAGAAAGAATGGAGAGATGGAGAGAGAAAAGGTCTAGGGCTATGTTATTCAGTCCCTCACCTTAGCACTTATTTATATTAGGATTTATGACATGATTACAAGAACACTCTTATGCTAATATAAAATAACAAGAAGCTTCTTTGACATTTATATCCCTTTGAATTTAAATTTAAATGCCTTTAATTTACAAGTTGTAGCAGCAAATATTTAATGTTTTTTAGTTACTTTTCCTCATTTTTAATATGGTATAAATTAATGTGGATTGTATTCAATGATGCAGATATTGATGGTGAATGTCACAATTTCTCTTTTACATATGGATGATCTTTCTCTGAATTTGACGCATTGTGTCTCCCCAGAGAGAGATTCTAAATCATGCTACACCCATGCTTGGAAAAATAATGATCCCACTCCATGTGATGGAGGGAACAAAATGGTTATATCTTTCATGGGGACTCTACTTGATATATTAAATCGCAATCTTCCGTCAGCTGTGATTGAACTAGAGCAAGCATTGAGTGAGGACGTAATAATGGGTGGAAGACAGGCCTTAGAGTGGAGAGTCTCAATTGCTAAACGTTTCATTGAAGAGTGGGAATGGCGGTTGTCAACTTTGCAGCGCCTTTTACCATTATCCGAACGCCAGTGGAGATGGAAGGAAGCATTGACTGTATTACGTGCAGCCCCCTCAAAGCTACTCAACCTGTGAGTTAAACTCTTTTCTGAAATTCATAAGATGAGTAACTGGTTCTTGCTCATGATATGTATGCTATGTATCTTGTCGAGTAATTCTAGTATGTCAGATGGTGGAATATAAAGCAAGTTTTGTTGCTCTAGGCCCTAGGTTAAAATTTGTCAATTACTTCTAGTTAGACTTCGCAATTTTGTCCTGTTGACGTGCATATTTTATGATCCTCTGCAATGTCTGCATTCCAGATTTCCAAATTTTGGTTGCTGATAAACAAAGTAATAAAATATATGGATAATAAATTTTTTTAATATTTGATATTAAGTTACTAAGAGAAGAGGATTCTCAACTCATCTATGATGGGGAATTGTGTAGTGGTCAGGAATTCTTAACAAGCAAATCTTTGAAGTTGTAGTATTCAATTTTCTGTTTCTTTTACCTTTGATTTATTCACTACCAATTGGAACATAAAGGTTCATTGTTTTTTATTGGTTGTGGTAATCAAATTCTTAACCTAGGTTTTGGTCGTGTACAGATCTGGGAATCTTTTGTTGTTTAAACAAATTTGTTCCATATAGGGTCAAGATCAAGTTACACCACCTTGTGTAACTCTTCTTTTTATTTTTTATTTTTTTGATCAGTAAATAAAATCTTTATTGAAAAAAGGAAAAATACAAGAGGGAGAAAAACAACTTCCTTCGTACACAGGGAGTGTACAGGAAAGCAAAAGCCTACCCAAAATTACATAAATCTACGAAATCTAAAATAGAAGGTATTGCAAGACCACTCAAAGCAGTCTACCATTCAAATAAAGACAGGAGGAAAACGCTCTTCAACTCAATAATAGAATGCTTCCTCCCCTTGAAAGATTCTATTATTCCGTTCTCTCCAAATGTTTCACATAATATACTGCAGAATAACATCCAAAACAAATGCTGACCTATGTCGCCCAACGCCTCTATGCCAACGAGCAACCAACTCAACCACTTGTTTAGGCATAAACCAAGCTATGAACTAAATACAAAGGACCATAAATCAGAGGCAAAAGGACAATGAATGAGCAGGTGGTCCACCGATTCTCAATCATTCTTACACATACAACACCTTGTGTAACTCTTCCTTAATATTACATAACCTAATAACTTTTTATTGGATTAATATTTTGAAAATCGTAATGTTGAATTACATGTCCTCTATGTTGTTAACACACATGCGAAATTTCATGTCAATTGGATGTTCTCTACTTTTTGATCTATAAACTCATGTTCTATATATAATTTCAAAGTTTAAAAAATTTGAATTTTAAACATTTTATAGATGAGATAGTTATTATTTCTTATTGTCTTGATGATTTGCATGCATATAGTGTATAAGGTCGAAGGAGACAATGTAGTCCAATGGTAGATTTGTCAAAAAATACATCCAATAAAAAATTATTATGCAGTGTAATATTGATAAAAATTACCCCAATTGTACATTTTTTTTTGATAAGTAATAGAATTTTATTGAATGAAAAGGACTACTCTATGTTCATGATGATGTATAGAGAGCACCTTGAAAAAATACAAGCATATTAGGCAGAAGATCTAAGAGAGAGCTCGAAATAAAAAATTGAAGTGCAATTGGTCAAACCCCATGTCTAAGCCCAATCAAACAAGGTACAGAGCAATAAAGACTTCAATTGATAAAGAGATCTCATAGTTTGCTCAAATGTATAGTTATTTCTCTCCCTCCACACTAACCACATCACTTGCCCCGACACCAAATTCCATACATCCGAGGAATGTTTTCCAAACCAATTGCGCCATCCAAAAAGAAGGGATGCTACCTTGTTTGGCAACACCCAATGAATCCCAAAAATCATAAACACTCAATAACGCATAAGCAATCTCACATTGGATCAAAAGATGATCTACTATTTCCCCACTACAATGACACATACAACACCAATTGACCAGCTATAAACCCCTCTTAATAAGGTTATTAATTGTGAGAATCTTACCACATGCAGCTGACCACAAAAAGAATGACACCCTCTTAGGGACCTTAGTACACCAAATACTTTTCCATGGTAAAGAATGAGTATTGGTTCCACCAATAGCACTATGAAAAGAGCAATCATCAAAATTGCCACTTCCCAGATAGCTTATCACCCCCCACCCCTGTTGGCAGCTTTGTATAAATATAATCTAAAAATGAGTACACTATTCCCTCCTAATCATGAAAATCTCTATGAAAATCCAAATTCCAACTTCTCACTATCCCTTGCGATGGGGGATCCAACACACTCGAAGTGGCAATCAAACAGATCAGGATATAGATCCTTTAAAGGAAGTTGGTCACTCCGAGGATCATACCAAAACCGTATACGATTGCCTTCACAAACCACAAAAACTACATATGGGAGAAAATATTAATATTTTGAAAATCCCATTGTTAGATTATACTTTCTATTCGTTTTAACACGCATGCTGAACTTCATGTCAATCGAATGTTTTTAACTATCTGATTTATAAACTCATGTTCTATGTATGATTCTTAAAATACAAAAAATATGAAATTTAAACATTTCATAAATGATATGGTTATTGATATACAATCATCTTGATATTTTGCAAGCATTGAAGGTATAAGGAGAGGTCTCCTGATCAATTGCAATCTTTGTTGATCCGTACCCTGTTTGATTGGTCTCGGGCATGGGACTTTACACATTGTACTTCCATTTTAGGGTTCCAAAACTCTTTAGGATCTTTTTTCTAATTGTTTGTAATTTTTTAAATACTCTGTGTTCATCATTGTGAACATGTAGTATTTCTCATTTTCAATAAAACTTTGTTACTTATACCAGGTTTAACTTGAACTTGACTTTCACACACAAAAGCACTAGTTTATCCTTTACTCCTATATATTTAGTACTTTTAGGTGGGTGTTTTGTCCTAATCCATCTCTCTGGTTGGGCTGGCATATACATGCTTTGGTTAGGGGTAGATTGATTGAAATTTTAAAAGCCTGAGGGGTCAAGGCAGGGGTAAAGAGGTTCCTAGAAGGGTGTCTTTTTCTTATGGACAGCTGCTAGGGGTGGGATTCTCACAATAGATAACCTTGTTAAGAAGAACTTGCCTCTTGTTAATTGGGGTTACCTATGTGGTGTGAGGAGGAAACCATGGATCATTTATTACTACGTTGCAAGTTTGTCCATACCTTGTGGAGTGAAGTCTTCTACTTGTTTGGGGTTCAATGGGTGATGCCAAAGACAGTAGTCTCTTTACTTCTACATGGTGGAATTGGTTGGGCATTCATTCTTCCAATGTTTGAATATGGTACCGGCGTGTCTTGTGTGGTTAACTTGGAAGGAACGCAATCCTTGAACATTTGAGGACACTGAAAGAACTGTGGACTGATCTGTTTGTATCCCTTTTTTGCAGTGAGTTTACTATCGTAAACTCATTGTACTTTTATTATAAACAAAATTTTTATTACCTCTCAAAAAAAAAAGAAGTAGTTTTTTATTTAATTGTGCTGGACTTATGCCTGTCTTGTTGCCCTGATATAGCTAGACATTGGATGAGGACCCCAAGTAAGTCAAGTTGAATCAGTAACTACAGAAAATTATCAATTAATTGATTATATTGATGATGGCGATTCCTAATTGTGCAGAGGTGAATATGATTATGTTCTTCTATTGTGCAGTTGCATGCAAAGGGCAAAGTATGACATTGGAGAAGAGGCGGTTCATCGATTTTCATTATCTGCTGAAGATAAAGCAACCCTTGAAGTAGTTGAATGGGTAGATAGCGCCTTCATAAGAACTTCTGTATGATTCAGATCATCAACTTTTAACTATATATTTAATGCTTTCATATATTACTGGTATATCTACAAATTGCTATTTTCTTTTCATTTTGTACTTTGAACCAGTCAATTGTATTTTGTTCATCATCGTGAACAAGATGTACTTTTTTTTAATGAAATTATCTATTACCTATCAAAAATATAAATTAAAACATCAGAGGTTCTTATAGCAGCTAAGTTGTGGATGGTATCACCGAAGGTAGGAAGTGAAAGCTATGATGGTAATCATTGTTATTGTGTGATTTCATGGCCTTTGGCATTTCAGACTGTTGCATGTGGTTGCTGTTAATTGTTCAAAGAATTAAGGTGTGCCCAACTATGTATGAATTATTTGAGGATGCTATTGGGAGCATTTTTCAAAGAAAGGGGGATTTGGAACTTAATCATGGAACATGTGGAATGAAGATTGGGTGGTTGGAAGAAGATTTATTTGTCAAAGGAAGATTAGCTCTCTTGAAGAGTACTCTTTCTAGTTTGCCTATGTATGTTATGCATTTGTTCACCATTCCTACTTATGTGGCAAATAGAATTGAGAAGTTGTTGAGGTATCTCCTTTTTTTTTTGGGGGGGGGGGGGTCTGAGAGATGACTTTAAGTTTCATTTTGTGGGATAGAATACTTTGTGTTCTCCATTGAAAAATGGAGGATTAGGGGTGTGAGGAAATTGGGAACTTCAGTCAAGCACAACTGGGGACATGGTTATGGTGCTTTGAAGAGGAGGAAAACCATCTTTGGAGAAGTGGGATTGGTGTAAACTATGGGGACGAATGGGGGCGTTGGATTGCAGAGAATGTTGGAGATCCCATGGGTGTGGTTATTGAAGAGTATAAGAGCAGGATGGGACAGCTTTGTGAGCTACACTAGTCATGGTTGGGGATGGAAGCAGTGTTGGACTTTGACAGGATATTTGGTGTGGTGACTTTGCATTGATAGAATTGTTTCCATAGTTCTCAATTGTGGTTGATAGAGAGGCTTCATATTATGCTTATATGAAATAGCTGGAGGGACTCTGTGAAATATTAGATTTCTGTGGTTTTAATGATTGGGAATTGGAGTTGGTTGAATTTTTTTTTGGTATCTTGTATTCTAATATTCCATGTAGGGATGCCAGAGATCATTTGAAATGGTGTTTGAAAAGTAATGGGATGTTTGATGTCAAATCCTACTTAAAGTTCTTTGTGGTTCTAATGGAACAAAGTTTCCATGAAGGAGCATAGGGTGTACTTTGGTACCAAAGAGAGTTGCTTTCTTTGCCTGGTCAGCAGCATGATGGAGGATTCTGATAGGGAAGAATCTAATAAAAAGAGGCATGGGGTTAGTAAATTGTTGTTGTATGTGCAGATGCACTACCAAAATAGTGGACTATCTGTTACTTCATTGCTGGTTGCTACTGAGCTGTGGTCTTTTACTTTTGCGTTCAGAATACAATGCGTGATCCATAAGGGAGTGATAGATGTTTTATTTGGTTGGTGTAGTGGATTTAGCAAGAATAGAAGCTCTTTTGTGTGGAAGTCTGCCCCTCTTTGTTTTATGTGGACAGTATGGAAGGAGAGGAATAACCAAAGAAAGTAACCATAAATAGTCAACTGGTCTAGAATTGAAATCTGGTTTCTTAGAGATTTGTTTGAGTGGTTTGCATCATTGGCACTAATGATTTGAATTCTGTTTTAGACTCTATTTATTCACTCTCATTAAACCTAATGATTGGTTTTTGTATTTTTTTATGAGTATTTTTTGTGCACTCTGCATAAAGTTCAACCCCCCCCCCCCCTCCCTCCCTCAATAAAGACAAAGTCTTTACTTATAAAAAATGATATTTCTCTCTAATCATGCTATATATGCAACATTAATGTTTTAGCATATATTATGTGTTGGATTTCTCTGTATTGTGATATTTGATGTCTTTTTGTTGATTACTGATGTTTAGTTCTGACTGAATCTTGTATTGGTTGCAATTTTCCTCTCATATGTGAAATGATGTTTGCCCATGGTTTTTTGTGCAGTGAGTTTAACATTGTAAACTCATTGTTATTTTCTTGTCAATAAAGCTTTGATTACCTATCCCAAAAAAAAAAAAAAGAAGAAGTTTGCCCATGGTTTCTTTAGTCTCTTAAAAAATGGATACATTTTTATTTTATTTTTCTAGGTAGAAGATGTAGTGTCTCGTGCTGCTGATGGGACTTCTGCTGTGCAAGATCTAGATTTTGCCTCTTTACGCTCCCAATTAGGTCCTTTGGCTGCAGTAAGTGCCCGCAATGTTAATCTCTATTCTCCTATTCTCAAATTCTGTGAAAGTTAATATTTAAATATCTTCCATGTGCTTATTGACTGATGTGTGTGTATTTTTTGCCAGATTCTTCTTTGTATAGACATTGCCGCTACTTCTGCAAGGTCTGCAAAGATGTCCCAACAGCTTTTGAATAAGGTAATGCTCAACACCTACAAACATGGAATATTTACTTGTTGTGGCTGTAGTCAAAAGAATGGTATATCTTTTTTCTTTAAGTAATCTTTGTCTTGGTTTTGAAGGATTATTTGAATTTCAGTTAATAAGAGGAGTTATTTAAAAAATTGTCAAGGAATTTTCACATATTCTTTTTGATAGAATGATAGTGACACCTGTTTCATACTACTTCTTTAAACTTTTCTGAGAATTTAATGATGTGAAGGATATAGTGGAAATTCCTTTCTCTTCATTTTTGTTTCTGTTTTTGTTTTTTAAATTATGGGTGATTCCTGTTGATCCCGTACCAAAATTTTCTTTTACCATTTGTTAGAATTATGGTTAAGTGATTAAACTCACAATTTCCTAACAGTTTAAGCTTTTGGGACAATCGGTAATTTAACATGGTATCAGAGTAGGAGATCTTGAGTTCGATCCCTGTTTTCACTTTACCTCAAATTTAAAATGTTAAATTCCCCCTTGTTAGGCCCTCATTTACTAAGGGGAAGTTTAGGCTCACAAGTGAGGGAGAGTGTTAGAATTGTGGTTAAGTGATTAAACTCACTATTTCCTAACAATTTAAGCTTTTGGGACAATCGGTAATTTAACACCATTAATATGTTACTTTCCCTACACAAAGCCTATCCCATAAACCTTTTCAGCATGCAACATTCCTTCATCACATTAATTCCTAAAAAGAATGATGCCTCTAATATTAGTGATTTCCGTCCTATTAGCTTGGTGGGGAGTGTGTATAAAATCTTGGCTAAGGTCTTGGCAAACCGTTTGAAAGTGGTTTTAGATTAGTTGATCTCTGAGAATCAAAATAGCTTTGTGGGTGGGAGACAAATCCTTGATTTGGTTCTTATTGCGAATGAGTGTGTGGATAGCCGAGGGAAGAGCAGGGTTCCTGGTTTCATTTGTAAGCTTGATATGGAGAAAGCCTACGATCATGTGAACTGGGAGGCTTTGCTGTATTTGTTGAATAGGATGGGTTTTGGAGTGAAGTGGTGTAAGTGGATCCGTTCTTGCATATCCACGATTCAATTCTTTGTTTTGATTAATGGGTCTCTAGCTGATTTCTTTGGTAGTTCAAGGGGTTTAAGACAAGGAGATCCACTATCTCCTATGTTGTTTTTGATCATGATGAAGGTGTTTAGTAGGATGTTGAGAAGGGTGGAGGGAGCTAGTTTGATCCGTGGTTTTAATCTTGAGGGAAGGAGGGATGGTGGGGAACGTGTTTCTCATCTATTGTTTGCAGACGATACTATCCTATTTTGTGATGCAGATGTGGAGCAAATTCTTCATATTCGGTTGTTGTTACTTAGTTTTCAGGCGGTAACAGGATTGAAGGTCAATGTGCATAAGAGTGAAATGGCTCCAATAGGGGAGGTTGCTGATGTGCATGCCCTGGCTGAAATCTTGGGCTGCAGAGTTGGAATTTTGCCTATGTCGTATCTTGGTATGCCGTTGGGGGCTTCACATAATTCCCCTTCAATTTGGAATCCAATTTTGGAAAAAATTGAGCGGAAATTAGCCGGGTGGAAGAAGCTGTATTTGTCTAAGGGGGGTCGTTTGATGTTACTCAAGAGGACGCTATCTAGCCTTCCGACCTACTTTCTATCGCTATTCACAATTCTTACTCATGTGGCTAATAAAATTGAAAAGTTGCAAAAGGATTCTCTTTTGGGGTGATAGCAAGACTCATCTGGTAGGTTGGGATAAAGTTTGTGCGCCTATTGCCAACCGTGGTTTGGGGATAAGGAAACTTACTACCTTCAATAAGGCCTTGTCGGGGAAATGGCTGTGGCGGTTTGGGAAGGAGGAGGATCAGTTATGGAGGAGGGTGGTAGCTTCAGAATATGGGGAAGAATGGGGGGGTTGGACCTCTAAGCTGGGTAAGGGAGTTCATGGGTGTGGTTTGTGGAGAGGTATTTGCATGGGTTGGGAGGATTTCAGCAAAAATTGTCAGTTTGTTGTTGGGTTGGGAAATAGAGTGAGGTTTTGGCAGGATGGGTGGTATGGGGATCAACCTTTTCAATTGGCATTTCCAAGGTTGTATGGTATCGCCACTGATAAGGAGGTTTTTGTAGAAGTTTCTTCGCTAAGGCAGGGGGTGGAGGAGAGAAGAAGTTGGAATGTTCATTTTTTTAGAGATTTTAATGATTGAGAGATGGATGAAGGTCTGCATTTTCTTCGTATTTTGGGAGCCAATACTCCTCCTATGGATGCTGGAGACCAGATGAGATGGAAATTGAAGCCTAATGGGGTTTTTGACATCCGGTCGTATTATAACAAATTAAGGGATTCTCTCTCAACTATTTGGAGAGTTAAGGCCCCCTAGGCGAGTTTCTTTTTTTGTTTGGTGTGTAGCTTGGAATAAGATCCTTACAGGAGATAACTTGAGATTGAGGAGGCTGGATTTTGTGGATTGGTGCATTATGTGCCGTCATTGTGGAGAGACGGTAGACCACTTACTTCTTCATTGTGAGATGGCGTATCGGTTATGGAGCTTTGTCTTTATAACTTTTGGCTTGTCTTGAGTTATTCCTAGATCGATTTCAGACTTGCTTTTTGGTTGGTGGAATTGGTTGGGGAAGCATTTGTCTGAAATTTGGAACTTAGTCCTGTTGTGTATCTTATGGTGTATTTGGAAGGAACGGAATCAGAGGACTTTTGAGGATTTGGATAGTTCTGGTGATCAGATGCTTGCCACTTTTAGTGAAACTCTTTTCGATTGGTCTCAGGATTGGGGACTCACATCTAGTGATTCCCTCCCTTCTTTTCTTTGCTCCCTTTCTCTTTTGTAATTATTTTGTTGTTTGGTTTTCTATTGTGTCTCTCTCTGTTTTCTTCTTCTTGTACTTCTGTGTTTGCTCTATGTTCTTCATGCATAGAGTAGACTTTTGTATATATATCATTCTTACTTATCAAAAAAAAAAAATCATCTAATAGTAATGACTTCGTTTAGTTGTACCAAAAATAATGTCTTCATTGTCATCCCTTAGTCTTCTTCTTTAGACTTTCTAGATTTTTTGAGCTTGAGATTGTAATTCTTTAGGAGTAGGCCAATTTGCATTTTGTGTTCTGATCTATCTTCTCTTTTGAATAAAATTATTTTTACTGCATCTGCCTCATACCGAGCTTTGTTAGTTTCCCAGTATCAATTACTTTTTGAAATGTCCTTTACTTTGTCTTTTGAAGGTTTTAGCCATAGTTTTTTTCCCCCTACAAGATAGATGTTGCCTTGTGGCGTGGTTCTACAGTATGCATTGACTTGTATCATATGCAGGCGCAAGTTATGTTGTCAGAGATATATCCAGGAGGTGCTCCAAAGATGGGCTCCACTTACTGGGATCAAATCCTTGAAGTTGGAGTGATTACTGTTTCACGGCGTGTCCTTAAGCGTTTACACGAGTTCTTGGAACAGGTAGAATTTTATCTATGTATGTATTTTATTTTATTTTAGATGGAGAAGGAGTTCTTGTTAATATTGGTGTAGTTCTCTATCTGAAGACTTATTCATAATTCCAGTTAATTGACTGAGGCAACGAGAATCTGTGGAGAGAACTTATCCTTACCTATGTCAATGGTCTTAAATTTGCCTTAGAAACTTTTACAAAAAAAGTAAGCAAGCAGATACTTGGTTATTGATTCTGCTTTGTGGTCTGCTCTGCAGGATAGCCTTCCTGTCCTTCAGGCCCTTTTGTCTGGGGAAACGATCTTTTCTTTGTCTAAGGAGTCCCACCGACAGGGACAAAGGGAACGTGCTCTTGCAATGCTACATCAGATGATTGAAGATGCTCACAGGGGCAAGCGGCAGTTTTTAAGTGGTACCTTTTTCTTTTGGGGGAGGGTATATTATGGACCACCAGTATTTCCTTCTTTTTGGATATCTATTTTTTGACAGGTGGAGCTATGGGTTACACTTAACTTTTTATTCCATGGCTTTAATGTGCCTTTATCCTGTAAAATTGCAGGTAAGCTTCATAATCTTGCAAGAGCAGTTGCTGATGAAGAAACAGAGCCTAATTTTTCGAAAGGGGAAGCCCCATCATCTGATCGAAAGGTTCTCTCCAATACTGACAAGGATGGCGTTCTTGGGCTTGGGTTAAGAGCTGTCAGACAGATACCCTTAAGCTCAATGGCTGGCGAAACTGGTGCACAACCTGTTAGTTATGATCTAAAAGATACTGGGAAGAGGTTGTATGGTTCTTTAAGTACCAAGGCCACAACATATCTATCCCAATTTATTCTCCATATTGCTGCAATTGGTGACATAGTTGACGGGACTGATACAACTCATGATTTCAATTTTTTTTCCCTTGTGTTCGAATGGCCTAAGGATGTAAGATCTTTTATTTCTTGCATTGAAGATTATCTTTGTTGTTTTGCTTATATATATAGACAGCTTCCATATCAATTGTAAGTTAACTTTTTGGAGAATGGAGTCTGGAAGCCTTATAGAGTGATAAAAAGAATAGATTAGAATAAATTTGGAAGTTCTTAAAAATTTAGGGGAGAAATAATTTAGATGCAAAATGCATCATTAGCATGTAGTGAGCCTGCACATCATAGCACATCACTTTGGAACCGGGGAATATGTCCCAATGTGTTTATGCTCAACATTTACTCGTGTAATAGCCAACCAGAATACAAGCTTCTATAAAATGTTAGATGATGAGCAATAGCAGAGCACACAAAAGACAGATAATTATTGGAACCATACCTTTTGACGTGCCCATCACAATCAAGTTAAATATATGCCTATTTAATTTTTTTCATTTCAAGATAATTATTAAGAAAACATAATTCAATGGTCCTTATGGATGAGGGTAATAGTGATAAATTTGGGGAAACCCTCTAATTTAATCATGAATTTTTGTTGATTCTTACTAATTTTGTTAAATACTTCATATTACAAATAAATATATTAAAAGTCAGCTAATCATTCAATCGCAGTATTGATAGCTTAAGTCTTATATTTCCAATTAATATAATTAGCATATTAATTGTATAAATCATGCATAAAGTGATTATCTATATGAAATGATCAATTCTACTTGAACTCCAGCAAGGACAGGTAGGAAATAAGGTTCTCATTTACAAGATTATCTTTCAGCAACCCTCAATAACCTTGTCTTCCTTTTCGACATGATCATGTATATGCTAATGTATTATTGTGGTATTTTGCAGCTTTTAACTCGTCTGGTCTTTGACCGAGGCAGCACTGATGCTGCTGGAAAGGTTGCTGAAATTATGGGTGCTGATTTTGTGCATGAAGTGATTTCTGCATGTGTACCTCCAGTTTATCCTCCGCGGTCTGGCCATGGATGGGCATGCATTCCTGTCATTCCTACCTGCCCCAAGAGTGGCTCTGAAAATAAACTACTCTCCCCTTCTTCTAAAGAAGCTAAACCTAATTGTTACTGTCGTTCCTCAGCGACCCCTGGAATCCCTCTATACCCCCTCCAATTGGATATAGTAAAACATCTGGTTAAAATGTCTCCAGTGAGGGCTGTCTTAGCATGTGTTTTTGGGAGCAGTATATTGTACTCTGGCAGTGATTCTTCTATATCAGGCTCCTTAAATGATGGATTAGTTCAGGCATCTGATGCTGACAGGTTGTTTTATGAGTTTGCGCTTGATCAATCTGAGAGGTAAGATGCCCTAAGAGTAATTTACACCAAGTTACATCTATATCTGATGTGCATTATGGTTATCTAGTTTAAGCTTGTAATTTGATGTCCAGGTTCCCAACTTTAAATCGATGGATACAAATGCAAACTAACCTTCATCGAGTCTCAGAATTTGCTGTAGCAACCAAGCAAACATCTGATCATACCAAGCGTAAACCTGAAGCAACATCTGCTATTAAGAGACTCCGTGAGGATGACAATGATACTGAGTCAGAAATCGATGACATTGTTTGCAGCACTAATGTTTCAACTGCTTTGCAAGACTTCAATGGTCAAGGGGATGCAGATCCTTGGCATGATTCTTCAAAATCTGAGTTTGCTGAACTTGATAATACAGTTTTCCTTTCTTTTGATTGGGAGAATGAAGAACCCTATGAGAAAGCTGTTGAACGGTATCAGTGCTTATTGTTTTTTGTTTCTGCATCCCTTACTATATATTGATGGTTATCTTGTGTAGTTTTTCCACTTGTCTTCTTTGGTCATCTTTGTTCTGGTGTTGCAAGTTGCATATGATTTTTTAAGTTTGCTTCATCCTGATATACTTGTTTGAAATGTAATCACCACCAGGATTGCTTGGATGTTTCAGCTATTAAATCTGGTAACTGTGATACTTAATTATGATTTGATAATATGAGAAATAAGAAAATAAAAGGGAACAAATAAAGATGCATCAAATCTTAGATCTTAATCAGAACTTTCTGTACAGATTGTGAATTTCATTTTAAGCCTCTAGGAAGTTTGTATGTAGAAGTTTCCAGTTTTCTCAGGGCATATTGGTGAGAAAACATGTGGATGCTAATAGTTTTTAACATGACAAATAAACCAAATGAGTGCTTCTCCTACCAAGTTTTCCTCTTAACATAGTTTTCGCATTGTTATTGGGGTTCTATTTTTTTTTATTTTTTGGTATTTTTTGTATTTTTTGTTTTGGTGTGGGGGTTGGGGGCTTTACAAGGCCCTTTTTGTCATGTTTGAAATTTTTAGTGTTTATAGTTGTTTTTATTACTACTTTTAGTAATATTTGTTGGAATTATGTTTAAATGATTAAATTCACAATTTCCTAACAACTCAAACATTTGGGACATTTGGTAATTTAACATGGTATCAGAGCATGAGATCCTGATTTTGATCATTGAGCTTTTGATCATTGACTTTACTCTCCCTCCCATTTAAAATGTTAAAAATCCCACATTTTAGGCCCCACTTATTGAGGAGTTTAGGCCCACACGTGAAAGGGGAGTGTTAGAATTATGGTTAAATAATTAGATTCATCATTTCCTGACAATTTAAGCTTTTGGGACAATCAGTAATTTAACAATATTCTTGGCCCTCGTTATCTTTAATAGGTTGATTGATGAAGGAAAACTAATGGATGCTCTTGCACTTTCGGATCGCTTTCTACGTAATGGAGCCTCAGACCGTTTACTTCAGCTACTCATTGAACGTGGGGAAGAGAATCATTCAATCTCTGGACAGCCTCAAGGATATGGGGGCCACAACATCTGGAGCAATAGTTGGCAGTATTGCCTGCGGTTGAAGGACAAACAACTGGCTGCTAGACTTGCCCTCAAGTATGTATGGGTATTTTCCATTAATGTGGTAAATGCTTGCTTAAATTTTGGAATACACCTAGATAATTGTTTATGGCCAGCTTCGCTTTTTGATTTTGTATTCAAATGTGAAGCAGTTCTTTTTTTATTCTTTCTCCTTGTTAGCCCTTGCCATCTGATATTTAAGAATTTAAAACTGCTGCTCTGCTAGTGTCTGCTTGATATACATTTTTTGTCCACATCCTAACCACTTAAGCATTTACTTAAGCATTTAGGGTTATTAGTTTCGAACATAGTACCAGAGCTAACCCCAAGGAGTAGCACAATTGGCTGGAGATGACGCTTCTTGTAGTTAAGGTCTCCAGTTAAAGACTTGAAGTTTCCCCTTCCTCCACCCCTGGGGCTGAAAACTCACTTATCCAAAAAAAAGAAAGTACCAGAGGTTGGTTTGTTTAAAAGGTCTAGTGGTCGAACCTTGGGTTGGGAGCCTACTTGTTTAAGATTTGGTTTTGGTGTTTGTTTTTGTTTTTGTTGCCATTACGGGTCTCTGTGTGTGTGTGTGCATGCCTATCCTTTTTTTTATCCTGTCCTCCCATTCCTTTGTGATCTTTGCCTTTTGTTCTATGTCACATTTTAAACTGGCAAACCTTTCTTACAATATATCTGACGTAGGACAACCAGAACAAAATTAAAATAGCAGAAAAATAAAAGATATGACCTAGGAGTCAGCACCTAGGCCTTGCTTGGAGTCAGCACCAAGCGGGGAAACCACTAGGAGTCAGCACCTAGGGTAGACCTGGAATCGGCACTAGACCAAAGAAAAACCAAACGGCCATTGTTTTCATTCATCAAAATATCAACTATCTTCTCAAGGAGTACAATAGGTTGCTTATAAAGGATTGCTAAACCCTAGTTCTAATTGGCTAGGAAACCCTAATTGCCTTATTACAAAAATAACCTTGCTTCCCAAATTAAAATACTAATAGCCTAATAAACTACTAGGACCTAAAACATAAAAATACAATTGACTTGCAAACATAAATAATATTAAATTATAATTTTCTTGCATCTCCCGCATCAATATCACTCTCATTGTATCTTCTGTTCTACTCCATTGATGGGGATATACAATTTACTTGCATTTATGATGATTTTTGTGAGATACGTTATGCGTCTCCCTGTAAGTTGAATCTTAAGACTCACATTTTATTCCAGGTATATGCACAGATGGGAGCTTGATGCTGCTTTGGATGTTTTGACTATGTGCAGCTGCCACCTGCCACAAAGCGATCCACTTAGGAATGAGGTGCTGGCTTGTTTGTTATTTGTTTCATTGTATTTTATTCATTGTAAATTGTTGTGTTGATTCGTTTGCATGAGGCTTGGTATGTTACCTTTATGCTGGTGTTAAATTTTCTTTGGAAACATAATTTTTTTGGTTGCTTAGGTCTTGCATATGAAACAAGCTTTACAGAGGTACAGCCACATATTAAGTGCAGATGATCATCATAGCAGCTGGCAAGAGGTTGTTATTCTCTCCTGCATCTGGATTAAGATGAAAAGTTTGGAATAAGTGGTCTATAAGTGGTACTTTCCTGCTAGGAATTATTTCTCCCTAATACTCTTTAAATTGCAGGTTGAAGCAGAATGTAAGGAAGATCCTGAGGGCTTGGCACTTAGACTAGCTGGAAAGGGAGCTGTTTCTGCTGCTTTAGAAGTGGCTGAAAGTGCTGGATTATCTATAGACTTGCGGAGAGAACTGAAGGGCCGGCAACTTGTGAAGCTTCTCACTGCAGACCCTCTAAATGGTGGAGGTCCAGCAGAAGCTTCTCGGTTTCTCTCTTCACTACGTGACTCTGATGATGCTCTACCAGTTGCCATGGGTGCAATGCAGTTGCTACCCAATTTACGGTCAAAGCAACTTCTTGTAACTACTTGTTGCCCTTTATTTTGTAGATGTGATTGGATTATATTCCTTTTATTTTATTTTATCATCATTATTTTTATATTTATTTGGGTATAGAAATTTTTTGTTCCTTCATTATGACTTTCTTTTGTGCCTTTTCAAAGGTTCACTTTTTTTTGAAGCGAAGAGAAGGAAATCTCTCAGATGTTGAGGTTTCGCGGCTTAACTCATGGGCCTTGGGTCTTCGTGTTTTGGCTGCCTTGCCTTTGCCATGGCAGCAAAGATGTTCTTCATTGCATGAGCACCCTCATTTGATACTGGAGGTGCTTCTGATGAGAAAACAACTGCAATCTGCTGCTCTGGTATTGTAATTCTTACTTGGGCAACTTCTTAGATGCCTTAACTAACATGCGTTTTTCTTATAAATGAATAGATTGATCATGCCTTTTGTTTTCCCCAATATATATATATTTATATTTTGCTTACATCAAGTGGGGTGGGGGCATTTGCACTCAGGTTCTGTCCATGGGAAAACT
Organism: Quercus agrifolia; assembly: GCA_029955455.1. NCBI lineage: Eukaryota > Viridiplantae > Streptophyta > Magnoliopsida > Fagales > Fagaceae > Quercus > Quercus agrifolia. The sequence continues at coordinate 11,782,772 of JARQAD010000012.1, read as the reverse complement.
GGGCAGTTCCTTTGTGCCACAAGGCTCTTGGCAAATTCTTTTCCTCTGTTACTTTTTTACCTTATGTTTGGATTATATTTGTTAACAGATCCTTAAAGAATTTCCTGTGTTAAGAGACAACAATATAATTATTGCATATGCTGCAAAGGCTATGGCTGTCAGCATTAGCTCTCCCCCTAGAGAACATCGGATATCTGTTTCTGGAGCAAGACCAAGGCAGAAAACAAAGGCAGGCATTCCTCCGAGGTCATCTTTTACTAGCAGTCTAAGTAACTTGCAAAAAGAGGCTCGCAGAGCTTTTTCTTGGGCACCACGAAATACTGGAGACAAGGCTGCTCCAAAAGATGCTTATCGTAAAAGAAAGAGTTCTGGTTTGACTTCATCTGAAAAAGTTGCTTGGGAGGCTATGACTGGAATTCAAGAGGATCGTGTTTCATCATATCCTGCAGATGGGCAAGAACGGCTTCCTTCTGTTTCAATTGCTGAGGAATGGATGCTGACAGGTGATGCAATTAAGGACGAATCTGTTCGTGCATCTCACAAATATGAAAGTGCCCCCGACATTACCCTATTTAAGGTATGCTAGTGAAAGTGGTGAAACATGTTTGTTGCATATGTTGGAAGCTTAGCATTGTGTAGTATTATATAAATTATCATTTTAGTGCTGGAACTGTTGCAGGTGGGTAGTTGATTACTATAAATCTATACTGCGATGAGCATTAGTCAAAATAATGAGATTGAATTATGGATGCATATAACTCATTGCACAAGTGAGAGATTATCTATCTCAAGCTCAAATAGGAGCACGCTGCTAATCCTATCCAGGAGTTCATCTATGGACTATGGGGCTCATGGTGGGATGGGTCAGGCCTCCATGTTTAGTGTGTTTGGGACTTTGGGTGTATTATTAAGTATATATGTTTTATACTACTGGTGCAACACAAACTAGCAGATAAGAGATGTTTCTACTCTTTGTATGTGAGGTTTTAGTGCAGTAATTGGGTTAAATCATGCATGATTTTGCTTAAACTATAGCTCTGATGCATGTTAGAATTTTCTGACCAAATTTTGAATTAATTTAAATACAAGGTGGAAGAGAATTATGAGAAGTTGTTACTGATAAAAAAAGAAGAAGAGAATTATGAGAAGTTGTGGCTTATTTATTTGTTGAAAGATTTGATATTTGAATTTTCTCTCTTCTGTGGAAGCATAACAACACACAGTATAATATATTAAAGTGGCTTCTCTTGGCCATGGAGTGTGCATACTGTGAATTATGGTATAATTCTTATGTGGTGATTTGTTTACAAATGATTTTTATTTTATGCATGCTGCTGTGAGTCTGCTGAAGGTTTGGGTATTCTATTTATAGGCACTGCTTTGTCTGTGTTCTGATGAGTCGGTGTCTGCCAAAAGTGCCCTGGACTTGTGTATTAATCAGATGAAGAATGTGTTAAGCTCCCAACAGTTGCCTGAGAATGCGTCCATGGAAACAATTGGTCGTGCATATCATGCCACAGAGACAATTGTACAGGTATTATTTTTGCCAAGCCCCTGTAATGCATATTATATGAAACAATGTTTTTATTTTTATTTGTTTAATTTAAAATTTTTCTATTTTTGTGTATCATATGTCACATGTTAAAATCCAAGGTCAAAATAGCCAATAGCATGCATTTTTGCTTTCCTTACATGCAGATAGTTATGGCATCATAGTTCAGTTGCATGTGATTAGTTTGTAATGCTCTTGAGTGATATGACATGTTGAATGCCAGGGGCTACTATATTGTAAATCCGTGCTGAGAAAGCTTACAGGGGGTAGTGAAATCTCCAGCAATTCTGACAGAAGTAGGGATGCTGATGATGCATCCTCTGATGCTGGTAGCTCCTGTGTGGGCAGTCAGTTCACAGATGAATTATCTGAAGTTCTCTCACAGGTGGAGATCTGGCTAGGACGTGCTGAACTGCTTCAAAGCCTTTTGGGATCAGGGATTGCTGTTTCTCTTGATGATATTGCTGATAAGGAGTCATCTGAACGTCTCCGTGACCGGTTGAGTGTAGAGGAGCGATACAGCATGGCTGTATATACTTGCAAAAAGTGTAAGGTAAATATAGTGTCCAGGCATTGTGGTTTATACTGTTGGTCTTTAGATTGAGCTTATGTGTATTTTTGGATTCTCCCAGATTGATGTTTTCCCTGTGTGGAATGCTTGGGGACATGCTTTGATACGGATGGAGCACTATGCTCAAGCTCGGGTGAAGTTTAAGTATGTCAAATTTATTCAGATAGTTGCTCAATAAATTAACAAGATTTAAGTTCTCTCTCTCTCTCTCTCTCATATTCTTCTAAAGTGGGATGCAGAATGGTCTTATTCTTTAATGCCTACTCAATGGCTTTCAGGCAAGCTCTTCAATTGTATAAGAGTGATGCTGCACCTGTCATTTTAGAGATTATTAATACAATCGAAGGAGGTCCACCAGTTGATGTTTCAGCAGTTCGTTCCATGTAAGATATCATGTAGCTTTTATGTCAGAATTCCTATATTTATTGCCACAATAAATTTCTATTAGAGTTGTTGAACTAGTAGCTGAATCAATGTTGGCTTAAGATCCATGATAGGCTAGGTTTTAATTTATAGGATGTCTACAGCCTCTGCTAAGAGATTGGACCTTGCTGCGATGGCAAGTGCCTTCAATGTGTTGTGGCTTCAAGTCTGGGAGTTCGTCTCTCCAAAATTTGAGAATAAGGTTGCCTACCAACCACCTCTCTCAAATTTTTCAGAAGTGGGGAGCTTTGTGCATTGGACTACAGCCTCTGCTATTGACAGTGTTGCCTTGATAGTTTCTGAAAATCTTGTATTTTGGATATTATAATACAATATCAATGACTACTTATAAAAAAGGAAAAAAAAAAAAAAAAAAAAAAAAACAATATCAATGACTGTAAAAAAGAACACGTAATTTGTTGGACTTACAATAGTTCACCTATAACTACTGCCATTAGCTATCAATTATCATGCACACATACACTTCAGACTATAATAACCTATAAACTTTGATCTGTTTGGATTTCTTGGATAAGAAGATAGGCAGAGAACTTGATTGTGCTCAGCACTTTCCCATTGCTGTATAAACTAAAAGAAAAAAAGAAAAAAAGAAAATCAACTTCCCAACTCTTAATCCCAACTGGATGGGGTGGGTTGCATGAAACCTTTTTTGCCATGGAAGCCCTGTTTGTGATGATGAAGAAGCATTTTGATTGTGAAATGTTAAGCAAGGTATCTCTTTGAACTCCTACCACTAAAGATCATGAATCAATGCTGATGTAGATTTGAAGTGGTATCTTTTATTGTCTGCATCAAATTTAACTATATCTTTTAGCAACATTACTCTTTGAGAATTACTGTTTACCAGAATGTTGAAAGATGTTGTGTTCCTTAGTCTTGCACCAGGTTATGCATGTTGAATCCTTTTGGTTATGTTTCTAAAAGACCTGCTATTCTGATATAATTTTAGTGGTATACTGTGCATTGAATATCACCTTTTAGTTGTGAACGGGCAGGAGTACATTTAAGCTAGTCAAGCCTAAATTTCTAAAAAAAAAGAAAGGATACAATTTTTAGATGCTACTCATTACATAGGATCTGACTGGTGCAACTTATACTGCAGGTATGAGCATTTGGCTAAAAGTGCACCGACGATATTGGATGATTCTCTTTCTGCCGATTCATATCTCAATGTTCTATACATGCCATCCACCTTTCCACGTTCAGAGAGATCTAGGCGGGCTCAGGAATCTGAAAATAATAATTCCTCCCTCAGTTCAGAATTTGAAGATGGACCTCGCAGCAATCTTGACAGTATTCGATATGGTGAATGTGTGAACTATTTACAAGACGTGAGCTTCATCCTTACACTGATCAAGTTTCTGTTTTTAGGCTGGCACTCAGATGCCAGTGCCTTTCTATTTTCCGCTGCATCTGGAGTCAGTGGTATCTCTTGGCTTAGTATCTAATTTAAAGTTCTTATTCTGTATTACATACATGCACGTTTATTTACACAAATAAATCAAGAAGTTGATGATATATATATTCTTTTTATTACATTTTAAAACTATTTAGTAATGGTTCTAGCTTGAAGTTTGTTTCTGTTATTTATTTTAACCTGGAATCTAGAATTCTGTTAAATTTCTCCGTTATCTTTTCTTTTTTCCACCATTGGTTGTTGACACCACCGGCGATATGGTTATGAATATGACTATTCTCAGTATCTCTCTCCTGTGCCATGGTTATTATTAATTTTCTAGCTTTATTCATGGTAGTCAGCTTCTTAATACGTTTTTTTAACCTTTGCAGTATGCACGCCAGCATTTGCTGAGTTTTATGTTTAGGCATGGTCATTACAATGATGCTTGCGTGTTGTTTTTTCCTCCAAATGCTGTTCCTCCCCCTCCTCAACCATCAATATTGGGGGGAGTAGCAACTTCATCTTCATCCCCTCAAAGGCCAGATCCACTGGCTACAGATTATGGGACAATAGATGATTTGTGTGACTTGTGTATTGGTTATGGTGCAATGTCTGTTCTTGAGGAAGTGATTTCAACAAGAATGTCATCAGCAAATCCACGGGATGTGGCAGTAAATCAGTATACAGCAGCAGCCCTTGTCCGTATTTGCATCTATTGTGAAACGCATAAACATTTCAATTATTTATACAAGTTTCAGGTAATTTTCAGACCAAATATTTTGATTTTAAACTGAATATATTATTAGTACTACTAGTGGTTGTGAGCCCAGGCCCCTTATCCTTGGTTGGAGACTGACCTCTGCATCTTTCTCTATTACACCTACTGCTACCTTCTCTCTGCCCCCAACTAAAGGTGTAGGTTTGGGTGGATTTGATAGCAAAATTCTGTTTAATTACTTTTTTTTTTTTTTTTTCCTCTTAAAACACACCCATATATAGACTCATGTATTTCTGTGTTCTTTGGGGTTACTTTTTCATTAAGTACACAGCTTGTGGTGGTTTTCTGTTGCGTGCATGTTTATCCCTATATGTTGAAATTTTTTATCACTTACTGAAAAAGAGACTTTGCAGTCTATTTCTAGTATTTTATCCATACAGTTATCTATAGGGCCATTAAAAATGTCTATTGCATATTTTTGTGTTTATTAATCTTGTCATGGGCATCTTTCCATTGGGAATGTTCACACAGCATACCTCATGTATCCCTCCTTATTTACTTTAAGTTAGTGGCATTTGCAAGATTAAAGCTGCTGTGTGATTCAATAAGCTGTATAGAGATTGTTAAACAATTTTTACAGATCCTATTGAATTTTTTCTGGTGTGAGGGGAAAAGGATGTAAAGTAAATAGGATGCTCTTATGAATTTTTTACACTCTATTGAACAAAACATCATGTTCATTTGACATGGTTTCAGCAGAAAAGCTTGTGTGCTTGTCCTTTCTATATTATAGCGTTTAATTTAAAAGTATTTAAAGACCTTATGAGCTGTTCTTTTCTTTCTCCTTTTAGCAGCATAAGTTGCAAATTCTAATTTTAGCTTTACAGTTATGACTTGAAATAGCATCAGAATTCAATTATAGATTTAGTTGATTTTTTATTATTTCGCAGATAAAAATGATTTTTTTAGTGGTTGAATTTTTTTTGAAAGCATTTTCTAGTTCCAGATTAAGGTTCATTTAAGCCAGATTAAGCCAAGGTTTACTTGAATTTACTCACTGATCCAGGTTATTAAAAAGGACCACATCACTTGTCCTTCCTATGTTGTAGAGTTTAATTTAAATGTATTAAGAGACTTTATGAGCCGTTCTTTTCTTTCTCCTTTTAGCAGCATTCCTTTTTGTTCAAACATATAAGTTGCAAACTCTTATTTTGGCTAAACTTATGACTTGAAATAACATCGCAATTCAATCAGAGATTTAGTTGAATCTGTATTATTTCCCAAATAAAAATGATTTTTTTAGTGGTTGAATTTTCACTGAAAGTATTTTTCTAGTTCCAGATTAAGGGTCATTTAAGCCACAGATTAAGCCAAGGCTTACTTGAATTTACTCACTGATCCAGGTTATTGAAAAGGACCACGTTGCTTGTCCTTCCTGTGTGCTTGTTCTTTCTATATTGTAGCATTTAATTTCAGAGTTAATAAACTTTATGAGCTGTTCTTTTATTTCTCCTTCTAGCAGCATTCCTTTTTGGTCAAACATATAAGTTGCAAATTCTTATTTTAGCTTTACATTTATGACTTGAAATAACATCAGAATTCTATCATAGACTTGGTTGAATTTGTATTATTTCCCAGATAAATTTTTTTAGTGGTTGGATATTTGTTGAAAGTATTTTCTAGTTCCAGATTAAGGTTCATTTAAGCCAGGTTAGGCCAAGGTTTACTTGAATTTGCTCACTGATCCAGGTTATTAAAAATGATCACGTCGCTGCTGGACTTTGCTGTATTCAGTTGTTTATGAATTCTTCTGCACAAGAGGAAGCTATCAAACATTTGGAACATGCTAAGGTATGTCTTTATTATTGCTCTGGAGGACCCTTGTTTGTTCTAATATATATAGTAATGGCCTTTTTTAGATAACTTGGGATTTTCAGTGCCATGGTTTAAGAAATAGGGTTAAGTTTTCTGGATATTATGTTTAGGTGATTTTGTGTTGATAGAATAGGATTGTTGGAGTGCAACTAAGATTTAAGATGTGATGTCTTCAATGATTTGTTGTCCAGGTCTTAGAGAAACTAGAAAACAGGATATAATTGCATGAAATAGAGGCAAGAGGAAGAAAGATAAATTTACAATATGCTCTTCTCTTTTGATAAGTGCAATAGACATACTAGGAAAGCTTCTGTTGATGAAGCTTAGATTTCTCCGTTGGGAACAACAGTATCTGCCAGTTGAGATATAAATTATAAGGCTCTTTACTTATCAAAAACAATTATAAGGCTCTTGGAAACACTCAATATTTTTATTAATCAACTTCATCTATTCTTCAAGAACATTGAGCATAAATATATCTAGGACTTTTTCTTGATCTAGTAGTATTAGAACTCCTAATTTGACTAGTAAATGTTTTTGATAAGTCCAAATTTGACTAGTAAACTAAAATCTGGTAAGGTAATAACTGATAAAAGACTAACTTGAACCGAAAGAAAAAAAACCAAAGATGCTTAGGGTCTCCTAGAAAATTCTAGACTCAATTAAACTATTAAAATATCCTTAATTTGTAGAGACTGCAGTTTTTCCCTTGAATACAAAATTGACCATAACTTGTTTAATAAAAACCCAGATTAAAAACTGTTAGGACACGTATAACTAGATCTTTATAATCACACGACTTTTACTTTAATTGGACCATGTGGACCCCATAAGATAGATCTTAATAGATGAATTTGCAAGGTAGTAACAAGTCAATCAACCATGGCTGCATCAGCTGCCTGAACTATAAATTGATGTCTACACAGTATATCTATATATTTAAGTTTCATCCTTCCTGGGTTTGTATAGTTTCTCTTGTTTAATTTATATCCATTTTATTTCCTCGCTGATTTTCATATATTGCTTTGGTTATAGATGCATTTTGATGAAGGTTTGTCAGCACGACATAGAGGTGGAGATTCGACTAAGCTTGTCACAAAGGGCATTAGAGGAAAAAGTGCCTCTGAGAAGCTTACTGAAGAGGGACTTGTGAAGTTTTCTGCTCGGGTTTCAATTCAGGTAATGACATCTATTGATTATTGAGAGAAGTTTATTACTTTTAAGGCGATAGCAGTCCTGGAAGATGGTCATTAAATATTAGGTTAAGACATCAGAGGTTGACAGGTACGTTGGTTAGTATATCTGGAAACTTAAAGAAGGAAAGGAAAGTAGAGAAAAGATCGTCTGTTGATTCACAATTTCTCATATTGTTTCAGGAGATTCGTGCTTATCAAAAAAAATTTATTTCAGAAGATTCCTTTTCACACAAGCCCTTGTTGAAATTAGATTCACCAAAGTTATATGCTTCCTAACTACATGCATAGAGTATTCTTTTGTGCAAGTTGGCATATTTGTATGTGCATGTGAACATTTGACCTACTTATGCTTTCTGCCTCATCTTTAAATGTAATGCTCAGAAGGTAGCAATTGTACATGTAAATCATTTGTTGCTATCTCTCTCTCTCTCTCTCTCTGTATCTCTCTCTGTTTTCTACTCATAATTGATTGGAAGTAATGGATTATTTTGAAGTGTACACCCAGTCGTTGAGGTAGGAACCTTGCCTTGTGCTTGCTTTTGCTTTTGGAATTAGATCCTTGGTATAAGAACCTCTGGGAAATAAATATGCCGAGATCTCTGTTACACACACGGTCAAAGCAAGGGTCATTTTTCCTGTAAGCTTGAACCATGTATCAAACATATCTACTCAATCTTAATAATGTCAGTTAGCAAGCTTTCACTTCTTACTAAGAGACAATCTTCCATCAAATATTTTCTGGGATGGAACCTTTATTAATTGCCTGGTGTCTCTTTAGTCAGATTGTACGTTGGTTATAATACTCTATATAAACCAGATGAGTAGATAATATATTTTTTATTTGCTGAAAACTGAAAATCAAAGAATCTAAGTATGTATTTTATCTGTATAAAAATATCTTCTCTCTCTAACAATTTTGTTGGTCAATTTTTTCACTTATTCCATTTGGATTATTTATATATTATAGGTGGAAGTTGTGAGATCCTTTAATGATTCAGATGGGCCACAGTGGAAATATTCACTTTTTGGGAATCCAAATGATCTTGAAACATTCAGGTATATGCCTTCTTAGAGGAAGTTGGTTTCAATCATAAAGTATAAAAAACAGATGTTGGCTTTAATCAGTGTAGTTCTTTTCTTTTTGGTAATTAAATAGTGTTATTATTCTATGATGCATGATGACACACTTGTACATATGCATATATATATATATATAGAGAGAGAGAGAGAGAGAGAGAGAGAGAGAGAGGTGTACACACACACTTGTACATATGCATATATCTAGAAAGCACGGGTGTGGCTCCAGGGCTGCTGCAGCCATACCCGACATGCACGGATGCAGCGTGCGGTGGTCGACACCGCTGACCACTCGTCTGTGCCATGCCACCTTTTTTTTTTTTTTTTTTTTTTTTTTTTTTCGTTTGTGGATTTGCGCCGATTCGGGTTGAATTTGATTGTATCGGCCGAAATTTGCCGAAAAGGGCCGAATTAGGCTGAAACCGGCTTTGAATCATTCCGAAATTCTAGTAAAAAAAAAAAAAATGCAAAACTCACCGTTTTGAACTTTGAAGCTCTCTGCCTACTGCCTCTCTCATTATCTCACTCTCCGTCTCCCCTCTCTCACTCCCTAACCTACGGTCATTCACTCAGAAATCAGAATCTCTCCTTTGCCTCGTTGCCCAAGCTCATTCTTCATCTCTCGGTCTCAATCTCTCCGTAATGGAATGTTTTAGTTTCTAACTTGTGGGTTGTATTCTAATTTATGAATATCATGTTTTAGTTATTATCTACTATTGCTCTTAAATTGGTATATGTTTATATAATGTGAAAAAGTATGCTTAGCAATATATAGAAAATAAAAATAAAAATATTTTAAATAAATTTTTAATTACCGCACCCCGCCGTATCTGCACCCGCACCTGAATCTGAATCTGAATCTGCACCCGTGCTTCATAGGCACATATGTAGATAGAGGGGGGAGAGACTAGAGAGAGAGGATCAAGTTACTATTGACGTCACTTGGTTAATGTTATGCCACTTAATATTTTTATAAGGATCAACATATTACCAAATCCTCTATTAGATCACATGTCATTCATGTATATGAAATTCCACATCAATTGGATGCTATTTAGCATTTAATTATAAACTCAAGATACTTAATTTTAAAAATTATAAAACTATCATTTTCAACATTTTATAGATGAGGTTCTTTGTTGCTTCTAGCACACGGCTTGTGTGCTTTGTTTCCTTTGTATTTTTTTACATCTTTTTTCAATGAAGTTTATGACTTATCCCAAAAAAAAAAAAAAAAAAAATTTATAGATGAGGTATCTTTTAAATTTTGATTTTCTTGACATTTGACGTTACAACAGGTATGTGGGGAACATGTAATTCATCAGTGGATTTGATAAAGTGTTGCTCAAATCAAAAGTTATTGGGTGGTGTAATATCTATCAAGTGTTATGCATACGTACATAACAGGCATAGGATTGTTCCTGTTATTGATAAGGAGACTGATGCGTTAGGCTATGAAACTTATATATCTTTATATTTACTTAATCTAAGCAAACTTGGTATCCTCAAGGCCGAAGGGTCACAAATTTTTAATAAATTGATTCCAAACTATGAAATCTTACCTGGCATTTATTTATTTCTGTAAAAATGATTTCACATTTGTACATTTTTCTTTCATGGCATATAGTGCTCCAGAAATGTATGGACATACTTGGAGAGACTTATTTGCTGTTTCTCTGCAGGAGAAGATGTAAAATTGCTGAGACTCTTGTGGAGAAGAATTTTGATTTAGCTTTCCAAGTGATCTATGAATTCAGTCTTCCTGGTAGCCATTACATAATGACTTCCGATTCAATCTAGTATTTCTTTGTGGTAATTTAGCATTTGGAATTAGTGCATTTGTGCTTATCTACATCATGTCTTCTTCTCATACCATGCAGCTGTTGATATATATGCTGGTGTTGCTGCATCACTTGCTGAGAGGAAAAAAGGCAGTCAACTGACAGAATTTTTTAGAAATATAAAAGGCACAATTGATGATGATGATTGGGACCAGGTAATACGATTACATTCTTTTAGTATTCTGTGTATGGCTAATAAAGGCAAAAGAAAAAGCTGTTTGATGTTCTCAATTGTTTGCTAGTTGAAATGCCCACGCTTAAGCTAATCATTAGTACTAATTATCATGCTGATATGCCAACTTGGTATCCAAGTTGTTACTTAGTTTTGAACTCTGTGTACTTGCCACAAAAATTTTGAATCAGATGTTTCGTACATGTCAATCACTTTGCTCTTTCTGCAAGATTGGGAAGTATTATTATTTCTTTTTGTGTACAGTATGCCTGTTTTGTCTATTAAAATAAGAAGACGACGTGTGTATCTGAAATTGTGTAGGTCTTGGGAGCTGCGATAAATGTTTATGCTAATAAACACAAAGAACGCCCTGACCGTCTCATAGACATGTTAACCAGCAGCCACAGGTAATGGTTTCTACTAATTTATATGCATTTGATAATTTTGCATAAAAAAGATCTTGCACTGTCTGTGATCCTTTTTAGAATGAACTTAAAGGCGTGTTTGAGCTTTCAGCGTAGTCTGTCATTAATGCACTTATACTCATTGCCTGTTTGACCTTTTCAAAATGGGTAACTCTAAATGCAACAAATGCAAACAGATTGTGGGCAGTTTGTTTTCAGGTTGGGTCCATGAACTCATTTAACGCTTTTGCAAAATTTACAACTTGGTATCCAGAAGAGTTTAGGTTGGCTGACTTGTCAAAAACAAATGAAGGTTGACATTCTAGTGAGGATACAGTAATACTGCTTTGTTTAAAAGAAATTAAAAGTTGAATTTTTCTATGTATTTATCTATGCTTATTACTTTTTTAAAGTGTCACTTGTGATAAACATATGAGAATGGTTGCATCAAATAGGTGCCTTAATATAACACCATAAGATTGACAATAACATGACCTATATGTTAATATATGACCATTTGTCTGTCTGTATTCCTTTATTATCGTTTTATCACTATGTGAGACCTCCGTGCTTTGTATCTTGACTTATGTGAGCAGGAAGGTTTTGGCTTGTGTGGTTTGTGGTCGTTTAAAAAGTGCTTTCCAAATTGCTTCTCGAAGTGGAAGTGTAGCTGATGTTCAATATGTAGCCCATCAGGTTAGCCTTCCCCCTCAACTTCTACTTTGGGAATTCTAACATTATTGTTACTGTTTAGTTAAATTGTTGGGCTCCTCATTTTGAGATCGAGTTTTGGTCATTCAAATTCAACACCAAATGCAATTAATAGGAACATGTGTACAAAGGCCCTTTTGAAACTAGTGGTTGTTTAAGTCAATGGCATAGTCCAAAATTTCGAGATTGTGTTGAAATGAGCCGTCTGTCTTGTTCAATTTTAACACCTTTCCTTGAAACCTCTCCTCATTGCGGGCTTCTATCACTCTTTATCTCTTTCTTCTGTCATTGATTTTCCTTGGAAAATGGTGTAGCAATCAGAGGTTCCTCCTAGAGTAGCATTCTTTTCTTGGACTGCTGCCTTAGGTAAGATCTTAACTACGGATAATCTTTGGAAGAGGCATATTGCAGTGGTAGAGTGGTGCTTTATGTGTAAAAGGTGTGGGGAATTGGTGGATCATCTTCTTCTTCATTGTCCTATAGCATATGAGTCGTGTTCTATGGCTTTTTGTTTGTTTGGTATACATTGGGTTATGCTGTATAAAGTTAGTGAGGTGTTAGCTTCTTGGCAGGGGAAGTTTGGTAGACATCGAAATATAAATTTATGGAGGTTTGTGCCACATTGTTTGTTTTGGTGCTTATGGCGGGAGCGGAATGCTTAGATGCTTTGAGGATTGTGAACGGTCTATTCTTGACATTAAGTTTTTCTTTTTCCGTACTCTCCTTGAGTGGAGTTTAGTTTTGCCTTCCTATTCTTGTTTTTCTCTCCCCGATTTTAAAGATCGTTGTAATTTGGGTTTTTGATTTGTGCCATTGTAGTACACTTCCAGTGTACTTGGTTTTTTTAAATAAAATTTTTTACATTACTTATCAAAAAAAAAAAAAAAAATTTAACACCTTAATTTTGTTTTATTCTCTGATTTTAGTCACACTGGATTGTAAGGAATTTTTCTTATCCTTGTACCTACTTTTTTTCAGGCATTACATGCGAATGCACTCCCCGTGCTTGATATGTGTAAACAATGGTTGGCTCAGTACATGTAATTTGTTGCTAGAAAAAATTACAGCTAAAAGAATTTGGTTTTGGGCAAAGTGGAATTTCTGTTAACTTTCAAATCAATGAGGTTTCAGCAGTCATTGCTTAGGGAAAGTGGATTGCAACGAGGTTACTTGAACACGCCATCTTCTTGAAATTGACAACCCCTTGAGACATTGAAAAAGAGGTGGTTTACCTTATTGGTTTTTGTGCTTGTCACCTTTTTGGTTCTGTTGCCCTTTTATCTGCTATGTGGCATTGGTGAGGCTGCTTCTAAATTGTCATAGATTTGAACCATTGGGTTGGCCCCATTTTATGGGTAACATGCTGTAACGTGGTCAAAGGTTGAAGGATATACAAAGAAAATGTAGTCACAAGGCTGAATAGGACCGCAGTGAGTCAGGAATCATCCCAAGATGCTCTTATAAGGTCTGAGGTTGAGACCATTTGGATGTAAAATATAACGGCACGGCAACAGCTATAGTGGATTTCCGTTGCTCTGTATAGATTGTGAGAAAGGAAAAAGTAAAATAGGGATAATATGTATGTATGTATGTATGAATTTATGTGTATCTATTCCCTCTAAGGGGTTAAATTTTGCCGTGTAAATTAATAAGCTTGTGCATCTCTTTTGTTCCTGTATTGAGTTCTATATATTTCGTCATGATTCCCCAGGGAAGAATCTGTTACTTTTCACTAATGCCGTTTAGGTAGATCTTCTCAGGGTCCACCATTCAAACGATACTCATCAGTAATAATTTTATTCTTGTACAAGGCAGTTCATGATTCCAGCCTGCATGGATTCACTTTTGTTGCTGTTAATTGCGCACTGAACCATATCCGATCTCATTTTTTTGGTTGCTGTGGAACAAAATCCATTCTCATCTCAACTTGCTTTCTGATAACGAAAAAAAGATTCTTTAATTATGCTTTAGTTTGTTGTAAAAGCTACCGTCTTTTTTTACAAAAAGGGAACTTTTGGCCAATTAGTTCTTATTCGTTCAAATGAAACTCTTATATCTTTTCGTGAGTGAGTGATTGTGTGTATAACTTATTAATAACATTTATTTATTTTTCCCAAGAGCGGAACTGATGGTAAGCAATAATTTACTGATTTCAAGAAAGGTTAGAACTTAGAACTTGTGATTTAAATGCAAACTAAAAATATATACAAAGCATCCACATTTCTCGGATGCTCTGTAAACATGGACCAGCCTTAATCAAGACTTGTTTATCATGTGACTACTCACGCTAGGAACCACCTGCTAGCTTCTTTGCATGATTATCATTGCCTTTTGGCTTATTAGCCACCATTGAGTTGCCAAATGCCAACTGAAGGATTTGAAACCAATGTTTGCTCAAAAGAAAAAACAACTAAAAGCACAAACAAGGAGACTACAATATTGATAAGTTTAAAGCAAAGTCCCTGCACATGCATTATTCCTCGATGATACCACATATCGGTGAGATGCTGGAGCTTACTTGAGGACAAATAATATTGACACCACATTCTTATACATATGCTTTGATGTCATATAGTAAGCTCAGCATAATGTCACTTTAACAACAGAGTATGCTATATTATTTAAATTATTGGCGGTTTTAGGATTTTTTCCTAGGGGAGTCAGTAAGAAGATATATCTTAAGTAAAATATGAATCTTACGGTTTAAATGGATTTCTTTTTGTTTATAGTACGTACTAGTAATAGAATAAAAAATAAATTATAGGTTCATTTGACACGTTTTTTCTTAATATAATTGTGGGGGAGCAAAAACTTGGGCCTTTGCATTGGGCTTAAGTCCCATACTTTATTAACAATACGTCCGAGGAGAAGAAATCATGAGGGAGCCCCGTAACTAATAGTAGAGCATGTAAATGTCCAAGGGTGTTGGTCCGAGAGGATTATCCTCCTCGGATCTGACATATGTCAGTGAAATGGGCTTCGTCTTACCCTAGTCCACCTTTAAGGAAGCTCCAGCGACGAAGATAGACTACAAATGTACACGGAAGGGATAAGAACACAGAAATATCTAGGGAAAAAGCTGCTACCACCGCATTAAATGCATTATAGTAGCTTTCCTGACCGCATTAATGTGGAGAAGACCTCTGAACAGTGTTTCAACCACCTTTACCCCCAGAAAATCAAAAAGCTGTGGGAAGGGAGACAGAAACTCAAGTACGAAGCTAGATAGTAGACAAGTAGACGGTATGATTGAATAAGGAAGGACTATATAATGGAGTAAAACCTCCAGAAGAAAGGATCAGAAAATAAAAAGGAAAGACATTGAAGAAGAATCACTGTAGCATTAGGAAGAACATCATCAGAAATAACCATTTCGTCCAAGAACTTATTCCTCGGATATCATCTGAAATGGCCAATTCATCCGAAAACTTACTCCTCGGACTTAAGATTATCATTTGATTATATGTTTTATTCTCCTCGGACAAACTCTTAGCCTCCAATAATTGTTGTAAGACCTATCACCAGTCCAATTCTTTCACCCACTCTCTTACAAATTTATTGTACTGGGCTTATTAGGCCCATATCCTATTCTATCTGGGTTTGAGTTACGATTTGTGACCCTACAATAATAAACATGTTAATTGTTGTTGTTAAGTGAATTTTAATTATTACTGCTTAAAATACTTTTATTTATTAGTTTATGACGATTATATGTTTACATTGTACTATTAATGTAAAATTTATATTATAGATAATTATACTATACACATTGCAAAAACTATACAATATTGTACACATTTGTTTAGAAACAATGTAGACATTACAATGATAGTGCAATGTAAATTATGAATTTTCCATTAGTTTATTTCAAATTTATTAAGATCTAAATGGGCTTTTAAAAATAATTTTAGATGAAAAAAAAATTTCTTTGTTTTTGGGCTTATATTTCTCCTAGATTTTAGATAAAATTGGATTGTTGTTAGGCCTTTTTTTGTATTTAAAAAGTTCAAAATATTGTTAAGATGATCATAATTAAACTTATTTCAAGTGGGTTTTAAAAAAATTTAGAATCAAAGTGTTCAAATTTTTATTTAGGAGGGTTACGGTTAAATAAAAAAAAAACAAAATATATTATATATAAAAATAAAAAATAAAATTGCTAGCTCGGGGGGTTCATTTGAACCCCCTGAACTATACATGGCGCCGCCCATGATTTAAATATACACTTTGGTTTCGGAAAATTCTTAGGTACTTCTAGAGTACGGTGAAATGGTACTCCTGCTCCTTACTCTCACATTCATGAATGTGAGAGGAGGGAGTAGGAGTACCATTTCACCATGTTCTAGGAGTGCCTAAAAATTACTCATTGATTTCCAATTATAATTTATCAATAACAATAAAGCATGAATGTGAGAGGAATGAGCAGGAGCACTATTTAACCGTGCTATAGAAGTACCTAAAAATTACTCATTGATTTCCACTTATAATTTATCAATAACAATAAAGACTATGCACTAGCATTGAAGGGTGTAAAAAACCCCCAGTTGCTATTTTACCACATAAATAAAAGAGAAAATTACAGTAAACCCACATATGGTTTGCCCGTTTTCACTTTGCCTATCTGTGGTTTAAAACTTAACACTTTGCCCACTTGGACTTCAATTCGTTTGCTATTCGTTACCAAACTCACCCTCAGACTTAGAAAAACACATTTTTAATATAAATCAGAACATAACACGGATAAAAAACACAAACCATTGAAACTTTTTCTCATGAGCCCTAGAAACATGAAAAACCCTTGTATTGAGCTGGTGTTTTGATTTTTCTGATCTTTGTGCACAACACTTTCATGTGAGGGTGAGATTCTGACTTTGGGTTGTCTTGAGGCATTGAATATTCGAAGATACATCATCACTAGGTACAAAATTTATGTTTTATATGGGTCAGGGTTTCAACTTTTGATGCTAGTTTTGATTCACAGGAAATTTGGGCAAAAGTTGATAAGCAATGTCCTATTCGAGTGTAAATTACTCAGGTTCAAGTGGGCATACGTGTACATATGAGACTTGTGTGCTTAGAACAAGTTTGACAGTGGATAATTTTGGGAGATGGTTTTTGGGTTGTAGCTGATATAAGATGAGTAAAGTTTTTACTTAATCTAGTTAACTTAAGTGAGTTTGGAATGTGATGTGTTCTATTCAATTTAGGCGGAAATCACATTTTTGTCCTTACATTTTCAGTCGATTCTCACTTTGGTCCCTAGATTTTATTTTTATCGCTTTTAGTTCCTATCCTGAAAAACACTTCCCATTTTGGTCACTGCCATTACATTAAAGACGGAAAATGCACATGTGGCAAATAGCAGAATTAAAAAAATATTAAAAATATTTTATTTTATTTTAAAATAAAATAAAATTTTAGTTATCAATAATTTAAAAATAAAAATATTAAAAATTTTAGTTAAATAATTGTTCTTCATGTTCTTCCCATGTGGTTGTCTAAAACACTTTAAGGATGAAAATTGCTGATAGAAATTGCATCAAATCATCACCATTCTTCTATTCTCCTGGTACCCACCTCAATTTTCAAGCTCAATTAATTAGACCCCTTCGAATTGATGTTTGTGGTTAATTAATAAGTAAATAAATAAATGAACCCAACAGATTTATTCTTCTCTTTTCCTCCTTTTTTTTTCAACAAACAAAAGTGATGCTTAGTGTTCTCCAACACCCAGCTCGAATTCGTGAGTACTTCTTTCCTTAGCTTTCCCAGAAACCAAACAAAGAATTAAATTAAATTTATAAAAATAAAAATAAAAACAAAACAAAACAAAGTTGAAGAAGGACCTGGAGCTTGCCACCGCTACCACCAAAGGTCATGTGGGTGTCAATATCTATCTCCAGAGCCTTCATTTGGTCAACGATATCGGTGACCATAGTTGGCAAAGGAGAGTTGGTGCCCCAGGCCTGCCACTCCTGCAATGTAACAGACCCATTGGCAGGTTCTCTAGGAGGAGAGCGAGAGGCTGAGGCTGAGCTTTATTTACTCTTTTATTTCATTTTGTTAGTTGATTGTGTTAGAGTATTTGAGTTTGATCATGGTTTTGCATATGTTTTTGCTTGTTAAGATGCTAAGAAAATGAAATAAAAGAGAAGAAAATCTTGAATTTCTTATTTTCTGGGCAACCATGTTCTTGGGGGAAGAACATAAAGAACAATTATTTTTAACTAAATTTTTTAATATTTTTGTTTTAACATTATTGATAACTAAAATTTTATTTTATTTTGAAATAAAATAAAATATTTGTAATATTTTTTTAATTCTGCCGTTTGTCACGTGTGCATTTTTCGTCTCTGATGTAACGGCAGGAACCAAAACGGGAAGCGTTTTTCAGGATAGGGACTAAAAACGGTAATAATAAAATCTAGGGACCAGAGTGGGAATCCCCTGAAAATGTAGGGACAAAAATGTGATTTTCATCTTCAATTTATGAACAGGTTGTTCCCAAGTGCCCTTTCTTTCATTGGATTGATAATCCCACTTGTATGTGTGGGAATGAAGCTGCCCATTTGGTGCAACAAAAGCTGGATTTACTGCGGATTGCAACTTGCAAATGAAAGGGAAAGAGCAGCTACCCAGACAACATCAGAAGCTACCCAAATGGTAGAAATTGCTTAAGAAATGGCAACAAAAGCCATTGAGAGGGAGAAAGTTTCGAGCTTCCTCTGTTAAAGCCAAGGAGATAGTAGTGAGAACTTTAGAACAAGAGAGAAAGTGCAGAATTGCACTAATTCTGTCATGGTTTTTTTTGTTTTTATATTTGTTTTTGTTTTCGTTATGTTGTTTTCATGTTTTGGCTCAAGTAAGAATATTAGAATGATGAGATTGAGTCTGTCTGGTAGGTTGTAATGTATAAGCAGGTCCTCAATTGTATTGTAATAGAACTATGTAAGATGCTAGATGCTGTTGGCTTGAATCCACTTTATAATATAAGCTTTTTAAAGATAGAGTGTTATTTATTTTAGATGCTGTTGGTGTTTTTGTTTAAAGTGAATTGGCAACTTATGACTTGTTGTTTTGTTAGATGCTGTGAACTGTGTTGGATGCTGTGACTTGTTTGTACATAAATTGCATTGTATGAAGATAATTGTGTTGAAAGTGAATTGTTTAAACTTTAAAGTGCATTGTGTAAAGTGTTTGTGTTGAAAGTACATACACCTGCTATATTAAAAAGTGACTACTATATTAAATACATACACACATAACTCTTCATAATTAAGTCCCTGCTATATTCAGTACATACACACATAAACTTGATATGTTCAACTGTAATAATCAACCACATGACAACAACTAGTCAAAATAATAATTTTGAACACCTGCCATTAAGTTGGGAAATTGTATACACATTTAAGGTGGCATTGAATATTGTC
Source organism: Quercus agrifolia (assembly GCA_029955455.1). Lineage (NCBI taxonomy): Eukaryota > Viridiplantae > Streptophyta > Magnoliopsida > Fagales > Fagaceae > Quercus > Quercus agrifolia. The sequence continues at coordinate 11,763,379 of JARQAD010000012.1, read as the reverse complement.
TTTCATTAACCACTAGTCAATATAGGGCACTTGGTACAACAACAACCAAAACAGTTGCACATGCCCTTATTTACAGAACTTACAAAAATACAAATAAATCCCAACAGTGTTTTAACAGCATATATAACCAACAATTGTTTGCCCTGCCATTGTCTACAAATTACATATAACCCTAACATATAACCATATCGTCCTAACACTACATATACATAACAATAATATTGTCTTGACATAAGCTTCATTTACTACCCCTGCCTCTCCCATCATAGCTGGCTTTTCCACCTTTTGTTTTACTTTTTTGTGTCCTAGCTGCATTACTTCTTCCTCTCAAATCAGCTCATCTGGTAGCAGGTGGTCTTATAGGCTGTGATGATGGTGCTCTAGTGTCCCATGTTTCTGTAGGGGTATGTAGTGCTGGTTGGCTTAAAGAGAACTAAGGAGCTCCCCTAACTATATACCTGAAGTCTGAAGAGTACTACTGAGTTGGTTGTTGTAACCATGGAGTCTGACCTGATGGCTGTGACCTTGCTGTTTGGTAGGATGAGGCCATAATATAAGGCTGATGTGTTGGTGGGGGCTGCAATGATGCTAAGGGTTGAGATGAGGATGGGGCTTGGGATGAAGATTGGGCTTAAGATGAGGACTGGGCCTGTGATGAAGATGGGGCCTAGGATCCTTGTCTGCATGTAGAAGATCTTCCCCTTACCTGTAACCAAATATGATCATGTTTATAGTGTTAGTTATTGGCATTTTGCATATAATAAAATTTTTTTGTAAAAACTTATAGATTTCTCTTTTTGCACTCTTTTCTTCCTCTCCCATGGTATCTCACTAGTGACATTGGCCTTGCATTCCCTTGAATTGTGCCCTTCCTTTTGACACATTCCACACCTCATTGGCTTATTTGCTCTAGACACCCTACAAGGGTTCCTTGGCTCATCAGCATCTCTCTTTCTCTTTATAAGTGGCCTGCCTAGTGGGTTATAGATAGTAGGTGCAACAAGTTTGGGTTGGCCACTTGAGATCCACTTAGACTGGCCAGGCATAAGAGGTATGGGTGTCTTGTATGTCTCCACATAAGCATCCTTGTAGTAGCATGGATAGGTGTAATCCTCTAGTTTCTCACAATTCACAAAAATGGCTACAACTCCATGCTTGTAGGGGATTCCTGTCAAGTCCCATACTCTACAACTGCATGTTTTCCCTACCAAGTCCACCACATGCCTCTCCCTCTCATTGTCAACTTCATACACAAACCTCCTAGATGGCATTGCATAGAAGTTCTTAGACTCTAATTTCAACTTCTCCAACTTATCTTGTATGCTTGGACACAATTTGCCACATACTTTTCTATGTCAGTCTTCTTTATATATAGCTTGCTCATAAGCCTAACTCTGGTCCACTCTAGCATTGATAATATTGGCTTGTCTCTAGCCTTCACAATCATAGAGTTAAAACTCTCACTCATATTGTTTACCAGACAATCTGTCAAAACCCTTGGAGAAAAGTGGGGTCTAGTCCACTGTGCAGGCTTTATATCTGCAAGGCATTTCTAAACTTCTTCATCCAAACTCTTAAGATATTATATCTCCCTTTCAAATGCCTTAACTGATGTTGTGCCAACACACCTCCACAGTACACTCTTCAACTCCATGCCCTTGTGGTTAGCCTTGAAGTTGTTATATATTCATTGTTATTAATATCGTTCCGTTCTAGCCAGAACGACCGAAATTTTTCGTATCGGTATGCAAACCGGTACCAGAATACCCCCTATTCCACCTCAGGTAAGATTTTGGGCAGTTTCAGGCCATTCCGGTAAATTTCGGCAAATTTCGGCCAGTATAGGATTTAGCCTATTATTTTAAAAAAAAAAAAAAACAGTAAAGGTCCAAACGACACTGTTTTGGACTTTACTAAAAGACCTAATCTCAGATTCTCAAATCTATTCTTTTCTTTCATTCTTTCACTCTCAAATCCCTCACTCACTACTGTCGTGCTCTCTGTGGAGTCTCTATGCTTATTGTGTTGTGCTCTCTCATTTCATTGGCTCTGTGCTGTGCTCTCTTAGTCTCTCATACTCATCTGTCTCTGACTCTCTCATTCTCTTAGATTGAACAGCCAAATCAGGTATTCTTTCTCTACTCTCACTCTCTCGGATTCAAGCTTCAGCCAAATCATAAATTTTTTTTTTCTTATGATTTGTTTTGTGGTTAAGATTTAAGAACTGATTTGTTTGTTAAGATATGTGATTGAACAGCCGTCGTGTTTTGTTTTTTTCTTAAGATATGTGATTTTTTTGTTCATTAACTTCATTCACTTCATGCATTTGATTGAATTTCATTTCATTTCATTGAACAGTAAACTATGGCTCATCATAGTTCAAAGGATTCTGCATGGGCTCATGCCCGTGCATGTACTTCTTCTGCTTCTGTGGCCTCTGCCCCTGCAAGATCAGAGGATCTCGCATGGCTCATGCTCGTGTAATGCCTAACGCCAAAAATAACACTATATGTTTGCATTGTAATAAGTTGATTAAAAGGGGTGGTATTACTAGACTTAAGTATCATCTTGTTGGGATTAGGGGTCAAGTTGAACCATGTAAAAAGGTTTCATCTGATATTAGGTTTCAAATGAAACAAATGATTGAAGACTTGAAAAAATCTAAACAAACTAAAAAGAGGATTCAATCAGAAATTGGGAACCCATATGATGTTGATGAGGAGGAGGAGGAGGAGGAGGAGGATGATGAGGTTAGGGTTGTTGAAAAGAGTCCCCCTCAAACATTAGGTAAACGAAAATCTAGGGGAAGGGATGTTGATATTGATGTGGGTCAAATAAGAGGAAAGAAGAAAATTAAGAGTTATTTTGCTCCTAGAACAACCCCGGTGCTTAACCCTCTATAAGAAGTGCTTTGGCTACAAAAGCAATGATTGATAATGTAAAAATGAATGTGGCAAGATGGTGGTATCATTCTAATGTACCCTTTTATGCATCTCAGTCACCCTATTATCAACCTATGATAGATTACATTGCTGCTATTGGGCTGGGATTTAAGGGGCCTTCTTTTTATGAGTTGAGGGGACCCCTTTTGGAAAATGTTATCCATGAAGTTAATGATTTTTTGTTAGATATAAAAAATTATTGGAAAGTATATGGCTGTTCAGTGATGTCTGAAGGGTGGACAAATAAAAAACAACAACTAATAATGAATTTTTTGGTGTATTGTCCAAGGGGTGCCATGTTCTTGTAATCTATTGACACTTCAGGCCTTACAAAGGACGCTGAAACTTTGTTCAATATATTTGATTCTGTTGTTCAAGAAATTGGTGTGGAATATATTGTGCAATTGATTACAGAAAATGATTTTGCCTATAAAAAAGCTGGAAAAAAAATTAGAGCAGAAGTATGGTACTTTATTTTGGTCTCCTTGTGTAGCTCATTGCATAGACTTGATGTTGGAGAATATTGCTAATCCTAAGTGGTTCCCTCTTGTTGATGAAGCAATTAAGAAGGCAAAAAAGATAACAAAGTTCATTTACAACCATGGAGTTGTTTTAGACTTGATGAGGCAAGATTTTACAAATGGAAGAGAGTTATGTCGTCTTGCAATTACAAGGTTTGCCACTAACTTCTTAAGTCTACAGAGCATGCTAAGGTTCAAAAAAGAGTTTAGACAGATGTTCACTTGTGATAAATAGCTTTCATGCCCCCATGCTAAGACTGCCGTTGGGAAGGAGATAAGTAAAATTGTTTTGGAAAATTATTCATTTTGGTCTCAATGCAAGAACATAGTGAAAGTTAGTGAGCCTTTAGTTAGAGTACTTCGTCTTGTTGATGGGGATGAGAAACCTGCTATGGGGTACTTGTATGAAGCAATGGACAAAGCAAAAGAGGAAATAAAAAGAAGGTTGAAGAACAAAGTTTCTTTGTATGGACATTATATTAAAGTTATTGATGCTAGATGGGACAAACAACTTCATAGTCCTCTGCATGCAGCAGGTTGCTTTTTTAACCCTGCAATTTACTTTAGGCCTTCATTTAAAAGGCAAAATGAAGTTCAAAGAGGGTTGCTAAGCACTCTAATGAGGTTGGTTCTCGATCCTGACATTCAAGACAAAATAAGTTCACAACTTGATGAGTACAAAAAGTCAATTGGTGACTTTGGCACATCACTAGCAATTCGCCAACGAGAGAGACTAAATCCAGGTAAACATTAATAATTTAATAGAATTTCCTTTCAATATGTCTATTTATCTTTTATAGTTGTTATTGTAAGATTACATGAGCAATGCTCATTTTACATTTTTATTTATTATTGAAGTTTAATGGTGGGAGCAATTTGGACTTGGAGCTCTAGACTTACAATCATTTGCCATTCGTGTGCTAAGTCAATGTTGTAGTCAAACTGGTTGTAAGAGAAATTGGAGCACATTTGAATATGTTCACTCAAAAAAGAGAAATAGATTGGAACATAAACGAGTAAATGATTTGGTCTTTGTCCATTATAATTTGAGGCTTCGAGAAAGGTAAATTTATAATCGTTGCTCATATGAAAATGAAATGTACTTTCAAATAATTATAATTTATAAAATGTTACTAATGTTTAATATTTTCATTGGTAGGAATATTCAAAGGAATAAGTATGCATTGGATCCTATAAGCTTGGATAACATTGACTTGATGGGAGATTGGGTGGTTGAAGAACCTGCACTTCTTAATCCAGATGACATAAATTGGGATTGTCTTAATGAACCAACACCCCTAGTGAATGTGCAAGAGAATGCTGAACTTGAAACTATTGATGTTGATTATGATGATGATGATGACAACAAAAATGAACATGTCTTGACAAATCTTCCATGATGAATTTGATCCTTTTCTCATGGATGATGATGAGAAGGAGGAGTAATATTATGTTAAATTAATGTTAAATGTTCTTATTGTGTGATGTTAAATTGATGTTATATTGATGTTTAAGACTTAAGAGTTAAGACTAAATGATTTGTATTATTTGATATTTAGTTATTTATTTATTAGAATTGACAATTTTATGTTCTACAAGAATATATATAAATTATTTTTTAGGAACTTCAAAACACCTTGAAACGGTATGCTGAAATTGGTCGGTACCGAAATATTCCATTCCGCTGGACAAATCGAAACGGGCTCCAAAACGGTATTAATAACATTGGTATATATGCTTCACACAATAACTGTGCTCTATAGTTGAGAAAAAAAAAGTCTCCATTGCAAGTGTAAGGCCTTGAGTATCGGAAGCAAGTAAACAAGTAAGCATTCAATGTCAGCAAGTAAGCATGTAAGCATTCAAGTAAGCAACTATGCAAGTAAGCATTCGAGTAAGCAAGTAATCAAGTCATAAACATGAGCTAGATGATAATACCTTCTGCTTGTCATTGATGAATACCAGATTGAGATCATCTGGCCTACCAATGTCATCTACAAACAGCTCTAAGAACTAGATCCAGTTGTCCTTGTTCTCTTGCTCAACCACAACCATTGCCACTGAGAATATATTGTAATTTCCATCCTTGGTAATGGCAAACAATAATTGTCCACCAAACCTACCCTTCAAGTGGCATCCATCCAACCCAATAAAGGGTTTACAACCACCTAGAAACCCAACTTTCTGAACATTGTACCTAATGTACATCCTTTTAAACTTGGGTTCTACATTCTCATTTTTCATCATTGTTTGCAATATTACCTTCCTTCCTACATCTATCCTCCTTATCATTTCTGCATAATCTCTAAGCAAGTCATACTGAGCCTCTTCATTCCCAGTGATCAAACCCCTAGCTGCCTTTCTTGATCTATACACTTGACTAAGACTTAAATCAGCTGAAATCTACTGCATCACATGGTGCTTAACACCTAAGACCTCTCAGTTAGGATTCTTACTAAAATCCTCCAAATACCTATTTGCCACATATGTTGATGTAACTTGCCCATTTTGAAATGTTAGGGGGTAGGTACACTCAGGATAAAGTGTTTTGATCTCAAATGTATACTCTTCAGTCACCATTGAGGCATAACACCTCCATCCACAGTTTTTCATACAATGTACAAAAATCTTCTTCTTCTCATTCAACTTCCATTTGATATCAATGTGATGCCGAATCACATACTCCCTCAAAACCTTCCTAAAAACCTTAGAGTTTGGAAACTTCATCCCTTTTACCAACTGAACATTTGTCATATCAGTCCTCTCATTGAATTCTGGGTTACCAGGCCTCTCATCATCAGAACCATCTACACTTGCAATATCATCCTCTAAAGATGGTTCAGTCCACTCTTCATCTAAATCTATGTTTAGAGGTGGAACATTGCTTGGCTGAGGTGTATCTATGTTTGACTGAGGTGTTTTAGTGTTTGGCTGAGGTGGAACAATGTTAGGCTTAGTTGGAACATTGTGAGGTGGAGAAGACTCACCAAAAATATCATTAGCATAGTCTTCTCCTTCCAGACCTTCATTCAACCAATCAAACTCCCCCTCCACCTCCACACTAGCATCACCTCCTATAGCAGCTCTTGCACCACCTTCTTGACCAACCCCTCAATCTATTCCTCCACCAACCCCTTCAAGAACTTAAACTGCAAGTGAAGCATGACCACTCTCCACATACAGTATGATGGTGTCTTTTGGCCCTCCCTCATTAAACTTACATATAAACACTACATCTGTATCATCATGTATGAGCCTCAAGTCTTGCTCCAAGTTTCCCCTAGGAGCTAAATAATGAACCCTAGACGGTTTATCAATCCCTAATTCCTCACATATACCTTATATTTCAAAATAACTAAGCCTATCAGGATTCTTATACTATTTCAACTTTCCCACCAAAGTATTCTAAACTTAGGTTCCACAAAAAAGTATCCCCATAGTGAACCTCGAATTTCACTTCCTTATCATCCATCTACAATAACAAATTACCATTTTACATGTAGACAATTAAAGAATTGTAAAAAATAGACACATAAAGAGTAAATACTTGTATGTTTTTGTTTTGCTTTTGGGATGCAACACACACATCAGAGGGACCACATTTTCTGCTTTGCTTTTGTTTCTATTTTACTAATAAGCACATGCAAACATTGTTTTACTAATAAACCCAACAGATTCGTAGGGTTTACTGTGAGACACAATGACCACGATAGACAAAATGTCTATAAACAAATACAAATCCAAACAACAAGTGGTCACATTTTTCATAAACATCAACAAACACTACCAATATTCTCATTCCGTTACATATAACATTGACCATTGACTGATTACTCAAAAAACTATAAAACAACCACAAACCCAAATTAAAAATAGTTTGAAAACGCAAACAGTGATTGATTTCTTACTAGGATTTTAGTCCCTTGAACAACCCGTTGCTCATCTAGGTTTATTTTTGCAGCATGATTTCAATATCAGATGCAGATGGGGTTTTTCATGTTTCTAGGGCTCGTGAGGAAAAGTTTCAATGGTTTGTATTTTTGATTCGTGTTACGTTCTGATTTGTATTAAAAAGGTGTTTTTCTAACGTCTGAGGGTGAGGTGAGTAACGGAGAGCAAACAAATTGAAGTTCAGGTGGGCAAAATGTTAAGTTTTAAACCACGGGTAGACAAAGTGAAAATGGGCCAAACCACAGGTGGGTTTACTATAATTTCCCCTAAATAAAATCATGCTACATCTAGGTATGTAAACCCAATTTTTTTTTCATCCTTGCTATAGTAAAAGTTGCATATATGCAAAGAGCATTAGCATCTAGGGATGCAAAAAAGTATCTATTTTATCTATTTTACCATCTCATTTTATAACTCACCCAACATCTCAATTTCTATTTTTACATACAACTCATTAAAAGAATATAAACTGTATCAACAAATAATATAAAAAAATTTAGTTTCTCTCTCTCTCTCTCTCACAAACCCACACGCCACTTAATATAATAAAATTTAAGTTTACCACCCGGCTATAGTAAGTTGCAAATGGCAACTTATTGTAGCAAGGCGACATTTTTTTTTACAACTACATACCCGGATAGAGTTGGTCCAATGTTAGTGCTTACTATTCATGGGGTTGTAAACCAAAATAGAATATTTTAATCTCACTCTCTCTCTCTCTCTCTCTTCCTCTCACTTTTAGACTTTATGGAGTATTTTTTATTATTTTATTAGATAGTTTATATTATTTTATTGAGGGTGAGTTGTAAAATGAGTTAGTAAAATAGATAAAATGGTGTTTGAAGATGTAAAATAGTTTTTTTCTTTGGTTGCATCCCCGGATGCTAGTGCTAGCGAGGAAAACATCAGCTAGCCAATGACATGCTTCTAAAACAGAATCCCATGGGAAATAGTAACGATAAACTGAGAGATGTTAAGAATTACAATAGTTTATGAGCCACAATAATAGTTACAAATAGTAACTATTATTGTGGACATGACTTAAACTCTGTATTAATATTATACTAGTTCTAACAGCAAAGTGTTCCATGCACCACATCATACTACAGTAATTAATATTTACTGTTAGCCAAAGGACATGACTTAAACTCTGTATTCGCAAGGGTTACAAATAGTCCAGTTGACTGTTTGGAAACATTGTGTTTTCTTAAAATGGCTGAGTTAGCAATCTAAAAGATAATCTATACCATACGTATTACCTAGAGAGACTCACTTAAAGATTAATGGTCGACCACCTCCACTTAAAAAAAAGGAGAGTATGCATCTTTCTTCACACCCCACATTAATTATAGGAAGCCTAAGAAAGAAATTGATACACATTATATTAGTTTATTATCTCAAGTTCTCAACACTCTTGTCATTTCTCTTGAGCTTATTCAGTGATTTTCTTTATTGACCTGATTGTCATAGTGCCTCTAACCAACCACACTCGTTGCCCTTAGGCCTAATGAATAGGTAACTCTCATTTTATCGACTTCTTACCTGTGATCCTTGGGATGTCCGACCTTTGGGCTTACCAGAATCCACGTAGCAATTCTCTTCTTTATTTCCCACCTACACCTACTTATTTTCTAGTATTCGCCTTTTCTTTTCTTTCTTTTTTCCAACATGTTTTCCAATCTGCTTGTTCCTCCTAACAAGAAAATCGAATTCAATGTCAACATCCTTTCTTCATGTACCACTTACATTAGTGGGTGTATACTGTATAATAGAAAACTGTTAAAAATTTACACAATTTTATCTAAAAATTACCCACATCAATCAATATATAATTATGTAAAGTTACAAATTTGTTACAGTAACCGTGTAAATTTATAGTTTTATACTAACATTATTCACTTTGTATTTAGTTTTTTTTATCCTTTCTTTATATATCCCAATGATGAAGCTAGGAAGAAAATGGATAATAGTTGTTATGTGTAAAAAAAGAGAGACAATTAAAAAAAATCAAGAAAATTTAATATTTTAATGAATAGTGTAAAAAAATAGATAATTTGATGAGTTGTATTTTAAAAAGTAAGAATATAAAATAGAAAAAGTAGGTCATTCTACTAAAATAGACATGAATTTTTGCACAAATTAATGCGAATGCGGTGGGCAGGCCATTGGTCTCCCACTATCCATCCTCACGAAGAAACAAAATCCCCTTTGTCCTCCTATGGTCATATACTCATATTATTGCAAAGTAATCCAAAAAGGTCACATATATGGATCCGGTTTCTATTTATAAGATTGAAAATTTTTAAAAAATGATGAATTGAAGAGCAGAGCCTACAACTAATAGGTTTGTAACATTCATTGCATTACAAGACTAAAATGCATACTGATCATTCCATCTTTGATGTTATATACATGATTTTGAAACTCGGACCGTTTATTGAATCGTAAAAGGAAGAGGTTCAAGATTTTTGAGGTCGAACTGAAGTTGAACCGGGGTTGAACTGTGATGACGTTATAATTAATTTAATAATTATTTTAAATATATATAAAAATAATAAATTAATAAAAAATAAAAAAATTAACTAAAATAGACCAACTAAAACTATAAATCCATATTTTAACTATGTCTAATATATCCATCTCAAGCCCAAATATAAAATATCTATCCAACAATAATAATAACCATTTTTTTATAAAAAGAAAATTAAAAGCATCAATTTGTACCGGCAAGTGGACAAAGGAATATGATATGATGTATCATCATATCATGTGGGGCTCAAGGCTTTGTAAGAAACAAAGTCTCATATTGTCTTTCCAATTTCCACTTTCCAATGCCCACGTGACTAGCTGTCTAGTTCACATTCACAAACCAAAAAAAGCACTAGAAACAAAAGTGAATGAAATTAAAGGGAGAGATAAAAAAACAATACAAACAAAAGCAGATGAAAAAAGAATTGATATGTTATATTCATGATATTTTTCGTAATATTTTCACAAGAATTACATCAAAATTATATGTAAAAAGTTGTTACTAGTTCTAATTTGAACTCATCACTGAAATTATTTTTTTACTAACCAATATTAGCTAATAACAATCTATTACTTAAAATTTATTGTGAAAACATTGTGGTAGCATTTCTTAATATTAAATACCACACGTTTGAATCCAAAAAAAAAACTAAGGGATAAAGACCACCACACATTTTTCATACCCAATTTATTACTCAACCTCACATTTACTTCACATTTATCACATAATCAGTATTCATATCAGATAAAAGAGAAGAGAGAGAGGAGAATCTAAAGCTGGTGGAGATCGAGGTGCACAGATAGAAGGCCAGTGGAGATCGAGGTCGCCGAAAGGACAAAGCCGGTGGAGATTGGCGTTCACCATGTAGCACTACCTCGTCCGCCACCCCGTGGTCGCTTGTCCTCCTCCCCACCACTAGAGTGGGTCAGATCGGCTTGTTCTTCTTCTTTTTTTTTTTTCTTTTTTTTTTTTCATATTTGCTTGTTTTGATTCAACTTCATTGTAAGAATTGGATTTTGTCTTGTGTTTTGTGTTTGGATTATGTGAGACGTTTTTTGAGAGTGAAGCAAAGAGACTGAAACAAAGATCAGACGTTTTCTGGGTCAGATCAGACGTTTTCTGATTTCTTTTTACTTTTATTCAAATTCTTTACTAGTGGATTTTTTTTTTCCAACCAAAAATAGTAAATATTCTGGTATGGTGCCGTTTAAGGCTTTAGTTTTTATTTTTTATTTTTTATTTATTTAATTTATTATTATTATTTTTTAAAAGGGATCTATAAGAACTGTGAGAATCGTTCATGGTTCTGAGAATCGTTCACGGTTCTGAGAATCGTGAGGTCTGATTGCGGTTTGCACAGGTCCCTACTTTTTTCCCATAGAGTGGTTCTCGACGCTAAAAGAATCGAAAAATGGGTGGTTCGAGGTTTTTCCGATCTGGTTCGGGTTTCAAAACCATGGTTATATGTACATGTGTAGCAGTCATATGCCTTCTTATGTACCAATAACTTGCAGTATGCTAACATAATTTCTTCTTTGACATGAACAAGATAACAAAAATGAAGGAAAATATAGTTTCAAATTGACATAGCGAAAAATTAATCCTATTTATAATTTTATATACGGCAATGGATGGAAGGATGAAATTGATTGAAATGTTAAAATCTAAAGACTAAAATGACAATTCATAAAAACTTAAAAGATGTAATTTGTAATATTGCACACACAATGCATCTAATTTGATTGTAGCTTAAGGACATAACTCCCATTTAAAAAAATTAACACGACTATATATTTTGAAAATCTTACCATTAGATTTGCATATTCTTTATATCTTTAAAATTCAAGTTTCAATAAAATAGGTATTAATACTTAAATTTGGAAATTTTTTTAAAAAATGTTACAATTCTAAACTTATATAATAATTTAAATTTAATGTAATATGTTATATGTGTTCCATGGAACGAGAGTATACTTTTTCTTTAATATCTTGGATATGTTCAAATTAGTCAACCGGTGTTTTTATTTTTATTTTTTAGTCCTTTTAATAATATCTTTTCCATTTATATAAAAAAAAATGGATACATTGATAAGTTTCTTTTTTGCTTTTAATTTGGATAGAGTTTGTTCCTCCTGATATATATATATATATATATATATATATATATATTGATAAATTTGTGATATCTGTCAGCTACTGAATAAAATTATGCTGAACTATTTCTTTTATATATATATATATATATATATATATATGTAGGGTCCACTTTTGGGAGGTTCTTTACTGTTGGCGAAAATGAGCCAAACCCAACGGGCCCAATACAATAAATTTGGTAGAGAAAATGGGCTCAAGAATTGGGTTTTAGTGAAATCTCTAACAGCCGGACATGATCATAAGGAGATGGGATGATCGAATCGTCTAGAGGAAGGGTAAAAGTATATCCTTGGGCTTGGTCCGAGGACTAATTCTTCTTCTCCTCGGTTCTTTGGAGCTTAGCGGCGAAAACTTTCAGGGGTGGTAGGAACTGCAACCGTCCTCCTTATTTTTTCTCTTTCTTTCTGCCTCCCTCCCTCTACGAGGGCATTTTCTGTTATATATCTCCTTCTCATTGATCTTGGCCGTCCATTTGTTGATCATACAGGTCGCTACTGGAGTGCCTGTCCCATCCGCCGCCCTCCTCAACTTGCTATGAGTTGCGGCAAATAAGGTGGTACTATTCAGGGGTCATTTCTTCATTAATGTGGCCAAACTGTCAATTGCGGGCATTTAATACAGATGTGACAGCCTCTTCTAGAATTGCTCCTCCACTACGCCCCCATAGCTGTCCTACTGTGTTGGTCCTTTTGTTTGGGATGACTGGGAGGGCTGTCTTTGAGGGTGTGCTACTTTCCCCTTTAGTGACCTTGGTTGGCCGAAGACAGGATGGTCCTCGGCGATGCCTCCTAGCAACTTGGGTCCTCCTTACTCATCCTCGGACATTTCTTTTTTCTCGATGTGGGCCTTGGGCTTGATATGAAATGGGCTGGGTTTTGCCAAATCCTTCAGCCCCACAATAGCCCCTCAAAATCCTGTTGTCCGGCTCTTCGGATGGAGATGAGGGTTTTGATGTCCTCGGGGCCCCTTAGCGACTTGTCAAGTCTTGTCCTCTGTTAGTGTCAAGGCCTTTTTGTTTGCCCAAGACACGTTTCTGGCGCTTCGGTATACATAACGAGTCTTCATTAAATTTTAGCGGCTCTGTGCTCCCCACATTGGACGGCGTGATGGTAATCCAACGGTAGGAATTTCTCCAGTCTTTATGGGCGCGAAAAACCGTGCGGTTACCTTAATTGGGGGTATAAATACCCATTCGAACTAATCTGCCACTTTACTTTTGCATCTAAGAGTTCTTGCGCATATACCTTGAATTTGGTCAAGTGTCCAGTCGAACTTACGCCTTTTTTCAGCATAAAAAGCCTGCTCGAGGAGTTCTTCCTCACTTCTGTAAGTTTCATCTTCTCTCTAACTTATACTTTCTCCTTTCTAAGTCTCTTCCTTTCCTGTCCTTTTCTTTCCTTCGCCCTTCTTTGAGTTTTTAGTTGGTCCTAGGGATGGGTACATTTAAGAAGTTAGTTGAGTCTGAAGAGGCGATGGAGAAATTCATTGCTGATTACAAAATACCCAGCAATGTGGGTTTGAGGTACTATAAGGAAGGTGAATGGCACATTATGAGGCGAGAGGGCGAGGTGGTGATTCCTATAATCGCCTTCCTAGAAGGGGGTATGAGGATTCCCATACACCCAGTGATGAGGGACTCCCTTAGGCACTTCCGACTAGCGCCCATTCAGTGTGCCGTCAATGTGTTTAGGATCCTGGGTAGTGTGGATGCCTTAAACGAAAAGATGGGGTTGAGGTTGATCCACCATAACGTAAACTGGTGCTATAACCTCCAATACCTTAAGGGTAAAACCTACTATATGAAAGCAAGGGATGAAAGGGTCTGGCTCATTCAATGTCTCCCAGAATCTAGCAAGGGTCTAAATAAAGACTTCCTCATCGTGTCAGGGGTGTGGCATGATGGCCTACCCTACCCGACTAAGAAGGGGACGCCAAGTGGGGCATTTAAGTAGGGGAGGGTTATTTCTTAGATGTTGCCGTAATTGACACTTGTGTGGTTGCTAACGGGGGTACATTTTCTCTTTTGCAGATCCTCACGTCTTCGAATGCCATCTTCACTTGGTCAACCGGGCGGACTTAGAGACCATTCTTCAGGCGGAGGTTTTTGTGAACGAAGGTGACTTCCAGGTCAGAGCTACTCATAAGATCCTCGGGTACGATTCTATTCAGAAATCTTTCGTAGCCCCGAAGTACGTAATTAAGGCCAAAGATCCTCGGCTTCAAAAGATCACCGTCGCAGAGCACGGTTTTTTCCTCCCTGAAGGGTCTTCCGCTCAACAGGCTGCAGAGACCGAGGAAGGAGGGGCAAAAGACGAAGAGCAAGTCATTGAATTGGACCAGTCCGAGGACGAATTCAGTGCATTTGACCAATTCGATCCGTCTGAGGGTCCTTCTGGTGACTTAGGCGATCCTGGCTTAACGGAACCGAATCTTTAAGGGACTTCTTCGCAAATCGACATGGGTTTCAAGAGGAACCCATCCGCTAGCCTCCATGACCTACTCGAGGGCCAGCCAGGGAAGGATGTGCCGGGGAAATCATAGCCTAAGCTTCCCCTTCCTCCTTCCAAGCTCCAATCCCCCCAGACTAGGTCATCGTCTGCCTTACCGCCAAACCCCCCTCCCCTGTTCAATCTACTGACCCCAAGAGGAAGAGGTCTGCCAAAGGGAAAGATCCTGTGGACTGGGGGAGATCCCACACTTCTCAGGAGGAGGACGAGGGTCGGCGGGCTTCGAAGCAATTAAGGGTTACGCCTCAAGTTCAAGAAAAGGAAGTTGTTGTTTAGCCCGAGCCACAGCCCTGGCTCCCCACCCTGATGCTCCATGGGGAGCCCCTGATGGATGACGCCTCTCTCAGGGACTTTAATAAGGGTGAGGGCACTTATGTGGCCGACACATTGGAGAGGTCCCTGCTACTCCCTGCTGATATGGCAGACCTGAAGAACCTGAGGAGGCAGGAGCTTTTCCTCAGTATGAAGAGGTACCTTGGCATGGTAAGGTTTTCAACATTTGTGGCTTTTCTGGCCTTTGTTCTCTGGCTTCCAATTTACACCTTACTTGTTTCTAATGGTAGGCCGTCCAAGCCACTTATAGAATGGAGGAGATGGCCAATGAGCAGGGCAGAACCCTGGACCTTGAGCGTGAAAAGCGTTTGGACGCCACGTGAACCCTCAAGAACTCCGAGGCCGACCTCCTGAAAGTAAGGGAGGATTTGAAGGAGGTGACTAGGGCCAGGTATAACGCCGAATCAGGCCTGGCTAGTGCCCAGAAGCAGGCCGAGGATCAGACAAGGCGTCTGCTAGAGGTTGAGGAGCAGCTGCAGATCGCCAAGGAGCAGATTGTCGATTTGAAGCAGAAATTGGCCGCGGCAGAGGGGGTGAAGAAAGTTGCTGAGTGGGCCAGGGATGAGGCCCTGAGGGCCAAGGAGGAGGCGGTGTTTGCCCGGATTGAGGCCGAGTGCTCCAAGGAGAAGGTCAAGGAGGAGGCTTACAACTTGGGAGTGGCTAAGACCTAGGCTACTCTAAAGGCTCAAGTTCCTGGGGCTTTACTGTTCCCAGGTTTGGAATGAGGCTCTTAAATAGGCTAGGTTTGAAGCCTCGTCTGACCTGTGGAAGGCAGAGCGCGTGTACTATCCCCCTGCCATTAGGGAAGATACCCCCCCCCCCCCAGCTTTGAGGTCAGGGATGCCCTAGAAGAGGTCGAGGCTGTCGGCCCCGATGCTACTCTGGCAATAACTTCCTCCAAGGAGCCGGCCAAGGAAAGTGATCCTTCTAGGGCGGTTGAGACGAATGAAGGTCAAAACCCTGATGCACCCCAGGAGACTATAGGGTCCACAGGTGACGCTCTGGTCTCCCTTACCGAGGGGCCAGTTCTTTTCGTCGAGCCTCTTCAGTCAGTTCCCCTTGGCGAGGGCTTCAAAGATCTTGAGACCTTTCCTGCTTAGCTTTCCAAGGTGGGGGCCGAGGCCAAGTCAAAGGAGTAGGCCACCCAGGGTAGCTCCGGTTTTGTATTTGCTATGGTGTTGTGTTGTTATTTTTCTTATCTTTTGGAACAGAGTGATTTGCTGTAATAGGGCTCCATTTGAATGAATGAAATTTTCCATTTTCTTTTTGTTTCACTCACTTTTATTATCTGTTATCACCGTTAGTATGGATCATATACCCGAAAATGATAATATATATGCACCATACTCGCTTTAAAGCCCTGAAACTCCAAACTCAGAGGCACTGGGTGCGCGTTTAGGCTGCGTTCACGACTTGTGCGAATTTTTGATTTCATTAACTTTTTTCAAGGATAACTAATCTAATAGTGGACTTGTTGAAATTCGTATCCAAATTTTGCCTATTTATCTATATAGGGAGAATAGTTTCATCTATTGGCACCTTGATTGCGAGGCGAGGACCAGATTATTGTGTAGGGCTTATTCAGACCTCACCGTAGCTAGTTTCCCCATAGGTTTGAGTCTGAGGATCATGCAAGACCTTGGTTCTGTCTAGTACTTAACTCTTTTTTTTTTTTTTTTTTAAGTAGCTAGTTTTCTCATAGGTTTGAGTCTGAGGACCATGCAAGACCTTGGTTCTGTCTAGTACTTAGCTCCTTTTTTTCTTTTTTTTGGAAGTGGCTAGTTTCCTCATAGGTTTGAGTCCGAGGACCATGCAAGACCTTGGTTCTATCTAGTACTTAGCTCTTTTTTTTTTTGGAAGTAGCTAGTTTCCCTATAGGTTTGAGTCCGAGGACCATGAAAGACCTTGGTTCTGTCTAGTACTTAGCTCTTTTTTTTTTGGAAGTAGCTAGTTTCCTCATAGGTTTGAGTCCGAGGATCATGCAAGACCTTGGTTCTGTCTAGTACTTAGTTCTTTTTTTTTTTTTTTTTGGAAGTAGCTAGTTTTCCCATAGGTTTGAGTTCGAGGACCATGCAAGACCTTGGTTCTGTCTAGTACTTAGCTTTTTTTTTTTTGGAAGTAGCTAGTTTCCCCATAGGTTTGTGTCCGAGGACCATGCAAGACCTTGGTTCTGTCTAGTACTTAGGTTTTTTTTTTTTTTTTTTGGAAGTAGCTAGTTTCCCCATAGGTTTGAGTCCGAGAACCATGCAAGACCTTGGTTCTGTCTAGTACTTAGCTCTTTTTTTTTTTTTTTGAAGTAGCTAGTTTCCCCATAGGTTTGAGTCCGAGGACCATGCAAGATCTTGGTTCTGTCTAGTACTTGATATAATATAAGACACATAACCGCGACAGACTAAGAATTTGAATTGGAGAAGTGCTTTTGTTAATAATAGTACATTTTTAGGTTATTTACATTCCAGGGGCGGGGTACAGCTTTTTCATCTAAGTTTTCTAAATAGTATACACCTATTCCTGCTACCGAAGTAATCTGGAATGGCCCTTCCCAATTGGGTCCGAGTTTTCCCTAAGATGGGTCCTTGGCAGCACCCACGACTTTCCTTAACACTAAATCTCTTGGTGCCAATGGCCTCAGCTTTACATTGACGTCGTGACCCTGCTTGAGCTTCTGGTGGTAATAGGCCAAGTGGATCGTTGCTCTTTCTCTTCTTTCCTCGATCAGATCTAGGCTCTCTCCCAGCAGCTCGTCATTGCCGCTTGGGGTGAAGGAGTTTGTTCTCAGCATTGGGAAGTTTGCCTCCAAGAGGATCACAGCCTCGGCCCCATCAGTCATGGCGAAGGGTGTCTCTCCCGTTGACCGTCGCGGTGTCGTTCGATAGGCCCATAAGACATATGGTAGCTCCTCTACCCATCTCCCCTTGGCATCATCCAGTCTTTTCTTAAGCCCATTGACGATGACTTTGTTGGAAGCTTTGGCTTGTCTGTTTCCTTGAGGATAAGCTGGGGTCGAGTACCTGTTTGCGATCCCTAGTTCATAGCAATATCTTCTGAAAGCCTTGCTATCGAATTGGAGCCCGTTGTCCGAGATAAGGGTTCGAGGGATCCCGAATCGTGTAACAATGTTTCTCCAGACAAATCTTTTAGCATCTACGTCTCTGATGTTAGCCAGTGGCTCGGCTTCGACCCATTTTGTGAAGTAATCTGTGCCGACCAACAGATATCTCTTATTCCCTGCTGCCTTGGGGAAGGGGCCTACAATATCTAGGCCCCATTGGGCGAATGGCCATGGATTGGACAAAGGGTTGAGAACCCCTCCTGGATGATGGATGCTCGGGGCAAACCTCTGGCATTGGTCACATTTCTTAACATACTCCAGAGCTTCCTTCTGCATTCCCGGCCACCAGTAGCCCTGGGTAAAGGCTCGGTGTGACAGGGATCTTCCTCTGGTGTGACTCCCACAGATCCCTTCGTGTAGCTCTTCTAGCAGCAGCTCTAATGCCTCAGGGTGAACACACAGTAAATACGGCCCAGAGTAGGAGCGCTTGTACAACTTGTGATCCTCGGACAACCAGAATCGAGTCGCGTTTCTTCGAATTTTTTCAGCCTCTGATTTCCCTTCAGGCAAGATATCGTCTTTGAGGAATGTTACTATGGGGTCCATCCAGCTAGGGCTTACTCTGACCTCATGGGTACGAACCATGTCTTTCGCAACTTTGCTTGCTTTGCTCAGATGCTCGACGAGGATAATTCGAGGGAGCTTTCTTGCCGAGGAGGTGGCAAGTGTGGCCAATGAATCTGCGTGAGTGTTATGACTTCTGGAGATGTGTGACAAGCTGAATAGGTCAAAACTTGGCCGCAGGCATTTGACCTGGCTGAGGTACTCTTGCATCCTCACATCTCTGGCCTTCATCTCTCCCTTCACCTGGCCCACTACTAGTCTCGAGTCTGAGAACATCTCTACTACTTTTCCTCCCATTTTCTGCACCATGGCTATCCTTTGTAATAGGGCTTCATACTTGGTCTCGTTGTTTGTAGCCGAGAACCCCAGTCTTAGGGGTTTCTCTATGGTGGCCCTCTTAGGAGAGATTAGGACTAGCCCCACCCCGGATCCTCTTTGGTTTGTCGTGCCGTTAACATACACCTTCCAGTACGGGGGTTTCTGTGTGGAGATCACGCCGACCGACTTTCCTTCCAGGCCACATTGTTCGGTTAATATTTCTACTGGCGGTTCAGTGAATTCGGCTACCAGGTCAGCCAGGACTTAGCCCTTTATAGAGGTTCGAGGCGTATACTTGATGTCGAAAGCTCCCAGAATCATGTTCCATAAGGCGATCCTTCCAGTGTAATCTGCAGTCCGAAGTACGGATTTCAAGGGTAGCTGAGTTAGAACCACTACCGTGTGGGCTTGGAAATAGTGGGGAAGCTTCCGTGAAGCATGGACCATGGCTAGTATTGCCTTCTCTAGGGGAGAGTATCTGATCTCAGCCTCATGTAGTGATTTGCTTACATAATAGAACAGCCTTTGAAGGTCGCTGTCCTCTCGTATCAGTACCAAGCTCACGACATGGGGGGCCACAGCAATATATGCGTATAGGACTTCATCGGCCGTAGGACTAGACATGATGTGTGGTCGTGACAGATATTCCTTGAGTTGCTAGAAGGCTGCGGTACAGTCCTCGGGCCATTCGAATCCCTTCCACTTGTTGATCAGGAGGTAGAATGGTCTGCATCTATCCGCCGATCTAGAAATGAATCGATTCAGGGCGGCGATCATCCTGGTGAGCTTTTGGAATTCTTTAGCGTTTCGCGGCGGTTTTAGGTCATTAATGGCTTTGATCTGGTCAGGGTTGACCTCGATTCCCCTGTGCGTGATGATGTAACCCAGAAACTTGCCTGATCCCACGTCAAAAGAGCACTTGGAAGCATTCAAGCGCAGCTTATTCCTCCTTAAGACGTCAAAAATGTTGCCGAGGTCTCCCAAGTGTTCGGACACCACCTTGCTCTTTACCACCATATCATCAACATAGATTTCAATGTTCTTGCCTAACTGCGGCTCGAACATTCTAGTCATCATCTTTTGATAGGTGGAACCTGCGTTCTTTAGGCTAAACGGCATTACTTTGTAGTGATAGTTCCCAGTAGGCGTCGCAAAGGCTGTCTTCTCTTGATCTTCCAGGGCCAGCGGTATTTGATGGTAGCCTTGAAAGGCGTCTAGGAAGCTCATCTGAGGATGTCCTGCTGTGGCGTCCACCAGCTGGTCTATCCGAGGCATGGGGATCGGGTCCCTACTTTCCGTTTTTCTTCTTGACCACCATGGTGTTGGCCAACCACTCGGGGTAAAAAACCTCTTTTATAGCCCCTGCACACTTGAGTTTCATCACCTCTTCCCTGATTGCATCAGCATGCTCTCTAGACGGGTGTCGGGGTGACTGCTTTTTGGGGGTAATGGAGGGGTTGACGTTGAGGTGGTGGCAGATGAAGGCTGGGTCAATCCCTAGAGCGTAGCAGGCGTCCTATGCAAACACGTCGATATTCCTCTTGAGAAACTCGACCAGCTCTTCTTTTTCCTAAGGAGGCAACTTGGCCCCTATTTGAAAGAATTTCTTCGCGTCGCCCTCGACGACCACCCTCTCCAGATCTTCGCATTTTGCCTCATCGGCGACTATCTCAAGAGGTGGCGCCAAGGCTTTTGATTGCTATAAATCCTTTTCCACAGGGGTCGAGGACTCCGCAAAAAGCCGATGTGAGACGACAGCCACCATACACTGCCTTACAGTGGGTTGGCAGCCTCGGATCTCGAGGATCTTATCCCCCGACGGGAACTTTACCTTCTGGTGCAAGGAGGAGGCAACGACTCCTAAAGTGTGAAGTCAGGGTCTGCCAACGATGGCTGTGTATGGAGAATAGGTGTCGACTACGATAAAGTTCACCTCCACAATCTTTGGGCCCGTCTGGATGGGTAGCCTGATCATGCCCTTTAGAATGATAAGCTTTCCGTCGAAGCTCATTAAGGGGGAGCCGTACGGCAACAAATCTTCCAATTTTAATTTCAAACCCTTGTAGAGGTCGGGGTACATAATCTCGGCAGTGCTGCCACTGTCCACCATTACTCTTTTCACATCGTAGCCCCCGATTCTGAGGAGCGCATCGTCATGGGGTTGGGTGGTTCCGACCTTGTCTTCCTCTGAAAAACTTAAGACAGGGTGAGAATTCCTTCTGGCCTTCTTTGGTTCCGGTTGGGATTCTTCGGCAAGCAGCTGAGTCACGGATAATACTCATGAGGGGCAGGTTCCCGTTCTTCTTGGCGTGGCCAGGATCGTATTGATCGTTCCTACGGATGGCCTTAGGGCATCATCTCTTCGAGGTTCCTGGTGTGTCTGGCTCTGATAACCACTAGAATGATGCAGTAGGTGCTTCAACTTTCCTTTTCGGACCAACTGGTCTAGGTAATTCCAGAGGTTCCTGCAATTCTCTGTGGTATGTCCGTGGTCTTGGTGGTATTGGCAATAAAGGTTCTGGTTTCGCTTTGTGAACTCTCCCGCCATATTATTCAGCCATCTAAAGTATGGTTCGCTCTTGATTTTTTCCAGCACCTGATGCACTGGTTCTCGGAATACAGCCCCGACATTCTGCGCGTTGGTTGTCTCTGATTGTCCTGCGAAATCTCTCCTCAGGCGACTGTTGGTGTATCGGTCTAACCTGAAATCCCTCATCTCTTGAGGGATAACCTTCTCCTTTCCCTTGCCCAGCATCTGGTCTTCTTCTACCCGCTTGTACTTATCGATCTGATCCATCAGCTGGCGCACGCTGGTGGCAGGCTTGCCAGCTAGGGATTTCCTCAAGCCATGCTCGACTGAGAGGCTGCTCTTGAAGGTGTTGATGGCGACGTCGTCAAAGTTACCATCCATTTCATTATACATCTCCCAATATCTGCCCAAGTAGGTCTTCAGGGTCTCTTCATCACACATGAATAACGACAGTAATGCACTCAAGGGCTGAGGGGCTCTACTATTTGTGACGAAGCGAGAGCCGAAGGCTTGGGTTAGCTGCCTATACGAATCTACGGAGTCCGCTTTTAGGCCGTTGAACCACCTCATTGCCGCTGGTCTTAAGTTAGATGGGAAAACCTTGCACATCAGTGCCTCATTTTTGGAGTGGACTGCCATCCTTTGGTTAAACTGGCTCACATGCTCCACGGGTTCCATATTGCCGTTATAAATGGTGAAGGTTGGCTGCTGGAATTGCTAAGGGAGCACAACCCCTTTAATATGGCGTGTGAAAGGTGACCTAGAGAGCTGGTCTAGCGCCCTGCTCATGGCGTCGTGTCCCAAGCCCCTTGGAGATGGGCTTCTGTGTTCGCGCCTTTGGTAACGCTCTTCCACATAAGAGAAAGTCTCGCTTGGGGGGATCCTTGACCTTTTCCTATAGTCGTCATCGTTTTCGTCGTCGAGAAGTGTGTCCGAGCTAGGGGGGATTGTCTTTGTTGTGCAAGGCGCAGCTTTCTCTTCAAGTCATTTATTTCTCGCTGCATGACTTGTTCATTATCCTGTCTTTGGGATACGTGGCTGCCCACACGGGAATGGCTTTTGCTGGTTTGAGTGGTGTTTACGCTCCCCTCCCGAAACCTTCCGTTCTCTTTGTTCCGGCCATACTCAGGCTTCGGGAAATTACCCTGCTACTGGGATATGGCCGGCTCGGGCTGATGGGAGTCTGCCCTATGGGGGCCTGATCCTACCATGTTCGATTGTTGTTCTCACTAGCACACAAGTTCTTTCCACAGGCGGCGCCAATTGTAGGGTCCACTTTTGGGAGGTTCTTTACTGTTGGCGCAAATGAGCGCAAACCTAACGGGCCCGATACAATAAATTTGGTAGAGAAAATGGGCTCAAGAACTAGGTTTTAGTGAGAGCTCCAACAACCGAACATGATCATAAGGAGATGGGATGGTCGAATCGTCTAAAGGAAGGGTAAAAGTATATCCTCGGGCTTGGTCCGAGGACTGATTCTTCTTCTCCTCGATTCTTTGAAGCTTAGCAGCGAAAGCTTTCAGGGGTGGTAGGAACTGCAACCGTCCTCCTTATTTTTTCTCTTTCTTTCCACCTCCCTCCCTCTATGAGGGCATTTTCCGTTATATATCTCCTTCTCATTGATCTTGACCGTCCATTTGTTGATCATACAGGTCGCTACTGAAGTGCCTGTCCCATCCGCTGCCCTCCTCAACTTGCTGTGAGTTGCGGCAAACAAGTTGGTACTATTCAGGGGTCATTTCTTCATTAATGTGGCTAGACTATCAACTGCAAGCATTTAATGCGAAGGTGACAACCTCTCCTAGAATTGCTCCTCCATCACGCCCCCATAGCTGTCCCACTTTGTTGGTCCTTTTATTTGGGACAACTGGGAGGGCTGTCTTTGAGGGTGTGCTGCTTTCCCCTTCAGTGACCTTGGTTGGCCGAGGACAGGATGGTCCTCGGCGATGCCTTCTAGCAGCTTGGGCCTTCCTTACTCATCCTCGGACGTTTCTTCTTTCTTGGCGTGGGCCTTAGGCTTGATATGAAATGGGCTGGGCTTTGCCAAATCCTTCAGCCCCACAATATATATATATATATATATATATATATATCGTTGTTAAATTCAAAATACATTATATGTTCTATTACATAAATCTTATAAAAATATAAAATACTTTTAAATAACACACGTACTATTTAACTTACAAATTTTATATCATATTCTTTGTAAAATAATTATATTACATTTTCTCATGCAATGCATAGGTTTGTGACTAGTTAGTTATAATTTTGAGGAGGAAGTATGTCCATTTTATTTATCATCCTTGGCAGGGACGAACCTAGGTGGGGGCCTGGGCCCCCCCAGGTCCAATTTTTTTTTAGTTATTCTATATTTCATTTTTGTAGTTGAGCTTCCCTTCTCCCCAATCAGTCTAGTTAGCCTAATCCAAATAGAAATTATCCAATCCAAAAACTTTACAAAAACAATAAAAATATTAACAATTGTGATTGTATTTTAGCAAAAAAACTATTTTACCACCAAAGAACAAAAAAAATCATGTGTTATTGGAGAAGTTGAAACTAAATTTTTTGCAACTACAGTAAACTGGTATAAATACTAATTGACTGTAGCAAGTTGTTAAAAATAAAATACATTATTTTATTAAGATTCTAGCTCTTCCTTTAATTAAAAAACTCTAATTCTTTGTCTTCCTTATTATTTTAATGAGTTGTTTATATTATTTTAAATAAAATGATAAAAAAAATTATAACATTTGATATTTGGTGTATTGTAAAGTGAGGTGATAAAATAGATGAAGTAGCTTTTTGAGATACTAAAAGCTAAAAATTTTAGCACTACCATTGTGAATGCTCTAACTTAAAAAAAAAAAAAAAAAAATCCTAACTAATTTAGTTTTAAAATTAAAACATTATTTTGTTTTTGTTTTTGTTGGTAGATAATTGCATCTTAATGTATTTAGAAACAACGATTTTGTGTATTTATAATTTTTTAATACTATCTAGATGTCTATTTGGAGTTTTTTTTTTTTTTTTTTTTTTTTTTAAATAATACTCCGATGCCTGCTAGCTCAAAATCTTGAATCTGTCCCTGATTCTTGGAGATAAACCCATAAACCAAGCATATATAGTTTGAAAATTCTTGACATCAATTCGAGTATAAAATCTTCTAAAAGGAAATCGAGTCACAAATGAAAAGACTAGAACAACTTATCTGATTCTTTCGCATATAATAATATGTCATAGTCACGCAATGAGCTCATGAAAAGTGTAAAAACAGTCGCAAATGAGAGAGTTTAAGACAGAATAAAGATGTTATTTTCAAATTTCAGCTAGTGTCAGTTTATATATTTACACCCCATCAGCCAAAGTAGGAGGCAAAGAATGAGAATCGTCTTTGAGCTTTTCCCTTTAAACAAATGCCTAGTAGCAATGTAGCACTATTAAAATTTACATCTGATAGGTTTGCTGAATTGTATGGTTCTCTCTCTCTCTCTCTCTCTCAAAAATACAATTTATTTACATTTTATAGGCTTGCTGAATTGTCATTGTTGAGTCTAGGGCTTAGGCTGGCAAGCCGTGATCAATAAAGTTTTTATGTATTAGTCTTAGAAGTATATATATTTTTGAGTGGATTCGGTGTTATGTTGGGTAATAAATAACAATAGTAAGTTTTACAAGGGAGTAGCAAACTAGAATAGTGTTATTCAATTTGTCAAAGTTCAATTCAGTTAATGGATTTGTTTTCCTTAGGGTTGCTAGTTCTTACCCTCCCCTAGTTGTTCACAATTTCACACCTCATTATTTTAATATATATATATATATATATATATATATATAATTTAAATTTCATTCTATATTTAAACCCTCCATTAAAATCTTCGCCCAACAGATTTTCTTTAAATGGTAGAATATATAATTCCCTATACAAACACAATATACCTTTTTTTTTTTTGAGAAAGTCAAACACAATATACTAGGATGTATAGTTTTATATACAACTACAACCCTAATAAATTCCTATTATAAAAAATCGTATTATGTTAAACTTTCTTGTGCATTACATGCACGTCTTATCTTACTTGTGCGCGTGTGTGTGTGTTAGAATCAAGTTACACATGGTATGGTATAACTCTTACTTATTATTAATTATACAACCTTATAAATTTTGATTGAATAATTTTTGAAAATTTCATCATAAGGTTACATGTTCTCTAACATAAGCCAGATTTCATATCAGTAAGATCTTATTTAATATTTGACCCATAAACTCATTTTTTATACATAATTTTAAGTTAAAAAAATGAAATTTAAACATTTTGTAGATGAAATATCTATTAATCTTTGATTGTCTTGAATTTTGGAAGCAAGGAGGATATACATAAAATGTTCAATAATGGATTTTTCAAAATACAAATTTAATAAAAAAATTATAAAGTAGTGACTGTAGTGTAGTATTGCTAAAATTTACATAAGATATAATTTGCATCAAAGTTGTCGTAGCCTAAACTTATGCTATGTTATTAAAAAGAGTTTAATGGGAATAAAAATGCATTTATTTTTATTTATTAATTATATAGGCGGTGTTTCTCAAAAAAAAAAAAAAAAAATTTATATAGGCGGTCCACTAGTTATTTTTGTAAAAGGAATTTTTATAATCAATTTAAAAAAATTATTTGGGAAAAAATTGATTGGAATTTATGGTATTTTTACTCAAGAGACTTGTAACTCAACTGGCATCTCATGGTATTTCCAAATTTAGTTACTTTGACAACAATGGAAATATAATCAAACCAAATGGTGAAAAACATATTTAAGAACATATACACTGAATAATTAATAAAATTGTGTCCTTAGCTTAGTGGAAATAATTAAATATCTATCAATTCACTAAAGAAAAATAGTTGTATTCTTATCTATATATATTAATTATAACAATTTACATTTTTTTTTTCAATGAGGTGTAATACAATAAAAAATCATTCTCAAAATATTATAACATATAATGAGTATTATATGAGCAATAGAAATAATTTATTATTAAAAATTTTATAATGAACTTTTAACATATATGTGCATCACGAGAATAGTAGTGAAAATCTGATAATCGAATGGTTATAAGGTGTGCTAAAACCTGTGTATGAATTGTTTTTGACATATTCTTAAGAATAAAAAATAAATAAAAAAAGCGTTTCTGGCTTTGAGATTTGGCAATCTATCTATAGTATCTTACTCTATGATTAATATTCTAACGCCATTAAATTAAATTATCACTGCACAGAAATCAGAATAATTAAATATACAACACCAAATAAAACAGTAATATGTAACTATGAAAGCTCTTTGCCACCTTCCCTTTATTATTCTAATGAGCTCAAAGACTTCGACAGACAAGAAGCTATGGCATTCTAATACTTAACAAGGCCTAAGAAAACAAGAACATTCTCTCTCTCTCTCTCTCTCTCTCTCTCTCTCTCAGAGTGAGTTTTGGTGTTTGTGTGCACACGAATTGTAGAAAAACTCCGGTGAAGAATCTAAGGATGTCATCAGAAACAAGGCCTCCTGTACCACCTTTGCAATACCGTAGGTCCTCAAGTAGTCATGAAAGCAAGAATTTGAACTCAGTGTCTAGCAGCCTGTTACCAGCTTTTGGAACAGTCGTGGATGAAGGATACTTGCAGCTCAAGAAATATGTTATTGCTCCCTACGATCGTAGATACAGGTGATTTTGCCTTCTTCTGTTTTTTTTATTTTCTTTCAGTAACCCAAGAAGTTTCTCTTCTTTGGTGCAAATTTAAAAAAAAAAAAAAAAAGTGCATAGGATTAGGATGGTGTTTTCATTTTCAAATTTCAATGTCTGTAGTAGTCCAGTATAGTAATGGTTCTTTCTTGAATTCTTGTGTTTATTTTTGAGTTTTGTGGAAGGGAGGAGAAAACTCCAGTCTAGAATTATTTGCATCATGTCTGTTATCTTGAAAACAAAGACTTTGTCGCTTAGTGTTGAAAAAGAGACATAGAGAAAGACAGAATTTCCAGGACAAGTTCCCTATAATGTGGTGGGCGGTGTTAGACTTGCTTAAACTAAGAATAACCTCGGAAATTTAAAGCCAGTATAAAAAGGTTTCTATGTAATAATAATCCTTCTAAGGAAATTTCTTTTTAGAGTTAAAACAGCCAAGACTTCAGTGTCCAGTAACGATGCCTTCTGTTTTGTTGGATCTAGTTTATGTAATGTGTAAGGGAAAAACAAAGAAACTGATGATAACTGGTGTTGGAATAGAAAAGAAAGATCAAAGAGTGACAGAGAAGAAGAAATTACAGAAACTGTAATAGTATTGACTTGTTTAAACTATAAAATACAGAGTGCGCATTGAATATGACATATATATTAGTATTATACAACTATACAAGTATAGACTCTATATCATCATCAATAAGTCCAAGGGCACAGAACATTTCTTGACACCTCTTTTTTTGTGTGTGTTGTGTTGGGTAAATGAGGTGAGATACAATTTTAGGTGAGAGAGGGTGTGAAAACTTCTGTGAAATTTTGGGTAGTTGTAGCAGAACTGGTATATAGATGTAATAAATACCTAGTAATGCAATGCAAGTATGCAACTATAGAAAAATCAACAGTACACAAGCTATTCAAAATTGGGGCCTTACTATTCTAACAACCAGATACCTGCATGCTCTTTTTGGGAAGCTTAATCAGATGCACATGCAATTCTACCAGCAAGAACTTGTGCATAGGATGAACTCAAGTCTCAAACCCAAGACCTCACAAGAAGTGAGACACTTTATGTTATCGTGAAGTGGCAGTATTAGAATGTATCAATGGAATGAGATCCATATATTATGATTTATGAGAGGGAGGATACATATTTCAAATGCATAAGATACTTTCTCGACTTACTAGAGTTTTGAGTTCTATTTTACCACACAGGTTTTTTGACAGAAAACTACATAAATTAATGGACTATTAATTTCCAAGCCAACCCCTAGTTCCAAGTCAACCCATGTTTAGTGACTAAACATGAGTTGAGTCACTTAACTTAGTCATAATTTTGTAAATGGATAATTTAATTAATTGTAGTGTGATATCATATCATGCAGGTGGTGGCAGACATTTTTGGTGGTGTTAGTCATATACTCAGCATGGGCATCACCTTTTGAGCTAGCTTTCAGAAAAGTCGCAACCGGCTCACTCATGCCCGTGGATTTAGTCGTAGATGCTTTCTTTGCCATTGATATAGTCATAAATTTCTTTGTGGCTTACTTGGATAAGTCAACCTATCTCCTTGTAGATGATCACAAGAAGATCGCCCTAAGGTACCCTGCTACTCTCCTAAGTGATTTTTGGTGTTCTGATAATTAACATAAGCTCCAATCCAAACTACTAAGAATTTATTATTAAATTTATTTATTCCTAATACAATTTTTACAACATAAACCTAAAAATTGATGTTAATTTTTAAACATATCGAAAAAAATAATCAAGAAATTGATTAATTATGTTGATCGGGCGCTAATTACATTTATTATCATGCCAAATTATAATCATTGTGTAGTGAGATTGAAATATCATTGAAACTTCAAGTCATGATTTATAAAAAGTATTGAATTTTGTCCAATAATTTTAGAAGTTCTGTATTCTTAGTAATACTTATAAAAAATAAATAAATAAATAAGTTAATTCTAGCCAAACCACTCCCACATCATTTTTTTTTTAAAATTTAAATGATAAAAAAGTATATAATAAAGAAAAAAAGAGAAGGGCGCTAAATTATCTCCAACTTTTAAATTTAGACTGTCTAGCACTCAAGAAGGAAGAGAGGAGATAAAGATAGGCTCATCCCAATTACAAAAGACAAACCATCGAACCGTATTATGAGACAAAAAATTTACATTTCGAAGAACAAAAATGAAATCTCACGTCATTGTTAGTACATGCAAATGAGTAAACTAACTAAAATCAATTTGACCTTTTCATTGAGGGCAGCCAAACAAGCCCACAGCAAATAGCTAACAAGATAATTATTTCCGCTTATTATTTTTTTATTTTTTTTTATTTTTGGTAGAATACTTCTTATTAGTTAGTTACTTTACAAGATCTGTTTCCTCTTGATCAGATACGTCAGAAAATTATGGCTCCCCATGGACATAGCCTCAACCCTGCCCTTTCCGTTACTATACAGAATCTTCACCGGCAGAATGCATTATGGTGAGATTTTTGGCTTCCTCAACATGCTTCGCCTCTGGCGACTTCGGCGTGTCAGTGAACTCTTCACAAGGTACATTACTCTCTTACTGTTTCCATGGACACAAATTGACAAGCTCTATTAATAAAACATCAAGCAACAAAAGCAACTTTTTATCTGATAAAGCACTTTTGTATCTTTTTCCAGGCTAGAGAAAGATACACGTTTCAGCTACTTTTGGACAAGATACTGTAAGCTGATATGTGTAAGCATTCGTTTTAAACTATTGCTCCCATCTTTTTTCTTATATTATGCATACTTCACTGGAAGGGAAAATCTTCTTATCTTAACACTTCATTAAGAAATTTAAGTAATTTATCACAGGTAACACTATTCGCAGTTCACTCTGCTGGGTGCTTCTATTACTGGCTTGCCATCCATCATCAATCATCAAAGAATACATGGATTGGAACAGGGGTCCAGGATTTTGAACAAAGGAGCATCTGGGTGGGCTACACCTATTCCATGTACTGGTCCCTTGTCACCCTCAGTACAGTTGGCTATGGAGACCTTCATGCAGTGAATACAGCGGAGAAGATTTTTAATATGTTTTACATGCTATTCAACATAGGCCTCACAGCTTATCTGATTGGCAATATGACAAATCTCATCGTCCACAGTGCTGCCCGAACGTTTGCCATGGTAGAGTCTACCCAGCCCTGTTTAAAGTAGATTATTTTCTTTTTCTTCTTTTATAATTATTAATTTTATTTTAACCAATTACAGCAAATCAGCAAAGTGCACATCCAAACACGCACGTCTACTAACTTTAACCAGAAATGAAAATGAATTTATAACTTGCACTCACTAGATCAAAAGAATTGATAACATCTTTTAGAAGCACTACTCATACATGCCTGTCCATATGAATATCAAATCATTATAAACTTCTTGTAAAAACAATAACCTAAACATGCACACACCTCAGACTATTCCCATGGAAATAAGCCAAACAGGTAAAGCAAAACTCTTACCACATCTTGTTTTGTAAAATTGACTGGAATGCTCAATTCTCCAAATAGTGCCACCCCATATATGCATTTTGATCTAAGCAAAACAAACTATTTGACATATTTTAAACTTATACTGTTGCTTCACAGAGAGATGCCATCAATGAGATATTGCAATATGCAAGCAAAAGTAGACTCCCAGAAAACCTGAGAGAGCAGATGCTGGCACACATGCAACTAAAATTCAAGACTGCGGAGCTAAAGCAGGAAGAAGTGCTAGGGGACCTGCCCAAGGCAATAAGATCCAGCATTGCCCAGCATCTTTTCCGCAGAACTGTTGAAAATGTGTACCTATTCAATGGAGTCTCAGACGACCTCATTATACAGTTGGTAATTTTTTTGGGAGTTTATTGTGTCATGTTGATTAATAATACCTTTAGAAGTAATAATAGTCTTACTGAAAATGACTCATCAATAGGAAAAGACAGGACGTAAATCAAAGATGTTAGCATGAATACTACATAACATTGAAGCTTGGTTATGACCATACCATATGTCCACAGTATCTTATAGTAAAATACTAAAATCATAGAATTGGAAGTACTGCCATCATAGATACAAAATTGCAGTACTACGTAGAAAAAGTAATCTTTACTTCTTCAAAGTTGTTATTTCAGCAGTATCTGATAGCTTTTCTTCTCACAGGTGTCAGAGATGAAAGCAGAATATTTTCCACCTAAAGTGGATATTATCTTACAAAATGAAATACCAACAGATCTCTACATCTTAGTATCAGGAGCAGTGGTATATCATCTCTCTCTCTCTCTCTCTCTCTCTCTCGTTTTCTTGCATTCTCATTCTATGCAATCTCATATACAAAATGCGAATTGTATCTGAAACTGCAGGACATGCTGACATACAAGAATGGAATGGAGCAGGTATGCTTGAGCAACTCTACATTAAATAAAATCCCAATTTACTACTCACACTGATATTCCTACTTCTATTTAACTAATCCAGAAGATAGTGGGGAGGTAAGAGTATTGAAACTGACTTGGAAAATAAATAGTTGTACGTCTATAATAAGTTTTCAAGTGGAAAAAATTGTCAGCAGATGACACCTCCTACCCCTTGTTAGAGCAAGGTGATGGGGAAGGTTGTGGGTTCACAACAAAGGGGAAAGAAAAGACAATGTTTAAGAAATTAACATAAATCAGTGAAAAATGGAAGACAATGGCTGTGTAACACCAAAGGACTTAACCCAACTTATTTATCCACCATAAAGCAAAAGTATTAGTATTAGTAGTTAGTACTGAAAAAGATGGCAATAACACTACGTTCACAATGTGGGAACTCTAAATTTGTAAACTTTAATACATTGGTGGTAGTGAATATAGACACTCCTGCATAGTTTAGGCCTATGATTCAAAACCATCATTGCAGTCCAACATACATAGCTTAGAGAACAAGAATTGTATTAAAAAAGAAAGACAACCAAGAGGGTAACAGATTCACAGTTTAATATGTGTAGATGTAGAGCAAGACAAAAGTAATTTTCCTGGAAATTCTACCACCTGTACATTCTAATCATTACATATAGCAGCAATTTCATTCATATGACACCATAGTGAACCAAAGAATATTTAGAAAAGTAAAGAGGAAGTCGCATGTTTACTTTGCACAAACCAAGAATTTTGGAAATCATCACCATGAGATCTGTTCTGTACTTGAAGCAAAGGGTGAATCAAAACTTGCAAAACATAGCATTTAACAGACTGCTGATAGCTCAGACTGTATCTACAAGAAGATGTATCCAGCCAAAATAGAATGAAAGTCCATACTTTCTCTACAAAACAGACTGATTTTTCTCTTCTATACACTTCCAACAACAACCTGCAATGGAAAATTAACAAAAGGCTCAATAATTAACTGTGAATTATTTCCACAACTTGTAGAAGAGTTTCATCTCAAATATCAACATTGTACAGGCATGAGATTGAGCATAAAAAAAAATAATAAATAAATAAAATAAAATAAAAATTACCATATAGCAGTAATACAAATACAGCAGTGAGTTCCCTAATGATCATCCCCATCCCCCCCAGAAAAAAGAAAAGAAAAGAAAAGCCTGCCCTCCCCTCATCTCATAAATAAAGAAGGAAAAGATGTTGCAGGGGAGATTCTGCCATGCCTATTGCAACACAACACATTTTTTATGTTATTTACCAAACTCATATGAGTTTTTCAGTTTTTGTCAATACTAGGATCGGCAGACATGGCAGGAGAAATTGGGGTAATTTTCAACATCCCACAACCGTTTACAGTGCGAACGAGGAGGCTATCTCAGGTCATTAGAATCAGTCATCATGATTTCAAGAAATTGGTGCAGCCACATAATGAAGATGGAAAGAAAATTATCTCCAACTTCATTCAGGTTTGTAAAATTGTGATCACTTCTATTCTTAGCTTTAATCTGACTTACAATTTTATAAAGAAATTAAAAGAGATTAAACATCACAAAAGAAGTTATAATGAAAGTTACTTCTCACTGGAAAATGCCCACATTGGGCCTAACGAAGTTGAAACAACTTTTAAACAAGCACATGTAATGCTACTTTGATTTTGACACAGCACAAGAACCATCGTGGTTTGATAAGAAAATAAAGCAAGACCTTCCTGTATGGATATTATGAGCCAGAAAAATATCATTTTCGACCATGACATTTTGTATTCAAAACATAGCTAGTAGCTGGAAAATTTATTGTTTCTTTCCTTCTTGAGATTTTTATAACTCACTCTGATATCATATGTATTTGTTTATACTGATACTTTCACTCAGAATTTGAGGGGTTTGAAAAAAGAGGTGCTACAGGAAATACCATATCTAACAGAATTGCTGGGTGACATGACAACAGAGGTATATATCTTCACCTTTCAGGTAGAAATTGATAATTTCCTAGGAATATACCTTGCCTAGGATCTAAGATTACAAAAATCCAAAAACTCCCAAGTAAAATAGTGGAGGAAAGCCCTTGTGGCTCTTGTCCAATTAAAAAGAGAACTGAGAAATAAAGACTTCAATTCAATCACTGTGAGCACATTTCCTTTAGAAGTCCAATCATTTTTCTCCATTCAAATACACCACATGAGATAAAGTGGAATAGTATTCCAAATAATGATACCCCAATACATCCTAAAACGATTTTTCCAATACAACATGATAGGTTGATATTTTGTTTGAAATATGTAATATAGTTGGAATACGATCAAGATATTTAATACATGCCCATATGACATATGAACTACTACTCATCTTGTCCAATACAGATAAGCCCACACAGTCCACATGATCACTTTTCTACATACATACACACGTCTGCAAACATTGGATAATGATTTGAGTGAATTATTTATGTACGTATAGAAAGTCAAATATCAAGAGATATATATCTATTCTAGTATAACACAATGGCATTTCCAGTTTGCAAAAAAGTTTTTCCTCTAAAAGAGAAGATAGACCAGGTAAAATTTTTATGAAAATTATATCATTTTAACCCTTTGCTGGGAATATTTCCATAGAAAAAGTAAGAGAGGAAAGGAAGGTTGCAATGAGGGTAAAAAGGAAACCCTTAGGTTGAACAAACTTATGAACCTTGGTTCCATGCATGCCTACTTGAAAACATATTTCAGACAGGTAAGAAAACTTTTACGGCACACAGACACAGTATGTGTACAATGAGATCCTAGATATTCACAAACATGTCATCGTCTGATCTTCTTCTCATTCATATGACAAATATTTCCCGAAATGTCCAATCATTTACCTGACCTTATCATAAATTTAAGGAATGCAAGTTCTCAAATAGTAGCTAATGATAATCCCTGCATGTTCTTTGCAGCATACAGCACCAAATGAGGGCAATGAAAATCGTGAACAATTGAGTAATCAAGAAAATCCAAATGCATTAGGTAAATTGAAGTTCATTCCTGTTTTTGGCAGTGGTGGTGGGGGGATGTGACCATATGGTACCCTATGAACCCCACAAAGTTTCAATCCAATATGGTTATAGATTTTTCTTAAATAAATGGTAATATAAGAACATCTAGCAATTTGTCAACTTTAGTATGATTTGAGCTATTTTTTTCAGGAGCACGAGAAACTTCTAAAACAGTATCAAGCACATTTCCTATAAGGGTGATAGTCCATGGACATCCTCCAAATGAAAATGCAATGAAAGACGACATGATGGGAAAGCTTATAAATCTGCCTGAATCAGTAGAAGATCTTTTCAGATTAGCAGGTATTACCATGTTTGAGATGCATACCTCCAAAAAATTCCATTTATTGGTAAGTTATGCATGCCGGCGGCGTTTGAACCCACGCCCTTACCTTCCACCCACACTTGTGAGAGGAGGAAGTGCTGTCGGAGCCATAACTCATTGGCATGCATACCTCCAAAAGATGCTCAAATGCTAGTATTTTTTTTTTTCCAGAATAGTTCTGGAAGACGTGCTAAAGGACTTAACCATTACTAGATAATATCAAATATCCTTAACAAAAAGAACACAAATCCAGATTAAACCTTAAATGTTTTACCAAAAAACTAGAGGAATTGCCATATAAAATTAAATTAACGAGATCTCGAGAGTCTATTATGGAAGGCCTACTGGTTTACTGATTTAACATGCGGCCGAATTATTTAGACAGCAAGAGTTATTACACTGATACAAGTTGCTCATAAAATGGGAGTACTAATCATTCCCAACAAAATTTAACTTTTCAACCCTTGCTCTATGTCAATTTATTGATGTATGTATAAATGAGGGAGGAGTCCCCATAATGATGTAATACATTGAAACTGTCTCAAATTCTGTCAATGCAGAGAAAAAATTTGGCAAAAGGGGAAGTACAATTCTCATGGCCGATGGATCAGAAATGGAAGAACTGAGTGCTTTAAGAGAGAATGATCACTTGTTTATCTTTTGAAGACCAAGATGATATTTAACCAAATGTCAATGCAGATAATCCTTTGCTATGGGCAAGTGATGATTTCAACCATCTTCCAAGTATTTTTGCGCATGATAGAGTCATAATAGATAAGAAGGGGAAAAATGGGCGTTAAGCACGAAATGTGGTGAGAATAACCTCTTATGTATAAACATGTGCCGTGGAACTCATGGTATTTATGAAAATCATATATTCCGTTAAGGCACAAAGGGCTACCAGTGTAAAAATAGTAGAACTTACTGTTTCTAATCTCTGTTGTCAAGCATGCCTAAGACAGTGTAAGCAGCTTTCTGAAATCGCTGCTTCTCTTGCTCCAAAATTCTCTTCCTCTCAAGAGCAGAATCTTTGCACTTCTCTATCTCTTCCATTATTCCTGCAGAGTTTTGATCAACTTCACTGCAGGGAGTTTGTCAAGGAAAAAACAAGTAGAGATGACAAATTGTCAGCATATAGTTATTAACAAAAAGGAATAGTATACTAGTATAGAATTAACATATCCAATCCTTCATTGAGTAAACTGTTTTCTGGGTAACCAAAAGGGCAAAGATATTGTGTGTGTGTGTGTGTGTGCGAGAGAGACTACAGAATGGTCAGATATTAACAACAAATGACCAAACAAAACCTGGAGAAGAAGAAGAAGCTTTGGGTTTATTTTGCATGCAATATAGGAGACCATAAAAGATGTTATACATAGTTAGAAAATAAGTAACAAAGGAAGTGAGGTGGGAAAAGACAAAATGTGATAAAATTATACCTGTAGAAACTATATGAATAAACTTTTTTTGTGTTGTTTTTATGTTGTGTCAACAGTAGCATAGTCATTGTCAAAGACAACCAAAACTGTGATAACAGAGGCAAAATTAACCTCAGACATAGTAGCAGTGTTCGGAAAAAGAATACTACAAAGAATATAACATAAAAGTATTTGATTTACACGGAGGAGGAACAACAGCAGCAACAATGTGATGGACAAAGAATATGAAAGTAGTGATAAGTAAAGTGAGTAATTGGCTCGAAAAAGTGTGCATTTTAGTGACGAGAAGCAATATTTCTAAACTTTTACAGTACTAAATATGAACTCACTTAATCATTTTAAGCATGTTCTCCAATGCCCCTTGGAATTGTTGTGACAAATCTGCATTCGTTAAAAGAAACACGAGGTATTAAGAAAATTCTAGGAATCTTATATTGTCATTAAAATGAGAGCAAATTGACGATGTAACTTAGAGGTTTGATTAATTCCAAACTATTATAATACGTTTCATCATTTATCATATAAACTAGTGTAAATTCCATTCATTGAAAAAGAGAATCTTCCAAAATGTGACATGATCAACTATTTCTCAAACAAAAATAGCCTCGATTCCCTCAAATCCAACAAGGTACAAGCCCTCAGTTTCACCAAATCAATAAGAATCCGATGAGTAAAATAATAGTTTGGTAAAAACGTTGTCAAAGTTAGATATACAGAAGATTATGCTTTGTTTAAATTAGTTTCAGCTTTAATACAACACTAATTTATCAAGCATTAATGTAAAATTGGCAGGATCTTTAATATTCTTGGTGTGATAACTCTCATTTTCCAAATATGAACAAAATGCACATAAAATACAGGAAAAATGTGAGCCAGAGTTAGCTTCAGCGAATAAAAAAAACTGTTTGGCGATTTTGGAAGCATTTTTGTTTCTTTTGCCTGAGCAGAACTGAAATCAACATCTGCTTTGTTATGCTTTCAAAAGCAATTAAAAAAAAAAAAGTACTTCCAAACGAGGCCTAAAAAGTCGGAGTAAATCACACAAATGAAATTACAAAATTCGGAGAATTAAAAATCGAATTCTCACATTAATCACATATTTCACAGCGATTAATCGAGTACATTACAAAAATTTTGAAAAAAAAGTACAATAGAGATAGTTAACGTAAACAGATGCAGTGAGAATAGATTTTCTCAGATCATAGAATGTAACAAAGATGGAGAGAGAGAGAGACTGACCGTAGACGAGGGATGAGAGATGAGATTCAGGTTCCGGAGCAGAAAGGAGTTGAACATCGGAGTGAGATGATGAGGCCGCCATTGCTTTGCTTTGAGAGAGAGAGAGAGAGAGAGAGCGATTTGGGAATTATGGGCGGGAATGGATGAGAATTTGAGAGGGAAGGACGAAGGGACAGTTATGGGTGCGACTGTGCGAGTGGAGTGGATGTATATTTGAAATGACAATAAATATTTTTTATACTAGTAACTTTTTTTAGTTGAGAAACCTTTATAATGCTCACTGGAACACTCCCACGGTAACTTTTGCAATAACTTGCTTATATAGCAAATGGTAAGTGATGGAGTGGTAAATTCACTATTTTTATTCTACTACTCATAACTTGTCATGTAAATAAGTTACAGTGAAAATTGTGTCCTTAGCATTATTGTTATAAATATTCTTAATTTTGGCCCACTTCGTCCCTTCAGTCAATTTCGGCCCACTTTGGTAAGCTTATTTGGTCCAATTCGGTTCATTATGGACCAGTTCATATTATTTGGGTCCATTTCAATAAAGCTCGGTCCATTTCAGTCCATTTTGGTCCACTATGGTCGATTTTGGTCCTTTCAGTCTATTAGGTTTATTAGGCCTATTTGGTCCACTTCGGTTCATTTTTAGTTCACTTAAGTCCACTAAAATTACTTTAAAATAATAATTTTTGGATTGTGATTTTTATGTCATTAACTTGTATATATATATACACTATTTTTATTTATTTGGGTGATAAGTGCTCTATATCACTATATGTACTTAACAGTCATGGAGTAATTGTCTATTTTTATTTTTTTTATAGTTCTTATTTTATAATTAAGTTTTTCTAATATAGTTATTGACAATATGTATTTGCTTACAAAATTGTGTTATTTTCTATGTTGTTATATCCTATTGGCATTCGTGGTGGTTGGTAACTTAATTTTCATTTTGAATTTACATGTCATGACTAAAACTCAATTATAAATTTATCCAAAATTTTAGTATTTCAAGTTAATGTGTGTGGTAGTTAGGGTTATTTTACAATGTTGTGTTCATTTTTATGATCAGGAATACTATTTAAAAAAGGTCCATGATCATGACTACAACTGTTTTTTACTTGATGGAGAAAATGATTGGATGCTTATGATGAATATATGGCAGTTATAAACACTAGCAGTTTTAAATCTTTTAAAGTGAATACAAAACCTAACATTTCATTTAAAATTTTGTTTTTTTATAGTTCTGTTTTTGGCTTATTTCCAACACTATTTAATAAAAATGTGATTGTGTTAATATAATGGACAAAGAAATATTTTAACTTTGAATATAAAAGTGTAACTTTTTATTAGTTAGTAATAATTTAGCTATATTGTTTTCACATAATTTCATAATCTGTGTCAAGAAAAAAAAAACACTAGTCATTGGTAGCATAGCAATGACTAAGAGGTTCATTGGTAGCATAAGTGATGGGGAACGTAAGTGGCAGCCCACTTTGAAGACCTATAAGAGGCAAAAAGCTGGTTTTAATGCTCAAGCCTTAATTTGGGATGTTTTGGATGATGGGACGCTCTCGTGGGACCTTGCTTAGTCTTATTTTATTGTTTAGTTGCTACTGGATCAGTTTTATTTAAGTTCTATTAGAATAAGGGCAATTTGGTAATATTTAGAAATCTAGAAAGGGCTACCCTTAGCTGTACCAAAGGCCCATGAGTCTTATTTTATGTTTATGTATTATTAAGTCTTTTATTTAATTATTATTAGTATTTCTATTCATTCTAGAAATAAGTCATTTAGAGTCCAAGTCCTACGAGGAAAAGGATAACTATAGCCTCTATATAAAGGTTTA
This sequence comes from Quercus agrifolia, assembly GCA_029955455.1. Lineage (NCBI taxonomy): Eukaryota > Viridiplantae > Streptophyta > Magnoliopsida > Fagales > Fagaceae > Quercus > Quercus agrifolia. Next base: position 11,723,846 of record JARQAD010000012.1, on the reverse strand, counting down.
TAAAAAAAATAGCCTCTATATAAAGGCTCTTTTTGTAGTCATTTTATTGGAAAAATATTGTGATTGATTAATAAAATTCAGCAGTTTATTTTAAGCTTTGTTTGTGTAATGCAAACTTCTCCGAGGTGTGATGCCAAGGAATCCTAGGTGTGATTGCCTAGTGTTTTATTTATGTTATTTTCTGTTTATCCCCTATTTCAGCCCCAAAACAGCCATCATCATTCATTCTTTTCTAACCTAAAATCTTAAACATCAACCCTTATTCAAGAATTCATCAAGAAACCTAGTATAGTGTTGAACTTCTTAAAAATCTTGCATCAAATTGGTATCAGAGCTTAAATCAGCACCATGACAACTAGGAGTGGTTAACCTTATAGAGGAAACATGTCTGATTAGTAGAGGCAAGTCTTATTGTATTCCATGGCTGACAAAGTTGATGATATAGAAGCGACAATTGGAAAGTTGCAAGCTGCTGTCTTTCACAATAGTGAAATTACAGCCCACAAGTCTATTGTGTCAAGCAGTGGTGTCAAGGATAAGGAGAAGCCCCCAGAGGAGAAATCTGGATAGCAAGGAGAAGATCTTACCTCACCTTCTTATGTTAAAGCTGAAGGTAGGACTGCCTTCAAAAGGCCTCACCCTACTCTTTGGGAACTGGCACAAGTGTTGATAGAACAAAATTATTACGAGGGACATGAGTATTGTGATAAGGCTGGAGATATAACAAAGAAAATTCATGTAGAAGTACCCGATTCTGAAGGAAGAATTGAATCCCTAAGTATTTTTAGACTGGCTTGCTTCTTTAGAAAGATATTTTGACTGGTATGACATGTTCGACGAGAGGAATGTTAGATTTGCTGTTATGAAACTTATTGGACAAGCTCAGATTTGGTTGATAGTGGTAGAGTATGATCACCGATAGGCAGTCTCAAATTGTTAAGTGGGATGACATGAAGCACACACTAAAACAAAAGTACTTGCCTTGCAATTATAAGGATGAACTCTTCGAACAATTGACTAGTCTTACAAGGGAATATGTCAATAGTTGAATACATGAATAAATTTAAGGAACTTAAAATTCAGTGTAGGGGAGTCGAAGATCCACGACAGATTTTGGCCCGATTTAAGTCAAGGTTAAGGGTTGACATTCGTAGCTAAATAATTACCCAACGAACTTACACAATTGATGAGGCATTCCAATTGGTGCTGAAGATTGAGAAACACTTAAAGCAGCCCCTTACTAGAAGATTTCCTTCCCAAGTTGGGGAGACACCTTTAAGGAAAATTGACCTTAAGGCGCCTATTATGTAACCCAACTACAAAGCGAATGCTACTATTGGTGATAGGAGGAAAGAAGGTAAGGACCACTATTTTAAGTATAGGGAAAAGGGACACATGGCATGACAATGCCCAAAGAAGAATTTATATGTTGATGTTGAGGCTCAAGAGGCACCTATTAGGGAAGATGGAAAGGGTAATGACTCGGGCAATGAAATTGGACCCTTGAATGTTGATGATTTTGAAGAAGTAGAAGAAGTAGAAGAAGATACATCCCTTATTTCGGTTGTTAGGCATATTCTTGTTGCACCCATGCAAGAGGAGGATTGGAAGCGTACTTTAATATTTCAGACCATAGTACGTAGTGGGACTGAAGCTCAAATGCTTATTATTAATAGTGGCAGTGCCATGAATGTTGTTTCTAAGGCTATTGTGGAGAGGTTGAAGCTACCAACGAAACCATATCTGAAAACATATAAGGTAGCATCGATAAATATCACCTCTATTCTGATAACTGAACAATGCTTGGTTTCTCTTTCGCGTGGACAATATAATGATTCTATTTAGTGTGATATTATTCCTATGACTGTAATGCATATTTTATTGGGTCGCCCTTGGCTTTATGATCGAGATGTGTACCATAGTGGAAAGAAAAATATGTATCAATTCATGTTCAACAATGAGAAAATTGTGTTAAAGCCTATGAGTGCAGAGCAAATGAAACAAAGATGAGAGATCAAGACTAAGGATGTTGTTGAAACTCAAAAAAGGCTTGGTATTATTGCTGAAGCTCAAAGTACACATTTCTGTGTTCTAACCAAGAAGAATTTTGAAAGAGAAAGTGGGAGGAGTGGAGTTGTATTTGCTGTTATGGCCAAAGAAACGAGCAATCCAGTCCCCACAACACCTCAAGAAACACTTCCAGAAGTGTCTAAGTTGCTGTCAGAATTTTTAGATGTTGCTCCAAATGAATTGCCCAACGATTTGCCACCAATGCGTAACATTCAACATGCCATTGACTTGGTAGCTGGGTCACAATTGCCCAATCTTCCAGCATATCGTATGAATCCATTAGAACACAAAGAGCTTAAAAGACAAGTTGAGGAGTTGCTGTCAAAGGGTTTTATTCATGAGAGCCTTAGCCCATGTGCTGTTCCAACCTTACTACACCTAAGAAAGATGGTAGTTAAATGTGTTGTTCCAACCATATCGTATGTCTAAGATTACTATTAGATATCGATTTCCCATACCTTGACTTGATGAGATGTTAAATGTGATGGGAGGTTCTACTATTTTTTCAAAGATGTATCTTAAGAGTGGTTACCACCAAGTCAGGATAAGGCCTGGAGATGAGTGGAAGACAACCTTTAAAACAAAGGATGGTCTCTATAGATTGATGGTTATATGCCATTTGGCATTTCCAATGCACCTAGTACCTTTATGAGGGTTATGACACAAGTGTTCTAACCCTTTATTGGCAAGTTTCTAGTTGTTTATTTTGATGATATACTTATATATAGCAAAACCAAAAGAGAGCACACCGCACATTTGCAACAAGTAATGAGGATTCTTTGACAAGAAAAATTCTATCTTAACATAAAAAGTGTTCTTTCATGACATCTCATGTGGTATTTTTGGGCTTTGTTGTCTCATCTAAAGGTGTGGAATATGATACTAAAAAGGTTAAAACTATTTTGGAGTGGCCTAAACCTGCTAATTTACTTGAAGCTCGTAGCTTCCATGGTTTGGCGAATTTCTATAAGAGGTTTATTCGACATTTCAGCACAATTATGGCTCCTATAACAAATTGTTTAAAGAGAGGACAGTTTTCTTGGATAGGGGCAGCAAACAAAGCTTTTAAGGAAGTGAAGAAATTAATGATAGAGGCGCCTGTTCTTCGCCTACTAGACTTCTTTAAGGCATTTGAAGTCACAACTAATGCTTCAAATATGGGGATTGGAGGTATTCTAAGTCACAAGGGACATCCGGTTGCATACTTCAACAAGAAGTTAAATAATGCTAAACTGAAATATTCAACATATGACAAGGAGTTCTATGCTATCGTGCAAGCTCTTCATTATTGGCACAATTATCTCATTTACAAGGAATTTTTTTTATTTTCAGACCATGAATCTTTAAAATATATCAACTCTAAAAAGAAACTGAATTATCGACATGGAAATTGTGTTTCTTTTTGCAAGAATATACTTTTGTTCTCAAGCACAAAGCTAGAGTTGAGAATAGAGCAACAAACGTCTTAAGTCGAGTAATTTATATACTTACTTCTTTGGCCGTACAAGTGATTGGCTTTGATCAACTCATTAAAGACTACTTTTCGTGTAAGGATTTTAGCATCATATATTCTGAATTATTGAATGGGCAGCGAGCACATTACCTAGATTTTTCTATCCATGATGGTTACCTCTTTAAGGGAACTTGCTTATGCATGCCCAACTCTTCTCTTAGAGAACAAGTGGTATGAGAATTGCATGTTGAAGGGGCAACAGGCCATTTTGGGCATGATAAGACAATTGCCATGGTTGAAGATCGTTTTTATTGGCCTAGTTTAAAGAAATCTGTTACGAAGGTTATGTCTCATTGTCGCATTTGTCAATTAGCCAATGGGAGAAAGAAGAACACTGGTCTTTACACACTATTACTGGTACCTCATATTCCTTGGGAGGATCTTAGCATGGATTTTGTACTTGGACTTCCAAGAACTTTTAGGGGTCATGATGCTATATTTGTGTTGGTTGATAGGTTCTCAAAAATGGTGCATTCTATTCCTTGTTCAAAGATATCAGATATTGTCCATATCGCTACACTTTTCCTAAAGGAAGTTGTTCGCTTACATGGGTTGCCTGAAACTATTGTTTCTTATTGAGATGTCAAGTTTGTGAGCTATTTTTGGAAGACTTTGTGGAGGATGCTAAATACAAGGCTTAAGTTTTCTTTTGCTTTCCATCCCTAAATTGATGGCCAAACAGAAGTTGTGAATCAAAGCTTAAGTGATCTTTTATGATGTTTGGTGGGGGATCATGTTGCTAATTGGGACCAACTACTTCCTATTGCAGAATTTGCTTATAATAGTTCTATTAACAGATCTATTAGTCGTAGTCATTTTGAGGTTGTTACTGGGCTGCAACCTAGAAAGCCCATTTATTTGATCAATTTACCACCAAGTGCAAGATCAAATGCTGAAGCTGAATCCTTTGCTAGTCATATAAGGGAGATTCATGATGATGTGAGAAGAAAGACTGCACTTAGTAACGAGCGATACAAAGCTCACGCTGATGTTCGATGACACTTTGTTGATTTTGAAGAAGGAGATATGGTTATGGTTCGTATACAACCTGAACGGTTTCCTAAGGGTACTTACAAAAAGCACCATTCCAAGAATGCGGGCCCATACAAGATTGTGAAGAAAATAAGCTCTAATGCTTATGTCGTTGAATTACCATCGAATATGGGTATTAGTAGCGTGTTTAATGTTGAAGATTTGAAAATGTACCCAAGACATTTTGATCATGAAGATGAGGACTAAGTTGTTGTTTGCTTGCCTCCAACCCCTCACACAAAGGAAGACATTGACGATGTTCTTGATGATCAAATTGTGTTGACAAGAGGAGGTGAGTATCAAAAGTATTTGGTTAAATGGAAGAATCGTCATCTTTCTTTTAGAGTGTACTTGGATTACTGCTGAAGAATTTCAATATATCAACTTTGACCTTTATAAGAGCTATCATTCTTTTTTCTCGTCGGTGTCGAGAATTTCCAAGTTGGGGAGAGATGATGGGGAACCTAAGTGGCAGCCCACTTTGAAGAACTATAAGAGGCAAAAAGCTGGTTCTAATGCTCAAGCCTTAATTTGGGATGTTTCAGATGATGGGGTGCTCTCGTGGGACCTTGCTTAGTCTTATTTTATTGTTTAGTTGCTTCTGGATCAGTTTTAATTAAGTTCTATTAGAATAAGGGCAATTTGGTAATATTTAGAAATCTAGAAAGGGCTATCCTTGGCCATACCAAAGGCTTATGTTTACGTATTATTAAGTCTTTTATTTAATTATTATTAGTATTTCTATTCATTCTAGGAATAGGCTATTTAGAGTCCAAGTCTTATTAGGAAAATGATAACTATAGCCTCTATATAAATGCTCTTTTGTTTTCATGTTATTGGAGAATATTGTGATTGATTAATAAAATTCAGCAGCTTATTTTAAGTTTTGTTTGTGTGATGCAAACTTCTCCGAGGTGTGATGCCAAGGAGCCCTAGGTGTGATGCTTAGGAAGATCTAGGTGTGACATATTTATGTTATTTTTTGTTTATCCTCTGTTTCAGCCCCAAAACAGCCATCATCATTCATTATGTTCTAACCTATACTCTTAAACATCAACCCTTATTCAAAAATTCATCAAGAAATCTAGTATAGTGCTAAACTTTTTTAACGGTCCTGCATCAATAAGGAGCAATGACATTCATGTATTTGTACTTTGTTAAGAAAGGCAATCGTTTTCATAATCCCTTCGATCCATTTTATTTTCTAGCCTTTAGGTTCCAAAGTTTGTATTGGTAGAAAATTAGTCTATTAACTCATTAGCTATAGTAGATTATGGAGTGTGTTTATATGACTGACTACCAAACCATTACAAGGTTTCTATTTGCCTCTAATAAGAACTAATGCATTTTTACATAACCATATGAACCTAACAATGAAAGAGTTGCATTCACATTGAGACCACTAATAAGCACTTTGATCCACAAATGAACAAAACCTTGGGGTCTTTCCTAGTCAAGGATTCTTTGTTAAGATATTGTGTTTTGCTAATAATGGATTCATCATTCACCAACAAGAAATCTAACACTCATAAGCAATGAAAAATATATTAGAGACAAGCATTAGTTTTAGATCTCTAAGATTAGATCTCTAAGAGATTATTGTAAATTTGTAATAATCATTGGATATGCTCACATTAAGAGATAATAGTAGAGTTTATTCCATGTATGGATTTAAGATCTATGGTATATATGTGTGTGTATATATATATATATATATATATATATATTAGGAATCTGCTCTAGAATAAATTAATGGATGAATAATCTTTACATAGAAGAGAAATGCTATTTAATTGTAGTGCATATATATTATTACATTAATGCAAAATTTTTGTGCTATTCATAATAATTTATAGATTTCTAATCTTTTTATAGTGGAAAAATGCTATTTAATTGTAGTGCATATATATCATATCAATGCAAAATTTGTGTGCATAACATAGATTAATAATTAGTAATATCTAAAAATTGAAACGTAATATTTATTAATCCTATGCTCATGTCATAGGCATATAAATTTTTGTCCATTTTAATCATTGTCCATTTTAATCACTTTGGTTCGTTCGGTTCATAAACTTAAAACTATAAAAAATGAATTTTATTAGTTTTGTATGTATTCAAGTTGTTATAACAATTTTTCTTTTTTGGCCTTACCTAAATGTTGGTTTAATTGTTCTTAAGACTTCATTAAAACTTCATAATGTCTATAAGATCCTGAATTCAAAATATCTTTTGCTCCAACCTTAAGATATCTCCAAAAGATTCCTCTTTATAATAACTTAATGTGTATTGAACAAAAAATTGCATACACCCAAAAGATTAATAAAATACTCGAAAAGGCTTAGATACCATTAGTTTGTATTTAAAAATAAATAAAATCCCCATTCAGATTATTCGTTATTTGTATTTACTTAACATCAATGTGCTCTGTTTAGGTTTATTAAAACGGTAATTGGTAAGTAAAATTTTGATAATATTTGATAATTATTTAGGCGAGCAGTCTGCACCATACCAGTGCAGGGAAACAAGAAAGTAGATGGCAATGGCAATAAAAGCATAGATGGCATTCTTTAAATACAAGAGAACGATATGGGGGGACAAATGCATAGGATAACAGGGGATTGCAGGTGGATCATGAGGGATTTTCTGGTAGAGAGGCTGCAGGACAGGATCGATTTCCCAGCAGATAACAAGGTCAGTACCACTAAGGGAGGACCACAATTTTCTCTATCCATGAATATGACTCGGGTAATTGAAACAGTGAAGGGAAATCCCTGTAGGAGATGCATTCAATTTGAGTACACTTGCAGTTGTCTTTGCCTTGCCAGTTTCATTGTAACGGTCTAGCCATAGCCACTTGCTCAGCCCCGTGTTTGGCGCGTGTTATAAGATTTGCAGTTCATGCATTTCTGAGCCACAACATGGAACTGTACCTTTGATTTTTTACCACAGTCATTGCAAAGGATCCAAACCTGCAAAACAGTATTCCATCAGATTTTCATAAATAGTAATTGCCATTGATAGTGTTCAGGTGTTCCTCTTTGACCAGAGGATTGAATGAGAATGTGCAAAACTGTATGGCACGTTTCCTCACACTAGTCCTTCCTAAACTAAGAACATGAGGTTGAACCAGGGTTTCCACACAGATATTAAACTGCTAGAATCGCATAGAAAATTGTATAGAGCTCTGGTTTAAATGTGATTACTTCTGAACAATGTGAATGGTGAAAAAGAGATAAAGATATCAAACCCCAATTAGTTGATAAACAAAGGACTCAAAAGTGATGTCGATACATTGAGATTAATGCTTAGTTGAGTTGATCAAAATCAACATGAGAGAGGGAGAGAGAGGACTGACCATTTTATTTTGATAAAATTCTGGCATAGGTGTAGCTGCAATTTCCATGTCAATTTTCTCCCATACCTTGGACATATCACAAACAGACTTGGAGCAAAGAGGGCAAGCAAACCTGTTCAATGAAGAACACAATATTGAGATGATCAGTAAGATTGTACAGCAAAAGGGTTATAGTAAAAAGAAAAAAGAAAAAAAGTGCCAGCACTCACTGAAGATGATCCCGCATTTCCTTCAAGCAGTATTTGTGAATAGTGTGACCACATGGCAGAACAGTCACATCATTTCTTGTCTCGAATAAATACTGCAGATCAACATATTATCACGCTTGCAATTCAGCTTTGATCATGCAGAATAAATATTACATCAACTAGAAAATGAGAGGAAGCTAGCGTGTATTACCTCAAAGCAAACAGGGCAGTCATGATGCATAGCTCCTTCTACACATGGGTGGCTGTTCTTCAACAGAATTGAGTAGCAACAACCTTCATCATAATCAAATATATGATAAGCACAATTAGATAACATAACGCATGAAATAATAACACATAAGCTCCCAGCTAGGATTTTAGGTAATAAGAATAATAAGACAAGAGTAGCTTACCACACTTGGAGCAGTGGAAGAAGTTCTCACGCCCTCCGATTCTGTCAAAAAATATAAAAATATAGGTTATGACCAGAAAAGAAATTCAAGCATGATGAAGTAGATGGAAAATATTAAGAGAGGATTATGTGCTGGCTGTTGGGGACTTTAGGGGGGAAGTATCTCCTAAAAGATGTTTTAGATGCAATGGTGATAAGCAATCCCTTGATTACAGAGTTAGCATTTCCACTTTCTGGGGCTCTTCGCACCCACATACATACTTAGGTAAGGGCTATGCCAACAAACCATATATATATATATTTATTTATTTTTTCCATCTTTCAGATTCTTGGTCTCATTCTTTAACTCTACTGAATCACTCACTATGATCAGCTGTAATTCTTCCCTAAATATGTCCCTAAATATGCTGTAAGGCCTAACCAGATTGAGACATAACCAAGCATACCTGCAAATTCCACAGCCATTGCAATGATACTGTTTCTTGGATGTCTGCAACATATGAAAAACAAGACAAGTAATTAAATCAATTCCTTAATATGAATTACTAATGTAAAAGATATCATGAGTGTTGACAACAGGGCTGAAATAAGACCAAGTAACAAGGACAAAATCCATGTCTACACAATTGTCATTAACTTTCATTAATGGGTACTTATGTTTCAGTACACCATCTGTGGCACCAAGAAGATGCACAGAATCAACCACCATGCTGAGGTCCTTGTTACTTTCTTTTTTTTTTTGGGAGAGGAGGTTGAAGGAAAAGATTGATTACATACATCATCATCAAACAACTTGCAAGTCTCGCAGAAGTATTTCCCCATACAGACACCACAATTAATACATATTTGCTGAACCTGTAGTAGCAGCAACCAACACAATGAGCAACTTGAGTTAGATAGAAGTAGTTACTTCTAAGGGATCAACCAAAAAAATATATTTATCTTTAAAAGAAAATAAATCTTTTAAATTGAGTAGACTATTTTGTTTTTTATCTTCAACTATGATCATCTCCTAGTTAAAAGTACAAACTATGGGTACACAAATTGACTAGCAAGCCACTTTTATGAATATTAAATTCATAAAGTTCTGTGATATTGCATTCCCTTTTTTATAAGTGGTTATGAAGGACTGATGGAAAACAACAATACAAAGTAATCTCTGCTCACCTCTTGTTCGGTGCCACATAGTGAACATATCACCTGAAAATATTTAACAAGGAATACTTTGTCAGTGTCAAAGAGGTACTAAAACCATGAAGAATGCATAGAAAAGCCAGAAAAACAAAAGCTAGTAAACTTGTGAATGATTTCTACCTGTTTGACTTGATGGCGTGGAATGTCATGTCTATGCTTTTGATCAACATTAATGCTATTCTGTACAACAACAGAAAAGTTAAAATCCATTGATACTTAAAGAATCACAAAATATTCATTAAAAAAAACACACAAAAAATTATTTGAGGATGACCAGTTAACTCACCTTTGCCTCATTATGACAATGACGACAGTCAAATATCTCATTGCAACAAGGAGCTCTAATGCGGCACCTTCGCCGATAATGTGAACATCTGCAACAAATGTTGCCAAGTATTAAATATCAAGAAAATAGAAAAGATAATTTAGATAAAAGTAAATAAAATAGAAAAGATAAGGAGATGCAAATCCAAACAAGCAGCTAAACGAGCAAGACTTTACCCATATTGCATAAGTCCTTTCTCAAATTCTTCGGCAGTTTTTGTAGAATCTACTGATGCTTCTACGATCATGCAATCCTGATTTGACTGTTCAGAGTAGACAGCTTCCATTTCCTTCCCTTTGAAGGCTATATGTTGTATGTCTTGAAGCGCAAATTGTTGAGACTCAGAAAGATTAATTGCCATAGCCAGTTCCCCCATTGGATACTTTGGATAGAATTATAAATTATATATAATCAGGCAATAAGCCTAAAGCACCTGCATAAAGGAAAATGTTAGGAATCATTCTAAAACTTTGAAAGACAGTCTCAGTCACCCGACCATGCCAGGCAAACACCGCATGCTACTGTTGATTTCTTCTACACAGCTGCAGACCAATGGAAATCAGCAACAACATAATCCAAGTAAGGTTGAAGTGCTCCAATCAGCAATACTCCAAGACAAGGATTCATCAAAACAAGTAGATCTATAAGAGTCCCATATAACGGAACTCCAGAGCCTCCATCTGTGTATACTTTATAGAAACGAATAGCTTGGCATGATCACTTCTTGGTTGGAACCAAATCCACTATACTGGATACGACCAATAGATGCCCCAACCTAAGGTAAAAGCAATACATCACACAATCAAATGTGCTCCAGAAAGCAAAAAAGAAATTGAGGGGTAAGTGAGATTGAAGAAAAGTGTCATTTTGAGTGTCCGACAAGGACAAGCCTACCTCAATTGGCATATCTGAACCAAGTCTCCATTGAGAACTGTACTTACCACAATCTTAAAACCTTATGTCAAAGGACTTGAGAGGCTTCTCCCCAGTCACAATTCAGTTCATCTGTGTCTTAGAAAATCCTCTTATTATCTAATTAATTGAGTCTTGAACCACAACAATTGTCATAGGTTTAAGGTCTGATTGCCAGAAGACATCAGTATCCTCCAAGACTGAGGCTCCTCAATCCTCATATCTTAGTGGAGCATCATCTCTCTCTACTGACATGGATTGTAAAATTGATAGGTTTCAATAACAGTTTAAGATTTAGAAAGGGGACAGAGAGGCCTAATGCCATTCTGGTAAGGGTGCAGCAATGAAACCAAGGGCCACTAATAGAGGTGATGCAGTTAATTACCCATTTCCCAGGTATGGTTACACTTTATAGTGGCCCACTCTAGAGTTTATGACAGTGTGAAGAGTTCCTATTGAATGGCAGAGATGGTGGAACCTAACAAATGATGTTTGTTTGTCCAGCATAATTTTTCTTTTTGGAGGGTTCACAAAGATGGAGAAGTTTTTATTTTATTTTATACAAGATAAAAATTCTAATCTAGTTTCTAATCTAGCCTAATCTAATTGTATATGTGTGTAACTCCCTCTTAGAGACTTAAATATGCCCTTGCCTCCTACACCTCACAAACACTTATATAAGAGAAGAAGATGGACATACCGAACACAGACCACGGGGCATAAAAGAAGTGGCTCTTTATTAGCTGGCTTTTATTTAGACAGTCAACACAAGATAGCTTACTAGAGATAGAATAGTTGTTTATGCAAATTATGCTATTCCACTCAATTTACTTTTTCACTGCCATTAGCATGAACAGCTGTAGTAGTCATTGGCCTAAAAAATGCACCAAGTATGTCACTTACAATCCAAAATGCTTCAAACGTTTATAAAGAATTCGTAAATATCACAAGATATATTGAGCAATGTTACAGAAACGCTGAGTTATTGAGTAGTGGTGTTTTCTTTTTCCGGTACATAATTTTTTGTCCATAATGACAGTACCAAAACAAAAATGTATATTTTTTTCCGGTACCTAATTTTGTGTCCATAAAGACACTACCAAAACAAAAAGCTTTTTCACCCCCAGCTTCGTAAGTCAGTAAGTTGCTTCATGAATTCACTTTCGTTCTATTTACATTTGCAGTAACTCTTTATGTGTCCATAAAGCTACTTCCAAATATAAAAAGCCCTTTTACCCCGACTTCCAAAGTAATTTTTTCCACTACTTGATGTCATGTTTGTTCTGATCATATTTGTAGTTTACTTCCTTCCCCCATTTCTTCCTCCTCTTAATTAGAGGTTCACAATATTGAGACATATTAGCAAGAAAAAGAAAAAAAAAAACACACAATTAGGGTGTGTTTCTAAATTCCCTATCCCGTTGCCATTATGAAGGTTCACTCTTTGTAAATTAAATCAATCCTAATAATACCCCCATTGAATGATGAGTTGTTGTTTCCAAACACAATACTATCATGATGCAATGTAATTATTTCATAACACCTTCAAGGAAGACCATTTCAGCTGCGGTGTCGGTTTCTCCATTAATAAAGAATTCAATACACCGAAAGCAGGCATAATTTCGACTACTATATCTGCTTAATAATATTTAATTTAACGAAATCAAAGTCAAATGAAAGGCTGGTGCTTACTTTACCAACAAAGAGTTTTTCCTAGAAAGATTACTGGAGCAATATCAACCCTACTAAGGAACCGCTTTATTGACTTCCAACCAGAATGCACATAATCGAAGAGGTTCCTAATATGCTCGCAAAACTACAAATGATATTTGCCACATTAAATATCAACTGCAAACAACAGCGTCGATAATGATATCACGCAACGACAAACCAAAAAATCAAAAACAAAAAAAACTACTCAAACAAGAAATCACCACACGCGTCAAACACATGATATAACTCGCGTTCCCGCGTAGGTTTAAATGTCATACAACATTTAAACATAAACTAAACATTCAAAAATGTAACAGTATATAATTAACACAGAAAATACACCAAGACAACCATATCACCACACTAATTGAAATTAAACAAACCATAATCTAGCAGAAAAAGCTTTGAATGGAGCATAAATCAGCCATAATCTAGAAGAAAAAAACTTTGAATGGAGCATAAATCAGCAATGACCGGAAAAACTAAGATACAGATTGAATATGAAATTCTCACAATTACTTCAACCAAAAATAACATCCACAGCAATCCACGCATTGCAATTCAATTTCAGACACAATCATAGCTCAACCAAAATTCACTTTCACACACACACAGGAACAGAAGGAAACAATGACACTCTAAATTATCCAATTTCATCAATTTGACCCTAGTGTACTGTTTGGCCACTGAGAAACCTAGCGTAAAAGGGAAAAAGGAATCCAGAGCTTTGAAACCTTATATTCTCCGTGTAATCGTTCCAGAGAAAAAGAAACTTTAAATTTCGTTATCTAGGCAACTAGACCAGAAAATGTAAGATTTCAAATCAGTTTCTCTCTCCTCAGCTGAATTTTCTCAGAAACCAAACAAAATCTAACGAACACACAAAAAAAAAAAAAAAAAAAAAAATCGATAATTTCATTACCTAAAAAAGAACTAATTTTTTTTTAAAAATAGAGCCACTCAAAACACGATCAATTTAAAGAAAATAGTATAAAATTATACAAATTAACAACAAAATGACGAACTTTCAATCTGCGGAGAGAGACGTCTCGGTCGTCAATTCGAACACTTTGAGATTGATCCAACTCAGTCTTCGTAGCTCCGGTTCGCCTTTGCGGTGACTCGCTGACGTTTGAGTTTGCAAAAAAGAGAAAGAGAGAAACAGAGTTCGAAAAATAATATAAGAGAGAGAAAGAGAGAGAGAAAGTTTGGCAGGCAGAATTCGAAAGCGCGTCGTATTTATAGCTCTGAAGAATTCTGTTCTTCCAGAGCTTTCTAATAATTTTCGAAATTACTCTTATACCCTCGTCTAAAAATATCTTCTACTTTTAAATTGACAGTGTGTAGAACATTGCTACTCACAGCCGTCAGATCTAATTTTGTTTAATCAAACGGCTGAAATAGAGGATTGCTTGTTTTGTAGTTATTCTTTTCTGAATAGTCGGTCGTCTTGACCTGAAGTTGAGCTTACACAGATGTGATTACCGCCTTTTTTAAAGAAAGCTTGAGTTTTTTTTCTAAGAAGAAACGAATTCGAAGCTGACGCGTGTTACTAAATTCGGTTTACGTTACTGGAATTTGACACGTGTCATATAGGCCCGACAGTCGGTGGGCTGAAGTTACGGAATATGACGTGGAAGGATTATCATGATATTAATGCAATCCTCTCTTGGGCATGATCTGTCAATTTTCTATTCGTGCAACGAATTAATTATATATTATTTTAATTTGTGCTTATCCACTAGACGTGATCACAATGATTACATAGATTTTTGGTCAAAGAAAAAAGTCAAGAACTATATTATCTTCTTTTAGATCTTTATTATTTATAATATAGTAACCAAATTTGTCCCATTTGTTATTTACCAAAGGTCCAAAATAACCTCTATCATTTTTTTATTATATAATTATGATAAGAATTTTTATTTAATTTTTTTATAATTAAAAATAATTGTATTAAGAAGAAATTGAGGAAACGAGCTAGATCGATCCTATCATCAAGGAAGATTCAATCAAGAAGATTAAAGTAGATTATGAGTTTACTCCAATTATGATAAGAATTGAGTTTGGTTCAATCAAGAAGATTAAAGTAGATTATGAGTTTACTCTAATTATGATAAGAATTGAGTTTTTATCATCTGTTCAATGATAATTGTTATTATTTATTATCATCAAATCAAGAAAACTTTTCGTTTTTAGCATAGATGAGATTTCAATTTAAATTTCTTAATCAACAATAAAAAAAATTTATGTCTTTAATTCATTTTACATCACAGTTTGAATTAATTGGAACCAACATAGAGGAAATAATTGGAACCAATACAGAGCAAAGATGAGAGGCCTAAGTGTAACATTATATTTTTCAGCAAAAATATAACAAAAGAAAAGTAGCATCCTTCATGAATCATGATGTATGGGGCTTTAATTATAATTTACAATGAACTACGTGGCGCATGAAAAGCATTATTCGTGATGTATGGGGCTTTACAATTAATTACGTGACGCATGAGCTATAATATGTTGTAATGGAATTTGGATTTGTCACCATAAAGAGGGATAAACGGGAAAAGAAAAGGAAGATGCAATATATTAGAAGGGAATAGTTATCACTTGGGAAAAAAGAGTCATTACAAGTTTTGATCAATCTTGTGACGTAGAAGTCTGAGGTGCTATATATGAGAAACTTCTCTCTTTTTTTTTTTTTTTTTTTTTTTTTTTTTTTGAGGGAGAGAAACTTCTCAAATTGATATATCATTTAATATAAATTAATATGATGAAAACTATATAGTAGGATTAATGAAGAAAAATGTGATGATAATAGAGAAAAGCAATACTAATAGAGAAAACCACAATGAAATTTCAAGTCATTAAAGGGTTGTTTGGATTTATGGTGTTCAATAACTCATCACTCAAAATATATGGGTCTCGCACATGCAATACTTGTTTGACTTTGTTTCCATTACTCATATCTTACACTTTTGAGTTATGAGTTAGTAAATTCAGAAAAAAAAAAAAAAAAAAAAAAAAAAAAAAAAAAAAAAAAAAAAAAAAAAAAAAGGTTGTTTTCAATTTATAAAAACTAAAGTTACGATAGCATGAAGATAATTTTCCTCACAAGTTGGGCCCCACCGTCATAGTGTTGTCTCATCAGTCTCAACCTTTACTCCCCCAATGGTCATAAATCACTTTTCTACGCAACCAACTTTTTTCCTTTTTTCACACTTCACTTTCTTATGGAGAATGAGGTTTTAGGGCTGCAACTGGGATCGGTTTTAAGTGTGACGATGGAGGAAGGAGGTGTAGAGGTACTTAGTGTAGGGAATTTTAACCAAAATTTCAATATGTGAGAAACAAAATAAATAGAGAAAACACACGTCAAAGAAAAACAATCACACGCACAAGACAATATTTACGTGGTTCGGCAATTTGCCTACGTCCACGGAGTTGCAGGGATTTCACTATTATCAGGGAAAATACAATAGTGCACAAGAAACACTCTCAAGAAACCCAAATCCCAATACACCCTAATTCTCTTTCACCCACAAGACAAGAAAACACTATTCTTTCTTCTTATGCGGCTGCTAGGTTATTAGGAATTATTTCTAATTCTCACGGCTTGCCAAGTATCACAAACCTAATATATATATATATATATATATATATATATATATTTATATGTGTGTGTGTGTGTGTGTGTGTAGGTTAGCTTGTACTAGGAATTATAATCCTAGTTGAATTGGGTTTCCTAATACTGCTTGTATTTGGTTTAGAAGAATGAATTGGGTTTGGTAATTCAAGCCACACACGGCCCACTTCAACAAATCTCCACCTTGGCTTGAATTGATCAAGCTACATGAGCAAACTCCTCCATTAGCTCCACCTTAGCCCTTAAGGGCTCACAAGCTGCAAATATCAACCACAATCCTCCATAACACAATCCCTCATCCCTGCAATTCATCCTCCTGTCCTCAAGCTAGAAGACCAATTGAAGCTGCGCACAGCTTCAACTTCTCAATAGTGACACCTTTAGTCAACATGTCTGCCGGGTTCTTAGATCCACAAATCTTCTCAAGTATTACCAGTTTATCTTCAACAAGGTAACGGATAAAGTGGTATTTTGTTTGTATATGCTTCGACTTTGAATGAAAAGCCGAATTTTTGGCAAGAAATATTGCACTCTGACTGTCACTGTGTAGAATGCCCATCTCCTGCTTCTTACCCAATTCATCTAAGAAACCATGTAGCCAAATCATCTCCTTTCCAGCTTCAGTGGCAGCAACATACTCAGCTTCTGTAGTAGACAAAGTAGCAATCTTCTGTAGATTTGAAGCCCATGATATAGCTGTACCACCTAGAGTAAAAACAAACCCAGTAGTACTCTTTCTACTATCAATATCACCAGCAAAATCAGCATCTACATAACCCTGCAGTTTCAAACTAGCACCTGTGAAGCAAAGACATGTATCTGATGAACCCTTCAGATATCTCAGAATCCACTTGACTGCCTCCCAATGCTGCTTTCCAGGCCTACTCATGAATCTGCTCACAACTCCCACTGCATGTGCAATGTCTGGCCTTGTACACACCATAGCATACATCAAGCTGCCAATAGCTGAGGCATAGGGCACCTTGCTCATATGGTCCCTTTCTTCCTCTGTTTTCGGTGACTGTTCTTTGCTTAGTTTGAAATGACTACCCAAGGGTGTGCTCACTGGTTTAGCTTCATTCATGTTGAATCTGCTAAGGACTTTCTTCACATACTCTGACTGTGAAAGCTTCAATGTACCATTAGCCTTGTCTCTAATGATTCTCATGCCAAGAATTTGCTTTGCAGCTCCCAAATCCTTCATTGCAAACTGTTTGGACAATTGCTTTTTCAGATTATTAATCTCCTCAATGCTAGACCCTGCAATAAGCATATCATCCACATACAACAGTAATATAATGTAAGAATTGTCAAAAGACTTAACATAGCAACAATGATCAGCTTCACATCTCTTGAACCCAATTCTATGCATAAAACCGTCAAATTTCTTGTACCACTGTCTTGGAGCTTGTTTTAGGCCATACAAACTCCTTCTCAGTTTGCAGACTAGATTCTCTTGTCCCTGAACAATGAACCCTTCTGGCTGAATCATGTAAAGGTCTTCCTCCAAGTCACCATGAAGGAATGCTGTCTTCACATCTAACTGCTCAAGATGTAAGTTTTCTGCAGCCACCATTCCTAGTACCAGTCTAATTGTTGACATCTTCATAACTGGAGAAAATATCTCTGTGAAGTCAATGCCCTCCTTCTGCTGGAAGCCTTTAACAACTAATCTGGCCTTGTAACGTTTGCTACCATCATGCTCATTCTTTATTCTGTATACCCACTTGTTGTGCAAAGCCTTCTTTCCTACTGGCAATTCAGTCAGTTCCCATGTCTGATTCCCCAACAAGGAATCCATCTCATCCTTCATGGCTAACTCCCACTTGCTTGAATTCTCATCTCTCAAGGCTTCATCATAACACTCTGGCTCACCATCATCAGTCAATAGGAGATAATTTAGAGTGGGTGAATAACGATGTGGAGGTCTAATGTTCCTGGAAGATCTTCGGACTTCAGCTACAGGTGTACTCTGCTCTACCTGTGAATTTACATTCTCCTTATCTTCTTCACCCCTTTTCTGGACAGTACCTTCAGTCAATTCATCTAAGTTGACAAACTCAGATTTCTTTTGATCTATCTCTGCAACATCTGATATTACAGTTGACCTGTCCTTGTACATAACCTGTTCATTAAATATTACATTTCTACTTCTGATGATTTTCCTGTTTTGTTCATCCCAAAACCTATAGCCAAATTTCTCATCACCATAGCCAATGAAAAAACATATTTTAGACTTTGCATCAAGTTTACTACGAGCATCAGAATCAATATGAACATAGGAAACACAACCAAAAACTTTTAAGTGTGAAAACTTTACCTCTTTACCGCTCCAAACCTCCTCAGGAAGTCTGAACTCCATGGGAACTGAAGGTCCTCGGTTTATCAGGTAAGCTGCAGTGCTAATAGCATCAGCCCAAAAAGTTTTTGGTAGTCCAGCATGCAACCTCATACTCCTAGCACGCTCATTGAGAGTTCTGTTCATGCGCTCAGCCACACCATTCTGCTGTGGTGTCCCAGGAATGGTCTTCTCCATCCTAATTCCCTGTGCAGCACAATACTCACTAAACCCTCCATCTATGTACTCTCCTCCATTATCTGACCTCAAACATTTTACTTTCAAACCTGTTTCTGTCTCAACCATGGCCTTCCACTTCTTAAAGGTTTCAAATACATCTGATTTATTTTTCAGAAAATAAACCCATACCTTTCTGCTTGAGTCATCAATGAAAGTGATGTAGTACCTTGAACCTCCAAGGGATGCAACTGGAGAAGGCCCCCACAAATCAGTGTGTACTAACTCCAATTTTTCAGCCTTCGGTGTCCTGCCAGTTTTCAAGAAGCTCACCTTTTTCTGCTTTCCTAAGATGCAACTTTCACACATGTCAAAATCAATGGACTTCAATTCTGGTAGTTTTCCTTTTGACAGCAGCATCTTCATCCCTTTCTCACTCATATGACCAAGTCTGCGGTGCCATAGGCTTGTATCAGTACTTGCATCAGCAACTGCAATTGTGTCTCTTGGACTTGAGGTCATGTACAGAGTACCAGTCTTCTTTCCACGAGCCAATACCCTAGCTCCCTTTATAACCTTCCAAGTATCACCAACAAATAGTATTGCATGTCCTTCATCATCAAGTTGTCCAACAGAAATCAGATTCCTCCTCAGGTTAGGAATATGTCGAATCTTCTCCAGTAACCAAATAGACCCATTGGGCAACAATATTCGAACATCTCCCATACCCACAACATCCAAGGGTGAACCATCAGCCAAATACACCTTACCAAAATCACTTGCAACATAATTCTGTATGATTTCTCGGTGTGGAGTGGTATGAAACGAAGCTCCTGAATCCAAAACCCAATCATCAAGTGGACTGTCTACTGCAAGAAGTAATGCATCTTGTACCTCTTTTGTTACAGCATTAGCAGAGTCATCTTCATTCTTCTTCTTAGGACTTTTGCATTGATTCCTAAAGTGACCTGTTTTCCCACAATTCCAGCATTGTACTTGTTGGCCTGATCTAGATTTACTTCTGTTCCGATTAGAATTTCTGGATTTTGATCTGCCCCGATTTGAATTTCTGTTATTACCTCTGCCTCTTGTCTCAAGGTTTAGGACAGAACCAGATCCTGAGGATTCACCTGCATCTCTTCTGCGAATCTCCTCAGCCAGAATTAAATCTCGTATATCATTGTACTTGAGTTTTTCCTTTCCTGTAGAATTGCTTACTGCCATCCTCATTGCCTCCCAACTGTTTGGCAAAGAAGCCAAGACGATCAGAGCACGAATCTCATCATCAAAATCAATTTCTACAGACGACAATTGATTTGTGATAGTATAAAATTCATTCAAATGCTGTGCTACTGATGCATTCTCTGCCATCTTCAGATTGAACAGTTTCTTCATCAAGTGCACCTTATTGTTTGCTGACGGCTTTTCATACATACCAGACAAAGCCTTCATCAGATCTGCTGTGGTCTTTTCTTTTACAACATTGCGTGCAACAGACCTAGACAGAGTTAACCTGATAACTCCTAGCACCTGTCTGTCAAGAAGAGCCCATTCCTCAGCCTTCATAGCCTCAGGTTTCGTCCCTAAAAGCGGCAGATGCAATTTCCTCCCATAGAGATAATCTTCAATCTGCATCCTCTAATACGCGAAGTTTGTGCCATCAAACTTTTCTATTCCAGACGCCTTTCCTGCTTCCTCTGCCATTGCTCCCACTCAAACCTAACCTTAGGCTCTGATACCAGTTGTAGGGAATTTTAACCAAAATTTCAACCTGTGAGAAACAAAACAAATAGAGAAAACACACGTCAAAGAAAAACAATCACACGCACAAGACAATATTTACGTGGTTCGGCAATTTGCCTACGTCCACGGAGTTGCAGGGATTTCACTATTATCAGGGAAAATACAATAGTGCACAAGAAACACTCTCAAGAAACCCAAATCCCAATACACCCTAATTCTCTTTCACCCACAAGACAAGAAAACACTATTCTTTCTTCTTATGCGGCTGCTAGGTTATTAGGAATTATTTCTAATTCTCACGGCTTGCCAAGTATCACAAACCTAATATATATATATATATATATATATATATATATATATATATATATATGTGTGTGTGTGTGTGTGTGTGTGTAGGTTAGCTTGTACTAGGAATTATAATCCTAGTTGAATTGGGTTTCCTAATACTGCTTGTATTTGGTTTAGAAGAATGAATTGGGCTTGGTAATTCAAGCCACACACGGCCCACTTCAACACTTAGTGGGTTCGATTTCAGGTACGAGGAAGTAGGAAGATGATGTAGGAAGGATCCATGGCTTTGGCGCAGCTATGCGATGATGGAGGAGATGAGGTGTTGGGTTCGGCGCCTTTGGAGTTTTTTTTTGCTAAGGGTGTGTTTGGTTGGGGTGAAAACAGGGAGGATGGAAAATAGGAAGAGGAAGATAAGGTGGAAAATACTGTTTTTCACTGTTTGGTTGAGGAAAGAAAATAGGAGAGACCGAAAATAGGGGAGAAAGTTTTCCTTCCTACGCCTACTTTTTGTATCCTCACAAATTTGGAGGAAAATTAGGAGGGAAAAGTGATGAGAAATGCATGTTACACAAATACCCCCACTTTATTACACTCACCTATCCCTCTCACTTTCCCACTATTATATAATAAGGATATAATAGTCAATTTATATAAACTACATTTTCCATCCTCCATTTTTTCTCTCCAACCAAATAAAAAGTTTTTCACCCTTCCAACCAAACACATATGAGGGAAAACCAAATCTTTTCTATTCTCCTACTTTTCCATCATTCCACTAATTTTCCATCCTCTCATTTTTTTCACTCCTCCAACCAAACAGGGCCTAAAGGAAATAAGACCAAGGAAATAATGAAAATAAAAGAGAAGGAGCAAGGATAATGTAAACAAAAGATAAGGAATCCGCAGGTAGCCGTTTTGAGTGCACTGCACAATGGCTAGTGAGTGGGTCCCACAAAAGGTGAGTTTTTTGATTGGAAACTGAACTGGGTTTAGGTGCCAAACAACGTTGGGGTGTGTTTTGGAGATTTTTAAGTTATAAGAAATGAATTATAGGGTGATGAGTGATAATATTTGAGTGATGAGTGATAGATAACTCATCACCTAAACAAGGCCTAACTTATTATACTAATTCCTAGCCAATAGATTTTAACTCAAAAAAAAAAGTTTACTTTTAATAACTTATAAGCTACAAAGCACCAACAGTTCAACCTGCTATCATTTTTTAATATTTTCAAGACATTCAAGATTCAAATTCTCCATTTTATTGCATCTATCAAAATTTTCAAATTTACCTTACAAACCAGATATATATATATTTTTTGGGCATGTGCAAATTGAAGATGAAAAACATATTACGAGTCAAACAGCATAACACTTTTTTTTAAAAGAAAAGAAAACCATGTTATGTGGCATATTTTCCTTGCAAGAAACTTTGAACAAGCCCTTCATATTTCTAGCTCCTAACTTTTTGGTTTCGGAGAAAATTCCACTCTTGACCAGAAAATTTAGCCGCATTATTGTGAAAAGAGTTGCACCAAAAGCTTGCCATCAAAAAACAGGAAACGACTAGCAAAAGAGAAAAAGATGCCGCATTGTGGCTATTTTTGCTGTATAAATCTTGATCCATTAATCTTTCTCAGACCCAGCAAGAGCTCTAAAATCTAAACCAAACAAACAAATAGAGAGAACTCCATCCCATATGCGTTCACTGGAGTGTGATGAAGGAAAAGATTCACATTCTTCTATCCTTCACTTTTCTCACACTCTTTTGCCTCAGCACTAGCACTACTCAACAATTCCATATTCCCAACAATGCAGTCCTCACACAAGCTTCACACATCAAGCAAAGACAGCTCTTGTATTACAGAGACAAGTTTGGCTCAAGAAATGAGCTTGCCTCAGTCCCACACTCCCTTGTTTTTGACAACCCAAGACTAAAGAATGCCTACATTGCCCTCCATGCATGGAAACGAGTCATCATTTCAGATCCTCTGAATTTCACATCCAACTGGGTAGGATCCAATGTTTGCAACTACACCGGGGTATTCTGCTCCAAAGCTCTTGATGACCCTTCTATCCAAACTGTTGCTGGCATTGACCTAAATCATGCTGACATTGCTGGGTACCTCCCTGAAGAGCTTGGCCTCCTTTCAGATATTGCATTGTTTCATATCAACTCCAATAAGTTTTGTGATACGGTCCCAAAGAGTTTCAAAAAACTAAAGCTTCTGTTCGAGCTTGATCTAAGTAACAATCGCTTTGCGGGTAAATTCCCTTATGTTGTTCTTGGTTTGCCGAGCCTTCAATATCTCGACCTTCGATTCAATGAGTTTGAAGGCAAAGTCCCTATAGCTCTCTTTGAAAAAGACCTTGATGCCATATTCATGAACCATAACAGGTTTGCCTTTGAACTCCCTGATACTTTTGGGAACTCACCGGTCTCCGTTGTGGTTCTTGCGCACAATAGTTTCCAGGGGTGTGTACCTGCGAGTCTAGGCAACATGTCAAAGACTTTGAACGAAGTGATTCTTATAAATAGCGGGTTAAGGTCATGTTTGCCTAAGGAAATTGGGTTGCTGAAGAATGTGACAGTGTTTGATGTTAGCTATAATAGTCTAGTGGGTGAATTGCCTGAGACAATTGGAGAAATGGTGAGCTTGGAAGAGCTGAATGTGGCTCATAATATGCTCTCAGGGACTATACCTGACAGTGTGTGTTCGCTTCCGAGATTGCGTAATTCTATTTATGAGTATAATTATTTCACTGGTGAACCGCCTTTGTGTTTGGATTTGGAGGGTTTTGATGATACAAGGAATTGTTTGCGGGGTAGGCCAAAGCAGAGATCAACATTACAGTGTAAAATGTTTTTGTCTAGGCATGTCTTCAATTGTAGTGCTTTTAAATGTCATCCCTTTGTTCCTTCTTTGCCTCCAACATCACCATCACTGCCACCTCCACCACCAATTTACTCACCTCCACCTCCTCCTTCAATGCCACCACCTTCACTACCGCTACCTTCACCACCACCTCCTCCAATATACCGTGTTCGCTCTCCACCACCACCACCACCTTCACCTCCCATGTATTCTTCACCACCCCCTCCATCAAAATCACCGCCACCTCTGCCACCAATTTACTCACCTCCACCTCTTCCACTGCCACTGCCATCACCACCTCTGCTTTCACCTTCACCACCACCACCACCACCGCCACCACCATCTTCACCACCTCCTCCAATATACTGTGTTCGCTCTCCACCACCACCACGTTCACCTCCCTTGTATTCTTCCCCACCCCCTCCACCAAGTCCTTATAAGTCACCACCACCACCACCACCACATTCACCTACTCCGCCTCTGCCTTATTCTAACGCTTCTCCACCACCCCCACCAAATTCACCACCACCTTCATCTTCATGCATAGAAACTCCACCACCTCCGTCTCCCCCACCATGTGTGGAATATTGACCACCCCCACAACCTTCGGTACCACCACCTAGTCCAACATATAATGGTCCACTGCCACAAATTATATGGGTACCCTAAGTGTCTCCACCACCACCACCATTCAAATTTTGATTTTTTTAAACGGATTTTTCTCCTTTCACCATCCCTTTTGAGTGAGAAAATTTTGATACATTTCAATTAGTTTCCGTGGATTCTTCATCTTAACTCTCTTTGCATTTTCTCCTTTTGAACATGCCAAAGGAGATACAACAAGGTAGAAGAATGCGATCGCTTGTGCTAGAATTGCAAAGAAGTGGTTATGTGGTGAAGTTCAAGAGTAAGGAAAAGTATATAGTGCTGAGAAAGAGGGTGTTAAGGGAAAGTTCTTCCATATTATTTGAATTGTTGTGGATGTTTTTGAGTAGATATTAAGATGAAAGATGTAGTTAGGAGGATTACTCGCAGGGAATGTAATTACAGAGATGAGATTCATGTTAGCCATGACGGTTGTTGAATTGGAATTATAGCAGGACTGCAAGTCTATTTTCCATTTAAATGCTGTTTCTTTTGAACCACAGTTTTGTTTCTTTGCTTTTACATCTAGAATAGCAGTCAGATTCAGATTCATCCTTTTCTTGACGTGTGAGGGGGAAAAAATCCTGTTTGTTTTGTTTTGGTTTTTGTTTTTTGAGATAGATATATAGTGGGGGGAGGGGAGGTTGATAAATAAAGTTTCCCGAGCAAAGTCAAAGCCAATTGCAATCGGCAACAATCAGCATAATTTGTTCTCCCCTCCATCTCTGAGGCAACTCTACCTAATTGGTTTAAAGTTTCATACCAATGCAACATTTGATGCTGATCGAATCATTGCAGTTGGTGGTAAAGGGATCATATGGGCAAGTTGGCGGTGGGGAACACGTACCTAATTGCAACCCAGTGAGTGTTGGTAACAGAAGTGCTAGCAGTTTGAGGACAGTTGCTTGCTAACTAGCGTCATGTTTGCGATGCATGGGGCTTTCACACGATAAAGTAATGATATATATGATGGTGCCAAATTGTTCTAGAATAAAACGTAATGTAGTAATTTGTAGCCTATAGTTCAGAAGAAAGGAATATACCAAGAAAAAGAAATAGTATGAAATTTATTAGAAATGAAATTGTGTGATACACATGCGGTATCATTCCAACGTTAAAAATGTTTCCCCAAAGAAAACTACAATAAATTAATACTTACAACGTGAAAATGATATAATCAAGGGCCATCTAAATACATTCTTCTAGGAAAAAATTAGCTTGCTTCTGCAGTTTAGTTAGACCTCCAATTCACACCTTAGTGGCTCAACAGCCTGCAACCTGCACAGAATTTTATGTACTTATATTCAAAATCCAAATTCAAGGTCAAACCATCCACATATGAATGGAAAAATGTGTTGAGAAATAATTTCTGTGAAGAAAAAAGACTTCCAATGGCCATGAGCCAGGGGTTTTAAGTATCCTGGCAAAGTTTGTTTAATTACTGAGCAGGTTGAACTGTGTTGTCATGTCTAACTTCCACAAGGTCCTTCCTTTAAAATGCTTCCAAAATGTCATGTAAATAAGTCTTGCTCAGTACTATCTAATAGTAGAACGAGGTACAAACTAGTACCAGCTTGGGATTCTAGAGTTGGATTCACATTTTCCTTTTTCAGTAATTCGAAGATGATCCTTTTGAGTTGTGCCTTCTCCAAGTTCTTACCTGACGCTATGTTTCCAGGTCCTTTTTTTCAGTGCTTTGACCCAAAGCAATAGCTTCTACCTAGTTTAGTGATAAGATGTCTGCGCTCCAGCTGTTCCTTTTTGCTATTTTGGGGCGTCTCATTCTTCTTTGGCGCCTGTGGTAGAGATCAGAGGTCTTTGGCTGCTAAAAGGGAGAGTTTTTAACTTTTTCTCTCTTGGGTGGATGTGGACTCCAAAAGTAGATCCTTGTCACCATAAGTTTCATGATCCAGTCCTCTAGGGCAACCCTTGATCCTAACCCGCAAGCATAGATGGATAGGAAACAAGCACCTGGAGAAAGGAAGGGCCACAGTCAACGAGGTTGAATAAATACAAGCCTGCCACTACTCTTTCCATTTCACCTAGAAATGCATACAGTGAAAGCCGCAACAAGGAATAGTAGCCTTTCCGAGTGGAGAGTAGAGAGTGGGTCTTTCCTTGCCTCTGAAATGGCAGGTATGCAGTCTGACGTCTCTGCTAATTTGTCCCCTTCCTTGATAGCCAGAAGTTCTCCGAAAGTATGAAAAGCTGGAGGAGTTTGTACCATCCATTCCATTGTAATTGGATTTTGTTCATTCCTCACAATTGCTCCATGTGATGCAGCAGATCCACCAACAAACAAAGCTCCCAATTTTGCAGGGTGTAGGAGAGGTGATTGGTAGCCAATCTTAGCCCAATTTTTTTTTTTAAGAGATGCTGATTCCCTGACTTGGTCAGTTACCAAAATTAAAGATGACCAACCATGGAATCTGCCTTGATGTTTACTGCAGTCAGAAAGTCAAGAAGCTACAGTTTACCAAGAAAATTGAGCAGAAGAGAAAAAGATAGAAGAATGCATAAGCTGAGAAGATATGAAACGCATTTAGGTATATGGAATAGAATTTTCATTTTTTAAGTGATAAGTAAAACACACCCTGTGGGTTTTGAACTCAAGATCACACCCTCCACGCTGTACTTACCTGGGGAGGAGGTTCAATTTGAGCTTTCATTAAGGCAGCAAGAGGTACCTACAAAAGCAGAGAGTCAGACCTTCATGAAGCCAAATTCTCATATAATCAAACAGTGCTGATTTTATCTGACTTGTTTCAAAGTGAAATTTGGGCTGATCAAAGAATGGAAATGTCACAGCCCTATCTAAAACGTTTGGCATATAAGCAGAAAAGCTTCAGCCCAAACATGGATGCTCATATCACCTGTTCAATGGTCTACTCAATGAAGACGCGGAAAAAGCAGAACATTATCTGCCAGTTGAGAATTAATCTCAGGAGGTAATGGCTGGAGTAACCCATTATTAGACAAGTCTTCCAAACCTTTGATGTCCTGTTGCAAGCGGGTTGCATGTAAAATGGCATGCTCTAGAACTAGAGGATCATCTGGGGGGTTCTGCAGAAGGGAAACCAAGGTCTGCCGATAAACTTGAGCAGCCAATAATGGTCTTGCAACCTGCCTATTTTTACATAAAATTGCCACCTTGATAACATGCTTACAGAGATTTCCCACTCTTGACCAGGGGCAATCACAGAGGGAGAATTCTGAACCAGGATTCCAAACTGTATATGCCAGGCTTCTATCTGTTTGAGAGATGACTTTTGCAAGCTCAAGATTTTGCTCGTCCAATATCACATCAACATCAGCAATGTGTACAGCGTGAAACCAAGCATTGGTTAAGAAAGATTTGTCCCTCATATTTTCAAAACACCCAGTCTCCACACTGTATTGGTCTAACCAATATGAGGAGTGAAATTCAGTTGTCAAAAAGTGGATCAACCAGTCAACTCTTGCCCAGGAATTGGCATGCTGCTCATTATAAAGCTTAGATTTTAACCTAAGGTGATATGACTCAATTGCAGCATAGGGTTCTGGACTGGCCACAGGAAGAGATCTTACACCATTAACCCACAACTCTACAAAACAAGAAAGCACATCAAGATCAGATTTTGTGTGTAACAGCTCAGTAGCTCACAATTTTTGGGGGTCCTTGATCCTGCTTTATTATTATAGAAGTAACATCAAACATTATAACATTAACCTCATTGATTGAATTTTGTATATTTGATGTTTGAATACTAAAAGTAGTTAAATTGGGCATCTATGTTAGTAAGGTGAATCTTAAAAGGATTATGAATGCCATTTACCATGACACTGTCAGAGTTGGAAAGACAAAAAATTTAATCAGTAATGTAATAATCCTCTACATCCTAGGTCTTCCCATTCTTCATCTGACTTTTGTTCTTAGCTTTTAAACCAAATGACTCTATGAAAATATGCCAATAGTTCCACATGTTACAGGTAACAGTACAGAGAAGAACAAGAAGAAGATGATTCTAGCCCTATGACAGTGAAGAAGTCCTTCCAAATAATAAAAATTCAAGCTTATATGGGAAAATACCTATGGTTGGCAACCACCGGATCTTGAAATAATCCATAAAGGCACGTTGATCAACAAATACTTGCATAAACTCTTCAATCGCATCCATAGCATTTGGCCCATTTCTTGTGCAATATAAAATCCAGCCTAAATGCTTAAACATTTCTCGCTGTACATCAAAGTTACAGCATTTTTTTAAAATACTTCTCATCCAAGCACGGCGAATATGCCAGACACATAATAGGACTCGGCATTGGAAAACCTCTCTGCAAATAAGCATAATCACAGCACTCACATTCCTTTTATACTATCAAAACTATTA
Source organism: Quercus agrifolia (assembly GCA_029955455.1). Lineage (NCBI taxonomy): Eukaryota > Viridiplantae > Streptophyta > Magnoliopsida > Fagales > Fagaceae > Quercus > Quercus agrifolia. The sequence continues at coordinate 11,695,043 of JARQAD010000012.1, read as the reverse complement.
ATAAAGCTGGAAGGCCGCACTTATAAATTACCTTATCATGGAAACCTCAAAAGAAGGATCATCCACTAAGAAGGCATTGAGTCTCCATCTGGGGTCCTTGGTATGGACTCTTTCAGCAAGTAATCCAATCCATTTATGGACATCTTGACCAACAAAAGAAGAGGTAATGACCCAAGCAACTGGAATTGCATTGTGGGTTGAGTCAAAAACAAGTAAAGTACAGAGGGGATACTGTTAAGAGAGACAAAAAGAAAAAGAAATTTTAAGTTTATCGTAGTACACAATCAAACTCAATAACCTTAGGCATGAAGAAGTTAATAGCTGTTTATACATCGAAACATGGTAAACTCCTTCCTTCCTAAACTGCTTCTTGAGAAAACTCCCTATGCAAGATGTTAAGTGTAAGCACATAACCATCCAGTGGCATTAATTTTCTAATTACTGGTTACGTCACTATAACTAGGTTTAGCATAATAGTTCAAATAGATACCAAATCCTTGACATGTGTTCATTTCTCTCAGACCCCTTAAGATATCATTAATATTATTCAAAAATGGTGTTACCTTTTCTTGGGGCCCTAAGGCCAGCCTAACAACCACTATGTTTAAGTTCCCCAATATCTTAAGTAATAATGTAGCTGACAATTATCTTAATGTCCTACCCTGAAGATCGTGCTCCTTTTTTTTGACAGGACAAAAAACAGAAAACCTTATTATCCCATGCCCAAAGATTAAAAGAGAGTACACTACCTTAAGCTTCTTCAAGCCAAATGTTGAATGAGAAGCTATTGAACCATTATGTCCATAAAGGAGCATCTGTTGCAGCTGCCAGTCTGTCTGTATCCCCAAGATAAATGGTTCTGAACCAGAATTTTCCTGCAAGTAGAAAACATGCTTTTGATGGCGTTGGACCCACACCTTTATACTGCATTCATCACTTGCATGTAACTCATGTGAAGAATTACGAATAAGCCTTTCCATGTTACGAACATCATTTCGAGTGAGAAAATCATCACGATTGTGGGGTCCACCATGTTCCTGCACCACCTCCATGTGATGCTGAATTACAGTGTCCAAAGATATTCCGACATAAAGCATAGACATCACTTTCTGCCGTAACTCTTCTGAGATTCGTGGAGCATACATAGCTCGTGTCCCTACAGCATCATGATCAAGTATCCCATGACATGGGGCCCCTGATTTATCTAAATGCTTTCTTTGATTATAGATGATGAGGGCTAGGAGGGGGCGGGTATATAATCGTTTTACAGTAAAATGGCAAAGGCAGCCTCTCATCATGTGACGCCTCCCTGGCCTGCTCCCTTTCCCTGATGCAGGCTTGATGTTTGAGCCATCTCCCATCCCGGACTCGCTGTCTCGGTAGTCTTCGGGACCATAAGAACACCAGTATCTGAAGAATCACCATAACAGATAATGTTAGTTCAATGTAACTTAGAAGAGATTGTTGAAATGCATACCATTTTTAATATTTAAAAAAATAAATAATAATAATAATAATAATAATAACTATGTTATATGAAAACTGTTATCTACTGGAATACTGTTTTGTTTAAGACAATAAAGTTAACAGCTGAGGTTTACTGGAGAATAAATACCTATAATTAAACATTTAAGTGTTTTAAGAAATTTTTTGCTGAAAAATGTTACACACAACATAACAATAATGAGCATAGTCTTAATGCTTTTTTTTTTTTTTGGGGGGGGGGGGGGGGGGTTTGAAGGAAGAAGAAAAGTTAGAAAAAACCATCCAATCAGCACCTAGAGGATTGAAATTTACACGGATAACATACAATGTGTATTCGAGATAGCCATCGACCCTTGGTTTGCTGATGCTCCCTTCAGGTCTCTTCCTTCTTGACTCAATGCGGAAACTAGCGGGACATTCGGCATTAGAAGATTCTCCTTTTACAAAATCGTCCACTCTAGCAAAAGGAATGAGAGCAATATCATCACCACCTTGGCGACCACCTTCTACTTTTACCCACTTTATCTGAGCAGCAGAAAACTCAGCACAAGGAGGATCTTGCACTGGAAGGCTTAAAATATCCTCCATTCTTGGCATCTACAAAAAAAAAAAATGAAAATATGAGTGACAATCCGACATATGACAGGTCATGGAAAGACACTCAGAGCATCAAAGAGTATCAAGCACACGAGTGGACATAATCAGGGATTTAAAATAGGAAAATGCATCAAATAAATAAAGAGAAGGGAGGAGTAGATGTTTCAATAACTACATAATATACTTCTCAATGCCATTCTTAAACATTTTACTTCTTGGGTCACCTAAACAATGAAAACCATGAAGAAAGAAATCAATGAGGTTCTCAGTGCATAAAGATAAATATCAGAATACTAACGCCAAAAGTTGCTTTCAACTATTTACTCAAACACAATGCAAAAGCAAATTATATCTGAAATTTTCACCTTGAAGGCTTGAACAGTTTGAACCTATCATATATTCTTGAATTATGTTGAACCAAAGAACGTAATGCAAACAAACAAAAAGCAAAACTGTGAAATGGGATACTTGTCATTAAACAACATAATGCTCTCTATAGCAAATTGACATGGTTAGGAGACGATAGAAACAATGACAGGATTATGAAGGTTGCCATGTTAACTTTTTAGAGAATGAAACTAAGGAAATTCTACTCTTCAATAAAACTATTGGAAAATCTCAGTCTAAACTGAATAATTATCAAATTCAATCAAAATCTAATTTACAAATGCCTTGGCTTGGCTATTTATAAGTGCCAAGTCGAGAAGCCTTATGCTAAAATTACTTTGCAACAAACTCTAATTGTACCAAGAGCCTTGTAGCTCAACTGATACCTCCTGATGTTTTCAATGGACGTCCAAGATTCAAATCTCCCCCTCTCTCAAGTATTGAATTATCAAAACACAAACTCTGATTGCCCCCCATTACAATATGTTACAAAAGACAAATCTGATGAATTGTTAAAAGGGCCAAGTTAATGAATGTCCTAAGGGCATTGGTTTAGGAACTATTTTTAGAAATTTTTTATGGAAAAAGAAAAAAAGTAACTTACTTCTACTGCCTTTTATATTTCTTATGAAAATGGTATTAAAACTTTCCTAAAAGGTCTAAAATGGTCCGTTAACAAATGCCGTAAAACTTTGTGATGCAGTGCTACATGCAATCAATGTTACATCTTGTATTTCCTTTTATTAACAAATTCCCTAAATAACCAAAATTTTCATTTATTTTGTTTGTTTTCAATTTTCGGTAACCTCTCAAAATTGAGACTGAAGAATTGAAGGAGCTAGTAACAAGACCACTACTTCCTAAGCTGTCACATATATAATCAGATAATAAGACCCCAAAAAAAGAAAAAGAAAAAGAAAAAAGAAAGACTAAACAAGAAGATAGAATTTACCTTTGCTTCATGGCCCTTCATGTTTCTTCAACGGGTATAAACTCGAACCCTTGTAATCCTGCGCACAATCAAGAAAATGAAATCCCAATTTTTTTTCCAATTACCACAAAAGGACCAGAAAATCAGAAACTGAAACGGAAATAACTTTTTTTTTTTTGGAGTTTATGATTTCAACGAGAGTGGCATGAATGAGCGTGTAATTCCTAATTCAGAAAGGAAGAGGGTTTCGAGTTTCGAAAATTTTGTGGAGTTCAGCTCACTGTGTTCAGACAAAACTAGTGATACTGAAACCACCTCGAAATGACCAAAGTCAAAAAAAAAAAAAAAAAAGTTGTCGCCTGGTCGGTACTGTCACTGGGCTTGAAATTTGGGCCAGTTTAAGCTGGGAGATTGGACTATCAAAGCTACTTGCACTAGACTCGGGCTTATAGTAAGCCCAGCCCATTTAGGCCAGTGAGATTAGTTATTATAGAAATTTTTTTCCCGAAATTTGAATGCCGAATAATAATATGATGATGAATGTCTTTAATCTATGCTATCTATAAAAGGATTTCTCTCTTTAAACGAGACTTTTATGTGGTTCAAAAATACCCTTAAATCTTACGTTTAAGGGAAAAAAACTTAAGAACAACCTAATAAAATAAATCTCCAACTCCATTTAAAATGCTTACAAAATAGGACACTCACCTACTAATTCATGTCTTCAAAATAAACTTATCTATTTTTTAAAAAATAAAATAAAATTATGGCACTACACAAAAAAAAGCTTCATTGAACATGTAAAGTGCGTATGATGAGGCTAAACTACAAAAAAAAAAAAATGCTTATAGCAGTGTTTTTTAGTGGCATTCACAAAAAATGCCACTATAGGTCTATTTAAAAAAATTAAAAAAAGCTAACCGAAAAAAATAAAATATTTAAAAAAAGACCTATAGCAGCATTTTAGAAATGCCACTGTAGGCACTTTTTTATTTTGGGTTTTCTTTTAAATTGAGTTGGGTTTTTTTTTTTTTTTTGGGTGATCTATAAAAAAAAATCTAAAATGACCTATAACAACGTTTAATAAACGTCACTGTAGGCCCTTGTCCAAACACCACTATAGCCTAACCCCAAAAAAAATTTGTGGGACCTATGGTGGCATTTGTAAAACGCTACTATATTATTGGACATATAATAAAATAATAAAGTAATTAAATTTTAGTTGATTTAATAGAGTCCTTGATTTTATACATTAAAAAGGAAATTGTTGCTATATCTTGTAAAAAATCAAACATAGATGGTTTTCAATATTAAGAAGATTGTCAAGTTTCATTTTGATAGATAAATTAATTGCAATGTATTAAAGAAATAATAATTTTTATATCTTTTCATTTGTTATTTTGTTAATACTAAGTTGATGATAGTTTGAATTTTTATGATTTTTTATGATTTTTTGTGTGTTCATACTGTGGCTCTCCTCAATTGAAGTAACGGTCTATTTTATCCCTTGATTATTCTTAATAGCCTCTAGCATTTGAATATAAAAAAAGGCAAGAAATTTTCAAGACCCAATAAAATCCTATATTTAGGTCATTTCGTTCATTCTATCTAGGTTTTTTTACAATTAATTAAGTGTTCTCACAAATAACCATATACTTTACAAATATTTAACATTTGATTTATGTTAAAAATTAATATAGATGGTTTGTCCTTTTCAAAAACAATTTCACTTTTTAGCTTTCTGCTATATGCTGAAAGTGGGGGAATGGTTTTGAAGGGTTTATTTGTTTATTTATTTATAATGATAACGGATTTAAATCTTGTCTCCATTAAAAATCAATTAATGTTGTGAACCGAGTATTAAATAATAAACAAGATTTTTATGCAATTTGAAAAGAAAAACCATCTATATTAATCACGTAATGCAACCTATTACGTAATTATTTGTCTCTTACATAATGCACTATCCTGCTTAATACTTGATTTTATAAGTTTCCTTCTTACCTTTCTCTTGAGGTCAAAGGATATTTGTTTGCTATTATTGTGTAGATTTACAATGATTTAATCTTACTTAACTCATTTGTCATAATTTAGCAAAGTAATTCCAATAAAATTTGTCATCTCTATTGATATTAAGTTTTATAGATGGAAAGCAACAAAATTTGATGAAACTAGATTGCAGGCAAAACCATAGAACTAGTAATGGTACATACAAACAATAATAATAAATATTATTATTGTTTTTTTTACTTCCTAGTTTAAATTTGTTTCCTCTTTGTATTGAAAGGTGTTTTGCATCAGGTGACTTGCGTCTTGCGTGGTGGGATGTAACAAGGTTGGTAAGCTATAGAGCACAATAAGTTCAGCCGACCTATTCTTATTTCTCAACTTTACAAGATCAATTATATGTGAAATATCTGCTCTGTGGTGGGTTGTTGAATTGGTGCAAACGGATGGCTTGCATGGTGATATAAGACGGTTTTCATTGTATATTGAGAGTGTTGAATGCGTTCTATGTATTCTATATATTTGATGATTTCTATGTAGCGTATTGTGAGCCATTGATTAGCTTCTTATAATATTAATGTATTTAAATTCTGGAATCGATGTATACATTGAGTTGCTCTTTATGCTTATGGCTTTATGAAATTGAGAATCTAGAATATGTTGAATGAACATGTATAAAAGTTACTATATACTTGTGTACGCAATTATTAATTAAATATAATCTTGTGACTAAAATGATTAGCATATTACATTTTATAAGTCATCTATGTATCTTATGTTCATGTTTAATGTTTTAGATGTTAGGAGATTATGATCTAACCATTGGTTTATATATGCACTAATGAAGTGGTGTTGAAGGAGATTGTGCTAAGATACTGTTTAGCAATGGATAAGAATTGGATGGACAAGAAGAGGGGTACTAGGGAATATTTTGAAGATGTCAAAAGATTTGTGGAATTTGCGTCTCTTAATGCACACGATGGGAAGATCCCATGCCCTTGTTGCAAATGTGTGCATAGTGAACTCCTTTCGGTAGAAGTTGTCCACGATATGTCCCTTTATGTTCAAATCTTTAAATCTAGTGCATGGTATTTTGTAATAATAGTTATTTAATATGGTAGACGATTATTTACTTGAATTATATCCTAAATAAGTACATGGTATTCATTGTTACTTGTTTCATTGTAGCCTTCATAATGCCTTTCTATGCAATTATTGGTGTATAACTATTATTATGTTTGCGTTTTTCAAGTTTTAGAGGTAGGAATGGGTAGAAAATGAAGGTTACAGTTAGTGGAAAGTGGGCAGGGCTCTTCTCATGCAATAAGGAACCAACATGAAGAGATATATGATGCTTTATTGGAGGAAGACATTCCACATGACCCTACATGTGACGATGATGCCACATAACCTCCAGGTATGAACTCTACTTTTCAGATTCCTACTTCCATGTATGTACTAGTTGTGATGTGAATATTGGAAACTAGTTTGTCATTGTGGTTCACTATATACAGATGATGTGAAAGCAACCCCTGCAACAAGTCGTACTAAACGTGGTAGTATGATAATGTGAGAAATCTAGAATTTGTCACCATGAACAAAACATGTACTACATTTGAATGGAGAAGGCCAACTAATTGGGGAAAGTGGGGTGACATACAAAAGGTGGATAAGCACTAGTACGATGATGTACTATAAGTACCCACTGGTGCCTATTAATTGGTGGAATTTGCTTATCCAGTATAGATGAGAGTGTTGGGGGGAGATTGAGGTAATAGTGACAATAACTTTGGCATGTTGCTTTTATAGTATCAAATTATAAGTAACTATGGTTATGCATAGTTATGCTAGATGAAGTAATATAGACTAGAGTATCATTATGAGTAGTTGTGCTAATTATCATTTTGACTAGGATCAACTTTGACATGTATGTTGACTAAGCATGTTCTTTCCAGAGACGATGGGACATCCCTGTAGACAAAGTCCTGTCAGAGAAACAAAAGGACTGGGAAATGCAACAATTGGGAAAGTTGAGAAGGGGGCGTAAGAACAAGTTAAAGGCGGATCGTTGTTTGGAAGGTATGACAAAACAACAAGTTGTGGAAAACAAACCAAAGACGTGTGATGACGAATAGTGGAAGCAGTTGGTGGAATACTGGTTTAAAGAGGACATAAAAGTACTAACATTTTTTGCCTTTATATTATTTGCGGTAACAATGGGTTGATATCATTGGACTTTATGTACTATATTAGATTGATGATATTATTTGGTGGTGATTTGTGTGATCACATTCGTAGACAAAGGCTCTGAAGAACAAGGTCAGCCGTGAGTTACAAACAAAAATACCTATGACTAGACCAAGAAGTTACACACAACTGGTTGCTATCCTAGTATGATCTCTACTTCTTACATTACTTCTATGAAAAAACAAAAAACGAACATGTTAAATAGGCTATAGATTTAAATACGATATATATATATATATATATATATATATATATATATATATATATATATATATATATATATATATATCTTTGTTATGCTATTCTCATAATTCAGTCTTCTATCATAATAAGCATATCAAAAAGCAAATATGTTAAATAGGTTACTTTTATTGAAAAAGTCGTGTGATTCATTATTCATGGGCTTGTTCTAAAGCTATATCATGGTTCATCGCTTATAAGCCTTATCTTGGGCTAAGCATATTATGAATTGAGCTACTATTGTTTGTGCAGCGTTAGTTGATACAAGTTCATCTATTAGAAAGTGGTTTGTGAAATTTAGAATTTAATTTCGAAAAAGAAAAGTTGTTACCAACCATAGTTGCAAATCTAATTTATTAATCTTGTATTACTTAATAATTTAGGAAATTATAGACAATATAAGCTCTATATTGTAAGGCCTTGATCTACTCGTCTTCTCCTTAATTACTTAGTAACTAATTATTTTTTTGATTTTTAAAGAAAAGACTTTTTACTTATACCCTTGGAAAATATTTGGGAATCAGTCCATACATGGTTTATAGTCACAATTTTGGGATCAATTTGAGAAATTATCAGCAATTCTTTTGGGGAGATTGTTTAGAATCTATCATTGAATTTAATATTACATTAGCTGTTGATTTTTATAAACTATGTTTACTAAAAAATAACTTATCAATATCTATTTATAATTATTATATGCCCCCTAAAGGGGCTTCAAGTTTTTTTGAAGTGCTCAAGGGTGCTAGAAGGCCCACAAGAAAAGATTATATCCAGTTTAACGTAATGTAGATCACTACAAGAAAAATACCTACTAGAGACCAAGAATTTTTGACAGACCTAAAAAGCCCTCTCAAAAAATCTTATTTGTGATGGCAAAATAAAGTCCTTGCAAATACTTGGTAAAATGTGAAATATTTGTAACCAACAAAAAAAGTTGTCACAATTATGTGTTATAGCTGTCACAAATGCCAATATTTTGGAGGGAATTTTTCCCTCCATATTATTTGCGAGGGACAATTAAAAATCTCTCGCAAAAAGTGTATTATTTGTAACGGTTAAAAAAATGCCATCACTAATACTAAATTATTTGCGAGGGCTCAGATCTACCTTCACAAATAATCATTAAAATGTAAAAATTTTTGGAGGGAAATGTTCCCACCAAATTATTTCCGAGGGACAATAAAAATTCCTTGCAAAAAGTTTATTTTTGTGTGAGTTAAAAATATACCCTCACTAATACTAAATTATTTGCAAGGGCCACAATTGGCCTTCGCAAATAATCATGAAAATATTAATTTTCTTTGGAGATAAAAGTTATTCTAAAATTCAAAGAATAAAATGATTGGTGAAACATAAAGTGATAGGAAATTTGTATTCAAAATTATGCTATTAAAATTCATAATATCTTGTTTTTCATCTCTGGTTTTCAATTAGGCCACTAACTTATAGATGGTTTGCTCAAATTTTTTGAAACTTCGGACTTAGCTTGACTTTGAACTTCATAATTCTAATTTATCCATTATTTTCTATCTGTGTAATTAACCACTACAAGAACTACATGATCACTTCTTTGGAAAGTTGCATGAACTAGACTATAGTAAAAATGTTATTTACATATCCACGACACATATAGCAATCAATGATTGCCAATCACTCATAGTACTGGGAAATAAGATGAACAAAAAAAAAAGCTTAGTTTTAAAATTAGTGCAAGGCAATTAAGTGGTGAGAATTGGAGGCAGTAATTTAGACTTGAGTCCAAGAACTTTAGCCTTTGTGTCTAGGAAGAATTCTATCCCAAGTAGCTCTTTGACCTCTCCTTTTTTAGTGATATGAATGGGATAACTGAGCAAATGGCCTGGCAAGTCATGGTCCAGTGTCTCATTAGAGTAGAGATCCCAATACTTTCTAGCAATTTGGTTCACTCTTTGGACACATTCCACACTTTCTGGATGGAGAAAGGAGTTATCTAGCATGCCTAAGTACTTGTACCACAATGCCATCTAGAAGCCGTGGATTTGTCCCCTGGCTAGTTGCCTAGTGGATAGGTGGAATGGTTTATAGGCTCCCATGGCAATCTCTATATCCCGGGCACCATCCATTGACCTCTGATTGATGTTAGCAGATCCAATGATAATGTATTCATTGTCAACTGTAAAATGTAGTCATTGTCCAATCTTAGTTATTGTCTATTATATACTCATATTTAATCAACTAAATGCCTTAAAAAACTGCATGAGCTCACACAAAACAAAAGCACGTTCAATTTTCATAAGAAAAAATTCCATTTTATTATGTACAATCAGTATGTGGATGTTTTGATAAAGTTTTCAGTTGAAATTTATATGGTTTTGGGATGCCCTCTCACTCTTTTTTTCAGTTGACATTTATATGTTGCCTGTTCTTGTTATTTCTCTAGTCTTCTATTACAGGAATCAGGCAACTATTCTATTGTCTTTCAGGTGAATTTGCTCTAGCAAGAATTCAGGATAAAAATACACATTAACTTCTAAAATTGCTTGAAAGAGGAAAAACTATAACATTCTTTCACTTTGATTTTTTTTTTAAAGAAAAAAAATACAAAAAGAAAAAGAAAAAAGAAAAAAGAAGAAGCTATTTTACAAACCTGAATGAACGTTGGTGGATGAGATATCAGATTGAGAAGATTGATATTGCAATCTACAACCTTAGAGGAAAGGAAAAGGATTTGAGACTATTACATGTCATGTTATTATTCATTCAAAATGTAATATAATGCAGAACCATTATTATAATTCTATTGAGTCTATGGATGTGGAAGCTTAATTCAGAATACATACATGAATGTGCGCATGCGCGCACACACATACAAGAGGAAGATGACCTTGGTTTTTTGAAGGATGCCATTAGGATTGCTAGTCACAAGCCATCCTAGTTGCCAACCTGGTACAAGCCATCTCTTTGATATGGACCCTAGTGTGAGAACAAGCACTATTGATCCAAATACTCCCATTGGCACAAATGGATTAGTTCCAAAAGTGAGATGGTGATAAACTTCATCCGCAACCACCAGAATGCCCAGCTTTCTTGCTGTCCCTGCAATCTAAAATTTAGAAAATCAACCACCACTAACATTAACACCCTAATTTCAAAAAAAAAAAAAAGTTTTACTCATGAAAGCTCACGCTTATTGCAGAAATGTTTCTAAACCATTAAATCCACCATTGTGTTACATGTAAGTAACAAGATCATATGAGAGTCTAGCAAAATAAACTAAAATTTAATCGTTGTTTCACCACTAAAAGCTTTAAGTCATTCTTATTATGAACTTATAGACATTTTGATATTCTTAAAACAAATTTGACTCTACATCCAAATAGACATTGGCTCAAATGATAAAGAAATCAGGTAAGGAGGTAAATTTTTAATGCTATTTTTTAAGTCGATTGCAGTTGATATATTAAAGGTCAATGCCTTTGCTAATAACCTCCATGTATCCAAGAATTTTGATCAAGCTCAAATATGCAGTTTAAATTGTGTCCATGACTCCATTGTCCCTACCTCCCTAGTCTAAAGTGCATGTCTGAAACAAAATAGATATATAAGCATGAAGGGGACACATTCATAAAGCCAGCAATAGTATCTCTTTCCAAAAAAAAAAAAAAAAAGTAACTTCAAGCTCAAAAAGAGTCAAAATAGATAGTATAATCACATATTAAACTCAATGGGGTCAATGAGAGCATTCTATACTTTTAGGATAATAACCTTAGAGAATTAAGAAAGAAAGCAAGAGAGATAACTGCCCATACCTTATCTGTAACTAAATTTCTATTTCAATAAGCATCCTTAGTATTATGCACGCGGATGAATAATCTGGATGAAGCCAAATATGGTGATGGAGTGGAGGCTATAAGCCTTTGAAGTCCCTCGATTATCATATTCTCAACACCACTCCTACTCCAATCTATATCATCATCCTCATTTTCTTCTTGCAGCATATTTGCATTACAGTGTAAATTTTCTTCTTCTTGGTATGGCTCTTCTTCATCTGATGGCATTTCATAAAGGTTTTGTGGTTTGGTTTCAATCACAACATTCCATGTGGGATCTTTTATTCCATTAACATAGTAAACTTGAGTTGCTTGACATGCTAATACAAATGGCTCTACGGTTTTCAAATTTTGGGATGTATTAACAATAGTGGTTCCGTGCAAATCTCTCTTATAACCAATTCCTTCATGAGATACATCATACCAATCACATTTAAATAACACAACTTTGTTCCCTTAAGTATATTGAAGTTCAACAATGTCTGTTAGTTGTCCATAATAAGGCACATTGCAACTTTGATCCTCCCCTCTCACCATAACTCCATTATTTTGTATTCTTTTACTTTCATCGCATTGATTTGTATGAAATCTGAACCCATTAACATTGTAACCTTGATAAAAAAAATAGCCCTTTTCTTAGGGCCCGAGCAAATGAAAGCATATGCCCATTAACTTGTCTTGTATTATATAAGTTGGTGATCTACAATAAAACCTAAATAAGGTTAAACTCAAGTTGCAGTAGTTAAAATATAAACAAACATACATTTTCAAAATAAATTACTATCTTACTCTTTTTTCAAACCAGGCAATAAATTCTTGCCTATGCACCCTGTCAATGTCAAGAACACCTGCATTTGTAAGGATGTAGATTTTGTTTATACCCTTGTGTTATATTTTAGAAGTGAAATAGGGAAAAATATATTGCAGGGTTGTTTTTGTCATTTTACCAAAAATTACTTTTACACCCAATTGCTTTGTGATGTGGTTTAAAATTTTGGGGGCAATTTAGGAATTAGAAAAGGCAATAACTAACTTAATTAATCCTCTTAATATATATAGATATATATATATCAAGCTTAAGTTGATATAATATTTGGCTTTGTTTGTTCCTTTGTTATGATGTTACCTCCATCTTATTCAAGGTGAAGACGATGCTCATGTTGATGTTGATGATGGGGATGCACTTGATGATGAGGATGATCTTGATGATGGGGATGAACTTGATGATGGCGATGACAAATTATTTGACAAAATTATGAGTATTGTCCCGCTACTCCATGTGTTTATATTGATTATGTAGTTTAATTGAATGCATGACATATATATATATATATATATATATATATGTGTGTGTGTGTGTGTGTATATATATATATATATATATATAAATCAAGGCCTATTTTGTGTACCCTTAGAAATGGTGATATGTTTTGTGTACCTATATTTGTGATTTGCCCAGGACAAGTGAAATATGTGTGTGTGTGTGTGTATAGCAGTGTTTTTTTTTTTTTTTTTTGGATAGGTCATTTGGTTCTAGACAAGTGACATGTATATATATGTTTGTGGATAGATGATAGACAAATAGGTAGCTAGTTCTGTTTAGGAAAAAAAAATTAAAAAGATAAACACTATAGTGGCGTTTTTGGACCTATAATGGCATTTTAAAACACCACCGTAGCCAGTTAAAAAAAATTGTTTATGACCTATAGCAGTGTTTGAAATGCCACTACATGGTATAGACCTATAGTGGTGTTTATAATTTCCACAATAGGCAATTTAAAAAAAATTAAAAAAATTAAAAAAAAAAACCAAATTTTGACCTATTTCGGTGTTTAAAAAACGCCACTATAGGTTTGGACCTACAGTGGCGTTTGCAAATGTTGCTATAAGTCAATTTTTTATTTTTTTTTAATTGCCTATAATGGCATTTATGAACACCACTATAGGTGTATACACTATAGTGGTGTTTCAAATGCTATTATAGGTTAATTTTTAATTTTTTTTAAATGGCTATAGTGATGTTTTAGAATGCCACTATAAGTCTATACCTATAATGGTGTTGCAAACGTTGCTATAGGCCAATTTTTCTTTTCTTTTAATAATTTGGCTATAGTGGCTTTTCACAAATGTTACTATAGGTCCATATCTTATAGTAGTGTTTATAAAACGCTACTATAGCCTTTTAAAAAAAAAAAAAAACAATTTTAGTTTATAGCAGCGTTTTACAAATGCCACTATAGGGTATAGACTTATTGTAAAACATCACTATAAGTCTATAGTCACAGTACAATAGTGATGTTTGTAAACACCACTATAGAAAACGCCGCTATAGCTCAAATGGGCCTATGGTGGTGTTTTTAGGACATATAGTGGCATTCGTGAAACATCCACAAATGCCACTATGGGTCCAATTCTTTGTAGTGCTAGTATTATAATAACTTGTTGAAGTTAAGAGTCTTTTAACCCAATTAGGACCTCTTGTTGTTGTCAACGGAAACGTCCATTGTTTAAATCTCATATCTCATTAATATTTATCAAATTATGAAATAATCCAAAAAAATTAAAACTTGTCAAAGCAACTTTTTTTTTTCATTTTGTTTATTTATTTTTTCTTTTTATTGTGTACAATGTTTTTGTGTGTGTATGATCACTACCATATGTAGTACTATCAAATTTTTATTTATTTGCATAGTGCTTATTAAACTTGCAACTAAAAGTTAAAGGTGTTGACATAAATTTTATTTAAACTACCTATAAATGGAGACTAGCACACCATGCATGCATGCATTGTGAAAATATAAACATGAACTGCAGGTTTAGATGACTTCAACTATCTTCAAGAAGTTTAGATGACTGCAGAGGCGGCAATTAACCATCTTCAGGAGTACTTACAGCATCCAACGGTAGTAATGATAAAAGCATAATATAATATATATATATATATATATAGACAGTAAACACTGATTGGACACTATTTCAAACATATATCTTCTAACTTGTGTATGTAGGAGCAGTGACTATATAAGCAGAAGAGTAAAAAGAATCCACCAAGTTGAATAATTTGATGAAGCAATATTTGTAACTTTGAGAACACTTGATTTCTCAAAGGAAGTGGGGTATATATGCAGGATATTATCCTCGAAAAGGGGTTACCACTAATGCAAGAGATATGGATCGGTCCATTGTGGAACATAAAATTGAAAGAAACAAAAAAAAGGTGTTTGAAACTTCCAGATTTTATGTTGTCTCTCATCTCAGATATGAAGATTTGGTAACCAAGTGGGTCACAAATGTTATGTGATTCAAGTTTATACTTCTTTTCTTTGATAGAGTTGGTCCACCAATCTTTTATATATAGTATTAACTTATTGAATTATTATAGGAATAACTTAACATAACTGTTGTATCAAAAAAAAAAAAAAAACTTAATATAACTGTTACAACTTACAAGTGATATTTTATTCATGATAGACTTAGAGACAGTCATGCACTGCGCATGGTTGGAGGAAGAACTAGATTTTGCCATAAGACAACTAAACATGGATGTACGGAATATCAATGAATAATACTCTATCGTTTTTGTAATTAAAAAAAAAAAAGTTGATAAACGCATAGCAATTAAGAAAAAAATATATAATGTTCGATTGACTGTTACATCTTGAATATATATAGTATTCTCATAACACCCACTACACTAGTTTCTTATAAGGGAAAAAGAGAGTTGTGCATTAAGTTTATATTCAAAAAAGAACAAGACGTGCAAACTATGTTGATAACTTAATTAAGTATAAAATATAGTTACTTGCAAACCAATCATTTAGTATTGAAAGGATTCCAGTTAGGTTAACCAGTAAAGTTTTTTAATAGTTGAATAAGAAATCTGTGGTTCAATCTCCACCTACACCAAAAAAATGATTGTTGTCTTAATCTGATGATAAAAAACTATTATAAAAAACAGAAGTTATAAATTGAAACTATTTAAAAAAATCATTTAGTATTGGACCCACTATTAAACCTTTCAATTTGTGTGTCAGTACTATGTATTGTTTGCAAAATAATTTGCTAAAACCCTCATGAATGACTAAATAAATAATTCAGCAAAAAAACAAAGATTAAATAAATAAAATGGCTGCTCACTATCGTAAGCAATTCACATACAAAATGTCAAGTTTGGGTGTTGTCGATGGATGTCGTTGTAGATACAACAGGATCTCGCCTGCCCGATGAGTATTTTTCCTGTATGAAATGAATCTAATGAGGTGACACCAAAAAAGAGAAAAAATTTCGTGGCTCATTCATTGACTTTTTGCATTTAGAAGGGGATAATATATTTTGGATATATATATATATTAAAATATATATATGTGGGGTCAAAGAGTTTCGCCACCCCAGCCCACTTTATACTAAGCCCAAAGCCCACACGCCGAGGAAGAAGAAATGCCCGATGACGAACGAAGAAAGCCCAAATTACCAAGCAGCATCGCCGAGGATAATCCTGTCCTCGGCCAGTTGAGATTAAGGAGGGGAAGAGCGGCATGCCACCGAAGACATGCTTGCAGAGCATCCCAAGAAATATGACAAGTATTATGGGTCAACCATAAGAGCCTGGTGGAGGAACAATTCAGGGAGAAACTGTTACCTCCACATTAAATGTCCACAACTAACGTTCTGGCCGCATTAATGAGGAAATGAACCCTGAACAGTGCTGCTTTGGTTGCTGCAACTCACAGGAGGTTTGGGAAGGCGACTGATGGGACAAGCACTCGAGAGATGACTTGCATGATCAACAAATGGAGGGCCAGGATCAAGAAAAATGGGATATATAATGTAAGAAGCCCTCCAAGAGAAGGGGATTCTTTTTTTGGAAAACCCCAGGAAAGAGGCACTAAAGAAGGAAAAAGAACTACAAGCTCCTCAGATGAGAGTAGAGGCCAACATTTCACACTTTAGTCCATGTCCTTACTACTCAATCCACCCATAACCATGTCTTGTTGTTATAACCCTCACTAAGGCCCAGTTCTTAAACCCATTTTCTATAAATTCATTGTATTGGACTAGTTGGGCCTGGATCCACTCATCTAACAGTAGAAGTGCTCAACCCAGTCCTTACAATTGGCGTCGTCTGTGGGGAAAACTTGTGTGTTGGTAAAGGCAACGATCAAGCATGGCAGGATCAGGCCCTCATTGAGCAGGCTCCCATCAGCCTAAACCGGCTAGATCCCAACAACAGGGTAAATTTCCCAACCCTGAGCGTGATCAAAATGAAGAGAATGGAAGGTTTCGAGAGAGAAGTGTGAATACCACTCAAACTAGCAAAAACCATTCTCGTGTGGGCAGTCACATATCCCAGAGATAGAATGATGAACAGGCCATGCAGCGAGAGATAAACGACTTGAAGGGAAAGTTGCTCCATGCACAACGAAGGTGATCTCATTCTAGCTCTGACGTGCCCTTCGATGATGAAAGCGACGATGACTATAGGCAAAGATCAAGAACCCTTCCAAGTGAGACTTTCTCTCATGAAGAAGAGCATTACCAGAGGCGTAAATGTAAAAGCCCATCTCCTAGGGGCCTGGGACACGATGCCATGAGCAGGGCACTGGATCAACTCTCTCAATCACCTTTCACATGACGCATAGAAGGGGCTACACTCCCTCGACGATTCCAACAACCAGCCTTCACCCTTTATAACGGCAATACAGACCCTGTGGAGCATGTGAGTCAGTTTAACCAAAGGATGGCTGTCCACTCTAAAAACGAGGCGCCGATATGCAAGATTTTCCCATCTAGCTTGGGACTAGTGGCGATGAGGTGGTTCAATGGCTTAAAGGCGAATTTCGTAGATTTGTATAGGCAGCTAACCCAAGCCTTTGGCTCTCGTTTCGTTATAAACAGTAGAGCCCCTCGGCCCTTAAGTGCGTTACTATTGTTATCCATGTGTGATGGAGAAACTTTGAAGGCCTACTCGGGCAGATATTGGGAGATGTATAATGAAATGGATGGTAACTTTGACGATGTCACCATCAACACCTTTAAAAACAGTCTCCCAGCCGAGCACAGCTTGAGGAAGTCTCTGACTAGCAAGCCTGTCACTAGTGTGCGCCAACTGATGGAGCGCTAATGAGGCATGTTTCAGCGCTATCCCTGCCCCTTGTCATCTCCTTCAGATCCTCCCTCGCTTTCAGGAGATCGGCCTCGAAGTTTTTAAGTGTTCGCATGGCATCCAGGCGCTTGTCACGCTCGAGCTCCAGGGCCCTGCCTTGGTCATTAGCTGCCTCCTTTAACCTGTAGGTAACTTGGACAGCTTACCAATTGAAACAAATACACGGTGAGTTGGAAACCAAAGAACAAGAATCAACGGAGCCACAAGTGTTGGAAGTCTTACCATGCCCAAATACCTCTTGATACTGAGGAAGATCTCCTGCCTCCTCAAACCCCCCAACTCGGCCATGTCGGCAGAGAGTAGCAGAGACCTCTCCAGTGCGTCGGCCACATAAGCGCCTTCACCCCCTCTGAAGTCCCTGAGGGAGGCGTTGTCCATCAAAGGCTCCCTATAGAGCATTAGGGCAGGAAGCCAAGCCTGAGACTCGGACTGTGTGGCGACTTCCTTTTCTTGGCCCTGGTGCACGATTTTCAATTGTTTTGAAACTCGTCGGGCTTCATCTTCCTCTTGAGAGGAGCGGGATCTCCTCCCATCCATGGGCTCTTTTCCTTTGGAAGCCCTCTTCCTTTTTGGATCGACAGGGTGAAAGGGAGGAGGGAGTTTGGACTGTGGAGATAATGGCTTTGATTGGGTGGTAGACGTCCTGGTTTGAATAGGCTGAGGCTTGGGTGGAGGAGGAGGAAGCTTGGATTGTGGCTTCCCCAGCGTGTCCTTCCCTGGTTGGCCTTCAATCAGGTCGAGCAAGCTGGTTGAAGGCTTTCTCTTAAAACTCATTTCAGCCTGAGAATGAGTCCCTGTTGATAGGAGATCCGCTTCAATCAAGCTGGGGTCACCCAAGTCACCAGAGGGATCCTCGGACAGATCAACTTGGTCGAATACACCAAATTCGTCCTCGGACTGACCCAATTCAGCGACCTGTTCTTCGCTTTCTGCTCTTCCTCCCTCGGCCTCTGCAACTTGATGGGATGAAGAAGAGCCTGCCAATGTAGCACCTCTTTGGGCAAGAGATCCTTCGGGAAGCAAGAACCTGTGTTCCGCTATGGTGATTCTGTGAAGCTGAGGATCTTTGGCTCTGATCACGTACTTCGGAGCCGAGAATGATTTCTGGATAGGATCGTACCCGAGGATCTTGTGAGTGGCTTTGACCTGGTTATCAACTTCGTTCACAAAGACCTTCGCCTTAAGGATGGCTTCCAAATCTCCCCAATTGACCAGGTGAAAGTGTCGTTCAAAGGCGTGTGGATCTGCAAAGAAAGAAGCATACTCATATTAGCAGCCAAACATGGCAAACTATGATAACACAAAAGATCAACCCTCCCCTACTCTGAATACCCCACCTGGTGCCCCCTCCTCTGTCGGACAATGAAGGCCGTCGTGCCACCCCTCTGACATGATGAGAAAGTCCTTATTTAACCCCTTGCTGGACTCGGGGAGACATTGAATGAGCCGAACCTTGTCATCCATTGCTTTCATGTAATAGGATTTACCCTTAAGGTGTTAGAGGTTGTACCACTAATTTATGTCGTGATGGGTTAACCTCAACCTCATCTTCTCATTTAGGGCGTCCACACAACCCAAGATCCTAAACACGTTAACGGTGCACTGGGTGGGAGCTAATCAGAAATGCCTAAGGTAGTCCCTCATCACCGGCCCCATAGGGATTCTCATACCACCATCTATGAAGGTAATCATAGGAATCACTATTTCACCCCCTTGCCTCATACAATGCCACTCGCCTTTTTCATAATACCTCAAATCTATGTTACTGGGTATCCTATAATTGGTGACGAATTTCTCCATTGCCTCCTTAGACTCAACTAACTTTTTAAACCTACCCATCCCTATAAATGGCTAAAAGAGTCAAGGAAGGACGAAGGAAAGAGAGGAATAAAAGGAAAAGAGACTTAAAAGAGAGAAAATATGAGTTAGAGAGAGGAGAAAACTTACAAAAATGAGGAAAAGCTCCTTAGACAGGCTTTTTGTGCTGAAAAGAGACGTGAGTTTGGCTGAAGATTTGACCGGACTCAGGATATGTGCGCAAGAACTCTTTAGTGTAAAAGTGAAGGGGTAGAATGGTTCAAATGGGTATTTATACCTCCAATTAAGAATGATTGTGCGGGTTTTCCCATCCATAAAGTTAAAGGACTCCCCACCGCTAGATTGCCATCCCACCGTTGAACGTGGGAAGCACCGAGCCGCCAGAATTTAATGAGGGCTCACTTCGTATATCGAAGCGCCAGGAGCGTGCCTTGGACGGATGAAAAGACTCTGGCTCTGATGGAGGACAAGACTTGACAAGCCATGATAAAGGCCTTAGGACATCAAAATCCTCCTCTCCGTCCGAGGAGTCGGACAACAGGATTTTGAGGGGCTATTGTGGGGTCAAAGAGTTTGGCCACCCCAGCCCACTTTATACTAAGCCCAAGGTCCACGCCGAGGAAGAAGAAATGCCCAAGGACGAATGAAGAAAGTCCAAATTGTCAAGCAGCATCGCCGAGGACAATCCTGTCCTCGGCCAGTCAAGATTATGGAAAGGAAGAGCGGCATGCCACCGAAGACATGCTCGCGAAGCATCCCAAGAAAAAGGACAAGTATTGTGGGTCAGCCATAGGAGCCTGGTGGAGGAACAATTCAGGGAGAAACTGTCACCTCCGCATTAAATGCCCACAACTAACGTTCTAGCCTCATTAATGAGGAAATGACCCCTGAACAGTACTGCTTTGGTTGCTGCAACTCACAAGAGGTTTGGAAAGGCGGCTGATGGGACAAGCACTCGAGAGGTGACCTGCATGATCAACAAATGGAGAGTCAGGATCAAGAAAAAGGGGATATATAATGTAAGAAGCCCTCCAAGAGAAGGGGATTCTTTTTTTGGAAAATCCTGAGAATGAGGCACTGAAGAAGGAAAAAGAACTACAAGCTCCTTGGATGAGAGCAAAGGCCAACATTTCACACTTTAGTCCATGTCCTTACTACTCAATCTACCAATAACCATGTCTTGTTGTTGTAACCCTCACTAAGGCCCAGTTCTTAAACTCATTTTCTATAAATTCATTGTATTGGGCTAGTTGGGTCTAGATCCACTCATCTAATAGTAGAAGTGCTCAACCCAGTCCTTACAATATATATATATATATATATATATATATATCAATGATGTGAAGAAATTAGAAACAATATAAAAAAATAAAAATAAAAAACCAAAAGAATATAAAAATCAGATGGACTGTTAAGTATATAATGTTTTTGGTATTTTTATTCTAATTATTTTATATAATACAATGGGGTGGGGAGTGGAGACTTAAACATTTAATTCAACTGCAAAAAATTTTATAACATTTTTTTGTATTTAATTAGTAGGAAGGTATGCCCTGAATGATCTTATTTTTATTGGTATATTTTATTTTAAAAATAAATAATATAAAAGTATATATATTTACATAAAAAAATTTAGAAAGTTATAATTTTAAAAAAAAAATCTATACTCTACACATAATTAAATCAATAAAATAAACCATGAGCTTATTTTCAAATTTTTTAAATTTATTTATTTATTTATAATATAAAAAT
This sequence comes from Quercus agrifolia, assembly GCA_029955455.1. Taxonomy (NCBI): domain Eukaryota; kingdom Viridiplantae; phylum Streptophyta; class Magnoliopsida; order Fagales; family Fagaceae; genus Quercus; species Quercus agrifolia. The sequence goes on along the minus strand of JARQAD010000012.1, from coordinate 11,673,607 downwards.
TAAAGCAAGAAGAAACAACAAAAATAAGAAAAATTAAAAAAAATGCAAAAAAAAAAATCCTCAATTTTAACTATAGAATATAAAAAATACAAAATATATTTTTCAAAAAATGCATTTCCAAGATTTAAAAAATACTGTCGCAAACAGTCAAAAGTTTAAAAAAATTATAAATAAAAAAAAAAGAAAATCTATAAAATGCACTCCTATTAGTTACCAAATGGGCCTTAAACCCTTCCTTTTTGTTTTATGTAATGTCTGCAAAACAATTTGCCAAAATCCACATAATATATGATCTGGGTTTAGATTAAAAAATTATTTGCTTATTTATTAAATTGATAAAAGTTTCTCATCACTTGTATTTTATTAATGAAGTTGTATCACTGGTGGTTTATGCAATGAAATGAAATGCCATATTGAAATAAATAAATAAAAATTATTTAAAAAGTATATACATAAATAAAGAAATGAAAAAACTAATCCAAGCCTAAATAAATAAAACGACTGTCTCTTCGCTAGCATTCTTATAGAAAAATGTTAAAGGGGAAAATGTCGTCGCAAATACCATAGAAGATCGTTGCTGGATGAGTCGAATAATTAGCACATTTGACGGGTCATTTTTCTTGTTTGAAATAATCTAATGAGGTGGCACCAGAAAAGATTATAAACTTTCAGAAAAATTCACTGGATCCGTGGGCCATGCCTTGACTTTTTGCATTTAGAACGGGAAAAAAAATGTGTTTGAACTTTGATATATTAAAAAAATCATAGATGTTAAGAAATGATTAACCAAAAATACATTTAGGGTCTGTTTGAAATTCGCTAATTTTGTTAAAATTGAAAACTTTTCGCTGAAAGTACTATAAATAAAAGTAAAAGTTAGCATGAAATAGTACCAAAAAGTGCAGTAAGACCCATGAAAAGTAGTAAAAATAAGCTGAATAATAAAATAAGTAGATAAAATTAATTATGCCAAACGAACACTTAACAGGAAAAAAAAATGAATAAACCAAATGTGGGGGCCAATTGATCCCATATATTCAAATTGCATTGGAAAGGGCTGGGCCCAATATCCAGTTTCATATGTACAGACTACATTAGAAAGGGCTGGGCCCAATACCCAGTCCGAGGATAAGAGAGTATCCGAGGACGACCAGTGAAGGAAGAGATGAAAGTTACACTCCGAAAAGAGGTAAAGAATACCTGTGTAAGATGTAATCGTGTCCGAGGACGACCACCTCGGAACATCTGTCCGAGGTGGCTCGTAGACTTATCAATCTCTTAAAGTAACATCTCGGACAAACCTTGCAACAAAGGGGATGAGAAAATATCAGATAAAGGATAAGAATGAGGGAAAACAAATATCTGGAAATACTGTTACCCCCGCATTAAATGCTGCCCAGCTAACTCTCTGGCCGCATTAATGTGGAGGTGATGCCTGAACAGTGAACAAGCAGCCTTACAGCTAAGAATGGAAGGTTCAAGAAGAGGCAAGGGAAACAGGAAAAAAAGGACTCCCAATACCTGACCCACACGTGGATGAAGGAAATGGTGTAAAACCATAGTATATAACACGAAGAAAGAAAGGGAAAAAGGTGGAAGAAATACAACAGTAAAAAAAAAAAAAAGAATTCATTACTATTAGTCCCAATACTAGGGCACGTCCGAGGATACTTTTTGCATCTGTGCGTGTGTAACTCTTCTCTTTTAACGCTATATACCAATATCTTTATCCTAGATTCAGACTATCATTTTCTCCCACTCTCTACAAATTTATTGTTCGGGCTTCTTGGGCCTGGGTCCATTCCTGTTCTGGATTCAATCCAAAACTGGTCCTTACAATTGGCGCCGTCTGTGGGAACTGCTTGATCTGATCAGAAAGAGATTTTGGTTTAGTGCACTAAATGGAAGAGTCAAGTTCGCATCAACCGACGATAGGGCCACATCAGGGTAATGATAATCCGCACTAGGTAGAATCAGGAGGTTCACAACATAGCCAATCGGAGGTAAACCCTCAACAAATGGGAGATCGTGAGAAAAGTGGGCAAATCATGCACACTAATAAGAGTCAATCGCGTGGGAAAAGTCATGTGTCCCATGCAGAGAATGAGAAAGACATGCAACGTGAAATTAATGAGTTGAAGAAGAAGTTACGCCGTGCACGGCGGAGGCGAGCATCATTTGAATATGAATCTTCTTCTGGGGATACAGAGGATATCACGTATAGGCAAAGATCTAGAACTCCGCCCAGTGAAGCCTTCTCCGGTGATGAGGAGTATAGTAGTTATAGGCGGAAGAGCAAAAGTACATCCCACAAGGGTCTAGGAAACAAGGCCATGAACGAAGCATTAAATCTGGTCGCTAAGTCGCCTTTCACGCGTCGGATTGAGGGTGCAAGCCTTCCTCGGCGATTTAATCAACCAACCTTCTCTCTTTATAATGGTCGGACAGATCTGGTGGAGCATATTAGCCATTTTAATCAAAAAATGGCCGTCCATTCAAAGGATGAGGCCCTAATGTGTAAGATCTTTCTGTCCAGCTTGGGTCCAATGACGATGAGATGGTTTAATGGCCTCAGGGCAAATTCCATTAACTCCTTTAAGAAACTTACCCAATCCTTTGGTGCCCGCTTCATCACATGTAGCAGGGTACCATTACCTTTAGGATTTTTGCTATCTATGTCTATGCGAGAGGGAGAGACTTTAAAGGCTTACTCAGATAGATACTGGGAAATGTTTAACGAGATAGATGGGAGCTATGATGATGTGGCCATCAGTACATTTAAGGCTGGATTGCCGGCGGAGCATGAGTTGAGAAAGTCACTCACTGGCAAACCCGTCACCAGTGTACGCTTGTTGATGGATAGGATTGACAAGTACAGGAAGATTGAGGAAGATCAGTTGCAAGGAAAAGGGAAAGCGAAGGTGATCCCTCAGGAGAGGAGGGATTCCAGGTCGGATCGGTTGCAGAACAATCGACCTCGGAGAGACTTTTTAGGGCAATCTGCATCTGCCAACTCCCAGGCAGTCAACGTTGTATTTCGGGAACCAGTGCAGAAAGTCTTAGAGAAAGTAAGGAATGAGCCATTTTTTAAGTGGCCGAATAAAATGATAGGAGATCCAATCAACCGTAACCAAAACTTGTACTGCCATTATCAACAGGATCATGGTCATACTACTGAAGATTGTCGGAACTTGTGGGACCATTTGGAACAGCTGGTCCGAGATGGGAGGTTAAAGCATCTATTGCACCATTCCAGTGGCCGAGGAGGCCAAACTGGTTTGGCGTTTCAGGGAAATCCTGCATCGAAGCCTCCTCTTGGTACCATAAATGTCATATTTGCTGCCCAGGGAGGACTGGATCCTGCCCTTCCAGGATAATGTCGTTATCCCATTATTCCGATGATAAGCCTGATTCAGTGCCAAAGAGGGTCAAGACGAATGTACCTCTAGTGCTAAGTTTTTCGGAGGCGGACAAACAGGGAACCATACAGCCGCATGATGATGCTCTGGTGGTTACCCTTAGAATTGGGGGATACGATGTGAAGAGAGTCATGATTGACCAGGGAAGTGCAGCGAAAATTATGTATCCTGATCTCTTTAAGGGTCTGGGTTTAAAGCTTGAGGATTTGACTACCTATAGCTTACCTTTGGTGAGTTTTGAGGGTAAGATGGTTGTCCCTAGAGGCCAGATAAGATTGCCTGTGCAAACTGGATTAGACGTGGTTGTGGTAGATTTTATCGTGGGAGATGCTTTTTCCCCATATACGGCCATCATGGGCAGACCTTGGCTGCATTCCTTGGGTGCCGTTTCCTCCACCCTTCATCAGAAGGTAAAATATCCTTCTGGAGGTCAAGTGTTGGAGATAGTGGGAAGCCAATCTATGGCTAGGCAATGTTTAATCGCGGCAATTCAACACAAACCAGAGACTGGCACTTCGGCCAGTAAAGAAAGTAATTTATAGCAGTTAGAAACCCCGTCGTCACCGTTCGGTGGACCAGCCGACGAGATGAAATGTGAAGACCTGGATAAGGTGATCATAGGGGATGACCTGGAGAGATTCTTTCAGGTTGGGGCTCGACTTCCCCTACAGGAGAAGGAAGAATTGGTTGAGCTTTTGAGAAGAAACGTAGATGTGTTCGCATGGGATGCCTACGAAGCCCCTGGGTTAGATCCGAAATTCATTTTCCATCGTCTAAATGTAGACCCCTCAGTCACTCCAAAAAAGCAGCCACCTCGGCGCCCTTCTAATGAACACGTAGAGGCAATCAAGAGTGAAGTGGTTAAACTTAAACAGGCAGGGGCTATTAAGGAGATATTCTACCCTCAATGGCTGGCAAATACCGTGGTGGTCAAGAAGAAGACAGGAAAATGGCGTGTCTGTGTGGATTTTACAGATCTTAACAAGGCTTGCCCCAAAGACCCATTCCCTATGCCGAGGATAGATCAATTAGTAGATGCAACAGTAGGCCATCCTCGGATGAGTTTCCTGGATGCCATTCAAGGTTATCACCAAATACCATTGGCAATGGAAGATCAGGAAAAAACAGCTTTTGTCACTCCGGTGGGGAACTACCACTATAAAGTAATGCCTTTTGGCCTGAAAAATGCAGGATCAACTTATCAATGAATGATGACAAAAATGTTTGAGTCGCAGTTGGGAAAAAATGTTGAGGTCTATATTGATGATATGGTTGTGAAGAGCAAATTGGTGTCTGAGCACTTAGTAGATCTTTCGAACATTTTTGAAATCCTGAGGCGGCACAAGTTGCGTCTGAATACTTCTAAATGCTCTTTTGGAGTGGGGTCAGGGAAGTTCCTAGGATACATGGTGACTCATAGGGGAATTGAGGTAAACCCAGATCAGATTAGAGGAATTAATAGCTTGCAACCACCTCGGAATCCAAAGAAAGTGCAAAAGCTTACTGGAATGATGGCAGTTTTGAATCGGTTCATATCTAGGTCAGCAGAAAGATGTAGACCTTTCTTTCTTCTATTACATAAATGGAAAGAGTTCCAATGGTCCGAGGAGTGCGTCACAGCATTCCAAGAGCTTAAACGCTACCTATCACATCCACCCATAATGTCTAGCCCAATGGTGGACGAAGTTCTCTTTGCCTACCTCACCGTTGCTCTACATGCCATAAGCCTTGTACTCATACAGGTGGACAATGGTATACAACGGTCAGTTTATTATGTGAGCAAGTCACTTAACGAGGCTGAGGTGCACTATTTGCCACTAGAAAAGGCGATATTGGCTGTAGTCCATGCCACAAGGAAGCTTCCCCATTACTTCCAGGCGCATACTGTGGTTGTGCTAACTCAACTCCCCCTCAAGTCAGTGCTTAGGAGCGCTGATTATACAGGGAGAGTAGCTAAGTGGTGTACGATTTTAGGGGCTTTTGATATAAAGTACATGCCTCGCACATCTATAAAGGGGCAGGTGCTCGCTGATCTGGTGGCCAAATTTGCTGAATGTCTTGAAGAGGTGGAAATGGGAAGTGAGACACTGGTCGAAAGGTTGGTCAGCGTGGCCTCTATTCAGGGCCTACCGCCTTGGGAATTATATGTTGACGGAGCAACTAATCAACGGGGATCAGGAGTGGGGCTAGTACTGGTGTCACCTAAGAAGATTACTATCAAGAAATCCTTAAGACTAAATTTCTCAGCTACGAATAATGAAGCAGAGTATGAAGCTCTGCTGAGGGGGATGGTGATGGTTCAAAAAATGGGGGGAAAGGCAGTAAGGGTTTTTTCGGACTCGAAACTGGTTGTGGGACAAGTAAGAGGTGACCTAGAGGCACGAGATTCAAGAATGCAGGAATATTTAGGTCAAGTCAGGAGTATACAAGAAAAGTTTGAAGTTTTTGACTTGTCTCATGTTCCTAGAAGTGGGAACACCCATGCAGATTCGTTGGCCACCCTTGCCACGTCCTCGGCCCAGGATTTGCCTCGGGTAGTATTGGTGGAGGACCTATATACGCAAACTTTGGTGCATCATGGTGCTCCTCGGATCCATCAGATCACGCTGGGTCCAAGCTGGATGGATTCTATATCACTGTTCCTGGAAAAAGATATACTGCTTGAAGGAAAGTCTGAAGCTGATAAAGTGCGAAGGAAAGCTCCTCGATTCTGGCTCTCCGAGGATAGAAAATTGTACAAGCGCTCTTTCTCTGGACCTTATTTGCTGTGTGTGCACCCAGAGGCATCAGAATCACTTTTAGAGGAATTACACGAAGGGGTTTGTCATACAGGAGGAAGATCACTGTCTCACAGGGCTCTTACCCAAGGATATTGGTGGCCAAACATGCAAAAAGAGGCGCAAGAATATGTCAAGAAATGCGATCAATGCCAGAGGTTTACACCCAATATTCATCAGCCTGGAGGGGTGCTCAACCCTCTTTCTAGTCTGTGGCCTTTTGCTCAGTGGGGCCTAGATATTGTGGGACCTTTCCCCAAGGCAGTGGGGAAAAAAAAATACCTCATGGTATGCACAGATTATTTCACTAAGTGAGTCGAAGCTAAGCCTTTAGCCAATATCAGGGACGTGGATGTTAAAAGGTTCATCTGGAATAACATGGTTACACGATTTGGGGTTCCCAACGTCCTCATCTCAGATAACGGTCTTCAATTTGACAGCAAGACTTTTAGGAAGTACTGTTCAGATCTGGGGATAAAGAACAGGTATTCCACTCCAGTAAAAAAAGGTGGAAGAAATACAACAGTAAAAAAAAAAAAAGAATTCATTACTCTTAGTCCCAATACTAGGGCACGTCCAAGGATACTTTTTGCATTTGTGCGCGTGTAACTCTTATCTTTTAACGCTATATACCAATATCTTTATCCTAGATTTAGACTAGTATTTTCTCCCACTCTCTACAAATTTATTGTTCGAGCTTCTTGGGCCTGGGTCCATTCCTGTTCTGGATTCAATCCAAAACTGGTCCTTACACCAAAAATACAAAAATAGCACATCAGAAGACTTTTTTTTTTTTTTTTCCTTTCCTCTTGTCCTGTTAATATATAACTTCTTTTAATGTATTTAATTAGTGCTAAGAGTGAGTACCCAATGTGAATTCAAGTAATGCCAAGACAAATTTTCTTCTTAATTTTTGAATAAAAATGGAGAAAATTGTATTGTATTCTATGAAAGGACACCACCGGCCTCTTAAGAGCATTCGTATCAAGGGTGGCAAAATTTTTTGTATTTAACATCTTAAAACACTACTTTATTTATTTTAACACATCATTTTACAATATATTTAATATCAAAGGCTTTATTTTTTTTACAACTTCATTTAAATATTATTATTTTTATTCTCTCACTGTGTTTCTTTCTCTCTCTTCTTATCTGTCTCTCCCTTTCCTTGAACAAAGCCACCACTTTCTTCTCTATTCAAGCAAAATCACAGCCATAGCCACACCTACAGCTAGCCACTGCAAGCCACCACCACCAAAAAAAAAAAAAAACCCACCATCCAGCAGCCACCATAGCTACAACAAATGCCATTGCCACCACCTCCCACAACCACAATCCCCAACCACCAAAATCACAAACCCAAACCCACAACCTCATCACCACCAACAATCGGAAAAAGAAAAACAACCCACCAAAATCACAAACCCAAACCGACAACCTCATCACCACCAACAATCGGAAAAAGAAAAACAACCCACCAAAATCACAAACCTGTAATCCTCTCACAATCACCGTCGAAAAACCCAACCACATCCACTGAAAACCATCAACACCCGCCAAAAACCACTGTAACTCTAATTAAAAACTCACCAAAACCCATTACGAGACCCACAAGCTGAGCCACCCATAAACCATGAAGTCAACCCATATAAAAAAAAAAAAGAAGAAGAAGAAGAAGAAGAGAAGAAAGGGAGAAGACAGAATGACAGAAATGGGAGATAGAAATTGTAACACCCCAACCCAAATTTATAATTAAACTATGTGTTTGAGTGGTTAATTACTATTTTAAGCCACTTTCTTTTTATAATTAATAGAAGAGTATTTAATAAACATATTATTTTATAACGAGACAAAGAGTTGTAATGTATATAAATGACTTGACATGTGATTATACTATGTTTTGTGATTTTCTCAATTTATCATTTCACATTGTTGTAGTACAAAGATATTTACAGTTATAATTTTCGAGGACGAAAATTTTTAAGGAGGGAAGGATGTAACACCCCAACCCAAATTTATAATTAAACTATGTGTTTGAGTGATTAATTATTATTTTAAGCCACTTTCTTTTTATAATTAATAGAAGAGTATTTAATAAACATATTATTTTATAATGCCATTGAATAAGAATTGAAAAGATTATAAATAATCGAATGACTATTTGTATTATGTATATATACTAAGTATGTACAAAATTATATTAAGTGGTTTAAGTTATTAGATACATAGTTGGTGTTTTAATTAAATATGATGCATGAGATGTTATAGTAGAGTGTGGAATTTCTACTATAATATGTTTATTAAATACTCTTCTATTAATTATAAAAAGAAAGTGACTTAAAATAGTAATTAACCACTCAAACACATAGTTTAATTATAAATTTGGGTACAGAAATGGTGAAGATTGAAGTCACTGAATAGAAAAAGAAAGAGAAAGAAAAAGAAATATTATTTTAATGAAAAGGAAAGAGAGGATGATATATAATATTATTATTATTTATAACTTTGAAGCTACGGTAGGGTGTCAAAGATTACACTCTATTGCAGCTTGGATGCTAAATATTATAGCAATAGCATCATTGATGGAGACCTGTGAGCTGTTAAAAAATAACTTTTTTAGCATTTGTTGTGAATGCTCTAAACAGTACAAAACACTATCTCTACTTTCAAAAATTATGACTTTTTGCTACAAGCAGGATATTTATATATTTATTTACAGGATACTATTTTCTTATGTTGAGGATCATAGTTGACCAATGTAATCATGGCTCTCATATGTTAATTTTCCTAACATTTCAAACTTAACATCCACATTCCATTTTAAGATAATGTTTCCTCATATGTTTAATGTTCTTGGTTTTCTTATAGGTGGGAAAACGTACAATATATATTACTTTTATGTCTTGCTTTTCCCAAACATATTCCTAATTTCTTTAGGTACACTAGTCTTTCTTAGTTTTGGAGTTAAAGTTCCATGATGTTAGTGGCAGCCACAATCATTGATTAGCTAGGGGCGGGCTTATTACCAAATTTCATGCTTGATTCATTTATTTTGTAAATATAAATATATATATATATATATATGATTCATTTATTGTAAATAAAGCTTCTTTACTTATGAGCTACTTGATTAATTTATTTCTTAGTTGATGATCTTCTAATCCGTTAGCATGTTGTTCTTTTTGTGGGTTTAGCAAGGTTTGGTCCCTCCTATTTACCAATAAGGAAAAAAAATCTCCTTATTTTCTTCTTATACAAAGTAACTATCATGATTAATATTTCACAGTATTCTTATGAAAATCCATAAATTATGTATTTACCATCTATGATTTTAGGATTGTTTATCTTTATCGACCAAAATTCAAAAGTTATAAGTTGAGCTTGATTTGATTGTCAAATACTGAATGAATGTAAACAAGTTTCTGTTTTTAGCCATGCTTGATTTGTTTGTAACCCTAGTGCCCTACTAAAAGCTAAACTTTTATTACATATTTGTCATGTTTGATAGCGTCACCTTGTATTTTTACAATTTGTAGTCATGTTTGATATTGCGACCGAAAGAAGTTGGTGACTGGTGCTTTAGGAAATTGGAATGAGTCAATCAGTGTGATGATACATAATTATTAATGACGACGTCAATCTTCGGTGGCCTTAAAACGTGGTTTTTACTAAGTGTGGTTATAGTGGCCACAAAATGATGGTGGGTGGCAATGGAGGATTAATTGGAAAGACATATGGTCGTCGTTTTCTGCCATTGGTGGGACATTTGCAGGCAGGGACGGGCTTGCCCACACCTGGTTCCAATTTTTTTATAATATATTTTATTTTTGTAATTGGTTTCCCTTCTAAAACTTTAGACCATTTTTCCTAGATAAGCTTAATTAGTCTCATTCAAATAATAACTATTCAACTCAAAAACTTAACAAAAACAATAAAAATATTTATAAAAGTGCTTCTATTTTAGCAAAAAAATCTATTTTACCACTAAAGAACCAAAGAATCATGTGTTATTGGAGAAACTAATTAATGCTAAATTTTTTCAACTACAATAAACTGGTATAAATACCAATTGATTGTAGCAAGTTGTTAAAAATAAAATACAATATTTTATTAAGATTATATTTCTTCTTTTAATTAAAAAACTCAAATTCTCTCGCTTTCTTTAATTATCTTTATACAAAATTTTCTATAATTTCAATAAGGTTTCTAACGTTCTCCACAGAACAATCTTATTTATAGGTTTTATAATATGTGTAGGAAAAAGTGAGGTCTTAAAAAAAAAATTATATATAAACAAATAATAGCTAATAAACTAATTAAAAAATAAAACAATGGCCAAACGCGACAACACATATTTATGGGCGATGAAGCGCCCAGATTGGTGGCGGGCAAACATTATTCTCATTTATATATCAAACTAATATCATCAGAATTAGATTGTTGTCACTAATCAGTATTGTAATTTAATTTTTAAAATTTAGGTATGGACAAGTTAAGACTTAAGAACCATCAATACATTTGATAAAGGCAAAGATATCGATAATTTTGAAAGGTGTGAGTTGAAATTACTTTTGGCATAATTTTCAATATTTTCTGTAAAAAAAAAAAAGTATAACTTTCAATAATGCTATACTACTCAATTTTTTTTAGGAGAGATGCTACATCTAAAACATTTTTACGACAAATCACAGATGGTTAGTTGTTATTGGTTTAAATTTGAAACTAACACTAAGATTACTTTTTTGCTCCAACAATAACAACTAGTAACAACCTGCCACGTAAGATTTATTGTAAAAATGTTATTAAATTATTAATTTGGCATTTATAGGCAATGACATGATATCGGATCCTGATTAAATAAAAGTTTACTTATATGTACTTCTTCTTCGTATAACCCTTTTGTACTTTACGTACCTTGCACGATGATTCAAGTTGAAAACCAATACAAGGATATTTGGGGCTCGTTTGGTATATGTGTTTAAAAACTGAAAATTGTTGTTTAAAAACTTTTGTGGAAATACGTATGAATGAAAAAATGTGTGAAAATATGTAAAATGTTGTTTAAAAATTGAAAATTGTTGTTTGGAAACACTCACCAAACACCCCCTTGTTAATCCACCTATCTCTATCAATTTCATTATAATCAACCTACCATTTCTTTCTATTCATTACTTTTCTTTTTCTTTTTTTTTTGAGAATCTTCTATTCATTACTTTAACGCACAAGGTGTCAAGGACATGCCTTTTGAAACTAATCAACCATATTAATTAAGTAATGGCCCTATAGAATATTCACTTATTCAGTTAGAAAGTCCATGGTTGCCTAATTATGAGCTCCTAATTAACGTAGGTCGTGGTTATCTTGAATTTGCCTTTCTCACTAGCTCCTTTTCTCAAGAATCAAATGTGTAATCAAATTTGGGACATCTAATATTCTAATCAACCTGCCTTTATCTACCCTATTTCCTTTTCTTAACTGAAATAAAAACCTCTTTTTTTTTTCTTTTTTTATAATTTAATAGTTGAAGAAGGGAGGATTTGAAATTTGAACCCAATACGTATCTGCTATAAATATTAGCAAGTGTCAACCAATTAAATTACAAGAGGAGATAAAAACTAAAGTTTAAGAAATTTGTGCTTTGAAAAAGTATGATTTGATAACGCACTCAAAATAGACACAACACAATGAATTATATATTAAAGAGTTTGTTTAATTCTCATATATGTCAATCATTGACACTACTTTATTATTTATCACTAATAAAATTTATACATGATACATATTTTTTTAAATATATATAATTACAATAAAATTTGAAATTATCCATAATTATAGTCATTTTTCATTGGGTTAAGATAACATTTGGTTTCTTTTTTTCATGTCCCTATAGATACCCCATTTTGCGATCCTTATTTTTTCACATTATTTTAGCACTAGAGGTGGAGTGGTAATTTTGTATGAGTAAAAATTCCATAAATAACCTTGACCCTAACATCTATATCCCGAAGTGGTCATAGTGCAACTAAGGAAAGGTAGTAAAAGTTGTAAAATAGATCTTCAAACTGTTTAGCTTATTCCCTTGTTGCTTGGGACTCCCTTTTGCAATTGTCCTAGCGCGCCCTAGATCTTTTCCTCTCTCCCCTCCGTTGTTTGGCGGGTAGAGAAGACATATGGTTGCGGCCCTAATGGCCTGTTTGGAAGTTTAAAGAAGGAGGGGGAGTAGAGTAAAGGGAGGGAGAGTAATTCAATTACCTTATTTGGAAGTTTTTTTAAGGAAGAAGGGGGAGGAGTTTGGAGGGGTTTCAACCACCTTTAACCTCTCATTTTTAATTCTCCAAAATTGAAGAGATTTGGAGGGAGAGTAGAGTAGATAAATTATTGACTAGATAAATTTCTCAATTTACCATTTCTAAATTAATAATAGACCAATGTTGTAAGTCCATTTTCAAATATGAGTAAATTTGTCTATTTTAATCATTTCCTCACATCTCCATCTTAATTTTTAAAACATCCAAACAATGGGAAGGGCTAATTAATTACTCCCTTCCCCCTTACTAATTTAAAAAACATCCAAACAAGGTGGAGGGGAACCATTCCCCTCTACTCTCCTCCCCTCTACTCCCCTTTACTCTTATCTCTCTCTAAACTTCCAAACAAGCCATAAATCTTTTCCTCATTTTAAAAATAAATAAATAAAAAATAAAAAGTAAAAAGTAAAATAGAGAGGAAGAGGAAATTTGATGAATGCACCCTCCTACCCATTCTGTTTTGAAGGCAAGAACTACCTTTTGAACTTAGCAGCAACACCAGCTCATCATGATTTTGTTTACTCCTTTTTTTTTTTTCTTCTTTTTTTTTTTTTCTTTTTTTGCGTATTACAATATACCAAAAAACTCTTTTATATGGAAAATTATTAGGTACTCCCAGAGTACCATAAATGTGTAATCTCTCATCTCACATGAATGATGGGTCCCACCATGAATTTAATTAGTGAGACCCACCATTCATGTGAGAGGAGGGAATATGCATTTATGGTACTCTGAGAGTGCACAATAATTTCCCCTTATATAAATGTCATCCATGAGTTTTCATATTCCTTTTCTAAGATGTGCAACACAAGTTAGACGTTAATTTCACTCAACTTGAGAGATAAGATATAATAGCTAGTTGCGCACTTTGATTAAGTTGTTGAACATTTCAAACAATTGTGTTTTTGTCCTATGCGTTTTCAAAGCTAGATTAGATATATCATATATGTCTAATATCCAAATTTCATCCTTATCATTCCATCTCTCCTGTTTATTTGAATTGTGAGTACTATTTTAATAATATAATAATTATAAAATTGAAAAATGAAATGGATAATAATAAAATAAAAGAGTAATTTAAGCTAATTAATGATAACACATTGTGGAAGAAATTTTTATCAAATAAAAGTAATTTATCGAAAAAAATTTAAAATAAGTAATAAAACTTTATTTTGATTTTCTTAAAATTTTTGCAATAGAGTAATTCATTTAAAGAATATTATGTTAACAATATTAATACACTTATAATGCATCATATAGTAAAAATGATGTGGCTTGTGTCCAGTGCAAATTATCACTGGACACGCTAGATTGCGGACATTTGTCCGAATCTTGACGTGTCCAGTGATAACTTTCATTGGACACAAGCCCTTCCCTAATAAAAATATGTTGCACAACATACAATATATTTTATATTGAGACATCTCATATGATGCAAAGCCCAAGTTTTATTTTAAAATTGTACAACTTAGGTGTGGTTTGTGTTATATATTATTGTTTCTAATTAAATTCAACCACACTTTTACATTGACCAATTAATCATAGGATTGAGTTTAATTATCATCGGAAAGAGAGTACTGTTGATAATTTATTAATCAATACAACTATAGGTTGAAAAAATTAAGAGATTAAAACACAACATCTAACTCTAAGCATCATATATGTGGTTGAATTAAATTAAAAGAATCAAAGATTCATAATCTAGACAACTTGCTATGCGTCCACATCCAAGCAGTTCAATCCATAAGTGACATGAACACTCAACCTAAGCCTTGCACACGATCACATTCCAATAAATTCAGTGGACAGAAACATTCAACCCAAACCTTATCCATATATAAATTTTTGCCCTTTTTATTTATGTTATACCTAAGATAATCCAAGTTTTATTTTTTTTAAAAAAAAGTCCACGAACTTGACAGAAGTTTGGCAGCGTGCAATAGTCTATAATTTTTTTTTTTAAAGAAAATAGTTTATGAAATTGTTGACTTTATGAAAAAGACAATACAGTTCAAAGTTAAAACCTGATCGAGGGCCAGTCTGGAATTCTCTAGAAATGTAACACGAATCCTATTGGCTGATTTTAAATTCTATGGTCAGATACGATCAGATGTGATTAGATTCCTATACTGATTTTGACAGTCACCAAATGTTGTTGAGATTACCAATTTACCATATAAATCACCCAATCAGATCACAGGTTAACTTATTATGAACATATAAAGAAAAAAAAAATTGTGAGATGATATATTTTGTTTTTTTTTTGGTTTCCGATCAACCTAACATGTTAGGAGTTTGGTATCACTAAAAATAGAAAAAATCAACGTAGAAAAAATGCTACAAAAACTGTAAAACATAGCAAAAGATGTATAAATTAAAAACATTACACGAAAATGTTGTGAATGATTAAAACTCATACTCTCTCTAGTCTCTATAGATAGTCAAAAGTTAGTGGATCGGAGTATCTTAAATTTCAATTAGCATAGTCTTATCAAATTAAATTTTGATCATAGATTTGTTTATACGTATTAATTTATAATAGATTAAATTTTACGATGCATGAATTGATTTTTTTTTTTTTTTCTTTTGCTAAATTTGAAATAGGGAGATAACGATAAGAACATTATTATTTTTTTGGGAATATATATACAATAGTATGAAAACACAATAGGTGCTACATGCTGTGAACTAATCAGGTCCAATCATTTCCCGCTTGACTTATCAAAAGGTCGAATCAAATCCAGGGAAGGTAACATTTTTTGTGATGATTTTGTTAGTGAAGGCAAGGAAATCGAAACAACAATTTTAGTGACACAACTGTGGGTTTGATAGTGCTTTTTTGCTTAAAGTAAGATGAGTAAAAGTATCCATTGCACATTTTTGGTGTGATGGCCACTTGATATATATAAGTTCTTGTGGGGATGAAAAACAAGGACAAAGGTTAAAATCTCAACTTTCTAAGTGTGAGCTTCACACAAGTTTTATTATAGTAGGATTTCTATCTTAGAAAAAAAAGAAGAATAAAAGTAAATTTAAGTAGGTTTATTTGCTTAAAGCTAGTTTCTTGCTTTAAATAGCTTTTATCTCATCTATACAAATAAAATTAGCCAAACACATAAATTTCAAATATCTTTTCAAACTTGTTGGTGTAACGTTACTTTGAAATGAATGCATTATTTAGTCAAGAGATCTTATATATAACTCAATTGACACTTTCTAATGTTTCTAGTAAAAAACATTAGAGTTCAAATTTCACTCTCTTGACTATTGGAAAAATAAATCCGTCACCAACAATTTTTTTTCATTGTCCCTTAATGAACCTATTCATTTTAACTATTGTAAAAAAAAAAAAAAAAAAAAAAAAAAAAAAAAAAAAAAAAAACAACAACAACAACAACAACTTTTAAAATTATGATTTTTTTTTTAATTTTTATTATAATATAGAAATTCTAGACTTTATATATTATGTACCATATAATAAAAGTTGGGTTTAGAAGCTGTGATTGTACCAAGTGGCTTCACCGAATTACAGAAATTTTTTTAGATTTTTTTTAAAATAGATATTATTTTTTTTGTTCTTATATTTTTCTCCTATAATTTATAAGTTGATAAAAGTCTCAATTTGATTACAATCCAAATTCTTCATCTAATCTTTTTATTATTAAATAAATTATATTACAGTCTTAAGGAAAAAAAAAAAAACAGAAATGTTATTGGAAAAACAAAAGAGAGAAATTTTTGTTCATACTGATTTACCAAAAATGTTTTTGGATAAAGTTAAAAAAAAAAAATTGTAAATAAGGTAATAAGTATTTGAGTTTCAAGTAAACACCTTCTCTTTCTTTTAAAAAAAAGAAAGAAAAAAAGTATCTATATATAATAAACATTTGTTCTTCTAAAAAAAACGTTTTTTTTTTTTTTTTTGTTATAAAAAAAAAGTTTCCTTTTTTTCCATAAAAAAAAGGTTTTCTTTTTTTCTTTCTATTCATATGACATTTTTTTTTATTTCACTTTTTATGGGATATATGAGATAGCAACAAACACATTGATTAGAAATCTTAATTCCAATAGGATTTAAAATTCTATATCAAATGAAACTCTACCTGTAAGGACCATAAAATCTTGCGGTCCAAGCCCACTTAGAACAATGAGTTGCACAATTCAACGTTGGCCCAAATCAATAGAATTTGTAAGAGAGGGAAACGAACAACAAGAGAGAGCTCTGCTCGAGGATCAAGATAGAGAAGAAAAAATTAATTTTTCAGAATAGAGTGGCATATTTCCCTCCATAAGCTTGCCTGAGGAGGCTAAGATTGTACAAATAGTTACACTGTTCACTCTCCTTTCTCTCTCTCTCTCTCTCTTCTTCTTCTCCTCTTTGGTTCTTTTGTCTTTTTGATACTTCTGTTTCAGATCCCCCTTTCTGTCAAAATCCCATTTTCTTATATACATCTCCTTTCTTTATATTTCAATCATCCATCCCTGCCTAACTAGTTTCCTCTCCTGACACTTGTCTTTTTCTACATCTGAAGAAGATGGTGGAAGGAACTTGCTTAGCTGTGACCTACACTGTTCAGGTCACTTCCTCATTAATGCAACTACTAAAACTGTTACTCACCATTTAATGCGGAGGAGACAGGCTACTTCAAGCTAGAAACTTCCCCTATAGCCACTGATGCTCTTTCTCTTGTAATCCCTTTAGAGTACTTTGACTCATCTCCTCCTTTCCTCAGGTGTCTTTCCTCCTCGGACTCGTGGACTGTGACATCCCCATAGTCATTTTGCAACTCTTCAGATCCATCCTCGGTCCTCAGGCACCCACACTACCTATCTTAATTGTTTATGCATTCTTTCTTCATTATTATTTTTTCATTTTGTTTAAGCTATTTTTATTTAATTTCAGAAAAATTAATAAAAACTTCTCACACACGTTTTAACCCAATTCATAATATTAAAATTTTGTACTCATTTATTCTCTTCTACAATAATTGGTTCAGGTTTTAGTTACATACTCATACTTTCATCTCTCAAAGTGATAGAGAAAACAAATAGGTTTATTCTTTGTTCTTTTTCTACATTTATATCTTAATTTATAATTTGTGTTAATTTTTTAATTTTAAATTATGAATAAGTTTGAATGGCAACAGGTCGGGTTCGGGCCGGGTTTTTTGATACCTGGACCCGACCCGTGGGTCCTCCCCTGTTACCCGGACCCGGCCCATTTAATAAATGGGTCTTTTTTTTTAGCCCCAAACCCGACTCGTCAGGTCTTCGCAGGCCCCGTCCAGCCACTTCTGGGCCTATTCCGTGGCAGCCCAATCCAACCCAATCTTATTTAAAAAAAAAAACCCAAACACAAACACAAATCAATCAACATTGTTATCAGTTAAATCCTCAAACTCCATTTATCATTTATGGAAGAAACAAAACTCCGATTTTTATATTTATGTACAGATTTTTATATCAACACAACATTCACTCTAATTTTTACATATTAAATCCTCAAACAAATACCCAAAATCAAAAACTATTAAGAGAGGAACAAAACTCCATTTATCATTTATGGACAGATTTTTACATATTAAATCCTCAAACAAATACCCAAAAACAAAAAAAAAAAAAACTACTAAGAGAGGAAATGAACCCAAAAAAAAAGAGCCATAAAAAAAAAAAAAAAGAACTCAGACCACTAAATCTCTCTCTGATCTAACAATCACAGCCTCCTCTGTGACAAAAACAACAACCACCACGAGATTCTACAAGTTCTCCTTTCAAAAACAAAACCAACGACACTATTCAACAAGTCACACGTGAGATGGAAGAAAATCCATGGAGAATTGAGGGTGAGGATGAGATGTGAGTGTCTGAACCTGATTTGTGACTTTGAGAGTCTTGGTGGAGCTGATTGAAGAGTGAGAGTCAGTAAAGGAGGCGGCTGAGTTGAGAGAGAAAGGAGAGAAATAAGTTTTAGGTTAGGGTTATGAGATATATATATATATATATATAGGTAGGTTTTTTGTAATTTTATATTTAAGTTAATCGAGTCGGGTCGGGTCCGGGTTTGGGCTGAACTTTTGCTAAAACCCGAACCTGTTTCAGGTTTTTTTTTTTTTTTTTTTTTTTTTTTTTAAAACCCAAACCCGACCCTATTCTTTATCGAACCGGGTAAAACCCAACCCATTAGGGTCGGGCCGGGCCAGGTACCCGCAGGTCGGGCTTAAATTGTCATCCCTAAGTTTGATTATATTCTTTATATTGAATTTAAATTGTTGTTAATAGGTTTTTGGTGTGTTATATTCTTCAAAAAATAAAAAATAAAAGAGTTTATATAAATTTGGCAACAAAGCTAAATAGATAAGTCTAAGGAATGTTTATTAATAATAGTTTTATCAGTAATTTTTTATTAACATGATTTAAAAAAAATTTGAATAGAGAGTTAATTTATTAATGTGATTTAAACTCTACTAAAACTTTTTTAAGGGATTGGTTTAAAAAAATTTCAATATAATTTTCTAATTATTAACTACTATGCGCTAACTTTTAACTACTAAAACCCACAATTGAAATACTAATCCGTATGAGATACCACTTCCAAAGATTAATATCTTAGCTATTATATATTATACATTGACTTTTTCTTTTCTTTTTTTTCAAAAGAAGCGTTTCTCTCTCTCCCCACAAAACAAAGAGATTATAAAAAGAATTAGCTAGATAAGGGTAAGACTACACCACCTCTTTTCTCCAATAAATGTTAAATTCAAATCATTTTTCATGCATATACACACACATGTAGCGTGCAACACACAAGACTTAAACTTTAAGTTTAAACTTAAACTTGGTAGGATGAAACTCACTCAAGTTTCAATGTCTTCTTCCATACTTTTAGGGACAAAAATTAAATTCTCATGTGAGTCTCTCTCTACTTCAAATTTTTAAATGTTTAGTAATTTAGATTATTCTTAATTATTGAATTGAGATTTCTACTTAAACATGATTTCAATTATTGTTTTGGATAGTTTTTAACTATTAAATTCAAGGGTTTTCTATTTAAATATATGTGATTATTTGAGCCTTAAAGTTCAATGTATTATTGAAAGAGTAATGCTACAGGCACAAACTATTTTATAATATTTTTACAAACTATTGATATAGCAAATTCTTATTAGTTCTTGTGGGGCCTAAGGATTTGGCAACCCCGGCCCATTTCATATCAAGCCCAAGGCTCACGCTGAGGAGGAAGAAATGTCTGAGGATGAACAAAGAAGGTCCAAGTTGCTAGGAGATGTCATCGAGGACAACCCTGTCCTCGACGAACCAAGGTCACGGAAGGAGAAAGCGGCACACCCTTAAAGACAGCCTCCCCGGGCGTCCCAAACAAAAGGACTAATACAGTGGGCCAACTATGGGAGCATGGTGGAGAAGCAATTCCAGAAGAGGTTGTCACCTCCGCATTAAATGCCCGCAGCTGACGATCTGGCTGCATTAATGAGAAAATGACCCCTGAACAGTATCGCCTTGTTTGCTGCAACTCACAGCAAGTTGAAGAAAACGGCAGATGGGACAGACACTCAAGTAGCAACCTGCATGATCAACAAATGGATAGCCAGGATCAGTGGAAAGAAGGTATATAACATAAGAGGCCCTCCAGGAATGAGGGATCGAAAGATAGATTGAAGAAAGAGGGTCGCAGTTCTTACCACCCCTGAAAGCTTTTGTAACTAAGTAAAGAAGAACCAAGAAGAAGAATTAGTCATCAGATCAAGCTCGAGGATAAACTTTCGCCCTTCCCCATATGTGTTTGATTATTCCATCTCCGTACGATCATGTCTGGTTGTTGTAACTCTCACTAAAGCCCAGTTCTTGAGCCCATTTCTCTACCAAATTTATTGTACTGGGCCCGTTGGGTTTGAGCTTATTCACTTAACAGTAGAAGTACTCAAACTCCAACCCTACAGTTCTATTATGGGTCCACTACTAACATCACAATTATATTTACCAATAATTATTTGAAAATACTAAAGTTATATCAGCAGTTTATAAAAATATTGTAAAATAGTTTGTATCTGTAATATTGTAAAAATCATTTTATATTTTTTTTTTAGGTACCTCTACCATCTTCCATTCAATTATATATATATATATATATATATATATGCATTTTATGATACCTTAGTATCGTACAATAACCTAAAGTAAAATATTTATTTATTTTAAGTAAATTTATAAAAAAGTTATTTACATTTTAATAAAAACTCGACAAATAATCCCATCTGTCAAAATCAGTGGTCCAATAGTCTAGAGACATTTACCCTGAGGTCTAAGCAGTTTATTCCAAACCTAGGCATAAATTTATGAAATTTAGTAAGCAACTAGACTTATTAAAATCGAAATTACCTCTGTGACTACGTCAAACTGACATAGATAACTTGGGCCAACGATAGCGGCACGTATTGTCATTTTACTAACGACCTCTCGATCAATCAAAAAGACACTCTAACCTCACTTATTACCCCCAATAATTTAGTATAAATATGCCAACATTCCATTCACATTTTCTATACTTCCTTGCTATTAATTTGCGTTCACATACGTTCTCAGTTATACTAGTTTGACACTTCCATGGAGTCCCAAGACCCCCAAATCCCACAACCCCATAACCATGCCCTCCAAACCCCACCTACTGAAACCACTCACCACTCACCCTTGATCGGTTGTGCTGCTAACTTTGCTTACAAAATGAAAGCCAACTTGAGTTTCCGGTCCAAATGGGCTGAATTGAATGGAGCAATGGGGGACTTAGGCACATACATACCAATAGTGTTGGCCTTGACACTAGCAGATGACCTTAACGTAGGGACAACATTAATATTCACTGGGGTCTACAACATTATCACTGGTGCCATCTATGGTGTTCCT
This sequence comes from Quercus agrifolia, assembly GCA_029955455.1. NCBI lineage: Eukaryota > Viridiplantae > Streptophyta > Magnoliopsida > Fagales > Fagaceae > Quercus > Quercus agrifolia. Next base: position 11,652,187 of record JARQAD010000012.1, on the reverse strand, counting down.
ATGCCAGTCCAGCCCATGAAAGCCATAGCTGCTGTGGCCATATCCGGTACCGGTTTTGGCGTCCCGGAGATCATGGCTGCCGGAATTATAACCGGTGGAGTATTGTTTGTATTGGGTGTCACAGGTTTGATGCAAATTGTGTATAAACTAATTCCTCTTTCTATTGTTAGAGGAATTCAGCTAGCACAAGGCTTGTCATTTGCACTCACAGCTGTTAAATACGTTAGAAAAGTTCAGAATTTTTCTAATTCTAAGTCTATGGGGGATAGGCCTTGGCTTGGATTGGATGGCTTGGTTTTAGCTATTGTTTGTGCTTGCTTTATTGTTATTGTCAATGGTGCAGGCGAGGAAATGGAACACACAGATGAAAGAGAAACCACCAACGGTCATGATGAAGAAGAAAGTCCTAATACAAGAAAAAGAAGAAATTTGAGGAATTTTATTTTCTCACTTCCTTCAGCATTTTTTATATTTTTGTTGGGTGTGGTTTTGGCTTTTATAAGAAATCCAAAAGTTGTGAACGACATCAAATTTGGACCGTCATCTATAGAAGTAGTGAAAATATCAAAGCATGCGTGGAAGGAAGGTTTTATTAAGGGAGCAATTCCTCAACTTCCCTTATCAATATTGAATTCTGTGGTTGCTGTGTGCAAATTGTCCTCTGATCTTTTTCCAGGAAGAGATTTTTCAGCCACATCGCTTTCAGTCACTGTGGGGTTAATGAATGTGATAGGGTGTTGGTTTGGAGCTATGCCAAGTTGCCATGGTGCTGGTGGGTTAGCTGGACAGTACAAGTTTGGAGGCAGAAGTGGTGGGGGTGTTGCAATTCTTGGTACAGCTAAATTGATATTGGGTTTGGTATTGGGTACTTCTTTAGTGAAGATTTTGGACCAATTTCCTGTTGGGGTACTTGGGGTTTTGCTCTTGTTTGCTGGGATTGAGCTAGCTATGGCTTCAAGGGACATGAATACCAAAGAGGAATCGTTTGTGATGCTTACTTGCACAGTAGTTTCACTAGTGGGTTCAAGTGCTGCACTTGGTTTTGTGTGTGGGATTGTTGCTCATTTGCTTCTAAGGTTAAGAAATTTTAGCAAGGATCAACCTCGTTCTACGATATGGATGCGTGCCCCATAGTGCCAAGTTTCCATTTAATTTTTAGTATATGATCACTTTTCCTTAGTGTAACCGCGTAAAAGTATATGGTTGTATTTTGTTTTTAAGGGTATTTTCTAGAGTTTGCCTACGGTTTGGAATTTGAACCACTATGAATGAAAATTTAGTGGTACAAAACTTGGGAAGACGGTGTCTTCCACTTTTTTTTTGCCTTTTGATGGGGGACTACAACTCTATAGTTGATTAGAGGGCTACTCACTTCACTTCAATATGGTGAGTGACTGAGTTCCTTAATTTGTTGCTTGTTTCTTCCATGCCTACAATGTAATTATGTAAATATTGGCTTGCTATGCTGATATAAATAAAAATAGTATTTTTTTATACGGGAGAAACGAAAAATGCAATGAGCATGTCTCAAGAAGTAGCTGTAAGGTCCAAAGAGGAAGATGAGGAGCTGGAGAGGAGCACCAAAAAGGTTAGAGAGAACCATTCTTGGAGAACGTCTAGCTTTCCCTCATCACCAAGAGCAGGTTTGGGGGGGGGGGGGGGGGGGTTTCCTTCAAGGAGAAATTGCTGGGGGAGATACCTGGAGCTTACGAACAGGCGTTTGTCTTCGAATATGATATGGAGACTGAACCAGAGTCAGACGATGAAACATCAGATTTAGAGGTGGGTATTGCTGCGGTAAATCTGTCCGGAGATAGGAAGGCTAGCATCCGAGCCCAATGGTCTAATGCCCTGATAGTTAAAGTAATCAGGAAGACAGTGGGCTACTAGTTCATGTTGACAAGGCTACTAAATCTATGGAAGCCAACTGACCAAATGGACTACGTTGATCTCGGCGAGGACTTTTTTCTTATCAGGTTCTTGACTAAAGAGGATCATGTTCAAGTTTTTAAAGAAGGACTGTGGTTTGTTGGTGATCACTATTTGTCCATTCGAAATTGGGAGGCCAACTTCAACCCTGCTAAGGCGAACGTAGCAACTATTGCAGTTTGGGTTCGCCTACCAAACTTACCAATAAAGTACTATGAGCCATTAGTCCTACAGGACATTGGCAGAGCCATAGGATCGGTCTTGCAAATTGATACACACATAGCAACAGAATCTAGGGGAAGGTTCGTGAGACTATGCGTCCAAATAAGCTATGACAGGCCGTTGATCAAACTTATCAAAGTTGGGGGTATATCCCAAACTGTGCAATACAAAGGAATTAGCTCTTTGTGTTTTTCTTGTGGTCGTGTTGGGCACAAGGAGGAAAGTTGCCCATACAGAGCAAGAGCAACGAAGAAGGCTGACGGGGATGATGCCAATGGTGAAAATTTGGAGGGAAAAAAGTCCACACCAAATGACAAAAGCTACCCGACAAAAGAAAATTTTGGGTCGTGGGTCTTGGTAACACGAAAGAAGAAAGTCAACAAGGATTTTGGGAAGGATAAGCTTTCCTCATATGGACACCTAAGCCCATTAAAACCTGGCCCTAGCCAGACTAAGAGCCTAACCCGATCAAGGTTTGCTTACTCGGAAACCGAAAAAAGAAGTAGGAGTCATAATCACATGACTCTTCCAACTCCCAGTGCCTTATTGGCAAATCGCACTATCTCAATCACTGGTGAGGATCAGCCTAACCTGACACAACACCATATGTCAAGCAAAAGTCATACTCGTGGACAGAAAACTAAGCAAAAATCCTGGAATTTGGCTGGGGCAAAAGGCAACCAGGTTAGCACTTCTGACAAGGAAAAGGAATCTCGCATATCTGCTCAGACAAGCAACAAGCCTACTAAGATGCCGATGACGGAATGGAGGCTCACCGGTTAGCCTCCACTTTGGTTTAAAGCTTTCACAACTGGTGGCTCCAAGCATGATGGGTTGAAGGGCGAAGCAGACGTGGATCCAAACAAATCTCTTGGGGTAGAAACCGGAGATATTTCCATGGACTTTGAAGAGACAGAGACGACGCTACCCTTAGTGAAAGTTCTGTTGAGGGACATTTCGATTCAAGATCATGGCCGAAATGGAGAGTTGGCAATGTTGCGGTCTATTATTGCTGAGAACATTTCGAGAGCTAATTTGAAAAGAATTGATCCAACCTTGAGATCAAGACTAGAAGCCAATCTGACCCATGTAGGCAATGCTTCCCACTCACCTGAAGGAAATGAAGACAACATGCAAGCCGACAGTAGGAGTGGCCACGATGCTGATGGTATGCATTTTGATGAGGGAAGTGGCTTACACCTTTCCTGGTTTTATTTACTTCTTATATTTTTTGTTAAATATGAATATAGTTAGTTGGAACTGTCGAGGTGCTCTTAATCCCTCCTTTAATAACTTTGTTCTTGATCTAGTTCAAGCTCACTCCCCTGCTATTTTGATTGTTTCTAAAACCAAGGTGAGCGGTGCCAGGGCCAAGGATATCATTGACAAATTGTCTTTTGATGGAGCCATCCATGCTAATAATATTGGTCTAACTAGGGGTTTGTGGGTCCTCTAGGATTCAGGCTAGGTTGAGGTATCTGAGTTATCTTCCACCAAGCAGGAAATCCATGCCATTGTAAAGGACCTTTCTTTGGGATCCTCCTGGCTACTATCAGCTATCTACGCTAGCCCCAGATTTGCTAAAAGGAAATTGTTATGGGATAATCTTACCACTGTTGCTGGTCTTCACTCCATGCCTTGGGTTATGGCTGGCAATTTCAATGAAGTGTTAGATGGTGAGGATAAATTTAGGGGTAGAAGAGTGAACTTGAGTCGAGCTATGAAGATCCAGGAGTGCCTAAACAACTGCAAAATGATTGACATTAGCTTCTCTGGCCCAAAATTCACCTGGTTCAACCTTCGTCCTATTACTCAGTTGGTTTATGAGGGAATTGACAAGGTGTTTGTGAATGTTGGGTGAAACAATATCCATCCAAAAGCATTTATTAACCATCTAGAGAGGGTTCACTCATATCATAGCACCATTGTTCTAAAGTTGAAGCACGAAACTGGAGTGCATTTTCCCCACCCTTTTAGATTCCAGCCAATGTGGTTATCTGATCCTTCCTTTCTTGGTGTGGTCAGGGAGACGTGGAGTGCTTCCAACAGTCTGTCAGCTGCGATGACAAGATTTACATCTAAAGCTAAGGAGTGGAATAAGAATCATTTTGGTAACATCTTTTAGAGGAAGAGGAGAATTGGTGTAGGCTAAAGGGTATCCAATCTGCTCTTGTGGATAGGCCTAGTAGCTTTCTGATCGACCTGGAGAGGGCTTTGAGGTTTGAATACTCAAAGGTCCTTCATCTCGAAGAAGAATTCTGGAGTATGAAATTGCAAATTTCCTGGGTTGTTGACGGAGATAGAAACACTACTTTTTTCCACACGTCGACCCTTGTCTGTAGAAGAAGAAACATGATAACCTGCATGAAGGATCGTATGGGAAATTGGCACAATGGAGACTTTGTAATTGCTAAATTCATCAGACAAGGACTTTTTGATCTGTCCTCTTCATCACAATCCAATGTTCCTATAGAAGATTGGATCCCTCCCCTTCTGGTAATGCAGATTGGGCAATGATGATGGAGGTAAACTACAGGCTCCAGTGACAGATAGTGAGATTTTTTATCCTCTTAAAACTCTCAAACCTTATAAGATACCTGGTCCGAATGGGCTTTATGCGAGGTTCTTTCAGCGTTTTTGGCTTATTGTTGGGAATTCAGTTAAAGCAAAGGTGAAATCAATTTTCTCTTTTAGGGTAGTGCTGGAGTATTTAAATAGAACTCTTATTACTTTGATCCTTAAGTGCAAGAGTCCTGAGTCCCTAAATAATTATCACCCTATCAGCCTATGTAATAAGTCTACAAGCTTGTCACCAAAATCATTGTTGGCCGCATAAGACATCTTCTGCCTTCTCTAGTCTTGCCTCTCTAAACAGCCTTTGTTCCCAGCAGAAAGGGGGTGGACAATACTATAATAATTCAAGAGTTAGTGCACTTTATATCTAGAAAGAAAGGTAAGGAAGGTGCAATGGCTATTAAGATAGACTTAGAAAAGGCATATGATCGCCTTGAATGGAGTTTTATTCAAGATACGTTGAAATTGTTTAACTTCCCAAACCACCTGACCTTGCTTATTATAAGTTGTGTGTCCACTTCCTCTATTTCTGTGCTGTTTAATGGAGGGGGTCTTGATTATTTTCTTCCTTCTAGGGGAATTCGCCAAGGAGATCCCTTATCCCCACGCCTTTTCATTTTGTGTATGGAAGTGCTAGGGGCTCTAATTTCAGAGAAGTGTGAAACTAAGTTGTGGGATCATGTCAAGGTTGCTCCAGGTGGTATAGCCTTCTCACATCTTTTCTTTGCAGATGATTTGGTTCTCTTTGCCAAGGCTGATCAAAAAAATTGTGTTGCAATCAGAGATGTCCTTGAGACTTTCTGTGAGCTCTTCGAGCAAAAGGTGAGTGATGAAAAATCCCGAGTCTTCTTTTCTCCTAATATTTCTAGAGAAACTCGAGAGGATTTATGTAGCACGCTTGGGTTCCAATCTACTCCAGCTTTAGGGAAATATTTAGGATTTCCCATCAAACACATTTTGAACCCTCATGATTTTGGCTTTGTCATAGAGCATGTTCAAAGCCTTCTTTCAGGTTGGAAATCTCACTTGCTCTCGTTTGCAGGAACACTAGTGCTCACGCAAGCTGTAACTGCAACCATCCCTAGCTACACCATGCAATGTTCAATCCTTCCCCCTAAAATCATCAAGTGTGTGGACAAGCTAAGCCGAGACTTCCTATGGGGATCTTCCAAAAATAAAAAGAAAATTCATATGGTGAGTTGGAAAAAGGTGACGAAACTTAAGAAAGATGGCGACCTTGGCTTACAGGCAGCCAAGGAAAAGAATATTGCTTTGCTTGCTAAACTAAACTGGCGTCTTCACTGTGAGAAAGAATCCCTATAAGCTCGGGTGCTGTCTCATAAATACATTAATTGGAGGAGGTGTGTTGAGAATTGGGCCAGTCTGGGAAGAATTAAAGGCTGCTCTCATGTTTGGAAAGGTATAAAGGAAGGGGAGGTTGTTTTTAAAAAAACACAAAATGAATTGCAGGTAAAGAGAGCAACTTATCTTTCTGGTTTGATAAGTGGCTCAATAAAGGGACTTTGCGATAGCTCATTGACGGCCCTTTGAATCAAGGGGAAGATCATCTTCAACTAAAGGATGTGTTTATAGAGGGTAGATGGGATTTGGAGTGCATCTCTTTTGTCATTCCCCCAATTCTTATGCAAGATATTAAAGCCAACCCAATGCCACTAGTGGTAGCTGGCTCAAATCGCCTCTCTTGGTTTATGTCCCCAAGTGGGGAATTGTTTTAAAAGATGTCTACAAGCTTGCATGTCTTAAAGGTGATAGTCATACCTTTGGTTCGAAAGCTAGTAGTTGGGTTTGGAAGATTCCCTCATAACCGAAAATTAGGTGCTTCCTCTGGCAATGTTGCCATTTAAGCTTCCCAATCAGAGATACTTTTTCTGCTGGAGGAATGAACATTTCCTACCTATGCCCCCTTTGCAATGGTGCTCCTGAGTCAATTATCCATATGCTAAGAGATTGCCCCTTAGCTCGACAAGTATGGGATTCCCTTCTTCCACCATTTGTGATAGGAACGTTCTATGGAATAAATCTGGTGGATTGGCTCCATACCAACTGCAACTCTAATGTTTTCTCTTACATGGGAATTCCTTGGAATATTAATTTTCCATTTGGTTCTTGTAGCATTTGGCTTCACAGAAACAAGGTTTTATTCAAAGACAATAATCCCCCAAAGTTGAACAGAGCTAAAGTGCCTAAGGCTGCAGAATTTGCCTTCTTGGGTGTTCATGGGAAGAATGTTAGGATGAAAACAACTATTCAGGTTAGATGGAATCCCCCCCTCCCCCTTCCCATTGGTTCAAACTCAACTCAGATGGGTCATTTGTGGGTAATCCGAGCCGTGCAGGTGGAGGAGGCATCATCAAGAATGCTGAAGGTGAATGGATCAAGGGGTATGTAAGAGCTATTGGAAACACAACCAATGTTGTTGTTGAGTTATGGGCGTTGAGAGATGGAATTCAATTATGCTTAGAACTGAATCTGCCCGCTATGATAATAAAGCTGGATGCTATGCTTGTTGTCGAGCTGATAAGGAATGCGAGTCACAATCCAAATGGAAATAACAATATTGTTGCTGATTGTAGAGAAGGAATGTCCAGAATCCTGAGAGTACAAATTCAACATTGTTATAGGGAGGCAAACAAATGTGCGGATGCACTAGCTAGGAGGGGAGTTCTGATTCATTGTGATTTTCTTGTTTTTGATTCCCCACCAGTAGATGTCACTCTGTTGATGAGCTTAGACGCTGTACAAGCGTAGCATCACCCCTGTTTATGGTTCTTAGTTTTTAATATATTTCCTGTTCACCAAAAAAAAAAAAAAAAAAATAGTAGCCACACTTTTGTAATTGTTGTTGCTTCACTATTGCTTTTCTTTCGTGTTTTTCACTATTGTCCTTGTCTCCTGTGATGTTTGCAAGTTAGATTCTTGTTTGGCGCATAAGGACCAGTATATTAATTAACTTCTTGCTTGCATTTCCATTTGGATTTGAAATAAAGAGATGAAACATAATTGACTTGGAGACTTGGAGTTCATTCCTTATAAAGCTAAAGTGACTAGTTAGAAACTCTTCATTCTCCTTCTCCTTAGAATCAAATATACTTATAAAATAAATAAATTTCTCAATTTTAAATTAAGAATAATTACTAGCATAAATTGTTTAATGGGGATTTAACAATACATGATGATTTATGTCTTAATGATTTTACTCTCACAAAAAAATTTGTTATATTATAAATTTGAAATAATATGATGCACCCATGAATTCTAGTTAGCTCAACTCATGTAAAGTTTCTTTACGTTAAATAAGGGACTTAAGTTTGAATCTATCATAAACCAAAAATTTATTGGTATCTTGAAATGATGATAAAAATAATTATTATAGAGTGGAGACTATAAATTAATATCTTATCATATAAATAAAAATAAATAAAAAGACATGATACACCTAAATCCTAATCATTTCAAATTGACATATTAATAAAGTAGGTGGGTTCAAGTTACACATGATGTAGTCTTAGTCAATTAATGTTACATCACTCAACAATTTTCTATTATATGAGTTTTATTTTTATTTTTTGACCAAATCCATCTTTGGATTAAATTTCCTTTTAATACTCTCTATGCTTACAAATTATTGAGATTATCAAATATTGATAACTATGTCATCTATAAAATATTGGAATGTTTAAAATTTGATATTTTATTTTTAAATTATATAAAAAATAACAATTGATTCATCAAATAGTAAATAACATCAAATTAACCCAAAATTTAACATGCATGTAAAAAATAATGAGAATATTTAATGCAATAGTGGGATTTTGAATATATTAATTCATTTATAAATGTCATCAATAAAAAATAGGTTGGATTCATATTACACTTGGTGTAATTTTTTACCATGTTAGACAATTTAATAATTTTTTGTTGGATAAGTATTTGATTAATTTAACATTAGTTTACATTTTCTTTTCTTATAACCTTTGTGCTTACCAAATTTTAAGAGATCAATAATTGTCTTATCTATAAAATATTTAAGGTGAAAACATCATTTTGGTCCTTACATTTTGGAATCACAGTCAATTTAGTCTCTACATTTTAGTAATAATCAATTTGGTCCCTGTTATTTTTAACTTACAGTCGATTTGGTCCTTACCATTAAGTCACTAATAGAAAATGCCTACATGGCAAGCAGTGTGCTTTGTTTTTTTTGGTTAAACGGCATAATATATTAAACACAAACAAGAGAACAAGCAGATTACAATTTGGCAACAGAGGCCAAAGTGGTGGCTATTTGCCTATAACAGTACAGACCATTAACATCTGATACAAGAAGTTTATCTAATTCCTCTGAGGGGGAGACATCAAAAATAACAAAATCCTCCCTCAGGCAGCAGCCCTTCCTTGCCAAAAAGTCAGCACACTGATTCATTTCCCTATATATATGTGTTACTCGGACCTGTGCGGCATTTGCTATGAGGAATCTGCAATCAGAAAGTAGAGAAGAGAGTTTCAAATTAGTGTTACTTGAACTTTCTGCACAATTCAACATTTCAACAATAATTTTTGCATCTAGTTCCACTTCCAAGCACCCAATTCCCAGCTGGGCAGCAAGCCTTAGACCATCTCTCAAGGCCCAAAGTTCAGCAATAACACTTGTAGCATGCCCAACAGACCTCGAGAAACCTCTAACCCATCTCCCTTCACTGTCCCGGATCAGCCCCCCACCGCCAGCCTTGCCCGGATTTCCTAGAGAAGCACCATCCGTGTTGAGTTTAAACCAACCCGGAATAGGCTTAGACCATCTCACAGGAACAGCAATCTTAGGTGTAATTTGCTTGGCCTTGCTGATGCAGTAGTGATAGTCCTTGGCTTGACACAGGCAGACCTTATCAAGCCTTGGATTTGGAATGGTATTTTCAAACACAACAAGATTTCTGTTTTTCCATAGGGTCCAAAGCGTGAAAATAAACAGAGTGCACCATGGAATATTACTTTTATGCTTCATCACACTTAAACAGTTGGTCTTGAGCCAAGTCTCAAAACCTTTTGTAAAGGAGCTAACCTGAGTAGGAGGAACCTCAAGCTTCCTCCACTGGTCACGGGCATACACACAATCACGGAGGAGATGTAAAATGGACTCATCCTGGTCTTTACAGATCGGGCAGAGCTTAACACAGTTAATACCCCTCCCAACCAACACTTCTCTTACCGGTATGCTGCCATGTAAACATAACCATAAAAAATTAATGATTTTGGGCAGCATATCAAGTTTCCAGACCCACTGCCCACTAAATTGCACAGCATCTTCCTCCCTTTGAATTGCAAGTCTATAAGCTAAGTTCGTATTGAACTCACCATTATTGGAACACTTCCACATCACCGTATCCCTCCCATTCCCATATAATTGGATTCGAATAGCCTTGATTTTATCCTTAATGAATTGAGGCAAATCAAAAGAGATTAAATCCCAATTCCAAGTTTGGTAATCACACAGGTCAGAGACCTTCAGATTCAACTCTTCCTGCCTTAGGGGGCCAGCAATCATAGCCCGTAAGGATTCCCCATTAACCCAATTATCCATCCACAAGTTCACTCCAGCCCCATTGCCTATTCCCCAAGCTATACCTTTCTTAAAGACATTGAAACCCAGATTTATGGCCTTCCAATTAGGAGAAGAAGGGAGTTTTTCTGGATCTCTTGACCTTACTCTAGAGTTAGCACAATATTTCTTTAGTATAACCTTTGTCCACAAAGCATCTTGCTCGTGATACATCCTCCAATTCAGTTTGGATAGCAAAGCTATGTTTTTGGCTCTTGCTTCTTGAATTCCCAAACCCCCTTCATCTTTGGGCTTCACTATTTTACTCCAACTTACCATATGCATCTTCCTTCGCTCACTCGTGGACCCCCATAGAAAGTCTCTATTGATTTTGTCCAATTTTTCACACACATGGGCCGGGAGCACAGCCCCTTGCATCACATGACTCGGAATGGCTGACATGACGGACTTTATAAGCACAGCCCGCCCAGCAAAGGAAAGGTACTTAGACTTCCAACCCGCAAGCTTATTCATAACTCTCTCCACAATGAAGTTATAGGGATTCCTAGGAACCCCTCGATGTTTAAGAGGGAAACCAAGATACTTCCCTATATTATTGGTCTCCCTAATGCCTAACCTTTCACTAATTTCCTCCTTCAACACATTTCTCACATTAGGGGAAAAATAAATCCTGGACTTATCAAGGCTGATTTTTTGGCCAGATTCTCTACAAAATTTATCCAGCACATCTGAAATTGCTTCACACCCACATGCTTCAGCTTTGCAGAACAATATAATATCGTCCGCAAAGAGGAGGTGGGAAAAACCCAGATTATCTTTAGAAGCCTTTAAAGGAACCCAATCCCCATTAACACATTTCTGCTCTATAAGGTGTCCTAAGTACTCCATACAAAGAATGAAAATGTATGGAGATAAAGGGTCTCCTTGCCTTATGCCCCTAGAAGGCTCAAAACACTCTAAAGCACCTCCATTCACCAATATAGAGGTTCTTACGGATGTGATGCAACTCATAATGATTTTAATGATTTTGGGCGGAAAATGGAAGGCTTGAAGAACTCTATAGATAAAACTCCACTCTAAACGATCATAAGCCTTTTCCAAATCTAACTTCACCGCCATAAAGCCCATTTTCCCCTTCTTTTTGTCCAAGGCATAAAACAGCTCCTGGGCAATCAGCACATTATCAGTACCTCTTCTACCAGGAACAAAGGTGGTCTGCACAGGCGAAACTAGTTTATTGAGCAGCGGTCTAATCCGAGCCACCAAAATCTTAGTCACTATTTTATACACCGAGTTACATAAGCTAATGGGTCTATAATGACTCAACGATTCTGGGTTAGGGCATTTAGGGATCAAGGAAACCAAAGTTTCATTGAGATAGCTCGGAACATGTCCCTTATGAAAGATTTCTTTAATCTCATTGCAAATAGACCTCTTGACCACCACCCAGAAGCGCTGGTAGAAGCCAGCATGTAATCCGTCCGGTCCTGGAGCCTTAAACGGCTTCAGAGCCCATAAACCAGCCCTAATTTCATCCTCAGTCACACCCCTCTCAAGACAGGCTCTAGTCCTCTCATCCAGGAAGCAACAAGAGAAACCAGAAACATCAGAGGTTATGGGAGACATAGGAAATTCAGTTATGTACAAATTCTTATAATTCTCTCTAATGTGATTTTTAATATCAACCTCCTCAGTTAACCACCTATCATCCGAAACTTTAAGGCACCTAATCTTGTTCCTATGCCTCCTAACAATCGTAGAGACATGAAAAAAAGATGTGTTGCGATCCCCAAAGGTGGCTGTGTTAAGTCTAGACTTAAGAGCCCAATACTCCTCTTCCTGCATAAGGACAAGAGAGTAGTCTGACAGTAATTGCTGTTCCAACTCCAAAAGGAATTCATTAGGATTATTAGCTAGAGCTTTTTGAGTCCCATGAAGCCTAGCCAACAAACGTTTCTTCTTAGTGAACAAATTGCCAAACACATCAACATTCCATTTTTTTGCTCTATTCACAAAATCTAAAATAGCATCCTGTAAACCTTTATCAGTCCAGGCTTGCTGAACAACACGCGGAAAATCTTGATGGAAAAGCCACATGGTTTGGAATCGAAAGGGCTTATTCTAATGGTTCACTCTAGCTCTACATAGCTCGATCAACACAGGACAATGGTCCGAAAAAGTCCTAGGAAGGTGAGTTATAAAGGCTTCTGGATAAAGGATACGCCAAACAGGATTGGCGAAACACCTATCAATCCTTTCTAAAATTAAACTTGAAATAGGCCTACGGTTTGTCCAAGTGAACTTAGGACCCGCAAAACCCAAATCAACCATGTTGCACTCATCAAGACAGTCCTTAAATTCTAAAGCTCTGTTCAAGTTTACATGATTACCACCAAACTTATCATCATCACTCAGAACCTCATTAAAGTCCCCAATCATCAACCAAGGTAAATTATGAAGATGAGCCACAGTTTTTAAATTTTCCCATAAAATTCTTCTCTCAGCCAACCTAGGACTAGCATATATTGCAGATAAAAGCCAGGAAATATTAGAGGAACGCACCTTAACAGTAGCATGAATTTCCTGTTCTGTAGACGACAGAGGCAGAATCTCCACCTCCTCAGACTTCCAGAGAATCCACAGACCCCCAGCATAACCAATAATATCAGTAGTGATTGATCCATCAAAAGGTAGACCATCAATGATTTTCGCTGCCCTATCACCTCCCACTCTAGTTTCAGTCACCACAAAGATAGCAGGCCGATGATTTATTGCCATTTCAAAAATCCTCCTTGGGAAATCCTGATTCAAAGCACCTCTACAGTTCCAGAGTAGCACATTCATCTTAATAAACTGACTTAACGGCACCTCAATTTCTTGGGGATTAACATTCATTGCCGCTGCTTCCACCATACTCCACCCCATCTCCCTCAGAAGCGCCTTGGATGCACCCCAATCTGGTTTCCAAACCATCATATACTTCAAGATGCCCGGAATATCCTCTCTGCAATTCAGAAGCACATTGCATTCCTTCACTGGAGCCATAATCTGGATCAATTTCAGGGTCGGGTGGTTCCCCAAGTGAGCTGTAGCCATCCCCCTGAAATCCACAAGCCTCCTCTCTTGAATAATCCATCCGGATTCGTCCCAATGAGGCACAACGAATGGCCTCCTTTTCTTGTTTAGTTCCTCCGCTGCTTCCCACGAAACCTCCGGTATATCCGTGAGGAACTTCCACCACGGGTTGGGCGTGATGGACCAGGCCTTGTGCTCCAAAGGAAGACTCTCCAATCTGATGTTGCCTAGTGTCATTGGGAAGATATCCTTCCACGCCTGCTTCAGCTCTTCTTCGAAATCCCCCAGAATCATAGTCGGCATCGCTCTTATTTGAGAGATTATCTCCTCCGGAATAGCTACCACATGGTTCTTGTACCAAATAGCCCAACCGGACCTCGGCAGAGGGGATAACCCTATCAACATCTTCTCCATTTTCAAGTAGACTTTCTTTCTCCAACACCTTTGCAGACACAAGCAAGCCGTTCTTACCTTCTGCGCAAAAGGAAGGCCGCTTCTGACTCTTAGTGTTCTTCAGACCCTTTGAGCTTCTAATCCCCAGACTTTCACTCCCTCTGCCCTTGTTTTTTGCTAAAGTTTTCCTTTTATTTCCGGATAAAAGATTCAAATCCTGCTGACATTCAATAAGAGGATTCTCGGCTCTCTCCTCCATCACACAATCGTTCCTCATCTCAAGGTTGCTTTCCGAAATTTGGGCTGCCACAGCAAGTGTGGTCTTATCTGTAGGTGCAGCTAGACTATTACTCACTCCTTGGCCTGCCACAGCACGTGAGGCCTCTAAAGCATCTGCCGAATCACTTGGATTAGGTTTGTCAAGACCAACGCCCACTTCTACACGTTCAGAACCTTGGGAAAGGACAGACCTGCCCACTTCTACACGTTTAGACCCTTGGGAAAGGACAGACCTGCCTTGGCTTTAACTTGAGTTGGGAGGGCAGAAGGGGAAATGTCAGAAGATCCAGAAACTTTTCCCAACCTGCCTGACCCCCTTTTCCTCGTGACCACCATCCAAGCCCCATAATTTGATTCGGACTGAACTTTCTCATTCATCTCGTTAGACTCCAACGAGGCATGTCCAGCATCTTCACCACTTGGCTTCCTTACTCTCATCCCACAGTTATCTTGTTTATGTCCAAGCTTCCCACAGCAGAAACAAAGAGAGGAGATACCCTCATATAAGACTCTTTGAACTAACCTTCCTACCCGAATAGAGCTGATCAGGGGCTTCTCCAAGTCAAGTTGAACACAAAGTCTTGCATATCCTCCTCTTGTTTCCGAGGCTGTATAGGAATCCATACGTAGGACAGGTCCTATGACACTGCCAATTTCTTTTAGCACAGATGAATCATAAAATTCAATTGGCAATTCAGGTAATCTAACCCAAGCTGCCACTGATGTTAGCTTAGCCTCAGAAGCCTTAAATTAAGGTTCCCAAGGCTTAATTGCGAGAAAATGCTCCCCTATAAACCAAGGTCCACCTTGAAGAACTCTGTCAAAGTCATCACAGCAGCTGAATCGGATCAAGAAGAAACCTTTACCCAGGGTCACGCAATCCATATTTGCCATTGGTTTCCATAAAGCATTGAGCTTGAGATTGAGGTAGTGAAAACCCACAGATCTACCATACACTTTCACTATCAAGGCTTTTGACACACTCAAAGTTGATATGGCAACTAAAATAATAATAAATTTTTCTATTGGCATTACACCTCAAAATCTGAATTAAAAAAAATTAATTTATCAATATTAGAAAAAAAAAAAAAAACTATTAAGAACAAAAAAAAAAAAAAAAAAAAGAATTCAGATTTGGGAAGTTGGAAACATAGTTCGAATTGAAATTCCTTCAAGAAATCACTAAATTTTCTTCAAATCCTCTCCTTCGGCACATCAACCTTGGAATCTCTAACTTCTTTTCAACTAACCCACCCAAAAAAAAATCGGCTTTTTTACATTACTTGGTATGCTCTTGCCCGACGTCATCTTCTCCACCACCACCACCATTAAACTCGGTTACTAGGGACAAGATGACAAGCTCATTGTGACGAACCTGAGCCATGGCCATGGCACAAACACACACGAAGCGAAAGTGGGAGAGAAAAAGGGAGATTGAGAGATGAGCAAATCTGGGTCTTGACAGCAGCTATGGATTGTGACGGAAATCTAACTGTGACAGAAGTATAGGGTAGAGACAAAGATAGGGAGAGGAAGAGAGAAATGTAGAGGTGGGGTAGAGATGGGTCTTATTCATAGAGAGAAGGAGAGGAACCATTTTGTGCTTGTTTTTCTTTGATTTTAATTATTTGATATTATCCATTTGTATCTATGTATGATATTGGAGCTTCAGAGGTTGGATGTAACTTGTGAGCTTCATTGTTATTTTGTTTTGTGAATGTACTGAGTTTGATTTAACTTGTTTTGTAACTTTTGTTATAAATAAAAATTTTGGATTGAACCTGTAAAGAAATTTTTGTTCAAATCTGTATGTACTGGCTTTGTGTTCTTCCCAGTGTTGTCAATACCGTACCGTACCGGCCGGTACGGCCGGAATATACCGTACCGGCCGGCAATCCGGTACGGTTAACCTCTATGTTTCGTACCGGTAGAAATACCGGCCGTACCGGCCTCGTACCGGCCGTACCGGCCAATTTCGGGCAATACCGGCCGGTACCGGGCGTACCGGCCGGTACAGAAAAAAGTTTTATTTTTTTTTTTTTTTTTAAGTTTTGTAATTTTTGAATTTTTGTTAGGATAGAATGGTAACTTATTTGTATTAACTTATTAGTATTATTTGTTTTCTTAGTATGCAATGGTAACTTTTAAGCTTTCTATTTTATTTTATTTTTATTTTTTTTCCCATTTAATTGATACTAAAGTATAAAACCATGAATAATTAGTTCTGAATTGAGAAAATGTTTTATTGTAAACTTTTATATTTATTATTATATATATATACACTGACACATACATACATACATATATATATATATATATATATATATATATAAATATAAAAAATAGCGGTAAACCCGAAACGGTACACCGGTATTGACCGGTATCCGAAATATATCGTACCGGTGGCCAAACCGGTACGGCCTCCGGTACGGTATTGACATCCTTGGTTCTTCCCATTTGAAAATAAATTTAATTATATATTTTTCTGGCCTTCTATTCTTTGAGTTCATGTTCAATTTGTGTTCCCACTTCTCAAATCTGAATTCATGTTATTTTTTGGTTTTTAATAGTTTTTTTTCTTTTTTTTTATTTCTCTAATATTGATAAATTTGAGGTGGCAATTTTCTAATGTCAATAAAAATAATTATTATTATTTTAGTTGTCATGTCAGCTTCAAGTGTACCAACAAAGCATACCGTTTGCCACATAAGCATTTTCCCTTAATGACTTAACAGTAACAACCAAATTAATTGCAAGATGAAAATAACAGGGACCAAATTGACTGCTACCAAAACGTAGGGACCAAATTAATTGTGACCCCAAAATGTATGGACCAAAATGGTGTTTTCGCCAATATTTAAATTTCAGGTTTTTTTTTAACATGTTAAAATTATACATAGAACATGGGTTTATAGATCAAATAATGAATAGCATTCAATTAACATAACATTTAGCATGTTTGTTCATAATAATGAAAACTTATAATTCAACGGTGCAATTATTAAAATATTAATCTACTAAGAAGTCATAAATTTGTATAACATTAATAAAAGAGTTACATTATATATAACTAGTGTATAACCCCGTGCATACGCACGGGTACATTTAAAAAAATCACAATTATATATATATATTTATTTATTTATATGATTTAGAATCTAATTGGATTTAGACTCTTCGGTTTTTACACCTACTAATTCACTTGCCACAAAAATTAAAAAATTAAATGGGACACATGGCACAAAATTGAACTTTAATTCAAATTCAATTTAGAATCTATTTGAATTTAGCCTCTTTGTTTTTTGCACCTAATAATTCACTTGACACACAAATTTAAAAATTAGATGAGACACGTGGCACAAAATTAGACTTCAATTTAAAATTTAATTGGATTTTCTCTCAGTTTTAGCTATTAATATATATATATATATATATATATATATATATATATATGTTGAGGTACAAATTTTCAGGCCCTAATTTCATTAGCCCACTCACAAAAAAATACCCACACAAGCCCATAAACTATCTTGGGCCCACATAAATATTTCCTAAATACTTCCCACATACTACCCAAATATCCTCCATACTATTACCCAACTTGGGCTCTCACAAATATTACCCATTATATCCCACATATTATCCAATTTGGGTTTCCACAAAGATACTTATCACACTACTACCAAATTGGATCACAAAATTATACTATCTCCACAAAAAAGCCCAAACTCACTTACCTTGCGGGCAAAACCCAAAAAGCTCGTTACTACACGGCACCACTAAAAGCTTGTTGCTATACGGCACTTTTACAAAGTCTGTTGCTACACGACACCCTTACTAAGTCCGTTGCTACACGGTAATATTTTTACAAAATCTCAAAAAGCCCAAATACTATTTTTGCAACTGCTTAAAAAACCCATATTATTTTGGCACATATTTACAAAAGCTCAAATACTATTTTGGCACTTATTTACAAAAGCCCAATACTATTTTGGCTCCTATTTACAAAAGTTCAAATACTATTTTGGCACCTATTTATAAAAGCCCAAATACTATTTTGGTAAAAATAATTACATTATATTTAAAGCCCAATATTATTTTGGCAAAAACAATTACATTATGCTCAAAGCCCAAAACTACTCCTTGGCAAAAACATATTTTCATATACTAAAGCCCCTAACTCATGGGAAATATAAATTACTCATCCCTCAAAAATACCTCTTTATGGGAACTATGCTTATTTTTTTTCCATAATCAACTAACTACAAAAGCCCATGTATATCACCTATGGCAAAACTATTCATCTTGTAAGGATGGACAAGCCCAAAGAAGCTCAACTACAAGGCCTAGCTAAGCCAACCCAGCTCACATGCAAATCTCAACAGCTGAAGCTCACATGAGCTGTCAAGTCAAATTTTAGCACAACTTAACAGCTGGGGCCCATTACCATCAATTTTAGCTTGTCAAAATCATATCAGAAGAGGACACCTGTCCAGCAGGGGTTAAACCCTTCCTTACTGTTGAGGACCGTTTTTTCGGCCCACGTGGCATTACTTCATTGGCAACCCATGCCACATCAACATATTATTGATTTTTTGGGTGAATCTCTTTAAAATCCAAAATAAGCTCATATCTCATTCAACTACATGGATTGGGCTCACATGGCCTACGAGATCCTTACTTCAAGAGGCAGATTCATAATCCAATTTCCTTTTCATCAATTGGGATCATAACCCATTATATCATCAACATCAACATATGGATCGGGCTTAAGCAATAAATCAAAACTCACGGCCCATATTACCTCTCTTACACTCATGGCAAACGGCTTCTTCAACAAGAGTTTCTATTTACACAAAATGACAACAAAACCCGAGGTACGTCATCTCATTTTCAGCTTATGATCCAAGCTCATAAGTCTCTTTGGGGAAACTTTGGGAGTCATGGTTTGGAGGGCCAAAAGGTATGTTCAGTAAAACTCCAGCGGTTTAAAGTTGATAAAAGAAACATGTTGCTTGGCATGTCTTCTCTAACTCCCTAAACTCTGACAAGTCCGTATGTAACGAGTAACATATGATAAGCATTTCTTATCACGTAGCACTTAAAATGATAAAATTCTCCATTGCTCTTTTCCTAAAACTTAATATTCATCATGTGACAAATACTCAATATCTCCAGCCATCTAACTGCTGGGAAAATAATTGTTCATTCAATCCCCAGCTGTTGCTATACATATTTAGAAACTTCATTATATTATTCTACATAAATCTTAGTACTACTTTCAGCTAAAATCCAACTCAAACACATGGTCTAATCTGATTAGCTATCTTTTATCTCTAACTATATACAAAATATTCATGATATCTCTAATACCCAGCAACTGTCTACCACAATCTGACCATATATTTCCCTGCCAACTGCCAGAGCAGAGCATTAAATACTCTTATTGCTCACCAAGATTATGTCACAACCCAATGAGGCCTTGACTAAATCTCTAAAGCTTCCTTAACCTTCAACCAATCCTTCTATTACTTGCTAAAAATGTGTTGTAATGGAACCTTGAACCAAAAACACAAACACCCTAAAAGGAAATATTTCCAGCTGAACCTCAGCAGTGTATTCAGCACTTCACACTTGGCTGGAAGTGATATCATCAGT
This sequence comes from Quercus agrifolia, assembly GCA_029955455.1. NCBI lineage: Eukaryota > Viridiplantae > Streptophyta > Magnoliopsida > Fagales > Fagaceae > Quercus > Quercus agrifolia. The sequence goes on along the minus strand of JARQAD010000012.1, from coordinate 11,632,482 downwards.
CATTTAATGCTGAAATCCTAGCAACCAGCTGCTATACCTAAAATAGCAAGATACCCATCAAAGAGATCTTACCATTTTTCAGTCAAATCCATGAAATGACCTCTCCTACAGTCTTAAATCTCCCATTTGACCTCATTGGCTTCTGCCCAAAGCAAACAGCTGTGATAGCTATCTCATGATAGTTGTCACAGCTTTTCCTGACAGTTGGGACAGACTTTTCAGAACAGCTGTGACAGCTGACTCAGCAGCCTGAGTATTACTGATTTTTCCACATTTGGCTAAAACCAAAACCAACTATTGAAACTACCTTTCTCTTGCTAAAATACCTTTCTTTTCTGTTGCTCTTTCCCCAGTAGCTCTTACCCGAAATAGCAAAAATACCTTAAAACTAAACATACCTTTTTTAGCCAAATCTTATGATGGATTCTCTGAAGATTCATTGCTATTTGGGACAGATTTTGGCTAATATTCTTTACTAAAATACCCTTTTAAACTCAGCTAAATGGAACCCTTCATCAACACCTCAAAGGGGGGACCAAGGGAGGAGAACTCTCTCATAAACTTATCTATTCTCTCTCCCTCTAATGATCTTCGGAAACTCGCAATGAAGTTATGAGCTTCTGAGTTTTTAGTTTCTAAATTAGGAACTAAACTCTTCAACCCTTAGCTCATAAATGCCCTTCATAAACCTTCATACATCCTCCAGCAGAAAATCCCAACAGCTTTGCTAAACACACTACAACACAATAATTCTCTTATACTCATTCTCTCACTCCCCATATCTAGAAAATACACCTATCTTACTGCTCCTATCTCCAAATACCTAAACACATCTTCATGCCCTTCTCTTACAAAATCTTTCCTCTTGGAAAGCAATCTCTACAACTTCTCTAGCAGTTATAATCTCATATTTTTATTATCTTTAACCTCCATATCTCTCATACTTCCATAAATCATACATATTACAAATACTACATCCCACAACAAATCTATATCTTTTACCATCTCCACACTTCTCTAGAGATATCAAACACTCATACTAAAAGCCCTTCTCATGGAAGGCATGAACTTCTACTACTAAAACCCTTCTCCTAGAAGGCACCAAGATCTCATATCAAAGCCCTTCTCTTAGAAGACACAACTACTTCTTACAAAAACCCTTCTCTTAGAAGGCACGGTGACTTCTTACATAAAACCCTTCTTTTAGAAGGCACAAATACTCCATACAAAAGCCCTTCTCATGGAAGGCAACACTATTCATAACTTCGCAACAATTAAAAGAACATTGTCAAAGGGGAAACTCATTTAAGTGCATGATAAGAGGAGTAAGCTTAACCAGCCATTACACACAACTGGGCATACTCTCTCTCCCTCCAGTTGCACCCATTTTTCCCCTTCAATCTTGAAATTATCATAGCAAACTGCCTCTCTACCGCTGGGGTTACTCTGCTGTGATATTATCAACTCACAGAAGCTACACAGTTAGGGCTACAAATCATACAAAGATAAGTGACTTTGCTTACTTATCTTTAAATTTACATTATTGAGTATATGATTACTTCACATTTAAATACATATTACTTTATTCCAATTGCTATTACAACTATTAACCAAGGCTTAAACTCATTTAAATGCATGATAAGAAGGACAAGCTTAACTAGCCTCTACCACTGGCATTCTACTGGAATCCTATCAGCTCACTGATGCTACACAGCTGAAGTTATAAACCATACAAAGATAAGTGACTTTGTTTCCATATCTTTAAATTTACATCATTGAGTACATGATTACTTTACCTCTAAATAAATACTATGTTTCAACCGTTATTACAACTACTAATCAAAGTTATCATATCAAACACGTATTACATATTTACTCAACCATTATCGTGATTATTAAATTTTAGCCTTAATAATTTTGTAGGCTTAAAAATACGCCGGTAGCCGTTAGACCACATGGCCCAATATTGAGTTCCGGACGCAACTCCCCAAAAAGAACTCGGGCCTAATAAAGTCATCCCTCCAACGGACCACACGTGGCTAGGCAATCGAAAATGGCCCCCGAACACTTGCCAAGCTGATTTTCATCATTTCTCATGTGACACAAAACTGAGGTGACACGACATAAAGCTGGAAGCTTCAGCCAGCTATCTTTCCTTTCTTCTCCAACCCATTCAGTCAAGGACTAAGGGCAGCCATAACTAGACCATGAGAGCTTCTAGAATAACTTGAAAACAGTTCATTATTATGCCAAAAACGTGTACTTTCTGGTTCATGGACTAAGCACATGAACCCAAATGGGGAAACTTAGGGAAATGTGGTTTGGAGGGCACCAAAGGGATCTCTAGCAAAGTTCCCAACAAAGGGCTCCAAGATTGACACCTAGCATGGGGTGATGCAATCTGCTCTAGGGAGCTCTGATTCTAGTAGCAACAAAACCAAGATCATTAGCCTAATACATGCACAAATCCCATCAGCTGAGGATAATCAGCATTTAATGCTAAGTCAAAACTCCAGCTGCCATTACCCAAAACAACAAAGAATACTCTAAAGTTGAACTTACCACTCTTGGCCAAATCCTAGGAACGATTCTCCAAGGATTTTTTGAAGATTGAGGAAGATTTAGTAAAAATTATTTGCTAATTACCCCCTTAAACTCAACTATAAATGGAACTCTCCACTAATCCTTCAGGATAGACCAAGAGATGCACTAATAGAGAAGGATTCTCCCATAAACTTCTATGTTCTTCTTTAAACTCTTAGTGAGGTTCTAAGTCTCTGGGTTCTTAGTTTCAAACTTAGAAACTAAGTTCTTCAGCCCCTAGCTCACAAATATCCCTCACACCCCTACCTATAAGCTCTTATTCATCTCCAGTAGAAAGCCCCAGCAGCTTTACTAAACACTCTCTCTCACTATTCATACTACCCAAAATGACCCTCACTTAAGGGTGTCCATACCTGACTTAGACCTGCCAGACCGACCAACCCACTCGATCCCTACCCGATTTCACCCCGAATCGATGCTCCCGTCGGTCGATGACGGGTTTCTGTGCCCAAGACCTTACGTCAGCGGGTCGAGTGGCAAGTTTTCTTCTCCAAAACCCAAGTCATCCAACCCAACCGATGTTATATACAAATCCAACCAACTCCGGCAAGATCAAGCTCAAATTCGAGAAGATCTGGTGAGATCTCAACCATATTTGGTGAGATCTGGCGAGATTCGAGGAGATCCAAACTAATTTCGGTGATTTTCGATGCAAATCTAGTGAGTTTTTGCAGATTCCGACAAATTTTTTGAAGATTCCGGCGATGTTTGCAAGATCCGGCGACTCTCCACTGACCGAACCGACCTGACCGATTAACGCCGGCGGTTGGTTTCGGGTCCCTCTGCCTTCCACCTGACGCCAGCAAGTCGGGTTTGGGCTAGGTCGAAAACCGACCCGGCCCGACTCGTGGATAGCCCTACTCTCATTGCTCACTACATATACTATATCCATGAGCATACCCTGGCATCGTATGATCTTGCTGCGCTAATTGGAATCTCTCTCTCTCCCTTCATCCCACACTAAGCTTCCTCGTTATTTGTTATAATGGAGCACATGGTGTTTGTTTATTCATTTATTATTGAAGGTTATGATGTAATTGTTACTATAGAATTTTTCCCTCATGTTATTGTATTAGAGGACTCTTCTCCAAAACCAATGAATGATGATTTTGAAAATGCAGATACTTTCCTTAATCTGTAAAATAATTAACGGCTGGAAGTTCATTCTGCTCTATTTCATTTTACCGTTGGGATATTTTACCGCTGGAATATCTTACCGCTAGAATATTTACTGCTAAATTATTTTACTGCTAATCTATTTCTTTATTGCAGTATGCTTTTATTGTGCTGACGTGTCTACTGTAGGAAGTGTTTTTTGGGCCATTCCATAATTCTTGCCAATCTCATCCTAGGCACAAGGCATAAAATAAGGCGAATTCTTCAAATCTTCACTGATAGCCTTTAGGCCATGCTTCAAGCCCATCGTCGAGTTTCGGTCTAGGCCCCCAACCTTACATAAATCTCATTTGTCGGAAGGAAAACTTTTCCACCCGACAATATATCTAGACTTAATCCTCATCACTCATATAAAAATTAATGTTTCATACATTATTTAAGCCATCTAAACTAAAAATTGAAATCTAAATCCTTCTCATTAAATTCTTCCATCATGATCTAGATTTTATTTTTTAATTTATTAATTTTAAATAATCTCGCTGCTTCCACTAGGAAAGGGAGATGTTACATATCAATAAAGGGAAAAACAAATTGAGAACCCAATGCGCCAGAATCAAAGATGAATTGACCATATGCATGTTATTGTTCGTTTTGTGATATTCGATTGGCTAATCTTCCATTTATAAATCTCCATAGCTATCTTGATTTTGCCAGGCCATGGACTACATTTAACGCATTAGAAGTAAAAAAAAAAAAAAAAAAATCCAAATCAAAGAAACAGGGGAAATTCTGTCCAAGAACATTGAACAATATAAGTAAAAATGTTCATAAAATTCTTTTGGTAAGTGAAATATTTTAACATATCTAAAACTATGACCCACAGATGAAATCTGGATTATGCTTCAAGCCAGGTTCAGTGTATATGCATCATGGTTTTCAATTTAAGCCCTATACCATCCTTTTTTTTTTTAAGAGAAGGAGTCAGGGGATGAAAACAAAATAGGATATCTATAAATATCCTTGAAGCACTTCCTAAGATATTATGTTCTAAATTCACCACCAAAATAATCATCACACCTAAAGCCCTAACAAAACCACCCCTCCCTTCTCTTTCCATGGCCACTTCGTTACCTCCACTTCTCACAACTAGTACTCTAAACAGACTAGACCATTATGAGTGTTGTGGCAGAACATGTTTTCCATCAAAGATGTATTGGAACACACATGAAAGATCCACTAGTGTCTAGGAATTTCTTTTTTACATGTTCAAAATTTAGAGGTCCCTCTTTTATTGATTGTGTGACTGATCATTATTTACTCATAACTTTGCCTCAAAAAAAGATCTCTTTTGACAATGAAAAATCCTATAGCAATGCTACATTACATGTTCAACAACTCTTTTCACAACATCTAAGGTGATAGATTGTGATAATTGTTGTACTTACACTTAAAAATACTATTAAAATTCACTTTTATTGTATACCGTTATCTTAACCGTTTTTTTTTTTTTAAAGAAGTTATGAAATTTGTTATATATCTAGCTTATCGTAAGCATTAATGAAAGAGTCTAATCTAGACTTCATGCTGAAAATGCTATAGTTTCATACCCATAGTGCAATGATCTCTCAAAAAAGTTGTAAGTATTGTACACACACATCTTATATATAAAAGCACGAATGCACTAAAACACTGTAGCTACAGTGCTTTGGTTTCATGAACCTCTGCACTGTTGCTGCTTCTTTCTTTTTTTTCCCCGCTGCTTTTTTTTTTTCTCTGCTTTTTTTTGGGGGGTAATATCGTCCTGCCAACTCTCTTTTTTTTTTTCTTTTTCTTTTTCATATATAAAGCTATTAGTTAACACAATAAATTGTCACAATATTTGTATAATTATTGTTATGTTAATTCCTTATAGGCTAAAATAAAATATCATACTAGAATCATTTACAACTAAAACTAAAAGTATTATGAAAAAAGAAGTGTTACATATACAATATTTTTCACAACACTTTCACAACATTGTTCATTAAACTTTTTTTTTTTTTTTTCACAAACAGCAGCGCGCCAATTTTGGTTGTGCTGTTTTTGTCTTTTCTTTTAAATATTTATATGTGTATGTACAGTTACACTGAATTAACAAATTCTTACACTTTTACAACATTGTTCATTAGGCTTCTTTTTTTCTTTTTCTTTTTCTTTTTCACAAACTGCAATATGCCGGCTTTGGTTGTGCTGTTTTTGTCTTTTCTTTTAAATATTTATATGTGTATGTACAGTTACATTGAATTAACAAATTCTTACAATATTTTCACAATTATTGACAATTTGCACTATTCATCGGCCCTTTTTTTTTTTTTTTACAATACACTATTTTTGCTTGTACTTTTAAATATTATATGTACATACATAATTACACTGACGCAACACAAGATCTCAATTCCTTATAGATCAAAATAAAATAAAATAGAAAACACTGTAGCTACAGTGCTTTGGTTTCGTCAACCTCTACACTGTTGTTGCTTTTTTTTTTTCCTCTATATTTTTTTTTTTTTGGGTAATATCGTCATGTCTACTCTTTATATATATATATATATATATATATATATATATATATATATATAAAGCTATTAGTTAACACAATAAATTGTCACAATACTTTTACAATTGTTGTTATGTTAATTCCTTATAGGTTAAAATAAAATATCATACTAGAATCATCTATAACTAAAACTAAACGTATTATGAAAAAAAAAGTGCTACATCCACAATATTTTTTGTAACACTTTCACAACATTGTTCATTAGGCTTTTTTTTTTTTTTTTTCACAAACTGCAGTATGCCGGTTTTGGTTGTGCTGTTTTTGTCTTTTCTTTTAAACATTTATATGTGTATGTACAGTTACACTGAATTAACAAATTCCTATACTTTCACAATATTGTTCATTAGGCTTTTTTTTTTTTTCCACAAACTACAGTATGCCGCATTTGGTTGTGCTGTTTTTGTCTTTTCTTTTAAATATTTATATGTGTATGTACAGTTACACTGAATTAACAAATTCTTACAATATTTTCACAATTATTGACAATTTGCACTATTCATTGGCCCTTTTTTTTTTCACAATATGCTGGTTTTGGTTGTGCTTTTAAATATTATATGTGCATACACAATTACACTAATGCAACAAATTTTTACAATATTTTCACAATCGCGAGATCTCAGTTCCTTATAGATCAAAATAAAATAAAATAAAAAGAAATGCTATGTCCACAAAACTTTCACTATAATTTTGTAACAAATTTTATGTGACAAGGTATTTTTGAAGGATAAAAAAGTGATATCAGTAGTGGGTTCAATTTAAAACCAATAACAACTTGTCATTTATAATTTATTCTAAAAATGTTGTGGATGTAGCATTTCTCTCAAATAAAATAAAAATATATCTATTCGGATTCTAAAAATAAAAGTATCGTGAAAATGTTTTAATATTTTGTTGTATTCTTAGACTTCTTTTTTAGTATATATAGTCAAATTGGGTGAGCCAAAATTCACTGTATGTTTCACGCACAATTTTCTTATATTGTCTTTTTGTTTGTTTTTTTTTAATGCATAATTTTAAAACCAATAATAATTTTTTACATAAGATTTGTTATGAAAATGTTGTGGACGTAAAAATTAAATAATAAAATATCAAACTGGGACCAACCACAGCTGGAAATAAAAAATATTACGAAAATGTTGTGACATTTTGTTATATTCCTAAACTTCTTTTTTGTGTAACATTTTGTTGTGTTCTTAGACTTCTTTTTTTGTTTAGTCAAATTTAGTAAACCAAAATTCATCATTTTAGGCACAATTTTCTTCAGTTGGCTTTTTATTTTATTTTTAAATGCACGGTTAAAAGTGGTTAGCCCAATTTAAAACCAGTAGAAATTTACCACCTAAGATTTATTATGAAAATATTGTGGACGTAACATTACTCTAAAATAAAATAATAAAATATCAGACTAGGACCCACCATAGCTAGAAATAAAGGTATTGTAAAAATATCGTGACTTTTTGTTGTGTTTCTAGACTTCTTTTTTGGTTTATTCAATTTGTTGAACTAAAATTCATTGTTTAATGCATAATTTTTTTAGGTTGATTTTTTTTAACACATTGTTTCAAGTTTTTTTTTTAAAAATAAAAATAAAAACACACACACACACATATTGTTTTACACACACACAAATTGACGAAGTAACACTTACCTCCTTTATGTTCAGGGTAGTTGCATTCCCCCCAAACTAAAGTTGAATAATTTCATCATTTATATTTTGTAAATGAGCATACACCCCTATTGTTTCTCTCTTAGTTAAACCCTAACAAAATCTTATAATTCCTAAAATATTCCAGTGTGCAATGTCTAATATACTCCTACTAAATTTTAATGTCCCAAAAAATTTCTTTGTGTATATTGAATTTTATGTGGTAGAATGGTAGTCATGCTTGGAAAGTTAGAATGATGATATATGGTGTTCTATTTGTTACCTAGAGAACATTAATTTATTAGGTTTAAATCTTCTAGACTTATAATTTTATTTAATAGAAACTTTGATGACATATGTCTTTTGTTATTTTGTTCTTTTTTTAATTTATTTTCCTGCTTAAAAGGGTATTCATTAAAAATAAGTAAGTTAAACATCATAGTTAGACTCATAAAATAAGATAATAAAGAATGAAATATGAATAACAAAATCTTCATTGTAGATGATTGCAAGTATTTAATTTAATGAAGATCTTCAAAAAAATTGTAGCATATATTATCATTCATTGCGAAAATTTAAATTTTGTAAAAAGATGATGACTTTCATTATCATTCTTTGTAGCATTTTTTGGTGAGTAGATATTACATTTAGTAAATAATTTCTAAGAAATTGTAATAGTACATAGATATTCAAATAGATTTTTTTTTTAATTTAAGTACATGACTTCATACTTCTTCAACCAAAAAAAAAAAAAAAATCTATATTAATTTTCTCACTAAAAAGCCACGTGCAACCCACACTAGTGTGTGTATATATATATATATATATATATATATATATATTACAAAATTTTATTTATCATAAAAAAAAAATTACTCGTATTTAAAAATACTTCAATTTGACAAAACTTTAATACTCCTTTATATATAAATATATATATATATATATATATATATATATATATATATATTTAAGTTCTCCATGCCTTTTTAGATCATCTGTAAAATTCAAGACTTCCATGATCTTGAAAATAAACCCTTTCCCTCCTCGCCTTAGCTTCCCCCTTTTTCATTCCTATCCAAACATACTTTTAGATCATCTAACGTTCTAATCCTCTTCATTTTTTCATAAGTACATAGAAGACAAGCCACCTTTCATATCTTTTTTCCAATAATAATAATAAAAAGCCAAGACTTTTGTTTCCCCTGTCTACGCTGTCGCCTGTCAAATTTTCTTCTCAACAATGAAAGAATTTGTTAAAGACTTTGACAACCTTAACTAGCACTATTTGCCCTTTTCTGTTATAAGTGTCGGCACCACGAGTGTTATTTGTGAGAGGGTATCTAACTGCCTTGCTTTGTGGTTATCCGGCACAGTGCATTACTTGTTAGTAAAAAGAGTAGACAAACCAATACTTGAAATTTTCATTTTGTCTATTTATTTTGATTCTATTTTTATATGGATTCTTTTTTTCATTTCTGTTAGTGATCGAGTAAATGTCATTCGTTAAGGCACGTTACTTCTATAAATCTATTTCTGTTAGTAATCTTATCGTTGAGTGACTATTAAGTATTGTTCATTGAGACATGTCACTCATATAAATTAATATTTGTTAGTAAAAATTCTAGGACCTTAAACAATGTCACAACTTTCTTATATGACTAATTGTGATTGGTGGAGAAAAAGCTGTAAGTCCATGTAAAAGTGAAAGACAATCAATTACAATCTATCACATGAGATAATTGTGACATTGTTTATGGTACAGAAGAACTCACTTGTTAGCGATATAGTCCTTAAGTGCCAAATAAATATGGTCCATTAAGACATGTCACCCAATATAATGCTCAATGTCATCAAATTACAAACGAAAATAGACAAAGCTAATATAAAAATGGATTCAAAAATGAAAGGACAAGATGAAAATTTTAAAATGTAAATGACCAAAATAAAAAACAATCTCAAACTTTAACAATCAAAAGTGTACTTTAGTCTAACTTTCCCCCTTTTTTTTCTTCATTCTATCAAATGAAAATTCAAGTTATATCAATCAAATGCGGCATTTTTCAGTTTTAAGATTTTCTTATTTTCTCATTAATTAAAACGAGCAGTGGACTTGACTTTATCAAGTTATCAACTTTTTTTTTTTCCAACGACAATCACTATTTTGATCTTTATTAAATTATTGATGATATAACAAAATCCAATTCATTAATTCCAAAATTGATAGATAAAATTCTAAGAATTACATGATAGAGTTTTCGTATAAACTATAGAGGATCCTAATCCAATAATCCTGCCCTTTATGCTATATCGAAGACCATACCTTTATTAAATGAGAAGCAGTATCAAATGTTATAATTATCACCAGTTCATCACAAAGTTTTTTTTTTTTTTTTTTAAATCTCACAAAGTTATACTGTGTGATCTTATAATGTGTATCATCTTTATCATTTTATCATTTTATGGCATCACGTGTCAAATTTGTAATTGACTTCCTATATTTTTATTTTTTAAAAGGGGAAGATTTCCTAAATCAAAGATATCATCTAAGTAGAAAATTTTAAAAGTTATTATTAAATTTTCTATATAAAAAATAAATTAAAAGAAACTTACAAAGTGGCTAGATAATGAATATAATTCTACCACTTAACACTTATCAAGCAAACATTTTTTTAAAATTGTTTTACTAATAATAACCAAATATCCGAACCATGCATATTATACAATATACAATAATTGACCTATAATCATTGTAACTTTTTCTCTCCTCTTTATCCCCCTTCTTTTTACCTAAGCTCTTTTTTATCCCATTGGACCATGCTAAAGAAATGTCTTTGAAAAAGGGAAGTTTTAGCTTGAAGTTGAACACAATCAAGTTCCCCCGTTAGGATGGAATCTATGGCCAGGAGAAAAAGCGTGAACTTCTAAACAGAACAGACCAAATAATGGGTTAATTCGTCAAGAAATCCCAAATGAGATGGCACATAATTCTGTCATCATGTTTAAATTACGAGAAATGCTATATATTCACAACATTTTTATATTCACCATCTATTTGTGAAATAATTATATTACTAAGCGCTTTGTGTGTTATTATATTATATTATATGTAAATTTTTATTTTTATTTATTTATTTATTTGTGAAAAATTGATTAAGTTATAACAATAAAAAAATAAAAAAGGACTTTAAAAACAGTATATAAACAAATAAATTATAAACTAAAATAAAATTGAAGTTTTTAATGAGGTCAAAGAAAAAAAAATTGGGTTCTTCCAAAAGCCATATGGCTTTTGGGTTCTTCCAAGAGCCATATAACTTCGGTACATGCATGTACCGAAGTTATAAATCATTTTAGTAAAAGAAAAAAAAAATCGTACCAAAATATGATTTTTTTTCAAAAATATAAAAGCAAACTTTCAAAATCTTGAGAAGACATCCTTTGATATATTCCCCCCTTTAAGTTGTTCAAAAATTTCCGAATATATTCTCCGAAAACTATTGCCTAAATCAATTAGCTAGATACCTACAAGGTCACACATGTAGTGGCACACAATACATATTACTCATTCAATGACAGCGTCTCACGTACATATCAATAATGAAGTGTCTTTTCATAAAACTAACCTCCTTTTTTTCTTTTTTTTTTGTAGAGAAAAAATGGGGGTTAGCTAATCTATGCTAGCCCCAGATAGGACAATCAGGTTAAAACTCGCAGGCCAACCTTTATGAACGCCCACCAATGAAGGACTGCTGGTCAAGGGAGTCAATACCGTACCGGAAGCTGTACCAGTTTGGCCAGCGGTACGATATATTTCGGATACCAATCAATACCAGTGTACTGTTTCGGATTTACCGCTATTTTTATATTTATAAATATATATTTATATATATATATATATATATATATGTGTGTGTGTGTGTGTATATATATTATAATAAATATAAAAATTTACCATAAAATATTTCCTCAATTCAGAACTAATTATTCATGATTTTAGACTTTAGTATCAATTAAAAGAATATATATATATATATATATATATATATAATAGAAAGCTTAAAAATTACCATTAAAGGAATTTTGTACCTAATTGGCAGAACCTGCCAATATTTTGTACCCCATCACATTTGAGTGCCTTTGGGGGTATTTTGTCAAAGTGGGAAAGAAAAGAGAAATATGAATATATGAAGATATGATGTGCGGAAATGGGCATCGACGTTCAATTTAATAATGTTGTAGTCAAAGAAAAAATAATTAAAGATCACCAAAAGTTAATAATAATCAATTTATGGATGACCATTTACTCAAAAATTTATGGATGACCACTATGTTTATATTAATGTTAATAATTCTACAATATATGTTCCGAAACTATATAAACCTATTAAATATATTAAGCTTCTGGTCCAAAACATAAAGCATTACATACCAATTTTTTCTGTAAGCCATGGTGGGCCTTACTCAAAGCCTTGCAATTGGATACTAGAGGTTCCTATTGTCTGCCACCATACACTTGCACTCCTAATTACCACTTGTCAACCATTCAATTTACTAAAGTTTACTGGTTGCTTTTTTCGGTTTACAAATACCTACTCCATCTTAGGGATGTCAATTCGGGTTAGCGTGTCGGGTTCGTGTCGTGTCGAGGTAGGGGTATTCGACTAAATGACTCAACCCTAACCCGACCCATTTAATAATCGTGTCATGATCCTTCAACCCTAACCCGACCTGTTAATTAAGCGGGTTAACATGACCCAACCCATTTGACACGCTTAATAAACGAGTCGTGTTGGGTTGACACGAATGTAACACAACCCATTTCAACCTGTATAATATTAAATATAACATCCATCTAGAAATATTTTTTTTTACATTCCAAAAGCAGTGCTTACATTTCAAGTCTTCAACCCACATTCAAAATAATATAGTTCAACAAAAATATAACATTCATCTAGAAAATAATTTCTTTACACTCCAAAAGAAATGCATACACTTCAACCCAAATTCAAAATAAAAAATTTTAACAAAAATAAAATAACATAGTTCAATGAAAATATAATATACTTGGAACTCGCCAATTGCTAAGTATCAATATTGAAAGAATTTGAGCAAACAGTAGACTAATCATGACTATGACCACGATTATCATCCATAAATTCTTTGTTGATGTCCAAATTCATAACATCTTCCACAAGCTCATCCAATTTCATTTGTGCAATTTCTATGCCAAAAAAAAGTATTAGTAGTTCTAGGGTCTGTAAAGTTTCAATTTCCAATTATATCCCTTGTAAATTTTTGTAATTACTCACTTTTCTTTTTAAATTTAAAATATATGTTGGATATAAAAGGTATTGGACAAATCTAAAATAAAATAAATATTTATTTGTTATACGAGTTAAACGGGTTGTGATAAGTGGGTCATTTCAGGTTGACACAAATAAATTGGCGTGTCAAACGTGTCTATTGCGGGTTACGCGAGTTGACCCGCTTATAACACGTTTCTTATCGTGTTGCTTTCGGGTCGACCCGTTTATGACCCAAACCTATTAAGGCCCAACCCTAACCCGAAAAAACCCGTGTCGGGTTCGTGTCGTGTTCGCGGGTTGGGTCAAACATTGACACCCCTACTCCATCTACCTAAAAAACTAAAAATATAACAAAATAAATAAAATAAGAGAAATGTAAATCTTCCATTATAAATTTATAATTGGTTCGGTCATTTTTTGGGTTTTGGGGGTATTTTGGTCATTTTTTGGATTTTAGGGGTATTTTGATAATTTGTAGGTTTTGGAGGGTATTTTGGTCATTTTTTGGATTTCAGGGGTATTTTGGTAATTTTCAGGTGTCAGGGGTATTTTGGTCATTTTCTGGGTTTTTTGGGTATTTTGGTCATTTTCAGGTTTCGGAGGTATTTTGGTCATATTTTGGATTTCATGGGTATTTTGGTCATTTTTTGAGTTTTGGGGTATTTTGGTCATTTTTAGGTTTCAGAGATATTTTAGTCATTTTTTGGATTTCAGAGGTATTTTGGTCATTTTTTGGGTTTCATGGGTATTTTAGTCATTTTTAGTTTTCGGGGGTAGTTTGGTCATTGTTTGGGTTTCGAGAGTATTTTGGTCATTTTTTGGGTTTTGGGGGTATTTTGGTCATTTTTGAATATTTTAGAGTACTTTGGTCATTTTCACTTTAGGGCATTTTGGTAATTTTGATAATTGGGTAATTTGGTAGATTGGGGTTTACCCATAATAATTAGGTTAGGTTGGGTTTGGGTTAGAAGCAATTAGTTAAATGGGTTTTAATGAATAAATGAGTTTTATATACCCAACCCAATTATGCCCACCCCAAACCCACCCATTTGACACCCTTAGGTTCTAGTTAGATGGCTTCTTTGCCCATTAGTCACACACATATGAGAGAGAGAGAGTAGTTGAGTGATAGGCAAGGGCAGAGCTAGGGGAAGACGAGAGCAAGGTGGCAATTGCCCCCTTGGCCCCACCCAAAGAGCCCCTCTCCCCTCTAGTTTTATATATACTTTTATTTATTACATTTTTATGTTTATATATATATATATATATATATATATGTATATATATGTGTGTGTGTGTGTGTGTATGTGTGTATCAAACTTTATTAAAAAAATAAAAAGAAAAAAAAATTGTTCTATTGATGTTTTTTAAGGTTTAAAAACTATAGAAAAAAATTAAGAGAACAAAATAAATAAATAATTATTATTATCTTTCAAAAGTGTTAAAACATCAAATTCTTTATGTATATTATTTTTTTTTTTTTAAATGAGTGTATTGTAATAAAATATACAAATAACAGTAATATCCATATAATATTATTTCCAAGTTAGACTAGAGTTTTATATGCCCAAATGTTTACTTTATGGATTTAATTATATAATTTAATCATTTTTTATGTGTTTAACAAAATCAACATAAGTTATAAGTTGTAAGTTGTAACTAAGATTTATCTAATTATTAAACTAATTAGATGAGAAGTAAACGCAGAAAAAAAAAAGTATTAAATAGCTTATTAATATATTACAAAATCCCAACAAATAAACTCAGAGTCCATTTGGGATCTGCTTGTTTTACTGAAACAAAAATTTTTTTGTTGAAAATACTGTAAATAAAGGTAAAAATTAGCTGAAATAGTACAATGAGACCCATAAATAGTAGCAAAAAGTGCAGTGGAACCCATGAATAGTAGTAAAAATAAGTTGAATAGTAAAATAAGTTGACAAAAATAATTTTTGCCAAACGGAGGCTCAATATATGAAATGGGTTCAAGTTACACTTGGTGTTAAAGAGTTACACATTTTCTAAACCATTGAATTTGAGTAGATCCAATAGTCAAAAAAGACACTCATTAATGCTAATATTCTGATTAGAATCTCATTAATTATCCATTATTTATTGCTCATTTTTCTTTGTCAAACACCTCAATGGAAAATTCTTGATTTTGAAATATATGACATAGCTCAATATTGAACTATACTTATGAATGTCAAATTATATCTTTGTTTTTTAGGGTGAAGTGTGTGTATTGGTTTAATTATCAACGTAATTCGAACTCCATTTGTGTCATGCCTAGTGATTTTTTTATGGGTTTATATATATATATATATATATATATATATATATATATATATATATCTCCATACCAAGATTTATCACAAGTACTGGTGATGATATTGAACTAGTGTTACTATGTTGATACAAAATCCGTTTACAAATGTAGTAGCTGTAAAAATCTGCAATGTTAGCATATACATTATCTAGTTAGCGAAAAAACGAAGTACCATTTGAAAAGATCTGCAATGTTGGACCATATGAAGAAAACGAGCAATGTGGTGATGGAGATGTGTCAAAGAAGGGTAACGAAATTGTACTTGACAACTTCAAAAAGTGGGAGACTAACCAGTTGTGCAACCAGCGGCTTCTTTTCTTTTCTTTTTTTCTTTTTTTCTACCGGTGACCTGGCCGTGGAGGTGGAAGAGCGATAAAGGAGAAAGAAATAGAGAGACAGAGAGATGTGCAATGGAGGAATTTTTTTTTGAAAAACAGTGGAAAAAAAATTAGAGAGAGATGTATACTTTTTTGTGTTTTTTAAGGTTTAGAGATAGGAATGGTATGCAATAAATAAGAGATAATTAATGAGATCCTAATCAGAATATTAGCATTAATGAGTGTTTTTTTTTACTATCGGATCTACTTAAATCCAATGGTTTAGAAAATGTATAACTCTAAAGAGTTACACTAGATATTTTTTTTCTAGAGAGTGTACATGTTCAACCAAGAGGAATTAATCAAAGAATATTTAATCACTGTCAACCATGTGAGTTTTCTCTTTAATTTTCCTGGTTTCTCACTTTTCAGAATGAAGATGACATTGGCATATACAAACTACAACGATTGTAGAGTAGTTATGCAAAATTGTTTAATACATTATTGTTCAAAACTTTGTACATATAAATTCAACCTCTTGTTCCTTGTGTTGTACATAGTTATGGAATCTCAAAGTTTATTCACCACTTAGCTTGCATTACAAATACCAATGACTTAATCATTGAAACCAACATTGTTGAGAAGCTTATGTGGTGCAGTGCTTTAGCTAGTGCTAGATGTTGTAATAGAAGTTATGCAATTTCAAAACTTGCAATGAGACTAAAATGGGAAAATGAAAAACAAAATATTAATTCAAAAATGTTAAATGAAATAAGCATTGCATATATGAAATATTTAAGTAAATAATGGGATACCACAAAGGATGTCATTACTGGTAGGCTATCACTTGAACTCTTGAACCCCCCAAAATTAATCTAAGGGGCTAGATATAAGGATAATTGGAATAATAATAAGTGCCAACAAAAATTCGTAATCTTCAATAACTAATTGAGCTTGATTGTTTCCAATAACAAACATTTATAAATTAGTTTAAAAGGAACATTAGTTGCTTCAAATCAGATTTTTTGGTTCTTTTGATGTTGGCAATTGTCCCCCTATTGTGTTTTTTTTTTTGCTTTTTTCCTACAATAAAATCTTGCAATTCAACAACAACAAAAAATTACTTTTATAGTTTGGCATATACAAACTACAACGATTGTAGAGTAGTTATGCAAAACTGTTTAATTCATTATTGTTCAAAATTTTGTACATATAAATTCAACCTCTTGTTCCATGTGTTGTATATAGTTATGGAATCTCAAAATTTATTCTCCACTTAGACTTGCATTACAAATACCAATGACTTAATCATAGAAACCAACACTATTGAGAAGCTTATGTGGTGCAATGCTTTAGCTGGTGCTAAATGTTGTAATAGAAGTTATGCAATTTCAAAACTTGCAAAGAGACTAAAATGGGAAGATGAAAAACAAAATATTAATTCAAAATGTTAAATGAAATAAGCATTGCATATATGAAATATTTAAGTAAATAATGGGATACCACAAAGGATGTCATTGCTGGTAGGCTATCACTTGAAGTCTTGAACCCCCAAAAATTAATCTAAGGGGCTAGATATAAGGAAAATTGGAATAATAATAAGTGCCAACAAAAATTCGTAAGCTTCAATATCTAATTGAGCTTGATTGTTTCCAACAACAAAACATTTATAAATTAGTTTAAAAGGAACATTGGTTGCTACAAATCTGATTTTTTGGTTCTTTGATGTTGGCAATTGTCCCCCTGTTGTGTTTGGTAAATATTTTATTTTTATAATTAGAAACTTTTAAAGTTTTTTAGCTTTTCAAGTCATGTCTATAAAATTATACAAAAAGTGTAAAATATAGTTTTACAACTATCGAACGTTGCAAGCCCACATACCCACATCAAACATCTTATTTCTACTACTAACAAAGCAGTTCTTTTTCCCCTTCAATTTTATTCTTGCAATTACTTACTATTGTGTATTTAAAACAAAATGAGACCTCTAATTAAAAAAATACTGGAGGTAAGCCAAACCCTACAAAAAGAGAGTGCATATGCAAATGTGACCAATAGAAACAAAAATATTAAAATCAAAACCCTCACCGTAAGGAGCTATAATTCATGCAATATGTAGATGGCATTTATGGACATAAACTTAAGAAACTTCTCCCAACCATTACATGCCACAAAAACATTTGAAGCTCAAAAGAGAATAGGTTGCCCAAGTTTAGAAATAGTGTTCAAAAGTATTCTCCCCATTGATTACCTGCTACCACACGTCTAAGGGAAATTTCATCAAGTATATGTCATGCAACAATAACTAAAAAAAAAAAAATTATCGACATTCCACATGGGATAAAAAAAACGAATGGGTGACAATTAAAACGTTTTTTTATTAACAAAAAGGAGAAATAAAGTTGAAAAAAAAAATCAGGTCTAAAGATTGATCTCTTTTTCAATATGTCTCTTTTGCTTTTACACTGTCTAGTTCTCTGGTTTTCTCAATAGATTAAATTAGATGGAGAAAGGAGGAACCGAGAGTATGAGAAAGAAATTAGGAGAGACAAATTGGTTACCTAGTTGATTGAAGAAGAGCAAAAAAGACCGTAGCATTACCAAGTCCGATGGTGTTTCAGCAGCTTCTGTAGAAGTGGAGAAGGAGCAACTGCAATATATAAAGAAAATAAATCAATAAAGAGAGAATAGGAGTTGAGATCAAAGAATTGAAGTAGTGTTGAATTGAGGTTAAAATGGATTTAGTGCACGTTTGGTTTGCGCGTCCACGTTGAGCGTTTGCGTTTTCAGCTTCTTCTTTTTTTTTTTTTTTTAGTGTGTATGAACAGTAACTGCACTATTCATGCACATGAATTCACTATACATGAGACAAAGTACATTGTTCATGCATTGTTTACACACTGTTCACGGGACCCACAACCACTTTATTCAGAAAAAATATATATTGAAAATGAGCCCCACGGCACTATTCACACATTTAAAAATTATTTTGTTACAGTGTTTTCAGTTTTCAGTTTTTAGCAAAATAAGTTGTATCCAAACAAACCCTTAATAAGGTGGTGGAAAAGTGGGGTGATGTTATCCCTTTGTTTGATGGAGAGAGAGACCAAGGAGGACGGTTAATTGAGAATTGGAATAGTTAGCCGATTGGGTTTAATAGAGTAAATGAGGAAGATAAGTGGGTTGCACTCAGTCATTATGGAAAGGATTCTACATATTCTATCCAAAAATAAAATAAATTGAGGAAGTTGAAAAATAGGAAAACATACAAAGGATAGTTGGGGATTTTTTTTTCTTTTTTTTTAAAGAATGTTTGAGAGGATAACATAATTTAATGCAAAAAAATCATGAGAATATGTAAAGTCATGATATATTGTAAAGTCATGAGAATATGTAGCAAAGCAAAAGAATTAAAACTATTTAGAGTGTGTAAAGTCATGAGTATATATATAAAGTCATCATATTTTGCATTCTTTTAAAAAATGTAATAAATTAACAAAAAAGGAAAAATAAAAAAATAAAAAGATAACGTGGATGATGACGTGACTCAACTGGAGCGTAGCAACAATAAATACTACGTTTTAACTTTTAGTAATATATGGATATGGATGGATGGATATAGATTTGAGTAATAGGCGGAGAGCATAATTTAATGCAAAAAAGTCACAAGAATATGTAAAGTTATGATATATTGTAAAGTCATGAGAATATGTAGCAAAGAAAAAGAATTAAAACTATTTAAAATATGTAAAGTCACGAGAATATGTAAAGTTATCATATATTTTGCATTCTTTTATAAAGGATAATAAATTAACAAAAAGGAAAAATAAAAAAATAAAAAGATGACATAAATGATGACGTGACTCAACTAAAACGTAACAATAATAAATAATACGTTTCAGCTTTTAGTAATATATAGATATAGATTAACCACAACTATTTTGATAATATCAATCACAATTATTTTGATAATTGTGAAAGACGTTGTGCCATCAGATTTAAGCAGCATAAAATTTGGGACTAAACACAATTAAAAACGTGTTACCGCGTTACACTTACACCAATCATGAGAAAAAAATAATTTAATACAGTAGTTTATGAACAAAGTTCGACAAGAAAATACATCAAACCTGAACGTATAATCTAGTTTGATAATAAGAGTTACTGACAACACAAATATCTTATCTCTTAATCCAAATTAGATACAGTTTTCTGTGAACCGTTTCTTAGAAATTACGTTTTGTTATTAAAAAATGTTTTTCACAATATGCTTTTGGGAGGACCAAGGTGAATTCAGTTGTTTGTAGACCACAGACATAAAAAGACATGCATGAAAAATAATGTTTTTGAAGCTTCCATCCATCATCTCTCTTTTTTTTATGAATCCATCATCTCTCTAGTTCAATTTGTTGGTTCTTCATTTTTCTCATTCTATTCACCACTAAAAATGATCAAAAGGCTTCACTGTTTTGTAGATAATGATATTCTCACCGATTTGTGTATTCCGAGTAGTCATGTCACACTTAAGAGTACTTATATCTGCACCGAATTGCTTAAAGTAGCATTTATAATTGCCTAGAGAATGTCTTTTTTTTTTTTGGTTAAACCACCCGGTATCCGGAACCACAGGGGCTCCGACTAAATCCGGATTCGAGCCGGGTAGGACCACAAGGGCGGCAAAGCTCTCCCAACCGAGTTTTAACGCAGCTGTATGCCCAAGGCTCGAACACGAGACCTTGGTTAAGCTAGGACAACCCCTTACCAGCTAGAGAATGTCAAATTGCTTAAAGTAGCATTATGTTTTGTAGTAAAGTGACCTTTTTTTTTACTTTTGAGAAAGCCCAGGTCCAATTAAACCATCTTAATAAAAAGCAAATGTGAAAGTGAATTCACAGCTACCAAATGCCTCATGCCATGCAACAATCTTTGTCCCGTATCACTTTTTCCTGACCCATCTAGGTCCACTTACGTTCAACTGTGAACTAGCACCAACGGCAGGTATTGAAATCCCTGTTAAATCAGATAGATACCTAAAGCCACAAGTTGCGGCACATATAATTCAATCACTAACAGCCTCTCCTATCATTAATCAATTCAAAACAACCTTATTTCTCCTCCTATAAGTATGCCTCAATCTCATATTTGCTTTCACATTTCTTAACTATTGTACTTCCAGTTCACAATCTCAAACTTATTTGCTTTCAAATTTGTACCTCCATGGACCCTGAAAACCATAGTCCCCACAAACCTAAGTCCGGCTATCTGTCCAACATCATCGACCAAGTGAAAACCAATTTAGTTTTTCGATCAAAATGGGCCGAGTTGAATGGTGCAATGGGGGACTTAGGCACATTCATTCCAATAGTTCTGGCCTTGACACTAGCTAATGACCTTAACCTAGGCACAACATTAATATTCACCGGTGTCTACAATATTGTCACTGGTGCCATCTATGGTGTCCCTATGCCTGTGCAACCCATGAAGGCCATTGCAGCTGCAGCAATATCTGGGTCTGATTTTGGTGTCCCAGAAATCATGGCTTCCGGAATTTTAACCGGAGGAGTTTTGTTGGTTTTGGGTATAACTGGATTGATGCAACTAGTGTATAAGATAATTCCTCTTTCTGTTGTAAGAGGAATTCAGCTTGCACAGGGGTTATCATTTGCACTAACTGCGGTTAAGTACATTAGAAAAATTCAGGATTTTTCTAAATCAAAGGCTAAAGGGGATAGGCCCTGGCTTGGTTTGGATGGGTTGGTTTTGGCTATTATTTGTGCTTGTTTTATAATTGTTATTAGTGGTGCAGGTGAGGAAGAGCAAAGTGGTGAAAGAGAAACTGCTGGTGTTTTAGGTGATGAAGAAATAAGGCCAAGGAAGAGAAGAGTGAGGAAGATTATCTTTTCAATTCCTTCAGCTTTTATTATCTTTTTATTTGGTGTGGTTTTTGCCTTTATAAGGAGGCCTAAAGTGTTGGAAGAGATTAGATTTGGACCATCATCTTTTCAAGTAGTGAAGATGTCTAAGCATGCATGGAAGGAAGGGTTTATAAAGGGTACAATTCCTCAACTCCCTTTGTCAGTACTAAATTCTGTGATCGGGGTGTGCAAGTTGTCCTCTGATCTTTTTCCAGGGAGAGATTTTTCAGCCACATCGCTTTCAGTCACTGTGGGGTTAATGAATGTGATAGGGTGTTGGTTTGGAGCTATGCCAAGTTGCCATGGTGCTGGTGGGTTAGCTGGGCAGTACAAGTTTGGTGGTAGGAGTGGTGGGTGTGTGGCACTTCTCGGTACAGCTAAATTGGTGTTGGGTTTGGTATTAGGGACTTCTTTGGTGAAGATTTTGGACCAATTTCCTGTTGGGATACTTGGAGTTTTGCTCTTGTTTGCTGGGATTGAGCTAGCTATGGCTTCAAGGGACATGAATTCCAAGGAGGAATCTTTTGTGATGCTTATTTGCACAACGGTTTCACTTGTGGGTTCAAGTGCAGCGCTTGGTTTTCTGTCTGGGATGATTGTGCATGTGCTTCTTAGGCTAAGAAATTTGAGTAAGATCAACCCTGTTGTTCCGTAGTATATAGACCATTGGCTAGGCTTATTTCATATTCTTCTATGTCTACATGCAAAAGGGTACGAGTGAAGGTTTCTAAGGTTGAGAATTTTTAATTATTTAAGAGAGAGAGAAAAAAAAAAAAAGGTTCCATATGTTCTTGCGCAATTGTAAAGGTTCTCCACTCAAGCGAATAAGATCTCTTTGTTTTCTCTTGTAATGGCTGAATTACGTTTCAATTAACCCTAATAATGAGTTCAATTGCTGCCAGCTTTTCGTTCCATACTTTTAGTTGCTTGAACGTTCTTCCAAAGTATTTTATTGATTGCTTGCTTATGGCTACCGATAATTATTATTACACACTAATCATTGTTTTAAATACTGGACCATATTCTAACTTTTAATAAAATAAAAAAATATCGAAACAAACCAAAGTTACCCATTCAAATGGGAATGGTGGCCAAAAAGCTTTGTAACTGAATTGGCATCTCCTCATGTACCAAGTGCTTGGAGGACTAGTAAGGAAAGGGTTTGAGCAGTAAAGTTAACAGTATGTTGTAATTATTTCTCAAAAAAAAAAAAAAAAAAAGGGAATGGTGGGTTATTATCTTATAAAGCCGTAAATCGAGAAAAACTAGATAGCTAATAGTTAAACTAGGAAGACTAGGGTCATTTAAATTGTCTAAGCAGCAACATAACTCCACAAATTTTATATTTATTTGAGATAATATTCATATCACTGTTCGATTGAGCTGATTGATAGGTTATACAACTCATCATTTGCGCCATCGTATCGTCAAAATATCTTTTATGTTCTGCCATTTAACTAGCTTGTGTAGAGTTAACAGTTCTTGTTGATTGGAGGAAGTGATGTCGTTTTACCCAAATGAGGTCATTTCATTAAGAACCAAGAACTTTGTTTTTACTTCATCTTAATCTTTTATATCACTAAAAAATAAAAATGTTAAAAGGAAAACAATTATCTCATGTATTTAATATGTGTATCATCTTTTACAAAATGTGAGGGTTTCACACCATTGCGGCATTTACATGCTATGAAGAGTGATAATATATATGGTAGACGTATGAGATATACATTCTCGTTAAAAATCCAAGCGAAAACCTTCAGCTTCAAGGTGCTCTACTTGGCAATCCTTAAATCATCAACAAGCGACAAAGGCACGATTCGAATGGAGAAAGTTGGTGGCCCTGTGAGTGTCAAATGATGACAAGATTTGGTCTACGTACTTGTGCTTGTTGGAGGTAATGTCAAACTGTCAATGCTGGACAAGCCGTGTGATTTGTTGAAGAGAGGAAATTTTCTATAAAATCCAAGAGTAATGTTAATGATATTATAAATTTTACAATATAAGTTTTATAAATTTATGTCCATTAATTATCAGAAATAGTTATTTAAATATTTATTTATTTTATGTGTGTAGAGAAAAAAATGACATATAAGAAATTTTACCTAAGTTTTGTCATTTTCTTTATTCTATATATGTAGACAAATACGGCAGGCTCAATTCAATTTGAGAACTAAATCAAAAATTATAAGTGAGACATTTTCTGATACTTAAATATAAATTGATATTTATTTGAGGGTTAATTACAATTAACTCACCTGTGGTTTGGTCTGAAATTACTTTACCTACCTGTGGTTTGAAAAAGTTACTTTACCCACCTATGGTAAGCTCCGTTTGTTTTCCGTAACCCACCTCTGGTTTGGTCTGAAATTACTTTACCTACCTGTGGTTTGAAAAAGTCACTTTACCCACCTATGGTAAGCTCCGTTTGTTTTCCGTAACCCACCTCTATTAAAAACAAGGGTAAACATGTATTTTTAATTTCTTTTTATGTCTTTCCTTCTAAAACATAAAAATAAAATAAAATAAATAAATAAAATAAGAGAAAAAAAATCTGATTTTGTAGCATTTAAGAACAAACATAATATTGCTCAAGAACCCCAAATGTCTGTGTAACGCTAAGAAGAAAATATCATTAAAGGCAAAAATCACTTAGTGAGCGTTTGGATGTTGTTGAAATTCTTTTGATGGTGCGTCTGGCCTTTTTTTTTTTTTTTTTTTTGTCTCGTGCACTGTTCACAAGACCTGCAAGTCATTAATTTATGCAAATTTTTCTTTAAAACTCGATCCCAGGCACTATTCACATATTTAAAAATAATTTTGCTACAATGTTTTCAGTTTTCAGTTTTCAATTTTCAACAATAAGCGGTATCCAAACTAACCCTTACTATTCTTTCCATTACTTCTTCTTATTTGATTTTATTTCTTTCTCACTCACACACACTCCTCTGTTCAGTCTATGTCTCTCTCTCATCTCCCACACTCTGGTTTAGATAGGTGGTAGCTTTGGGTCACAGTTGCGACAATGGAAGAGCCGAGGGTGGCTATATGGGTTTGGGTTTTGATTTGTGGAGGAGAAGCATGACTGATTTGGGTCTAGGTTTTGAGGAGCATGACATGTAGGTTGCGATTTGGGTTTTGGTGGTGGTCAATCTAAGATTTTGGGCTGTTATGGTGGACGTGGCTTGGTTGTGGTGTCATCGTGGGTGTGGTGGATCATCGGTGTTGCTAGTGGTGGCTCCATTCCTTTGCTCAAACCCAAATCCATGATAAGCATATCCTTTCTTAGAAATGAAGTGAGCGACACCCATGAACCCATTCAACAGATCAACCATTGAAGATCATGTCTTCTTACATCCAGTTTACACGTTGCTAGGAACAAAATTTGATGTCATTTGCCATCATTTATGGATTGTTTGTATGTATTAAATATCAATGAGTCAATGACAGTGGAAGTCTTGGATTGGGTCACGGATGATTGAATTTCTTGGTTTGAGTTTTGCATTTGATTCAAGCCTATTGTTATGGGAATTTGAAAGCTGCAATGAAGGGTGGAATCACCATGGTGCTTGGATTTTTTTTGTGGGTTTTTTATTTGCTTTTGAAATCTGAATTTTTTTTATTTATCGTAGGTTTCTGTTTGATTTTATGAAACCATCACTTTTTTATCTTGTCTTTTTATGTCTTTTTCTGTTTTGGGAGGAGAGAGACATAAAATAGAAGCAAAAATACATATTTATCCATTTTTTTAACTGAGGTGAGTTACAAAAGACAAGCGGAACATACCTCAGGTGTAAAATGACACTTTTCAAACCACGGGTAGACAAAGTGATTTCATGTCAAACCACAGATGGGTTTAGTATAATTACCCCTTTATTCAATTTAATTACTACATTATATTTTTTTTTATTAAAATCCATTTTTCTCATTTTGAGGTCAAAATTTACTAATTAAATTTTTGTATTCAAATTTTGCTTGCATCTTTTGAATCGATAAATATGATGTTTTCAGTTTTTTAAGTAAGATTTTATCAACTTTAATTTCAAAAAAAAAAGAAAAAAAAAACTATTTTTTCATTGCATTGTCAATAACTTCTAGAAGTTATACATTAATTTAGAAAAGAGTATAGTTTTTTTTTTCAAAATGTCAAATGAAGTATTTTAAAACTTCTTTTAAAATTTTTATTTCTAAAAATAATCTAAACCATCAATATCATAATAAATTAACAATATCATTTGAGAAAGAAATATTTTTACCTAAGTGGCCTAGTAGATAAGTTGGTCCTAGCTAGACAAAATAAAAGGTATGCGGTATGCCTATTGATTGTAAGTTTGTTGCCTTCACCCAAATCAATAAGGTAAAGAATATGAACAAAGAAACAAATGAAATAAGAACCCAATGCGCAATTATATATTCTTAATTAAATGCTAATGATTTGAATCAGAGACGAACCATTATTACATGATTTTATTATATAAAAATCGGATTGCTATTCCTCCACTTAGGTAGAAAGTTAAAAAAGACACTAGCATGGCTTGATCTGTTAGGCCTCCAAATACGTAGTTTGGTTACACAGCTTTCCACTATGATTTTCAGACTAGAACCTTTTATTGAACCGCAAAAGAAAGAGGTTCAAGATTTTTAAGATTGAACCAAGGTTAAACCGAAATTGAACCATGATGACATCATAATTAATTTAATAATTATATAAATATAAATAAATATATTAAATTAGTATAAATATAAAAATTAAATTAAATGATCCAATTAAATATAAAAATCTATCTTTCAAATGTATTTTTTCATATCATAACTTTCATGATTATGTTACAAAACTATGCTTAAGTTATTAGGTAACTTTTTTTTTTTTTTTTTGAGAAACAAGTTATTAGGTAACTTAATACCTAACTTAAATTATTATATTAAATTTTCAGTTAAGTTATGATATTTTTTTCATTTTAAACCATTATTATATCTAGAATATTTTTTCCTAACCAGAGTCTCTTTTTTTGGTGGGTGGACAGACCAATAAAGCAAATAAAGAAAAGTAAAGAGTATTAATATAAAATGAAAGTGCTTAATTTCCAAGAATGCGTTGGCAGCACCTCCTCCACGCAAAGTGCTTCAAAGTTGGCATTTTACAGATCAAAACTCCACTCTACTTCTTTTACTTCTTTCTTTGAAAGTTTCAGATGAGTGCTCAAGACCTCAAGTGAATTTCTATTCTTCTCTGCACTTGAGCATCCTCCGCTGTGTGCTTGTGAATTTCTGTTCTTTTCTTTCTTCTTCCCTTTTTTTTTTTTTTTTGTCAACGACTTCTTTCATTTTCTCTATCTCATGTTGCCCTCTCTTCTCTATCACTTAAGAAAAAAGATCCAAACTTTATGGAGAGACACGTTGTTGAGGGCCATTTGTGGAAGCCCAGTGGAAAGAAAGGCCCAATGATGAGGGCCACAAGGAGTTGACTGTATAAATAGTAAAAAAGACCATTAGGCCCAAGCGGCAGGAATAATGGGCCACTAGCCCAACAATGTATACATGGGCCTTGAAAAGGCAAACGGGCTCAAAGAAGCCAGGAAAGAAAGAAATAGCATCCCATGGGCAGAGCATGAGTTAGAAAAGAGAGAAAGGGTCGCTGCAGGCCCAAGGTAGTGTAAACTAAGAGAGTAAGGGATTTATGGCAGGCTCATAAAACCCAAAGATAAGGATAAGGTTATTGGGCCGGGGAAGCCCAATGAAGTTAGTAACAAAGCCCATGGGAGTGTGGAATTAGCAAACATGGCCGAGGAAGCCCAAAAGAATTAGCAAACGGGCCGTGGATGCCCAAAAGGAGAAAACAAAGGGACATAGGAGCCCACGAGTAAAAAGAAACAAAACAGTGCCTATGATAGGCCACTGAGAAAAGGAATAAAACGGCCGGCCCAAAAAGGGGCCCAGCAGGATTGAGTCATTACGGCAGGAATTACAAGCCAACACGGCAGGAAACAAAGAAAAACAAAGGTGGGCCAAAGAAATATAAAGCCCATCATCATACGAAGCCCAGCTTCTGATTGGAGCGAAGGACCAAAAGAAAGCCCGCATGAAAGGCTAGGAAACGCAGACGGAGAGTCTCCAGGTTACGGCAAACACATGAGCAGCAGGCAGACTCTTGGACAAATTTGAAAGGAAAGCACGCGCAAGGCCCAGGCACCACCAGCCTGTACCCAACCAATATAGGACATGGTGGGGCCATGGGCCAGAGGTAAGAGGTAAAGGGGGTGTGGTTTGGTGGTGGGGAGAGGGGAAAAGATCTATTTTCGGCCCCTGCTCAAGCCTCTTTTGGGAGGTACGTCCTGCTGGGATGATAGACCACCCAAAAGAGGCAATTTGAGAGGGAACCGTTGAGTGCATGCTCTGAGTGTGTGGAGAGAAGAGATTAACATCGTGGCAGGAAAGGCCGCGACGCATAGAGGGACAAAAACGAGTCCGCCTCTGTCTGGCAGGGGTTTTGTGTCGCACAGTATGGTCGACAGGTACACCCAGACCAGACAAAGGTGGTTAAGGGGCAAGACGGTAAAACACTAGCCACGGCAGGCACTATAAAGAGGCCCTTGCCGTGCCCTGTAGAAGGGATCGAAAAACAGAGAGTGCATCCCACAACGTGAAAAGAAAAACAGAGCAAGAGGAAAAGAAAAAAAGATAAGAACGAAAACAGAGAGAATAGGAAAGAAAACTAAGAAAGAAAGAAGAGAGTTAGTTCAAAGAGCATGCACCAATAGATCGGCTTCTCTCTCTCCCCCTTCAAAACCTTACATTTCTCCAAAAAACGCAAACAAGAACTTTCCCATGGAAACAATAACCATTCAGGGCCGACTCCCTCAAAGCCATTAATTCCCATGACAGGATTCTTCCTGGGGGATTATTTGCATTGAGAAGAGGCGTTCTCCCCTCTTTGGTTTTGCTGCGGCAGACAAAGCTTATAACTTAATTTTTTTGCCTATTCAAATTAATCAGTATTATGCTCTTTATTTTCCTTAGTAATTGATATCATTATGACTGTAATCCTGTTTTACTAACCGGAAATACATAGCACTCTGTTTTAGTCATTATTATATCTGCCTGCCATAACTTGTTTGCAATAGTCTAGCCTGTCATAGCTTGCCTGCTACGATTCTGCTTGCCATAAACTTGCTCCTAGCAGACGTGGCATAAGTTTGTACACAAACCGGCCCAAGTTGAGTTACAATTGGACCGGCCCCAGCTCCCTTACTCAGAAACACTAGGGCCCATCATTGCAGGAGGCAGCCCAGCCCATTACCGCAGGAGGCAGCCCAATCCTACCAGAAAAGGCCCCCACACACGTAATGGAAGATCTAAGAGCGGAAAGAGAAAGAATGCAAAGAGTAATAGAGAGACACGCAAGAAGAAGGAGGTTCATCAATTTTTTTAATGCTTTGATCTGAACCGTGAAAACCGTGGACGGTTTTCAGACCCGGGCAGTTCAACCACAGTTCAAATAGTTTCATGCTTTTTATGCATAGAACGGTTCTTAGGGTTAAAAGAACCGAATTAATGAGAGGATTACAGTTAACTAGGTTGGAGTGTACAGTCTCGTATGGTTTGGTCTGGATTTAAAAATCATGTTTTTCACTTCATGTCCGAGATTTACTAAAATTAAAAGTGGGGATTTACTGTCCATAACTATTTTACGTGTGATTAAATTTCTATCACTTTCATATTAACACATTATTTTTTCTTCTACCAATCACACTTTATCCCATCAGAAATTGTGGCAAAATTGTGTCATATAACGTTGTGCTACTAGATTTTTTGTTAACAATAAGGAAGTTTATATACATAATTAAATAACGTTGTTAAGTGACGTGTTAAGATATATATGACCGACTTGTTTGTGTACCATATAGGTTTATAGCTCTCCCCTGGATTGTTCTTCAAGCCAGATTCAATCTACGTATCACAAATTTTAAGGGCTATATCATGCCTTTTCAGAGGGCAATAGGAATAAAAAGGGGCACAGTTCTTCTAAGCACTTCAAGTGCATGGCAACTTATATCTTTCTAAGTTCTGCCACATTGGAGATGACACCTATTATAGCACACATGTCCTCCTTAGCAACCATAAATTCCGGCTATTGCATTATGGGTAACTTTTGGCCACCAATCATAAATTCTCAAGTCTCAACAAATTAGTAACTGTAACTTTGAAAGAGTGCAATCTTCTTTTCTTTATTAACACTAAAATACCCATCACAAGCAATGCCTTAACATCTAGTTCAGAGAATATTTTCCAACTTATAATGAGAAATAAATTGGGTTAGACGTGTAGAACAAGTTTTGCAGCAGAGATATGATAGAGCACGATCGAAAAATCCACTATTTACTCCTTGTTTTACTATTCTCTAGTGAATGTATGATTGGAATGGTGCGAAGTTTGTCTCCAACCAAATTTCCTACCATTAAAAGTCATGCACGAGCCAAAAACGGATTCAAACCTCATGCTAAAGAAGTACAGTCATCATACAATAATTTCTTACAAAGTCATACCATTATAGTAATACAGTAATACCTTGGTTTTTCTTCCTCAAGTTTATTGATTGAAAAAAAAAAATACAGAATTTCATATTTACATTACTCAAAGAATCTTGTGTGTTCTTGAAAAGAATCTTGGTTCAGTGCTGAATTGTCCTTGCACTTCTCTTAGTATTTGTAATGATTATCCTCTTCGCTAGGCAAAAATATAAAAGACAAACCACCCTATTCTAATTAAGCATTTAGTTTGATCTTCAATCAAAAAGAAACCAAACTCCTCCCAGAAGATGTTAGGAGGCCAAAAGAAAAATGACAGCAGATAGTATGCAAAAACTTTTGTATTATCCAAAAGGGTTTCCTCCCACTGAAGAAAAAGGATTTGGATTGCTGGTTGCTGAGTATTTTCCAGTTAACTGTTGAGTTGTGTTTAAGGATCCAAATACAGCTGCATTACTGCCAAAGATACCGATTTCTTGTGATCTGCAATGACACACAAGCAACCTCTGAATTATTGTTCCTTTTTTTATTAAAGAAGATCATATCATCATTGGTCAAAGAATCATAAAGAAATTTTGTAATTGTGTAATAAGCATTATGATTGAAGGAGTATGCTAGTGGAGACAGTGATAAAGTCCTTTACCAGGAAAAACCCCTCTTTTGGATCAAGATGGGCCTGCTTATATAAGGTTTTGAATGAATTCAACTTTGAATTCCTAATACCCCACCCCCACGCTAACCAAAAAACAAAAAGGAGAATTTTTTTTAAGAAGATAATACAAGGTCCGCTTTAAGTGAAATGAAATAGAGGCAACTGGTGGCATTTCATGAAGCATTTGTTACTCAATATGTCCCATTTTGAGCCTAATTTCCCATTAAATTTATTAAAAATTTGAAAGAAAAAGATTACAAAGAACTAGGGCCAGCATGTTACCTGAATGGTGTCATATTATTATGTACTTGTAGCCCCATGTTTGCACCTGAGATTTATTAAATTGAACATTACCAACACTAGGCCAAGCAAAGATTTCAGAGGGAAAAAACAATTTTAAGTAAATTTACCAGGAGGCATGGCTGATGTTAAAGAAGGTGAAAATGGAGACATTGTAGATGTATAGGATGGTGATTGAGGTGCCATCAAACCCTGAGACTGGGTACCAAAGCTGGAAGTTTGCACTAAGTCACTAGCAGCTGGCAGATTCGGCGGTGCACCTTGCAAAGATGCCATGGTAGGAAACTGCATCACAAATAACACAAATTATTAGGGTTTAAACAATTTTTCTCTGATTTAATTGAAAATTTAACTTTTGAGAAACAGAACCCTAGCAAGAGTACCAAAAAAGTAAATGCAATTTAAACCAGAACATGTCATATATGATTTGTTGATAATCAATTAATTAAAATACTTCATAGATGTGATTGTCATGTCAGCATAGATACAGCATACTGCCAAGGCATGGTAGCAACCAATGCCAATGAAATGACATCTTTAGGATAAATCAATGAAATTTAGGACTCATAGACATATGAAAGAGTCTCTGCTCAGCTAAATTTTCTTTGTAGATACCTTTTTCCTCGGCATAAAATATGTATGCAGACTAGCCACAAGCAATCATCTTCATTTTAATGGCAAACCAAATGGGGATATCAGCACAGCCATATGTCTCCTAGTTTTAATTTTTTTTTAATCAAAAAATGAATAAACAAATAAAGTAGAACCAGTATATTTTGGTTACCAGTTGATGATGTCTCCAAATTTTATTATACCAGCATCATGCTTTTAAGTAGTGAACAGATTCTGGAGAATATGAAAAACAAAAATGTAGTAACTCCACATAACTACTGGTGAATCTTATCGCAGGCTAATCTCCTTGAGGATGTGATATGAGATAAGAATGTATGTATGTTCAAATTTTTTATAATCAGATTTAATAATTTAGTGTTTTATCTCATAGGATTTCCAGTTTGCATATAAGTCCTCAATTTCCCAGAACTACTTCTGCTCTACGTTTGTTTATTTACACCACCTGTAACTCTTACTTGACTGCAGATACAATACAAAATAAGCATACATACAAGGCCAAAATAAGCACAGGTTATACTTTATAAGGGTCTTAAAATGTCAAAAGGAAACACTGGGAATAACAAAAATATGAACATTGATCTAAGCAAATAGTAAGTTTGAAAGTTGTGCGTACTGATGGTGCCTGCACTTGCGTTCTTTCGTCATTAAGGTCAAATGGGTTTCTTGATCTTGCTACGTTGGGAAACACAGGCACAGGCTGTACATAAAAATCATATTAGCAGATCAAAAGCCAGCACACATTAATACAGAACTGATTTGAGTTGATTATCTCTGTGCTTAGTGTACCATTGGACTAGGATAATACTGCATGTTGAATCCCATGCCATAAGGAGAACCATTTTGCCAACCTGGGACTGGTGCAGGGTCTGTTGAGTAGCTTGTA
Organism: Quercus agrifolia; assembly: GCA_029955455.1. Taxonomy (NCBI): domain Eukaryota; kingdom Viridiplantae; phylum Streptophyta; class Magnoliopsida; order Fagales; family Fagaceae; genus Quercus; species Quercus agrifolia. Next base: position 11,599,661 of record JARQAD010000012.1, on the reverse strand, counting down.
GCAAAAAGGTCCTTCAAAAAAAGAAATTATAATATGTCAACAAGAAAACTTTACAGGGAAAATTGAAACATTAAAAGGGAATGCTATTACTTCAGGAAGCTCTGCTCTTCCAGCAGACTTGGTTTCCACTGGAATAGGTTCAGACCCAAATCCTGAACAGGTAACCTGCTCTAAATTTAAGACAGATTCAGAGGATTGTTCTGCAGAAGCACTCAAAGACCCTTGTCTATTAGGTAGAGTTCGGGAAATCCATGGCTGCATACATGCAGAGGAAGCCAAAGGGTTAGCAAACAAATAAACTTGTAAAGGAACAACTTTTATCTACCAAAAACAAAAAAAGGAAAAATGTTTCAACTTGCAAATATTAAAACATGTCTTTGTTATTACCACCCAATTCTAAAATTTTTCTTCTGTAAAATTCAACCAACTTGCACCATTTCATGTTAGCTTTTTGGTCTTTGATAAAAATCCACACGAAGATTGCGAGAGAAAATGAAATTTAAATCCCTTAGATGGAATAAACCTTATCATGTGGCTCACCTGATTATTCAAAGCTCCAACAGGTGGACTAGCCAGATGAGTGACAGAGCCACTACCTACAACAGGGGATGTAGTAGGATGATATTGTTGCATGTTTGGTAGTTGCTCTTTGTCAAGAATATTAATATTGGAGCCACTATTGCCACTAGGTGCAGCTTGTGGAAGACCTCCATCAGAAGGTTGTGCTAGCATATTGTTAGTCGATGCAGCGGTAGAAGCATCAACACTAACAGTTAATGCTAACATCTGCTGTCCACTTGCAGCCAGAGAAACACCACCTGCAAGGATGTCGCCTCCGGATGCAATTGATAGTGCATCAACACTTCTAGGTCCTTCAGACATGTTTCTAGCAGGTGTATCTGAGGGTACTGACAATTCAAATAATAAAGATTCTAAAGAATTTGAACTTGAAGCTTGGGATGCCTTCTCCTTTATAGGACTTCCAAAGTTGCCACCATTATCAGTGTGAGGCATCAGTTGTGTCTGTGGTACAGTTGCAGCATTAAGGGGCTCAGAATCAGCGATCAAATCAATCAAGCTTCCTGAGTATCTGCTTTCATGTTCTGCTGAATTGCTTCCAACGGAACCCTGGTCACTGGAAGACACGATATTCTGTATTGACGAACACTTGAAGAATAAGCACATGTTGGATTGGAAACGTAAAAAATATACAGAAAAGGCTTCAAAACCAACAGAATAACAAATTCAATCAGCAAAGCTTAAAAACAGCTTGTAATTATAGAACTAATACACAGGCAGTCATACTCTAAACAATATACCCCCTTGGCCTCATATAGACAAACAAGATATATTACGGAGTCAGTACCAAGGCTAAGTATATACTGTATGCACTAAACAAAACTAAGTTCGATGCAGAGTTACATAATCATTTTGTCAATAACTCTTTCACGGAGAGACATTCAAGTAGAGAGAACATGTTAAAGTGAAAGATGAGTCTAAAATAATTCCACTTTTGACACATTACTTTCTCAGGAGATAATCTACAGAGGTAGCCTCCTTGTTGCATGCTACCTTATATGGTTTCTGAAGGACTATATCGCATATGCAACCAGTTAAACATAATAATTATTATTATTTTCATGAATGAAAGATAGCACCTAGCATTTAAAAACCTCTGAAAAAGAAAATCACTTGGCAAATAAAGTTCAAAAAATAAAAAATAAAGATCTATTACACAAACCAATATCTAGCATGGCATAGCAATTCTTGCACCTGATTGTGGGCAGAACCATTAGCATCCTTCCCATCAATTTGCTTAGAAATTACACCCACTTTTAAAGGAGGAACTTTGTCTCCTAAAATATCTCCAACAGGTCGTACCACTGGGGAAGGAGACCCATCCACATTCTTTTTGAGACCAGGTAACGTGATTGTTAGCTTGGATTCTGCACTTGAGAACCTACGGCTTCCACGCTCATCTTCTCGAAACCTGTCATCAACAACTTCAAAGCGGGCAGGAGTTCTCGTAAGACCTCCTTGTTTTGAATTTTCTCGAGCAAATCGAGGACTTCTTCTTTCATCATAATAATATTTGAAACCTCCATCCTCACTTCTCCCACCAATACTGGATCTTTTGTGATGATGCCATTTGAACCTGTCCTCAGAACGTGGACTTCTAGATCTACCAATAGATCTTTCATTAGACTCCTCCGTGTCATTCTGTATATATAAACAAGAATCTTTAAAAATAAGAACAGCTTCGACTGAGAACATAACTTCTAATTTCCATCACATTTATATTGGTGAGATCCACAATTTTTGAGTTGGCCAGTATTGTATATGGAGATCATTGTTGGACAAGCTTTCCACAATACAAAAATGATTTTTTTTTTTTTATTATCCAATTGTTACAAGATATGATCCATGTGCATGCATGTACAATAATGAAGAGCTTACCAATCTCAATTTTGAGAGCTTGTCAATTCCCTTGTCTCCAGTGTATTTTCTATCCAAATAGACATGCTTAATAAAATCCCGGAGTTTATGAAGATTACTGGACAAAAACATGTGAATCAGAAACATTCAATATTAAGTACAAAAGATCAACATAAAACTATTGGATAACAACCTGCCGTCAGGGAAAGAATTACGCTGAGGATCCCATTCTTTAAAATAAATTTGCCTTGCTCTCTGTGAAGTGATTCAAGTTAAACAATGAAAAGTGAATAAAGTATTATTCAAGGAAGATAAAGATCATAACATGGATTCATTAGAAAGGAATATGGATGCGTACCTCATTTCCCCCTGCTTGAAGAGCATTAACTTCTTCAGCATTGAATTTAGCCATTGATATTGATTTTACTCGGTGAGTAAATTCCCGACTGAATTATATATAGAATTAATTAGATGCTCTAAACGGATGCATATTAAGTAATGACATACCATTTAAGAACAAAAATGAATATGACTAAAGGACAAGACTTTGGTACAGTATTTTAGATGCTGTTTCTTAAGTTTTCCTCTTACAATTTGGTTATGTGGCTATTTAACTAAAAAATACACTTTCATTCCATAAAAAAAAATCAATATGGCAGAATCTTATAATAGAAACCTAAGAAACAGCACCTAAGTACTGTACCTAGGTCTTGCTCATAACTAAAACACTCTTATTGATTTTCATCTAGAACTTATTTTTCATCACATCCACCATGAGAGGACAAAAAAATTATGAAAATGAAAGCTAATATAATCTAAAAAAATAAGGAAAATTATTGAATACTCCGGAAATACTATAAATGTATACTCTCCCATTTTACATGAATTGTGGATCCTACCATGAATTTAATTAGTAGAGCTCATAATTATATGAAAGGGGATACACATTTATGGTACTCCGGGAGTACTCAATAATTACCTAAAAAAGAAATGTACATAGAACAAGTAAAAATGCTTACTGCACTCCACTACAGTTTGTGCAAACAAATGTCAAGAAAGTTGTGCAAACATATTGTGGTCCCTGCTAAAAGAAGATATGTCAGTCATAGTATCAATTATGAAATGGTATAGAGAATTCACAAACCTACACATTTTAGAAAATACCACTTTATACAATGTCATAAGACCAGATATGAAGGTGCTAGTAGTCACTTTAAATCCATGACAAATGAAACATATGTTTACCAAAAAAGACAAATGAAACATACACATTTAAGATAAAATTGAAGAAAAGAAAAGAAAAGGCATGAAACAACATAGCAATGCAGGTCAATAAGAGAGAGAGGGAGAGTAGTTTGGGGAATTTAAAACCCTAAAAGTGTAAAAGAGAAGGCCATAATATATACGTGTCTGTTTAGCAACAAAATTTGATATCTAGTCTATGCCTCACAAATATTCCAAACATTTGCAACATGATAGTGCCAGTCCTTGGAGGCATAAAGCTCACACTCCTTATGGAAACAAGATTTCAAATAATTTAGTTTAGCAAAAAGATTTCAAATAATTTATAAAAAATAAAATAAAATTTAATTGCTCTGGTACTTCAGTAAACTCTACACCCTTTGAAATTAAAGCTCTAGATTTATAAATAGTACAGAATAACAATAGAAATCGTTCCAAAACAATAAATTGAAACATCTACACAAAATTGATTCTCCATAGCACAATCTTTCCGCATAACCATACAACAGCATTGCAATAAAAAAATTTCATGCACACACCCCCAACATGCAAGGATTTCAAAAATGAGTGTATTTTGACCCAGCAATAAATCATAGAGGAATTTAAAACTAAATGCTACAAAACCCATCAATATTTTCTTTCATATTCTCCCCCACCATTCTAGCTATAAAAAAAACACAATATAAAAAATACATGTTTAGAGAATATCAAAATACATTTGCTCTTCCAGTGCCATATTGATATCACATTATCAATTCAGATAACAACAACAACAATATATAGAAATGGATAAAGAAGAATTTTCATACCAAACTGTTGCAATTGATACATCTTCTATTCCCGGGATACCTCAAAAGGCCGCGGATAGTTTTTTCAAGTCTCTCTTCTTCTTTGGCCTTATGCCGATTTGCCATTGGTAATGAAGAAAATAAAATCCGCACCTTCTCCATCCAACAACAACCAAAACTTAGTTTTCTATTTTGTTAAAAAAAGAAAGAAAGAAAAAATGCTTATATAGTGAATCATAAAGCCAAGTTGCTTTTACCACAAAGTAAGGAATTTAATTCTCGGTTTATTCTTTAATTAAGTAAAGGCAGGGTACAAAAGACAAAAAAATCTCATATATTTTATTTTCAGGGCTTACATTTCCTACATTTTCTCGGCCAACAAACATAAAACAAGATATTAATGAACCCCAAAAACTTAAAAGGAAAGAACTTGGTTTAAAGGCATTTGGAGAATGAACCTGAATAATTGTGGCTATACAATACAATAAGCGAAGGGAAGAGAAAGCTAGCAATTGGTGATTGATTGTGAAAGAAAGCGAGAGAGAGAGAGAGAGAGAGAGGGAGGAAATTGCAGAGAATTGTAGTTTGGAGGGAGAGATTTGGTACGGACAGTTGGACGAGAAAACCGCTACTTTTGTTTTTTTGAGAGAGAGAGAGAGAGAAAGTTGGCGGTAAAAAGGGTAAGGTAAGCAGTGTTTGAGGCCGTTAAGTAGTTATGTTCCTATTTTACTAAACTTAATTTAATTATATACTAATCAAATGGCCAGATCATCCTGCCTATTTAAGGATATCGTTTTTTTTTTTTTTTTTTTTGATAGGATCATTTTGTATTTGAATTGTTTGATAGATTGAGGCTGGGCTTCTTATTAATTATATTATTATATTTTAGTCTCATAATCTATAAAATTTTATTATATTACTAGCCTCATCGCAAATGCGGAGCTCGACATGTGTGAAAAGACTTTTTTTTTTTTTTAGTTTAATATAATTTTTCAATTTGAATTTATCTATTGTCAATGAGGTTACATGTTTGAATTTATCAATTGTGTCGTGAGATATATTTAAATAGAGAGTGTACTAATTTTTAGGAAAAAAATTTCTCTTGTAGGTTTTTTTAAAAATTTTGTTGAATTACAATTTTAACCATATTTTTTATTTTTTAAAAATAAGGATTATCTAATTAGCTTAGGGGTATTTTTGACTTTTTCGAAAGCATAACTAATTTTCTGAATCCTTTTAATATATATATATAGAGATAGAGATTATATTTTAGTCTCATAATCTATAAAATTTATATAATAAAATTTTTTATTTTACTAATATAAGTTATTCATAAGTATTGATTAGACATATTAGCAATTTTTTAGTATGGATAGAGGATGTTCCATCACACATCAATAATGTACTCTTAGCCAATCTTGACTAATTTTCTGTTTAATGAAATCTATCCGTCTTCCTGCTAAAAAAAAAAAAGGTTATTCATAAGTAATAATTTTTTTGTGTATAGAAAACAAACGCATCTAATTATATAGTATATACATATATTGAGCTACGAAGTTCTTAACTACGCAGTTGTGTACTTGAATGGCAACACTAATCAACTAAAATTATCACAATCAAAATGCTAAAATGAAAAATTTCTTAAAAATAGAATGAACACTCAAAATTGCCTTCCTTCCAAAAAATAGGTAAGGAATAAGGATGCAAACTATCTGTTGAATGCGTCAGGACTATTCCCCATTCTTTCCAATAAATCAAACTATAGTATAGCTTCAAGGAAACAAATATAACAGTGGATGCTCTTGCAAATAATGTGTTGTAAATTTTGTAATCATGCATAAGATTTTGTAACTTATTCTAACCGGTTTCCGGATTTATTTTTTACTAGTCAAGTTCCCGCACATAGTGCATTTTGTTAGTTTCCTCCAGTATTTCAATAATTTTACTTCTAAAAAACTGTAATATTTAGTGTCCTATTTTATAAACAATCAAAAAGACAATAAAAGTAGTGTAATAATTTGTATAGGGTCACGGCTTTCGGACTGGGCCCAGCGACAGATGGGATCTAGGCCCAACGGACCCATTACAATGAATTTGTAGAGAATGGGTCCAAAAGCTGGGCTCTGATAGGGCAACGGCTTGTGTTGAAGTTGGGGATGATCAAGTAGGAGCTAAGAACACAGAACCAGACGGCCCAAAGCCCCGGGGGAAAGGGCTCTTTGTCCAAGGATATGGATTCCCATCTAGTCTCACTTCCCAAGAGCACCCTCCAACCTCCTCCCCTTGTGAGAGATCTCTGATGTTATATATCACTTCTTTTGGTTCATCCTCTTCCTACACTTGTTAGTCATCCATGCCCATACTTGAGTACACGTCTCATCGGCCACTCCTTCTGGCGCTCCGTGAGCTATTGTGGCCCCGATAGTACTGTCCAAGAGTCACGTCCACATAAATGGGATTAGGGTGTTAGCTGTGGGTATTTAATACGGAGGTGACAGCTTCTCCTGGAATTGCTTTTCCACCATGCTCCTATGGCTGGCCCACTGGACTCGGAACTTCCTTTAGGATGTTCGAGGGGACTGCCTCTGTTGGTGTGGCGCTTTCCCTTTCCGTGATTTTGGTCTGCTGAGGACAGGGTCGTCCTTGGCAGTATATCCTGGCAGTCTGGATTCCCTTTGTTCGTCCTCAGGAATTTCTTCCTCCTTGGCATGGGCCATGGGCCTGATATGAAATGGGCCAGGGTCCCCAGATCTTTTGGCCTCACAATAGCCCCTCAAAATCCTACTGCCCGGCTCCTCGGGCAGGGAGGAGGATTTTGATGTTCTCGGGCCTATGTCATGACCGGTTGACTCTTGTTCCCCTATGGGCACCAGGGCCTCTTCGCCTACCCAAGGCACGCTCTTGGCGTTTCGACGTACGAGGTGCACTGTCATTAATACTTTTATGGGATGACGTGGATCGCTTCAGTATACGGAGTGTGCATTCAATGGCGCCTTTATGAAGCGGCACGGATTTGGCGGTTGAGGGTTCCCTTGGAAATTGGGCAGAATTTATTTCACTTGGAACTCCCTCTTTGAGCTTTATGCGCAGTAAATTCCCCCAGATTTCGCCTTCTATATAAGGCACCCTGGGAGGACTATCTTCCACAACTACGAGCCCTGGAATCTTATAGGAATTCCAAGTTTTTCCCACTTTCATGAACCAAAAATGCCGCTTGAACTATGGGCGTCGCAGCTAAGGCGAAGGAAGCAGAGGCCAAAGATTTTCCTATTCTTCACTTGAACAAGAAAGAGAACTTTCTTCCTTCGACCAGGATCCGTAGCTAGCGCAGATCGTGTCGGGTCCTTGATGAGTCCCCAAACGTTAATCAAGAGTGCGCAGGAGTTGGCTAAAGAGGAAGAGGAAGAAAGTGAAGCAAAGTTGAGGGAAGCAATTGAGATATTAGAGGGGGTCATCTCCTCCATTATGGGCAGCTGGCAAGACCCCTGGAGTACGACTGCTTAGGAGTACAAATATTAGATTCTGGATAAAAGTTCACTTCAGGGCGGCCTCAGCAGGTGGAAACCAATTCAGGCGCTCCCGCCTCTTCCTCTTCCTCATCGTCTGCGCCAAACGCACAGGCTTGGCTGCTGCTGGAGCGAGACTGCGAATCCACCATCACCACCAGCCTTCTTCCTTTTATAGCTAGCTTTGAAGCAAGCCTGCCTCGGCTGTTCTATAGTTAGCTTTAAAACAAGTCTTCCTCGGCTGCTCTGTAGTTAGCTTTAAAACAAGCCTTCCTCGGCTATTCTGTAGTTGATGTACCATTATTTTATTTAATAAAAAGGACTTGCGACTTTCACTTGGTGAAATTTTCTTTGCTTGCTTTTTTTTTTTTTTTTTTTAATTCATTGCCCCTACCTTTCCTAGGATCTAATGCTGTTGCCATCGTCGACAACGAGACGTCGGCATCGTGACTTTAACACAGTCTGTGATGGCGCCCAGCTGTCCTTTTTAAATAGTTTAACTATGTAGGAACAACCGAGCATATAACGATGCTTTTCATGTCGCAAACCGTGCAATCATTAGAAAATGCTAATTTTAAAACAAACGATCCGAGGAGGCCATGGCGCGTCATGGTTCTGTCCGACACTTATAGGGATGTTAGAGCGTCTATTTCTCCCAATCGTCTGGTCTGAGGACCCAGGCACAGCCAAGGCTTTACTTAATGCTTAGCAGGAAGTCCAAGGGACCTAACATACCTGAGACTCCATATGGGTAGCAAAGAAAAAGTGTTAAGCCTCCAGTGCAGACTCCCTCATGGGTTTGAATCCGAGGACCGCACAAGACCTTGGTTTTGTCTAACACTCAGATAGTTGTCCAAAATTATTAGTTTTCCCATAGGTTTGAGTCCGAGGACCATGCAAGACCCTGGTTCTATCTAACACCCAGATAGTTGTCAAAAGTTATTAATTTTCCCATAGGTTTGAGTTCGAGGACCATGCAAGACCTTGGTTCTGTCTAACACATAGACACTTGTCAAGAGTTATTAGTTTTCCCATATGCTTGAGTCCAAGGGACATACAAGACCTTGGTTCTATCTAACACTTAGATACTTGTCAAGAGTTATTAGTTTTCTCATAGGCTTGAGTCCGAGGACCATGCAAGACCCTGGTTTTGTCTTCTGAGGACTCGTCGTTGCTAAAGCCCCATTCAACCGCTCTAGTGGGTCAGAAGATATCCATACCTACCTTCCAGAACTAGTCCCACCACGGAGCCCCCTTGAATTGCTCTGCGCGGCCGCCACTTCCCTCGATCGGGGCCCAATGAGGCCGGCCACTAGATTCGCGGGGGTCTGACCCCTGGTGGGGGCGAAGGCCACGCACATGATGTCAGAGGCCCATTGAGCTACAAACCACCTGGCGGTTCTCTCCTTATGGTACAGTAGACTGGCCACCATAACCTCCCCAGGGGACTTGATCCTGCCTTAACAATCCGTTGCACTCATTATCGTTCAAGCAACTCTTCCCACAGATGGCGCCAATTGTAGGGTCATGGCTTTCGGACTGGGCGCAGCGGCGGATGGGATCTAGGCCCAGCGGACCCATTACAATGAATTTGTAAAGAATGGGTCTAAAAGCTGAGCTTTGATAGGGCAACGACTTGTGTTGAAGTTGGGGATGATCAAGTAGGAGCTAAAAACACAGAACCAGACGGATCAAAGCCTCGAGGGAAAGGGCTCCTCGTCCGAGGATATGGATTCCCATCTAGTCTCACTTCCCAGGAGCACCCTCCAGCCTCCTCCCCTTGTGGGAGATCTCTGATGTTATATATCACTTCTTTTGGTTCATCCTCTTCCTACATTTGTTAGTCATCCATGCCCATACTTGAGTGCACATCCCACAAGCCACTCCTTCTGGCGCTCTGTGAGCTGTTGTGGCCTCGATAGCACTGTCCAAGGGTCACGTCCACATAAATGAGGTCAGGGTGTTAGCTATGGGTATTTAATACGAAGGTGACAGCTTCTCCTGGAATTGCTTTTCCACCATGCTCCTATGGCTGGCCCACTAGGCTCGGAACTTCCTTTGGGATGCTCGAAGAGACTGCCTCTGGTGGTGTGGCGCTTTCCCCTTCTGTGATTTTGGTCTGCCGAAAATAGGGTCGTCATTGGCAGTATATCCTGGCAATCTGGATTCTCTTTGTTCGTCCTCGGGCATTTCTTCCTCCTCGGCATGGGCCATGGGCCTGATATGAAATGGGCCGGGGTCCCCAAATCTTTTGGCCCCACAATTTGATTATACTATACTTACAAATTTGAAAATTGCATGATGTTTGTAATTGATATAGATAAGTTTGTTTCATACCTACTAAAAAAAATGCAAATATCATTTTGATAAATAAAAATACAATATCCTTCCATAATTTTTTTTTAAAGGTAATGTGGACCACGGCACATCAGCTCTTTGTAAAAAAAATTGTAAAATTGTTTGTGTCTCTAGCATTACTTTTCTTTCAAACATGGCAAAGGAAGCCACAAATTGAAAAAACATGAGAGATATTTTTTATTTTTTTATAGTGGTTCAACAAGAGGGAGAAACTACTAAAATATAATAGAATTTCGTAATTTATTTTAATAAATAAGAGAGAAAACACTAAAACATGCTATATTAATTAAGTAAGACAGTGTTTTTTGAATTGTTAGATTGCTTAAAGATCTACAGTGGATTAAATGTGTAATATAATTGTTTTTACATTCTTGATTGTGTGTATGTGTGTGTGTTTTTTCTTTTGTTGGACCTTGTTTCCATTGTTGCAAAAGTAACTAATTTTGTGCAAGAATATCATATTTCTAATTCATTTTTTCTCATATAAATCTTATAAAACTAATATTAAAATTTCATTATACTTAAATGATTAATATAAAAAATATATTTATCTATCATATTAGTAATCTTTTTAATTACATATAATAAAAACTACAATGTTGGTTATAAATATAATATCACTAAAAGAAGTTAAAAAATTTAAATGGTTATAACTACTTTTAGTGATTTCACAAGTATTTAATTTTTTTATGACTTTTATGTCAATTGTTGTCAAATCGACTAAAAATTATAAATAAATTATTATTATAAATATAAATATTTTCTCATATAAGGAAGAATGTCGTATTTTAAATTAAGGGTTTGGCTTATTTCCAATACTTTTTTAACTGGACATCTCTAGTTGTTTTAAATATACAATGGCAAGTGATAGTGGGTTTTAATTTCCACCTTTTATTTAGTTAAGGGGTGATATGACAGTTTCTAATTAATACAAAAGAATATTTCAATTAAAAAAGTACCAGAGGTAAGCCAAACCCTTAAATCAATTATTATAATTCTAAATAAAAATATTTTCTTATATACTCTATATATATATATATATATATATATAAAGCAATCATTTAGATTCCCCTAATATACATATAATTAACATATACATTTACTCCATTAGTTAATTCAATAAACTAATACTATGATGTAAATGCAAACTTTTTTGAGGTATAAGCCTAAATAAAGAAAATCTCAAGGAATACATCATGTGGCAAAACCTCATGTTCTCTCGCATGAGGTCTTTACTTTTATATATACTAGTCGCTAACCCGTGCGATGTACAAGAATAACAATCGGATGAATTTTAAGGAAGAAAAAAAAAATGTCATTAATTTTGAGTTAAAACAATAAGTGCATTAGTATTGATAGAGGCAAATAGGTAAAATGCTATATTTGGCAACTTAGAGCATTAGTATTGATGGTGCTAAAAAGTCATATTGCTATTTTTTAGCACCACCAATAGTAAAAAGCATGCTACAATGGTGGAGGGAAAGCCAAAAAATTTGGCTTTTGAGCTACAGTGCACTGTAGCTAAGAAGCTAAAAAAAAGTATTTTATTAAAAGTTATATTATTTTATTGTGTTGGTAGTGGTGGTTGTTGTTTATTGTAATAGATATATTATTTTATTGTGTTGAAAGCTAAAATAAAATCACTGATGTTGGGTGTTTTGTAAAGTGAGGTGGTAAAATAGATAAGTAGTTTTTTATAGTGTGAAATTGCTAAATTTATGGCTCCACCAATATGGATGCTGCAAAAATGCATGAAATTAAAAAAATAATAATGATGTTGAAAGAAATAACACAGTGTTGTTAGTTAGGTAGAAGAAAGCAATGTTGTTTTATTTATTAGCTTTTTGTGGGAAAGAATAAAAGACAGAGTGTTGTGTCTCTAGTTTAGTTTATATTGTATATATAAGTATATATAAGATAAGTTGTAGTATATATATACCAAAATGTATCTACTAAATGAAAATATACCTATTGACTAAAAATGTGCTTATTAAATGAAAAATTGTCTATTGACCTAAAATGTGCTTATTGAAAAATGAAAAGACACAACTGCGCGGTGTTTTTAAATGTATGCATGGAAATATATATATATGTATATATATATATATACACACTACTATTTAAAGGGTTTCCCCTGTTTGAACTAGATTTTTTTTTTTTTTTTTGGTTCCAAACTACCCCTACAGCCTACATTTAAATAAGGGCAAAACTTAAGGATAACATTGTAAAAATATATCTCTCTCACCTAAAACATTTCCTACAAAATAGGATCACTCTCCCACTAACCGACTTTTTCAAAGCAACTATACATTTGCTTCTTCTTTTTTTAATAGAAAAACAAGTTAAACCAAAAAAAAAAAAAAAGTTAAACAACCCTACATTGCTGTTTTTTTTTTTTCTTTAAAAAAAAAAAAATCATCCTCACTTTTATCTTTCTATCAAAAAAAATTATTTAAAAAAAAAATTCTCAAGTTTATCCCAAATAAATAAATATATACACATTTTATTACAATTTAAACTGCTTTTAACTTCTTTTAAAAAAAATAGAAAAATAAGTTAAACAACACACGTTGCTTTTTTTATTTTTTTGTGAATTATTAAATTTTACCCAAAAAATAAAAGAGCATCTGCGCACGTGCGTGCTTAGAGGCTAGTGTTTGTGTGTGTGTGTGTATATATAAATAACTGAATTGATTTTAGAACTTGATTCCTCTTATGTAATGACTTCCTGACTTGTTCAATACTTTTTTGTTTAATAAGAATCCCTTTCTACCAAAAGAAACAGAGGAGTAAAAGGTGCCTATTCCTCAATTCACATGAACACCCTCTTATATAAGGCCAAGGTCGACCAACTGACCATAACTATTGCACAGAAATAAGCAATATATTATAGGTCCTATCATACAGCCCACCATATAGTTACTTTTATGAGAATATGGTCCTGACTCAACAAACCTTTTTTTTTTTTCTTTTTTGAGGACTGACACAACAATCTTAAACTAATTATTGGTTCAGACGAAAGTTGATAATTTGTCTTAATAAGCCTTCGCAAGCAGTTTATGGATTTATATGAAGCATACATTGCATTTTTTTTTTCCTCATTCCATAAACATATCAATTAGTGATTGTGGGTCTGTCACATTTTCACTAATATCTAGTAAACGCCAATGTTTAATTAGACAGGAAATTGTGATTCCATTCATATGGTGTTGTATTATTTGCACCAACTGCTCCTTTAATTATCGAACATTTAAAACTGAGGTTAAGGGGAGGAAAGAACCAAATAAAAAGGAAAAAAGGAAAAAATTTCTGTACAAAGATTGGCAGCCAAAATTCCATAAACCCCTATAACCTGCAGGGATCAGTACATAACTGCACTGAACCAAGAACTCATGCTGGCAAAAAAACTGGCGGTAGGAACTGGGAAATCCCACTGTTGAAGCAATTCTTTCACCTCTTTTACTGCACAGCTTCACGTTAGAAGATCATTAAGGAATCTGTGATTAATGACAAACAGCCACCACCAGTGAAAAAGTATAAACAAGATCGCTTCCAGAAAAAACAATGTTAATAGCAAGCTGAAGGAATTGGTGAATTTACAGCCCTTCATCTAATACTTCATTTGCTCATTCTATCCATCACCATTTAAGTCGTCAGAAGAAGATTTGATCGCTTCAGCAGTCATCAGAGCAACCACAGCCTTGTGAATTGCTAGATCTGCTCTGTAAAGCAACCGCTGTGCCCTCTCCCTCTTCAGCTTAGCCATGTTAACTGCATGCTGAGCAGCACCAGATGCATCACGCAACTTAAACTCATCAATGTCAGAACCATCCAACTGTTCAATGCCATGCCTAAGAGACCCATCTAAGTTATTATGCCGCTGTCTTGGCCACTCAGATGGTCCCATATTCCACCGATGAACCCCATTTCTCTTGTCTATTGTTCTCTGATTGTATGAAATCACCACCGGCTGATCATTCAATGCAAACATCCCAAATTTCTTTGATTTGTTCCTCTGAAGTTTTGGGATATGATTCCTATCATAACCATCATTGCTCATAGAGAAAACTCCTGTGCTGCTGGCATCCCGCGGTGAAAACATCCTTGGCGATGCCTGTGCCAAAGGGGAATCATCTAGGGATTCATAACTATGACCCGGATATACAAACTTGTCATCCGCAAAGGCAAAACCATTCAATCTTCTTCCTGAAATAACAGATACAACTAAATTAAGGAAAAGGTTACAAGGAAAATGAGTCTAAATAATATGGTATAATGTAGAAGTGTAAAAAAAAAATACCAAAAGAATGGAAACCATCCTGATCACCCAAGATGGCATTGCTTTGCCCAGAAACTGAAAACTTCCTATGTGACCTTTGTTTTGACCCCTTGTTGGGAACTTCCAAACCTCGTGGCTTCAAACAGAAAGCAAACATGGGTGGCTTTTCAATTGGTGCAGCCTTCTCCTGGCATCCATTAGGGATGTTGGTATTGTTTTTATTCAAAGCTCGCTCCCACTCCTTCACTTGTTGTTGATACCTTTCCCAGAGCGGTGGCTGAATAAAGCACAATAAAATAAGCCTTGAGATACATTTAAATATAAATACAAATGAACAAGCAGATTAAATATACACAAGCAAAATATCTATCAAAATATATATAAATATACACACACACACACAAGCAAAATAAACAGGAGTTGCATGAATTTCATGTCCCAAAAAAAGGAACTAACAAAAGCAGATGACTTCCCCCAAATTTACAATATATATCAGCACTGAATTTTGTAAAATCTAAACGTAATTTATATACGTGAAAACCAGACCTACAAGGCAACATAATGATAAGAAATAAAAAGTAAGTTAAATTATTTCTTTTTCATATTGCACATCAATTCAAATCCAGAAAATATATTCCTTCCATCAGTAGATGTCCAAATCAAATTCCTCTCTTATTCTTTTATTTTATTTTATTTTATCCAGAAAACTTCACTCTCATCTCACATAACACGTGCCCTCAGTTTCCAAGAGTGTTTGAAAACTCCAAACAATATTACTTCATATCATTTTAATTCCAAAGGTTTCCCTTCTTTGTTTACCGCTGATCTTGGTGGTAACTCAGCTTTTACAATTTTTTTTCTCTCAAACTTGTAATAGTGGCTTTGTTTACAACTAATCTAAAATTAGTACTAGCGTCTTTGTAAAAAGTAAATAAAATTAAGATTGCTTCAGCAGAATCTGAATCCTTTAATAACTCAAGTGCACTCTCTACCTAGGGGATTACATCCACTAAACTAGCTTATATCATAGTGCTGAACATAATATCAAGAACAATAGAAAAGTGATTCAGAAGATACCTGAAGATGTCGAATTAAAGGCATTCCCTTCCTCTCTCTTTTTTGCCACCAATGCTCATAAATGGTTTTGATTAGATCCATGGGGCCAACTCCATCCATGAGGTCTTCTATTTCTTCAAATGCGAACTGATCACACTGTTGAGTATAAGCAGCCTTCTCAAACATGTCCATTGTCCTTTCAAACATCTCCTCAGAGATCTTTCCCAAGCCACAATTGTCAATTTCAGAGGAGCTTGGATTGCTCAAAACCCACTCCTCATCATCACTGTCCATGTCATATAAGACACGTGATGGATCCAAAGCCATCTCAACATCCGTTTCAACCTGCCGGAAGTACTTAGAAGAACTGCGAACAAATGCTATTTCTGTTCCGCTATCATAATTTTCCTCTATCAAGCGAACCCCAGGAATGGGAATGTTTTTTATCAAAGCAGCACGAATATTCCGATTGTAACACTCTTCATGCATCTCCTTGAAAAGAGCCCACTGACTCCTATCTGGAAACTCCAAGATCCAATCTTTTCCTCCTTTCCACATCATAGCATGAGTGTAACGGTTTGTTGACCCAGGCTGCAGAAATTGATGTGCCTTGTACGAATACTTTGTAGTCCCTGAAATTTTTACAGCAAGCTTCCACTCATTATGATCAAAAAGCTCTAGTACAACTTGTACCCCACATTCTCTCCATCCTCTGTCACCAAGTGTGATTAACACATTTGCATCACAAGATAAAAACTCCAAGTTTCTTTGAGAGCCTCTAGAAACATCTGCTGGTCTCTTCTCATTAGCTCTCCTAATTCGTTTGTGGGGAGGTGCTTTCTGGTGATGACTTCTATGCTTTGGGTTCACATCAAAACCTCCAAGTGGCAATGTGTATGAAACCTGAGTTCGAGGCTTTTTAGGTCCATTGCCAAAACCATTTTGAAAGATGTCAGCCTTACCATCTGACCATCCATGAGGGGGGCATCCATATGGTGATGAATTATTTTTATTTCGATGCCATGTACTCCTGGGAGCAGTGGGGTTGGGGCTGGGGATGATGCCACCATTCATATTCCAAGACAGATCTGTAGAATGTTGAGCACTAGGTAATTCCCCATCATCAGGCTTCTCAAATTGATTAAATGATGGAATTTCAACACCAAGACCATTCAAAAAAGAATGGGAACCGGTATCAGACTTATCTCTATCAACTGAAGGTCTTTGCAATAAAGCACACTGTTCTGACTCTGAATGATGGTTTTGCCACTTCTGCGGCTGGACAATGGCATCAGTCCCAATATTTTCAGAATCTTGGGAACCAGCAGATGTGCCGGCAATGTTAACATCACCATTTTGGTACTTCCAGGGTGACTTTATCCAATCTTTCTCCTCTGATTTAGCACAAGAAAGCCATGCCTCACAGGCAGTATCCTTAGACAAAGCCTTTAAATTATTCCCAACAGCATCCTTAGAGCAGTCCTCCGCACTAGAACTTTCATCCTCAAAAAGACTCCCAGAGTTTTCAGGATGCTCTACTGAATCATGGTCCTGGAAAGTGATACGAGCCGCACAATGTTCCATTAGCAGCTTCAGATGCAAACTAAGAAAGAAAGTAGGAGCAGCAGCAAAACAAAGAGAAAATGGGGGAACTTTCCCGTGCATCTCATTGGGATTAGAAGACAACTGACTAATATTCACATAGGTGCAATCCGTGGCAAAACCCATGACCCTTATACTCTGGCTAGGCCTTTTCCTTAAGCCCTGGTTGGTGGAAAAACTTACAGAAGTTAATACAAATCATAAACTAAATAAAATAAAAATTCCCAAATTTCAATGCCTAACAAGGCTATGTCAACCAAAAACAAATTTTGATTAGTAAGTTATACACACACCCAATGGGTCTTCAACCAATGACCTCACTCTCCACCCAGACCTATAAGAGGAGAAGGTGCCTATTAAGCCAGAGCTCATTGGCAAGGCTATGTCAAAAAATACTAGGGAATGTTTAAAACCTAGAGAGATGGGAAAGAGAGTTGAGGGGAAGTGCGGGCAGAATATTAGTAAATTTAGTATAATCCGGCCACCCTTTCCCTCCACGCACCCCACTCCTTCCATCATCCTCCCAAAGGAATTAAAACACAGGTTAGTCTCCTTACTTTATTATTAAACTCACTTGCACTCCAAAACCAGAAGCGAGTGTGCACCGGTTTCCGCAAGGAAGGGGGGTGGATCACTTGAAAATGAAATGCATAATGAAAAAAGGCAATAGATAGCCTAGAGCTAATTACATAAACAACGAGTACAACCCATAAACCACATTCAGAAAATGTAAGAAAAATAAATGGAATACCTTTATAGAGGAGGGCCGCACACAAGCAGAAGTGAGAGGTAACTGATTTCTTCCATTTTGAAATGCATGAATATTATCATAAGTGCATTCTGACAGAGGTAGTTGCCTGGTAAGCAAACAATGCCTCTTAAGTTTATAGTCCAGGTACAACCACTTTGAATTATTCAGTTCAGAGAAGTTGTAGAATGCAAACACAAGTTGCTTTGTCAGATTTTGAACACCTGAGAATTTGAACCGAACTGAAGTTACTGGCAACTGTGAGTCTAGATACTTTCCATGATCACTAGATCGATGAAATACTCTCAGGACTAAAGAAACCAAGGCTACAGCCTCCTTGAAGCAACCTTCAAACAAGAGAAACCTCAACCCAGCTACATTGTCAACAAAAAGCATTTCCAAATGAACCTTTGGCCACATGGTCATCACAATACCATGCTGAAGAAGAAACCCAGCTCGGAACAACCAAAAGTTCTCTGCTCCAAAATAGTCATTCAAAACCAACTGCACTGGGAAGCTTAAGTTAAACCTGATTTGCCCTGATTTTATTGTTGGAAAAGAAAAATCTAACCCAACATTGTCAGCAGACCCCAAAGGCACATCAAAGTCCAACCTACCCAGTGAAACATCACATTCTTCAAAGCCAGCAATTCCATCAACAAGAGGGCCAAAAGAAGCAACAGAGCAAGGTGCACTGCTAGAGACATGATTGTCCTCAAATGCATTAGACAGTTCTGGTGCAATGCTAAAGACATGATTGTCCTCAGATGCATGGGACAATTCTGGGCCTGTCTTGCGGAACCGCCGCCTAAAATAAACAATAGGCCGTTTGCTATCTTCGAAGCAAGTGGTGCTTTCCAGGGCAGACCTCTTTAGCCTTACGGTGTCACGTAATCTCTCTGGCAATTTAGAACTACTAGATAATTTACTTCTATCCTTATCCCTTCTCAATGAACCCTTGTCAGAACAACCATGCAGATGGACAGCTTCATCAGACAAACCTGATGACAAAGGATGCAAAGATGAATCAGATGTCTTCTGTTTCTTTGCAGCATAGGAAGGAGAAGATTTGATTCGATGAGTAGATCGAGCCAACCATGAGATGATGGGCTCCGAGTCCAAATAGCTGCCAATACAACTATCATCCTCGGTAGTCAAGTCTCTCTTTTCCTTCTCTCTACCAATCTTCAAACCTCCTTTTCCCCCATAAGAACTTCTATTTCTCATAACTGATTTTCTTCGCTCTGCCTTACCAGGAACTTCACTAGGGAGCAGCAAAAGTTTGAACCTCTCATTTTTTAGGTCAATCCATTCTTCATCGCGGTCATCATATTTGACATGATGAAGCTTCCTTTCTTTGTCATACTCATTTACAAGGCCAAAATACCAACTCTGGTCCAAAGGCCAGAAGACCTTAATTCGCCTATTCAAAACCCAAAATGCATCCAAGTCTCCATGGAAAATTTCATAAAAGTGGCGCCTTTTCCTCTGTCCCTTCTCTTTATGCTGTTTCCTTGGTCTCAATACTCTAACAGCGGTATCAACTGATGCAGATTCTGATCCAGATAAAGATCTAGACCCATGGCCAACAAAATCCCCACCTGAAGATAGCAAAAAAGACAACCCATCGGCAGATCGCAATGCAGAAGCCTTGCTGTTTGATGAAAACCCAGTACAGCTTGGATCAAACCGGGATGATAGCATCCTTGCAGCATTCTCTTCAAGATTCTCCTCATCATCTTCTTGCGAATCATCAGAGATCTTAACAGAATTATCAGCCAAAGGCACAGCTTCCTTCACTACACTTTTACAATCTGGTGCCAAATTCTTCCTTTTTCTACTACGATTCCTCTGTGGCTTTTTCAACGGCGTATCACCATTGTTTACAACCAAATGACCAACACTCCCTTCTTCCTCCTTCAAGTGCCTATCCAAATTCGACTCACTATTTCTATTTTCCTTAAACTCATCAAAAACTTTCTTTCGCTTAACCTTCGAAGACTGAACCTGGGAGCCCGAATCATCAGGACTTGAATTGGCTACCTGATCAACAAGAGCCACTTTACTATTAGACTTCCCTGCCGGCTTCAACACTCGAGAACCATCAACTTTCTTCCGCCCAACTAAACCCCGCTTACGCTTGGGGATCTGAAATCCATTATCATTTAAACTAACAGAAACACTATTAAACTCGCTACTGCTATTCAATTTCTGACTCGAACCCGACTTCTTCGAGTCCTTCAAATCGTGGGAACCAGAACTCAACTGACCACTATACACTTCTCCATCCACACTCTTTTTGCTGCTGCTATCATTAACATTTTTTAAACTACTCAGAGACACCTCTTTCCTACTCTTCTTTTTCTTCTTCTTCCTGTCATTGTTGTCCCTCCTCTCATCACCATCCTCTCCACCACTATTCTTCCTCTTCTTCAAATTCTTAATATCACCCTCTTCTATTACTCTAGATTTATACAAACTCTTAAGATCCAAAGATCTAGATTTCTTCGGAATTTCTGCGCCATGTGAGTTTTCTACACTATTTTCCATCAACTTTCCCTCAATCCAAACACCCAAACCAAAAAACCCCAATTCTCACATTCCATCATACATGCCCCTACGCATTTCTCAGATCTGTAACACCAAAACCGTACCCAAACCAAAAATAAATAAATAAACAATCACAGAATAATCCCTCGCAAACCACTCAATAAATTAATCGATCAAACCCTATAACACGCGCATTAATATCATTTCTTCAACAAAAATCTAACAAACTAAACCCTAAACTTGACAAAAATGTAAAATTCGTATACGTACCTCGACAAACATGTCGCTGAGAAACCGATTCCTCGTAATTATCGTGAAGATCACGAACATGAAACATGAATTAGGGTTTGAATCTGAGCCTTCTGATTTGAAACCCTAATAAAATTCCTCGATTTTCGAAATTAAATTTGGCCAATTTTGATTTTTTCTTCTTTTTCCTTTTTTTTTTTTTTTTTACCGTGAGAAACGGACGAGAGCTAGGGTTTCTTTTGGTTCCACGAGAGTAAAGGGTTTAGATCGAAAAAAAAATACCAAAAAAGAATTTTTGTGTAAATGAAAATGAAAATTGAAAATATATATATGGAGGGCTAAAATCACGCTACGTGGCGCTGTGTGTAGCGTTCGATTCGGAAGTTGTGGTGGGGATTTTGTTTTGCCGATTTATAGCCCTTCGATTTATTAACATTTCGGGGTAAACGAGAGAGATCTGAACGGTTATAATTTGGTCTGGTTCCACGTGGAGGGATCAGATTCAAAATTGATTTGGGAGATGTATGGTAGTTAAGCATTACGGTTTTTGCAAAAATTTGATTACGATTGAAACATTGAAAAGTTCATTTTAAGCTTTTGCCATTTACTCGTTAGGAAATGACCCTGATGGTTTGTCAAATATCGGAAATGCCATTGGGCTTTTTGAGTTATCAGGCGCCATAAAGAATGGACGGTACTATAATACTTGCGCCCAAACAAACAAAAAAAGCGCGCATCAATATCACATTCCTACGCGCTTAAGTGTTTGAGGTTGTTGAACTCGCTTTTTCTGAGAACCACGTGGCAATAAATGGTTTTAATTAGTGAAGTGCTACTGTTCTGAGCTTAGAGAAGCGAGTTGATGTTTCTAAGCGGGATATACAGCGAGAAATTTTAGCAGAGCTCCAAAAAGCTGGTAACCGTACACGGTGACGTGATCAAATAAATCAAACAAAGGATTAGTTAATGGCTAAAGAGACTGCGTGCCAACGGAAATGTCTGAATGTCCAACTACAATCTTCCACGTGGAAATGCATTTTCAATTTACGCCGCGGTTCATGTAAATCGAATTCCGAATGTAAAATGAATGTAGGGGAAAACGAATTCTTGTAAGGAAAATGAAATCTGAGTGTTTGGTTTTGCAATGAAAAATAATCTGAAAAACAATTTTCAGTATTTGGTAACATTCTAAAAATTCTAGTTTCCTACAAATGCTTCACATTTTTTCAACCATTTTCTCAGCTTCTAAACAAATTTTATAGCAGAAAATTTCAAAATATATGCTTAACACAACCAAAAATCAAAATAAAATCATTCATTTACAATATATACATATACTCGATGAGAGGAGGAAGAAAGAGTGAGAGATAGATCGAGAAAGAGAAAGATCAGTATCAACGAAGGACGGCAGCGGCCAGATCGAGAAAGAGAGAAATCGATACCAACAGGGAACGGTGGCAGCTAGATCGGGTGGGTGTGGATCGAGCAAGGTGGGTGTGGGTTTGCCGAAATGGGGATTAGGTTATGTGGGTAGATGGGTAGCTTGGATGTGGATCGAAGCTCATGGAGAATGGTAGCTTGGATGATGGCGGGGGTGGTAATGGCGGTGGTGGATTGGAGACATGCAGCGGTGGAGCATGGCGGTGAGGTTGAGTGGGTGCGATCTCGGTGGTGTGGTGTGATCTGAGCGGAGAAGGCGGTGGTGGGGGCGGCACGATCTAGGCTGGCCTTGGCTTGGCTGGGCAGCTAGAACTTGGCGTTGGACTATGTGTGGAGTTAAGGTTGGTGCATGGGTTTGAGCTAAAATGAGGTTGGTGCATGTGTGAGAGAAGTGTGTGAGGAATGAGTAATTTCGGAAAGCATTTAAAGGTAAAAAGGGAATGGAAATGATTTTACGAGTTGGCAAGGATTTTTTCGGTCAAACTGAATTCTATTTTCAGTTTTACTTTATTTTCAGGTGGTGCCAAACATGGACCAGGGTGTAAAATATTTTCCGAAAATCATTTACACCCAAAACAAACACAGCCTTAGTGAAATACAAAACATCCCTAGCTAAAACACCCTAGTACAATATTCAGAACCTTTAACACAAAATTTTATGGCTAAATTGATTAAAAAATCATATTTTAGGTACGAACCCTTGCACAAAATTTTACACCCTAACATTAGCCCAAGCCTCATGAGTTTTTTTTTTTTTTTTTTTTGTATTTTATCCTATCATAATTATTGCAAAGTTACAAACCTTATACAAAACAAGAGAAAGTTTGTGGTAATCCCATGGATTTTTAAGTTAATTTAAATTCCATTGTCAGTGTAATGGTTTCTAAAGTATAATAAGATTTAAGAGATCCTAGACTTAAAAAGCAATGCTACTAATACAACTTTTGATAACTATTGCATTATGAATATGGGTTTTCATCTACCACTAACGCTCTGTTTGTTTCGACGATAATTTTTTTAGAAAATGAGTTATTTTTCAAAAAAAATATTTTCTATAAAATATTTAATTTTTCAATATTTGATAACAACCTTAAATGAGTTGAAAAATAATCACCAAACGTCCCTTATTTAGCTTGTTGTGAGATATAATTGTTTTCCAAACAAATTTAATGGAAAACAATCTCTAAAAATAAGCCATATTTTTATGTTAACTAAATATAGTTTTCCTTTGACTAATTTTTTTTATGCTACCAAACACTAGACAATGCGGAAAACTATCTTTACACAAGATTTTCCATCAAAATAAACAGAACGTAACAACTTATCACATTGGTATTTATGAAATATTTGGTGAGAAAATGTTGCGACTCTAGTGTTATTGTGTGATCAAGGCTCCTTATTAGCATATTGATGTCACCCTTATATTGAACTATGCACACTCGTGGGAATAGTAAAAATGAAAGTTTGTGTTTGAAATGTAAGTCTTCCCTTCCATATAAATAAGTTTTTTTTTTTTTTTTTAAGAAACAAATTAACAGTTAAACACACACACAAGCACAATTAATTACACTCCTTTACCAAACTCAAACACATTACTTAACCCAAAGTACTACTACAAAATGGGCTAACTCTTGTAGTAGTAGAGTAGGGCTTTAAGCAATGGGAAAGAGTTACACTCAAGTAATGTGGAACAACACCCACTTTATTTTTTTGAGGAACAAACTAATTGTTAAAAACACACACACTTAATTACACCCTCTCACAAAGCTCGAACAGATTGCTTGAGTGCGTGCAATGCACAATTTAATCAATGAGTATATGTAAAATAAATAAAATATTGCAAAAATATAATTAAAATTTAATGATAAAATACACAGTAATAATTGGGGAAAAAACATAGGTATAAATTGATACCCTAATGGTACCAACACCCTTTGTAGTGTTTGGTGCATAGGATTCAAACCTCACCGAGACACTGATTTACATGACTCTTGATTTGTAACTTTTGAAACTTTAGGGTTTAATTTTAAAACTCATCTCAAATTATATAGGATTCGGGTAGCTGTTTTTTAGAAGAGGGGAATTGTGTAATTAATGAAAATGAGGGGATTTTATTAATTAACTGTTTTTAGGAAAGTTTTGATGCAACTTTTATTAAAATATAAATTAAAAAAATTCTTTTTTTTTTATTTTTTATAAAAAATTTCTAAAAGAATGTCCATACGACATTTGTTAAGAAAGTCAAAATTTAAATGTCTTTTTGCACATTAAGGTAATTGTGAGGGTAAGGACCCAAATTTGTATACTGGGCCTTGGACCCTATTTAATGACGTGGATACGTCCGAGGAGGAGAAAACGATTGGAAAGGTCCCATAATTGAGGGTCATGAAAGGAAAGAGTGGAGGGGTAAAGTCCGAGGAGGTTATCCTTCTCGGATAGGATGAATATCGGTAAGGCAAGTACCTGAGCGACTTAGGTGACCTTCCAGGAAAGTCCAATGATAAGGATGAACTTCAGGCGCGTACGAAGAGGATAGGAATACAGAAATATCTAAGAGAAAAGCTGCTACCACCGCATTAAATGCACTGCAGTAGCAGCTTTTCTGGCTACATTTATGTGGAGAAGACCCCTGAACAGTGCAATTACAACCATCACCGTTCATAGAGAGCCAGAGAAGATGCTTGATGGGACATGCACTCGAGTGAAGGTTTAGATGATTAACAAGTGCACGATCGAGATGGTCCAAAAGGGAACCATATAATGTGAAAGACCCCCCATAAGAATGGGATCGGAAAAAGTAGGGAAAGGGGGAAGAGAAATCAAAACTGTAACACTAAAGGTTGTATCAGCTTTCAGGAATAGTGATTCAAATAATAATTCATCTCCTCGGGCAACGATTTCATCAAGTTTTTTAAGGCGTTTCTACGTTTGTTCATATTTGAAATCCTTGCTAGCCGTTGTCCCAGTAGCTAGGAGTCCAGCTCTTTCACCCACTCTCTACAAATTTATTGTATTGGGCTCATTGGGCTTGCATCCCAATTACTTTGGGCTTGGGCTACAAATCGTGTCCCTACAATTTGCGCCGTCTGTGGGAAAAGCATGTACTTCAATGTAGTATAATGGTTATGGCAGGATCAGGTCCACATGAAACAAGTCCGCACCTAGCGAAATCTACCAATGTTCGTCAACAAGATGAATTCCTCAATCTTGAGCGTGAAAGAGATCGGGAAAACTATCAAAAGCGTAGTATGCATACCATCCACACAGATGGAAGCAGTTTTCGAAGGAAAGGTCATATAGCTCATGGGCAAGATGACGAAAAAACCCTGTAACGAGAGATTGATGATTTAAAGAAGCAACTCCGTCGAGCACAACAGAAGCGGTCCCCTTCCAGCTCTAATGTCTCTTCCAATGATGAAGAAGATACTATATACAGACAATGGTTTAGAACTCCACCAAGTGAATCTTTCTCCTATGAGGAAGAGTATCTTCACCAAAGGAAACGCATGAGCCTTTCTCGCAAAGGAGTAGGAACTGATGTTATGAAAAGGGCGTTGAGCCAAATTTCTAAGTCACCCTTTACACGGGGGATAGAAAAGGCAAAACTTCCCAGACGGTTCCACCAGCCAAAGTTCGCCATGTATAATGGTCGAATGGACCCTGTAGAGCACGTAAGTCAGTTCAAATAGAAGATGGTTGTCCATTCTCAGGACAAGGCCTTGATGTGTAGGGTATTTCCATCTAGTTTGGGACCGATGCCAATGAGATGGTTCGGCGGGTTAAGGACAAATTCTATTAGTTCCTTCAAGAAACTCACCCAATCATTCTGTTCCCAATTCATCACATGCAGTAGGGTTCCTCAACCTTTGGATTCCTTATTGTCCATGACAATGAGGGAGGGAGAGTCCGTAAAGGCGTATTATGAAAGGTATTGGGAGATGTTTAACGAGATTGATGGCGATTTTGATAAAGTCACCATTAAAACATTCAAGGTCGATCTCCCATCCGAGCACGATTTGAGAAAATCTCTGACAGGTAATCCTATCACCAGTCTACGCCAACTAATGGACCGAGTTGATAAGTATAAGAGGATCGAAGACGACCAACAACAAGGAAAAGGGAAGGCTAATGTTATCCTTCAAGAGATGAAGGATTTCAGGTCGGACCGATACAATAATAACCGGCCGAGAAGGGATTATGCAGATCAATCAAGGTATACCAATACCCAGGTCGTCGGTGCAATGTTCCGAGAGCTAGTGCATCAAGTATTGGAGAAGATTAAAAATGAACCATTCTTTAAACGACCAAATAAGATGATGGGAAACCCCGAAAAGCGTAACCATAACCACTATTGTCAGTATCATCAGGATCATGGACATACCACAGAGGATTGCAGAAATTGTGAGATCACTTCGACCAGGTCGTCCGAGAGGGCAAATTAAAGTAGCTACTACATCATTCTAGTGGTCAGGGGAGCCAAGCAAGCTTTGAGTCTCGAATAGATATTCCTTCAAGACCCCCCATTGGAAACTATCAATGTCATCTTTGCTGCACCAGGGAGAACAGGATCATGCCCGTCCAGGGTAATGTTCGTAGCTCGTTTATCCTCAGAAGACATTAATCAGGATCCGAAAAAGGCTAGAATGGAATGGCCGCTAGTCATGGGCTTCTCGGATGAAGATAAGATTAGAACCATCAAACCCCACGATGATGCCTTAGTGATCACTCTCCGAATTAGGGGATATGATGTGAAGGGGTAATGGTGGATTAAGGTAGCACTGTCGAGATAATGTATCCTAACCTTTATAAGGGGCTGAACTTAAAAGCTTAGGACCTAACACCCTATAGCTCTCCCTTAGTGAGTTTTGAGGAGAAGATTATTATTCCAAAAGGTCAAGTCAGATTACCTATGCAGACTGGTTCAGAAGTGGTAGAGGTAGATTTTATCGTCGTGGATGCATACTCTCCCTACACAGCAATTGTCGTCAGACCTTAGCTTCATACATTGGGAGCAGTTTCTTCTACTCTGCACCAGAAGGTTAAATATCCGTCTGAAGGTCAGATTAGAGAAATATTGGGGGATCAGTCTTTGGCAAGGCAGTGCTTGGTGACTGCTATCCAACATAAACCCTAGGCTGACTCCTCGGCTCATGAAGAAAATGACTTGTAGCTGTTAAAACCCCTGGCGTTATCCACCGATAAGCCAGCCGAGGACGCCAAGTGTGAGGATTTGGTAAAAGTTATTATAGGGGACGATTCGGAAATTTTTTTTCAGATTGGATCCCAGCTTCCTCATCAAGAGAAATGAGAGCTGATAGAATTCCTTAGAAGGAACATTGATGTCTTTGCATGGAATGCTTATGAAGCCCCAGGAGTAGATCCAGAATTCATCTGTCATCACCTGAAGGTCAATCCACTAGTTACCCCTAAGAAACAGCCCCCTCGGCACCCATCCAAAGAACACACTGAAGTAGTGCGTGACAAAGTAGCTAAGCTCAAACAAGTCGGAACTATTAAAGAAGTTTTTTATCCTGAATGGCTAGCGAATACTGTGGTGGTAAAGAAGAAGAGTGGGAAGTGGCGAGTGTGCGTAGATTTCACGGACTTAAATAAAGCTTGCCCCAATGATCCATTCCCTATGCCTAAAATAGACCAGCTAGTAGATGCCACCATTGGCCATCCTTGGATGAGTTTCTTGATGCCTTTCAAGGTTATCACCAAATACCTTTAGTCCTGAACGATTAGGAAAAGACTGCTTTTGTCACTCCTGTCGGGAACTACCACTACAAAGTAATGCCATTCGGTTTGAAGAATGCGAGATCCACCTATCAAAGAATGATGACGAGGATGTTTGAGTCATAATTGGGGAAGAATATTGAAGTCTACATAGATGACATGGTAATGGAAAGCAAAGTGGTTTCAGGGCATTTAGGAGACCTTGGAAGTATTTTTGAAGTTCTTAGAAAGTATAAGTTGCGCTTAAATGCCTCCAATAGCTCATTTGGCGTGGGGTCAGGTAAATTCTTGGGCTATATGGTCACTCACAGAAGGATTGAAGTCAACCCCGATCAGATTAAGGTTATTAACAATTTACAATCACCTCGGAATCCCAAAGAAGTGCAGAAACTGACCGGAATGGCCGCTGCTTTGAATAGATTCATCTCTCGATCGGCAGACCGGTGCAGACCTTTCATCTTGTTGATCAACAAATGGAAATGATTTGAGTGGATTGAAGAATGTGCCGTAGCTTTCCAACAACTTAAAGACTATCTAGCTCATCCACCGATCATGTCTAGCCCTAAGCCAGATGAAGTCCTGTTTGCCTAGATCACTGTGGCCCCTTATGTTGTAAGTTTAGTACTGATATGAGTGGATTGAAGTATACAACGGTCGGTTTATTATGTGAGCAAATCATTACACGAAGCTAAGGTGCGATATCTACCTTTGGAGAAAGCTATTCTGGCAGTAGTGCTTGACACACGTAAACTACCTCATTACTTCAAAGTACATACAATTGTTATTCTTACTCAACTCTCACTTAAAGCCATACTCCAAAGTGCTGACTACACAGGAAGGGTAGTCAAATAGGGTACAATTCTAGGGGTTTTCGACATCAAGTACATGCCTCGTACCTCCATAAAATGGCAAGTCCTCGTGGATTTGGTGGTCAAATTCACTGAATCCCTAGTGGAAGAGTTGAAACCAGTAGAGAACATGGATGAAAAATTGGTTGGTACGATTTCCCAACGTGGTCCTTCGCCCTAGGAAGTGTATGTTGATGGGGCATCGAATCAGAAAGGCTCTGAGGTAGGGCTAGTACTGATATCCCTTGAGAAAGTCATTGTTGAAAAATCTTTGAGGTTGGACTTCTCGGCTACGAACAATAAGGTCGAGTATAAAGCTCTGATGATGGGAATGACCATGGTTTAAAGAATGGGTGGAAAATTAGTAAAAGTTTTCTCGGACTCAAGGCTAGTCGTCGGCCAAGTAAAAAAGGAATTCAAAGCGAAAGATGAGAGAATGTGAGGGTATCTGAGTCAAGTTAAGTGTCTATAGTCAAAGTTCAAATCTTTCGACTTGCTTCATATCCCCAAAAGCGGTAATACACATGTTGATTCTCTAGCTGTGCTTGTAACCTCCTCGGCACAGAATTTGCCTTAGGTTATCCTTGTTGAGGACCTGCACAAACCCACAGAGACAAGCAGAGAGACAGCTCGAATCCATCAGATTAGAGCAGGGTTGAGTTGGATGGACTCTATAATTCAATTTTTGGAGGAGGATAACCTGTTTGAAGAAAGGGTAGAAGTTGACAAAGTACGAAGGAATGCCATAAGGTTCTGGCTATTCGAGAACCAGAAGCTATACAAACGTTCCTTTTCAGGACCTTATTTGTTGTGTGTTCATCTTGAGATGACGAAATCGCTCTTAGAAGAGTTGCATGAAGGAATTTGTGGAAGCCATATTGGTGGTAGATCCCTAGCACATAGAGCTATCACCCAAGGCTATTGGTGGCCGAATATACAGAGGGAAGCTTAAGAATATGTCAGCAAGTGCGACCAATGCCAACGATTTGTGCCGAACATACACCAGCCAGGGGGAATTCTTAATCAATTATTCAGCCCGTGGCCATTTGCTCAATGGGGTTTAGATATTGTAGGTCCATTCCCTAAAGCAGTGGGAAACAAGAAATATCTTTTGGTCGGCATAGACTATTTTACCAAATGGGTTGAGGTTGAACCTCTAGCTAATATCAGGGACGTAGATGCGAAAAGTTTCGTTTGGAAAAACATTGTCACTTGGTTTGGAGTTCCTCATACGCTCGTCTCGGACAATGGCCTTCAGTTTGACAGCAAAACATTCAGAGGCTATTGTGGTGAGCTGGGGATTACGAATAGATATTTTACCCCTGCCTACCCCCAAGGGAACGGGCAAGCGAAGGCTATTAATAAGGTCATAATAAATGGGTTAAAGAAAAGGCTAGATGACGCAAAAAGCAAATGGGTGGAAGAACTACCACACATTCTCTAGATGTACAAAACCACGCCTCGTAGATCTACTGAAAAGACACCCTTCTCGATGACTTATGGGGCCGATGCTGTTATCCCTTTGGAGACTGGTTTCCCAACGTTGAGAACCAGTTCATTCAATCCAAGTGACAACGATGAGCATCTAAAGAGGAATTTGGACTTAATTGAAGATAAGAGGGAAAATGCAATGGTCCAATTGGCCTACTACCAACAAAAACAGAAGCAAGGTTATGATTCCAATGTAAAATTGAGACCTTTAACTTCTGGTGATCTGGTGTTACGTAAAGTTGTGGGCACTACAAAGAATCCAGTTTGGGGAAAGTTAGGACCAAATTGGGAAGGGCCCTACCGTATCACCTTGGAAGTTGGCATCGGAGCATACTTTCTGGAAGATTTAGAAGAGTATGTAGTATCGCGTCCTTGGAATGTAAACAATCTAAAGAGGTATTACTATTAATAAACATTTCCATGATCAATATATTTGTTTCTTATGTAAGAAGTTTATATTTCTTGCTATTTAGTTCTCATAAGTGTTTAAACTTAAATTCAATCATGCCTGAAGTCCTCGGACCAGATGATTTTGATTAGTTAACACTCATTTGTAGTTCTCATAAGTGTTCAAACTTAAATTCAATCATACCTAAAGTCCTTGGACCAGATGATTTGGGTTAGTTAACACTCATTCGCAGTTCTCATAAGTGTTTAAACTTAAATTCAGTCATGCCTGAAGTCTTTCAGATGATTTGGGTTAGTTACCATTCGTTCGCAGTTCTCATAAGTGTTTAAACTTAAATTCAGTCATGTCTGAAGTCCTTGGACTAGATGATTTGGGTTAGTTAACACTTATTCGCAGTTCTCATAAGTGTTTAAACTTAAAATCAATCATGCCTAAAGTCCTCGGACTGAATGATATGAATTAATTAACACCCCGTTACCATGCTTATAGATATTTAAATGATTCTTAGACTGCGCTCAAGTACTTTGGGTCACTTATTAAGTTTGAATTAACCTGTAGTATCACTCTTGATATGATTGAAGTAAAGTGCTCAATCACTTGCCTAAATGGCTGTTTTTATCATTATCTAATTAAAGTTACTTGCCAATTTGTAGGACGTGGTAATTGATTATGCTTAAGTTAAAGTGGCAGCAGATCAACATATTGTGACAATGGATATCATAATGCACACGATGAAGATATAGAAAATAAAAGAAAAATGCCTTCATTGATAGTAACAAAAAAGTATGATACATTCTTTAAAAAAAAAAAAAAAACAACACATGACAAATAAAAGTAGCAAAAATCTCCTCATAGCCTAAGCTGTCGTCTTGGAAACTAATGGGTCAATAGTTTGACCAGGCTGAAAGGCATCAGCATCTGGGGTTTTATCCTTGGGATCAGAAATTTTCTTCTTATCTTGACCTTTACCCGTGCCCTTGGGATCTTCAGCCTTTTTACCTCGGCCACCATCTTGGTCGGAGGGCTTAAGCACTTCCGAGGAGACAGGAGGGGCTTGGTCCACCAACGGCTGCACTGATGCTGGCGGAGCTTGCTCGGGGTAAGAGGAGTCTGGACCTGGGAGTTTGCGAATTTCAGGATCGTAATAAACACTCCCAGGCCACCTCAAGTCAGAGTCCACAGGGACCTTAGCAGCATCAAGGGCTTTGCCCTAGGATATACCACAGTACTCCCTGCATACTGCAAAGAGTTCCTCTGTGAGTCTGGCTTGAGTCTCCTCTACCCTAAGCGTATAAGAAGTCTGCTTCTCAGCCTCGGCTGCCTCCTTACCTAGTTGGGCAGCTTCCCTAGCCTTCTGAAGCTCTTCGCGAAGCTTTTTCACCAATTGCCTTGCCGTTGCTAGATTAATTTGGCTGTAGTGTAACTATTTGCGTTGCTCTTTAGCTTGCTGCTCAGCGTTTTTAAGGCCTGCCTCAGAGCTATCCCTCGCCCTAATTGCCTCATTCAGTTGCTCGGACAATTTTGCTTAGCTTTCTTTTAGGGTACTCAACTCTTTCTTGACCTTGGACCGAGCATTGAACTCCGTCTTGGCCTCGCTGCGGGTGTCCTTTACCCAATCTTCAGTCGCATAAATCTGTTGGGTAATCTATGCGACAAAATAAAAATTTTATTTTTAGTGTAAAACAAAGAGCAAAAACTTGTAGAGGTAACCAAATGTTTAGATAAAAAAAAAGAAAAAAGATTGAATTACTTACCATAGCCAGATCCCTCTTAAGGGATATGAAGAGCTTCTGTTGACTAAAGCGCTTGTAAGCTTCCATGTCTCTTGGAAGGAGGAGGGGCTGCTCCAAAACCTCGGCAATATGATCTGCCTGCCCCCCTTGGTAATTCCTGATGAAGGTATCCCATGCGATGGGGACACCATCCAACTCCAGTTTAGGAGACCATATGCGCGGTGTACGGCGCACATGAGTCGCGAGAGGATCCTCTCGGCTCTTAACAGAATTGGACCTCTTACTTCTTTGGTCCTGAGATACTCTCTATTGTTTGTTTCCCTTTGAAAGGCCTATCTCGCCCTCCTCAGGAGCCTCATGTTGCCTCTTCCTCCTCAGCTCAGGATTTGGCTTTAACCTGAGATCAGCAAGGAGCTGAGGAGGGGGAGGAGGAGGGTTCACTAGGGGCTTGGACTTGTTGGCTTCTTGAGGGGTAGCGCCCTGTTCCTCCTCTTCATGAGCTCCCTTAAACTTTGGCCAAATTTTGGAGTCGTCTCTTCCGCTTCGTTGTTTGAAGAGTCATCCACATAAGTAATTATAGGAGTAGGGGTTTGAATGCACGAGTATTCGTCTATTTCTTCCTCGGCCTTCGATATAATAATGGCCTCTACTCCTTGCGGTTCTTCTTCTTCAAATTGGGACTTATCAATTTCTTCCTCAAGTGAAGAAGAAGATGCAATTCCTTCCTCGGCTACAGCTAGTCCGAGGGGTACTTGTTGAATTGGCTGGGCGGCCAAAGGAACACCCTGTGGGACTGGATGATCAACTGGTGGAAGGTCGTGTGGGGCCAAAAAATTAGGCCGAGACACGTCTATGCGAGCTAATCGATAGTCATTTGCCTTGATAGCGTTATCGACCTCTTGAAAAGTTCTTGAAAGGGGTTCGTAAGCCAGAATTAAATGGGTAGCTCGAAGTTGTCTGTCATCGTTCACAAAAATCTGGGATCTTAACAGATAATTGAGCGCGGCTACGTTGGTTAAACTAAGCCAAGGAGTTACGTGTTCTTTATCTGTTAAATAAAGGAAAACTAAACAGTTAGAAACTTGAAGTTCATTGTAAAAATATACGTGAACATAAAAAATATTTTTTAATATATATATATAGTAAAGCAAAGCCGAGGACAAATAACTTAAATCTAATGTTAGAAAACCTAAATCTAAGGTACCCTACCTAGCTTTCCCAGTTGGGTTAGGCAAGGAAGACTGTCATGCCATGGACCTGATGCAATTAGGTAGTCATCCTTCATCCCCTTGTTAGATTTAGGAAGACACGAAATGAGTCTGACAACGTTGAATCGGGATTTAAGGTAAAATCCCGCCCCTTTTTGTTTATGACCCTCGTACAAGTGACCTACGTCGAGCCAAGTAAGCCCCAACCCTAAGTGTTGGTTCAAAGCGTCAACTGCTTCTGGGATCCTAAAGAGATTAGGTGCACAATGTTGGGGACAAAGCCTATGGTTACACAGGTAGTCTCTTGTAATCCCCCCCATGGGGAGGGTCATTCCTCCTTCTATGAAGGCTATCATGGGGATTATGACTTCTCCCACCTCTCGGTCAAATGCTACTCCTTCCGGAGGACAGTATCGCCGGGATACCTCCTAGGGTATATGATATTTTTCTTTGAATATCTCTATCAAAGCAGGGCCATCCACTAAATACTTAAATCTACCCATTTCGAATAAGCAGAAAAAAGAAAACACTAAGAGTGACAACTGGATGATGAGGAATGAGAGGCCGAGGAGGTTATTCGAGGGAATAAAGAGAAATTCGAGGAAGTTAAAACTTACGTGAACTAAATCAGAAGGTGATCTTTGAGATCCTTAAAAGGATTCTTGAAAATTTTTGAGGAAATAATACGGGTGATTTGATAATCTGTATTAGTTTGAATGCTGGAGTGCACTGAAGATCTTGAACGATTGTGAAGTAAAGAAAAGATAACTAACTTACAAGGCTTTATATAGGGGGCAAGAAATGAGTGGGATTTGTCCCGCCCAAACTTTGAAGGCAAATGTTGTCTATTGGATCAAGACCTCACCGTTGGATGCCAAAGACATAGCGCCGCCTGAATTAAATAATGACGCTTTGCAGACTCTGAAGCGTCAAAAGCAATGATGGAATGCTTAAAATTACGTTCCTGTACGTGCAGGTTTGGATATTTTTACATTTTTAACCACCGTTATTTTGGTAAGTCAAAATTCTATTTTTTCTCCTCGGATACGAGGGAAAAATTTAAATTTTGAAGGGCTATTATGGGGGCAAGGACCCAAATTTGTATACTGAACCTTAGGCCTTATTTGATGATGTGGATATGTCCAAGGAGGAGAAAACGATTAGAGAGGTCCCATAATTGAGGGTTATGAAAGGAAAAAGTGGAGGGGTAAAGTCCGAGGAGGTTATCTTTCTCGGATAGGATGAATATCGGTCAGGCAAGTACTTGGGCGACGTAGGTGACCTTCCAGGAAGGTCCAACGATAAGGATGAACTTCAGGTGCGTACGAAGAAGAGGATATGAATACAGAAATATCTAAGAGAAAAGCTACTACCACCGCATTAAATGCACTGCAGTAGCTTTTCTGGCCGCATTTATGTAGAGAAGACCCCTGAACAGTGCAGTTACAACCATCACCATCCACAGAGAGTCAGAGAAGATGCCTGGTAGGACATGCACTCGATTGAAGGTTTAGATGATTAACAAGTGTACGATCGAGATGGTCCAAAAGGGAACCATATAATGTGAAAGACCCCCCATAAGAATGGGATCGGAAAAAGTAGGGAAAGGGGGAAGAGAAATCATTACTGTAGCACTAAGGGTTGTATCAGCTTTCAAGAATAGTGATTCAAATGATAATTCATCTCCTCGGACAACGATTTCATCAAGTTTTTTAGAGCGTTTCTATGTTTATTTATATTTGAAATCCTTGCTAGCCGTTGTCTCAGTAGCTAGGAGCCTAGCTCTTTCACCTACTCTCTATAAATTTATTGTATTAGGCTCATTGGGCTTGCATTCCAATTACTTTGGGCTTGGGCGACAAATCGTGTCCCTACAGTAATTAATATACAATGGAAGCTAAATAAACAATACTACTATAAATTATATTTAATTGTACTATAATTTTATGTCTATTATTGTTCCTCCAATTTGAATATTTGAAGCACATCCTACTTTAAGGCATCTTGAAGTTACTCCAAGCCCCTTTAAATTACCTTTAAGCCACTATAAACAAACTTGTTAATAACCAATAAACTTTGAAAGAGGTTATCATGATCTTAAAAACAAGTTTTGTATATATATATATATATATATATATATATATTTTTCAAATTATGCTTTTATTTATATATTTTATGCATTTATAGTTATTTTACTTATATGATCGTTACAAGTTATGGAGTAAAAAATGTTATCAACACCCATTCGGCACAACAACAATTTCTTAGAATCAATGATTTAAAGAGTGGAAGATAGAGTTTGAAAAAATAAGTAGCACATTATAATTTTTTAGTGTATATTGTGGAATGCATGTGGATTTAGTGTGAAGATCTCAATTACAATCATCTCAAGTAACTTTACTCCACACATTAGATTAACATTTATTATTACTTGTTTACATTATGCATCAAGAAAGTCAAAATAATGCTCATAAGGCTCAAATGCCATGTTTTGTCCTCAAGATGACCAACTTTTTTTTGTTCGTTCAAAATTAAAGCATTTTGGTCATAGGACTCAAAAATTATCAACACAGTTAATTTGGGTAACTATTCATATTCCCAACATACAACGACAAGGTAATCACTTCTCTAAAATAATACTAGGTCATACTACTTAATGATGCACAAAAATTAGTAGGCTTGAATGCTTCGGGCTATGGTGATGGCTTTATGACCTAAAAAGAAAGAAAATACTATCAAGGGTAATTTATGTAACTTGGCCAAGGACCTTTCGACGGTTTAGTCAGTTTTCTCTCTAGAACATAATGATGGGAAACTATGAATGGTATAACTTACCTTGGATGAATGTGACTTGATCATTTTATAGAAAGTTAGGAATTTGTCCACTTGTTCGGATTCACTATCATCATGGGGGATGTGTGGAGTTAATGGAGAACATGGAGTGGATTACGAGGAATCTTCTCACGTTTTAGAAGTAGTGAATCGTGGTCTAATTATATTGAACCCTAAAATGTTCTCTTTAAAATTCACTAAGTGTCGTCTGGTCGTCCATGCCCTTGAGTCATGGATGACTATCCTAGAATTGGATGACCTCTTTACCTATGGACAGGTCTTATTCATTCCTGTGACACTTTAGTTGGGTTTCTTTCCTTCCAAAACCTGCTAGACGTGGTCTGGTCATGGATGATCACTGTGGACAAACCAACACCAACTTGAACCCTATCACTACTAGATGCATAAAAACAATTTAGACTCTCAAAAACCTTTTTTTTTTTTTTTGGTAATCAGTTTAGACTCTCATTATTAATTATCATGATTGTTATTTCATCAAAAAATTATTATGATTGTTATTGTAGATACTTACCCTAGATCAAACTCTTTTACTAATAATTTCATATGAATAAAAGTATATTTTTTGAAATTATAAGAAAATCAAAATTCTACTCCATCTAAAATTATATCAGTAAAAGTTTCAAGTAATTTAAAATCAATTTTATTTTTTAAAATTATATATCATAATTTTACCCTTTTTTTTTAGAGAGGGTTTCAACTTATGTCATTCGCTCTTTATAATAGTTTTTTATCATCAGACCAAGATACCAATTAGTTTTTGGTGTAAGTTGGGATTGAATCTCACATTTCTTATTCAACTATAAAAAACTTTAATGGTTGAGCTAATTGGAACCCACTTTTATGTTTGAATGTATAAAATTTATATATTACACGCAGTTTACGTATAAAGTGACTCAACATATGTGTGTATGTATTATATATCATAACATTAATATGTGTTTTATCATGTGGCACACTAATTATTAATATAACTTATATTTATTTATATATATCTTTTTAATTAAGCTATACATAGTATGAGAATAATATTAGTTATTGTACGTATATTTACGTTTCTATATATAATAATATTCTAAAAAAGTATATAAAATAGAAGAATTTAATATTTTTAATTAGTTTATTTATAATGTGGTCACATAAACATCTGATTTCTAAAACAAAATTCAGATTAAATCATGATAAATTATAATTAAATTAAATAAGTACTTGTTTTATTGAATTTTTATACATTAATATTAACTAATTATCATTAAAAATAAACATTTATTTATTTTTATTATAAAATACTATCTTAATTCCTAAAATTTATTAAATTTTTTTTTTTATCTTTAAACTTTAAAAAATTTGTTTTTTTAAGCCCTAGACTATTGAAAAGTTCATTTTAGGTATCTAAGCTATTGAAATGTTTTATTTTTGGTTTTCAAAACTATTGAAAAAACTTATTTTTTTATTTTTATTTTAGACTCTAAACTATTAAAAAAAGAGTTATTTGCAAAGTTTAAGAATTTTTATTTTATTTTATTTTTGTAAGATAAATAACAAAATTTTGATAAAGTTTATGCACAAAAATAATATTTTAAGTTATTACATCACGGTGTATTTAAGCAATTTCATCCAATTTTCGTAGTTCGTAGTGTCTCACGCACACTTCCATAGCCTTCTTCTCGACACAAGTATTGTTTTGCAATAATTGTCTTTTTTTGTTTTTTTCTTCTCCACTGGATCCGTCGTCGTATCGGGACCTCTAAAATTCCAAGACCCCCACAACACCATTACGAATAGCTTTCGATTTCTATTCGCCACGCATGGTCACCTCGATCCAGATCTAGGTTCTCGCTCCCTCTTTTCCTCAAATTCGATCCAATTTTGAGCAATACTGATTCCGTGGCTCTAGGGTTTCAGATCTCACTGTTTTTGGAGGTAATTTCGTTGCTCTTTGATTATTTATATCCTGTTTGGTTGATAAGAAAATGTAGGAAAAATGAAATGTTATGTTTACTGAATTTTACCAGAAAAAAAAAATTCAACTCGATTAAAGCTTGGTACACTAGTAGGATCAACTAGGTTTTAATTTGAAGATTTGAAATTATAATTTCGTTCTTATTATTTTGTTTTTCCCTAAGGAATTCAATATATCAAAGATTTTGATCAACTAGGCTAAATGTGTGTGTGTGTGTGTGTGTGTGTGTGTGTGTGTGTTTGAAGCTCAATTTGGTTTTATTATTTGTTTATAAATGTATAGGGTTTTATTGTTAGAATAGGTTTAATCTGTGTCTGAAGGTTTGCTGGATTTCAAAATTTGAAGATCTGAATGAGTCTTTGTGATTTCAGGGGGTTATGTTATTATAGGATTTGGATTTTAAAGTAGGGTTAGGGAAAATGCATGTGAAATTGGCACCGTTTCGGGATCGGACACAGGAGTTCCAGAGTATAGCCGAGAGGCTAAAGAAGTCGTTTTCATCAGGGTCGTCGGCTCCGAATGGGCCAAGTAGCAGCTCAAAGTCGGAGGAAAAGAGGTCTGCGGTTGCAATTCAGTCTGAGTTCAACAAGAGGGCTTCCAAAATCGGGTATGGGATACACCAGACGTCGCAAAAGCTTACCAAGCTGGCAAAGTGTAAGTGATGAAATTGAAAGTCTTGTACTAGAATTTTATTTTATCTTGCTTATTGTTTGGTTTTTAAAATATAATTTGGATGAGGAATTCGTTATTACAATTGTGCTGGAATTTTTGAAGATGAACTAATAAGTGTTGTGAAAAAATAAGTAAAAAAAATTGATAAAAACCATTGTCAGAAAGGAAGAAATGTTAGGACATTCTTCTAATTGGACGGTTGGAGAGTGGATACTGTTGCTATCAATAGTTTTTAGAATTATGGTGAACACATTGTGTGAAGGTTGAACTTTGTCCTTTTAATGTGCTTTTATTGATTTGTAGTGGCAAAGAGGACTTCAGTTTTTGATGACCCCACCAAGGAAATCCAGGAGCTGACTGCGCTTATTAAGCAAGATATTACTGCGCTAAATTCTGCGGTGGTAGATCTTCAGTTCCTCAGCAACTCTAGAAATGAGAGTGGGAATATCTCTAGTGACACCACTAGTCACTCAACCACTGTTGTAGACGACTTGAAGAATCGGTTGATGAGCACCACAAAAGAGTTCAAAGAAGTTCTTACCATGAGAACAGAGGTAAGGCCAGTGTTGCTGAGTATCTTTGCTTTTTCAGTCAGGCTGGTTATCTCAGTGGGAGTCTATTTCCACCCCTGTTGCTTCATATTTTTTGTAATACCATTTCGTTGAAGACTAATGGTATTTTATTGGTTTCTTGAAGAACTTGAAGGTTCATGAGAACAGAAGACAGCTGTTTTCTTCCACTGCTTCTAAGGAATCTACAAATCCATTTGTTCGTCAACGTCCGCTGGCTACCAGGTCAGCTGCTAGTTCCTCAAATGCCCCACCTCCTCCGTGGGCTAATGGGTCACCGTCTTCATCCCAGTTGTTTCCTGGGTAAGAGCTTGTTTGTTGTTTTGGTTTGTTGGTCAGGGACCTCTTTTACTGGGTTATTATTTAATTGATGTATCATCATATAATCCTTTAGATCTTAATCACTATGTTTTTATGATTAATCAATTATTGTATTCGTTAATATGTATGAAATGTATGACCTAATATATCAAGAATATGAGTTAATAGAAGACATCTGTCTAGATTTGGTCTGAATTCTGTTAGGAATCCATTCAGTCAATGTTTCTCTTATCATTTTCCTGAGTTGCTTTTGAAGTTCGCTCTAAAATTTTGCAGTTTGTCATCCCTGCTTGTACTCTTTACACCTCTGAAACATCCTAAGAAGTTACCTTCTTCTTTTTTCCTCCATTACTTATGATGCTGAAAGACTGTGAAATGCAATGTAGTTTATGTGGAAAATTGAATTGCAATATATATACATGTTGTTGCATCTACTTCTAAACCCAGTTAGAGGCCTTGTTACTTATCTTGGTTCAATCAAATTTTCCTGTAAAGCCAATTTCTGCAGTGTTGAGTTGAGTTGATTAATTATGATTTTTATTACACCTAAACGAAGATCCTAGGGCCTTCAACTTTGGAATTTATTCAAGTGAAACTTTATTCATGCTTTTTAAATTTACAGGAAGCAAACAGATGGAGAGAGTCAGCCATTGCTGCAGCAGCAACAACATCATCAACAGCAACAGCAACAACAACAAATGGTTCCATTGCAAGACAGTTACATGCAGAGCAGAGCTGAAGCTCTTCAAAATGTTGAGTCCACCATTCATGAGCTCAGCAGCATCTTCAACCAGCTGGCAACTCTGGTTTCTCAGCAAGGAGAGATTGCTATCAGGTTTTACTTTTTACTCTGTCACACTACAGATATATTATAGTTGACTCTTTATTTTCCTAACAAAAACGTGAATAACATTTAAAAGAAACATATACAACTACACAAATTGGCAGACCAAAGATAAAAAAAAGGAAGGAAGATCCTCTAGCTTAAGAATCTCAGAAAAAGATAATTGGTTGGTCCATTGGCTAAGCTCATGTGGCACTCCATCAAAAAATCTGCTAACCTAAAAGAAAACCAACCTGGGTTACTCGCCCCCAATTATGGATGCCGTGAAC
This sequence comes from Quercus agrifolia, assembly GCA_029955455.1. Taxonomy (NCBI): domain Eukaryota; kingdom Viridiplantae; phylum Streptophyta; class Magnoliopsida; order Fagales; family Fagaceae; genus Quercus; species Quercus agrifolia. The sequence continues at coordinate 11,558,494 of JARQAD010000012.1, read as the reverse complement.
ATGGGCATCGAACTTCCAAGAAATAGGACTTCCAGGGTTTGAGATACAGCCATTTCAAAGTTTGAGCCTTTGCCACTTTAGATGAACATTAATTTAATGAGTTTGGTCCAAGCTTTAATTCCTTGACCCTTATGGCTCCTTACAATAATATCTTGGGAAGCCTTATTTGTACCCATGGCTACATCAGCTTCACCCAGTTGTTAGGAGCCTTCCAACGAACCATTTTAATCTCTTCATGTAGCTCATCCCTCTTTCCCAGCTTCTCTCTGAAGGCTCTCTTTACTTTTCATGGTGTTTCTTCTATATATAGGGTTTATTTGAAATCCGTTTATTTTGTTGAAACTGAAAACTTTTTGTTGAGAGTACTGTAGATAAAGTTAAAATTAATAATAACAAAAATAAGCTGAATAGTAAAATAAATTGGCAAAATTAATCATGTCAAACAGACTGTTAGTGGTAGAGAATCAAAGTAGAATTGGTTTCTCAACCTCCAAATAATGTGAACTCATATTTTGTCTCTCTGCATGCAAGAAGAGTTGGTGGGGAATGTACAATGGTTTCAATTGACTCTGTGACTGTTGTTGCTATCGTAATATCAAGCTTGAAGCTCCATTTGCATCCATGTCATGCCATTCTAGCTCCTACATAAATTTTAAATGAGTGGAAAGCATCGTTAAATGTCAACTTCCTACTCTATATATATAAAGGAGTTTTAGCCTTTTGTTGTGGTGTAATAGAAGTGCTTTGGAGGGACTAAACAATGAGCTGAAACAAATTGTTGTGTTGGGCTAGAGAGTCATGGATTTTTTTTTTTTGGGGTCTTTTCATCCTTTCAATATATATATATATATATATATATTATATCTATTGCCTAGTTGTCCAGCAGCTTTTCTTTCCCCCTGCTTTTCTCAACCACTTTTGATGCTAATGGACAAAGAGAGAGAAAAAGAGAGAAGAAGAACAATAGAGGAGAGGCTTGCTGCGGAAATCCAGGGATTGCAACTTGCTTGTGTCATGACTTGAGAAAGTGCTAGTCATATCTACGTTATACCCCAAAATGATTATTGAAGATAAATTGTAGTTCCTCCTAATCACTTATACACCCCAATTCGACGTAGTAAACACCCAATATAGGACTCTTAGCATATGCCCACACAACACGCACTTATCCAATCCAATCCAATCCAATCCAATCTCTCCCACTTAAATTTTTTACATCCTCGTTTGGGCCATGTTATGCTGTAGCACCCCTAAGCCACATGGTGTAACTAGGTTTGTCACAAACTTAGTTACATCTTTGCTATACCCCTAAAAGGGTGGTCAATTTATAATTGGGGCTGCTTGTAATCGTTTATATAGCCCAGTTCGACTAGTAAACGCCCTATGTGGGACTAAGCACATGCCCACAAAACACACACTTATCCAATCCAATCTACATAATTTGAGTTATCATAGCTTGATTGTCACAAATCGGCGGAGAGGGCTTGGGTAGAATCAGAGAGAAATGGGCAGCATGGGAGAGCTTAAACTCCCAACTGATTTTTTATTTTATATACTCGTGAAAAGGACATTTGGAGGAGGCTAATTGACACCAATTTGCGATCTTTAATCAAATTAGAAGGGCATTTGTAGCAATTCTCCGTAAGAGCATTTTCTATCTTATATGTAATCGAACACCCCATATTTCCTTCCATATATTGTAGTTAGCATTGATAACTGATGTTCCACTATATGTCCCGCACTTCACACATTAGTGTTAATATCAGTTACTTGACTCTTTCATGAATCATGTACATATTATCATCATAAACGACTCATTGTCTTACTTGACTCTTTTGTGAATCATGTACATATTTTCACATAAACGATTCACTATCTCAATTCGCACTTGCTCCGCCCATAATAAAGCGATGGAGGGTGAGATCATGAGTCCAAGACCCACTTGATGTGTTTAACCTACCGTTTCTTTTTGTTTTTTAAACTATATTTTGGTTGGAACTGTTTGTATTAGGTAATGACATCAATTAACTGAGTCAAAGCTAATTAAATGATGTGTGATCTGAGTGTGAGTCTCAAGACAAGTTTGATTAGCTAAACAATGCCAAGTAAAATTACATAGGCTACAACTTTGCTCAATAATTTGGTTCTCTAAAAGCTAGGGTGCATTTTAACAATGTTATGGTCTGTTTAGGATTCGCTTATTTTGCTGAAAATGAAAACTTTTTGTTGAAAATACTATAGATAAAGATAAATGTTAGTTGAAATAGTATAGTAGGATCTATGAATAGTACCAAAATGTGCAGTGAGACCCATTAATAGTAGCAAAATTAAGTTGAATAGTAAAATAAGTTGACAAAAAATAAGCTAGCCAAATAGACACTTAGTCTGTCAGATTATAGGTGGAATAGTGAAGGTAGTTTTTGGTGTATTTGCTTTACATCTCATCCAAAAACTCACTCTTTTAACTAGACATGCTATATAGATCTTGAGTTGGCCACTTTCCATTTTCTCCAATTTTATTTGTTCCATATCTCTATACATTGTGAAAGGTAAGTTAGGTGATTACATATAAGTTTTCAATCAGAGAAAGGATCTATATTTAAGTTTCAGAGAAATTTAAATCAAATTTCTGATATCAATATTTTGAGGCGTTATTCTCTAAGAGCCTACGTCTATAAAATTGACAATTATTTCTCTTTACAAAATTTTACCATTGTCACAATATTTGTGGTGAAAGGTTACAGGCTGAATCTCAGTACCATTCCTGCCTTTAAAGCTCTCTCTCTCTCTCTCTCTCTCTCTTGCTCTTCAAGTGCACACACACATGTATGACTATCCTGTCTTCTTCTTCTGAGAACTTGTCTATTTTTCTAATATTATAAGAACCTCTAATATTTTGTAGTAAATTTCATCAGATGATTGCTGTAGAACTTTTCTTTGGTTGGCACTTGGCAGATGATAGTGATCTTTTAATGTCTTTTCTTCTTTCAGTTTGTCAAGACTTAAGTTGGAGATCTTTAAGAGGAACCTTATACTTCTCTGATTATTTATAGTTAAGTAATCAGGGGTTCTGCATAGTTCTTGGTATATGGGAATTGGGACAGATACATGGCCATTGAATCAGTCATAGATAATGTTTAGTTAGAGTTTTCTGCCCTTGTGCATGGATTAGCTAGATGTGTTGATGTCATAGCAACCTAGGAAGATGTTGAAATGCAGTGATTCTAGATCTTGGACCGTAACCGTTGGATTCTTCATTCTTTAGCCATGCAAGATTACACACCCATACCCTACGACCCTCCCACCCACAGATTACTTAAATTCTTATACATGATATATGTTGTCATTTAAAAAAAAAGATTAATGGTGTGCAACTATTTGAAACACTTTCTAGTTTAGCGAAAAACAATTCCATGCATATGCTTCAACAGTTAAGAATATGAGTAGGCTTTCATGAACTACATTAATATCAATGCTTCATTGCTTTCTGACCCTTGAATTTGAGTTCAAATTTGACAATTGATACTGGTATTTTTTTGTTGCAGGATTGATGAGAATATGGAAGACACATTGGCCAATGTGGAGGGGGCACAAGGGGCCTTGCTCAAGTACCTGAACAGCATATCTTCTAATAGGTGGCTGATGATTAAGATATTCTTTGTATTAATCTTTTTCCTCATGGTTTTCCTATTTTTTGTGGCATAATCACTGCAGAGACAGAATTGAAAAGAACAAAAATGTTGTGTTTCTTTGCTGGTGAATAGCCACTTATATTCATTTCATACCCATTTTGCTTTGACCAAATATTTATGCAGGCAGAGATAAAATTAGTACCGAGTTTGCCTAATATGATACATATGTATGGATACATGTAAGTGTACAAGGTGTTGAAAACAACGATAATTGTGAAAATTCTCCCTTCATCCTCTTCTGGGATTGTTATATGTTTTGGCGTTATATATTATTGTACTTGCAATCCTCACTCTTGAGTAATGTACCTAGGGAGATCTATTGCTTAACTCTGCTGCATTCTTCTTTACACAAAGGTGTCTTACTTTCATCTCACTCTTGAGATGTGAATTTGTTTGTGTTACTTGTAACTTTCATGGTGATACATCAAAGCAATTGAAGTTACTTTGGACTTGGGATTCTGATTTCTGAGCTGATTTTCATTTTCTGGCTATGTTATGGTTTTAGTACCATGTCATCGCTGCTGTACTACACTTAAAACTTCCAGTTTCTTATATTGCTGCCACCACTGTTGTAGCTGTCACCACCATCGCCTTGTCACACCATCTTCACTATCACCACCATTACCATGATAATCAACATCCTTGAACCATTAGTATTACTTCACACAACACCATGACCACTAAAATCACTGTATTGTCCTTGCACCATCTTCATTCTCACTACTACATCACTATTCTTATTCTGGAAGTTATACTTCACACTGCCAATGTTGTCATCTCGCAGCCACCCACAACCAAAATCTTTGTTTTTGTGAGAAATGTCTTGGCAGTGGTTAAGGGATGAAAAAGAGAGTAGTTTGGTTATTATCTTAATATCAAAAAAATGAACTCCATTTTCTTATTTATAAAAATTTTGGTAGTCCATTTTTAATAAATAAAATTTGGGAAAAATAAAAACTATGTTTGTTTTTTTTCTCTCTCTCTCTTTCTCTCTCTCATGTTAGTGTCTAGAACTATTAATGTATCTGACTATTCTCCTAATAGTGTGTTTGGTTGAGATGTAAAGTTGGTGGTGAGAAAACTTGTCTTTTCTCTTATTTACGATAGAAAATTGAGAGAAAAAGAGATGGTTCCGGGTTGGCCCCACCAAAACTAACACCCCCAAACCAAAGAGAAAATAAAGAGGAAAAAGTCAAGTTGAATGAGAATGATGCAAATGCCCTTCCATCAATGCTCTTTTATCTTTCTCAATCCAAAATCACTGTCATCTTTGAATACACGTCTAATATGTGTGTATGGAGACTCACAAAAATATCTTTTGGTTAATCATTAATTTGAGGTGCTTTGCCACATCAACTACATAGTTTGAGCCTAGCATTACTAAGGATTCTTATCAAGGTAATGAACTATGGTAATTTAAGATACAAATTGAAGTCAAGCACTTTTGATAGAGCTATACAAGAAGACGTGTTTTTTATGTTCTTATGGATGCAAAATGGATGAGTAAACAAAAATATAATAATATGGTAATATTTTTATTATATTATAATAATAATAATAATAATAATAATAATAATAATAAACTAATTTTTATATACTCTGTAACATGTGTATAAGTACAAAACAATCTTTCCATCTTATTTCTCTTCTCAACCAATCAAATGAAACTTATATTTGTTTTCCATCATTCCATGTTTTCATCCTCTTCAATCAATGAAAAACTAGAATCTTTTAATTTCTCCCAACATTTTTCCTTCTTTAAATCAAACAAATCATTAGTGTGTAGTTGGTTTTAGGGGTTACAACTTACAACAACATTTTAACGACTATATGTATGGAGTAGTTACATTAACGTTCTATTTGTTTAGGCAAAAATATTTTCTAGAAAATGAGTCATTTTCTAAAAAGTATTTTCTGTAAATCTATTTTATTTTTCTATATTTGGTAATTACTTTAAATGAGTTGAAAAATAATCTTTTAACATTCTTAATTTAGTTTGCTGTGAGATAAAGTTGTTTTTCAAAAAATAAAAAAAATAATGGAAAATAATCTCTAAATATAAGTCATACTTTTTATGTTGATCAAAGATAGTTTTTCCTTGACTTTATTTTATTTTATTTTTTCTACTACCAAATACTAGAAAACATGAAAAACTATCTTTACAAAAGGTTTTCCATAAAAACAAACATGAGTGACAACAATTACAAACTTAAAAGGGCATAATTAATAAATCAAAATTTCATGAGCCAAAATGTCAATTGCTCCAAACTTAACGAAGTTAATAGAAAAATAGAAGCACCTGATTTTGCAATTTCAAGAAAATACAATACCAAAGTTAGTAATTTTAACGAGTTTGAAGCCCCATTAGATAAAAAACAAACCCTATAAAATCTCCTCTTTCGTGCTCCTTCCCATTACGTTATCTTCTCTGTCGATTTTAGCCCTACTTCCATCTCTTCCCTCTGCAAAACGTAACCAACTCTCATTTCCTTGTCTCTCTCTTCAAAACCAATCAAACCCTAACTTTCTCTCTCTAGCTTTCTCTTTTTTTGTAAATCCATTCTCAGAGAAAAAGAAAAACCTTCAGCTTCTATTCATTTCCGTCTCCAACCTTCACAATCCTCGCCAAAATCTCTGATCTCCGTGATTTTTGAATATCTCATATATCAAATCTTATTAAAAACCAGAATTATAAGCTTTTCTTTTTTTAATTTTTGTTCTTTTAGTAAATATATACTTATATTAGTTATATATATATATAATAGTATTTTTGTGTTTTTTCGGATAAGATTTTGTTTGATCTTAATTTGTCGAAAATCCAAACCCTAGAGTTATCTATAATCCGATTCTGATTTCATTTCTTTCGCACTTGAGCCCCTGAGGTTCACTGAAATTACAGCTATACCAAAAAAAAAAAAAAAAAAATTTAACCAAAATTTTTGATCTGCGAGCGATCTGAGAGAGTGAAATGGTGGGCAGCGGAAGCAGGAGAGACGAGGGGTCGTTGGTGCTCAACAACACCAACGTGTTTGCGGCCCTCGACACGCGGCGGAAGAAGAAGAAGTCAGATAAGGACCGCAAAGGCGGCAAGGGCTCTTCCAATTCCAAGGAAAACATGGGTTCGGCTCCTAAGGAGCCCGAGCCTCAGAAGTACTGGACTCCGGCCCCATTGAATGCCAAATCCTGGGCCGATGTAGATGATGAGGATGAGGACGATTACTACGCCACCTCAGCTCCGGCACAAGACGTCTGGGCCGTTCAGGAGCACGAGGAGCAGCAGCAGCAGAGTAGTACTACGGACCAGCTGAGCCACGCCGAGGTTCGCCATTTCATTTGCTTTAATTTTTTGTTTTTTAATATTGTTGTGAGAAATAAGAATGTCTTAAACATTAGGTTGAAAGTAATGCTAGAGGCAGGAAAATTTCGCTTTCTTATGTGACAAGCATTGACACCATTTTTATTGTGTTGTTAGGATATAAAATGCACCTTTCACAACTCTAATTTGGGGTCACTTTATGTGCCTTATGTATTTTAGCCTTAATATTATTATACAATAGCTATGCATCGTGCGGTTTAAGGAGGACCCCCAGCGTTAGTTTTATAGATTGTAAAATGGGGGGATGAAGGGAGGCATTTTGAGAGGAAAAAAAAAAATGGGGCATTTGTTTTGAAGTGTGGATGTTGATCGAGAAAGAACATAGTTGATGATTTACCAATACGATTTTAGTTATGCTGTTTTTTAGTTTGAGGGAATTGGCTAGTCGATACCACTGTGTACTTTTAGGCTGAAGAGGTTTTGGGTGACTTGAAGAAATGGATTAGTTATAGCTGCATGGACTTGCTAAATGATTGATGGAATGCTAACCGTAGAAGCATATTCAGAATTAGCATGGTCTTTCTTGCTTGTTGATGGTGAGGTGGATGGAGCTTGTAAGGTGCCTATTATTATATTCTTGTTAAGCTGTTTACCCCATTTTTTGGGGTGCAGCAATGCATTCAGTAGTTTTTTTTTTTGGTGTATGTTGTGTTTTCAGTCTCTATAGGCTGTACAACTTCCTGATACAGCTTTGTACAAAATGAAATTAATTGCGCGAGTCTGAAATGTTCTTTGAAATGTAAATGAGTTTTATAGATTATTGCACCCTGTAAGAGAAATAAAACTCTTCCTTTTGGGATTACCACATTTCTAAAATTATAATTTCATTAATGTTATGCTTCTTTCAGTACATTGCTTCTTATGATTAGCAATCAATTGCTGAATGGTGATGGCACGAACATTTTAGTTTTTTTTTTTTTTTTTTGGGGTGGGGGGGGGGGGGGGGGCGCTGTTGGTCTGTAAACTGTTTAGTATTTCTTTATAGAATTAACTTTCCTTTTTAAAGGAATTAGCTTACGTGACTGCAAATAAAATTTTTGGTTGCATGGTTGGAAATTACTGACGGTTTATAAATTGTTGTCTATCTGTGATTATAGGATAGTGAGAGTGAAGAAGATATTCTTGATGAAGGGGATGATGATGTTGAGGAAGAGCACGAACAGGAAACTGAGGTTCCAGTGCACCCTGAACCAGAGGCGAAGAAAGCTCTGGAAGTTTCTGTCCCAGCTAAGGAGACAGAGAGGCAGCTTTCGAAAAAGGAAAGGAAGAAGAAGGAGCTTGCTGAGCTTGAGGCCCTTTTGGCTGATTTTGGAGTTTCCCAGAAAGACAGCAATGAACAAGATGAGTCACGTGGTAAATGTGACCTATATCTGTTGATGAAACTTTCTAATGCTTTCTAATTGTGTGCTTAGTTCAGTTCCCAGCTTAAAAAGGTTTAAGTTATTTTTACCATTTCCACTTGGATTACTTTTTATTTTTACTCTAATAAACTTGAGGTTCACATAGCCAAAAAAGCTGCATAATGATTTAATAAATGATCTCATTTCAAGAATCTAATGGAGTCTTTTCTAGGGTTGCTCTCTCTCTCTCTCTGTCACACACGTGCGCGCATACACACACACGCGCACAGAGATGCATATTTGTGCATGTGGCACATGCATAGTGAACTACATGTTTAGAACATTAGGCTTGGTTATTATCATTTTTGTTGTCCTTGAATTACCACATCTATTATGCATTTTCAGAGCCAATTTACAATATGTACAATTATATGAGTACTTAGTTTATCAGGTATGAGTTGCTTCTCATCATGTTATGGATTTAGATCATTTGATTTTGATTTTGATTTTGATTTTGATTTTGATTATTATTATTTTTTTTTTAATGTGATGATAATAAGATTTATATCAGCCCACAAGCATTTACTTAAACTTGTCTTTTGAATAAATAAATTTAAATATTGCCTGAACAAAATTTCTTGGCTTGCATTGTTAGTTGATGCACAAGAGAAGAAAGATGGGGAGGCTATTGCAGATGGTGAGAAAAAGGAAAATGTTTCTATGGAGTCCAAGAGCTCTAAGAAGAAGAAAAAGAAGGATAAAACTTCCAAGGAGGTGAAAGAAGCCCAGGATCAGACCAACAATGCAGACATGACCAATGGTTCAGATGAAGCTGCTGGTACTGAACAGACAGAGGAGGACGCATCTGCTGTTGATATGAAGGAGAGGCTAAAGAAGATGGCATCTATGAAGAAGAAGAAATCAAGTAAAGAGATGGACGCTGCTGCAAAAGCTGCTGCTCAAGAGGCTGCTGCAAGGAATGCTAGACTTGCTGCAGCAAAGAAGAAAGAGAAGAACCATTACAACCAGCAGCCAGTGCGGTAAACGACGATTTTGTTGTGGAGACTTTTCTTCAACATCTATATATGAACATGTAACTCTCATTGTTCATATGATAGTGCGAAATAAACTTGGCTGTGGTTTTGTGAAAGATGACTTTTAGTATTATTGCCATGGACTGAATGAGGTTTCTTCTTTGGCGTTTTGGATCTTATTGTTGGAAATTGTCATGGGACATATCATTTTGGCAGTTTTGCTCGTTGAATATTTTTCCTTTGAAACTAGAAAGTAGTTCAACTTGATAGGTCTGTGTATTGTTGTAGTTCTCTGGACTTCCGTTATTGTTCTGATCTCTTATGAAATTTTTGGCACTATGAGAAATTATTGCTATTTATTTTGAATTTTGTGCTACTTGTTGAAATGGTAGCCCAAGCCCTTGTAAACCACTGAAAATTGGAGTTTTGGGAGAGCAATTGCAATATTGAAGTATTTATCTGTAATCCAAGGTAAGAAGGCTTGATAGCTCTTTTTTTATTTTTTAGAAGAAGGAAATAAAAAGGCTATCAAGCTATCAAGGTTGGCGGATGTTGATTTTTAAGAATTGAATTGTAAAAATATGTTTTTTTTTTTTTTTGGGGGGGGGGGGGGGGTGGGGAGAAGGGGAGGGGGCAATTCATGGGGATTCTGTAAATATTCACATTCCAAAAAGAGAGCAGAAACAATAGAGTTCTTTTTCTTTTTGGAGATTGGATGCACGTACTAATTTATAATTTATTATATGCCATGTACGAAATGAAAACTTCATTCTCAATTCTACAAGAAGTTGTGCGTTTTGTTTGGGAGTTACTATTCATCCAGGAACGAAGTAGTTTCTACCAAGCAAGTTGGGAATATACTTTGGGAGAGTTCATCATGTATGTTGTTAACTTTGTTGAGTTTATTGGGTGAAGGGAATTTGGAGAAAACTATAAGGGAGTCAACTTAGTGTGGTTTGGGTTGATTTCTAAGACCCTAAACCACTCGCTGAGCTGATCACCGTAGTTGATTTTGTTGATGGCCGATTGTTGCAATTGATTTAGTTGTGTTACAATGATTTTAAGTTTTCTTTCTCCTCTTGTTCAATATATTTAATGAGCAATCTTACGAACACGACTTTTTCTATGGCCTATTTCTTAACTTGATGAGGCGATAAGTAGAGACTTGTGCAATGTGGTGCTTTAAATTGATTGGATATTTGATTAGTTGAGTGTGCAGTGTGGTTGTGCATTTACAAATTCAAAATTTAATTTAATTTAATTTTTCTCTCTCCAATCTCGCTCCCTCTCTCTGTCTCTCTCCTAAGATAATATAGCCATTTTTAGACTTTGCTCTCTCACTCCCTCTCTAATTGAGTGTAGCCATTCAATACATTCACTTGATTATGAGCAACAATATCCATAATGAGGATATTACCTAAAAGTAAAATAAATACAATTCTAACATGACAATTGATGGACAAAACAATTTACACATGCGTCGAGGAAACAAAATTTTGCAAAATTCTTCAATTTGAGAGGTAGTGCAAGAGAGACATTGGAGGAGGAAGAGAGAGAGAGAGAGAGAGAGAGAGAGAGAGAGAATTCGAATGTTAAACATGCAAAATCATTTGTTTTGAAAAGAAAAAAAAATGGAATTCAAATGTTCAACATTTTAATTTACTTACATAAAAAAAAAAAAAAAAAAAAATTCCGAACTTCCATGATCCAGATTCATACTATATAAATTTATTTATTATTATTATTATTTTCTTAGAAAGTCATATGTATAAATGATTGCATTTGTAATCCCAAATGTGTACCATATTAAATTGCCAATTAAAAATGGCTCTAGTGTTGGATTGGAAGTGAAGTGATTGATCCACAATGTCCGGCATTTTAGCCTAGAGATAAGGTCATTATCGTAATAAAACATATTCTCCAGTGGCATTTTCGTGAACGAAGCCAGGAATATTCCTCTCTCTCTCTCTCTCGCTCGCCCTCTTTTCCTTTCTTTCCCACCTAGGCAGATACAAAAAACCACCCTCCACCCAGCTATTATTGAAGCAAGCAACCGCAAAACAAAACAAAAAGCAGCAACACCACGTGCTCTCTCTCTTAAAGCAAAAAAAAAAAAAAAAAAAGCTCTCAAAGAATCAGAAAAATAAGCAAATCAGTGCCAAATGCTCAATCCTCTCACTTCAGGTTCAATTCTCTTCCCAATCCACCATTTTTTCCACGTATTACTTGCTGAGAAAAATTTGATGAAAATTATGTTTTTGTAATATTTCTTTGTTTTGTTGCCAATAAATGAGTTTATTAAAGCTACATGGTTGTTTTAGGCTTTCTGGAATAGAAAAATTTCAACAAAAAACTTTGAACTAGGAATTTTTTATTTTAAATTATTTATAAGGAAAAACGTTTTTGTTGGTTATTGTCATTGGATTAATCGACGTTGTCACTGTCGTTTACTACTGGATTTCTTTGTTTTATTATTATTTTTTGATAAGTAATGAAAAGTTATTTATTTATTTATTGAGAAACAAAGACAACCTAAGTACACTGTGAATGTAGTATGGGTCCCCAAATTACAATGGTCTAACAAAACAGAAATTGAAAAACATGAGTTAGTACCGTATTTCATATGTCTTTTGATATATTAATAAAGTTTCTAATATCTGTTAATGCACTCTTTTGATGAATTAACTAAATTTTCGAAATATATGTATATTTTACTTAGGATCCTATGTTGAATAAGCACATGTACGGTGTACCTCCATTCAAACGAGGCTAATGTGAGAGGCGGCGTCATTTTTAATGATCAGTAGTTTACCTAAGAAGTTATCAATTTTTGAAAGTGTCATTGTTGTTCATTTTACATTAGTGATGTGTAACGACTTTTTTTTTTTTTTTTTGTGAATCATCTTTCCATTGAAAAGTTAAAAAAGTTGAGTTATTGAACAGAACAACATGAGTTTTATTTAAGATTCAATGTTTAAGATTTAGTTTCCTTTTGTTTGACTCATTAACTGGAGGTGGTTTGTTTTACTTTCTTAGGATTTGTATGCTTGGCCACTTTGTAATGTTGTGAATTGTTAGGGGGACTGAGAGCGGGTTCTTGGTCCCCGGCTGATGACTGTGCTGTCTGGTGGAGTTTTGTGTTAAGGGGAGATAATGAGTGTAAATCTCCATTACCCGTTTCTTGGGACTCCGCTTCATGGCTCTTTAAATGGTAGAAACAAAGGCAAGTTTGTTTATCTGGACAGAGCACAGCGGGGGAGAAGGGCCTTTCGAAGGTGTACATGTGCAAAACAGGATCCATGGATAACTCAGGTGATTAGGTTCTCAAACTTGTGTGGGCAAAATGTAGAGTTATTGAGGAGAGCCCTTAGCTCAAGATATGAGTCAAAGGTAGAATGTGTTAAAGAACCGTTTTTCCAAAGCAAGGCTTTGATTAGGTCATTGTCTCCCTTGTGGGAAGAGGGATTTCTTTTAGTTAGGTGCTCTGTATTTGCAGCAGTGATATCTGGGGTATGCCTGTTGGTGTGGTATGGGAAGACAAAAGCAAAGGGTTTTATAGAAGCCAAGCTTTTGCCCTCTGTTTGTTCAGCAGTCAGTGAACATCTTCAGCGTGAACTTGAGTTTGGTAAGGTCCGAAGGATTTCACCTTTGAGCATTACATTGGAGTCATGTTCATTTGGACCTCATAAGGAAGAATTCTCTTGTGGTGAGGTACCCACTGTGAAAATTCGTGTTCGTCCTTTTGCAAGTCTAAGGAGGGGGAAGATTGTAATTGATATGCTTTTGTCCCACCCAAGTCTCTTTGTTGCGCAAAAGAAGGATTACACTTGGTTAGGGATACCCACTTCTGAAGGTAGTCTACAGAGGCACCCATCAACTGAAGAAGGGATTGATTATCATACAAAAACCAGGAGGCTTGTTAGAGAGGAAGCAGCTGCTCGTTGGGAAAGAAAAAGGGATGATGAAGCTAGGAAAGCTGCAGAGATGGGTTACATTGTTTCTGAGAGAAGTCCCAGTGCATCTGAAGCTGACACTTTAAAAGAGGATGCAATTCATTCAACAGATTTAATACACTCCAAGTCTTTTTTATGCATGGATGAGAAGATGCACTGGAGTGATCATCATTGCATGGATACTGGTTTTGATTATAACATGAAGCATGCAGATTTGGAGAAATCATTTGGTATTAAGATTCCTGGTTCAGGACTTAAATTCTGGTCTAGAGTGATTAAACTGCCTAGAAAGCGCAAATTCAAGAGGAAGGCTAATGGAAGTGACATTTCTGCATCTAATGCTTCTGCCAAACGAAGAATTCTTGAGCGCAGTGCATTAGCAGCACTTGCATATTTTCAGAATCTGTCAATTGTAAAGTCTGCTGAGCTTTCTCAGTCATCTCAAGATTATGATGTTATGAAACTCAATGCTCTTTTGATGAAAAGTGAGGTTGATAGTCATGCTGGCACTTCTATAATGAGTAGTCATGAAGAAACTTTAAAAGTTGATAACCTAAATGGAAAACAACGTAGAGATTCAGGAGTCAAGGACCTTACTGTAAATAAAAATGATACTTCTCTTTTCAATTTATCTCCTACATCTGTAGGAGATCAGAAAGCCAGTGGAAATTTACCGTTGGTTGGAGATGTTGCAGGAGCCGTTAACACTAATATGCGTAATGAAAACAATGGGGGTTTAGGTGTTCATGATGAAAATTTCCAGAGTCAAAGGGGCCAGACAGCTGAAAATGCCATTTTTAAAAAGCTTGAGACTTGGCTTGCAAATTACCATCCAGTTCCCATTTGGCCCCTAAGCCTACAATCATATTTTCCATCTTTCTCTAGGAATGGGGGGGAGCTGTTATCTTATCTTCTCATTGGTCCCATGAAAGATCTGAAGTCAGTCATGGGTCCAAAAGTTGAAGATCTTGCTGCAGAACTTGTTGACGGGGTAGATGTTGTGCAGACTGAAGGCATTGAGAAAATTATTCCGATTACACTGGATTCTGTTCATTTCAAAGGTGGGACGCTGATGCTTCTTGCATATGGTGACAGGGAGCCTAGGTAAGTGCCATGTCCATTATTTTTATCACTAATTTGTTCTAAAATGTCAGATTACCTTTTCACTGGCTTAGGACATTAAATGATTCATATTGGTTCTTTGTATACTGGATTTACTTAATGTTAATACTCTTACTATCGTTATTGGATTCTTAAGGGGCTATTTCTTGGTTGGACTATGTTATCAGTGGCCTTACATAAACGTTGTAATATGAAAAACATGGAAAGCTATAATTTTGAAAAAAAAGAAAAAGAAGCTTAAATCAACCAATAAAGGAAACTAATTCACATGTTAGCAGAAAGCCATAATGATTATGCCTTTTAGAATACTGATAATCAATGCATTAACCAAGTTCAATGACCTGGTAAAAGTTTCTAATTGGATCAACTATTCATTTCCTGTTTGAGATGATTATAGATAGCAGGAAAAATGTCTCTTGATTAAGGAACCATTGTAGCCAATGATGGTCTGTCTATGTTACCATGCTGGCAAGAACAAGATTGAACCATGGTGGTCCACCTGCAACCTGGTTATGATATTTAAAGTTTACAATCACTACCAAATGTTTTTGCACATAAATTCAGGTGATATTAGGTCATTGGCCTTGGATTTTGATATAAGAGTGATGAAACAAGTTATAAATTTGGTGAGCACACTTATAAAAATAAATAAATGAATAAATCTGGTGAGCACAATAAATTGTAGAATTTGCTTTTAGCTTGGCCCTTGTAATGAAATGTCCTCAAATGATTTAAAATTGATAAGAACAGTTGTTGGGCGTTTTAATTCAGAGTTTAGACATTCTTCTTGGCTTTGCTAGGTATTATTTGGGGGCACATACCCCACGGGTTGACTGAAACCAGAGTATGTCTGCTTTCCATTAAACTAACAGCATAATAATTATGCATCTCATTTTTATGGATGTAAAAAGTATTGAGGCATTACAATTTTCCATATGGGCATTAAAGATAATTAGTGCTATTGGTCTGGCTTGTACAAAATGATAATTAGTGCCAAAAGCAACATGTTCATAAAATAGCTGAATGATAATGTTAAGATGGTTAAGTAAAAAATACAAGTAAAGATAGGATTCAAAAGGATAGGGGTGACCCCTATAGATGAAAAAATGAGGGAGAGTTGCTTTAGAGTTGAGATGCTTTTGGTCATGTGCAGAGGAGAGTGATTAATGCTCCGATGAAAAAGAGTTAGTTGATTCAAGTTAAGGAAACGAAAAAAGGTAGAGGAAGAATCAAAATAACATTAGTAGAAGTAGTAAAAAAGGACTTGTCAATTAAGGTGGTAAAAGAGAGTATGGTTTGGATAAGATACAATGGTGGAAAAGAAAACATGTGGCTAACTTTGATTAGTTTGTTGAGGATCCGTAGTAGACCCCAAAATTTTGGTTCTAAGGCTTGTTGGAGCCTGTCTTGTGGGGTTGTGCATATATATATATATATATATGTCACAAGAGTGTTGAATATTTATTTATATATATATGTCATACGTGTGTTGAATATTTATTTATTTATATATAGGAAATCATTTTTTGAAAAATTCTGGTTTTTATACTTTGGTGGGTCTCCAAGATCTTTTAGTGTTACACTTCCTTCTTTTTCATGTTTATGTGTGCAATTATTTTTATTCCTTGCTGAATTACATTGTACTTGAGGTTTGGATAAAGCTTTTATCTGTACATATTACTTGCATTTTTTGCATTTGAAGTTCCATTACTGGGTTTCCTCCTTTCA
Organism: Quercus agrifolia; assembly: GCA_029955455.1. Classification (NCBI taxonomy): domain Eukaryota; kingdom Viridiplantae; phylum Streptophyta; class Magnoliopsida; order Fagales; family Fagaceae; genus Quercus; species Quercus agrifolia. Next base: position 11,542,249 of record JARQAD010000012.1, on the reverse strand, counting down.
TTTCAGCATACTGATTGTTCCTCGCATCAAAATAGTTGGTTATGGCTTTTAAACTTGTGCAATCATACTTTGGTAGCTTGTATATGAAATTTGGGTGAGATTTATTGATTGAACTTTCTGAATTACATCCTCAAAATTAGAATCGTGGTTCATGATGAAAGGCAACTTAGAACTGTGGTTCATTAGTTAACTTTGTAGCTTGATTATAATTGAAGTGATTATGGCTGATATGTGTTTTTTTTTTTTCGATAGTTAATCAGAGAAATATTATTAATGAAAATAGTAAGGAAAAATACAAGTTGTTCATGATGATGAACAACAGGTAAAGGAAAAAACATACAACAAAGAGAAAGAAATCAAAATGCTATTCTAAGAGAAAACATAAACTCTGAGAGAGAAGAACAATCAGTAAAACCCCAGCAACGAAACCAATCAAAAAGACTACGTTGGCAAAGAACATTTAACTCTTCCAACATCTTCTCAGTGTTCTCAAGGGAGCGACAATTTTGTTCCAACCATACAATCCACATCAACTTGGAATCAAGTTCCAAATATTCGAAATACGATTCCCAAGCCATTGATGCCAGCAAAATTACAATCCCGCCATCGAGCCTGGCATGACCCATGTATAATGAATTCTATATAAAAGTCTGCAAATATGCAGTTGAACCATGTATGATTTTTATATAGAGAGATGGAGAGCATGATGTAGGACAAAGGGGACAAAGCCAAATCAGATTTAGAATCCTGGAGGGGACAATGGGGATGTATGATTTTTATATGGAATTCATTGCTTCATGCATAATGAATTCTATAATGTTCCAGGGTTTTGAATAGAAATCCATGAACAATGTTAGGACTCTTTATGGGGTGTTTGGGTCTATTTGATGGATGGGTAGTTTAGGGATTTGAAATTTTGGATTTAAGGGTTTAGAGTTTGCTAGGTTTCAAGTTGGAAATCTAAGGATGAAAAAGAAAAAGAAAAGAATTACCCTCTAGGCATCATGCCTAGAATTTCCTTAGCATCACACTTTAGAGAAGGTTGCATTAAACAAACCCTAAATAAGGCTTCATAGCTTCTAATTTAATATATATATATATATATATTCCTCCTTAATAGAGAGCGTTACATCCATATAAATAAATGACTAATACCTATTCCTAGTGGAACTTGGACTTCTTGAAGCCCTAATAATCCCAAACTAAATGACTAAACTAAATACAACCAAAATAAGACCCTATATCCCATCCCTAGAAACCAGAAAGTTACAAAATTGCCCCTTACACTTGAAATTAAATTAAAATTAACTTGGCTTCTCTTTGCCTGTGTCAAAATATCTTTATTGAGTAGCGTGTAGACCCAATAATGCACTTGATTTCTTGGATTCTTTGGATTGATGTTTTTGTTTAGGAGCAGCTGAGTATATAGCTTGTATGCTTCAACTGTGTCCCTGAAGTTTTATACATCTTTTAATTTTTAATATGATTTCTCTTTTACTTATCAAAAAAATAGAGAGATGGAGAATGTCAATGGACATGTGACGTTTCAAAATCACTATGGTCGTGTGCATGTGCAACTGAGTGGACACTGTAAGATGTGGAAATCAGATGTTGTGTCTGAAGATGGTGGCTGGTTGTCCACAGATGTTTTTGTTGACTCTGTTGAGCAGAAATGGCATGCCAATTTAAAAATTGCTAACCTCTATGTTCCGGTAAGGTATACAGTGAGTGTGATAATAGTTAAAATTGGCTACATTCTGCTCTATGCATTTGGTTTAATGGATTTTTTTTTATGTGCCTAGTATCCTGTTTGTCTTTTTGTGCAGCTTTTTGAGAATATTTTAGAGATTCCAATCTTGTGGTCTAAAGGGAGGGCAACTGGTGAGGTGCTTCTCTAACTTCATCATAATTCTTATCCTTCTCATGTTCCAAATGAGGACCTATCTCATATTTTTAGATGTCTTATGACATTCCTAATTACAACTCCTTTACGTTGCATCCATTCTAAATTTCAAGAGTTGCTTTTGTATTTAGTCTTTTGTTGGATTTACTTATTTCCACCATAATTTGGACTATAGTATGTGGAGAAAGTTCTGTTGGAACTTTTTTAATGCTCCCAGGTGGGTTTTGTGTTTAACTCAAAGAGACAAGATGATTGTTCAGGTTTGGGTTTACTGTGGGGGAGTCACTCTCTGGTTCAGAATGTGACTTTCTCAACTCAATAAAAGAAAGATGCTTCCTTGCAAAGAAAATCAGTATATTCAAAAGATGAAAGCCAATTTCTTGTTTGGTTTTTAATTTGAGTTAGATATTTTTAAAATTTGTATTGTGGTACTTTAGTAGTCCGTATTTTGGTCTGCTGAAGCTTACTGAAGCTCAGCACTACATTATAAGCTTTACTCTGTTTACTTGGAAATTGGGATATTTGGACTTCTTTCTCAATAAGTACAGTAGGCTGGCTATAAAAAAAAACCTTGATATCTCTAATAATATAGTAAAAACCTTGAATAATATATACTATATTATTAGAGATATCAATGTTTTTTGTATAGCCAGCATACTTTATTTATCTCTTCTTTTATAGAGAGAGAATAGACCTTCTGAGATATGCCTGCATGGGGTAATTCTGACTTCAGATTTCTAGTTTAGATGTTGGCCAGAATAAATCAACAGTTGTTTAAGAAATGTAGATTCTTATGGGATGGTACTGCATATGCTGTAAAGGTTGATAATAGCTGCCTTAATGAATGGTATGTGTTACACAACTTGAGACTGTAATTTGGCCATCTATTATATATATTGTAAAAGGAAAGCGAATATGAGAATTACTTTCACAAGGATTTTGTTTGGTTATCTCATTCACTTTCTAAATATAAGTTGGTGTAGTTTGTAATTATTTTTCTATTTTTTATTTTTTTTAAAGTAATAGTAATTTACTGGGAACATGGAGATACTTTCATTTTAATCACAACAGATTTGATTTTATCTCATAATATGATTTACTATTGTGGATCAAATATACCATCTCTGTTTTTCAGGTTCACATGTGCATGTCAAGTGGAGAAACATTTCCTAATCTGCATGGGCAACTTGATGTGACGGGATTGGCTTTTCATATATATGATACTCCATCATCATTTTCTGTATGTCCTAGTTTCAGTTGCTGTAAAATGCTTGCCTTTTCTTGTTTGAAATATTCTTGCGAAGTACCATTTTATCATATGTTTAGTTCCTCCTTGTTGCTTGTTAGCAAGAGTGCAAGACCTCTGTATTTGTTATGTAGCAGGCTCTTGAATCTCTTGCAGTATGGCTTATGTCAAGGTGATTTTTGCATTTTAGGCTATTGCTAATTTTATTTTTAGGTTAAGTGTTGGTGGGTAGGAATTTCACTAGTGCTTGTAGGTGATTTTCAGTATATTGAGGCTTTGGCATGAAGCAATATATCACTTCATGAGCAAAATCATATCTCCATGAACATAAATTGATGCTTTCTTGTTTTCACAAGCCATTTCTGAAATTAAGTGTGCTGTTTAGTGGGTGGAGAAATATGTGGTGCCATTTCATAAATCTTTAGGTGCTGGTTGTATTTTGCCGTTGTATTTGTAACTTGACACTGATAATTGGGCTCTCAAGAGTGTCTGTTGATTTGTACTTGGCAGTAATGCTAACTCCAAGGATTGTCTCATCTTGCTTCGTCTTCATATCTGTTGATTAAGTTCAGAGAAATTATGATATGGCTGACTAAACGAGATCATATACTTTCATCATAGTCTTATCTACTGAAAAATGGGGTGTACTTGATCACCTAAAAAGATTTTTAGGCAGAATTGGCATAATTACTACCATGAAGGTTGAGGCATTGTGCTGCCAAAAGAGATTATCCTCTGCTTTTATATGCAGTCTGAAGAAAGAGAAAAAAGGGTTTTTTTTTGGGGGGGGGGGGGGGGCGGCTGATGACAAGATCTTGTTACGTTTGTTTCTCTGCTCATGTTGTTTAGTCAGTTATAGTGTTAAACTTCCCTTTTGAGGTACTTGGTTGGAAAATAGTTGGGTTTGAGATCATGGCAACCTTTGGTGGGAGTATCTCGCTACTCTTGGGCTTTGGTATAGATTATACATGTATTTAAAATTTTCATTGTAAATGCGCATTTTAGCAGCAATATTTTTTTTCCTTATTCTTGCTGGGTAATTTAGGACTGTTTATCCCATTTGGGCTTGATTTTTGTGTTGGAGTTATATTTTAAATTTGGTGTCTTTTCTATGAAGGCTGGAGCAGGAAATTTATGCATTTCAGGGTAAGCCATATATACATATATGCATACATATATTTTGTTGATAAGTGCACTGATTCAGGACAATGAGAAGAAATTGGCTAAGATGGGTGTGACATATCCAATGAAGATACTTATAAAAAAGAGATATCCAATGAAGACCAATTTCATTACCATTTATTGGCTGAGTAGTAGGCGTTATAGGAACTAGAGGAAGGTTTTATAGATCTTGGTTTGTTTCTGTGGGAATAGATATAATGGCCTCAGGTTTAATAAAAAGACTTACTGATCTTCTAATCTAGCCCACTTAATATTTGTTGAGTTGTTGAATGTCATCTTCATACCATGCTTGGGCAGTACACTAATTTTCTATATTTATTTTTGTTTCAGTTTGTTGCATCATGGCTGTCATTGGGTGATCATTCATACCATATTGTGCATGCTTCAGGCTTATACTGATATATTTGTTTCCATCACTGAGTTTCAATTTTGAAAGTTAAATTATTTTTACGAGTTTTAGAATATTATGGTATACTGTGCATGTCTCTAATGCAGGACATTTCGACAAGTTTATGTTTCCGTGGTCAACGAATATTTGTGCACAATGCAAGTGGCTGGTTTGGCAGTGTTCCTTTAGAAGCTTCTGGAGATTTTGGAATTCATCCTGAGGAAGGAGAGTTTCATCTAATGTGCCAGGTAATTCTTACACTTAAGATTGTTCTAGGCCTGGGAAGATGTACTCTGAGTTCAGAAATAATTTTTATCATATGGGAAGAAATTTACTAGGATCAAAATTATTTTTCAACATCTGCATAATTAAATTGTTTTGTTTAGACCTTGAAGTTTGTAATCATGATTATTGGTGTTGGCCGTGTGGTTACCAACCTCTCAAAGTGACTTTCCTGGTTTTGTATGAGAATGCTCTTGATTGGGAAGCTTCAATGGAGTCTTTGTTGGTGCGACAGAATGTGGGGAAGAGGAGTTGGGTTGTGAGGTTCCTTTGGGATTTTAATGATTGTTAATTGGAGATGGTGGTGGATTTTCTTCATCTTTTGGAGTCTGATTGTGGGTGGAGACTGGGTGCGGTGGAGGTTGAAGAAAAATGGAGGCTTCGACATTTATTCCTATTATAATGCTTTGAGGGGGGTCTTCTTCTTTCATTTTCCCTTGTAAAGGTATTTGGGGTGTGAAGCTTTCGGAGGGTTTCCTTTTTTGTTTGGATGGCGGCATGGGGAAAGATACTTACTGGCAAGAATCTGAGAAGAAGAGGCTTTACTATAGTGGATTGATGTTGCATGTACCATAGTAGTGGGGAGATTGTGGATCACCTTTTGATTCATTGTGGGGGGGTCATAAGTTGTAGAGCTTTGTCTTTAGATTATTCGGGGTCTCTCTTGGGTCTGACCAGAGAGAGTCCTTGACCTTTTATTTGGGTGGAGGAACTGGTTGGGGAAGCATTCATTGGATATTTGGAATTTGGCTCCGTTATGTTTGATGTAGATTATTTGGTGGAAGCGTAACAGCCTTACATTTTTGGATTTGGAGAGTACGGGGGACCAGCTTTTACCTCTTTTGTAGGAACTTTTTTTGATTGGGCTTGAGCTTGGGGATTCACATCTAGTGATTACTGATTACGTTCCGTTGTTTATAGAGTCCCTTTCTTCTTGTATATAATTGTTTTATTCTTTTTTGTAAATATCTTGGCTACATTGTGCCTTTTTTGCGAAGATTAATGGAACTCCTTTCTTATGCTCAATTAATAGAAATAACACTTTTTCATCCACCAGGGTGCAGCCTAGTGGTTGGAGGCTTGGATTAGCTCTAGACCCAGACATCCTAGGTTCAATCCCCACTAAGAGTTTCCCTGGATTATCTGAACAGATTTTTATTTTTTTATTTTTCAGTCAATGATTATTTGAGCCATAATTTTTTTAAAACAACAATTTTGAAACAGCTGTAACAGAACTATCCATATCAACTCTTTAGCAAAAGGAAAAAAAAAAAAAAAAAAAAAATCCATATAAGCTGGTTTAGATGTAAAGATTAAAGATAATGATGGTTCCCATTGCTTTATTGGTCTTTGTAGATAAAATGAGATCATATACTTTTCTTCTCAAATTGATGGATTAAGTTTTGTCAATACTAATGGAAGTTCTATGCAGTTAACTAGAATTTTGTCAGATCTAGATTTGTGGTACATAGAAATGTCTTTTGAGTTTTGTCATCATCTTGTTGTATGTTAAGAATCTTTTCATTAATTTATTCTCCCCTGAATAGTACTGCCAGCTTTGGAACTATTATTAATGTTAACAGTGAGTTTGGAAGTTTTATTTTGCTTGATATGCAGTATTAATGTGAATATTTACTTCTAAAGATACTGTATCATAAACTCATAAAAGGTCCATACACTATACTTTCACATATATGATAAATAAGTAGTGTAATTTTATTGAAAATCAAATAGACTTGATTTTCATGATGATGAACACAGAGTTTCAAAAACTACATAAGTCTCAAAAAGAAGATCTAAGAGACTCTTTTTTTTGGGATAAGTAACTAAAATTTTTATTAAAAGGAAATCAAACCAAGTACACTGGGGGGGTACTCAGGGAGAGATATAGTCAAAATAGATTACAATTCTCAAACATATATAAAAGAGAAAAACAAGGAGGAGAATGAAAGGCAACGCTCCAATCTTAAAAGTCACGAAGGAAAAAGCTTTAAGATCAAGGATAGTTGTTCACATCGGCACTCTATGTTTGAACAGTCTTTGAATGCTTCGTTTCTCACTCTAATTCCCAAGAAGTGTAATGCTGTTTCCATTAAGGACTTTCGCCCCATCAGTTTGGTGGGTAGTGTGTACAAGCTGCTATACAAGGTGTTGGCTAATAGGTTGAGGGCTGTTTTGGATAATCTTATCTCTGAGTCTCAAAATTCGTTTGTTGGCAGAAGGTAGATTCTGGATTCAGTTCTTATTGCAAATGAATGTCTGGATAGCAGGTTGAAGAGCAGATTACCGGGTGTGGTTTGCAAGCGTGACATTGAAAAAGCATATAACCATGTGAACTGGGAGGCCTTATTTTATTTGTTGGGCCGGATGGGTTTTGGGGTGAAATGGAAGGGGTGGATTAAGGCTTGTGTTACTTTTGTCCATTTTTCTGTCCTGGTAAATGGTTCCCCTGAAGGTTTTTTTGGTAGTTCTCGTGGATTGAGACAAGGGGATCCATTATCCCCGCTTCTGTTTCTTTTGATAATGGAGGTTTTGAGTAGACTATTGAAGAAGTCAGAGGAGTGTAATCTTATTCGGGGTTTTCAGGTGGGCTCTATGAACTCTGTTGGGGTGCATATCTCCCATATGTTATTTGCTGATGCCACTATCTTATTTTGTGATGCCTCTAGGGAACAACTACTGTCCATAAGGTTGGTGTTGTCTTGTTTTCAGGCTTTTACGGGTTTGAAGATCAATGTTAGGAAAAGTGAGATTGTCCTTGTTGGAGAGGTGAATAATCTAGACGCACTGGCTAATATTCTTCAATGTAGAGTGGGCAGTTTGCCTATGAAATATTTGGGGATGTCGTTGGGGACTTCTTTTAAGACAGCTTCGATTTGGAATCCTATTTTGGAGAAAATGGAGAAGAAGCTATTTGGGTGAGCGTCTCTATTTATCTAAGGGTGATAGGCTCATGTTACTTAAGAGTACTCTCTCAAGCCTCCCAACGTACTTTTTATCTCTCTTTACTATTCCTAAATCTGTGGCTGCTAGATTGGAAAGTATTTAGAGGAACTTTTTTTGGGGGTCTTCTGAGGGGAGTTTCAAATATCCTTTGGTGGCTTGGGAAAAGGTGTGTTTACCCGTCGAAATGGGTGGTTTGGGGATAAGAAGTGTGGTGTCATTTAATCAAGCTTTATTAGGGAAATGGTTGTGGAGATATGGGCATGAAGATACCCATCTTTGGCGGCGAGTTATCTCCATAAAATATGGTGAGGGTCAAGGGGGTTGGTGTTCTAAAGTGTGTAGGAGGACTCATGGGTGTGGCCTATGGAGAAGCATTGAGGAAGGGTGGGAGAGCTTCTCTAAGCATTTGTCTTTCGTAGTGGGTGAAGGCACTCGTATTTGCTTTTGGCATGATAGGTGGATTGGTGATAATACTCTAAAAGATTTGTATCCTGATCTCTATGTGTGCTCAGCGGTCAAGGATGCTTGTATGTCTGAGGTTTTGTGGATGCCAGAAGGGGGTACTATTAGAGTATGGGATTTAAGGTTTTATAGAGCTTTTGAAGATTGGGAGCTAGTTGCATCTTATTCCCTTCTCCAGCTTATCCAAACTCGTATTCCTCGGGGTGATAGGAGTGATACTCTTTGTTGGCGGTTAAAGGGTGATGGTAATTTTGACACCTGCTCTTATTACCATGCGATTCGGGGTGCTTCGGATTCTTTGTTTCCTTGGAAGGGTGTTTGGAAACCAAAGATTCCTAGGCAAGTGGTGTTCTTTTTGTGGACAGTTGCACATGGTCGGATCCTCACTTTGGACAATCTAATGCTTAGGGGTCTCTCGTTGGCTACTTGGTGTTGTATGTGTTGTTGTGATGGGGAGTCGGTAGACCATCTTCTTCTTCATTGCCCTGTTACTCATTCCCTTTGGACTTTTATGCTTCAGGCCTTTGGTATTCATTGGGTTATGCCAGGATCAGTGGCGGGTTTGTTATCTTGTTGGCATCAGTGACTTGGGAAACATAATTCGGACATTTGGAATTTGGTTCCAGGATGCTTAATGTGGATTGTGTGGTTGGAACGAAATTGTTGCTCCTTTGAGGATAATGAGAAGACGTTGGATAAGTTAAAGGTTTTATGCCAACGTAGTCTTTTGGAGTGGTCTCGTTGTTGGGGTTTTACTGATTGTTCTTCTCTGTCTGAGTTTATGTCTTCCCTTAGCTTAGTTTCCATTTTTTTTTTTCTCTCTCTCTTTTATTATAAATTTCTGATTACCTGTCAAAAAAAAAAAAGAGGAGGAGTTGATCCAAATTCCCACATTTTTTGCACACGCAACACCAATCCAAAACAATAATACCTTTCTTCCAGAGCTTGTTAGTAAATAAGATCTTCTCTAGAGCAGCAGTCCAAGAAAAGAAGGTAACCCTAGAGGGGACCTTTGAATGCCACAACAATTTCCAGGGAAACGACATGCCATTAGGCGAGGATAGGGAATGATAATAACCATGCACCTCAAAACCTTGACTCTTGGTAGGTGGTAATAAGTGGGTAGAATAGAGTGCTTTCTTAAGAGTATCAAGAGAGGTGGTAAGTGGGCGTACTTGCCTTTGTCTAAAAGTGGATGTATAGTGGATCTCTTCCTGTGCTTAGTTGTCATATCAATGAGAGTATATAAGGTTCGTACTCCGAAGTCAAGGCATTAACTTGAACTTCAAATGGTAGCTTGAAATAGCTCATTTTTTCCTTCTTTTCTTAGTTAATGTTGTATCTATCTGATAGTCTCTGTACTTTTATGTTCAGGTTCCTTGTGTTGAAGTAAATTCTTTGATGAAAACTTTCAAGATGAGGCCTCTATTGTTCCCGGTATGTGTGTGTTAAGTTTGCATCTGACTTCTAAAATCTGAAAGTTGTTGATGCTTAAATAGTTGGGTGCACTTACTTATATTATTTCTATTTTGGTATGTATTTTCCATTCTAGAATTTCTGAATATTGTTTTTCTAAAAAATTGATATTCTGTATCATATGGGTTCTTTGTACAAGCCCAACTATTTATTTTTCTTTTCATTGAACTGAAACTGTTGGGTGCATTAATTACAGTTATATTTAAGAAAATTTTTTTTTCTTGATCTTTTCTCTTGCAAAAAATACATCCATAGAAGTCCACCCTAACCTTTCATCTCTATCTTCACGTCCATTTGCCTTATGTATTGGCTGCAGTTGGCTGGATCAGGAACTGCTGTATTTAACTGTCAAGGCCCTCTGGATGCTCCAATATTTGTGGGAAGTGGAATGGTTTCTAGGAAGATATCTCATTCAGTTTCTGATTTTCCTGCATCATGTGCATCTGAAGCACTGTTAAAAAGCAAAGAAGCCGGTGCAGTGGCTGCTTTTGACTGTATTCCACTTTCATATTTATCTGCCAATTTCACTTTTAACACTGATAACTGTGTAAGTTTGTTGGGATACTAAGTACATATACAAATTAGATTGGTGCTTGTTGTTCCAAGTACAAAAAAGTAAATTTATTTTGCATGTGATAGGTTGCTGACTTGTACGGAATTAGAGCTAGCCTTGTCGATGGAGGTGAAATTCGAGGTGCAGGGAATGCATGGATTTGCACAGAGGTATCTAAAATGCTTAGAAAATAACTTATCTTGCTTGTTTGTGCTATGACTCGATCAATTGAATGGAAACTATTAGTCGTATTCAAGGCGACAACCCTCCAAGAACAAGTAGAAAGGAAAGGATTTTTTGGAATTATATTTGCTTGCCTCTTATTTCACCGTTCATAGTTTAAATACATCAACAGGACTAATCCAAATGAAGAGATAACAATCAACCTTATCACTTATCCTACCCAGGAAACAGAATGAATCCTATCTCTAGGAAGTTTAAATGATAACAACGACCTAACAACATCCTAATTCAAATAATTCAAATATGAACTATCACCTAATTCCAATATATCCTAATCCTAACAAACACTTGAGGCAATTATCTTCAGCTGCTACTAAGTTGCATTATTTGTTCCCTTGGCATGCATGTGCTCTGCAAACATAGCAGTTTGTGAATTAGTAAATGCATGGATTTGCAGCCCCTTATCCCAAGTGATTGGGCACAGATTATAGATATAGTTGCTTCCTCTCCATTCTGCTGTTTTCCCTTCCAATGAGTTTGATATATATCCTACTCTTTCTGAATGGGTACTTTTTTGGAAAACCAGCTCATTTTCCACTTCCTATGGGTGTCAAGAGTGGCCCCTCTGTGGGAGATTTATCTTAGTTTTTTATGATATGATCGTACCTTGTTTTAAATGGCAGCTGCACCCCCTTTTGGATGGCAGTCATCTTCTTATTTAGTCCTACATGATGCACGTGTAAAGTGTAGTGTCTTAACTTTAGTGGGGTTGCCTGACTGCTTTTAGGAAATTGTTGCTTTGAAATAAGTGGTGTTGATACATCTACTTTTTCTGTTAATTTTCTTGCTGCATTTTGATGTAGAACACTTTATTTTTGCAGGGTGAGCTGGATGATGCCGCAATAGATGTGAATTTCTCTGGAAATTTTTCCTTTGATAAAATTATGCAGCGGTATATACCTGGATATCTTCATCTGATGCCATTAAAATTAGGGGATTTAAATGGAGAAATGAAAATGTCTGGATCTCTTTTAAGACCGTAAGATCCTTGGAACACCCCCCCCCCCCCCCTCTTTCTCTCTTTTGTTAATTAAGATTGTTTTGTTACTGCAATTTGGATGTCCATATACTTTGACTTGGCTTATGTATCATGATTTTTTATTAGGAGGTTTGACATTAAATGGACTGCTCCAAAAGCCGAAGGTTCCTTTACTGATGCTCGAGGAGATATCCTAATTTCACATGACTACATCACTGTTAATTCTTCTTCTGTTGCCTTTGAATTAACCACAAAAATTCAAACATCTTATCTTGATGAATACTGGCTCAGCACAACAGAGTTTGATGCAAAGAGGGTCATGCCATTTATTGTTGATGGACTTGAGTTGGATTTACGTATGCGTGGTTTTGAATTTTTCAGTTTGATATCTTCTTATCCTTTTGACTCTCCAAGACCAACGCATTTGAAAGCAACTGGAAGGATCAAGTTTCAGGGAAAGCCCTGTAGCAGTACTAATGAGCACAACCTTGGTTTTGAAAAGAATAAGCAACTTTTGGAAATGTCAGATAAGGGAAAAACAGATGGTCTTGTGGGTGAGGTTTTGATCTCAGGTCTCAAGCTGAATCAGTTAATGGTAGCACCTCAATTGGTTGGACAGTTGAGCATTTCACGTGAGTGTATCAAGGTAATGTCAAAAATTTCAACCCCTACTCAAGTTATTTACAAAATTTGATGTTAATATAGTCTTTTTAATATGTTACACTGCTTGGTTCACTCACCAAAAATATGAGTATTAGGGTCAAGGAAGAGAAAATAAGACTAGGGAGAGATAGAGATTTGGGAAAAGATCTAGGCTTGGTAATCATTCCCTCACCTTAGAAAAATTTTAAATTAGGGTTTATGGCATGATTACAAAAATACCCTTATGCTAATATAAAATAAAACAGAAGATTCATTCTCGAGTAGCTTTCTTTGTTTGGACTGCTGCTTTGGGGAAGTGCTTAACGATTGACAATTTACGAAAAAGGAAGGTTTGGATATTGGATTGGTGCTACATGTGCAAGTGTAATGGTGAATCGGTTGATCATCTTTTTCTTCATTGTCCGGTTGCTATGGATATGTGGGCTATGATGTTCGGATTGTTTGGAGTGAGCTGGGTTATGCTGCAATCTGTAGTGGGGCTTTTAGCATGTTGGCAAGACAGATGTGGTTGTCATCGAAATGGGTATATATGGTTGATTGTTCCCCATTGCTTATTGTGGTGTCTTTGGAGAGAGAGAAATAGTAGGTGCTTTGAAGATAAGGAGAGATCAATATCAGACTTGAAGTTGTTTTTCTTTAGAACTTTAATGGATTGGTTGGCTGTATTGCAGAACCAATCATTTTTATCTTTTCTTGATTTCCTAGATTCTTGTAATTTTTGTTCTTGATTGTTTGACCCCTTGTACACTCTCTGTGTACTAGGGTGCTCCCCTTTTTGATATCAATAAACTTATTACTTATCAAAACATGCTTTTTGATTAAAAAAAGAAGAAGTAACTTTAACACTTCCCCTCAAGCTGGAGCATACAGATGAAACTTACATATCAAGCTTGAAAGACAATTGCTGAAAGGAGGCAGCTTAATGAGAATATTAGCCAAATGATCATCTGAACGAACTAAGGGAGTAACAATCTATTTCGAAAGAACACAAGAGTTAATCACTCCATGGGAAGATCACCCAACTGATCATCCAAACAAACAAAGGGAGTAGTAATTTGCTTCTTCATTGGTAAATCCTAAATAAAGTGACAATCAAGGTTGATTGTTTAGTATGCTCATGGAACACGGGATTGCTATCAATAAAGATTGAAAAAGCCTGATTGTCACTGTACATTTGCGTAGAAGTAGGAACATCAACTCCCAAGTTATGAATGAGAGATTGAACCCATAACATTTCGGAAGCAGTAGGAGCCAGAGCTTGATACTTAGCTTTGACACTAGAATGGGCAACAATATTCCGCTTTTTACTGTGCCAAGTAATAAGACTACCTCCATCAAAGATACAGAAGCCATAAATGGACTGTCTATCATAAAACTACCAGCCCAATCAACAACACTAAAACCTATCCTCATCCAAAAGTGCTCTTCAGCTAATGCAAGATACGACAAATAGCTCCATATTGAGGTTGACAGGGAGCATGCATATACTGACTGATCACACCAACTGCATAGGTAATATCAGGATGAGTTACTATAAGGTAAATCAACTTTCTAACCATTTGTCGGTCGCGACCAACACTGAGAAACGGATCAGCTTGCTCGCCATCAAGTTTAATAATAGAGTCCATAGGAGTATCATTAGGTTGAGCACCCAAGAGACTAGTCTTAGACAGAAGATCAAGGATGTATTTACTTTTGTTTTTACTATGGATTGTGATTTATTGTGCTTAACAAGGCTAATGTGTTAACTTGTTTACATGAAATATACTAATGAGAGAGGTCAGGTATTATTAGTCATGGACCTACTCTTTTAATTCTACATAATTTTCTCTGTTCCTGTTTTACTTACAATAGTTGTTCTGAAATCTTAGCTCTGTCTATGTAATGCAGTTGGATGCCACAGGCAGGCCAGATGAAAGTCTCACAGTAGAGTTTGTAGGGCCATTGCAGCCTGGTAGTGAAGATAATCCGCAAAATGGAAAATTACTGTCTTTTTCCCTTCAGAAAGGACAACTAAAAGCTAATGTTTGTTTTCGACCACTACATTCTGCGAATTTGGAGGTGCCTCTAGTTTTTTTATTTCATGGAAATTTAGTTTTTTTTTTTTTTCCCTCTCTCTCTATGGGAAGCTTTATATTGTGTGCAGTGTGCTTATTTAAAAGCAGCAATAGTTTGAAAATGAGTAATTTCTTTTTCTTGACTTTGTGTGAGGTGGTTGTAGATACGGAATTTTCCTCTTGACGAATTGGAGCTAGCTTCACTGCGGGGAACAATACAAAGAGTAAGCGGTGTTCTTTATTTATTTCATTTTTGTGGATAAATATCTACCTTTTTCTATTCAATGCTAAGTTCTTATTTGATTCCATTGTTCCCTGTGTCTCATCCCTCCTTGATTGTCTTTAGTGTGCATGAAAAATCATTATGAGGTGGGCCTACTATTCAACAATTTCCAGATTTGTACTGGGATTTTTTCTTTACTTGGGGTAGAGAGCAATTAGACAAAAGGAAAAAAGGAAGGGGGGGGGTGGTTGGTTGCAGGACTGGGTCTCAAGGTCTAATTACTTTTGTGCAACGTTATATGTTCTGGCTCTTATAAGTATTTTTCTAATTTGGCGATAGGCCTGTGATATTTTGATTAAATTTGTAATGCTGCCTTCTGGAAGAAATTCTTTGCTTCCCTTTATATGGATCAGATTTTTCTTGCTGTTTAAACAGTTTATTCTAGTGACTTGGTGGCTTAGGCTTGTGTGAATGAATACAGTTTTTATTTCTTCTTCTTTTGAGTTGGCTAATTTTATGATGTTTAGGATTGGCTACCATCTGAACATAAACAGGATCTTGTAAAGATCTTTACTTATCAAGAGAAAGTAAATTTAGGGGTGGAGAGGAGAGACAATGGTGACATGGTTAGTATACAGCCAGTAAGAGGAGTTGTCCTAACAACTTTTTTTTGTCTAAATTACAAACTACACCCTCTGATGCAGGACCGTTAAGAAAGTTCAGCACTATACTAGGTTTCTTGATGAATTCTTGAATAATGAGTGATGTTTAAAAGTTTAGGTTAGAAGAGAATGAATGTTGACGGCTGTTTGGGGCTGAAACGGGATAAACAGAAAAAAAAAACATAAATAACACTAGGCAATCACACCTAGGTCTTCCTAAGCATCACACTTGGGGTTCCTTGGTATCACACCTTGGAGAAGTTTGCATTACACAAACAAAGCTTAAAATAAGCTGCTGAATTTTATTAATCAATCACAATATTCTGAAATAACATGACCACAAAAGAGCCTTTATATAGAGGCTATAGTTATCCTCTTCCTAGTACGACTTGGACTCTAAATAACCTATTCCTAGAACGAATAGGAATACTAATAATAATTAAATAAAAGACTTAATAATACGTAAACATAAAATGAGACTCATGGGCCTTTGGTACAGCCAAGGACATCCCATTCCAGATTTCTAGAAATTACCAAATTGCCCTTATTCTAATAGAACTTAGTTAAAACTGATCCAGCAGCTTCTCAACCTAAAAGACTCAATACTAATAACTAAAATGATGAAAGGTGCAAAGAAGGTCTGACATCAAAACTAGACCACAATTCTTGAATCTTTGTATATTTAATCTTCTTTTTCCTTGAGCTCTTCCTTGTCTTCATCACCCTCTTAACTTTGGTCAATTTTCAAGTCAGTCCTCTAATTTACTTCCCCCCCCCCCCCCCCCCCCCGGGCGGTCGTCCCAATTCACTCCTTTAACTTCATCTATTTTCAATTTAGTCATTCTGTCTACTTTTATCTAAATTTTGCCGTTAAAGCTCATAAAATGACACAGTTTTGATTTTTGTTTCAATTTTACCCCTAGCTCTTTTTTTCTTCTTTTTCTCCCCAAACACCCCCTAGCTCTTCCTTTACTTTGCTCCTCCACCTGTCCCCTTTCCTCTGCCATCCCTTTGTAGATCTCTTCATTTTTTTTCCTTTTTAAAACTCAATGGATCCAAAGTCAAGAAGCTTGAGGTTGAGATCAGCAGGGAAGCAAAACTTTGGGATGGTGGAGATCGGCGGAAGAGCAGAGATTTTTTTTTTTTTTTTTTTTGGGGGGGGGGGGGCGGTTGTGCTTGCCAAATTGGCCAGAGCTGATGAACTTGGCAATAGTGGTGACAACGGGGGGCAAAGTCTAAAGAGATTCTGTGAGAAGCTTTATCGAAGAAGCTAGGTAAAAATTGGGCACAGTCAATCAAGCATTGCTTGAGAAGTGGCTATGGAGATTCTTGCAAGAAAATAATCACTTATGGAAAAGATTGGTGAGGGTAAGGAAGTGGGATGTTAGGTCTCAAATCCAGTTAGTACAATACATGGGATGGAGTCTGGAAGGCCATTAGAGGAGGGTGGGATTCATTAAGTTGATTTGTTGGCTTTAAAATGGGAGAGGTGGAAGAGTTAGATTTTGGGACGGGCATGATGTTTGGTGCACTAACAATAACTTGGCATCCCTATTTCCTAATTATTTCAGCTTTCAGTTAATAAAGATGCTTGAGTAAACTAGTGCATAGAGTTGACTAATGGAGGGGTTCAGGGAATCAAGTTTTTGTGAGGCTTGCTCAGATCTGGGAATTGGAATCTATTACTATTTTTTTTAAGGTGCTGTATTCTACCTGGATTAGTGTGGGCTGAGAGGGTCAGGTCCTTGGGAAATTAAGCAAAGATGGGTGCTTTGGCGTTTGTTTGTATTTTGAGGCTTTAAGAAGGAATGGTGTTTCTGACACTTGTAAGACAATATAAAGGTTAAAGGCTCCTTTGAGGCTGGCTTTCTTTTTATGGACAGTTTGGAAAGATATTCACAACAGGAAATCTTGTAAATTGAGGTATGTTTATTGTGAATCGTTGTGCTATGTGCAAAGAGAATGGAGAGAAAATTGTTCGTCTGTTATTGCATTGCCTGATGGTGAGGGAATTATGGACTTTTATATTTGAGGTGTTTGGTGTGAAATGTGTGATGCCTAAATAAGTTAGAGGAGTGTTTCAATGCTGGCGTGGAAGACCTAAATATAGTTTGGAATGTAGCTACATTGTGATATGGGAGATATGGAGAGAAAGGGATAGGTGGATCTTTAAAGGAAAAGAGGAGGGTGTTGAGAGGGTGAAATCCAAGTTTGTTGGGACTCATTTTACTTGGTTTTCCTTGGATGGGGGCAGACCTTTGGTTTTATGTGATTCATAGACTCATTGTATTGTATAGTTGATTTGAAGGGGTTGGTATGGGTATGCAGCTGGTATAATTCATATTACTCTTATTGTACCCTATGTAATTTTTGTTTTTACTACAATTGACATAAAAAAAAAAATCTTGTTTGTGAAATAGTTGTTAATCATGACTCCCTGGTAATTATAGGGAAAATATAACTGAAAAAGCTCTCTTGAAGCTTATCAAAAAAAAAAACTGAAAAAGCTCTCTTGAACCATTTTTTCTTTCTTATTCCTGGAATTTCAAATTTTTATTCACTTTTTTTATGCATTCTCTGGATTTAAAAAAAAAAAAAAAAAAAAAGCAATTTCTGGCAATTATGTCAATGGTGATATGCTGTTTCTTCTTTCCATGCTATTATGTTTATATGTGAAAATTTGAAAAGAAAATCTGCCTTTTTGTTATTCACTGGAATCTTAATCTGACTGAAGCTTCATGATGATTAGTTTTTAGATGTCAGTAGTAATCTTTTTTTCTGATTTCTAGCGTTTCTCTTGTACACTTCCTGTGTACTTGGATTCTCATTTTTCTGTTTTAATGAAATTTTCTGTTATTCATAAAAAAAAGTTGTCAGTAGCAATTTAAATTTGAGATTGTTACTCATCCTGTAGCTGGTTCTATACTTTCAGGCAGAAATTCAGCTTAACCTTCAGAAGAGAAGAGGTCATGGAGTTTTATCTGTGCTTCAGCCAAAATTCAGTGGTGTGCTAGGTGAAGCCCTAGATGTGGCTGCCAGATGGAGTGGGGATGTTGTGAGTACTTATGCTATAGTTTTTACCCTGAATCTATCCTTTTGGTGGGTTCGTTGGTTGAGAAATTTAAAACAATCATCTCAGGTGTTTCCTATTATGAGCCTAATTAGTTGCTATCACCAGTGATGATGGTGATAGCAATAATATATCGTATAATATATCATCACTATAATTGTACTGTAATAAGGTTGACATAATGTTGGCTCACTTCATAATAGCTTCAGCTTCTTCTCCACCAACTATTTTTATGTAAAGTTATTGAATATCATACTTTATAGGATTTGCCTTAATTGTCTTAAACTCTTCCTTCCAAATGCCAATATGATTATATAGAGGAAGATACAAAAGAGAAATTGTGATAGCGGTGAAACAGGATATCAAAATTTGAGATATCTTGTACTAAAAAAAAAAAAAAAGAGATATCCATCTGTTTTCCAATCTCTAATCCCTGGAAGTAACAGAAGTAAAAGGAGGCTGTCGTTCAAATAGTTGATATCAAAGGTCTATCTAATTTCAATTCTTAAACTACAAAAGTAGGCCTAGATCGCATTGGTCAGTATTGTTTGTGGTAGTAATTGTGTTGGTCGGTACTATTTACATTCTACCACATTTGTACCTGAGTCTTCCAAACAGAACACATGCTCTACCTCCTGCGTGTTTTTTTTTTGTTTTGTTTTTTTTTATTTTTTTTTATTTTTATGTTTTTAGCTCTTTTAATATCTTAAATGCTTTTCCACCCATTATTTTCAAAATTATTTTAGATTATATTGCTAAAATATTGGTAAATCTGTTTATTGTCAATTTTCAAAAGCTTATTTTTCCAAAAATAATATTGTTGTTATTGTTTTCTAATTTTTAGGATATGAGCATTATTCCTCAGATTACTTTATAAAATTTTTCTGAAACAAAGTTATGGCTGTATGTTGCTGCAAAATAATTATATTATTTTCATTTGTTATGAGCTTTGGTATCTATGTCAGTAATTTTATTTTTACAATTACAGCATTATGAATGAAATGTTTGATGTTGTACTTGTTGAATAGATCACTGTTGAGAAAACTGTTCTGGAACTAAGCAGTAGCCGTTATGAGCTTCAAGGTGAATATGTCTTGCCTGGTACCCGAGATCGAAGCCCTGCTGGCAAAGAAAGGGGTGGCCTGCTCAAAAGGGCAATGGCTGGGAATCTGGGTAGTGTCATATCTTCTATGGGAAGGTGGAGAATGAGACTTGAAGTTCCTAGAGCCGAGGTTGCTGAGATGCTTCCACTTGCCAGACTTCTTTCTCGAAGCACAGATCCTGCTGTTCATTCCAGATCAAAGGTTGTATTCCACTTAAATTTGTTGGAGATGAATGTATATCATAAAAATAATCTGGGTGTAGTTTAGTAGCATATGGTTGCTTGAAATTGACTTTAACTTTGTAGGATTGGAAATTATCTTTAGCACAAAATTGATATGGGTAATATTACCAAGCAAGGATGAGTACTGTTATTCTCCATCACATTGGTCTACTACAAATTCCCCTACTCTGCAGCATTGTCCCTCAGGAGAATATGTGGAAGCATCAAATGAATAGATCGTTCACACTTCTGTAACTTAGTAAAATCTATGTTTAGTTTGCTATAGCATTGTGTTTTAGATTGTTAGAATTATGGTTAAGTAATTAAAATTCACCATTTCCTGATAGTTTTAGTTTTTGGGACAATTGGTAATTTAACATGGTATTAGAGTAGGAGATCTTGAGTTTAATCATTGTCTTCACTCTACCTCTCATTGAAAATGTTAAATTCCTATGTGTTGGGCCCCCATTTATTAAGAGGAAGTTTAGGCCCACACGTGAGGGGGAGTATTGGAATTATGGTTAAGTTATTAGAATTCACAATTTCTTAATAGCTTAAACTTTTGGGATAGTCTGTAATTTAACACAGATGACCATGTTGTACTGTACAGATAAGCTGTGTCTGCACATTGGGATGGATTATGAAATTTTTTTTTTGTTTCTTTTTTACATAACTCAACTAAGTCTTGATCCCTATTAATGTGTAAGCATGAAAATTATTATTATTTTTTATTTTATCTCTTTCCTTTTGTCCTTTCTTTGTTTTTCAGCTTAATAAAAAATTAAGGGGAAAGAGAATATATATATGTATGTATGTATGTATGTAACTGTAATATGTACATTCTGAGTGTGTTAGGTTGTAGTGATTTTAGGAAGGATGGAAAAGAGTGGGAAAAAAGGGGGAGAGAAAGGAGTATTTTCGCATGTTTGGTAGGAGAGAAAAGAGGATGGAAAATGGGGTGGGGTTTTATTCTTTCCTAGCCCACTAAACTTAATCCCTCCAAATTGAGAGGAAAGTATGGGTGAGACAGACAATTACTATTTTGCCCTTCATTTGAAAAAAAAAAAATTGCTTCTTATATAATTGGAATATAATAGTAAATTGCTTCAAATAACTATTTCTTTCCTTCCATTTTTCTTCCCTACCAAATAAAGGAAAGATAAAGTAAGTTTCCGTCCTCTCACTATTTAATCCTTCCTACCAAACACATAGGACCATCCTTCCACTTATTCATCATTCACTGAGATATTTGTAGTTTTGCTTGCTATAAATAATAATTCTTTATTATTATAAAGAGAAGAGAATCCTGATTATGCATGTCTATGATTGAATGCAGGATCTCTTTCTTCAGAGTTTGCAGTCAGTGGGATTATATACTGACACTGTTAATCAATTGCTTGAGGTACTCTGTTGATCAAACACCATATGTTCATTTATTATCAAAAGCTACAATATTTTATGCCTCTGACTTGGTGCTCCAGGATCTAATTTGTTCCTTTACCTTCTCATTGGTAATAAGATGAACCGCATTGAAGGTGCCTGAGGCTCAAAGTGTTTTGTTATTTTAAGGGCTGTATTAATATTTCAGGTTATACGGGGGCATTACACTTCTTCAAATGAAGTTATTCTTGAAGACTTAAGTCTTCCAGGTTTAGCAGAACTTAAAGGTCGCTGGCATGGCTCTCTTGATGCAAGTGGTGGAGGCAATGGGGACACAATGGTAGATATCTTTATCTCCTTGCATACCATAGTCATAGACGTATTTGTTGCAAGAGGCCAACGGTTAAATATGGATTACTATACTGACAAAAATACATTACTATCTAGACCACTGGATGTTGGGTTGCATAAAAACTTGTGCTTGGAATAATGAGTTTCTTTTGTACACTTCTCATTTTGCAGCCACCAAAAATGTTACTCATTAATACACTTATCTAACTTGAAGGAAAAAATAATTATTTGATTTGCAAAGATGTTGATGTAGGACAAGATATGGGGTTTAATTTTTATCATTTGTTAGTTTTTGAATTTTTATTCAATTGTCGTTATTTTAGTATTTAGGATTTTATTTCCTTGGCTTTAGGTGTGTATTTAAGGATTTCCTAGTAAAATTAGGGTCTTATTATGGTAGGGTATCAATTAGGATCAATTGGAAAATTTTTATTTGGAATTAAGTTTTCTAAAGCCTTTAAGTAGGTCTGCAATATGTAAGACGAAAATTAGACTTCAAAACATCAATAATATTTTCTAGAGAGGTTTTCTCTATTTTTTTGGTGGATTCCAGGTTTTCCTTGTGGATTCAAGGAACCCCTTATGAATTTAAGGGTTTCGTTAAGCTAGAACAAGATCAAGCCCCTTACTACATTTCCGTTTTGTGTCTCGTCCTAAAATTCACCCATTTTTTTTGGTAATTTACCTTATGAAATCAGATTTTTGAATATTAAATGTATAGGTATTATGACTCTTACTTTTTCCTTCTACCCTGCATTTCGATTCAACGAATGTGTGAGATTGTGTATCTGTTTGTTTGTGTGTTTGTGCATGTATCTCTGCAATCCACGATTTACATGTCTGAAGTTTACCATTCTGCCATATACATACGTGCATTTTGAGTATTAGATTTTTATGTATCTTTGATGTGAAAAAGTGCTTTTAAGTTCTAAGGTGGCCTCTTGGATCTCTAAGGCTCCTTTGGGGATTATTTTCATGTATTTTTTTACACTTTGGAGCACCATTGAAAAAAGGTTTCTATGAGGATTTGTTTTTTTTGATAAGTAAAAGTTTATTGATCTCAAAAAAATGGAACACCCTTGTACACAGGGAGTGTACAAGGGGTCAAACAATCAAGAACAAAAATTACAAGAATCTAAGAAATCAAGAAAGGATGAAAAGGATTGGTTCCGCAATGCAGCCAACCAATCCATTAATGTTCTAAAGAAAAATAGCTTCAAATTTGATATGGATCTCTCCTTATCTTCAAAGCACCGACTATTTCTCTCCCTCCAAAGGCACCACAATAAGCAATGGAGAACCATAAGCCATATATACCCATTTCGATGACGGCCAAAACTGCCTTGCCAACATGCTAGAAGCCCCACTACATATTGCAGCATAACCCAACTCACTCCAAACAACCCGAACACCATAGCCCACATATCCATTCCAACCGGACAATGAAGAAAAAGATGATCAACCGATTCCCCATTACACTTGCACATGTAGCACCAGTCTAATATCCAAACCTTCCTTCGTAAATTGTCAATCGTTAAGCATTTTCCTAAAGCAACAGTCCAAACAAAGAAGGCTACTCGAGAAGGAATTTTCTACTTCCAAATGCTTTTCCAAGGAAAACAATAGTCATTAGGGCCCACTAAGAGATTGTAATAATCCCTAACCGTGAAGCCCTTCTCTCCAACAGATTTCCAACACATTTTATCCTCACCAAGCCCTCTAACCGACGCACCATATATGTTATCCATGAAACTGGCTAGTGCCTCTAGTTCCCGAGCATGCACACCCCTAAAGAAACTTACATCCCAAAATAGGATTCCGTTATCAAATTTCATAACCTCAGCCACACTAACCTCTTGATCTCGGCAGAATCTAAACAATTCAGGATAGCTAACTGCAAGAGAAGTTTCACCACACCAACGGTCTTGCCAAAATTTCACCCTAGACCCATCCCCAATCTAGAATGTGTCGAGAGAAAGTAGGCCATCCCCGACTAATATTTTTCCACAAGCCAACACCATATGGACCGTTAGTAGGCCTAGTACACCAACTACCCCATTCACAACCATGTTTCATGGCTATCACTTGCCTCCAAAGAGCAGCCCTCTCCATCCCAAATCTCCATAGCCACTTCCCAAGCAGAGCTTCATTAAAAAGTCTTACTTTTCTTATCCCCAAACCACCCGAAGCAATGGAAGTGCAAACAGTAGCCCATTTGACCAAATGGAATTTTGGTTCATCACCAATGCCACCCCATAAAAATCCCTCTGAAGTTTCTCAATTCTGTTAGCCACAGAAGCAGGAATAGGAAATAAAGATAGAAAATATGTGGGTAAGTTAGATAGAGTGCTTTTAATTAAAGTGACTCTACCTCCTCCCTTGGATAAGTACAAACGTTTCCATCCTGCTAATCTCTGTTCTATCTTCTCCAGAATTGGGTTCCAAATTGACTTATCCTTACATTTAGCTCCCAAAGGAAGGCCTAAATATTTCATTGGAAGGGTACCTTGTTTACAACCAAGGACATTCAACAATAAGTCAAGATTAAGCACCATACCAATAGGAACCAGCTCTGACTTGCCCAAATTTATCTTCAAACCATAAACCGCCTCAAACCAAATGAGAATCATACGGAGAAACAAAACCTGCTCCAAATCAGCATCACAAAAAATTAAAGTGTCGTCCGCAAAGAGCAAATAGGACACCTCCAAAGATCTTCCCTCTAAACGACCCACATCAAAGCCTGACATGTGACCATCATGGACAGCCTTATCCAACATTCTCCCAAGGGCTTCCATCACCAAGACAAACAACAAAGGGGACAATGGGTCACCTTGTCTCAACCCCCTGGAGCTCTCTAAAAACCCACAAGGAGTGCCATTTATCAATATAGCGAATCGAACAGTAGATATACAAAAGAAAATCCACTGCCTCCATTTAGCCGAGAACCCACTCCGTTCTAGTAACTGCATAAGAAAACCCCAGTTGACATGATCAAAAGCCTTCTCAACATCTAATTTGCAAAGTATCCCTGGCAAACCAGTTTTCACTCTACTGTCGAGGCATTCGTTAGCAATAAGCACAGGGTCAAGAATCTGCCTGTTCCTCACAAATGCATTTTGAGAAGGAGAAATTATATCTTCCATGACCGTGCGAAGTCTGGTGGCTAAGACCTTAGCAATGATTTTATAAACCCCCCCAACAAGACTAATGGGGCGAAAATCCTTGACTTCAATTGCTGGATTTTTTTTAGGGATGAGAGTGATGAACGTTGCATTTAAGCTTTTCTCAAACTAACCTTTAGCAAAAAAATGGTGAAACACAGCCATAAGATCAGTTTTGAGAATACCCCAACATGCTTGGAAGAAGGCCATTGGAAACCCATCAAGTCCAGGAGCTTTGTCACCATTAAAATTCTGTATGACATCAAAAATTTCTGCCTCCTCAAAAGGTCTATCTAACCAATCAGCATTATCACCGGATATCCTAAGAAATACCAAGAATTCTGGAAAAGGTCGAACAACTTGCTGCTCCGAGTATAAATTCATAAAGAATTGAGTAATACAATCAGCAATCATACCTTGATCAGAAGACAAGGTTCCATCAACCATAAGGCTCTCAATACCATTATTTCTTCTATTGGAATTAGCCATTCTATGAAAAAATTTTGTACCTGCGTCCCCCTCCCTCAAGTGTAGCATCCTAGACTTCTGCCTCTAACTAATTTTTTGGTTTAGATAATTTTCATTTCATCACTGCCATTAATGTTTTCTGGACTTTGCTTCCAATTTTGTCTTCTGATAATTGGCTCTCTTGTTTTCATTCTCAGGCAGAATTTGACTTTCACGGGGAGGATTGGGAGTGGGGTACCTATAAAACTCAGCGTGTTTTGGCAGGTGGTGCATACAGCAATGATGATGGTTTGCGCCTTGACAGAATTTTCATTCAGAAAGATAATGCCACAATCCATGCTGATGGAACTTTGTTAGGGCCTAAAACCAATCTTCATTTTGCTGTTCTAAATTTTCCTGTTAGTCTAGTCCCTACATTGGTTCAGGTCATTGAATCCTCAGCTACTGATGCTGTTCATTCTTTGCGGCAATTGTTAGCACCAATTAGGGGTATATTGCACATGGAAGGAGATCTTAGAGGGAGTCTTGCAAAACCAGAATGTGATGTGCAAGTCAGGCTCCTTGATGGTGCCGTTGGGGGCATTGATTTGGGACGAGCTGAAATTGTTGCTTCCCTAACCTCAACCAGTCGTTTTCTATTCAATGCAAAATTGGAACCTATCATTCAAAATGGTCATGTGCACATTCAAGGAAGTGTCCCTGTTTCTTTCCAAAATAATATATTACTGGAAGAAGATATTGAAACAGACAAAAGTGGATCAGCTTGGATCCCTGGTTGGTCAAAAGAGAAGGGTACAGGGTCTGCTGATGAAGCCAGTGAAAAGAAAGTTTCTAGAGATAGAAATGAAGAAGGTTGGGATACTCAATTGACAGAAAGCCTTAAAGGTTTAAACTGGAACATTTTAGATGTAGGAGAGGTTAGAGTTGATGCAGATATTAAAGATGGGGGCATGATGTTGTTAACAGCTTTGTCTCCTTATGCTAACTGGCTTCATGGCAATGCTGAAATTATGCTCCAGGTGGGCCAAGTAAAAAATATTCTGCATTGGCTCTTTTTTTTTTTAATATATATATATAAGCTCATACATGCAATAATAATTTTTTTTTTGGAGGTAAAATTGCAATTTAAAGTGATTTAGTTAGAGTCTGCTTCCCTAACGTTTGGGTACATGTTTAAAATAAATAGGTCCGAGGTACAGCTGAACAGCCAGTGCTTGATGGATCTGCATCATTCCACAGGGCGTCTATATCTTCACCAGTTCTCCGAAAACCACTGACAAACTTTGGTGGCACGGTTCATGTAAAATCCAATAGGTTATGCATCACTTCACTGGAGAGTAGGGTGAGCGGAAGGGGAAAGCTGTTTGTGAAAGGGAATCTGCCCCTCAGAACCAGTGAAGCATCCCTTGGGGATAAAATTGAATTGAAATGTGAAGTTCTGGAAGTACGGGCAAAGAATATTTTAAGGTTTGTAACTATAATTTCTAATGTAAAGATTTTACTAGACATATGCTCTACCTCATAGTAACTAAAGTTTGGGTATATATGTGCATGGCTATATGCTTTACATGGTAGAATTTTCTAACATGTTTTACATTTTATGATAGTGTATTGGTTTTTGTTTTGTTACTATTCAAAATAGAAATAAGATATCTATCCTCTTTTAAAGTTGGTTTTTCCCCCTTTGAGCTTATAAGTTGGTTTTTCCCCCTTTGAGCTTATAATTCACAATTTTATTTTTATTTATTTATTTATTTTTTTTCTTACTTTTGATTTCTTAATAACTGCTTTCTCTGTTCATCTTGCCCATACAGAACTAACATCTTCTAAAATCACAGTGGCCAGGTTGACACTCAGATGCAAATAGCCGGTTCTTTATTACAACCAAACATTTCTGGGAATATTAAATTGAGCCACGGAGAAGCATATCTACCACATGACAAGGGTAGTGGAGCTGCTCATTTTAATAGATTGGGATCAAGTCAGTCCCAGCTTACTAGTAGTGGCATCAGTCATGCAGTTGCTTCGAGATATGTTTCACGGTTTTTCAGTTCAGAACCTGCTACTGCATGGACCAAATTCTCCCCACCCACAGGTGATGCATTAGTGTTTCATAAGTTCCTTTTTGATATGTAAACCTTTTACGTCAATGATATTGCAATAAATGCAGTAAGATGAGAGTTGGCTTGATCACATGGATTTAATTTTGTTTCCATGGGGCACTGAATCATACCTCAAGGTTTAGCTTGAAGCATTTTCTCTTGTTGAAAAATGATTTTTAACAAAAAACCGGCCTCTGAAAACCTTTTTTTTTTTGGGGGGGGGGGGGGGGGGTGTTCATATCTCAATCAAGTTTTTGGAAAGAGTTAATTATCTTTTGTAAAGCACCCTGCACAGTACTTATCCATTATATTTGTTTACAAATACCTGGTTTCCCCCTTATTCTCTATTCAAACTAGATTGGAAAAAAAATGATATATCCAATAGTTTTTTCATATTGAAATTGGTCTTCTGATAGGAATTATCAAATTCAATTGAAATGTGGGAAGCTAATATTTAAAAGGTATTAGAGATAAACTTATATATAAATGAATTATTGTGTGCTCTTTCATATTTTTATACTCAGTTCCAGTATGAAATGGTTTGGATCAATGTTGTTCCCAAGAATTTTGAATTAATATTGTAAGAATTATAGTTAAATGATTAAATTTACAATTTCCTAACTAATAGCTTCAACTTTTAAGACAATTAGTAATTTATCATAGTATTAGAGCAAGAAGTCCTGAGTTCAATCTTTGTCACTTCCTTACCTCTCATTTAAAATGTTAAAAATCCCACGTGTTGGGCCACTTATTAAGAGTGAGTCTAGGCCCACATGTGAGGGGGAGTGTAAGAATTATGGTTAAACGATTAAATTCACTATTTCCTAGTTGCTTAAGTGATGTAGGAGGCGGTCGGAAGACAGATCAATAATATTTTATTTGATTTTATGTACCAAGGGCAATTCTGTAATTTCTTAATATTCTGGGATGGGCTATGCTTATAGTCCATTGGGTCTTACTTTAGTTTTATTTTAAGCTTGGTTATTTAGTTGGGATTAGTAGTAGTAAAAGCCTACTGAGTCCAAGTCCAAGTCTGATTAGGGTTTTAAGAAATCCTAGTTCAACTAGGATTAGGTATTAGTGTTCTATTTAAAGGGTTGTAATACTTTCTATTGAGTTAATTAATGTTTTCAGAATTTAAAAGCTATGAAGCTTTCTTTTAGGGTTTGTGTGATGCAACCTTCTCCGAGGTGTCATGTCAAGGAACCTTGGGTGTGACGCTTAGGAAGTCTAGGTGTGATTCCTAGAATTTATCTATATTCTTTAATTTTACTATTCACGGTTAATGTTCACATCACTGTTCCCAGCAACCCAATCTTGATTTTCACATTTGTTTTCATTCCCAAACCCTATTAATCCTTGTCCCCTTTGGAAACCCTATAATCCCTATTATTTTCTAGCCTATTCCCCACCAAAACCTAACCCTAATTCTTCAAAACCCAAGCTATACCAGATCTGCCCTGGGTGTTCTAAATCAGATTTTGTTGTTCCCCCTTGTCCCACGTCATTAAACTTTTTAGAACAATTGGTAATTATCAAATATTATTGTATTAGAGGTTAAATTGGTGGGTTTAAGATAAAAATAGCAGTAGGGTTCAGATTTACATGGATGCGTTTGAGAAGTTCTGGTTATTAATTTTATGGGTTTTAAATGAATACATAAAAGCATAATCAGCATTTATGTTGTTATCTTGCAAATTTTATTTTGTTTACATTGTTTTTGCACCTTGGCAGTTAAATCAGCTGAAGTTGGAAAGGAAATAGAGCAAGTAGACATCAAACCTAATGTAGACATCCGCCTCAGTGATTTGAAGCTTGTTCTGGGACCAGAATTGAGGATAGTTTATCCTTTGATTCTTAATTTTGCTGTTAGTGGAGAGCTTGAGTTGAATGGCCTGGCACATCCCAAATGGATAAAACCTAAGGGCATTCTAACGTTTGAAAATGGTGATGTGAATCTTGTGGCAACTCAGGTGAGTCCCATGTTTCTTGTCTTTGTAGTGCAAACATTCTTGTACAGTGCTTTTAGTTTTTAGTTGGCTGGCTTTTTACTTTTCATTGAGAATGTGGAGTTGACCTTTACAACTTCAGGTGAGGCTTAAGCGAGAGCATCTGAATGTAGCCAAATTTGAGCCTGAGTATGGTCTAGATCCAATGCTAGATTTAGCTTTGGTTGGATCTGAGTGGCAATTCAGAATTCAAAGTCGAGCCAGCAAATGGCAGGAAAAACTTGTGGTGACCTCAACACGTTCTGTGGAACAGGATGGCTTATCACCTACTGAGGTAACATCCAATACTCTGGTTGGGTCTGAATTTGTTGTTCTCTCTTATTTATGTTAAACAGTTCGTCCTGTCTAGAGCCTCAACCCCATCAATTACTTTCATGCAACATTAAAGATTGACCTATTTCAGAATAATGGTTAAATAATTAAATTCACAATTTTCATAGCTTAAACTTTTGGGACAAGTAATAATTTATCATGGTATCAAAGTAAGTGATCTCGAGTTTGAATCTTGTCTCTGCTCTACCTTCCATAAAAAAAAAAAAAAAAAAAAAAAAAAAAAAAAAAAAAAAAAAAAAATTAAAAATACCATGTGTTGGGCTCCACTTATATTAAGTCTAAGCCCACACGAGGGGGAGTGTAAGAATAAGAGTAATTCTACAGGCATAAAATTTCACAATATTTTTTATAACAGTTGAGTAGACGAGTTTTTACTGGTTTTTATCTGGACACACTACAGTTTGTAAGAATAATAGTTAAATAATGTAATTCACAGTTTCCTAATAACTCAAGTTTTTGGGACTAATGGTAATTTGTCAGCCTATAGAGTTTTCTATGCAGTACAAGAACACAATTCTTCAAATGTTGAAAAACACGATTCAACAAATGTTGTAAATTTTATCTTTGAATATCTAAAGGGTTATGAGCTGATGATCAACAGTACTCAAGTAGAAAAGAAAAAGAAAAAGAGGCATTAGCTATCAAAAAAACAAAGAACAAGAAAATAAAAGATCAAAAGGCTTTTCATAATTTTTATTATTATACATAATTGCCAACAAGAAATTTAATTATTATAATTTACAACTTTATGTTGATAATACTGCCAATCTAGAAATTCAATTAGGATAATTGAACCTTCCTGAACTGTACATTTCTCGGTACGTCACATTCATGCATTTACAAAATCACAGGAACAAATCAAAGATCAAATTATATACTGCTTCCAAACTTATTATCAAATCAGGTTTTCAAATTTTTCCTGTGTTTTGAAGCTTGCTTCAGGGATGCAGAATTGTACATAAATTTGTTGCAGCGTGTGGGTGAATTTTTATCTATGCAATTGGAGCATTTTCCTTAGAGTTTGTTTCATTGTTACGTGTCATTTCAGCATGCTATGAAGTATTTTGGGCTGGTAGAAGTCTCTTGGTTGAATCTACCTCCAACTTGATCATGAATTTAATTAATAATTGCATTTGCAAAAACCAGATTGAAATGATGTTCTAGACTTAAGGTGATTTGATCTCAGTTGCTTTTTCATCCACAGGCTGCTAGAGTCTTTGAGAGTCAATTGGCAGAGTCCATCCTGGAAGGTGATGGTCAGCTTGCATTCAAAAAGCTTGCAACTGCAACACTTGAAACATTAATGCCAAGAATTGAAGGGAAGGGAGAATTTGGCCAGGCTAGGTGGAGGCTAGTATATGCGCCACAGATCCCTAGCTTGCTCTCTGTTGATCCTACAGTTGATCCTTTCAAATCTCTGGCCAACAATATTTCATTTGGTACTGAGGTTGAATTTCAGTTAGGGAAACGCCTTCAGGTTATCTTGAAACTCTTTACACTGCATTCAAATTTTAATATTTTGATACTGACATGTCTAATCAGATATTTTAGTGAAAAGGTAAATCACTAGAGTAGGATCACTGATAATAAGGGGAAAAAATTATAGAACTTTTAGATTATCATGTGGACAAGTAAGCCCTTCTTTTCTCTTCATACCATTGTAGGACTAACGACAATGGCCACCACTTTAACATTTGGACTGAATAGTTTTATCCTAAACCTCGATGCCCATTTTTTTTGGGTGTTTATATATATATATATATAGGGGCTGTTGGAACACCTCAAAGAATGAAGAATGTGCTGTTTTGGTGTTAATTTTCTCTTTGATTAATTTTGATTGGTAAGTTACACACGAATTCAGTAAGTCTTGAATCTACTACACACACATCCAATAAATCTAAACCCACTACCTTCCCCCCCCCTCCCCCCCCCCCCCCCACCCCCCCTGTAACTTACGAGGGGAGAAGGTCCCAGTCAAGTTAGAGCTCATTGGCAATTCTCGTTGATTAATGTTGAGAAGAGACAAATTTTGTTATTATTTTCCTTGAATGATTTATTCATCATCTAATGCACCCATTCTTACCTTTTCCTCTATTTATTTTCTTCATAGGCTTCCATTGTTAGGCAGATGAAAGACTCAGAGATGGCAATGCAGTGGACCTTGATCTACCAGCTTACAAGCCGCCTGCGAGTGCTCCTACAATCTGCTCCATCCAAACGCCTTCTCTTTGAATATTCTGCTACATCACAAGATTAACCAACTGGCCATGTTCTGCCAACTAAAATTTTGGTACACCACATATCTCCCCTCAAGTAGTGATTAGCATTGGTCATCTGTAACATATTTAGTCTTTGGCCCTTCCTACATTAATTACACCCTTGTCCCCCTAAATGAGATAAGAGAAGGTTTGCATTTTTTGAAATGTAAAGTTATTGTGAATAGATATTATTCTTTGATAATAAAAGAAAAAGCGAGATTGTTCATATTTTTGGCATCCTTCCTTGTACATAGTTCAATATTAATGAAAAGAAAAATTTGCATGATTTCATTTTTTCTAAATGACAATCAACAATAAAATTTACTTTTTGTATTAGCTTTTACCCGGTTATAGCAATAAATTGCATTTCATCTATTTGTGTGATTCAAATACACATCCAATACTAGGGACGTTGGGGTGGTGCATATTGAAAAATTAAAGAAATATTTGCAATTATTCGATGATATGTTCGACCTCCCCTTCAAAACCAACCCACGCTTGTTGTGAACAAAGGGGAAGGGAGGACGACTCCTGTAGGATTGAATAATTTCACACATCTGAGTGCGTGCCCTCGACTAGAAACCATGTGAACAATTTCATGCTTCCATGGATTCAACTTAATTTTCCTGTTTGCAAATGTTTTCTACCGTAGTCCAATTTGTGAACAAGGGACCTCCAGCTTGTAGCCCAAACGCATTAGATTATTGAACAAGCCGTAAATGCTCATGTGATAGATTTGCCTTTTAAAACCTTTTTCATAATTTTTGCAACAAGCTTAGTTTTTGGTATTGACTTTTGATCTATTAGGATCTCCATGTGGTTTTGAATTAGAGAGGAACTCTTGTACAATCAAAATTTATTCTTAAGAATCTAAAATGAAAATTTTGGTTTTAAGGATTTAAAGATGTACATGATTCTTATGGGAAAAGAAAGGAAACTAAAAAGAATTCTCAAATTCAGTCCAAGGGAAGGGAAGAAATGTTATTAATCTTTTGTGATTTTTTTTTCGCTGCTCATCCAGGGAATGTAGCCTGTAGGTTAGAGGAGAAAGTTGAGCATCTTAGACTAGATCATGGTCAAAAACGTAAAAAGCAACATATTCGGACTTAAAAAGTTTCTTTATAAAAGAATAACACTTGATTGTCAAAATTTTTGGTTTTTGCCCTATTCTTAAGAATAAATTAAAGACAAAAAAAGAAAAATAAAATGGTTCACCAAAATCTCCATGGATCCTTATATGGAGGGACATAGTATTCTGTGGGAGGAATGAGGCGAAAAGAAGCCACGGTTTTCTCCAAGAAAGGCCCCATCTGCATCACACAAAGCCAGTTTAAGCTCAGATAGATATAGACCTCGTCTCAGTATTAAAAATTTATCTTTTATTAAATAAAGATAAAATCAGAGAGATTGGGTATTTGAATATCAATATATCATGCAAACATGAACTAACTACTAATGGTTCTTTATGCGTTCTAAACAGACTCGTTTCAATTGATATGCAAGTCAAAATGGTGTAATATCAATCATCTAAGGTGTAAATAGTAGTACCCCTCAGACCTTGCAAACACAAACTAACCTAAATCCCATTACACTCAAATAAAACACTAAACACCAATTAAAAAACTTACAAATGAGACTCAGAATTCTAGAGCCCTAATACTCAACAATAACAAACCCTCAGCTCACAAACGTGGGTAACTTTCAATCCCAAAAGAATTACAAAACTATTCTTAAAGAAACCTTATTCATGTTTTTCTAAGAAACTTCTCCTTTTTTATGTGAGGACTTTTGGGTTAAAGTCACTAAACTCTTTGGAGTACTGTTTATATAGAAGACATTTTCTAACATTCCTATTAGCTATACTATTACGGTTTGTAATTGCTATTGCAGAGTAGCTTCATGCATGAGATTTTATCTAGGTATTCACGGTATGCTCATACTATGCATAGTAAATATATTAAAATATCTTGCATATATTATTGGTAATTAAAAAAAAAAAAAAAAAAAGAACCCGTCTTAAGTTATGTGATGAAGTATCCTTCTCATTGTGAGCTACAGGACTAAAGTGAACATAAAACACTGTATATTTATCAAAAGCAAAAAATGTTCTTCATGTGTCACTTACACAAGATGAGAGCTCAACTCTCCCTTAGATTATGTTTTCATTTTCATAATAAACATGAAGAAAGCATTGCGTGTAAGATTGAATCTTTGTCATATTTTATTATGTATGATATGGTAATTAAAAAAATGTAATTTGACATTTGAAAAAAAAAAAAAAAAAAAAACATTTGCAACATGTGCCAAAACCTTAAACTCATTTGACCAGAGGATTTAGTTTTCATGAGAGCTCTACCCTCCCTAAGATTATGTTTCCATTTCATTATTTTGTTTAGATTATGTTATGAAGAAAAAAAGAAAGAAGCCCTTATTTAACATTGCAATACATGAGCAGGCTCAAGCCTTTTCAATAAATGTATTTAGATTATTTATCTACTGGGATTTATATAAACATCATTTCAAAAGTAAAATAGATAGGAATTGTAATGCTAACAATGTGTGTTTAGAAAAGAAAATGAAAAGGCTAACAACATGTGCGTTACATGGTGAGTGTGTGTTTGTGCGTGTGCGTGTGTGAGAGAGAGAGAGGGATACCTTGTCCCACTGCTTGTTAAGGGTTGAAGCATTTAGAGAGTACAAGTAACCTGCAATTAAGTTTTGTCAAGTCATATGAAAAATCTTGAAGTGCAAGAATTATAATCACAAGCATAAACCGAAAACCCTGGACTAGAGCAAGTATTCATCTACAATGAACAAATTAGCTTACCCATGGAATCTAACAAATAATCACAGTACAGTAGACATAAGCTCAAAATTTCCTATTGTAGTTTGCCCCCACCAATTTGAAATTGAATATGAGTAAGCTCACAAATGACTGAAGTGTTTCTTTCTCTTCCCCCCCACACACCCCCCCCCCCCCCCCCACCCTCCACTACCCCACAAAAAAAAAATGTACCTCAATGCTTCAAGCACTTGATATATGTATTTCAAAAAATCTTCAAGAACAGGATTAACCAAGACAGTAACACATAATTGGAAAAGGCATGACCAAGTGTTTTTAACATTCTTATACTTGCACAACAAAGAATAGTAGAACTGAGAAATAATTGGGCCATACCATCTCGTTCGGCTGTTGAAGCAACATAGTGTCGATAAAGGTTTGATCCTTGAGCCTGCACATTTTAATGGAAGCATTGATGACACTACAACAGCATGTTCATATCTTTGCAATGAAAATTGCTACCGAAGAAATAAACACTTACAGTTTTTGTAGGTGACTTGCGAACAAGGTATTCATAAAACCAGTATGGCTCCCCATCAATCTAGAAAAAGTAATTTAGATCAAGTTCTACATACACATTAAGACACACGACACATATGAGTGTGTGTGATGTATGCAAATGCATCCAAGTACATAGAAAATGAAATTTATGATGACAATTTTGGCTGTGTAAATTAGGTCAATATTGGGACACTATAAAGTTATATAAATTTTGAGAGCTTACTTCACTAGAATGTGCATCAAGAACTGAACTCTCAGCCATGCGCTGACTTGAGGTGACTCTCTGCAAAATATAGTATCAAGTTAGTTCAAAGAATTATTGACTTCCAT
The DNA here is from genome assembly GCA_029955455.1 of Quercus agrifolia. Taxonomy (NCBI): domain Eukaryota; kingdom Viridiplantae; phylum Streptophyta; class Magnoliopsida; order Fagales; family Fagaceae; genus Quercus; species Quercus agrifolia. The sequence continues at coordinate 11,506,852 of JARQAD010000012.1, read as the reverse complement.
CAAGTCAAGCTTTTGGAAGGAAGGGAATCCAACAAGCGACGACAGTGATCACAGCAGATGTAGCTCTATGATGGACCATGTCTACTATTGCTTCATCCAACCATCAAACCACTTATTTGTAACCAGTATAAATATATAGACCTCATGAATTTCACTTCATAACAATGAAAAGGCTATATAGCTTTTCCTTTGCTGTCTTAAAACATTTAAATATGCATGCACATACTTCTAGGGCCATTGTCAATTAGCATAGAGAGCTTTCTGAGGTTGGCCGGTAAGAACTTAGATCTCCCCTCTAAGGTTTGTAATCCAACTTAAGTCTCAGGATGGAATCTAAGACATTAAATGGGTGAAAAATCTGAAGTTGCCTAATAAAACTTCAAGTCTTTTAATACATTGCTTATGCTCTCCTCTTTATAAAAGTTCTTCTTAAATAGAGTGCTAGCCCCACCAAAATGCATTTCCTTAACATGAAGGGCTAGATCGTATGAGACAGGCAGGTTCAATTACCAAGGCAGACTTGTCAGACAAAACAGAATCAGCAACATCTTTCGCAGTCCATGTCTTCTTATCCTTTGTCTTTAGAAACTGTGAATTCGGGGGACCTATCTGAATCAAAGCACATAAACTCATAACCTTGAAAAATATCTGAAAATTATTTAACTAGAAAGTATATGGTTGTATCGAAAGTTACCGAGACAGATATGATGAGGTTATCGATAATGTCAACACGCTCTGATACAATGCGTAGGCGTGCATCAGCTGTATGATATTCAAAAAAACATCTGGTTAGTATTAAATATGAGAGCAGACTGCATTGCTTCGTGTTGTTCATAGATTGTTATAAAAAAAGTTCCTGAGCGATGTACCAAAAACCGGGACTGTTGTAGAGAAGTAACATCAATAATCCAATTGCAAAGAAAGGTTAGCTGAACTTACGGGACAGTGGTGCAGCCGACGAGTAGCGTTCTGGCTTCCTAGATTCCACCCTTTAAATATATGAAAAGAGTCAGGTTTCCTACAATTTAAGGACGCACAACAAAAATAAAGAATTACCAAAAAAGGAAGAAGAAGAAGAGAAGTAACTGCCAAGAGCTTTGTAGCTTAGCTGACACTTCCTAACATTTCCAATGGAGACATCTAGGGTTCAAATCCCCCCAACCCCAACCATGGAATTATCAAATAAAAAAAGAGAAGTAGCCTGCTTTCACATAAATTATTTTAAGTATCAAGACATTTTAATTTTGGGAAAGACTATCCTAGAGGTTCTGAACAGAAAATCCCAATTGTAAACAAAGAAAAAATTGATTGCTTTGGTGAATTTAAAGTATATGGTTTTGAAAATGTTTTAGGAAATATAGAAACGGTTATATATTTTAAATGGTTTGAATATGAGACGAACTTGTGAAAATTTTCATATCTAGAATCCGATCTTCTCTAATCTATACAGCATTGAAAAAGATGTGTTGCAACACATCCTTAGATGCTTAGGAACAATTAGCTAATTCATAATGAAAATATTTTCCAGCATCAAAAAAACAAATTGCATGATTTTCCCTTCTATTTTAAATGAAAAGCCTTCAAAAAATTTATTTATTTATGCAGAAGGCCTACCATTTGAAGAGGAACTTCTTGGATGTCAACTCCACTGGATACAAATAAGAATAGGAATTTATTTCATCAACTAGTGGAGCCATTTTCAACTCTTCCTCAGCAAGAGAACCTGCAAGAGAGGCTTAGTTAAATGAATTTTAAATTCATTTAAACTCTTTGAAATTTTGACAAATGAACATAGTTTAGAATGTACAGAAGAAGAAATGAATAAAAAATCAATTTCCAAAGTCATTCCTATATAAGAATATCCACCCATTTGCCCATCGAAACTCTAATTTCCCTCTAATGTTTTGTTTTTTCAAAGTGTACAAAGAATCTAAAATAAAAGCAAACACAGAGCCTAGCTTTAACAAAAAAAGAAAAGAAAAAAGGTGAACAGTTGCAAATTACCTAAAGTTGGAAAGATTAAAGAGAATGAGGAAGATAGGCCGAAGAGCACCAAATCCCTTCTGCAAAACCCATTTTGGGAAGTGGGTTCTGAAGTAGCAAATGCACATGGTTGGAATTTGTCACGTATTCTACATTTCTTGTGCTTTAGCATAGTTCTGGTCAGGTCTCTGATTGCCAACAAACAACACAGCATTAGACCCAAAAAAATAAAAAAATTTCTTGGAGAGGGAAAGACATGCATGCATAAACAAATTCACACATACATATATACCAAAAAAAGAGAAACTCAGAGAGAGAGAGAGAGAGAGAGAGAGAGAACCTGGAGCAGAGGTTGTGTTTAACAAGAAAAGGGTGGGTGGGTGTGGAGAGAGAAGGAGAGGGAGAGAGAAGAAGCATTGTTACTTTCTGGTAGTTCTTCTTCTGGTGTCTTTTACTAACTCTTTGAACTCCTCAGCTGCTCATCCACTTGGATTTTGTACTAGGAACCCAACTACATACACACAATCTCTAAACTATGCTACTTTTTGCACTTTGAGAAGTGAGAAGATACATTAATAGATATGGTTTGGTTTGGATTTATCATCTGCAGTTTGTAACGTAGGATTAAACTGACCAATAAAATGCTGCCATGTCATGTCAGTCGAAAGTTCCAACACTCATCATCTTCTCTCTAACTCTTAACAACGAATATTTACCCGAGTGAACCAACGGCGCTTTAGGCATTAGTAACGGTTAAACCCATTCTAGATAAAGATAATCCAAACCGGAAACATTTGTGACCCAGTGGGCAAACAAGGGCAAATGCTTTTCTTTTTCTTTCTTTATTTATTTATTTATTTATATAAAGAAGTGTAATATTTGAGAAGACTATTTACTCTATACAAACTTATTAGTGATCTTCGAGTTTACAATATATTTTTCAACTTCATTAAATTTTAAACTCACCATCCTTTGTCTCGAAGGAAGTAGAACAAATACTTGTATAATATCTATGTGACCAACAAATTAGTAATTAGTTATAATACTAACAATAATAAAGAATAACAATAGCTTTGCACTTTAATTGGCACCTCTTAATATTCTTAACGGAGGCATAAAATATAAATTGTCCACCCTATCATAACTATAAAATTAAAAAAATCTATTAAAAAATAAAAACACTAATAAATCACTTTAAATAAAAAAATAAAAAAATAAATGGTACTTTTTTATGAACAAATAAATGGTTTTGTTAATTGTGTCTTTAAGGCATTTGTTAATGGAATATTTTAAATAAAAAAAATTGATACTACTTTTATGGAAAATATAAAAAGTTGTCAAAAAAATTACTTATTTTTTTCCTTTAATCTATACTACTATTTAAGGGGTTTTCCTTGTTGGGTGCTTCATTTATGTGGTTTAAAAATACATCTTCACTCTAAGTTTAAATAGAGACAAAACTTAAGGACAATTTGGTAAAAATATATGTTTAACTCTCACATAAAACTACTCATTTTCAAAATCCTATATTTTAGCCTCTTTTATATCTCCCATTTTTAATATTGAAATTTAAGTTCTCTTCCTTTTTTTTTCTTATTTCCAAAATGAAAAGGCCGCACAGGTATCATCAAAATTTTAAAATTTTGACACATATTTTTTCCTAAAAATTAGTATACACAATCTCTACTTAGATAACTCACACATTTGATACATGTTTTCCTAAAAATTAGTACACACCATTTGCGTCTCTTTTCAGTTTCTTTGCATAGGCCTTTGGATTGCATCAACTTTTTACTCACTTCATCACCATCTTCAATTTCAATAAGGTTTGTTTTCTTTGACATTGTTGATATTATTAATTTTTTAGTTTGTGTATTTTTGTTTCCATAATTTTTTAATAATCTCATGCTTTTTTTTTAATATTTTCTTCTTTATCTCTTTCTTAAGTTTATTTCCATAGTTTCTTTGATCTCCACAATTTGTTTTCTCACCTCATTACTAGGGTTGTTCACGAGTTAGGTCGAATCGGGTTTGGGCTCAACCCACATCTGACCTGATGTGGTCGGGTGGAGCAGCCATCAACCCACCGCAGACCGAGAGACTGGTCGAATCAAGCAAATCAAACCTTCAACGGGTGGTGGACAGGTTAGTTAGACTCAGAGTTTTGAGAAAACGATGAGATTTCCCCAAATTCGACGAAAATCTCATTAGATTTTATTAGATTTTGTCAAATCTAGGTTTTCTCACTAGGATTTGGAAAATTTTCGCCGAAATATGCATTTTTCACTAGAATCTTGAAATTTTCCTCTATAAATTCTTAGTACGTCATTTTCTAGCGGTGAAGGCCCGCTACTGATTGCCAGAGTAGTCAAGTCGGCCGACGTCAGATTGAACTTGGTTGGTTTTTTTGGGTGGGTCTGATCTTCGAATGGGTTTGGACAGCCCTATTCATTACCATTTTTCTTTTCAAAGAGGTATGTTTCTTATACAAGGAGTAAATATGAGACTGTGAGGATTTGGGGTATGTTTGGGGAAATTGTTATCTTCTTCATTTAATTAGATGAAAGTGTATAGTTCTCTTCTACATTGATAGTTCAAAAGTCAGATGTTGAAGAAAAATCATTAACACCAATGTGATTGTGTTTATATTTAGGTACATGTTGATTTAATTTAGTATATCATTTATTTCCTTTTCAAGAACTTGGTCCATACATCTTTACAATTTGGGTGGAACCTTGGAAAAGTGTTATTTTTTTGCAATCAAAGGTTAATGTGAATTAATACTTAAAAAAAAGGGGTTAATGTGAATTTTGTGTTGTGTTAAAACTTAAAAGAGATAAATTAATGAAAAATTATAACACTAAACTAAAAAAAAAAAATCGATGTCAACAATATTTCACAACAAATTATAAGTGGCAAATCGTTATTAGTTATTACAAGTAAGCTAAAAAAAGAATTTAAGTTATGAATTCAAATTATAACCAATAACAACTTACAATGGATGTTTTATTGGGAAAGAATTACAAAAATATTATAAAAAAAGTACTTCTAAATAATAATAAAAAGAGCATCGTCACTCGCGGTCGCGTGTACTGAGGCTAATTTCCATTAAAAAATGAGAATACATTCTGTCCGGAGCTGGCAGAAAATGGCTTGTTTACGCCACCAATCAGAAGCTGCCACGTCAGACATTTAATGAGGAAGCAGTACACTCTATAACAAAGGATTATAACCCAAACCCATCTAAAACATTCTTCTCAAAAGTCAAAACCACGTAAAACGCAGGTTTGGAATTGAAGAGAGATGACACCAATACAAATTTCACTTGCAATGTGGCTATTTAAGATCTTCCTTGACCCCACTGCTCACCTTTAACATCTTACCTAGGGTCCAGGGACCTTTCCACTATCAATTAATTGATAGTATTATTACGAATGTCTCTCTTGTTAAAGTAACTCCAAACCCTGACCCAAACAATAAATCTAGGGACACATCCAAGATTTCTATAGAAAACTTTGGGGAAATAAAAACCCATGAAAATACCAGAAAGAAAAAAGCAAAATCCATATAAATCAACAAAACCCACACTAATATGAACAGATTGATTCCAAAAAAATAACCCAAACCCATCAAAATTTCGAAACCTAAATTTTGGGGAAAAAACTAATCAAACAATAAACAGAAATCAGCTCAAACCTTGAGGTTGGGTGCATTGGCGCCGGCTCAGAACGACGCCGCGGCGGCTCCAGCGGCGGGGTAGAGCTCTGGTGGTCAGAGGAGAGGAGGAGATGGCTTGGTTAGGCGTTGGTAAGGTATTCTCCAGGTCTGCTTCTGAATACGTGTTTGATAATTTTAGATGGGTTTGGGTTATAATCCTATGTTATAAACTGTACTGCTTCTTCATTAGATATCTGACGTGGTAGCTTTTGATTGGTGGCGTAAACAAGCCATTTTCTAAAAATATTTTATTTTAACTTAAACTTTGTTTCCATTATTCCATAAATAAAAAGCCTAATAAAGCCACCGTTCGTGTCACAAACACCTTCCCAGTAAGCGAGTGAGTTCTGATCTTTTTCATTAGACCGCAAAAGTCGGTGTGTCCCAAATCCCAATAAGTATATACTTTTACATAGTACAACATACTAGCATAGTATATACCTTTTACTTTCTCTCTCAATCACAAAATTTTTCTTTCTTTCTTTCTTTCTTTCATTCATTCGCTTTTTACTGTTTGATTTCTCATCTCAACAAATTTAGGGTTTCGTTCCCAATTTCGATTTCTCCTTGGTGAGTTCCGATCACTATTTTTTCCAATTATTAATTTTTTTTTTAAGTGTTACATTTAATTATATTATTGGATTGCTATTCATTACTTGAGAATTTTTTTTTTTTTTTTTGGATTTAAAAAATGAAGATGATTTAGGAAATTCAAACATGGATAATCAATTTCAAACTTTTTTTTTTAAGCTTAGTATTATCAAGTTCTTAATTGGGGTGTTGGTGTTTGTTTCTGCGATCTGATATAATGTGCTGTGCAAGATCACTTTTTGTTGTGGGGATTCAATTGGGTCTATGATCAATAGCTTAGGAATTTGATGAAACCAACATTTGATTTGGTTAGGAATCTGGTACAATTCATGCATGCGATTGAGAAGTTTATGGACATGAACTATTGTAATTACATGCGTTCCGATTAGTTCAACCGGTAAAGTCTCTTGTGATCAAATAATGAACTTGGTTTCAAATTCTGAAATCGATTGGTGTCTTGGCTTTAGCAATCATCCTGGATCGGACTGTAGGTTTCAAATCTAAATGTCTTCTAATGAAGTATAATTTTCATGAATATTTTAGAAATTGCAAGTACTTATTCAAGCTTTCTGAATTTTCTAGTTGAAAGATGGTTTTAAATTTGTTAACTACATGATTGGATGATATGCTAATGTCCGTTTGAGTACTTTCATGATTACTTGAATTTCTTTGCACTTACAGTGAATCTATAATGTATACAATTTGTTATGGTTTAAAACTTTGAATTTTTGTTTTGTTGAAGTTTATTTATTGTTGTGCTGTATAGTGTATATACTAATATGGATTTTCTTTTCATAAAATATTATGAAGGGAACGGTGATCTTTTTTGATGAACTGAAGCAATGAAGCAAGGAGTATCTTCCCTGAATCCATATGCAGCATCGTACATTCCACTTTCCAAAAGAAATGCAAATGATAGAACTTTTGAGACAACAAAAGACTCTAGGAGCAGCAACGAGTCTTCCCGGTTTGTAACCCCTGAGCAACTCCATTACAGAGCTTATTATGACTCCAATTCTCATGGAACTGAAAAAGCCCCTATTCCTGAAGTGGGGTCTACAGTGAAGAGCCACCATGCATATGGTTATGGTTCATCACCAAAAAATGTAAATCAAGCTGCAGATAAGCAGATGCTAGATGAATTTGACATTGATTTGGAATATCTTCAGATGTCATTTCCTGGTATATCTGACCAGTCCCTTACTGATGTTTATGCGGCAAATAGAGGTGACCTGGAAGCCACTGTTGACATGCTGAACCAACTTGAGGTGTACAAGTAAACCCTTTAATTTTGAAGTTTCTAAATAACATTCATAACATGTATTAGGTGATAGGTGATTGAAGTAGATTACTATTTCTTTTTTTGTCTTCGGGGCTGGTTCAGTTCTTTACCAACATTTCCACTTCAGATTCTGGCACCACAATCACAGCATGAACAGTGCTGGCCTATATATGTTTAATATTGGAAAACTTGAACAACTTAATAACTTTCCTGATAATACAGTGTGGTGTGACTATAGCCAGCTACTATTATCTTATTAGTTTTTGTTTATGGTTCTGGATTCAAGAGAAGGCAAAAGAGATCCATCTCGGTGCCATGCCCATGACCAATAGGCCAAAATAAATCTAATAGGAGTTCTAATCATATGCTTTATTTTCTGGACATATCTTTCTAGCAGCCATTAACTAGTCATTAGAAGTATTACCATGAGTTAGTCATATGCTCCCTTCAAATCACTTGCTTAAATGGAAATCATTACTTATGTGGATGTATTCATCTTGTTGACGGCTTAGACATACTCAATCTGCTATTATTATCAAGCTACGATGTCTTAGAAAGTAAGATTGTGTGTTCTATTTCGCTTTATGTCTTAAGGCTTGGTTGTTGTTGTGGAATAATCTCTCTCAGAAGTCTGACTTACATATTAAGTGTTTACCTTCATTATTATTGTGAGCTTTTTTCATATTGTAATATCTTATGCTTTTACAGTCATCTTTCTAAGAAGTATTATCTTCTGCTTACAGTGTTACACTGTTGAGTCTTCTGAAAGTCTTCCAGACACTCTGGACATTGGCGATGTTTCAGAATTTGGATCTTCAGCTGATTGTGCATTACTGAAACTGAAGACCGTTGAGGGCAAAGCCAGTGCTGCTTCATCTAGCTCCTAAGGCTCATCAAGATTATCTCCTGATTGATTTTGCAAACAACAAATCCAATTGTTTGTCAAGGCATGGTTGGTCTTGTGGATAAGAAATATATAAATAGGGGATCTTCCCCAGAGATGGAGACATCAGTCATTATCGTTGTATAGTTCTCAGCTGCTTGATTCACCCTTCTCTTTTCTTTCGAAGGCTCATTGTTTTTGATTGATGGGTCAGAATCCCCCTGTGCAGTTATTATGCAGATTCCAGTTTTTTCTTTTCAAAATCAAAGTCATCTTTGCTGTTTTGCTTTCCTTCTTTGTGCTCTTGTCTTGGTTGGGTAGATGCTGTGTAAGCGGGTATCATTCTAATGTCACCTGAAGATTTGAACGCGTGATGCTTTAAGCTTGTGTATTGTTTTGTGATGAAATATAGCGCAATTTCCAACCTGTTGATTTATGATGTTTAGATCAGTCGCCTATTCACCTTGGCTATCATGGCTGATAGCTGATGGGGCTTTATCACTTTTACCATTCCGAATTACTGACATCTCTAAAATGATTCAATAATTTTAGAGTTACAATAAAGTTCACTAAAATGTAGCAAGATGTTATTAGTAAAAAAGACCTTGATAAAAACCTATACAAATTGTCAACTTAACTGTTTTGAAAATTATTGTGCCTATAATATTACTCTCTACTCTCGGCTTGGTTTCTAAAACGTAATGTGCACATCTTGTCAAAAAATGTGTATTGATTAGTTTCAATTCCCAAGAAATGTGTACATCTTGTCAAAATACAAATGTTGATAAATAAAATCTTTCAGAAATCTCTCTCTCTCTCTCTCTCTCTCTCTCTCTCTCTTATGTCAAGAAAATCTTCTGTATGATCCATTAGAGAGGCCTGGCTACCTCAAATTAGTCAGAAATATTGTTCCCGGTTATTTTTTACTTCTATTTTGGATCGATATCGGAGGATTTCGCAATTTTTTTATTGAATCGAAGTTGTTTCAACTGGTGGTTGAGGAAGGGGAAACTTTTTCTCCCTTAGGATTTTTGAACGGGGGAAGTATTTCATGCAATCAGTTTTTATAGGTAAGAATGCAGCACGATGGTTATTGCAAAGCTTGGAACACACGGTGATTGGGGTTAACGCCAAACAGTTCTTCACGCTCAGGGAAGGAGACATTGCATACACAGTGCAACGGGGCTCTAACTCGTTTGGGCAATATTTGTTAGTAATAGAGTTAAAAGTTGGCGGGATGAGAAGATCGATCATTATTCCTGCAAGCAAGGCATAACAAGGTTGGAGGGCCTTTGGAATTGAATTAAGGAGAATGTTGGAATCTTCTCATTATGCGTTGGGTGGTCCAAAAGCTTTACCATACAAGTCTAAGTTGGGTTCAGAGATTCACCCTTCTCGATCCTTTGTTGAAATGGTAAAAGCGTCTGTACAAGTGAGGAAGCACTTGCACCAGCCCTCCATTAGAGAGACAGAGAAGATTCAAGTAGTGGAGAATACAACGCAGCCTCCGAGAGACGAAGCAGGGATTCAGGTGGTGCATGTTGAAGCTCCGGTAGTTACTGCTAAACCGATTGCCGTGGGAGGTGTGGAGGGGAGTCACCGTGGTATATATGGGGATGCTAAGATTAAGGAGAATATCCCGGAACAAAATAAATTCAGATTAAATAATTTGAATTTGAAAGAGGATGATTCTGGTAAGGAGCGTCAAATTAGGAGAGCTAGCTGGTTAGGGAAAGGTTTGATTGTGGAAGTAAATGAATTTAGTAAGAGGCGGGTATCTTGGCAACGTTATAGGGGTGATATGAAAGTTGGAAAGTGGGTGGCACGTGAGGATAATTCTACCTAAGCTGTTATTAAGGGAAGGGACAATGGGCCTACTGAACCTCATGCACTTTGGTTGGGTAATGTTAAGGGCTGTTCAGGCCCACTGTTGACAAGCCCGTTTGTCTTTGAGGCTGGTACTTGCTCCAAGCAGACCCAAACTAAACCCAGGCCAAGTATTACAGGCCCAATTGTTGATAATGGGATTTTAGAGTCAAGCTCCTCAGGCCCGAGCTCAATCTCGACTGGTGCGAGTACTAAGGTGCTCCCGGCGAGCTTGGTGGGTGATTCTCTTCCTCCAACAGCAACGGCGATGGCTCTGATGGTCACCTTAGTCTCGAATTCCTCCATATCGGCACCAGAATTTCCAGGTAGGAGTGGGTTTAGCAACTAGGTGAGCCCGAGATGGCATACCCAGTACCCCACCTTGCCGATATTGACAGCGGAGGAGGTCCAGGCTGCATGCGAGCTGGGTTCGTCTCCCTTAGTTTCAATTTGTTCATCGTTGAAGCCGGTGGGGATGAAGGTGTTGTCATTAGGGGATCCGATAGATAATCTGTGGAGAAGTTGGCATCTCCGATGGCGACGAAGGATGAGGATGAGGAATTGTTGGGTCCAAAGGTAAGGGCGATGGTGCATGAGGGTGCTGATTGTAAGGTAGTATTTAGTCCTTCTCCCACTATTAGGGAATTGGTCAGTGATTTGGATAAATCATGGGGTAATTCTAAAGAGTGGATGCTACAATTGCGGGATGGTCGACAAATAGTGATTCCGTTATCTCTATATCGATCTCCAGAGAGTGTGTCAGATTGCTTAGTAACTGATGTTGAGATTGTAATAGGTAATGATTCTTTTATCAATGAAGGTCAGATGGTTAGCTGGGCAGAGGACTGTGATGGGTTAGTTGATTCTTTGTCTATTGTTACTGAGGCAAATGAGGAGTTGTGGGATTTTGATGAGAGACCGATGACTTGGGACTGTAGTGGTAAGCCTTTAATTGTGGCACCTTTGGCCACAGAAGTTCCTTTGGAGTTGGAGTGTAGTTCTGAGCTGGGGGTTGGTTGTATGGAGTCGGTTGATGGTAATAATTTATCACAATGGGTAACAAATCGGATTAAGGCCTTTAGAAAATCAGTGGGCACTTCTTTGGAAGGTTTTGAGGAGCAAATTACGGGATTGTTGCTAGCTTTAGAGGCCAGGAAAAAGAGTAAAAAGCTGAAAGCAGTAGATGATCAAATGAAGCACGACAAGTCGGGGCAGAAAGGTCAGCGGGAGTTGAAAAATTTATTGACCTCTATGAATGTCAAGGTTGGTTCAACGAAATCAAGGAATGTAAGTAAGGAGCGGGCTGTGGTGGTTCATCAATGAATTTGAAGATTATTTCTTGGAATGTTCAAGGGCTGAATGATAGGGATAAAAGGCTGCGGGTTCGTAATATAGTTAGGAGATGGAGGCCGGATGTTATTTGTCTTCAAGAAACTAAAATGGAGTTGATAACTAGAGCTGTGATTCGCAGTTTGTGGAGGGGTCAACATGTTGATTGGTCTTATCTAGGCTCTTGTGGAGCTTCTGGAGGGGTGCTTCTGATGTGGCATACACGGGCTGTGAATAAAGTGGAGGAAGTTGTGGGGCGATTTTCGGTTTCTTGTAGATTTACAAGTGTGTCAAATCAGTATGTCTGGGCGTTTTCTGGTGTTTATGGTCCTAATTTTGTGAGTGACAGAAGGTTGTTATGGGAGGAATTAGTTGGTTTGAACAGTTGGTGGAATGTTCCATGGTGTGTGGGTGGTGACTTTAATGTGGTAAGGTTTCCTTCTGAGCGCTTTGGTTCTACCTCTTTTACTGCTGCTATGCGGGAGTGTTCAAGTTTTATTTTTGAGCAAGGTCTTATTGATATTCCGCTGCAAGGGGGATTCTTCACTTGGTCTAATTCTCGTGAAGTTGTGTCAAAGGCTAGGCTGGACAGATTTTTGTTTTCTGCAGATTAGGAGGATAAATTTCCATCTGTTTCTCAACAACGCTTACCTAGGCTGTTATCTAATCACTTCCCAATTGTTCTTGAGGGTGGTTCATTTCAGAGAGGTAGGAGGCCATTTAGATTTGAGAATATGTGGCTTAAAGATGAGGGTTTTGTTGAGAGGGTGTGATCTTGGTGGGATTCTTATAATATACTAGGAGCTCCAAGTTTGGTTTTGGCTAATAAATTAAAGCTCTTGAAAAATGATTTAAAGAAATGGAATGTGGAGGTTTTTGGAAATGTTGAAGATCGGGTGAGAAAATTGTGGCAAGAGCTTAGCGATTTAGAGATGATTGAGGATAGTCGAGCTTTATTGGAGGAGGAAATGCTGGAGTTGGAAAGAGTTCGAGGTGAATTAGAAAAAGTTACTTTGATGGAGGAAATCTGTTGGAGGCAAAAGTCTAGAGTCCTTTGTATTAGAGAAGGAGACAGGAATACCAGATTCTTTCATCGTTTATCTAACTCTCACAGGAGATTTAATTCTATTGATAGGCTTATGGTGGATGGAGAATTGTCTTCAGATCCAGAGGCTATAGCAGGTTGTATTTCCCATTTTTATAGGTAGCTATATGCTGAAACTGTGGCCCATAGACCTTTTTTAGATGATGTGGAGTTCTTTTGTATCTCGGAGGAAAATGCATGTTGGCTAGATAGGCCATTTGATGAGGAGGAGGTGTTTGGGGTGATTAGTGATTTTAAGGGTGATAAGGCTCTTGGCCCGGATGGCTTTTCTATGGCGTTTTTTTAGGCTTGCTGGTGTTTTTTGAAGGCTAAAATTATGGCAGTGTTTCAAAATTTTCATACCTAGGCTGTGTTTGAGAAGAGCCTTAATGCTTCTTTTCTTGCTCTTATTCCCAAAAAGGTGGATGCTGTGGAGATCAAGGATTTTCGGCCTATTAGCTTAGTTGGTGGGATTTATAAGATTATTTTTAAGGTGTTGGCCAATCGTCTTAGAAGGGTGGCTCATGGGCTTATTTCAAATTCTCAGAATGCATTTGTGAAAGGTAGACAGATATTGGACTCTTTTTTAATTGCCTCAGAATGTATTGATAATAGGTTGAAGTCAAGTGTTCCAGGAGTATTGTGTAATTTGGATGTGGAGAAGGCTAATGACCATGTGAGTTGGGGTTTTTTAATGTATATGCTTCAGCGATATGGGTTTTCAGAGAAATGGAGAAAATGGATAATGTGTTACATCTCTACTGTTAAATTCTTCATCCTAATCAATGGTAGTCCTTCTAATTTCTTTGGTAGTTCTAGGGGGATTTGGCAAGGGGACCCCTTGTCTTCGTTGCTATTTGATATTGTTATGGAGGGTTTGAGTCGTATGTTAGATGTGGCTGCTACTACTAGTCAATTCTCAGGCTTTTCTGTTGGTAATAAGGCTGGTAACTCGTTGACAATGTCTCATCTTTTATTTGTTGATGACACTCTTGTTTTTTGTAATGCTGATCCTACGCAAATAACTAGTTTGAGAGCAATTCTGGCTAGATTTGAGGAGGTTTCAGGTTTAAGGATTAATTTTGGGAAATTTGAGTTGGTTCCTATAGGGGTGGTGCACAATATGGATGTTCTGGTGGGGATGTTAGGTTGTCGGCAATCCTCTCTTCCATTGAGATATTTGGGGCTACCGTTAGGAGCTAAATTTAAGAAGTTGTCAGTTTGGAATCCTATTTTGGAGAAGATGGAAAGGAGATTAGCAGGCTGGAAGAGTTTGTATCTCTCTAAGGGGGGTGAGGTAACTCTTACTAAAAGTACTCTTTCCTCCTTACCTACATACTTCCTTTTCCTTCTGCCTTTACCTAGGAAGGTGGCTAATCGTATGGAGAAGCTACAACGAGATTTTCTATGGAGTGGCATTAATGGTGAACCTAAATTACACTTAGTCAGTTGGCCTCAGGTTTGTAAGCCGCTACAGGTTGGAGGGTTGGGTATTAGACGATTGAGGAGTTTTAATTCTGCCTTGTTAGGAAAATGGTTATGGAGGTATGACATGGAGACTAAAGCTCTATGGAGGAGGCTTATTGAGGTGAAATATGGGAATGATTGGGGTGGTTGGTGCACGAAAAAGGTGTCCAGTGCTTATGGTGTTAGTTTGTGGAGACATATTAGGAGTGGTTGGATGAGTTTTTCTAACCTCCTTCTTTATGATGTGGGGGACGGTACTAGAGTGAAGTTTTGGAAGCATGTGTGGTGTGGTGATCGTACTCTCCAAGAGGCTTTTCCAGAACTTTATTGTATTAGTAGAACAAAGGATTCTTCAGTAGCGGAGGTTATGTGTTGGTCTGGTGGGAGAATTCATTGGGATGCTAAATTTCGTCGTCCTCCACAGGATTGGGAACAAGAATCCTTTGATTTGTTTATGGATATGGTCTACTCTACGACGATACGGGGTTTAGGTCCAGATCGGGTTTGTTGGAAGCCAGCAAGGAGTAGAGGGTTTGAGGTTCGAGGATTCTATCTTTCTTTCTACCCTCCTACCATCTTATCTTTCCCTTGGAAAATAATTTGGAAATTGAAGGTTCCTCCAAGGGTTGCTTTCTTTTCATGATCTGCTTCCTTAGGTAAGATTTTAACAATAGATAACCTTTGCAAACGACGTGTGCTAGTTCTTGATTGGTGCTATATGTGTAAGAAGTGTGGGGAGTCAGTTGATCATCTTCTTCTTCATTGCCCCATTGCTTGTGAGATGTGGTCGTTGGTGTTTTGTTTGTTTGGAATTCATTGGGTTATGCCTCAGAAGGTTATTGAGTTGTTTGAGTCTTGGCAGGGTAAGTTTGGTCGGCATAGAAATATAGAGTTGTGGAGAATTGTGCCTCATTGCCTGTTATGGTGTATTTGGTGCGAAAGGAATGCTAGAAGCTTTGAGGGATGTGAACGCTTTATGTTAGAGTTTAAGTCTTTTTTTTTTACACACTCTCCTGGATTGAAGTATGGTCTTTTGTCATTTTTCTTGTTCTTCCCTTCCTGTTTTATTTGATCGTTGTAACCTTGGTTATTGATTTATGCCCCCATAGTACATCCCCAATGTACTCGGGTTGGCTGTTTTCTATTGTTTAATAAAATTTTCGTTACTTATCAAAAATAAAATACAAATGTTGATGAATTTCAATTCCAACAAATGCACTAGGCAGATCAATTTCAAGAAATGTGCACATCTTATTGTCAAAATGTGTATTGATGTGTTTCAATTCCAACAAATGTGTTTTCTTGTCAAAATGTGTATTGATGCATTTCAATTCCAACAAATGCACTAGACCGATTTGCCATGAAATCTTCATCATTGTTAAAAAAAATATTGGTTTATTGTTAGGAAGCTCTTATATCCCATAACTTGCGAGTTTAAAATTGTGGGTTCGAGTAGTGACAAGTCCCATTATTGCTCGGATGGTCTCACACCAAGTCAAATTTGAGTTTAAGTGGTGGTGGCAAAGACCACACCTACCTTATATCCCATCACTTTGTGAGTTTGAAATTGTGGGCTCAAGTAGTGGCAAGTCTTATTATTGCTTACATGGTCTCACACCAAGTTAAATTTTTTTTGACAAGATAGATAAAACACCAAGTTAAATTTGAGTTTAAGTGGTGGTGGCAAAGACCACACCTACCTTTTGTCACATCACCTTGAGAGTTTGAAATTGTGAGTTTGAGTAATGACAAGTCTCACTATTGCTCGAATAGTCTCACAGCATGTCAAATTTGAGTTTAAGTAACAGAGGCAAAGATCACACCTACTTTTTTTTTTTTTTTAATGATTATATAAAAAAGTGGTGTGAAAGTGAAAATAATGCAAGTATGCAACAATATCTTAAAAAAATATACAATAACACAAAGAGAACAAGACCCAGACAAGTAGCATAAACTAAAACAACATGGGACGTGGGTTGTTTGGGTTTCGAACATGGAATTGGAGGCAAGATGAACAGTTTCAAAGTGGAGAGCTGCAGAGATTTGGGTTACCCATTTATAGACTTAAAAACATCTCGCTCTTCAAGAAGCCACGTGGCTGAAATTTAAAAAGGTAAAAACATAACTTGTTCAAGTTCAAGGTGTGTCCTCAACGACACCGTTTTACTGCCCGTTAAACCTCTTGTTCTTTCTTTCATTCATTCTCAATGGCTGGTCATGGCTAGGGTTTATGCGTCCTTCAGAAGCCTCAAACATTCATCACCGCTCTTATCTCATCTTCCCATTCTTCCATAGAAGTCATGCTCCGTTTGGTTGCCCAAAAAAGGTAACCAAAATAAACATCAAATTTTTTCTTTTTTTTTTCTTTGCTCTTTGAATATATTTCTTTAACAATTTTGAGGCTTAGTTTATGAGTGTTTATTTTCTATTTGCTTTTTAAAATTCTAGTTCATGCTACATAAAGTTAAAATTTTTTATTTGATTTATATATACACCCTCTCAGGGGGGGCCCTAAACATTTTGGGACCTAAGGCGAGAACTAAAAATGTATGCGTATGTATATGCGTGTTTATGTATGCGTATGTGTATGAGTGTGTATGTGTATGTGTATGTTTATGTTTATGAGTATGTGCATGTGTGGTTATGTTTATGTGTATGTGTGTATGTGTATGTTTATGTTTATGTTTATGTGTATGTTTATGTGTGTTTATGTTTATATTCATTTATGTTTATGTATGTGTGTATGTTTATGTATGTTTATATTTATAAACATAAATACACATACACATACACATAAACATACATGAACATAAGCACAAACAAACATACACAAAAACAAACAAACATATACATACACATAAACACGCATAAATAAACATAAACAAAAACAAACAAATATAAATAGACATACACATTGTAGGGACCTTTTTTGGTAGGATTGGGCTGCCTCCTGCGGTAATGGGCTGGGCTGCCTCCTGCGATGATAGGCCATAGTATTCCTAAGCAAGGGAGCTGGGGCCGGTCCAATTGTAACTCAACTTGGGCCGGTTTGTGCACAAACTTATGCCATGTCTGCCAGGAGCAAATTTACGGCAAGTAGAACTGTAGCAGACAAGTTATGACAAGCTGAACTGTTGCAGACAAGTTATGACAGGCAGATATAATAATAACTAAAATAGAGTATTCTGCCTATTTAAATAAATTGCTATGTATTCCCTGCTAATAAAGCATGATTACAGTCATAATGATATTAATCACAGAAAAAATGAAGAGAATAATACTGGCTAATTTAAATGGGCATAAATTAAGTTTTAAGCTTAGTCTGCCGCAGCAAAGTCAAAGAGGAGAGAACGCCTATTCTCAATGCAAATAATCCCCCAGGAAAAAGATTCTACTGTGGGGATTAATGGCTTTGAGGGAGTCGGACCTGAATGGTTATTGCCCCAAAGGAAAGAGTCATTATTTGCGTTTTGGAAAAAGGTAAGATCTGAAGGGGGAGAGAGGGAAACTGATCTATTGGTACATGCCCATTGAACTAACTCTTTTTTTTCTTCTTAGTTTCCTTTCTTTTCTTCTCTGTTTTCTTTCTTATCTTTTTTCTTTTCTTCTTGCTCTGTTTTTTCTTTTCACTTCGTAAAATATACTCTGTTTTTCGATCCCCCCTTTCTACAGGGCACGGCAAGGGCCTTTTTATAGCGCCTGCCGTGGCTAGTGTTTTACGGTCTTGCCCCTTAACCGCCTTTGTCTGGTCTGGGTGTACTTGCCGACCACACTGTGCGACACCCACCCTCGCCAGACAGAGGCGGACTTGTTTTATTCCTCTGTATGTCGTAGCATTTCTTCCTGCCACAACATTAATGCCTTCTCTCTCCACTCTCAGAGCATGCACCCAACGGTTCCCTCTCAAATTGCCTCTTTTGGGTGGTCTATCATCCCAGCAGGACGTACCTCCCAAAAGAGGCTTGGGCAGGAGCCGTGAATATATCTTTTCCCCTCTTCCCACCACCAAACCACACCCCCCTTTACCTCTTACCTCTGGCCCATGGCCCCACCATGTCCTATATTGGCTGGGTACAGGCTAGTGACGCCTGGGCCTTGCGCGTGCTTCCCTTTCAAATTTGTCCAAGAGTCTGCCTGCTGCTCATGTGCCTGCCGCAACCTAGAGACTCTCCGTCTGCGTTTCCTGGCCTTTCATGCGGGCTTTCTTTTGGTTTTTCGCTCCATTCAGGAGCTGGGCATCGTATGATAATGGGCTTTACATTTCTTTGGCCCATTTTTGGTTTTCTTCACTGCCTGCCACGTTGAATTGTTATTCCTGCCGTAATGACTTAATCCTGTTGGACCCCTTTTTGGGCCAGCCGTTTATCCCTTTTCTCAGTGGCCTGTCACGGGCACTGTTTTGCTTTCACTCATGGGCTCCTATGTCCTTTTGGGGTTCCCTTTGGGCATCCACGGCCCGATTGCTTTCTTTGAGCTTCCTCGGCCTGTTTGCTAATTCCACACTCCCATGGGCTTTTTACTAACTTCATTGGGCTTCCCCGGCCCAATAACTTTATCCTTATCTTTGGGGTTCATGAGCCTGCCATAAACCCCTTACTCTCTTAGTTTACACTGCCTTTGGCCTACGACGACCCTTTCTCACTTTTCTAACTCATACTCTGCCCATGGGATGCTATTTCTTTCTTTCCTGGCTTCTTTGAGCCCGCTTGCCTTTTCAAGACCCATGTATATATTTGTTGGGCCAGTGACCCATTATTCCTGCCGCTTGGGCCTAATGGGCTTTTTTGCTATTTATTCTGTCAATTTTTTGTGGTCCTCATCATTGGGCTCTTCTGTCTGCTGGGCTTCCACAAATGGCCTTCAACATTTAGCCCCCTGAACATATGAAACGTTTCTGCGATTCATATGTGAATGAAAAGGCAGTTCTGCCCTTCTCTCATCTTCTTTCTTCTTCTCCTTTTTCGCGGGTCTTTTTTTTTTAAGCTGTGGACCCCGTCTTATTCATACATATATCCTCCTTCCTGTTGCGAATGGGGTTGTCTCTTCGAATTTCCCAGTTTGACAGTTATTTTCAAAACAGAGCCGCCGCTTCATTAACTCCATTCCTTTCTGATGGCTGACCCTTCACCTCTATTCGTGCTGACATTAATGACTTGGGTATTTAAAAAGGAATCCTTCTGCACTTTAATCACAAACTCCTTCCTCTCCCAAAACACACGCTTTCCGTCTCTTACTCTTCTTCTTCCTTTCAGTCAACCATACCCACTTTCTCCGACTAAACTTCCTCACCATGTCTCCAGTGAAAAGTCCAAGTTCTTCCCGTCGCAAAGGGAAGATGGTTGCCTCCGATTCCCCTGCCATTCCTGAGGAGGTGGAACGTTCCGATTCGGAGCGGTCCACTGAGGAGGAGACGGAGCGCGATCCCGACAGCGAGTGCGCTCCCTTGATCGATCCTTGGTATGAAATCAACCCTCATTTCCCAAAAGTCCCCGGCGAATATGTACCGCCGCCGCCGGGCCGTGTATTGATACCCTTGTCCAGCGAGACCCCGACATTTCTTGGGCTCCTTTGGCCTCTTCAGTCCCCGATCTATCCATTCGTCAAGGTGTTTCACTTCCTGTACCCCTTCATTTTGAATTTGGGTCCGGCGCATCCTCGGGTTGGAAGGAATGGGTTGACAGCGAGCTTTCCGACACGGGTTTTATGGGTTTGTTGCAGCGGGCCGGCGTTCTGAAGGCTATAGTCTCTTCTCGCTGCTTGTCGAATTTCCGTGACCTCTATAACCTCCGTCACTTGGTTCGATGATGGTGCACTACCACCCACACCTTCTTTTTCTCGTGCGGCGAACTCACCGTGACTCTCGAAGATGGTTGACCAGTTGCTTTTGCCCATTCTTGGCGATACCGATCCTGCCGCCTTAGAGCTTTCTCCTGAGGAGGAGGCCATTGAAGTTGAACTGAGGAAAAGGATGACCGGAAACGCCAAATTGTCCTACTGGGTGAGTTCCTCCTCTAAGTTTTCTGCTGCCGCCCGCCGCGCGGCTTTCATTGCCTTTTGGCTTTGCAAGTTTGTTTTTGGGTCCCACCCTCACTATGCCATAAAACCTTTGTACTTTCGTTTGGCTATCAAAATATCTGCGGGGGTGAGCCTGCCGCTGGCTCCTATGTTTCTGGGGCACTTATACGTTCAGTTAGATATCCTTCATAACGATGAGAATCAGGCTGGGTCCTGTCACATTGTCACTTCTTCCGTTCATTGCACCATACTCCAGCAGTGGTTGTTTGAGCGTTGTGCTATATACTTGACAAAATGTAGACTCGCTCGGTTTGCCAGAGAGAAGTACCAGAGTTGTCCGAGAGTGATCACCAATTTTTGTGGCAGGTTTGAATCTGATTTCCCGCTTGCTTTTTGTTGGTCTGGTTTAAAGCCGATAGGCTATTCTGTGGTTGAATCTTTTGATGAAGGTGTGGGTTTCTCTTGGAGAGCCTATAGAAATTTGGGTACCGGTTACACTTGTGCGGACTCTGTCATGGGTTCGTTTGTTGACACCGTTGGGACTACTACTCCATTGGTCGGCTTTGATGAGACTGGGATCACCTATCTTGCCGCTACCAATGCCGGATGGCTGCCTTACCTAGCCGATGAAGGCATTAGATTTGTTCACTACCCTGCCAACCGGGTGAGAAGGCAGTTTGGACTGGATCAAGACATCCCCGATGACCTTTCTTCCCTCATGAGAGCTCCTACTTCAGTCCATCCTTTCCTGCGGCACACTGCCTTTGACTTTTGGAAGAAGCGTTTTGATGCCGTTACAGTTCCTGGTTCACTGAGGGAGGGTGTCTGCACTTTTCCCATACACGGCTACTGGCATGCAGTGATGGATTCATTTGTGGCTGAGTTAGCGGGGAGTCGTGGCTTCTCCCTTATTCCTCCCGAAGGGTTGAGTACGGTTGCCTCGGTTAACCCTCGCCTGCTGCTTCCCTCTAGGTCCGTTTTGGCGTATGCTAGAAAACAGAGCCGGTCAGCCATTTTCGAATGGGACGCAAAGAAGAAATGATGGTTTTTGCACGCTGGCGACTATCCCCCTGGTTGGGAGAAAAAAGTTAAGGTAATTAATCTTCCTGTTCCGAGCAAAAAAGCGTCTGCCAAACCCAAGTCTGCTGCCAAACCCAAGTCTGCTGGCAAAACCAAGCCTGCTACACCACTGCCTCCTGCAGGTGCTCTGCCGGCTAGCAGGACTCGTGGTAGCAAAAGGAAAACTACTCCTCACCTCGTATCTACCATTGAACGGAGGGTAAGTTATTCCTCTTTTTTTTCCCTTTTTTTTTTATTGATAAAATTTCTTAATTGTCTTGCGGCTAACTCGCCAATTTCTTCTATCTCTTTCCTTTTAGTCCAAGCATAAGGAAGACTCATCAGCTGTCCGCCCCATTTTGCTTGATGATCCTGAGCCTGAGGTGAGTCCCTTTTCTCCACTTCTCTCTTCTTTCCTTTTCGCACGCATCTGCCACGAGTCTTCTGCCCCTTTTTTATTTTTATTTTTATTTTTTTTTATTATTATTTTTTTTTACTTAACAAAAATTTTCATTTTAGGAGGAGCCCGAGCCTCTGTCCGTATATCGCCCCACTGCCGAGGAGATTTCTGCCTCCATGGGTATGCCTATGGAAGGCTTCTTTGATGGGGCCGAGGCGGTATTAGCGACGCCTGCCCCTCCTGCTGCACACAAGGCTCCTGCCAAAACTCCCACCCCTTCTACCGAGCCGGTACCTAGAGAGGGTACTCATGTCGAAGGGGTTGACGGGACTACACCCTTGCCTGCTGGGAGATTCACTCCTTCAGAGGGTGCCATTCCTTCTGCCGTTGTTCAAACCAAAACTACTTCTCCCGTTCTGTCGCTAGTGATTTCGACTAGCAATCCTTTTGCAGATATTTCCCAGGCTGCAAAGGGTAGTGCTTCGCTTGTTGTTACTCCTTCCTCCATTCCTGGCTTCGCTACCCGTGGTCCTGATCTGGACCTATCTTCAGAGGGATCCGCTGACATTTTTGAGGATCCTGATGATGCACCCGTGCTGAAAAAGACAATTTCTGACTCTGATGAAGAGGGTAGTGCTTCATCCGAGCCTGACTTTATGGGTATGTATCTTCCTTCCCCTTTATCTTCTTTCTGTATTTGCGCTTCATTTGCATACTTATCTCCCCACTTGCAGAAACTTCTGAGGGGCCAGAGATTGCAGCAGGCGTGGGAATGACTGCTCTTGCCACACCTGTAGCGCCTATTCCTGCAGCACCTTCAGTACCTGTTTTAGCCGTACCTACTGCCCCTGTTTCTTCTGTGCCTGCAGTACCCTTTCCTGCTACACCCGTAGCCCCCATTCCTGGTAATTTTGGCACTCTTTCTTTCTCTTCTTATTTCATCCTTTTTTCTTTTGCAAGTCTTTTCTTCCCGCGTCATCTCTTTTTTTTTTTTTTTTCTCATCTTGCCTTGCGTTCCACTCCCCCTTTGTTGTAGGTCCACTTCCTACTATTCCTTCTCAGTTTGAGGCGAGTAGTAGTTCTGCCGTCGTCCCAGATGATGCTGCATCTTTCTTTGTCCGTTTTGACCAGCCGGAAGTTAATGACCTTGGTCCGGCAGAGTTCTGGGCTTCCGGTCCTCCTTATGTGGACTTTTATGGCTTTCGAGTCCCTAAGGACTGTGTTTCTCACTTAGTGATGATCTACAGCAGTCACGACAACTTTATGCAGGACTTTCGTCTTGGCCGTTCTGCCATGGAGCATTTCTTGAAAATGCTGGGGTGTGTGCTGAACGACATTGAGCATAATTTCATCGACACTGTTTCTGCCGAGAGAATTCTGTAGTGGAGGGCTGCGGTACAGGAGCTTATTAGTGTGGGTTTCGCTGTGGAGTTTATTCTTGAGCATCTACGTGAGATTGCCCGAGCCTTTTTTATGAGGAGAGTCCGTCTAGCCGTTGAGGCCATAGACGCCCGTATTGAGCTTTTGAAGAAAGAGGTGGCTGATTTGGAGGGTCGCCGTGAACGTCTTCTTTCCAGCGTTGGTGGACCCAGTTGCTTTGGGGATCAGAGTCTCATTTCTGGACTTCACTGATGATAGCACTGTTTCCTTTCCTTTTCTTTGTTTCTCTGTTTTTGTTATGTCATACAGAGCACTTTTATGTTTCCTGTCGTAGTTACTTGGCTTGTGTTTGCCACAGTTTGAGTTTGTAATAATGCTACACTTTGCTGTTTCTCTTTTTTTTTTTTTTTTTTACTACTGCTATAATATGATGCTAATACTTCGTACTTTTTCATTGCACACTCATGAAAGCACGTTACAACTTTTCTTGTGACATAATCACTTGGAGGAATAAAAGAAAAGATTCAGTAAAGGAAGACATAAACAAACAGCTAAGGAAAGGTGGTCAACCACATAACTTCCTTCTCTAAGCAAAATAACGCTTCAGCCATTTTCCATTGACGGGGTCCATCAAGTCCCTACCATCCATTTGAGTTAGGCGATAATACCCACTTTGATGCGCTTCTCTTATCACAAGGGGTCCCTCCCATTTTGGTGCAAACTTGGATGGTCCTACCAGACCTCGCCTGACATAGTCTGCCACTTTTAGCACTAGTTGTCCTTCCGCAAACACTCTTTCCTTGGTCATCCTGCCGTAGGCTTCAGTCATCTTCTGCCTGTATCTGCGGCTGCGTTCCTAGGCTTCTTCCCTCTTTTCATCAAGTTCTTCCAGGTTCTCAAACCTTTCCGCCGCGAAGACTTCTCCCTCTTTTTCTTTTTCTTGCATCTGCATAACCCTTAGGGACGGTGTCATTATTTCTGCCAGACTCACTACTTCAGTTCCGTAGACTAAGGAAAAGGGTGAAAAGCCTGTGGCTGACTTTGGTGATTTTCTGTATGCCCAAAGAGCATCTGGCAGGTGCATTGCCCATTCCTCCCGCATACTCTTGGCTCATCTTGCTGATGATCTTTATGAGAATTTTGTTTGTTGCCTCTGCCTGCCCGTTCCCTTGAGGGTAATAGGGTGACAACCTGTGGTGCTTGACTTGATAGAACTCTAGCATTCTCCTCACATCGCTGTTGACAAACGGTGTGCCGTTGTCGCTGATGATCTTGTGGGGCACTCCAAACCTCACAATTATATTTTCTTTGATGAAGTTTGCCACTGCTCCTCCTGTAGCCTTGCGGAGTGGTACCGCCTCCGCCCACTTGGTAAAATATTCTGTAGCTACCAATATCCATATGTACCCACGTGATGGCGGGTTGACTGGCCCTACCAAATCTAGCCCCCAAGTGTGAAAGGGCCATGGGGTGACCATGCTGTGCAAGCCTTGTGGATGGGTATGGATTAAGTTGGCTTGTACCTGACAACTGTGACACTTCTTTACAAATTCTGCCACATCTTTCTTCATGGTTGGTCAGTAGTAGCCCATCTGCAGCAGGCATCTGTAAAGCTTTTTCTTCCCCTGATGTTCACCACATTCCCCGGAATGTACTTCTTTTATCATTTCTTTAGCCTCTTTAAGACCCAAACACCTCAAAGGGTCTCCATCATATCCCCTTTTAAAAAGGACCGTGTTATGCAAGAAGTAACGTGTTGCCAACCTCTTAAGCTTGTACCTCTCGCTGTGTCTTTGTGGCAGGACGCCTTCTACTAGGTACTATATGAAAGGGCTCCTCCAATCCTCGCTGATGAACACAGCATAACTCTCCTCCCTGTCTGCCGCAAGCTGGCAGGTCCCACACTGGGTTTGGACTTGATCTGCGTCCTTACCCATGCTTGGCCAATAGAAGCCTGCTCTCTGGAGTCTGCGGTAAAGACTGACTTCCCCGCAGGACCCACAGGTCTTGTCGTGTATTTCCTTCAATTTTCTCTGGGCTTCCTCCTGGCCTACGCATCGGGATAAAATCCCACCTGGCATCCTGCGGTACAGCTCTTCTTTTACCAAAGTATAGTATTTCAATATCTTCAATTCTGCTACGTCGTCTCTCTTCACCAAGGTTTCCTTTATGGGGATTCGCCAATCCCCTTCGCCCTGTTCTTCCCGAAACTTTTCCTTCAGCACTTCAATGATGGATTCCTTCCTTTTGCTGACTTCTATGTCGGTGCTACTCCCTTCAAAGATTATTTGCGAACCCAATGCGGCTAACGCATCCGCAAACCGATTTTCATTTCTCGGAGCGTGTTCTATCTCAAAGGTTGAGAATTTCTCTTCCATTCTCTAGGCCATTGCTCTGTACGGAGCTAGGCTGGGTTCTTTTAAGGAAAAAATTCCTTTGGCCTGGCAGACGACCAAGTTCGAATCTCCCAGTACTTTCAAATGTTTGACTCCCATTTCGAGCGCTGTGGCAAGCCCAGTTAGATAGGCCTCGTACTCCGCCGTGTTGTTTGAACAAGGGAATTCCAACTTAAATGATAGTGCCACTGCCTTGTCTTCTTCATGATACAGAACTACTCCCACCCCTCTGGAATGGGCAGTAGAAGACCCATCGAATTTCATTACCCACTGTTCCCTGACCTCCTCTGCCACAGCTACTTCCCCTGGAACTTCATCATCCAGTGGGAATTCTTCCTCTCCTGGAAACTGTGCCAATAAATCCGCTATAGCCTGACTTTTCACTGCCTTAGGTGTCCCCATTCTCAAGTCGTATTGTGATAATTGTAGCAACCACTGGGATATCCTGCCGGAGAGAATCAGCTGTTGTAACAGAGCTTTAATGGCATGTGACTTAGTCATCAGCCATACTTCGTATGCCAAGAAATAGTGACGCAACCTCTGCGAAGCATACACGATGGCTAGGCACGCTCTCTCTGCCCTTGGGTAACGAGTTTCGACGTCTTTTAAGGCGTGGCTGATATAGTATAATGGCTGCTCAGTACCACCTCCGTTTTCCTGAGCGATTAGTGCGCCAATGGCGTATGAGTTGGTGGCCAGATAGAGTAACAGTGGTTTTTTGTGAATAAGAGCATGCACCGTGGGGAGGTTCATTATTATCTGTTGCAGCCTCTTGAAGACCATCTGCTGCGCTTCCCCCCATTCAAAACTTTGCCCCTTCTTAAGTAACTTGGTGAAAGCAGAGGTAATTGATGCCAACCCAGGGATGAATCTCCGGATATATGAAACTTTTCCTAAGAAGCTCTTCAGTTCTTTTACTGTGGCAGGAAGTCTCATAGTTGCTATGGCCGTGGCCTTGGCCGGATCCACGTCTATGCCTCTGCTGTGAACCAGGAAACCCAAAAATTTCCCAGAGGATACTCCGAATGCGCACTTGAGGGGATTCATTCTTAACTTAAAAGCTCTGCATCTTTCGAATACTCTTTTCAGCACCCGAAAGTGTTCTTCCCTTTTCCTTGACTTAACCACTATGTCATCCACATAGTCTTCCAGCTCCTGGTGCATCATGTCATGGAATATGGCCGTCATTGCCCGTTGGTAGGTTGCACCCGCGTTTTTCAGCCCAAAGGGCATCACAGTATAATAGAAATTGCCCATGGGTGTCCTGAAGGCAGTTTTCTCTGCATCTTTTAGCGCCATTTTGATCTGATTATATCCACTGAAACCATCCATGAATGAGAACATGGCGTTTCCTGCCGTAGAATCTATCAGTAAATCCATGTTTGGCAATGGAAATTCGTCTTTTGGACAAGCTTTGTTGAGATTCCTGAAATCTACACAACATCTTATCTGCCCGTTCTTCTTTTTTACCGGTACTATGTTGGATAGCCAGCGGGGATGCTGGATAGGCTTGACGAATCCTGCGGCTGTACTTCTTTGACTATTTGCCCTTCTATTTTCGTATGGAATATCCTGGCAGGCTGGGCCACCAGCTTGGCCTCTGGGTCCACATTCAACGTATGCGCAACAAGCCCGGGATCGAGCCCTGGCATTTCATTGTAATCCCAAGCAAAGACGTCTTTGAATTCTTTCAACAGTAGTATGAGTTCTGATTTCTCCGTTTCCGTCAGGCTTGCACTGATTGAGATGGGCCTTGGTTCTTGCGAGTCAGACCCCAAGTCAACCTCTTCCAATTCTTTTTCTGCCATAACCTGGATGTCCCTTTCTGTCGTAACTGCCTCATCCTTCCCTCCTTCTTTTCCCAAACTTCCTTCAACGACGCAACATGCCAAACTCTTGTGTTGCCCTTTTTGGGCGAGACCCACTTGCATCTCACCCGTAGGTCCCACGCACCTTCATAATTTGTAGACAATCTTGCCATCAAGGCCTCGGACCCTGATGCACTGAGGTACTTCGTCCGGCTCAGGTGCTTCTTTCCTTTTCTTCTTTTGTGCCAGTAGCTCTCTTAAGTCAGGTTCTGGGTCATCTTGAACATCTTTCCACCTAGGCACAAAGGTGCCTTGTGGTTTTGCGACCACATTTTCTCCAGATGGAGCCCATTGATCATAAAACATGGTTTCCACCAAGTGGGCCTCTGCTTGCTCGAACGGCGAAGGGTTCGCCGCTATGCGTATCATCCTGCCATTCAATCTTCCCTTCACACATTGGTGGTAGGTGGACGGGACTAGTCGGTGTTTGTGTAACCAAGGCCTTCCCAAAAGCACATGGTAAGATACTTCCGTTCTGACTACGTGGAAGCGAGCTAGAGAGGCTATAGGGCCTACTTTCAACCATAACTGAATGTGGCCTGCGGTGTATTCACCTCTCCCACCAAATCCCGTTACTTCCATCGGGCATCCTTGGATCTTTTTTTCTGAAATTCCTGCGGCTTGCAAGGTGCTTAATGGGATGAGATTTACGGAAGCACCTGTATCCACCAAGGCCCTCTTGATGGGGATTTGATTTATAGATGCTGCTAAATAGAGAGGCCTCCGATGATCTGGGTGTCCTACTTCCATATCTTCACTGCTAAATGTGATTTCTGTTGATTCCTGCAGGAGGGCCCTGTCTTCTGGCATCTCTGCTGACAGGCATTCCACCCCTGCTCCGGAGGCGATGCTTACCAAAGCCTCTGTGGCTATTTTTCTTTCTTTTGCCGTAAGTCCCAACTAGTCAAATAGATTTTTGAACTTGGCACTCTGCTGAAGAGTGGTAATCGCTGCGGCAGGCAGGGCCAAGTTTTCTTCCTCGTCTTCTCCTGGGTCCGCACATATCACTACTGCTGCCACACCCTTTCCTTTGTGGTTTGGGAGTGGGTTTCTTTGGACTTCCTGCTGGGTCAGCTCTAATGTGCCTTCTTTGATCCTGCGATGCACCAGCCTGCGGAGCGCCCAGCATTCTACGGTGGGGTGTTGTACATAGTTGTGCAAGCGGCAGAAGCGAGGATCTCTCCTTTCTTCCTCCGTTGGCTCTCTAGAAACCTGGTTGGGTTTAAAGATCCCGTCCGTTATCCATTTGTCAAGTAGCACTTCCAGCTCCTTAGGAGTGCATGGTAGGGGTGGAGGTGTATCATACTCCCTCCCCTCTGTTTTCCTTCTCTGGTTTCCAGTGGACACGACCATAGCCTGCGGTGCGTTCCGCTTGTCTGAACTGGGTTTCACGGACTGAGCCATCTTTCTAGCTTTCTGCAATAGCTGCGCAAACTGGGAAATCTCCAGATTCTCCAGAACAACTCTGAACTCCCGAATCATATTGGTCATGCACATTTCTACCAACGTCCTCTCCTCACAGTGATCATAGCAATCAAGTGCTATGTCCCTGAACCGTTTGATGTACTCCATCAGATCTTCTCCGTTCCTTTGCTTTGTCGCTTGCAGAGTTGCAAGCGTCACCGTTTCTTCCCCGTGAAAGTATTTAGTGCAAAATACGTCCACCATGTCATCCCAAGTTGGGATTGATCCTGGTTTTAAACCGATGTACCAGGTGTATGCCCGGTCACATAGTGACTTTGAAAACTCCCGTAGACATAAGTCTTCGTCTGCCGCGTAAGGGCCAATGGTATCAATGAATTTGCTCACGTGCTCTACTGCGCTTCCCTTCTTGCCATCGTACTGGGCAAAGGCCCTTGGTTCATACCTCTCGGGGTACGGCTTGCTGAGCACTTTTAGAGGATAGGGAGGTCTCCTTGCGTAAAATCTCTCCTTTGGTGTTCTGGCTCTCTCTTGCTCCAAGAGAGTCGCTACCTCGGCCATGGTGATGAAACGCTGTCCTGCGTTCCGAGGGACACCTCCTGCCAGTGTCTCTACTCCGTCTGCCGCATGATCCGGGTCATGCTGGTTGCCTTTTTCTTTTGTTTTGTCTGCCTTCAGTTGACGGATCTCTTCCATCATTTATTGCTACGAGTGCTGCAATGATTGCAACACTTCAACGAAGGTGTTGACATTGTCTACGGGGACTCTTGTTTGAGGCTGAGGATCAGCCCCCGTACTGTTGGCACCTTCTGTCTGGTTAAGTTGCTTTTGGTGAGGCGTCGTCAGCCTGGATTCTGCTTATGAGGGTACGACACTCATATTTCATGTCGTCCTGGACTTGGGTGGCATTGTTTGCGAGGGGCACTGTTTTCTTTTCCTTCGCCCCTGTCTGCTTCCCAACTCCCCAATGGAGTCGCCAATTTAATGTAGGGGCATTTTTTGGTAGGATTGGGCTGCCTCCTGCAGTAATGGGCTGGGCTGTCTCCTGCGATGATAGGCCCTAGTATTCCTGAGTAAGGGAGCTGGGGCCGGTCCAATTGTAACTCAACTTGGGCTGGTTTGTGCACAAACTTATGCCATGTCTGCTATGAGCAAATTTACGGCAAGCAGAACTGTAGCAGACAAGTTATGACAGGCTGAACTGTTGCAGACAAGTTATGGCAGACAGATATAATAATAACTAAAACAGAGTATTCTGCCTATTTAAATAAATTGCTATGTATTCCCTGCTAATAAAGCATGATTACAGTCATAATGATATCAATCACAGAAAAAATGAAGAGAATAATACTGTCTAATTTAAATGGGCATAAATTAAGTTTTAAGCTTAGTCTGCCGCAGCAAAGCCAAAGAGGAGAGAACGCCTCTTTTCAATGCAAATAATCCCCCAGGAAAAAGATCCTGCCGTGGGGATTAATGGCTTTAAGGGAGTCGGACCTGAATGGTTATTGCCCCAAAGGAAAGAGTCATTGTTTGCGTTTTGGAAAAATGTAAGATCTGAAGGGGGGGAGAGGGAAACCGATCTATTGGTGCATGCCTATTGAACTAACTCTCTTTTTTTTCTTAGTTTCCTTTCTTTTCTTCTCTGTTTTCTTTCTTATCTTTTTTCTTTTCTTCTTGCTCTGTTTTTTCTTTTCACTTCGTAAAATATACTCTGTTTTTCGATCCCCCCTTTCTACAGGGCACGGCAAGGGCCTTTTTATAGCGCCTGCCGTGGCTAGTGTTTTACGGTCTTGCCCCTTAACCGCCTTTGTCTGGTCTGGGTGTACTTGCCGACCACACTGTGCGACACCCACCCTCGCCAGACAGAGGCGGACTTGTTTTATTCCTCTGTATGTCGTAGCATTTCTTCCTACCACGACATTAATGCCTTCTCTCTCCACTCTCAGTGCATGCACCCAACGGTTTCCTCTCAAATTGCCTCTTTTGGGTGGTTTATCATCCCAGCAGGACGTACCTCCCAAAAGAGGCTTGGGCAGGAGCCGTGAATAGATCTTTTCCCCTCTCCCCACCACCAAACCACACCCCCCTTTACCTCTTACCTCTGGCCCATGACCCCACCATGTCCTATATTGGCTGGGTACAAGCTGGTGGCGTCTGGGCCTTGCGCGTGCTTTCCTTTCAAATTTGTCCAAGAGTCTGCCTGCTGCTCATGTGTCTGCCGCAACCTGGAGACTCTCCGTTTGCGTTTCCTGGCCTTTCATGCGGGCTTTCTTTTGGTTTTTCGCTCCATTCAGGAGCTGGGCCTCGTATGATAATGGACTTTACATTTCTTTGGCCCACTTTTGGTTTTCTTCACTGCCTGCCACGTTGAATTGTTATTCCTGCCGTAATGACTTAATCTTGCTGGACCCCTTTTTGGGCTAGCCGTTTATCCCTTTTCTCAGTGGCCTGTCACGTGCACTGTTTTGCTTTCACTCATGGGCTCCTATGTCCCTTTGGGCATCCACGGCCCGATTGCTTTCTTTGGGCTTCCTCGGCCTGTTTGCTAATTCCACACTCCCATGGGCTTTTTACTAACTTCATTGGGCTTCCCCGGCCCAATAACCTTATCCTTATCTTTGGGGTTCATGAGCCTGCCATAAACCCCTTACTCTCTTAGTTTACACTGCCTTGGGCCTGCGGCGACCCTTTCTCACTTTTCTAACTCATACTCTGCCCATGGGATGCTATTTCTTTCTTTCCTGGCTTCTTTGAGCCCGCTTGCCTTTTCAAGACCCATGTATATATTTGTTGGGCCAGTGACCCATTATTCCTGCCGCTTGGGCCTAATGGGCTTTTTTGCTATTTATTCTGTCAATTCTTTGTGGTCCTCATCATTAGGCTCTTCTGTCTGCTGGGCTTCCACAAATGGCCCTCAACACACATAAACACATACATATAAATATAAACATACATAGACATAAACACACATACAGATTGAGAAAAATTAAACCCTCATATAGACTGGAAAAAATTGCAAACTAACACCAATTCTCAAATAATTTCGTTAGTTTATGTGTGTGTATGTTTATGTTTATATGAATTTATACATGTTTATGTGTATGTGTGTTTATGTTTATGTATATGTATATTTATGTGTATGTGTATGTATGTGTGTATGTGTGCTTATGTATGTGTATGTATATGTGTTTATGCGTGCTTATATTTATGTATGTTTATGTATATGTGTATGTGTATGTGTTTATGCGTGCTTATGTGTGTATATGTGTATGTGTATGTGTATGTATATGTGTGCTTATGTATGTGTATGTGTATGTGTATTTGTATGTGTATGTGTATATGTAGGTCTCTTTGTTTTTTTCAGATTCAGGTGCAATACCCTGATGCAATTGTAATTAATAGCTGAGATTAAAAGTTGAAAAAACAACTTTCAATCTCAACCATTAAATAAAATATATTAAAGGAGAGTTAAAAAGTTTAAAAAAAGAGTAAAAAATGTAAAAAAAAATACCTACGACAGTGCACCTGATCTCAATCCGTTTTTCTTCTCTCACCATTTTTCTTTTCTTCTTTTTTACGCGGTGCTTTGTTCTTCTTCCTTTTATTTCTCTTTATACATCGCCTAGGCTGACAAGAGAAAAGCAAGCGAAAGCCACGTCAAGAAAGGAAATCGAAGATTGTGCTGCCGAGTCAAAGACTATGAAAATCTCTTCCTCTCAACTCAGACGATCATCTTAAGTGAAATTGTGGCTTACGAGGCTTTACCAGATTATAGTGTGTGATTTTTGGTTATTTATTTATTTATTTGAGATTATGAAGCATATAGTTTTTATATTTTGCTTACCCTTTCTATTTTCTAAAAAAACTTTTCTGGGAAATACCATTTTTTTTGCTTTGCTTTCAGTCTATCATTCTTGCTTGTGGTATGTGTTTGATTAATTTGGATTTAAAATTAGTTCAACAAGATGATTCTTCTTCCAAAATATAATAACAAAACCAATATATGTTTTTTTAACGATGTGTTCACTTTCAGTGTTTTCATTTTGTGATTTTGGTTGTTTTGTGGGTTTTGTGCTTTGATTTCGGTGGGTGTGATTTGATTTGTGATTTGGTGGGCTTTTGGGTTTTTGTTGCGATTTGATTTTGACTGGGTTTTGGCCGTGGTGGTGGTTATGATTTGATTTTGGCTGGGTTTCAGCAGTGATGCGTGGTTGAAGGTGATGAGCTTGAAAAGCTCTGGTCATGGAGGTTTAGAAGGAGAGTTTGGTGGTTAGCCATAGAGCACGATGTGACGTGAGTTGAGGCAGAGAGAGGATGAGAGGGAAACAGAAGCGACCCTAAACATTTTGGGGCCTAAGGCGAGAACTAAAAATTGGGCATTTTTTATACTTATATATTAATTAAATTAATGTTTATTTAATATTTTGATATTATATTTTTCATCATTATTTTCATTTTCTTCTAAATTATTTTGAAGTTCATTATCAAGATTTGTTGTATTGCAAAATTGAACATCATTTTCTTCTAAATTATTTTGGTGAATTTCTTGCTCATTTGTGATATTTTCATCTAAATTTTGTGTTATATTTTGTTTATTACTAACAACAAATTTATCCATTGATCCTTTTTTAGACTTAATTTTTTTTTTTTAAAGTTTTTCATATCTAGATGCATATTTTCTAATAGACATTTCTAATCAAACAATATATTTATAAAGACCAAAATAAAAAATAACTTTCAAATGTAAAGCAAATGAGAAATAGAACCTGATTTATATAAAAAGTATTGTTGTAATTTCACTGAACAATAACAATTTTTTAGCAATCTCAACTTGTATAAAAAAAAAAAAAATTAAGCACAAGCATAACAAAAATTTAAGCACAGCCATAACACTGATACAAAACTTATTAATAAGACCCACCCACAAAAAAAACAAAAAAAAAACAAATCCTATCTATAACCACAAAAAAAAAAAAAAAAAATGCAGGCTTTAAAAAAAAAAAAAAAAAACTTGAAGGCCCAAACTTAACGCCCAGTCCAGGGAGGGTCCAGGCAGCCAGGGAGGGCCCAAATAAACAAAGTTATCTTAAGTTGTTAACAAATAAAATGGCCCAAATATTTATAATTTTATACCTGATTCCTGATACGGTGAGGTGAGCAGTTGAGACTTGAGAGAGGCGGAGAGCAGAGAATCAGAGAGAGGCAGCCGTCCAGGCGGAGGAGCTTCAAGCTTGCTGCCTTGCTTGAGCCTTGAGCTGTTGTCTCTTGAGCAGATGAGAACAGACTGAACAGTGGAGACTGGAGACTAGAGCAGAGGCGGAGAGCAGAGAGTAGAGAGAAAGGTAAAATTTTTACCTTTCTCTTAGACTGGATTTGTAGTTTATCTGGTTGATTTTTGGTTTGTTTTTTGGTCAATGATTTTGTTTAGAACCAATGTCTAATAGGATTTACCAAAATTTTTGTTTTTTTGGTTAAAAGGATGTGCCAGATTATTTTTGTAATTCATTTGAAACTCCTCTACTACCCGGTTCTTTTCTAAAATTTTGGGACTTGGGGGCCTTAGGCAATTGCCTAACTCGCCTAAGGGAAGGGCCGGCCCTGCACCCTCTGAGACCAAACTTATCTCTTAGGCTTCATTAAATGCAATTCTACTTCAATCCCTTTTATCTTTCAGGTTATTTTGCTTCAAAAGCTTCACCTTTTTCTTTACCCTGCAATGCTTCTTTGTACAATTCCTAGAGTTGGTTATTGCTGCAGAATTGGCAAAACTGTGCGTTTCCTCCTCAGTTTTTCTTCATCTTGTGCTCTTAGAGCTGTAGAATTTGTCGAAGAGAGTAATACCCATGATTTTAATTACGCCAAATTACAGAGTAGAATGCAGAATTATGCCATCTCGGGTCACTTTAGAAAAGCTCTGGAAACTCTGAATTCAATGAGAAATGTACCTGGAAAACCTACCGTGTATGATTATAATGCTTTGATGTACTGCCATTTGAAGTCGCAAAATGTGTTGTTGGAAGTTTTGGTTGAAGTTTATGTTGGGATGAAAAGATTTGGGCCAGTGCCTAATGCGTCTACTTTCAATACGCTTCTTAATGGGATGCTATATCTTGGTAATTTGAAAGACGCGTTTTTTATTGCCAAAGAGATGTGTGGAAGTGGATTTGTGCCATCGTTTAGTTTGTTATCGAAAATGTTGAAAAAATCACTTGGAGTGGGAAGTTTGGATGATTCACTTGGTGTATTTGGTTTGATGTTGAGGTTGGAGTATTTCCCGACCGAACCCAGCTTGAACCTTTTGATTTCTACGCTCATCAAAGCTGGGAGGATTCGAGCAGCATATTCTGCATTGTCCATTCTTTGGGGCAAAGGCTATTTTTGTAGTGTATATAGTTATAATCTCATTCTGTGGGCTTTGTGTAAGTCTGGTCAGATTTGTACAGCTTTGGCATTGTTTTGTTTGATGAAGAAGAAGGGTGTCATTCAGAATGTGTGCTCTTATTCTGCTTTAATATGTGGTTTTGGTAGAGAAGGTTTAGAGGAAGATCTTTTTCATTGTTTAGATGTAATGCAAAGTGATGGTTGTAAGCCAAATGTCAGAACATACACTATAATAATTAAGTTTCTTTGCGATGCTGGGAGGTTTGAGGAGGCACTGGAATACTTTGGTAGGATGGAAAGGGAAGGGTGTGATCCAGACTTGATTACGTATAATGTAATTCTCCGAGAACTTTGTCATCAAGATAGAGTAGGGGAAATTTCTGAGCTCATTCTGGTGATTGATCAAAAAGGGTTTTCACCCAATCCATATACATTTTCTGCCTTTGCTGGAGGCATGTTAAAAGTAGGCAAAATAGGAATTGCTCAAAAAATATTGCTTGATGTGATTTCAAGGGGATGTGGTCTGGATGTTGCTGTATATAATATATACTTAAATTGTTTATGTTGTGAGAATAGATCTAGAGAGGCATTATCTTTGTTGAAAGGCATGAGAGAAGGTGGTTTAATTCCAAGTAGTGTGTCTTATAACACAATTCTAAAAGGTTTTTGTAGGGAGAATAGTATTGAAGAAGCTTTGGAGCTCTTGGACAGTTTTGAGTGGGTAACAAATGGGCCAGATGTAGTTTCCTTCAATACAATTTTGTCTGCAGCATGCAAACGAGGAAACTCTTCAATGATTCAGAGGATTGTGTTTCGAATGGAGTGTGAAGGGGTTGAGCTTAATGTTGTCAGTTTAACATGCCTGATTCAGTATTTCTGTACAGTGGGAAAATTTTCAGAATGTTTGAATTTAGTGGAACACATGATGTGTAATGGCCCTCAACTCACAGTTATTACTTTTAATTTGCTTCTGGACAAACTTTGCAAGAATGGGTTACTAGGAACTGCCCACCAGACTTTCAAATATCTTAGGAACATTGGTTGTGTACCTGATACAACAACATATAATATTCTTATACATTCTTCCATAAGGGAGGGTAATAACATGCTGGTGGGCCAATTGTTTAGGGACATGTACAGCCAGGGGCTAAAACCAGATGTTTATACCTATGGGTCTTTAATTGGTGGCCTTTGTAGGGAAGGGAAGATAGCAATTGCTCTCCAGCTTAGGGATCAGATGCTAGGGAATGGGCTTACTCCAAGTATTACAATTTACAACACCCTACTGGGGGCGATGTTTAAGACCAATAAGGTTTGTGACATCATTTCATTATTGAAAACTATGGTAATGGAAGGGTGTCAACCTAATGAGGTAACTTTTGAAATTCTTAACCAAGCAATGTCAAAAGATTGGATGAAGAAATATCCAAAGTTTGCAAAGTTCTAGGGCTTGTGATAAAAGAGACTCAGCACGGAGTGATAACAGGTTAATTGATTTGGAGTCTTGGAGCTTGCTACACCCACATCATCTGAATTTCCAAGAAAATCAAACCTGTAGTCAGGTATGCAGGATCCTTGTTGCATATATATATATATATATATATATATATATATATATCTTAATTTTTTAGATTTGAACACCAAGAGACAACTTTTAACATTCCACATTCATTCTTACAATTCTTTCCCTCAGTTTTTTCATTCAACTTGTGCCATTCATGGACCCAAATGTCCATATAGCTTAAGCAATATCTGTGATGTAAATATATATGTTAAAGGGTCCGTTTGGATTGAGGGAGAGAGAGAGAGAGAGAGAGAGAGGGAGTAGTCTACTCTACTCCCCTCCACTTCACCTCCCTCCCCCCTCAATCCAAACGGGTCCTAAAATTGTTCTGGATAAACTAGTCTCAAGTATGATTGTTTGTCACATCCTTCGACATTTGAATTACTCTTAGAGGTCCCATATGTACTATAGTCTCAGGATAGGTTTCCCAAGCATAAATTCAATTTTTCCTACCATGACATTGATGGTAAAAGGTGTACGTTTTCACTGATATAGTTTGGATTACAATACATTTTTTCAAAGTTAGTAAGAGGTAGACAGCATTGACTGGGATAAAATAAGTAGTAAAGTAGGACAGGATTTGGAAAAAAATATTATTGAATTTTTTGCTTGGTTATGCCATGTGTAAAGGGGTATGATTCTATTATCAATTAGCTTGGAAGTTGCACTTGAATCTTGCATGATGGAACTGTTAATCTTGTTCTCATTTAAACCGAATCTCTCTTTCCTTGCACACTCATCCCTGCTTCCAATTTTTTTTTAATATTTGTGTTGGATTTAATAAATGGAGTTGTTAAATTCAAATTTTTATCAACTGTACATTTCTGAAGGCATGAAAGCAGATACTGAACTGAAAGAGTTCCACAGCCTTGAGCATGCATGATGTCTTTTGTGGATGGAACAAAATGGAGGGCATTGTATCACTCCCTTGCAAAGAAATTGCTGCACAGCTATATGTGCAGAATGTAATGACTACCTTGTGGGGTTCCAAACTGTTGAAATTGGGGTATGTAATGATTACATGGTAATTCCATCTCTTTATATATTTTCAAGTAATTATTCTTCTTGTGGCTGCAATTCTCTGTTGCTCGTAAATATTTACTGGAGTGTATCTCACACTTAGCAAGCAGGTAATCAGGACCACTGGTCTGGCACCTTATTTTAGTTTGAAAGTCAGATTCTTAACTAATTTAGTATAGCTTGAATTTTTTTATCTTTTTTCATGCTTGGTTTAGTTGCTTCCACTTAAAGTTCACACCCCCCCCCCCCCAACAACTTCCTCTCCCTCTCCCCTTTTATCAATTTCTGTTCTTTTATCTACTCTGAAGCATATATGCTGACACAGTCTCATCTGCATTGCATTTTCCACTGCATCATGAAACTGGCATGATGCTTGCCGTGGATGTTAAAGTTGTTCTATTATTTGACTAGGTGGATTGATTTTAAGCAGCAATATGTTTGAATGGCAGGAATGGCCGGTGAACCAATGAAGTACATGATACTAGGAGATTGGAAAAAGCCAGAGTGGCCTGTGAGAGCCATTATTCCACAACAACTTGAGCAGAATCTGGTCAGTCCTCTATATGACTATTGGATTGAGTTTCCAATCATGTGCTGTGTCATGGCTAATCATCACTTCTCTTCTGCTGCAGATATTCTCATTCATCATATACATGCACCCAGAGAACCACCATCAATAATTAACAAGTGCATTTCTTAAACAGCCTAGAATTTCTTTTTTTTCAGCCTTATGGTTGGAATAAAACCTCATGAAGATGAGTCCACTCTTCAATTTTTTCTTCTATCCTCTTTCACGGAGTTAAATTTACATTATGCTTATTTAATTGACACTGATGTCTAAGGAAACCTTTGGACAACATGGATTTGCCCTTGGATTGGTAAAATCATTACGTTGACTTTTAAGATGAAGCGCAGTGATCATTTTAGAGTATGCCTTAAGTATTTCTGCAGGAGGCAGGTACATAGACATGGTCTTGTTGCATGTAAAATGTGTTGTTTTTTTTAAGTTGTTTGGTTACGGAAAATAACCTTTTGTTATGTTAAACATTGGCTAAAATCAATTTTCGTCCAATGCCATCCCATTTTTTATTAACAAAAAATATTCTTTTACTCTCATCAGATGTGCAAAATAATTGAAACATTGCATAGCACGAAGTCAATGTAGGATGCTCCTTCAACCTTTCTGATAAAATCTGATTTTCTTATGTGGTATTTAAGGCAATTGTAAAGTTATGAATTCTTGTAATTGTGCATTAATAAGAAATGTGTTCTTTAAAATCAAACAAACAAGTAAATAAATAAACAAGAAATGTGCATCTTGCATTATGTTGTTTCATCTTGTAAACAATTAAGGCAAATTTGGTACATTGATTACTTGAGAATAAGAATGGATATTATAAGGAATACAAAAATTCTAAGGACTAATTATTTATTTGCATTTGTTTTAAGAATAGAATATTGAATTTGCATTTCCAAATTTGGTACAATCTTGCTTGATGATAGAATTGAGTAATATTCCAATCAAATTTCTTAATCTACCCTTATATAATTATTATACTCTCTGTGGGTTTTGCTAACATTCAAATTATGTATAAATTAACTAAATATATAACTTATATCTTTTTCCTTTTTGTTCAAAATTGCTACATCCATGAATATTATTATAAAAATAAAAAATAATACAAAAAAACTTTTTTTCTGGAAATTTTTATTATCATTTTTTTAAACCATACACTTGAACGATGATACAAAGAAATAGTCGTTCTATTCCTACATATCAAAAGTGCCTTTAATATAATCTTAATTTTGTCCAAATACCTGTGTTTCTCATCATCTATAGTAAATTATAAATGAAAAAATAAATGCATTTTTCTTTTTATTTAATATATTTTTTTAGAAAAATATGAAAAACTTATTTCAAGTATCAAAAGACTAAAACTAAGAGAGAGAGAGAGAGAGAGAGAGAGGGATTTAACCTATATAAAATATTGTGAGTCTTATTACATAAAAGTTTGAAAGAGTGGGGTGACACTATCTTAGTATTATAAATTATTTTTCTTTATTTCAGGATCTAAACACGACCCAAGAGATTTTATTATTATTATTATTATTTATTTATTTATTTTAATTTTCTTGTTATTGTAGGGCCTCGGTTGAAAGAGAAATAGAGATTTTCATGATATCCATTGTCCTATGTTAATGTGGCTGTCACAGAGAAAAGAAACAGGTTGCCAGAAATAACGAAGAAAAAAGCAAAATCAAGGACAGAAATTATAACGTTATTTTAAAAGTTAAAACATGAAACACCAGAAACAAACAAATTCCGCAACTCGCTCTCGGTTCATGAATGATTGTCATTATCTAAACCAAAACTCTCACATCAAAGAAACATTATTATTATTATTTACAAGAGTAACGTGTTAAAGAAAAAAGATACACATGACACCAAAAACCAAAGACTCATTCACATTCTCTCTATTTCCATTCATGTAAACTTGTTCAACAAGATTCTATCAATCACATTGGTCTCTTACCATTTTCATGGTAGCTTCTTTTTCTGGAGGAACCTCAAAAAGCTTTGACATTTAGTAATTGGGAGACACAAAAAGAGAGAGCAGAGCAAAAGCCAAAAAGGGTGGAGTTTTGTTTGTGTTTTATATGACCTGGGTGTTTGTGATTTGAAAAAGTTATTAGATAGATTTGGATCCACAACATATAGATATATTATATATCTGAGGATCAGAAAATGGGTGTGGATTACTACAACATATTGAAGGTGGACAGAAATGCCACCGATGATGATCTGAAGAAGGCTTACAGAAAATTGGCAATGAAATGGCATCCTGACAAGAATCCCACAAACAAGAAAGAAGCCGAAGCCAAATTCAAGCAGATATCCGAAGCCTATGAGGTAATAATCCAATGCCTTCTGCTTCTTCTTCTTCTTCTTCTTTTTCTTTCTATATTTCCCTTTCATTTTCATCTGTTTCTGTTTCTGTTTTCAGTCGGATGTTTCTTTTTAAAGGTTGTTTCTTTTGTTTATTTTATTTTATTTAAAAAGCCTCTTTGTTTCTGGGTGATTGAGGAGAAGGAAAAAAATCAATTTGAGCTTCTCTTTTTCTTTTTTTTCTTTTTTCTTTCCTTTGGTCCCATTTAATTTATATTGTTTTCTTAACCACACACACCAAAAAAATGGTATGGAATATGTGAGTCAAGAAACAAAATAGTGGTAATCTTAGTGTTGCTGATACCCAAAATGAATATGGTAATATGGCTTAGTGATAGCAGAAAATTTATATATATAATAAATAAATAAAATGAACACATTTGTTGTTGGACTAGAGGTTATATCAATTTAGCAAGAGTTTAGAGTTGAATATCAAAATCATCTTCGTCAAGGTGGTGAGAAAGACAAGATTGTGTCTCAGATGAAAGAAGGGAAGAGAAAACATGGCTCTAGAGAGAATTGATTGACTGAGTTTCTGGTATTCAGTATCATTGGGATATATGGCTTTGTTGAATTCATTTCAATGCAGAAATGGAGAGCTCAACAAGACCAAATAGTTTGTGTTACGCCCAATTGATTTGAATTTTTCTGTCATTTCATGTATCAACCAATAAAATGATTTAGATATTAGTCAAGTTTCTTCTTCTCTTTTTACAAATTTTCAGCAATCAAAACAGAGATTAGAAGCATTAAATTTTACTTGATGTCAATTTGCATCAAGTCCCTCCTTAATGACTGTATCTATGAATGTCTCTTTGAGGTTAACCAAGTTAACATTACATTGCTGTTGGATTGGATGGAATTTTGAACTTAAGTTTTGTGATTTCAGGTATTGAGTGACCCTCAAAAGAAGACTATTTATGATCAGTATGGTGAGGAAGGCTTAAAAGATATGCCACCACCTGGTAGTGGTGGTTTCTCATCTGGAAATGGCAATGGGGGGAATGGATTTAACCCTAGGAATGCAGAGGACATTTTTGCGGAATTTTTTGGAAGTAGCCCTTTTGGATTTGGTTCATCAGGAGGACCTGGGAGATCTACGAGGTTCCAGTCAGATGGCTCAGGGATTTTTGGGGGATTTGGTGGGAGTGAAAATATTTTTCGAACATATAGTGAGGGCAGCATGCCAAAGAAACCACCACCTGTGGAGAGCAAACTGCCATGCAGCCTTAGGGAGCTTTACTCTGGATCAACAAGGAAAATGAAGATTTCAAGAACCATCGTTGATGCCAATGGGTATGTATTTTTCTCAAACTGTTGTTATCCTTAGCAGTAGTAGTTGTTGTTTGATACATTTTAAGTGGGAGACGGGTGATTGAAACCTTAGATGTCTCCATTGGAAACACTAAAAAATGTCACTTGACCTTAAGGTCATTGGCATTGTTGTTATTGTTGTGTGTGTGTGCGCTTTTGCTGCTTAAGCAACTGCTGTTTTGAATTAGATCTAGCAACGATGCACTGTCTTCCATGGTACACTATAATCATAGTATTTGAGATATGGATATGAACTTTTTTTTATTGAACAAGTGATCTTACCTAGCTAAGAGCCACATCAAAACCTGGATTAATATGCTTATGTTCAGGGTTTTACTCAATGGTGACCTTGTAAATTGTAATATGGCATTTTCTCTAATAATTGCCTTGCTTGAGCAAGGACCAACTTGCAGAAGGCACATCTGGTTACAGTAATTATCCCAATAGTAATCTTCACCAACTCAATACAGATTTTTGTTGATTTAATAAGATGGTTTTCAGGGTTATGGATGAAAGTAATTAATTCTTCAAGTTAGTTCCTTCTTGTGCTGAAGTTTTTACCCTGCTGCCCTAACTGCAGTATGGTAAACTACTAATCCATTATGAAATTAAGGCAACCACCCAAATTTTTTGAATGACATAGATTTAAACAAAGATAATTCACATTTTTTTTTACCATTTAGTGATCGCAATACTTCATTTCTTGATTATCTGAACATAGATAAATTGTCAAGATGCTGGCATTGGCAAACATGTTGATTTTAATCCTTCTACATATGTAGCAGAAATTATCATTGTGACTGTGTAGTGTCATAACTAACTGTTTTTTTGGGGCTAACTTGCTCCTCCTCTGACTATATTTTTTTTGTTACAGACGACAAGTTCCAGAAACAGAGATATTAACCATTGATGTGAAGCCTGGATGGAAAAAAGGAACCAAGATTACTTTCCCAGACAAAGGGAATGAACAACCTAACCAGCTCCCAGCAGACCTTGTGTTTGTGATTGATGAGAAACCCCATGATGTTTACAAAAGAGATGGCAATGATCTCATTATGAACCATAAGGTGTCTTTAGCTGAAGCATTGGGAGGGACCACAGTAAATTTCACCACACTTGATGGGCGTAATCTATCAATTCCAGTGACTGACATAGTGAGCCCTGGTTATGAGCTTCTTGTTGCCAGAGAGGGAATGCCAATAGTAAAAGAGCCTGGTAATAGGGGTGATTTAAAGATCAAATTCGAGGTG
The DNA here is from genome assembly GCA_029955455.1 of Quercus agrifolia. Taxonomy (NCBI): domain Eukaryota; kingdom Viridiplantae; phylum Streptophyta; class Magnoliopsida; order Fagales; family Fagaceae; genus Quercus; species Quercus agrifolia. Next base: position 11,463,631 of record JARQAD010000012.1, on the reverse strand, counting down.
AATTTTCCTACAAGATTGACACACGAGCAAAGAGTAGCACTTAGACATGCCTTGGGGGGTTGAGGAGGAGGACTTCATTGATCTTTTCTCTGTATGTATTTGCCACCAGCTTGGGAATCAATGAAGCCACTCAAAAAATGCATTCCGTCAAAGGAGAGATGCCATGAAATGATCTGCCTCAATAGCTATCCTCTTTATAATTTTCTGATTTTACCCGGCAGTCCCACTGTAGTTATATGTCTATTCTTTGTTTTTTTCTTTTTTAGCCCCCTTTTTTGTCACTATTATTTTGCTTGATGTGCTTGATTGATTTTTTTTTTTTTTTTTTATCTTCCCCTTTGTATATTTTGCTGGGATCCAGTGCTTTTTATTTGTATAATCGCACCCCTTTGTATTCTTTGTTGGATGATGAATCCTCCCTTTTTTTTTTTTCCAACTAGATGTTCACTGTTCCTATTGTTTTTCTTTGACATTGCATTACCTCCCCCTCCCCCCTATTATAAACAAATTTTTGTATAGGAATATTGAGATTTTTTTATTATAAAATTTTCATGTATCAATGTGATTACAAGTTTATCAATGCCCTATTTCAGACATCAATAACCTTTCTTAAGATCTTGTTTTTACAATCTGACTTCTTTTCAAAAATGGGTGGTTAAGTATTAACTTAATTAAGGAGACTTTCATAGCCATCCATATTAAGACTGTTGAACCATGGTACGTAGATTATCAAGGAGGTCACTGAATAAAAGCTATCGATGGAGTGTAAAAGGCTACAATCTGAAGGACAAACAAGGCCACAAGTTTGCAATGAGGTTAAGTGATCCAAAGCTAAACAACAAAACTACCGGAACATATCATGATCAGCTCGCAGATAGACATCTTCACAAATTCTCATTCCCACTTAGTCCACTTCGGTTCATTTGGTTCTTTCAGTCCACTTTGATTCATTTAGTCCAATTTGGTCCACAATGACAAAAAAAATTATTATTATTTTTAATTATTTAATTTAATGATTTGTAGTATTATGTGATACGTACAAAATTTTTAGGGAGGGAAAATATAAATATATAGAGATGAAATAGAATTTTGATTACTTCTAATAAACCAATAAAATATACAAAGGATAAAATTGGATTTGATTGAGGAAATCCTAAGTTCCTAACCTCTTTCGATTTAACTGAAAAAATTTGGATCCAACTTTATTAAAATTCTCTTGATATCCTTTATTGAAAATAACTCCATCTATTTAAATATAACAAAATAACGTTAAAAACCTAAAATAATGGAGCACTTCTCCTAAACTTATGGCCCCAATAGTCGTGCTCCTAAAACTAGGACACCACTAACACTAACAATACAATCCAAATACAACTCAAATACCAACAAGTTCCTACTCACACTAATCCCTATCTTAACTAATACCTATAAACATAGTAATTCCCTACAAACATGAAACAACTAATAAATAATCATTAATATTATTTCCTAACAAATTAATATATATATATATATATATATATATATATAACATTTTATGTTATGATCTTAGAGTCTCACATGAATTAAGTGTAAGCTTAAACATGTATATATAAAGCTCTTTGGCACCCTCCCATTGCAAACTAGTTTTAAATGGTGAGTTAATCACACAATTTTAGTATTTTACGTTGCTTAATATTAGTAAATAGTAAGTAGGTGCAAAAATTTGGTAACATCTTTTATATTATTTCAATAAGTGATGATAATAGGTTTTAAAATCATGCAACTAAGTTCATAATGCAACTTATTTGTATATGATACAATTAAAATTCATTTCTTTTTATAGAAAATGCGAGTTTCATATAATTATGAAGACCATGAAATAATGGATATTTGAGATAAATTTATAAGATGATTTGCATATTTGAATGCATGAATTTCTCAAAATTTTGAAGTTCCTAATTTTATTTAACTATATATCATTTTATTTTCACGGTTTTCATAATTTTAGCCAATGATTCACAAATTGACTTTTTGGAATGAGTAAACAAGTTTAAGTCAAATAGAAATTAGGATATTGCTATAACTATGGTTTTCTTAAGCTTTTAAATAATTCACCAGAGCACTGGGAAGTTTTTTTCTACTAACATGTGAAGCTCATCTCTCATCTTGCAATGTATAAGTTGTTCAACATTTCATCATATCATGATAGAAATTCCTTTATAAATAAATTTATTATCCTCTCCATTTTCTAACCAAAATGATAAATATATTTCTTCATACAAAGTACTCAAAAATAACTAATATGACAAAACAAGACCACACAAAGCAAGCTCTTTATGTTAATGATTTTATTATATGGGGAAAAAGAACCAAACTTTTTACTGAACAAAAATTTTTAAAATATATATCAACTCAAAAAATTGTAACCATCTCACGCATTGCGTGGCCTTACGACTAGTTATTAACAGACATGGGCGGCGCTAGCCATAGCCTAGGGGGTTCAAATGAACCCCCTGACTTGGCCAAAATATATATAATATAATATAAAAAATTTAATTGTTTTGATCCTCTAAAATAAAATTTTGAACTCTCTGATCCTAATTTTTTTTTTTAGCACAACTAAAATAACCTTAAATATAATCCTATTACCGATATTTTGGCATTTTTAAATCAAAAAAAAAAAAAGCCCAACAACAAGCCAATTTAATCTAAAACCTTGAAAATAATAATTAGTAGTTCAATCTAAAGTGCTTTTAATTTGTTATTTGTTAAGTGAGGACCGGGTGCATGGGACAGGCCAAGAGTGATTGAGTGAAGACAAAAGCAAATGTTAACAGAATAAAAAATTTCTTAGTATCTATTTGGGAATAATTTATCTAACTTTTTGCTAAAAGTATAAAATAAGTAGGAACTCACATGAGACCCGGAAATGGTAGGAAAAAAGATGAAGTAATAAGTTGGCTTATAATCAAGACCCAAACACACTTAATACAATTACAAAGAACAATAATTGTCAAAGTTGAGTTGAATTGTTAAATACAAGAATTGTAAAGAGTTCAAACATAGATAAAATAATTTTGAGCAATAATAATTGTGTGTTCATTGTATTGTGAAATTATATGCCTAATGAACTAATAGTTTATATTTTACTTTCTTGCTAATACTATGGACAAATTTGTAATAAATAAACATTGTAAACCACAAGATTCATTTTTTATTTAAGATTTATCTCCTTATCGGCTTCTTAGAAAAAATAAATACTGAGCTACCACTGTTAACAGAGGGAAGTCTTAAAAAGCAAAAAGCCGAAAGCTATATTTTTTGAAATCCATGATCACTTAACAAACGAAGCTAGCAAATTAATAGACAGCTAAAAGTTAATTTTTAAATAAAAATGCGGTGATCATGGAGCATACAGAGAGTTCCAGAGCGGAGCGGTAGCAGAGCTTTAGATATTAGTCCAGCCTACAGTAGATTCACTAAAAAGCGGAGGCAGAAGATCAATGCCTCTAATAAAGTTCTTTACCGACTCATGGACTTGAACTTCGCATAGCAGTTTGTTCTACTCACGTAGTCATCACGATTTGCATAAAGCATATATATATATATATATATATATATATTATGCTTTCAAGAGCTTGTGCGAAGCATAGCCGCATGGGATATGGTACAAAGAAATTAGCAAAAGAATCGAAGGCTTTGGTTTTAATAATATTTAAATTATGTTATTTGACGATTTAAAGTTGTGTTTGCTTCTTCAATCGGTGGTACTCAAAAGGAAAGCTTCTCCAGCCGAGAAGATATCTGTTCATAAACCTTAAACCCACAAAATTGACAATAATTCCTTGTGAGATGTGGTAGTGATCAACAAAGACTTTGCTCTAGTTGAGTTAAAAATAAATAAAAAATAATCAATACAACAAGCTATCAGAGTATGAATGTTACGTGCCACACATCCGACTAAGAATGAAAGAGAACTGGAGGATTATTGGAGAAATTACTTCCCAATGTTGACTAAAGACTATAGAGTATATAATCAGATGAGAATATCCTATATTCCTATGTAAATAAAGGACACAGAATGGGGCTGGCCTACTTAATGTCAATGTTCCAAATTAAATATAGAAATGTTCCAATAATTTGAAAGTTACAGGTATCAGAATGTCTCACCCCCCCCCCCCCCCCCCCCATCATGACACGATTAATAAGCAGCGTACCCAACCTAATAAACTACCATTTTGATTATGCATAACGAGGACTAGGCCTTTCTATGGCAGTGCATTGAGGTAAAAATGGTTTTTGGTTAGCTCCGGAAACAAAAAGAAGCTATAACAACCATGTAAAACCTTTATGGTTACAGAATTTGCACATATGTTGAAAATTGGGGGAAAGAGAAGAAAGAAAAGAACATTTAACTTTACATTAAAAAAGAAAAAGAAAAGAAAAGATGCTAAAAGCCTCTACTTTTGGGTGCATTTTGTCGCCAGGACAGGCCTTGTTGGCCAACACCTCGTCCATGTGCCCCATATAACTGCCCAACTACATTGGGTTGACAACCTATATTATTCGGTTGCTGACCATTCCCTTGGACTGGAGGAACCCACCAAGTCCCTTGTGTCGCATTCATTTGAGGTTGTAAAGATTGCAATGACATCATTGACTGTTGAGGATTTGATCCCAAAGGCAAAGCCTGTTGCTGTTGGTGGTTTACCAAGTGTGGTCGCAGTGTTGGTTGATGAAAGCCTTGAGCTGATTGTTGTTGTTGTTGGTGCTGAGGAGCTTGTGGCTGCCACTCTGGTATGTCATCATCATCATCGTTCCAAGGTTGCATTGCAACCCCAAACCCTCTATTGTTGTTGTCCTGCCAATTTCCTGAAGGCACACCAGTTTTAGGTTGTCCATATTTGTGTATAAGTTCCCTCATTTGGTCCACAGGCCTAGATGGGGTCTGAGAAAGTGATTGAAATGGGACTGTTCCTGATCCCCTAGAGGGATTTTGAGCAAAATTCTGTTGCGACGATGGAACAGAGCCACCACCAGAAAAATTAAACTCAGGAAGATCATCTTCATCCCGGGTGGCACCAGGGCCAAACCCAGGAGGAATATCACCATCATCATCTTCATCATCATGGGGTTTAAAATTGGTGGGGGTTAAGCTACTAGTAGGTTGAGTTGGTTTAGGTGCGAAATTTACATTCATATTTGTTTCTTGCTGTCTCCTAGAAGTGATATTTTGCTTTTTATGTTTCTGGTGTAATGATGAGTTGGATGATATCTTGGAAGTTAACTGAGCCTTTCTCCATACAATAACACCAATTAGGCCATTATCAATATTATTAAGTGCCTCAAAGTGTTCAGACGAGAGGATCTTGCTGAGCATTTCACGCGTTCTTTTATGTGGTGGACAAAAATAAAGTTCCACTCCATTAGCAGGCTCAGCAAAACCCACTCTCTCATCCACAACATAAGAATCTGCCACCTGCAGGAGAGGTATATATATAATTCAGGTAATGCGAATGGTTTGCAAGCCAAAGATGGACAAAAACAAGTAGTAGAGTATAATGACAATTGTTACCTCCTGAATACTTGCATGCTCGCTCTCTAGGGACCCCTCCTTCACAGAAAAATGCATAACCTACACACAAAAAAAATATTAATAAAAGAGAGAATTCCTTCAATTATAGTGATAACAGAATATAACTAGAATGAAATTCAGAGCGTGAGCAGGACTTTGTTCGTATTTTAAAATATCGTCTTACTAATAACACATGGGATGACCTTTTTTTCTTTTTCTTCCCAACACTTGGGAGTAATCTTTTTGCTTTTAAAGCAAGAGTGCCTTCGGCAATTACATGGTTCAATTGCTAGTTACAGTTTATATACTACGCTCAAAACTGTCTTTTAATTTACTATTTCATCTTTCACTTACATATGTCAGGCACGTTGCTCTTCTGACTCTCTTTAAAAGAAACCGTTCAACAAAGTCAAATCCACTGGACAATTTTCTTTTTATTTTATTTTTTATTTTATGCGATTGGCATTTTCATCATCAATGGATTAAAGCCAATATACTTTAAAATAATGAGGGCACTCCTTTTTATTTGTTCAACCAGCATAAACAGAAACGCGACCCAGCTGTTTCGGCTAGCCCTGCAGAATGTCTTTTTCTTCTCAAAAGCCTCAAGCAGTATAATTTTATTCAAATGCTTAAATATGTTTATTACTTTCACCAAATAGTCAATGATGCAACCACTTGGGCAAACATGATGGGTTAAAGTAAAAAAACTCAACATATAATTGAGATAATTAATCCATGGGAAATGCTGAAGGTATTACCAATTTATACCACAAAAGGCTTGCAAACCAATATAGCAATGAATATGATTTGGTGCCACATCAATAACATAAAAATATATCTTGATACTAATTTATTGTATGTTTTAAAAATTGAAATATCAATTTGTAAAGGATATTTTATCGTATGTTTTAAAAACCGAAATATCAGTTTATAAAGGCTGTGTAGTAAGATTTATAGTTACCTATAGCACCACTCTTAATCCATAGAAAGATTAGTTTTTCTTTTAATTTATAACTTCTCTTACCAAATCTGATACATGATCTCATTGGCCTAAAATTAATGTCATTAGCATATGAGAAGACCGTATGCTGTGTGAATCCCAAAAGAAAGATTGATGAAAACAAGATTGTGGTAAGTGTTTTTTTCCTTTTCCTGAACTTATAGTAGGATACAGTAAGACAATTAAAAGAAACATTAGGTACCATGACAGCACGACTTCGGGACAATGGAAGCTCTTGAAGAAACTTCTCAAATGCATCAAGTCTAACTCTCCCCTTGATCTCAAGTGAACTGAGCCACTCATTTGCAGATGTTTTTTCACCACTGTAACAAGAAAATAAGATCAGCAAGAACCAAAACATAAAGTTTCATAATCTTTTCAGAAAACAGAATTCAATAAATATCACATCATGGAGCCTATAATTTATAAATCATGCATGATTTAAATTATGTAATACCATATTCAGGGCAAACCATGCTGACTAGAATATACTGTCCTGACTAAAACTAAAAGCAAACACAATCATGCATAACATGTCTTCTCAAATCAGATCAACCCACATCCTTTTGGGCTTCTCCTAATCCTTCCACCTTCAACCTGAATCATGTCACCCATCCACACACTGCATTCTAGTCTGTAATGCAAAAGGCCAATTATCAACCTGCAACCTTTTGGCAGATTCCTCTACTTAGGATCTTTACAACCTTCAACCATGCCACACCACCACATCAGAACTGATGGATTAGTCTCCATTGTCCATAACCAAATCATCTTTAACCTACCAGATCCAATAATGCCCCAAGTGGTATGCACAATTATGGCTCTTTTTCTCTTTATATCTAGGGCAAACATCACATTTGGTCCTTAAAGTTTGCATCAATTTTACCTTTTCAACTAAAAAGTGTTTCAAAAGTAGCAGTGTGGAAATTTGATCCTTAAAGATGCAAAATGATCCAATTTGGTCAGTATGCTAGTTTGGTGGCTGATGTTACATCTGATTGGACATAATTAAAATTAAAATTATTTAGGTGGCTTAAAAATTACATGCGAGAAACCCAAGTGGATCAAAGGTGCCACATGGCCACAATGTGACCTCACTATTGCCACAAGACGGTAGTGTTGGCAAAATCTTGCCATGTGACAGCCAGCTCACAGCACATTATTCTTAAACATTTCTAATTTGGAAATCTATTGCCTACTATCCACTCTTCATCTCATTTTTGAGCCTTTTGATCCAAAAGCATCTCTACACAATGCTGTAGCTGATCATGGGTCCTCTTACCAGTTACCATATGCTTTTACCCTAATGACCATTATGGCATCAATTGATTCATCCATAATTACTTCAAAAAGATGTTAGTAACAACCCTAATGAAAGGTTATTGCATTCTGGCACGTGTTACATTCCATTCCAATGTTGTGCATGTTCTTTTGAAATATTACCTTTCTATATATCATATGACAGATCAAATCTCTCTTGTATGATAAACAGCAACATTCAAAGCCAAATTTCCAAAAATCCAATTTAAGGCAAAACACACATTGTCATGCAAATTAAAACTCTCATCCTATGATCATGCGAGAGGGGAAGGAAGCAGAAGCACAACCAAAATATTCATCCAATAAGGATCACTGCAGAGGATGTTAGAAATAAATATTAGAAAAAAGAAAGAAGCAATCAAAGTTCATCATTTCTGAATACACCACCTCTACATAAGATGACACTTTTTTTTTTTAAGTGCATTCTTGATTGAAATAAAATAACTTCACATTTCTTTGTGAATGCCCCAGAGTAAACCAAAATATATATTTATTCAACTTCAAACCAACCAGGCAACAAGAAGTGTAGAATAAAATGTAGTAGCTATATGAAATTATCCACCCAAAAAAAAAAAACAACAAAAAAAAAATGCATAAAGTAATACCAACAACAACTTGTATACTGTGAATAAGTCCTAATTGGAATTGACAAGCTCTGATACATATTGGGCATTAAGGTAGCGGACTAGCAGCTAAATGAGATATTTAATGACCATCAAAAGCACACACCTACATGCAATTTTGACACAACACATAAACCTGTTATAGATACACAGTGCATATTTCAAAACTCAAGACACACACCATACAGTGTATATATATATATAGGGTTGGGACACCTAATGAATCTTTTATCAATATTACACCACTCAATAACTTTATATTGGGTGTGTTATTTTATAAATCCACCGTTGGATTAAATTGTTTCCGTACACCCTACATGCATGCAAAACGTCAAGATAATCAGAGATTAACAACTATTGCACTATAAAATGTTAAAATTCAACAACAACAAAATATTAACTTTAAAAATTATATACAAAAAATGAGTTTATAAATCAAAAAGTAAATAACATCTTATTGATAAGAAAACATGTGATCTAACAGTGGATTCTCAAAATATTAATCCAACGAAAACTTATTAGGCCGTGTAAAATAAGGTAAGATATGTGCATAATATAATATAATAAATATATATATGTATGTATATGTATATATATCATAATAATTGCATCAAGCAAATATAAAGTGTAGATGAAACATTTGTTGCAGGCATGCAGCACATAATCCAAAACTAAATCAAAGAACATGAAACTGAAGAAAAAATGCGGTAGGTGTCTTCCAGTTTAAAAATAAATAACTACACAACCATCTACAGCACGGAACTGAAAATATCACTCTTACGAGACTATACACACACCTTTTGAAGACGCCAATTACAGAGGGCGTGACGGATGTGTTCAGCTGAAGTACACCTTCCCATACATGGTCAGGCTTGGATACAACAGCAGGAGGTACAATTTCTGATTTTGCATGGCTGTCACTCAATTTCAAATGAGAATAGCTTTCACTAGATTTCACTTCAGCGTGGCTAGCTTTGGAGCTCTCGTCAATGTGACTATCACTGGGTTTAACTACGGCCTGACCATCATTAAGTCTCCCATCGGTCTGACCACCACTAGGTTTCATGTCAGCATGACCATCACTGTATTTGACACCAGCATCATCTTCATTGGATTGCTCAACAGCATCATCACCTTTTTTGGGTTCAGCTTTTGTAATATCAACATCTTTTGAAGTTAGCTCAGACAACTTTGACTCGGAGCCAACCTCGGGGTCATCCTTGTCTGAAATTGGGGACATTTTTCCAGCATCAACTGGTAGAATTTCAAATGGTGGCTCTGAATCAAGAGATTCCATAAACTCATCAAGAGACACAATAGGAGGAAGAAAATCTGCATCCTTCAATACGTCATCCACCATGAGCCCCTGCATTAAATCATTACCCTCATTCGAAGAAATAGTAAGTGTACATGCAGTATCCTGGTCTTCTATATTACTCTTTCCCACAGAACTATCCACTTCATCATTGGCTCCATCAGGTTTAGAAAGGTTAGTGGCTTCCATCTCCTTGGTTTTTGATTCTGTTAGAGTGGGTGAACTAGGCTCAACAGAAACCTCCATTGGAACAGTATCATTTTCTTCAACTTCTACTTGAAACTCACCCTTGTGTGTTTTCCTCACCAAACGTCTAATATCAACATCTGCATCAGGCAAGACTACCATCTGCGCAAGCTCCTCTGCCTTTGCCATCCGCCATTGGGAAAGCTCCTTAGAAGCAAGTTCCTCTGCAGTCATCGAACAAAGCCGTTCTGGGGTAATTTCTCCAGACAAGACTCTTTCGCTCAATTCAGGATTATTACGATCTTTCAAGTTGAACAGAAGAGACCTCCCCTTTTCTTTGTACTTCTTATTCACACCGCCAAATAATTTGAAGAGTTCTTCTTCAATTTTAAATGCCAGTATCTCTGGAGTTAGATAAGCTTCTTCTTTTTTTCCCCTACCCAGTTCATCATTCTCCAAATTTTGCTCTTCAGCAGTATAAATCTCCCTCTTTTCTGCCACTTCCATATCGGAATCCAATACCCAGGAAAGTCCATTCCCCTGCAAAAGTTCATCTTTGACAAAGAATTCATCACTAAAAGAAACATCTTGACCAGGAAAAACATAATTTGATTTGGTCTCTTTCCCATCAGCTTTCATGGTCTGTATTTCAGATTCACTTTTGCCATTATTGTTTTTATGTGCAGACCAATCTTCATGAGAGAGTGGCATCACTTTAGGCTCTTCAGATACAAGTTCAAGTGCATCAGTAGCACCAACAACTGATTCAGCAGGTTGAGAATTCTCCCGCCTCAGCCCGGAAGCACTTGTGGAGTCACTCTGAGAGTTCTTTCCTGGACTCGAGGATTTGTCTTTCTGCTCAGAAACCAGTTCCAGTGCAGCAGCCAATGATTCCCTCATCTTGGACCTCACAGACTCAAAAGACTCAGTTTGGGCCTTGGGAGATGGTTGCAGTGCTGCAGTTTGATTTTTTGGCACTGAAGACCGCTGTGAACCAGATTTACCAGATACCACTTTCTTATTTGGCGTTGGCAAATGCTGTGATCCAGGAGTGGTTGGCGTGGTGGGCATGGATTGCATCTGTACAGATCTTTTTATCGGTCCAGATACTTGCTGCAACCAAGGTCTATGTTCTGTTTGTGCTAACCGCTTGTTAGGGGTTGATAACTGCTGTGCAGCACTATTATTGTAAAGATGCTCCAGTGGTGCCTTTCGCTTACTTGGCGCAGACAAGTGCTGGTATGCTGCATTGTTCAGCATGGTTTCAACAGGTCCCAGACTATTAGACTTTGTCTCAATATCTACCATCTGTGTGCTTGACATTGATACCCTATGCAACGCAGGATTACTAGACAAGGGATCCACTAGCCCCACCTGTGTGTTTAAAATAAAATGCTGATGAGATGCAGGACCATTTGATACAGATCCCATCAGTCCGATTTGCATGTCTTGTACTGATGGGTCCACTTTGCCCAGGGTGGGTTCCAATTGACCCATTTGCATGCTTGGTATTGGCAACTGTTGTGATACAAACCTGTTGGACATGCTAGACGAGCAATGAATAACTTAAAATATAAGCACTACAAATCTTCAAATAGTTTCCCTGTCTAAAACGGTTCAAACAATGTTCCTAAGGAGGTACATCCACGTAAGCCTTGAAACAGAGACAAAACCTGCGTTCAAAATAAATGATAATAAGCCAAGGATCCTTAAACAAAACAAACTAAAAAAAGCACTGGAAAAATTAAACATGCATAAGACATGGATAACTACAAACTCACAGCTTCAAAAACTCATAAAAAATCAACAATCACACGACCAACCAAAGCGTTAAAAACTGGAATAGCTGAAATTTATCAAAAGGACAATTGTGTTGGTGATTGCGTTCAAGTTTAACACATTCATGCAGTCAATTGCTAAAGTCTATGAACCTCAGAGATATTTTTAGCATGACAATATTACTAAACTACTTAAAACAGTTCTTTGTAAGAAAAATAAAAAAGCTGTAATTGTGACTGACTGTCACCACGTCTGTAAGAAAATTTCAATCCATAACAATCAATTAGGGCTGGGAGGCATTTTTTTGGTGAAATATATAGTTCATACAGTGAAAAATGCAACAGAAATCAAAAGAGAGAGATGCATATGAAAGTGAGTATTAAAAATCTGGATTTTTTCTCCTGGGGATGTTTTAGAATTTTTCCCTAGAGAGACTCATGGCGAGATAAATTTACATACCCCCAACCAAAAAATAATGCAAATTTCAATTTGCTTTTCCTTTGGTTACACATACTTAGAAGCACATGTGAGCAATCTAATCAATCTACATCCAAAACCCTAATTACATAACAACCAGAACAGTATCAGCACAAAACCAGCAGACCCAAATTCAAACTCTATTTATTTGCTTTCAAACACAACTTTCTTTAACATAAATATCGGTTCTTTATTATCAAATAACATCAATTTTACTTCCAAAAAAACCCTAATCTTAGAAATCACACTCGTGTAAAGCCCAATTCATAACACAATTAGTCCAACTCAGCAGTAACAGAAAACAAAAATAATAATAATAATAAAAACACACAAATATCGGTCTTTTCAAACGCAAATTTCAATCAATTTACTAACACAGAACCCTAATTTCAGACGAACCCAACCAAAAAAAAAAAAAAAAATTCACCACTAGACGAGCAAAACCCCACTGTAAATGTTATCGGTTCACATTCAATAATAAATAGGAAACACTAACCCTATGAGGAAAGAAAAATCAAGAATCAAACAAAAGCTGTATATGAATATATAGTAAATACTGAATTAAAAAACGAATCCTAGTGGTTTGATACAAAGGTTGGGTTAGGGTTTGATAATGGCGAGGAGTACCTGGTGATAGGGTTTGTTGGAGTATCAGAGTGCCGAGAACGCAGTCAGAGAGCTGAGCTGAGAGAGAGAGAGAGAGAGAGAGATTGGTTACAGTGACCGGTGCGGTGAGGATTAGAAACCCTAGAAATGTGAAAGGATACACATCGTTTTATATATAAAGAGCTCCGAATGCCGAGCGGTTCTCTAGAGCCTGCAGTTTTATAGGTGGGGTCACGTACTCGTGTCGTCCTATGTGGACGTAGAGCCCGCTATTATTGGTTTGTATATATTTTTTCCAACTCATACCTGATGATTTATAAAATTATTTATTTTGGCTTTTTTTTTTTTGTATTTAGTAGTATTAGAAAATAAAAAATTAATCAAAGAAAAATTATCTTTTCACTTCCTATATTTAGCTTAGCATGAGATTGAGTTATTTGGGATTAAATTTTTTTTAAAAATAATTTTATCTCGCGTAAAAGTAAATAAAGGAAATTAAGAGATAATTTTCCAACTCATTTTAAAGTCGCTACCAAACATACGAAAATGAGATAATTTTCTATAAAATATATTTTGGAAAATAATTCATTTTCAATAATAGTGTCCAAAAAAACCAAACTAGTTTAGATTTCTTTTTCTTTTTCTTTTTTTAATAAGTTTAACACAGCAAATTTAATAATATTTTTCACAAATGTTGGCATAGTAGTTTATGATTAGTGTACAATTGAAATAATTTCACCAGTGGCTTCATGTAAACGTTGTTGTGTTTTTAGCATATTATTAACACCCAAAGCATGTTACTAGCATGTTGTTAAAAGCATAAAAGAAGCAAACAACACATGAATTCAAGAATGATAAAAAATGTTGATTTCTCGCAGAGACTACAATGACTAAGGCTATATATGTAGGCTCCTCAATATGCATACACATGATCAAGCCTATATATGGGCCCTTGAGGCAAAAACCCTACAAATCTACCAAGTCTATCATAAACGAAGACGTGGCAAAACATGTGTGTCGGGTCGGGTCAATCGAGTTGCAAGTTAAAACAAGTCATTTTTAAACGGGTCAATCAGGTTGTGGGTTAGGTCGGGTTGACATGTATTTTTCAAACAAACTTTTTTTTTTTTCAATTACAAAAACAAATCAATGACAACCTATTTAGAAAGAATGAATAAAATTAATTAAGGAAATGAATTGCACTTAATACCACTTGTTAATATCCTTCCAATTCTAATAGTTTTAGGCATAACAAAAATTATTTATAGTCATAAATTCATGATGGAAAAAGTCTACAATGTTAATAGTTCATTGATAAAATGCATATAATTACAAGTTTACAACTTCAAAAAGAGATAGATCTTAAAACAAACAAAACAAGTAAGCCTGCAAAGTAGCAAACTATCTTAATTAATTTTACTAATGATGCAAAAGTCAATAAAGTTAGCAAATCTGAATATCGGTCCTGCACCAGTATATAGAAAAGCCACCTAGTAGTAGCTAGCAAGACAGCTTAATCAACTTTAAAAACCACCAAAACAGAATGGGTGTTAAAGCCACCCGGTAGTAGCTAGTAAGCCAGAGTTTGCTTTTACATTCAAACTCCTTTATCAGAGAAGTATTTGCAAACTTAGATCACAGGACACCACTTCACATGAGGACAATACTTCTATACATACTAGTGCCACCAAAGAGAGTGCCAATGAATCAAGAAAGAAATAAACATATCTAACCATTATATATGAATCATGACCTATCCTTATCAATAAGTCTAGAACCAGTACAAAAAGTTCGGATTCTTGCTCTATAAAAATTTAATTACATAATTAGTATGAAAAATCAAGATATTTAAAATAAATGTATGATTTTTTTTGTAGAAAGGTAAGTAATTCACACACATGATAGCAAACTTGTAAAAAGTATATTTTAAGTTTATATCACTAATAATATCATTCCCAAAAAAGAAAAGAAAAAAAAAATACATGTCATGGACCATATCAAGTTATCGGTCTTTTTAAGTGCACATGTTCTCGTTGCATTTAAAATAATAGTAAAGTTAGATTACTTAGAAAGATAAACGAAACAACAAAATATTTAAAAATAAACATAACATATTAAGTAAAGAAGAATAAGTAAATATTTTATAAGAATTAAACCTCAATCTCAATCTACTCAACGTTGGTAGTAGATTCAGCATTGCAAATATTCATACTTGCAGAGGGCAAAGGCACAATCACATAGAGAGAAAAGAGTAGAGGGCAGAGGCAGAGAAAAGTTGAAAGGGTAGAGCCGGAGGCGCAACTCAAGCTTTGTGTGAAAGTTAAAGTGAAACTGAAAAAGTGTGGTCTGTGTTTGTCACGTGAGGAACTGAGGAAGCTAAGAGTATGTTTGATAACTGTTTTTCCCCTTATCTTCTGTTTCCAAAAACAATTTTCTATTTTTGAGACTAAAAAACTTGTTTGGCAACCCAAAATGGACAGAAAACAAAAATTGTTCTCAAAACTCAATTTGTGAAAGAAACTGAAAACATGCAAAATGCTGTTTTCAGTTTGTAATTTTCAAAAATCAATGAATAAAGACATTTAATTTAATGAATCTATCTCATCTAATGAGTTAGTATTAGAGTTCAAATCCTAATAACAACATATTTTAGTATTTTCTATTTTATTTATAAAAAAAAACTATTTTTTTAATTTCAACTAACCAAACATGTTTTTGATTTCAAAAATACAAAAAAATTATTTTTTCTTTATATTCTCAAAAATAAATTTAAAAAAAAAAAATGTTACCGATCATAACCTAAGCTATGACCTTTTTGTGGTTTGTCAATTGTCACATTTCACACTTTCACACGTTTGTGAGTATGTGACTTTGGCTTTGGAGTTGCACTACAGCTAGTCAAATGACTCGTATTGTATGAGATTTTTTTTATTCTTTTTTTAATGGTTGTCTTGTCTGAGTTGTCTCATTCTCATGATGTCTGTGAAGCTTAGCTCTTTGTGAAGCTCAAATAGTGTCATTGTCTTGTCTTGTTGATTGTTTATATAATTATATCAATAATATATTGACCATTAGTTCTTTTACTTTGTGCTCTATGCACATAGTATTAGGACATAATTTAAATATTTTTTTAACGAATTTTTTTTTAACGGATCGGGTCATAAGTTATCAGGTCGGGTCGGGTCATGAGTCAACTTATTTGTGCTTCGGGCAAAAAAAAAAAAGGGTTTGGGTCAGGTATTTTTTGAATCGGATTAGAAAATTCTGATCCGTTTTGCCATGTCTACATAAGCATGCTTCCAATCTATAAAACCTAAGTCTAGAAAGCAACTAAACTAATTTACCCAAAAAAAGCAACTAAACTATAAAACTATCAAACTAAACTAGGAAAACTTAAAACAAAGCAAACATTGGAAGGAATAGAAAAAGAAAGCCTCCTCTAAACAATAACCAAAATCGTGGAGTTTGACTAGCTAACCTACTATGGGCATTGGCCAAGAAAAAAAGACTAAAACTCAAATGAATATTTCACAAAAACATTTTGATTGTGATTTTCATGAGTATTTCACTTAATGCTTACTTGTGTTTTGAAAAGGGGTCGATGGCGCTTTTTATAATCTAAAATTTAAGTACAAAACCTTTTCTTAGTGATGTAAGATCAGTTTTGCATCAAAATAATTTTGAGAGAAAAAAAACTTATAAACAGTTTCACCAACATCTCCTTGTGCACATATGCATAGGTTTTCTTGAAATACTTTGAGTTTTTGAGCCTTTTTTGGCTAAGCAATTATAAAAAATAGGGTGTTTATAAGCAGATTTCAAAATTTTAGCAGCCTAAAAAAGAGGAACACATTTCATGTGTTCCTTATGTTAATGCAGATTGTAGCATGGTGTACGCTATGATTTGCACTTGTCCAAATATTTCACATATTGTTAGTTTGGTTAATAGATATATGGCTAAACCTAAAAAAGAACACTAAAAAATTAATAAATAGATTTTTCGATATTTAAAAGATATTATAGATGTTGGCTTGGTATATAATAAAACTTCTAATGATAGAAGCAATGTTGTTGGATTTGTAGATTATGATTATACTAGAATGGGGTCTTTAACGGATTATGTTTTCACATTATCTGATTATGTTATCAATCAAAAAGCGATGTTATAATTGATGGTTGCTTTGTCTACTATGGAGATAGAATATAAGATAGCAATAAAGGCAACAAATTTGGTTGAAAAGTTGGTTGGCAATCTTTCTTTCTTTCTTTCTTTTTTTTTTTTTTTTTAAATGGGTCATTGTGTTTTAGGATGCCACACATTTGGCTTAGCTAAATGTAATTATTTGCACCACGTAGAAACTTACCCTTGAGTCAAATCCAATCCAACTTGAATATCTTCATCCTACACTTCAATGTTCAATCGTGTTCCCAAATCCCAACAACTACTAATCCCTTCACTACTAACCATAGCACCGGTTTGCTTAAGTTGGTAGTAACATATTTTTGTAATTATTTGATGTTTTACCATATGCTTAAACAATAAATAAATAAAAACAAACAAACAAATAAACAAAACAAAACATCTTATCACATTACAAATTTGTACATGGAAGATGATATGCACTCAAAGTGGGACAGAATAACAATTTTATTTTATTTTTTAATATATCCATTTCAAATAGAAAAGATCCTAATATGACTATAATAATTTTCAACCAGGTTAAGCATTGATCGAAATTTGTCTTAGGACGAAAAAAGGGAAATTTATAGGAAAATAAATATATAAGCAGGAAACAATCTATTACCATCTTGCGACAAGTCTGTTCTACACATCCCTATCATAATTACATAAAATCATTTTCATTTTTAGTGGGAGATAAAAGTGCTCCTTATGGCTACTGCTTGATGCTGTAAAGCAGAGGCTGCCAGAGGTAATTTCCATTATCTAGCAAAAGCTACATCTCACCCAAAAATGGGGGGGAACAAACCAAGCTGAAAGAATAAAATGGGTGAATTTGGCCATTCATCCATCCATCCATCTGGAAGTTCATAAAGCGGCAGTTCATATGGATATTAGTCTCATCGGTCAAATTATGTAGCCTTTCAGATCGTCGCTCACCAAGCCATTCCCTATCTCGATTTCAACCCCGACTTTGGCTGCCATTAGCCCCAGAGAGTGAACCCAAAAGGCTCCCACCCACCTCACTCTTGCAAAGGGGACATAACGCATTGATCCTCAACCACTTGTCGACACACTCTTTGTGGAAAAAATGGGAACATGGCAACTCTCTTAGCTCATCATTGTTTGCATATTTTCCCAAGCAGATGCAACAAACCTGCAGAGAATTTCTAAATTATTAATATAACAGGAAGATAAACAAGAAAAACACCACCTCCACCAGCCATTTACATGTGCAGCCACATAACAGGAACAACAAGGTGCAATCAACCATTTTTATTGCACATTTGCATGCGTTTTACTGACCTTTTTGTTGGCTAAAAGTACTGTGAAAGGGAGGGAGAAAAGCCCTTTTTTTGGGTATGGGACCTGTCAAAATAAGTTCAAAAATGCCCAAATTGCTGTTTTTTTTTTTTTTTTGGTTCTTCATATTTGCCAAACTCACTCAGATGTGTAATGGACAATCATGTGCTGATTACAGTAACCGGTAACAACAGCAAATTGTGATGCAATGATTTCAATATCTGAGTAATCTATTCAATAGCATTAAACAGGTTGGATATTAGCATTACAACTTACAAAACAGAGGAGAAAAGCATCTGACCATCAGATGCTGGTCACAGTCAATTTTCTCCACAACATTCAAGATTGGCTCTCTTGATAATACTATACAAAGAGTCCAATAGATTCAAAATTCCATATCCTCAGTATCTTTTAACCACTTTTGACAAGGGACTTGACCTGACTAAATAGAAAACCATAACATGCAACTCAGGCCACAATCAGCAACAAAAACAAAATATTAGTCCGAAACTTTTGGGGCTGTGTATTGATCATTAACAAACAAATCGAGATTACCCATATGTATTCTTTTTTGTAGAGGTCGGGTCTTGGTGCGACACAAATGCCTTCCACCAAAAACTACATGTCCACGCTTGTCGTTCAAGCTCGAGAATCAGTCTTTCCAAAAAAATTGGGGATAAGGCTGCCTACCAATCACCTCTCCCAAACCCCACAAGAGTGAGATCTTTGTTCACTAGATAGGTGTATTCCTTTTTGTCATTCTATCCTATCTAAAATATTGATTATCAATCACGAGCAAGTACATCAACATATTTCCAGCTATATTACTAATTGTGATAACAAATGTCCCTCAACCATTTAAACCTTTCACGCATTCGTTATGCAGCGGAAAACACTCCATATCCCGAAGTCATATAAGATGCTATGCAAGACCAGTCCTTGGGAACCACCGAGCACAGAAGCACCATTATGCAAATACAATGAAACTCTAAGGTATAAGCCTTTAATTTATTTCATTTTTGTTGGTTAATTACACATACATCCAATGGGCTTGAACCCATGACTTCACCCTCTAGTCTACCTTGCTCTTACAAGCGCAGGAGATGACATTTAAGCTAGAACTCATTGGCATGAGCCTTTCACTTCATTAGATCTAAATCACATGATATGGATCACTATGTGGAAGGCATTGCTGATCTTCACCAAAATGTTAACAGGAATAGCAATTATAGTTCTGCTTTCATTCAGGAGAAAAAGAAAAAGTCCTCCAACAATGATGAGGTGTGTTGCGATATTGTAACTGAAACAAAGAAACACGGGAGGCTCACAATGGAGGCCAAGAAAAAAATTAGAAAGACTTACAGCATCTTCCCCAGAGATCACACGCTCCTTTTCAGTTCCTGCAGCCACAACTCCACCTTCACTGACACCTGAGTTGCTTTCTCTATCATTACCACTTCTACTTTTCTTCAACTTGAATTTGTATGTTGGAAGAGCATCAATGGATTCAGAGGTGGCACCTCTAGTCTGTGACAGATCCTCTCTAAACCCAAGGACGGAGATTATACAAGGCAGACAACAGCAGATTGTTGCACATAAAATGAAGGGCATAGCATATCCAATACAGCTGAAGGTAAGAAACACTATACATAACCTGTAAAACAAAAAGATGCAGAAATGCGAAGTGCTCTCACAAAAGCATAAATGGGAGGAACTCTTACAAAAGACAGAAATAGGATGTGCTCTAACAAAAAGGCAGAGACAAAAAGGCTCAAAAGTAGTAGATGTCAGAGTGATACCTGTACAAATTAGGAGCCTCGTCAGCAGATGAGTGACCTCCAAAGATCCATACATTGCCAACCACAAACCAAACCGCAAAGAAGCAATCCAAGGCCATTTTAAAGTATTCCACTAGTACCTTGATCCTGCTAAACAAAAATGAGCTTATTTAAAAAGAAAAAAAAAATCCAAATTGACTCTCCTACCAAAGTTGGGCACGCTTAGTACATAGGAATAAACACTGTAATGGAATAGCTATTCCTAAGGAATAACTGTTTTGTTGTTTGGTTATGTTTTGCTTGCAGGTTATAGCTATTCCTTAATAATAGTTACTCTTTCAAATGAGAAACAATTATTTCTTAACAAAAGATCTGTGATAATTATTCCTTAACCTACCGTTAAAAAAATAAATCCTAAAAGCCCCACTGTTTGTTGTTGCTCACCCAAAGAAAGAAAAATTTTCCGCTTTCCTAGGATCCACAAGTACTCTCTCTCTCTCTCATGTTATTGATATCTAATATACCCCTTAGCACAATATTAATTATTGAGCACTTTTTGTAAAAGGTAAACATAAAAGAGCTCAACAACTTTTTTTAATGATCAAATCCTTAAATTACATTATATTAAATATATAGAGTCAATATTCAAACAAATGCCTAAAAGATAAGACACAAAAGAATATCGAGTTTAACTTATTAAGGAAATATATGATCAAAAGATACATTTATGAAATAAGAAATTGTATATTAGCACAAATATAAGAAATAATTCATTTGAAGAAAAATATTATGAAAAAGTCAAAAAAATTGATATGAAAATTATTTAAACCATTTTGAAATTTTATATTAAAAAAAAAAAAATCATGGAAGATTTTGTATTTGTTAATTTCTTTCCTTAATATAGCAATTTTTTTCACAAAACAAAAATGCAAAACAATTAAAATTATTTTTAAAAATCATACAAATAAGTGATTTGGAGTACATGAAAAAATCAAGATGGTTTTAAGAAACCATCTGGGTTAAACAAGTTACAAGTAACCCATCTGTTTAACGGTCTGATTATTGACTCAAATTGGTCTAGGTAATGGTTCATCAGTTTAACAGGTCTGAAGGGTCTGGGTTAAATAACTATGAAACTATGCTTTCAGAAAAAATAAATAAATAAATAAAAAGAACATAGCTAAAACAGAAAGAGGGAAGTCTTATAAAAGTGTGCCATTTGGTTGTACATGAGTAGGAACAAAACTTTTCAAAGAACAACTCTGAGGGACCACATACAAACACTTGAATAACTAAAATTCCACAAAGATCCTGGGCCACTGCCTGTATTTTTTAACACCGAAATCAAGAACTGCGGGATTCTAAGTTCTAGGCAGCATGGGCTCCTAACATTCAGAAATCTATTACATTAGCCCTTAGCCAAAGGCCAATGCACTGAATTGTTTCTGTGCTGTCTCTTTAACTGGATATCAACAAGGCTAAAAGTGCAGATAAGGGACTAATTAAAATACATACAATGTTCTTTAGAAAATGGCCACGCAAAAGATACTGTGGTTTTCTAATGAAATTCTATTTCCTTAGTGTCTCCACTAGTGACTGAATTCTCATGACATCACAAGATGACCAACTAACTCGATTTTGACAGCCCAAAAAGGTGTACACTACTCAAACTCACAGAACTCACTCAGAAAAAAAAGGGAGGGTGGGGGGGTGTGGAACTGAAAGACTTCATATGCATGTTACGTGTGATATAAAATTTTCCAAATCCACCACATAATCATTATATCTTCTGAAACATCAGTATTGCATTCATATCCAAAACTGTGGCCACAGTCCTTCAAAGAACCTGGCATCTAATACACCAGCCAAAGCATAGCAGTAAGTGTTGCATAAACTTGGGTCAATCTTTGAACTAAGGTGTCTGAAATGGCAAAAATCACTCATGCAATTTAATGCTTCATCACAAATGGTTGAATACATTTTTCCAACAAGGAAAACATATGCAAAAAAAATCCAAGCATAATCAGCTTAAAGCAACAATTACAAAACCATACCTTGCACTCAATATGGCTGAATGTTGATTGCTTCCAGGGGATCCAACAGCAGATTGAAGATTTTCTCCTTCTGCATTCCTAGTAACAGACAGAGAAAATGGCCCTGCAGGAACATTAATCTGAGAAGAAGACTGACGGGGTTGAGACGAATCTTGCTCTGAAGCCTGGTTACGATGACGATAGCGCCAATAAAGAAGTGGGAGGGTGGCAACACATCCAGATGCGTATCCAACAATCCAAGCAAACAATGGTGCATGTGGATGCTCATTCCTTGACACAGACAAAACAACAACAGATGCAACAATCTGGCTCACAGTGAGAACTAGTTCAATAGATATCCATAATCCAGAATTCAAAGGACTCCTACGCCGACGGCCTTCCCCTCTCCTTATGAATGAGGAATTCCTAGAATTTGATCCATTCGTGGAAGAAATTGTGGGTTGAGAAATGGGAGCTCTCACGATACTTGAAGGTCTGTCTTCAAGTGGCGATGCATTTATGGTATTAGAATGTCTATCATGAGGCAAGCTAGATGGAGAAGCATTATCACTCCCAGTTATGTCAATAATGTGCTCACTACTATCCGTGTATTCTGGTCGCTCCATTAATAATGGACAAGTATCAGTTCCTTCACAATGTAGTTCCGTTGAGGGAACACCCATCTAAGTCCACCAATCCAGTAGGGAATAAGGAAAACATAGACTTGTATAATGAGAATACTGCGTTTACATCCCAGTCCCAACTTTGCTGAAACAAATGTTATCTCTTCCTAAAGACTCGCCAACTTGTAATGAACAACTTAAATTACTCAGCACCACTAGATGTGACGAAATTAGCAATTTCCATTCTGTTCAAAAGCAAAGTAACTGAATCAGACTTGTTTTTACCATTGAAGAACAAACAAGAAATGGAATATAGGGGTTTTCATTGCTTTAACATGCAAAAACAAAACCTCAACACAAGTGGGAGTCATGTTACAACTCTTGGATGAGATTAGTTTTTAATTTTGGAAAACAAAAACAAAAATGAAAGTTGAAATTTGAGTCTCGTTCTTTCCCTCTGATTTATTAATATCCAACTAGATGCAAGTCAGTACAAACAAACCACCTTTCTCTGATTAGAGTAAAACCAAAAGAGGTAAGATGCAGATTTAATCAGGGAAAAAAAAAGACTTAATTTACATGCATTGATTTATAATCACCATTTCACCGGCCACCACAGGTAAACTTTATAGGATTACCAAACCTATACCATATAAATTTAATGAGAAAAATACCTCAAACCACAAAGTATAAAACTATAAGCTCATCCAACCTATAAAACATAATAATAATGAGTTAAAAAACAATCTTCCTCAAACAACAGAATAGAAATGAACATAACCCTCCATTACTTTGTAGAGAAAACTAAACATAACAGAAATTTTGAAGTGTTAAAAAATAAAAATAAAAAATGAAAAATCTAAATTTCTAATTTCTCCAAAACAACCAAACCTTAGTCCTAAAATTTTGACACATGTATTCTTTTCCGCCATTTTATTATATCCTAACTTCTAATTTGTTAATTTTTCTCCCAAAATAGTAATATTAAGCACTGTTAAGATTACAAAACATTAAAATTCAAAAAAATAAAATCTGTTCTAAGTGGAATTTTCCTTTTTTTTTCCATTCAATCAATAATGTTAAGACAATGAAAGCAACATATTCAAGATTTAAAAAAAAAAAATCAAAATCAAAATCAAAATAAAACCCTAGAATATGAACGTTGACCAATCATCAAGAA
The DNA here is from genome assembly GCA_029955455.1 of Quercus agrifolia. Lineage (NCBI taxonomy): Eukaryota > Viridiplantae > Streptophyta > Magnoliopsida > Fagales > Fagaceae > Quercus > Quercus agrifolia. The sequence continues at coordinate 11,439,669 of JARQAD010000012.1, read as the reverse complement.
TCAAGAACAATGAAATCTAACAAGAGAAAATGGAAACCCACCCACCACAACAATCATCCAATTTTTGAAGCAGTAAATTATCAAACAAACATTAGACATGAAAATACAGAAACGAAAGAAGCTCAAGAGAGAGAGAGAGAGAGGTCATACAGTAGCAGATGGCGCTTGGACTCGTGGGAAAAACAAGGGAGGTAGGCGATGAAGATGAAACGGTGTCGTATTGATTGGGTTTGGGGATGGGTTTTTGGCTCTTTATGTACATCAGTATCTGTCTGCCGTGTGTGTGTTTTTTGTCTTTGTTTTTCTTTTTTGTTGGGATTTGGGATTTTTTTTTTTTTTTTTTAAAGAGAGGCGGTAAGAGAGAGAGAGAAAAATAGTAGTAAGAAATAACGTCAGCTTTTGGACCTCCGTTGCTTGACAGCGTCGCCTGAGAATATATATATATATATATGTGTGTGTGTGTGTGTGTGTGTGTGTGTGTGTGTGTGTGTGTGAGAGAGAGAGTTTTGTGTGATGCCCATTCGTTTCTTTCTTTTGGGCTTTTAGCTAGTGCGGGGACCAAAACCCAAACAAAAATAATTAAATAAATAAAAAAACAAGGAAGATAATTTGCACAATCAATGTAGTTGTTTAGATTTTTTTTTTTTTTTTTGGTTGGTGGTAAAAAAAAAATAAGAGGAGTGAATTGTTTTAGAACTTATACCTTAGCTTCCTTTTATTAAATTCCACCTAACAATTCCAACATATGCGATTATACTCATCAACAAGTTTGAATTTTAATTATTCTTGAAAAGATAATATTGTTTTTTTTGTTAGAGTTGTGAATATAATTTAAGGGAATGTTTGGGAGACTGTAATAGATACTGTAATATAATAGTTATTCCTATGATTTAGCTATTCGGTAATTTGTTATGTTTTTATTACAATGAATAGTCATTCCTTATGAATAGTTATTCTTTAAAACTAGTCGCCAATCCATGCGATGCACGGGAAAACTATTAAATATGAGACAAAATTTAGTTACAAAATTAGGGCACGTTTGGTAGATTGTAATAAACACTGTAATGTAATAATTATTCCTATGGTTTAGCTATTCAATTGGTTGGTTATGTTTTTATTATAGAGAATAGTCATTCCTTATGAATAGTTATTCTTTAAAATGAGGAATAACTATTCCTCTCTAAAAGGGTTGTAATAGCTATTCCTTAGTAGATGTAATAATTTCTAACATTAATATATTTCCAAATAAATAAAATTTCCATATCCATCTAACAATTATGGAAATAAAAAATCATCAAAAAATAACTCATCTCTCTAAAATTTAAAATATATTATTTTCTAGGAAATATAATTATATGTATGAGATATTTCCTAAAATAGATCATAAGTTTTATTCTTTTTTTTTTTTTTTTTTTTTTTTTCTGAGAATGAATACTATGAAATTTTATTAAGGGATCCCGGCCAAATCAGCCTGATAAGAAATAACAATATCCGATGGAACATCTTCCATCCATATTACACAATTTGGGATAGTAACAGCTAACTTCGCCAAATCATGCGCTACTTGGTTGCCCTCTCTTTTTGTATGAGAGTAAGACAATAAAGAAAAAGCTGAAGTGAACCTATAGGCATCCTGTATCAATAGACCAAAAGGAGCAAGTCCTATGTCCTTGGTTGCTAACGCCTTGATCACCATCACTGAGTCTCCCTCAAGAATAGCTTCCGAGATGCCTACCTCCCTAGCAAACTCAAGCGCCCTCGTAGCTGCCATGGCTTCAATCTCGGTTGGCTGGAGAATTTGAGGAATTTTTCCTGACATGGCTACAATCACCAAGCCTTCTCTATTCCGAACAATAACTCCCACACCTGAACAGCTCTCTTCGGCAGAAACAGCTCCATCAAAATTAATTTTGAAGATATCCACAGGGGGTGGCTTCCAACGTGTTCTCATGCGAGTTCGGCTAGGTGGTGTTGGTGGAAAAATGGCCTGGTACTCTGCAAATCTCTCAGCTGCCAATTGTGAGAGATGGTTTAAGGTGCAGCAAGGTTGTTGAGAGCGTACCTGGTTCCTTTGCGTCCAAATGGTCCACAACGTGAAAGCAAATAGAGCTGGCTTCCGCTGATGTTCAAACACCCAAGCCATCAATTCACTGAAGTTTGAAAAAGAATTCTGAGTCCAAAAGCTCCAGGTATTATCCTTCTCCCACACACAATCCAATTTTTGACAATTCCATACGGCATGAATCATGTCTTCCTCTGCACACCTACACCGGTCACAGGTCTGATCAGTGATAATAGTTCTTCGCAGCAGATTGCTCTTTGATGGCAGGGAGTTACGACAAGCTCTCCAAACTAAGTTCTTCACCTTATTTGGACAAGCCAGTGCCCAAATCTTCTTCCATAGGCCTTGTTCATAGTCAGGCCAAGCCTCCAATTGAGGGCCATCCTCTGCTTCCTTCAAGAACCGATACCCCTGCTTGCAATTGAACTTCCCATCCTGTGCTAGTGGCTAAAACAGAGAGTCCTCAGTAGCTACTCGGGCCAATGGAATGTTCTTAATTTCTTTTGCTTCTTGCGGAGCAAAAATTCCATCTACCATTCAGCATTCCAAGTACGTGTCTGTGCATCTATCAAACAGTCCACTGTTGCTTCTTCCAAAGATTCCACCATCGGAGATGCTATCTTGGTTGGGTGTTTTCGTGGCAGCCAGTAATGTTGCCATATTTTAATAGATTTCCCATTGCACTCTCCAACAAGCTCCCTCTAGGATAACATCACGACCTCTTAAGATGCTTTTCCAAGCATACGATCTTGAAGAGGATTCTTTTGCATCTATTAAAGAACCATGAGGAAAAAATTTCGCCTTGAAAACTTTATAAAAGAGAGAGTCCTTATTATGGATAAGACACCACGCTTGCTTTGCTAGAAGTGCATCATTAAAATGAGACAAATCACGGAAGCCCATTCCACCAACCATCTTGGATTTAGTTAACTCACTCCATCGAAGCCAATGAATTTTTCTTCGATTTCCCCTTTGGCCCCACCAATATCTTCTTATCATAGCCTCAATATCCTCGCAAAGTCCAATGGGAAGTTTGAAACAACCTATGGCATAGGACGGAATAGCTTGGATTACAGATTTAATGAGAACCTCTCTACCGACTTGTGATAACAACTTGCTCTCCCAACCTTGAAGCTTCCTCCATACCCTTTCTTTTATATAATCAAAGCTCGCCTTTTTTCCCCTACCCACAAAAGATGGCAGTCCCAAATACTTCTCATAGGATTTGACTTCTTGGAGTTGGAGAAGATTCTTGATATTTACTTTTGCTTCTTCCGATGTAGACTTGCTAAAAAAGATTGCAGTTTTGTCTTTGTTGATCTTTTGCCCCGACAAAGACTCATATTCCGCAAGCAACTTCAAGATATTATTACAATCCTCATAGGTTGCCCTGCAAAAAAGCAAGCTATCGTCTGCAAAAAACAAATGGGTTAATTTCGGGCCTCCCTTGCATAAGGAAAAACCTTTAAGATCACCAATTCTCGCCGAGTGTTTTATGAGAGCATGTAGACCTTCAGTACACAGGAGGAAAAGGAAAGGGGAGAGAGGATCACCTTGCCTTAGACCTCGTTTGGGATGAATCATTCCCATGGGTTCACCATTCACCATAATGGAGTATGTCACCGTTCTAACACAACTCATAACAAGAGTAATCCACCTAGGGCAAAAACCCATTCTCACCATAAGTTTCTCCAAATAAACCCATTCAACCCTATCATAGGCCTTACTCATGTCTAGTTTCAAGGCCATAAATCCATGTCTACCTGACCTATGGTTCTTCATATGATGGAGAGTTTCAAAAGCAACCATAATATTGTCAGAAATGAGGCGATCTTTAGCCAAAGCATATTGATGTTCAGTGATAAGAGATGGGAGAAATTTCTTAAGTCTATTAGCTAAGACTTTAGAATAAATTTTGTAGAGAACATTAAACAGGCTAATAGGCCGAAACTCAGTCACAAGTTCAGGGTTATCAACTTTTGGCACAAGAGTAATAAGAGTATGATTTATAGGGTCGGGTAGAATACCTGTGTTTAACCAAGAGAGTACAGCGTTGGTTACATCATACTTTATAACCTCCCAAAAATGTTGATAGAAGAGTGGAGGCATTCCATCCAGACTCGGTGCCTTTAAAGGTGCCATTTGATTTAGAGCTTCTTTAACTTCCAATTCTGAAAAAACACGCACCAAATCTGCATTCATCTCCTCAGTCACTGTGCATGGGATTTTCTCAAGAGTCTTAACAGTAAGGCTCGGATTAGAGGAGGTGAAAAGCTCTTCATAATATTTTGTCAATTCCAACCCCATTTCCTCATGTTCGGTTAACCACTCCCCTCTAGCATTTTTTATCCCTCTGATTAAATTCTTCCTGAACCTCTTTGTTGCCTTGCTATGAAAGAAGGATGTATTACCATCTCCTTTACTAAGCCACAATACTCGTGACCATTGACACCACATTCTAGCTTCTCTATCCAAAAGGATATTTATTTCATCCTTGAGACCTCGAATCACAGAGTTATCCCCACTGATTATTGCTTCATTTTCGGCCACCACAAGCAATTTTTTTTTCTCTACTAATTCCCTTCTCACATGTCCGAAATTATGCTTACTCCACCAAGTCAATTCTTGTTCACATTGAGCCACCTTTTTCAAGATGGCTAGGCTAGGGTTTGGCTCACAAGTATTACCCCATGTTGCTTCAATAGTTTCACTACAAGATGGCTCTGACAACCACATTTCCTCAAACCTGAAGCATTTCTTCCTGCTAGGCTCTTCCAACCCCATAAGATTCACCCAAAGGGCAGAATGATCAGATGACATAGATTGAAGGTGATGGATTCTAGTTCCCGGAAATTTATGAAACCAGGAATTAGTAGCAAGGCATCGATCTAATCTAATTCTAACAGAATGCCCATCATCAAAATGCCTAGCCCATGTAAATTTAGATCCTACAAATACCAAAGCCATGAAGCCACACTCATCAACCACATCTCTAAATAACTGCATCTGATTGTGATCTCTTCTCGGTCCACCCAACTTCTCATCCTGCCGAATAATTTCATTAAAATCCCCGACACAGAGCCAAGGTCTATTCTGCCTTGAATTCAAAGCCCTCAACTTGTTCCAAGCTTCAAATCTCCTTGCGGTCTCAGGTTCCCCATAAAAGCCTATAAATCTCCACTCATTCTCGGAATTCCCATTGATAATAGTGTCAATATAGTACCTGTGCGAGTCTACTACAGTAAGGTTCACAGTACTCTTCCAAAATAACACTAAGCCACCACCTCTGTTAACCCTCGGCACAACCCACTTCTGATCAAAATTAATTTTACTCAACGTACGATCTAGCCTTGCATCATTTGCCCATGTTTCAGCTATAAACACGACAGAGGGATCTTTAGCCCGTATCAAAGTAACGAGCTCATTCTCTGTACGCAGGTTCCCAAGCCCACAACAGTTCCACACTAAGAGACTCATTGCTTCTGGCAGGGCTGGATCCCAGCCTCCGCCAATATCTGCTTCTTGGTTTTGCCTGCTTGAGAAACCTTTCTTTTTTTTGGTAACTCAAGTAGACCTTCTGATTCCCCAGCCACATGTTTCTCTCCTACTGCTTCAGCCATCACTATGTCTGTTCCTATTTCAGTTCTAGCAACTCTTTTTCACGAGCCTTCAGCATGCATATGTCGGTTTTGGTTATTTGAAATAACAGCTAGGGGAGCACGTGGTAAGGAGTGATTAAGTTGTGCACGTGCTTGTGAAAAGATTTCATTTGAAACCTGTACAGAGGGTGATTCTATAACATTTTCCTTACCAGGACATGCTCTATTCACAGCAACATTTGAAGTATCCAAGTCAAACCTGCGGATTTCCTTATCAATATCTTCTATTACCTCCTCAAAATCATCGGCTAGCTGACTTCCCTCCCCCAAATCTGTCAGTTTTGGACTTTCCAAATTTGTAACATTCTCGGATTCCTGTGGCGCCAAATTCTCCCTGTTTATCTCCTGAAAATCTGGAGCAATATCTGCACTAGGAAAAGTATTAACACTTTCCTTATCAGGACAGATAACCTCTGGTGAAGGTTTGCCTGAACGAACCACCACCACAGGGGGCTTCCGAGCTGGTTTACTATTTGACGTTGTCGCACAAGACTTCCTGCTAGCAAAAAAACTAGGGACTTTGATCATATGTCTCTTTGTCGACACAAACAACGCTGCCTTGATCCAGGGTCCGAACTGCTGTGACTTGTTTTGCAAGGTTCCTTCGCTTTCAATCCAAAGACTACAATCACGATCATTGTGCGTTAAGCACTCACACCAGTAGCACAGGTTGGGGATTCGTTCATATTTGAAGGAAACCCACAATTCTTTGCCATTGTCAAGCGAAATTACCCTGCCCCTGCAAAGAGGTTGAGTAATATCCACTGAGACTCTAACCCTCATAAAATTGTCTCCTTCCGATTCAGAATCATCAGTCGAGGCATTAATCCTCCCTGCAGCCTCACATATCTGTTCAGCCACTTTTCGTCTTCGAAATCGCACCGGAAGGTCGTGCACTTGTACCCAGAAACTAGCTCTATTGAACTCCATATCCCTCACATCTGTGTCTCTGTCATAGCATTGTAATACCACAAGATGTTTATCAAAACTCCATGGCTCGGCCTCCATAACTTTCTCCATCTCTTCCTTATTATCAAAAGTAAACAAAACCACATGGTCACCCTCCTTTTTGATTTTAAAACCATTCACTGATTTCCATAGTGGTGTGAACGTTTTGGCTAAAGCATCTATGTTAAGAGCTCGTTTTGTCAAAAATTTTGCAGCCAATATGTACTCTATTGCTGCCTGTTCTTCCGAAATCCGAAGGTTTGATCCTTCGCACTCCGATAATGTTAAACAACTCCATGATCTCGTTAGGTCCTCCATCCTAAGGAATAAAGAAATACCTGTTTCCCAAACCCCTGAAAGAAGAAAACCACAAAGCCTTAAGACAAACTTGTTGCCTTGAGGGACACAAACACCTTCAAAGAAGGGACTGCTATTCTACAACCTAGGAGGAGATGGAGACCCACCTTCCGCTAGCGAGGAGAAAACCAAACTAATGAATAGGTTTAGTTATTCCATTACAACACATTTTATTCATGGTAATAAAGATTACCATTCCTGTTGTACTCTACATTCAGTGTACCAAACGTACCTTTAGTTATAATCTTAGGCTCCAAATTTACTTAATATCTTTTTATTGAAGGTGAATTTTGACAAATCTACCATTAGATTACATCTTCTTCTTATATCCTTCATGCTCTTCTTCAATCTCTCTATTAATTCACTTGTTGTGAGTTTTATAGACAAACTTCATAAACAAAAATAATAGAGAACATCATACAAACATATAAAGGCAAAGCAAATAATGATTTTTTAAAATTTAATTAAAAATAGTTATATCAATAGGAGTCAAGGTTTCATATTTCAGTTTGGATGTTTCTTTCCGGTTGTATCAAAATAATTACATACAATAAATGATATATCAACTCACGTATAGACACACATCAATATCTAATTTAATTTTTTTGGTATAACAATTCAAAAATATTGTGAAATTATTGTAATATTTTGTTATGTTTCTCACATTATTCTCGTAATTAAGAACACTAAAATGAGCATAGCTATTAAAAAAAAAGTACTTATATAGTTTAAAATTGTGGCATGCTTTTTCACCACACATTGAAAAGTGGTTGCAGCCTTTTCAGTTGGTCTTGTTCCCTCCTTCTATGCTACTCAAATACTCTCTCGGTCAAATTCATTCACGCACAATACAGTGAAAGAGAGTTAGGTTGCGTGTGAAGAAGATGAACAAAGGAAAAGAAGAAGAAAAAGAAAAACTCACATCTATTATATCTCCTAGTGGATGATAAATCTGGGTTTTTCATACTAATGGAGTCATTGGTGCAATCATTTCAGTTTAAAATATTTTGGTTTATAATTCAGGTGGAAAAAATGGTGTTCACCTTGCTTTCAAGGTGGCGCCGCGCCTCAACTGCATTGATGCCAATCTTCAAAGCAAAGAGAATGATCTCTTTAGGGTATTGAGTTTGGTGTTATAAAATAGGAGTGGGGTTTCACATTTTAGTTTGATGTCTCTTTTTTCTTTTTTATATAAAATTTGAAAATAAATTAGTGATGTGGAAAATATTTCTTTAGTATATATAAAAATATAAAATCAGAATTTTTGTTTTTTTTTTAAATGATGCTGACGTGGAAAATTATGGTGCATATATAGAAATATAAAATCAGAATTTTTTTTTTAAATGATGCTAACGTGGAAAATTATGATGCTAGCAGAAACTTCAGTTTTATATATATATAGATAAGGTATAACTATTCATCTTTAAGACTTCGTTTGGGAGTTCATAAGGGAGTGGAATAGAATGGAATTGAATGATCATAAGGGAATAAAAATGAATGGAATATAATGTATTTAAGAAAGGGAAAAGAATGGAAAAGAATTGAATGGAATGAAATTAAGTAACTTTGATTGGATGTTTTAAAATAAAAAAAAATGGAAATGAATGAAAATGAATGGAATGTAAGTAATCTTGTTTGGGAGTAACATGGAGGGAATGTGATGGAATCATTTTATGACAATATTACTACTAGACCCCTATTTTAAAATAAAGGGTTGAATATATAGGAGTATTTTGGGAGTTTTAGTAAAAAATTCATTAAATCTAATTTCATTCACTCCCATTTCTCCCAATTTCGGGGGGAATGAAAATTTGAGGTTTTAAGGGAATAGAGAGGAATGAGTGTTCCATCCTACCCATTCTATTCTCTCCCACTTAAACTTCCAAACAAATGAATGAACTTTCCATTAAAACTCCCAAACAGGGGAATGTAAGAATATTCTAAAATTATTATTTTTGTTCCATACCATTCCATTCCATTCTATTTCATTCCCTCCTCCCAAACGAGGCCTAAAAGTGATGTAATAGCTATTCCTTAGCAAGTGTATTAATTTCTACAATTAATATATTTATAAATAAACAAACTTTTCAAATGCACATAACAATTATGAAAATAAAAAATCATAAAAAATAACTAATCTCTCTTTCAAATTTTTTTTCATTGTAAAATTTAATTGTAAAATTTGTAAAATTTGTCAAATTGTAAAATTTGTAATAGTTTTAGCATTTTTCATTTTTTTAATGGTGAATATATATATATATATAACTATAAATTTAATACAAATTAAGTAAATGGAAAATGATAAATTTAATACAAATTTTACTATAAAAAGCTTACAAAATAATGCGAAAAGATATGTGATTGATAACACTTTAACAAGATAATAAATGAATATTTGAATTATTTCTTATGATTTGTGACACAACAATGCATAAGGCTTATGTAATTTAGTAGCATATTTAAGTCATTCTTTTTTTCATTTTCTTTTTTGGGGGGGGGGGGGGGAGTGTCTTTTTTTTTTTTTTTTTTTAATACAAGATAGAAATTCTACTATAGCTTAATCTAAGTGTATATGTGTGTGAAGCTTCCTCTTGAAGACTTGAATCGCAGCCCTTACCCCATACACCTCATAAGTACCTATACTTGTGAAGTGACCATTACACCAATGGTGTGCGGTGGTTGGGGATTGTCTTAAAAGTGGAGGAACAACTCACAGTTATTATTATTATTTTTATTAAAAAAAAAACACTAATTGGCCACCACATTTGGGGCCCTTAGGCCATGGCCACTTGGTCCAAGTGGCCAAGGCCTACAGCCGGCTCTGGTTTTGTGCTAAATATGCTATTCAATTTTGTTATAGGTTTGAGTTTCATTATGTGGTGATGGATTGTTCTAATATGGATTTGTTGTCCCAACTGAGCAATGTGCCACTAAGGTGGATTTTCAGGTTAAGGAAATAAAACTTTTCGTTCAATCTTTTAGTCAACTCAATTGTTGTCATGTTTCAAAGTCTTGTAATCCAGTTGCTTAAACTTTGGTAGAGCTTCCTTAAATAATTAACATAATATATATAAAGACACACTTTAACTTAAAAGGGTTAAATCCAATGGGTGTGTGTTTAGTTATGTTATATTAAGTTATTAATCACTCGTTCTTCTTGTCACAATTAAAAGAATATCTTTTATTTATCCTTTCCATTGCACAAAATGATATTTCATGAATAAAGTTGCAATTTTTTTTTTTTTTTTTGAAGTGTGAATCTCTTTGGTATCTATAAATATTAATGGAGATATCTATGTGATTTCCCATCTCCATATCCCCCACTTAAAACATCCAAACAATGGGAATGGGTTAATTTTTTTGTTCCCTCTCATCCCCTCTCCTCTGCTTCCCCTAATTCTCTTTTACTTTCCTTTCCCTCAAGACTTCTAAACACAAGGTAAATGATTAATTTGGAAAAAAAAAAAGAGTCAAAATTAAAACCTATAATTTAGTCACTAATTTTTTTATTCATTTCATTATATTATTGAAATATGTTTTTTTTAAAAATATTATTGAAATATTTAATTTAGTTTATGGGTGATATTAAACCATATATCACATGTGCATAATAATAGTACAATATAAATTTGAATATTAGAATATGCGGTTGTGACAAGTGGGTACTCTCCCCTTGCACCATAAGTATAATAAAAGGGTTATCTCTTCCCCCACTAAAACAAGTGGAGAAGGAGGGATTTAAACCCGAATTCACCCTAAATGTAAGAACGAGCGTTGCCACTGATAGAGGGTGGGCTAAGTTGGGTAGAATATGTTCTTGTTAGCACCAAATAACGGTTTGCTATACTTGGTGCAAGAGCATAGTTGACTCTACTCAACACACTAGACTAAGTGCGTAATACATAGTTGGGGCCTAAAGAACCATGTGAAGATTTCAAGTAAATAGTCCACTAGCCATATGGGCAATGAACAAATGATGCTCATATGTTAAACGTTGAATCGTTGATTGAGCTAATAACACACAATGTTTAGACCACTCGTCTGCAATTACAAACCATTAATAACTCTCAATAATGTAGCTTCATACAATAAAGCAACTCAAAGTAAGTAATGGCACACCCACCTTAAAAAGAGGTGAACATGAAAAAGAAATGTAAGAACTTTTTGAGTGATTAATTGTTCAACTAAAAGAGAGAGACAACACACAAAGACGAAAGAGTACGTAGTACTTTACCAATTTTAAGAGTTAGGATTGGGTTCAATACCCTGTGTATTGGACCCATTGAGATGTTGACACATAACAAATTTTTGACACATGTTAACATCTCATTAGGACTAGAGCTCCTATGCACTTGACCCAAGCTGATTCTCAATTTTCAAATTAACAAAAATTTCATACATTATTATCTAAAAATAAAAAGCACTCCTACTGCTTCATAAAATTTGACGGCTAACTGAAATCTTCAGCTCAAGCTCTTTTATGTTCTATTCATTAATTTCTTATTTGTGATATTTTCTCAAGATTCCAACATGAATTTCAAGCCAAAGTTCAGGTAAATATCTATACCTGATTTTTTTTTAAAAGTTTTTTTAAGTTCTGGTATAGATATTTAATATAAATATCTATACCTGATCTTTTTGAAAAAAAAAAAAAAGTTCAGGTATAGATATTTATTAAATTAACTTTTTTTTTGGCATTTCAAATTGCCTTTTTTTTAATATGTGGTTCTCTATGTCTATACACCCTTAATCCGATAGCAGAAATAATCTCTTCCTCTCATTATTTGTAGTTTTATCACTCAATTAAAATCCAACAAAGACAAAGAAAGCAGATTCAAAAACCATTGACTGCTTTAAAGAAGATGAGAAAACAAAGGGTACCAGAAAGGCCTATTGATCATTGGCCCTTTTGAGAACTATTTTTATTATCTCTCAACTTTCTGTAACAAAGAATCCCATAAAACCTTTGGATGTCCGTTTGTGAAGTCGGTGATTTTTATATTTGATAATGGTTTTTTTTTGGCTCTTCTGACTTTTAAACCGTTGGAACCAAAATTATGCAAAAATGAGACTTTGGAGGTTGCTAATGACGATGGTTTTGGTCTCATGTTGATTTGTTGTATGATCACTCTTTGGTAAAGTTGAGGACCGTCTAATTTATGGGATTTTTCTGTTTAAAGGTTATGAATATTGTTTTGTATATATAGTGGGTTTTATGGGATGAATGGCTTGAGATTGATTGCTAAGTGTAGAGGGAAGAAATATTAGATAATAACGAGTGATTTTAATTGCTTAAACAGTTTGTGTGCAACAAATTTAACCCTTAAATAATATGGTTTGTTTATTATTCATTAGAGTTGGATACCTCTCTCTCTCTCTCTCTATATATATATATATATATATATGTATATATATATATATATATATATTAATAACTCAATAGTTATAACAGGATCAGGAGATTTGAATATTAAATGTTTTCGTTGGAAATATTAGTTAAATTACAAAATTCTTGACAATTTTCTACCTACACTTTGATGCTCTAAATAATTTTATTTTTTAGACACGTTTTAATAATGAGATCATCTCACTTAAAAAATGCATAAACCTAAATTAAAAAAAAAAAAAACTCTAAAAACTCATGCACAATGCATGTAAAGATAAAAATTAGAAAAATATTATATCAACAACATTTTCATAATAAATTTTAAGTGACAGCTTGTTATTGGTTATTATAGGTGGATAAAAAATAATTTAAATTATAAATTCAAATTTTAAAAATATTATAAACGTAACACTTTACTAAATATTAAAAACAATACTTTATTGTACTACTTTTTATAGTTATTATTTTATTTCATTCCATATCATATCATATATATAATAATATATTTATTATGATTTTTTTTCCTCTAATCTTTGAATTTTAATTAATTTATGCAAAGTAGCTTCGAAGACCACACAAACCCATCCAAAGTCATCATACGAATCGCTAGGTTGTCACTTCCCAGTTCCTATAAAAATAAAAAAGAGTAAACAATGAGTTGAAATAATTCACATTCACAAAAAAACAAACAAAAAACATTGACGATCGACTTGCTACTAATATCTTTTTCTTCTATCCTTAAATTATTATTTTTCTCCGTACTTAGAAGTATATTACTTATATACATTTTTAAAACAACCACAAATTTCCCATCAACCGACGGAAAAAAAAAAAAAAAAAAAAAAACCCAACTAATTTAGACAGTAGAATCTTAGTCGGAGTAAAATTATTTTTAAAAAAAATTGATATAGTAAAACAGGATTTTAAATTTATAAATTTCTTAAAACATAAATAATAAAGTTTTACCTATTAATAATTAATATATAATATATAAATTACTTTAATTATAAAAAATTAATAATTAATTAGAATGTAATCAATTGATCCGTTAAAATAAAAACACGTGGCAAATTATTTAACACATATCTAAATCCTAACGAATTTATTGAAATGTAAAACGCATATTTAAATCACGTACATGAATACTTGACCCAAACATTATGTGTAAAACATATGTTTATTATTATTTTTTAATAAAGTCTGCATTTTTTTTTTTAAAATACCACAGTTTTTCCATCAACCAAGAAAAAAAAAGAAAAGAAACCTTCATTACCACAGTTTTCCCTCTAACTTGAAAAACTCACACAAACCTTCATTACTAATATATCCACATTATCTCTCTTTCTTCCTTCTAATTAGATCTTCATCTCTCTCTCTCTCTAATTATCTACAAACACAATCCATTGTTTCTGTTTCTAAATATATATTTATTTTAGATACTTTCAATTATTAATGGCTTCCTCCCACTATATATCATTTCAATTTAGTATCTAATATTTGTGCTTTTAGATTCAGATTCATTCATTCCAATGCAATCTCCAGAATTTCCTCTTTTGCTTTCCACTACTTCTTTCTTCTCTCTTTTCCAATTTTCCCTCCAAATTTTTCATGACCTAGATTAGATCTAGGGTTTTTTTTTGTTTCTCTAAATTCACCAAAATCAAAACCAAAAAAAAGAAGAAGAGTATTTTGATTTTGATCAAAAAATTTTACAATGTTGAAGCAAATATGGAGCAAACTGCCTCGGAAGTCATCGAAATCGAGCAACGACTCGTCGGCCGAGTCAACTCGCTACTCCAACTCGCCGCGCGCAACATCGCAATCGCAATCCAACGGCGGAGGAGGAGGAGGAGGAGGAGGGGGAAAGCGCACGGCGGTGTTTCCGGCGAGCGTGGTGGCCGGAATCGAGCCGTTGGTTCCGTTCAAGGACGTACCGAACTCGGAGAAGATGAACCTGTTTGTTAGCAAAGTGAGTCTCTGCTGTGTCACCTTCGATTTCACCGACTCGTCGAAGAACTCGGTCGAAAAGGACGTCAAAAGGCGAACCCTAATCGAGCTCGTCGACTTCGTAGCCTCGGCTTCGGGCTCGTCCGGTTCGGGTTCGATCCGATTCACCGAACCAGCAATCCTCGCTCTGTGTAGAATGTGCGCAGCGAATCTTTTCCGAGTTTTTCCGCCGAGTTACCGGTCGAATTGTAGCGGCGGCGGTGGCGACGGCGGGGGCGGAGGCGATTCCGACAACAACGAGTGCGACGGCGAGCCGATGTTCGACCCGGCGTGGCCGCATTTGAATTTGGTATATGATTTGCTTCTCAAGTTCATTACTTCATCTTGCGTGGACGCTAAGGTAGCTAAGAAGTACATAGATCATTCCTTTATATTAAGGTTGCTTGATTTGTTTGATTCGGAGGATCCTAGAGAACGAGATTGTCTGAAAACTATTTTACATAGGGCATATGGGAAATTCATGGTTCATAGGCCATTTATTCGTAAGTCAATTAATAATATATTCTATAGGTTTGTGTCTGAATCCGAAAGACACAATGGGATCGCCGAGTTATTGGAGGTGTATGGGAGTGTAATTAGTGGGTTTGCATTGCCTTTGAAAGAGGAGCATAAGATTTTCTTGTGGAGGGTTTTGGTACCTTTGCATAAGCCTAAGTCTGTTGGGATTTACTTTCATCAATTGTCGTATTGTATTACTCAGTTTATAGAGAAAGAGCCAAAATTGACTAGTACGGTCATCCGGGGGTTGTTGAAATTCTGGCCTGTTACTAATAGTCAGAAGGAGATGATGTTTTTGGGTGAGATTGAAGAGATTTTGGATGCCATTAACATGGTGGAGTTCCAAAAGATTATGGTGCCGTTGTTTTTGCGGATTGGATGTTGTATTAACAGCTTCCACTTTCAGGTACGTGAGATTCTACCAGTTGACACACATTATTGGTCTAATTATTATATCTTATAGATTTGCATAATTTGTTCTACATTTCAATTTTCAAATTAGTATAATGTCTTACTGATGTAATAAGTAAAAATTAACATTGAACCATGTTTTTATGTTTCTAATCTCATTGGCACCAGGCACATAGCAATTAGTAGCTCCATTGATGTAACTTTAGGCACACACAATGAACTTAGAAAGATCACTGCTCCAATTATCAATGCAATCAATGAAAAGGATACACAAATCAATAGTTTTGGATGAATGTTGGAAATAGAGCACATTTGAAATCTCATAAGGAAATGGATTGAAAAGAGGTGTGTTTCCTGGCATTACAAATTTGAGGGGAGAGAAATCATGACATTGTAATCTCATAAAGATATTTTTAGTTTATCACTGGCAATACGAAGAGATGGTCCAAATCAAGGTAATCCTTTGTAATACTATCCAATATTGTTGACAGAGTTTTCTTCTTAACTGTAAGTGACGAGAAAAGGAATACCAATGACTTGTAGATGGAAACTGTTCATTAAAAAACCAGTTTTCTAGATTTAATCATTTTTGAGAGCCTAAGTGGGTTTTTCTTTTTTGGTGCGAAAATACTTAGTTTTGGCCACAATTTTCTTCATCTTGAGGAGGCAGACACCTCTAAATGAAATTTATGTGAATAGATGTTATAAGTAAATACTTCAATTTGTGCTGGTTTTTTCTGAGTTTTAATGTCAAGTATTGAAGGATTTTTTCCTTTCTTAAAATCTTATCTGATTGAAAAGAGGCGTGGTCTTACATATTTAGAAACGGACTTCATAATTGGACCACTCTCTTGCTTCCCCTCCCCTCTTCTGGCTTACATATTAGATGTTACGGAATGAAGTAATACTTTGATTATATCTAATTCTTCACGTCTTGAGGGAGTTTTGAGAGATAATTGAGGATTATCTGTTCTTACTTAGGCACATTGATTCGATTGCATTACTGGAGCAGAAATTGGTGCTTATTTTGTTGGCTCAAAGGACTGCGAATCCCAAAAAGTTTTATGTGATTAGTCCAATTTGTTGGAGTTAGTTGTGATTCCTCTGCTTCTTGGCTACAACTGTTTCAAGGATTTTAAAGTACGTTAATAATTTAAAATCCTTGAAACAATTGACAAGTGCCTTCCACCAAAAGCGGCTGGTCTCGGGTTCAAGTCCGGGAACAGGAATCAACCTCTCCAGTAAATTGGGATTAAGGCTGCTTACCATGACTTCCCCAAACCTTGCAAAAGTGGGAGTTTTGTGCATTCGGTATGACCTAATAATGATCTAACTTTTTTGGCTGAGGCCACTCTCTTGATAGAATTTTGTCATGGACTTAAATGGAGATGTAATTCTAATTTTAGTGCCGGGGTTTCATTCTTCCTTTTGTTGCCTCATTGAGTTACTGTCCTCCCCCCCCCCCCCCCCTCTTTTCTTTTTATTCTCTTTCCCCACAAGAAAAAAAAAATGTTCCTCTAGCAGCTTTTGTGATGCCTAAAATTTGTCTTCTCATTTGGAAGGAAAGAAATCACTACTTCTGCCACCAATTATTGTTTCAGGTTGCTGAAAGGGCCCTTTTCTTTTGGAACAATGACAACATTGTCAACTTGATAGCACATAACCGTCAGGTGATTCTTCCCATCGTATTTCCAGCATTCGAGAGAAATGCCCAGAGCCACTGGAACCCAGCAGTGCTCAACTTAAGTTTAAATGTTAGAAAGATGTTCATGGAGATGGATGAGGTGCTTTTCGAGTCCTGTCATACTCGCTTTGAAGAAGAGGAAGCAAAGCTAAGCTTGGCAGCTGAGAAGCGGAAGGAAGCATGGGAGCGATTAGAGAATGCAGCCAGTCTACAGCCAATAACTGGAAATACTGCTGTTCTGGTAACTCCTCTAGCAACCTCAATCACCTGCTAAGTGCCATTACTAATCTGTAGTTATCTTAAGCTTTTCTATCTTCTCTTTTCCTCTTTTTTTACGGTGGTGGGAAACCAGAAGAAATGTACTAAAACGGCTGCTGTTTTGGACTGGGAAATTATTTTTTGATTGTCCTGACAGCCTGTTGTAATTTTATTATGATCCTCTGTCTTCCATTACTACTGTGTGGAAATGCTAATTGCTTCCTTGAAGAAGTAATGGGAAGGGCCAAGCCAAGGATCATAAAATTTTCTGTACCAGCTAATGGCTAATTGATTTTTGCTCTCATCTGTGTCTTTGTATGTGCACCCCATGCGTGCGGTCTTGCACTGTGTATGTTAATGTATGATAAATGTTGGTGATCTTTGTTTCTTCACTAGTGGACCAAATTATAGCTCTTAGTTATTATGAAATGAGTTTTTCTTGATGATAGTCAATTTAAATTCTGAAAGATTTCTGGAGTGATGGTAGGAGTAGGATGGTGTATAGAATTTCACAGGGAGAGAGGTGCATTACTACAAGACTTCTATCTTTTATATCCACTGCTGACTGGAGTGCTTTTAAATTAATCCCTGGTTTTTAACCTTTTACATAATTGCCAGAAGTATATTTAAAACACATATTCCATTTAAGAGGTCCTTGAAGCTACTTGTTTGGTTGGGAGAATGAAAAATTGGAAAGATAGAAAATGTGTTTTTCATCATATATGTGTGGTAGGAAGAAGGGTGGAAAAGTGGAAGTATAAAAAGTAAATTGTTATTAAACGCTTATTATTAAAAGTAGAAGAATGAAAAAGGTAGGGGTAGATTTGAACTTCTTTTTTTAATGTCATTTGCTCTCCTTTCTCTCTAATTTGGAGAGAAAAAAAATGGTGAGCCTAGATGGAAAAGTCTATACACCCACTGTTCTTTCCAACCAAACAATGGGAAATTACATTTTTCTCATTCTTTTCTTTTCGCTATGATTCCATCCCATTATCGGTGAGGGGGCAATAAAAGCGAGTATATATACACTAACTTGGAATATTCATTGCCACGAATTATTAAACAAAGCATTGCAATTCTATATTGTGATGGACTGATGGCTATAATAAAAACGTGGCACCAGGCATCTTTGAAAAAGAAAAGAAGCTCTCTTGTTTTTGGATCATGTCTATTTTACCACCGGTTGCTAACTTGCCATCAGTGAGCAAACCATTAATTTCATAGCCTTACTAACAGGATCTGCTTCAATAAGCTATATATATTATATGTAAATGAAAGGTTTAGGAAATTTAAAGGATTAAGATTAATTTTAGTAAATTCATAAATATTTAATTTTTTTTTATAAGAACAAATATTTAATTTTAAATGTCAATTGTTGTTGAAACAATGAAACATGTGGAAAAATGTCATATTCTAATTTTTTTTTTCTAATACTAAATCTACAGTTATTATTCTAAATAAAAATTGTTTCTTATGTAGAGTTTATAAAAAATAATCATATAAATTCATTTAATGCACAGTTGTAGATAGCTAATATATGCATTCACTCCATTAGCTTGTGAATTGATATTCGATATAAATGCAAACTTTGTTGAGGTGGAAACTTAAATAAAGAGAATTTTAAAGAATGTACTACATGATAAAAACTTAGAGTATGTTTGGTAACTGTTTTTTCCCCTTATTTTCTGTTTTCAAAAACAATTTTCTATTTTTAAGACTGAAAAACTTGTTTGGCAACTCAAAATGGGCAGAAAACAAAAACTGTTTTCAAAATTCAATTTGTGAAGGAAACTGAAAACATGCAAAATGCTGTTTTCAGTTTCTAATTTTCAAAAGTCAATGAAAAAATGCATTTAATTTAATGAATCCTTCTTATTTAATGAGTTAACATTAAATTTTAAATCCTAGTTACAACATATTTTAGTATTTTCTATTTTTTTCTTCAAAAACTATCTTTTTAATTTCAACTAACTAAACATGTTTTTTATTTCAAAAATACAAGAAAATTGTTTTTTCTTTATATTCCTAAAAACAAGTTTTTGAAAATAGAAAACAAAAACGGTTACCAAACATAACCTTATGCTCTTCCAAATGAGATCATATAAAAAACAGTCAAAAAAATTAATTATTGTTTCTTTTTTCATAAAAAATTTCTAAAAATATATTTTAAATCAATATCCTTAAGGCATTTGTTAACATTTTTCAAATAAATAAATAGTATCTTCACTCTAGTTGTTTGTATTACATGTATTTTTTATTATAAGTTACATTAATTAGGTTTAAAAATGTATGGGCAAATTACAATAAACCCACCTGTGGTTTAGCTCGTTTTCACCTTACCTACTCGTAGTTTAAAACTTAACCCTTTGCCCATCTGTGTTTAGCTCGTTTGGTCTCCGTTACCCACCTTTGGCTTTTCCATTAGAAAAGAACTTTTACCTCCAAAATATAACATAACATGAATCAAAAGGTTAGGATTTGAATTTTTTGAAAGAGCTTGGGGTGGGAAGTTGAATTTACTGTTTGGAAGATCTCCTTGCCATAGTAGAAAATGGCATACTTAGAGATGTTGCCGAAGAAAAAGAAGTGGGAAAGAATGCAAAAAAAATTGAAAGAAACAAAGACACGAATGTCTTTAAAAACACTCGAAGCTACAATTCATTTGCAGGAGCAAATGACACAAAAATTCAAAACATAATTGGAAAGGATATTGAACCACATACTATTGGTATTAAACAAAATCCATCTCCTTTCATTGGTTCATCAATTTTGGCCTTTTCCAGTGGAATTAATCTTTGAGTGCAAATTTGAAACTTTCAACATTTTCTGCCCATTGTTCTTTCCCAAACATCATAAACACGAAATCAAAAATCAAACAAGACAACATAATCTCTAACTTCAATTTCTTATTTCATTCAAAACTCCCAAATCTCATCCTCTCGTTGTTGTCCCTCTCTCTCTCTCTCTCTCTTGTCCACCTACAGCCAATGCAACCACTATCAAAACCCTCCTCCACCACCGAACGCCCCACAATCCACAACCACCGCAAGCCATAAGCCACAACACCACCAAAATCATATCAACCACCACTAGCAAACCAAAATCAAATCAATCCCACAACCCAAAAGCAAGGAAAAAAAATGAAACCCATGAAGTGGCATAATTTGATTGGTGTCCTCAACTCTAGGTGTGGGTGGGTTTTCATCTGAACGGCCTCCTCAAGGTTGGGTTAGCTGGGTTTTCGCTGTGGTGCCAAATTGGTCTCCTCAACGCCACATAGAGAGAAGAGATGAGAGAATAAAATCAGAGATTCGAGTTTGAGAGAGAGAGACAATGGGATGGAAGCTTGAGAGACAATGAGAGGTTGAGAGAGAGGATGAAAGAACACCCTTTCCAAATAACAAAGGATTTCTAACAATTTCGTTAGTTGCCTAGTTTTGAAAGTATGTATGAAACTAGCATCTCGAGTTTTTAAAACTCGAGATTTAATTAGAACTTGAGTTTCTAAAGCTTGAGTTCGTTGTTTTGGTAATTCCTTACGTGGACAAATTTGCCACGTTGAGCCACGGAAAATCGAGTTTATAAGACTCGAATTATGCCCACCATTAAAACACAAATCCACAACACTTTCAAACGGCATATTACAAAATCCTCAAAGTTCAAACACCTACACAAGAACCCTTTCAAACTCACTCTCAAACTCCGCCCTCTCAAACTCACTCTCAAACTCATTCACTCTCAAGCCGTTCGTAGCCCACCGTTCGTACTCTCTCTTTTCAGGTTCTGGGTTCTCTTTTTCTTTTTTTTCTTTATGCTTTTTTTATTATTTGTGTGATGGGTTATTGTAAATTTGAGTTCTTTTCTATTTTAGGTTCTTGAAATTTTGGGTTTTTGTAGTTCAGTTTATTGTAAATTTGAGTTCTTTTCTTTATCCTTTGTTTTTGTTTTTGTGCTCTTTTTCCCAATTAATTCACTGATTTTGGTTATAGGAAATTGTTTTATAAGGAAAGGTTTTTTATTCATAGTTTGACCCCTCCAAATTTAAAATCTTGGTTCAATCTCTTTACAACATATGGACTGATCAGAAATCGAGAAATTTGGCAGGATTAATTGACTTAATTTCCAATATTAGTCTTTAGTCCATGTGTGGATCTCATCCTCCCCAAATCCAACTAATGGAACCCTGATTTAAACGGATAAATCAAAGCATCAATCAGCTGACAAAGTTGAGAACTTACAATTGAAAAAGTTACCGCAAACCAGTGAGTCAAAATGGCTCCCTAAGCTGCTTTGACAGTAGTCACAGTACCACATATAAAAGGAAATGACTGCAATATTTAGCCTTTAACAATCAAGAGTCTCAACCCTGCAGAAATGGCCATAAACTAGCAACGAATTCAGAATTGGTGAACAAAACCCAACAGGAAATAAACGGGGAAAGGCTTGTTGGATAGCTTTACAACTTAGATACATAGTTTAAAACTCAGCATAGCAATGATCAAACTTAAAGCCAAAATTCTTTTATTCGAAACTAAGAATTAAACCTGACTAATAAGAACAAAAATCTAATCAAACTTGCAGGCTACCTAAAATTACACACGCTAGAGAAAAAATGCTTTCACCTTATCTCTCTATGTGAGTCTTTTTCTTTTCATGGGTGATGTCTTTGAAGCAGAAACTTATCAAAAAATAAAAAAATCAGATTTAACTTGCTGCTAATAAGTTAGTATCTCAAGAATATATTTAGTTTAATGAGTAGATCTATATTCTTTCTCCATCAATTTCTCTCTCATAAAGATTTTGAGAATGCTTCTTCTGTTTATCCTCTCCATTTCATACCGTTGATCTGGTGTAGATAGTGGCGACTCCAGGAAATTTTGTCAGGGTATTCCTCAACAAGTATAAATTACACAATTTAATAAAAAGAAAATTTTATATATTGATAACAACAACAATCAAAAAATACACAAATACATAAAATTTACAATTGTCTTCTACGAGTTTTCATATTTTGAAATCTTTGCATAATAGTCTCATTATCAATACTACAAGCTACATCTTTTTCAATATACACCATTAAACAATCATTCATCCATCGATCTCCCATTCGATTGCGCAGTTCATTTTTTATATATTTCATTGCTGAAAAGCTTCTTTTTACTGTTGCAGTAGCAACTGGAAGGGTCAAAACTAACTTCACAAGTAAATAGACTAAATGATAAGTCTCATGCTCCCTTGTGCTCACTAACTTTTCAGCAAGTTCACTAACTCCTTGAAGCTCTAAAAAGAAGTCGTTGCTGCTCATATCAAAAATGTAATTCTGCAATTGAGAGTCAAGTGCCAAAATATCTGTCCCAAGAAAATCAGAGGGATAGAACTTAGCTAGACGAATCAACTTTTCCTTATCGAAAGTCACAAATGAATTACTTGGATTTAAGCAAGCCATACAAAGTAGCAAATCGGTATTCGCCTCAGAAAAACGATTGTTAAGCTCTTGAAGTTGCATATCTATGACTGTGTAGAATAGTTCAACACGATAATGATGTAAATTTGTCTTTTGTTGAGTGTTGCGTCGTGACCTCCCACTAACTATAAATGTTTCATCCATGTTCAAGATAGAAATATCATGCGTTGTACAAAAAGAAGATACTTCAGTCAATAAAGATTCCCATTCATCTTCTCACATTACTTGCAATCTTTGCTTAGACACTTTAACAAGATCCATAGCATTTACTATATCCTGATTTTTTTTTTGCAATGCTATTGACAACTCATTTGTGATCCCTAAAATATTTTTCATCAAGTGTAGGGCAAAGACAAATTCAAAAGATAGAATTGACCTTATAATAGATCGAGCTTCAACTTTTTGGTCGAACAGGCCATCTTCTTCAATAATCTCAAGTACATCAACAACAGCAGAGAACATTATAATCAAGTTCAGAATAGTCCCATAATATGATCCCCAACGTGTATTACCAGGACGTTTAAGATTTGTCTCTTGATTCAAACCTTGCCCACTTCTACGTACACCATTCTCTAAATCTTCTTTAATTTTGACAAATTGTGCATCTCGAAGAGCATCTCGTCTCTTACAAGAGCCTCCAACAACAGTTACTAAATTACTAACCACATAAAAAAATTCTGCAATGTTAATGTGATTTTTAGCAACAACAACAAGTGTCAATTGAAGTTGATGAGCAAAACAATGAACATAAAATGCTGACTTATTCTCTTTCAAAATTAAAGTTTTGAGACCATTGATATCACCTTGCATATTACTAGCCCCATCATAACCTTGCCCACGTAGGTTCGACAAACTCAAATTATGTTCACAAAGTAAACATTCAATAGCACATTTGAGTGACAAAGCGGTGGTACTTGCAACATGTACAATACCAAGGAACCGCTCTATAATAGTTCCTTTCTTGTTCACATAACGAAGAACGAGGGACATTTGTTCTTTCACTGAAATATCATGTGACTCATCAACTAATATTGAAAAGAACCCATTGTCAAGATCCTTGATGATAGCTTTGGATGTTTCACTTGCAATTGCATTCACAATGTCTTTTTGAATCTCCGGGTGGGTAAGTTTGCAATTTTTTGGAGCTGTTTGCAACACTTCATTGATAGATTCATTGTGATCTCCCAAAAATTGCACAAGCTCAAGAAAATTCCCTTTATCACTTGAACCTTGAGATTCATCGTGACCACGAAAAGCTAATCCCCGGCATAAAAAGAATCTTATGCAATCAACTATTGCATTTAATTGAACCCGATAATCTTGTTTATCTTTATTTGATTGTTTAACCAAAACACTTTGAATGTGTTACTTTTCCATCAGTAGATCTTCACCCTTTTTGACAGCTTGGCTATGAGCACTATTAACTCCTCCAACATGAGAATCTAACTTCGCAACCTGATTCCAAAGTTTGAATCCCTTCGTTACAAAAGTCTCACCTCCTCCTTGCTTACCAACATCTTGCCGCCCAAATAGGTAGCAATAAAAACAAAATGCCGCATCCTTCTCTATACTATATTCCAACCACTTTCTTCCTCTATACCAATCGGATCTAAATCGACGAGGCTTTTCAGAAAAATATGATACAGGGAAAACATCAAGAATAGGTTGACAAGGGCCTTTTGTTAAATAATGTCTTCTTATTTCATCATGATTATTAGGATGATAAGATGATATCTTTTGTCGTAGTCCAGGATCTGAAGGAAGATTTTCTAAGTTAAAGTCAACACGAATTCGCTTAGAAGATGAAGATGAATCTTGCACATGAGATGAATCTTGCACAGAAGATGAATCTTACACAGGAGATGAATCTTGGGTATGTGATTTTCTTATCAAATATTTGTCCATAATTCTAGCAAAAGAATAAACAATAAACTATAAGTTCATTTGAAATATTAATAAAATTATTAATTATTGTTGTTTAATTGTTTCATTAATCTGTTTGTCTTTTATAAACTATAATTTGTTATATTGTTATTTCGTTAATTATAAAATTATTAATTATTATTTAGCATAACATAATTTAATTTATTTGTCTTTTATAATGTATTGGTTAATTATACAGTTTTAATTATTGTTGTTTAGTGTAACAATAAACTATATTGTTTTAATTTGTTTGTCATTAATTATACTACTTTAATTTGTTATATTGTTTAGCCCCTTATATACATTACACTAAAAGAGCCTAACATTACACATCACATGTGCAGCACAATAATTAAAGCAATGTAATGTGCAACACATTACATTACTTTAATTATTGTGCTCTTGACCCTATGTGTGATGTGCCTAACAGCCCATCTACCCCACCCCACTCAATGGACATTGGACAAGCACAAGCCTCATGCTCATGCCTGATGCCCAATCACAATAACCTGCCAATCAGAAAATTTCACAAGATTCACAAATTATAATATTCACTAAACGACAATTAATATCACACCAACACAGTAAACACACTGACCAGCACAACACCAACAGATAAAATTAACACTACAACACAATTCAAAAAGACAAAAAATTCAAAAAGACAAAAAAAGGGAAAAGCAAAATATAAATAAAGCTAAGCACTGATTCTTCCTTCGGTCAGCCAATCAGAGAGAGAGAGAGAGAGTTCATTCGGCCAGGGCCCAGGCAGCCAGCCAATTAGAGAGAGAGAAAGAGAGATACTGAGTTAATTAATAAGGCTGGACGCCTGGACCATAGAGAGAGAGAGAGAGGGACATTATTTATTTTTCTTTCACACTTTCAGAGAGACAGAGAGAGAAAAAGAGAGAAAATACCTTGAGGCTTGACTCTTGAGATGAGCACCGGAGATTCCGACGGCGACTGCGAGGGGCGAGGCGGCGAGCTGAGCACCGGAGACTCCGACGGCGACTGCGAGGGGCGAGGCCGAGGCGGCGAGCTAAGCAAATCGATCTGCGATGAGGGGCGATCTGCTCTCTCTGCGATGAGCGGCGAGCTACAGCGAGTGGGCGACGACGACGGGCGAACTTAGCTACGGCGACGACGACGATTGGGTTTTTGATTTGGTTTTTCCGTTTTGGTACAGAGTCTGTATTGGGGGTTTTTTTTTGTTTTTTTTGGTACAGAACTTAGAAACACAGTATATTGCTTTTGCCTTTTGGTATGTTTTGATTTTGCTCTGATTGTAATCTTAAGACTGTCTCAGTATCTTAGGGATTGATTTTCTCTGTGATCTCTGCAGCAACATGACCGTGGTATAGTGGGTAAGTTTCATTTCTGATTTTCTGTTGGTTTTTTTTTTTTTTTGAGAATCCGTGGGTGGGTTTGCTCTGCTGGGCTTGTCGTGGGCTTAGTTCTGATTCAAATTTTTTTTTTTCAGATTTTAGTTCAATTTTTTTTGGGCTTTTTTTTTTTTTTTTTTTTTTTTGCTTGAAAGTTGAACTGATAATTTTAGGCTTGGCTCTGTTACAATTTTTTTTTTTTTAGATTTTAGTTCAATTTTATTTTGTGCTTTTTTTTTTTTTTTTTTTTTTGCTTCAAAGTTGAACAGATAAATTTTTTTTTAATGTCAGGGTGTTCCTAATTTAGATTAAAAATAAATTTTTTTTTTTTTAATTTTTTCAGGTCAGGGTGTTCCTGGGAACACCCTGACCTGTACGTGGTGCCACCATTGGGTAAGTTTCATTTCTGATTTTTTGTTGGTTTTTTTTTTTTTTTTGAGAATCCGTGGGTGGGTTTGCTCTGCTGGGCTTGCCGTGGGCTTAGTTCTGATTCAATTTTTTTTTTTTTTTTTTTTTAAGATTTTAGTTCAATTTTTTTTTGGGCTTTTTTTTTTTTTTGCTTGAAAGTTGAACAGATAATTTTAGGCTTGGCTCTGTTACAAATATATATATTTTTTATTTTTTTTTTCAGATTTTAGTTCAATTTTATTTTGTGCTTTTTTTTTTTTTTTGCTTGAAAGTTGAATAGATAATTTTTTTTTTTAATGTTAGGGTGTTCCTAATTTTATGTTGAGGGTGTTCCTAATTTAGCTTAAAAATAAATTTTTTTTTTTTAATTTTTTTCAGGTCAGGGTGTTCCTGGGAACACCCTAACCTGTACGTGGCGCCGCCATTGGGTGTAGATGTCCAAGTCTGGCACTAATTGTCCAACTTATAAAATGTTCTATTAATAGTTTGGGGTTGGCTCATTGCATGGTAAAAGTTTGTTTCATTCGGTTTTTGCTATAGAGTAATAAAGAAGGGGAATATTTTAAAGCTGAGAAACCTGTTCAGTTGTAAAAATAATAATAATAATAATAATAATAATAATTAAGATATGTCCTTTTAAATTAATATTATGCAGTCCATCAGTCTGATTAACATGATTAAAGGAAACAGAAAGCCAGCTGAAGTTACAGTGCATCTGTTTTTTCAAAACGTGTCCATCCATTTGATAACATTTGTTAGAGTCCGTTTGGGTACAGTTGAAAACTGAAAACTGAAAAATATTATAGCAAAATAATTTTTAAATGTGTAAATAATACCGTGTGACCTATTTTTAATGAAAAATTACTGAAAAGTGAAATTTATAGATTCGTAAACAGTATACTGGACCCACATGTGACTGTAAATGGGTTGAAAAGACAAACTTTTTGGCTAAAAAAAAAAAAGAAAAAAAAAAGAGAAACGCAAACGTCTGGGAAGCGCGTTTTACCCTTGGAAGACTGAGGCCTTGTTTGGTTTAAAAAAAAGGTCACTCATCACTCAGTTTTCATCACCCATCACTCATCACTTAGTTTTCATCACTCATCACTCATCACTCATTACTTAAAACACCCCACCCCGTTTGGCACCATCATTCATCTGTCATCACTCAATATTTTTCAACTATTTGTGGGCCCCATACATGTACCTTGTGCAGCTTTTACTTTATTTATTTATTTTTTTCCTTCAACTCCCAGTACCCAAACTCACCGAACTAGTGAAAAAAAAAAAAAAACAAAAAAAACAAAAAAGAAGAAGAAAAAGATGAAGAAACCCAGAAACCCGAAAGAAGGAAAGAAAAAAAGAAGAAGAAGGAAGATTTGAAGACCGAATTAGTGAAAAAAAAAGAAAAAAAAAAGAAAAAAGAGAAGAAGAAGAAACCCAGAAACCCGAATGAAGGAAAGAAAAAAAAAAAAAAAAAGAGAAGAAGAAGAAACCAAGCAACCCGAAAGAAGGAAAGAAAAAAGAAAGAAAGAAGAAGAAACCCAGAAACCCGAAAGAAGAAAAGAAAAAAAAAAAAAAAAAAAGAAGGAAGAATTGAAGACTGAACCAGTGAAAAAAAAAAAAAAAAGGAAGAAGAAAAAGAATGAACGTAGGAGAAGAAAGGAATAAAAAAAAAAGAGTCAAAGGTCAAAAGTTACGGCTGTGGGTATGGAAACTGAAAACAGTTAAAATGTGTTTTCAGTTTCCATAACTCATAACTCAAAAATCAGAGAATTGAGTGATGAAAACTGAATCACGGATCATGAGTCATGGAGTCCAAACAAGTGCTCTTCCGTGGGTCCCGCTAGTTTTGGATCATGAGTTATGAAAACAGGACAATATCACTCAAAACTCTCCTAATCCAAACATCACTTGAGCTTTTTGTATGGATGGGTGGAATTCCCTGTAGTTGTCAAATATTAAATTAATATTTGATACAATTTGTGATTGCATCCATCATGCATGGTGTTACATAATTGTCTGTATCTAGCTACAAGCTGTTTTACATGATATCGAAGATACTAATGCATGTTTCCTTCTTCTTTTTTTCCCCTTATTTTGTGCGTGCATTGGGCAAAATCAGCAATTCCTGTTCTCTCAATGTAAGTGGACTTTGTCTCCCTTGGTCATTATAAATTGTAGCATATTCTCCTTGCAAATGCAATTATTGTAGTCTTTTTTGCTTAGATTTATAATTTATTTATGTTTTTTGTTTTAAATGGTATAATATGCTTCCCATACTGATTTGATTAATCTAGGAAGGAAATAGTTCTTTTGGGAGCTCCACTTGCATATGCTTCATAATTCTCATTTATATATCACAGGATTATAATTTATGATTGTATTCTTGTCTTTGAAAAACCAAATGAGCAATACAGAACAGAGCAGTTCAAGTTGCATGAAAGATCAACTTATTTCTTCAATTCTTTGGAAATTATTATCCTTATGATTTTTTTTTTCCTTTTGTTTTTTGTTTTTTTTTTACTGTTTTAAATGCTTTTTCTTCATGATTTAGCTGTGAAATTTCAAATCCATCTCTCATGTAGATATTTACATGTGTATGTGTGTGTGAGAGATATGTAAAGACTCCTGGTCAAATCCATTAAAGCATATTACATGTGTATGTGTGTGTCAGAAAAGGCTAGAGAAATAAAGGATTCCACTTGTATCGAGGTATTATTTTTTAAAATAACTTACCAATTACATAGGAACAGAAAAGATCAAGGCTGGATTGAATCCCCAATTACAGCAAAGTACTTTATTTAATCCTGAGTTATAGATGTACTTCTTCTTGCTTTCCATTCTTTTAGCATCATTTTTAAAATAATGCCAATAAGCTGCTCTTTAATATAGATTTTCCTTACATGTAGAATAACATTCCTTTGCCCTCACACTATTAATGATCTCACAGTAGCACTCTTTGCAGTATGGAGCCTCGGATCGATGAGGAGCCAGAGATCTTGCACCCTGGTCTGCTTGATGAGTCATTGTTGATGCGACAACCATATTATCAAGAGATTGCTCTGTTTAGGCTGAGAGATTGCTCTGTTTTTCCCAATGGAACTCGAGTTTCATAGACTCGAGTTCCACTGGGATTTTTTTTTTTTTTTTTTGCTATGTTTTGCTCTACTCATTCCTCAAACCAGAAACTGGGAAAATTTTTTTTTTTCCTTGTCATGTAGGCAAACTAGAAACTGAAATGTGTGCATGCACTTGCTGAGAAACAGAGATAGAGAAGCTGAGAATGTAATCCATAAACACTCATTGAGAGGAAAAGAAGCTGAGAATGTAAATGCACTTAAATTACATCAAAAGGCGAATTCAATAGGCACCAAACTATAGAAACTGTTACGCTCTCTTCATAAACATGGTTTTACAATGCAAATGCACTTACATCGCAGCAAAAGGCATTCTCAATATATCAACATTCTGCAGATGCCCAACCATGCTTAATTTGCAGTTCTAACCATACTACTCAAATCACAATCTTCATAGAGGTACATTGGATAGAGAATTACAAGTACATTCAACAAAAATTAAAACGTTCACATAGAACCAATACAACGTGGTCACTTTTCCTAAGATCGGCGGTCTACATGACAAAAACGTCGTCTATGGAAGCATGCCAGAAAACCATAGAGTAATCACATTAGGAGACAAGATAGTAAACATTAGGTAAACATCGAATGA
The DNA here is from genome assembly GCA_029955455.1 of Quercus agrifolia. Classification (NCBI taxonomy): domain Eukaryota; kingdom Viridiplantae; phylum Streptophyta; class Magnoliopsida; order Fagales; family Fagaceae; genus Quercus; species Quercus agrifolia. The sequence continues at coordinate 11,409,493 of JARQAD010000012.1, read as the reverse complement.
ACAACAATTATTTAACAGATGCATAACTTTTTGCCATCTACCTACCTAGTGTGGAACATGACTGCTTGTGGAAGCTCCACGAGACTGCGGACATTTTCTGTGGTTATGCCCAGAAGCATGACACAATCCACATGTCTACTTGAGTTGACTCTCTATCAAATCTGCATCCTCCCTCCACCATCCCGGTTCTCGATCCTTATTCCTTACTCCATCCATCTCATTCCTTATTCTTGACTTCACTAGTTGACCTTTGGCCCGCAATAATGCTGGATTAGGCAACCACTTTGGCCCCATGGGATCCCTCCACAATGATTGTGACTTAAAAACCACAAATGCATGCTCATAAGTGTTAAGGGCATTGTTCAAACCATAATATGGGTGAATATATGTGGTCGAATTAATATGTAAATGGTCACATACTCTAATTGCATGTGAAAACGGGATCCCTATGTTTTGCCATTTCCCACAACTGCATGTTCTTTCCCATAACTGAACTTCATAACTGTGGTTTCCCCCTCCTGCGCTACACGTGTTGAGTTGGGTAACTACTTGAAATATCAGCTCTTCATTGCTAAATGGCTTGAGATAGTGTTTCTCAGATTTACACTTATTTCCATCCCACGTGGATAAGGCATATTCACCCCATTTCTTACCCTCTGACAACTCATAATGGTATTCTTTATGTCGGTCGTGGAAATATTGAACAAGTTTGTTCCAAGTGAACTCAACCATCGTGGCAATAGGAAGACCTCGTGCACCTTTCAGTACACCATTGAAGCACTCTGATATATTGGTTGTCATTGCCCCAAAACGTCTCCCACCATCATGTGATTAGGTCCACAGATCCACAGACTCCCTCATTAGGTATGTGTATGGAAGATAATCTTAATTCTTTTCCTTGCCATCCTTCCCCGTCACCTTTTTCTTATTCCTAATGGCCTTAATTTCCACCTGCTTAATGGACTCCATTTTGATATCAAATTTAACTACCTGATTAGCATATCCCGCTTTCAACACCGCTGACTTTAGAGTCGAGTTTTGAAAATGGGTGTTGAAGTTGCTAGCAACAAGTCGAAGGCAATATCTATGAAATACTCGTGTTCTTCCATCATCCCCTCTAGGCCAGTTTGCAATGGCGTTTTTGATACCGTGATGTCGGTCAGAAATTATGCAAATGCCTTCGTTAAGTATCACGTGGCCAATCGTTTCTTTGAGGTACTGTAAAAACTACCTCCAACTAGACCCTGACTCATAATCCACAACAGCAAAGGCGAGAGGGAATACGTTGTTGTTAGCGTCGGTTGCCATTGCACCAACAACTTTCCCTGATATTTACCATACAGATGGGTCCCATCAATACTGATAACCGACTTGCAATATTTGAATCCTGATATGCATGGACCGAAAGACCAAAACACATAATGCAACAATACGGTGTCATCTTCATCGGTGGGTGTGGTACAATAGAACACTTGGGTAGTCGGGTCCTGATCAATATATGTTATTAGCAACTTTTGCAACCTTTGGTAAGACTCTTCCCAATTCCCAAACATCTTCGCAATCGCCTTTTGTTTCGTATCCCATACCTTGTAGTAAGAAGGCTTATGGCCATTATATTTCGTCTCTATCATAGATCTGAGATGCTTAACTAGGGTAGTGTGATCCTCACATAACTTCGTATGGATGTCTAATGCAAAAAAATTACAACTCAGCATTCTACCATCATTTCGCACCATAATCGGTATACACTTGTGAGGACTCACATACACGGTGACCATCCAAGCATTGTGGAGATTAGGCTTCATAACTGCGCAAACATACCACTTGCATGACTCCTACATGTACTCCGCACAAAGTTTTCTCGTCGTCGACCTACTGATCGTAAAATGTTTGTTGTCCTTGAGGGCACAAACTGTTAATATACGCTTCACCTCCACTTTATTGGCAAAAGTCAACCTTTTGCACAAATTCATCCCCTCTCTCCAAGTAGACAAATATGGCATCTCAATATGTGAAGGATCAACCATATTTTCCCAAGTATTTGCAGAGAATGACAATGCGAGAGGTGCGTAGGCAGGGATTGTGTTTGTAATGTTTTGGACACTAATAACATTGTCTGCATCAGGTTTATTACCATCTAATGTCTCATCGTCATCAATGTCCCTCTCAAAGTCCTCAAAGTCCCCTCTGTCAATCCTATCTTCATACTCATCTCTATCGGCAAAATCTTCACCGTTAATGGCAATATTCTCATCAACATAGTCATCATCGTCATCATCATTGTTAACAGCGGTAGTCTCATCAACATAGTCGTCATCATCATCATCATCATCATTGTTAAAGGCAATATTCTCATCAACATAGTCGTCATCATCACCATCGGCATGAACATCATCATCCTCTATATGTGTAGAATGCTCATATTGAGCATCTGGAACTGTAACTTGTAAGCTTGTGGTTGTTTGTTGGATATCCTTTTGCCAGACTGCACGCGGCTCCAACTGTATGTACAACTCAATGTTAGTTACTTCAGGTATTCTCTCCAACTTGTCAAATATGATCTTTACATGTTTGTCTGTTTCTATTGTCATATACTTATAATTAATCCGGTGTTTCAGGATTTCATTTGGCATACGATAAGTAATTTGTATGTTGTGCACAGCAGGATTCTCATACAACTCTTCCATGACAATCTTCTTCAATTCGTCAAGGGTCTTCAACCTACGATCAATTTGGATATAATAGGTCTTTATAACCGACCCTTCAAATGGCAATCCCTTATTCGCATTGGCATTCTTAAGCTGACCATCGTGGTATAGGATTATATCAATTTCAGGTATTATGAACCTGTTCAAGTCAAGTTACTATGTTAGTTAAATCACATAGTCGTAAAGTGGGGGGAAAAAAGTAACGTGATCTTAAGGCTAAACATATTCAAGCCAGATTATAGAGTGCCTCATTGCCCATTAATATCTAAAGGCCAAGATGTAAACCTTCTAATCCTAGTGGATGGAGAGATGAAATTATCTACTACTCCATTGTGTGGTGACCTATAATGCCTAAAAGGGTTCTGAAAGAACTAGGTGGGTAGAGGAGCATGATTACGTACCCATTTCATACCCAAAATAATGATGAATAAAGTCAAAAAAACTTGTACGATCATGATAAAAATAAAAGCCTAATAATGATGAATAAAATTTTGATAACAAAAACAATACAAATAAATACTCAAAAAATTAACACTAACAAAACAAAGTTCTATAATTCACAATATTGGTAAATTAACTAAGTTATGTTAACTATCTACAAAATAAATAGTCAAACTCTTTAACCCACACTCATAGACAACTAATATCCAACTACAATGACAATCAAATTATGTAAACCCTTACCTAAGATATGAATTTGTTGAGATTGATGAGCAATGATAGAGGCAGTGTGGTGAGTAAGAGTGAGAGGCAATGTGGTGTGAGAGTTATGGGTGAGTAAGAGATAGTGAGGCTGAGAGACTTAGTGAGGATGAGAGTTAGTGAGGCTGAGAGACTTAGTGATGATGCTCTGTTTTTGGGTGAGAAAGCTGTGTATCAAGACTTGTTTTAATATACGGGTTGAGTGTTATACGTGTGAGTTTTTATAAATTTGCCCAGTGAAACTCGAGTCTTATAGACTCGAGTTCTATGAAAATTTTAATTATTTAATATTTATTGATAACACGTTTTTCCCTTAGAAAATAGTCTTTAAGACTCGAGATCCAGGGGGTAATTTTGTCCACCTCAGCTAATACAAAAAGAGCACAAAGTGAGTCTTTTAGGCTCGAGTTTTAATGTAGATCTCGAGTTTCTAAAACTCGAGATGTTACTTTCTATTATTCTTTCAAATGTTGCCTAACTTACTACATAGAAGCCTCTCACACTGCTAGTCTGCACATTCCCTCGAGGATGAAACATATGAAAATTGACACCCAACTTTATCTATTTAGTTTCTTTACAAAATTCCGTATTTGATCTTGTTTCTTTGTATATTTTTGTTATTTTTATGTTTTTGGAAGAGAGAGATATAAAATATAAGCAAAAAGACTTATTTACCCATGTTTTTACAAATTGTTAAGTTTTAAACCACTAATAGGTAAAATGAAAACAAACCAAACAAGTGGGTTTAATGTAATTTGCCCTTAATGTATAAAGTCATGGTAGTAAAAAGTGATGGCATCATGATTGGTAAATTACAATTAGTTATGAGAATGTATAAAAGCTAAAAGAGATGAAAATAAAATAATGACATGGCTACTAACATGTGAATTCCAGTTAGATCAACTGTAAAGTCTCTGATGGTTGTTAAGAGATTTAAGGTTCAATCTCCACTTATACCAAAAATTAATTGGTGTCTTCGTTTGATGATAAAGAGCTATATCAAAAATAGACATAGGTTGAAACTCTTTCAAAAAAAAAAAAAAAAAGGCTACTAACGTAACTCAACAGAAACATAGTAACAATAAATGTTAGATTATATAAATATTGCTTGATTGTACTAACAGCAATGAATATGTTGCAAATGAATTGCGAGCTACCTTTCTGCAAGAACTACCTTTTCCTTCTTTCTTCATTTTTTGATACAAATTTTCAATAAGTTACATTTCCCGTTGCAACTTTGCAACTCAGAAATCCTAGGTTTTAGAAAATTATTCAGCCAAATGGCATATAACTTACGGCCTTAATGGGTCATGCTCTAACAGTATAAGATTACAAGGACAGAGATCTGGAAGCACCAGAACAGGATCAGATGTTACAACAGATGACACAATAAAGAACAAAAATTGTAAAAAATTACTTGAAAATAAATTTAATAACTTGAGATCTGGAGCACCCTTGTAGTATCAGAATGCAGAGAGCCCTTCCAACACATAAATATTTCAGTTCATCTGATGTAGAAGAGTCAGCTATCATGATTTTGGAACAATGAAAGAACTGGTTGCAGAGAGGTCATAGTTGCCACACACTTGAACTGCCACGAGATAAAATTTTATCAGAATACTCTAAAAGGAAATGCAAAACTTTTTCTTTTTAGCTTCATATTGATACTTAAACTACACTTTGAAGAATCTAAAAGCGTGTTGTTATTGGAGCTGTTCTGAGCTTCTGATTATAAGCTACCACCTAATTAAGAACTAAGTAAAACTAATGCTTCATTTTTTGTTGGCTCACTTTGACTGAACGAGAGTTGGTTCACTGAGGCTAAATGAAAACCCCTAAACCTTCTCTTGACTTTGCCAATCAGACAGTAAGGAAGAGCCTAAAACCACAATTTTAATGTACCCTTCAAAAGCATTGGAGATGCAAACAGCTGGAATGATTACTTAAAAAGATTCAAATAAAATTTGGAAGAAATAAAACCTTTTGCATATAGTCCTGCTAAACAAATTACCTTCTGTTGCTTATACTTCTCACGTATAGCATTTAGAGAGCAACCCTTGGTGTTCAGTTGCAAATCTTCCAGTGCAAGGACTGTGGTTTTCAGTTCTGATGCATTGTAACTGGTATAATGCTCTAAGGTCGGATTCTGCATCAAGTGCAAGTCAATAACATTTTAGGCATTTTTCTTTTAATTAGAAGGAATAAAAATTTTAAAATGGAATGAGGGAGGCACAAAAATTGCAGACCCATGGGTGGTCTGACTGATTGAGAGTCCATCTGGCAAGGAACACAGCAGCTGCAGCAATGAGGGAAGGTAGAAACTTCAGGAAGCTATATTCGAGAAGTGTCAGTTCTGCTAAATAATTTGCCAAGAGCTCGAGTTCAATAGAAGGAAGCTGTACAACAGAGTAAGAAATAGCAAATTTAGTTTTCTAAATGCAATACAAGAGGTGAAGAATACCATCACTTGGAATACCTTGTAAGAAGCTTGTGCTGCTTGAATGAATCTCCTGAAAACCAAAGATTTGGGGAAAGGTTAGTGAATTCACTATCGAATGGCATTTTTCAAAAACATAGGCAGTGCATTACCTGAGAAATGTTTTTGTGGTGGGAACAGATAGCTGGAAGTGCAAGAAATTTAAAACATGACTTTCCAGTTTTAAAACCTGCCATTTAACGTCAACAATGAGGGATTGTTACACACTGCACATTGGTTATTCTGCTGTGATACATGGTTTGGAAACTTGAGATATATAAAAAAAGAAGAATTTAGGAACTCTGTAAAGGAGACAAAGCAGGAAGCATGACCAAAATCAAGCTGGACGCACAGTATCCTTGGTTGTTCTATACCTTGCAGTAGAAGGGTTCAGAACTTCAGATACCCATGTTGGGAACACAGAACTGGATTTTGCTTTTGGTTTCTGCTATGTAAACTATCTAATTCTTATGAGACTAAGTAATGCCTTGCGAATTGAGTTTGGGAGACAGATTAATAGAGGCTAAGGCCTAGTATAAGACTGACATAAGACATACACCTTAGAGCTTGAGGCTTGCCCCGAAAGTGCATCACATGCTAATGAGTTTTACCCTCCTTTCTTAATTCTGAAATTTTAGGGAGACAAGGTTCTCAACTTCTCATATTAATGTTGACTTCTCACAGTACATTATGTTTTTTCTTGGTGAATGTTGAAGGATAGGCAGGTTGCTTACTTTTACACCGACTTTACTCAAAATAACCTTAATCACAACTATATGGGGTCAGATGTGTGGGCCTAGGCTCTAACTTTAGACTGGTCCTTAGCTAAATCATGGGCCCATTTCATCTTTTCTCCATATGATAACTCACACTCATTTGACCTTTTCCTTATCTTGTGGTGCCCTTCAACTCTCAAGTCTCAAATAAAATACTAATTATTGGATGGCCTTCATTGACCAAATTATGTGAGACGATTTCCATCTTACTAAACCTACCACATTATTTCTCTAAGAACAGTGTCATATGCTATTTCTCAGTCAAAATATATATGCTTAGGTTCTGAAATTATGACCACCATCAAGATTATGATCACTGTAGCAAAAGCTGAGCATTAACACTCAGAATGTTAAGATTGAATGCAGCACTAGATCTGATGCCAGTGTCTCACCAGAAAATATGAATGACAGAAACTTAAATGTCAAGTAGCCAAGAGTATACCTCTCCTCTTGTGTAGGTATTGTCTGTGATAAAGCAGAATTCCTCCACTCTTGGTGCACAGATTTCTTCATACTTACTTCAAACCACAACAGAAAAGAAGCAAATCTTAGTATGCCCTAATCATATAGAAAAATACACGATAGCTAGTGTTACCAGCAACACGAAATGCTTTCAAGATTTTTGGCATATATTAACCTCAAACACAACGAGTTAATTTATTAAAATTAAAAAAAAAAAAAAAAATGTAATGGTGCTAAAACAAAAGAAAAAGACTACACTACTTCATTCATGCTCACACACCTAATCACAGGGAGGGATGTCTTTAAGCTGTCTGACTTCATCGATTAGCCTAAATAACATTTTCATGATAATGATAATAATAATAAAATTACAGTTTTCACAATAAAGTAGCATGCCACATTTTCACTGACATCCCCTAGTTTAACACCTACTTGTCTCATTACCTTTTTAGAAGACTAGATCATTCAAATCTTACTATATTCAACAAATCATTTGTAGAAAATTAATCACTATCATAGGCATCATCATCATCAAAATTCCTTGCCAAAAACAAAAACATTCTTATGCTTATCAGCCTCACACAAACCACAGTTTTGACTTGGAAACATTTTAATAATGAGAATACATTTTGAATTGCAAACTCAAATGTAGAAAAATATTGCACCTTATTAGACTGGAACCATTACAAGATTTAGAACTTACGAGGCGATTAGCATGCAAGTAACACCAAGCAACTGGAGTCTTGTTTTTTCCGTATAATTTTGAGAAAGAATCCGATCAATGAGATTCACTGTGAGGTAAAGTGTGTCTGGAACCAGCCCATATTCTTCGGAAACCTGGAAGAGGAGACACAAGTCAACAAAGACAAAGGCAAACAAACCCATTGAATGCCCAACTAGGAAATTACCCACATTCAACACTAAAAATTCTAGATGTTCCGTATGGATGAATACTTCAAAATAAAATACCATTATATGTAGAGCATGATAAATAACAAGAGTTTCAAGTTGCTGTCAATATATAGCACTGGATTATTTTCTGCTTAAGAGCAGAACAAAGCCAGACCCTGAAGTAGATTTAAATGAATAGATATTCTGCATTATGAATGCCAAAATCAAAGTTAGTATTGCATTATTAGAGGAGCACACACTGAAACTGAACAATATTCACACGGGGCAGAAAAACAAAAGCATAAAGATTTAAGATTTTTCTCCCACGGGGATCCTTTTTTCCTGCCCATATGAGTTAGAAGAAAATTATATATCTAATGTGACATCAGCATCAGTAGACAATTATAAATCAATAACTAACCAATCAAAAGAGGGTTGAAAAACATGATGTAAGTTAATGAAGAAAGATGGAAGACAGATTGCTCTTTTAAAATTAATTGAAGAAAGTAACGTTATCAATATTATATTAGCAGTTTAGCACCAAAAAGTAGCACATATTCAGGTAGAAAAGAAAAGAAATTTGATTGTTGCATGGGTTCATTTTTTAAGCATAGCCTTTTGAACCTCTCATAAAAAGAGAGTATTATGAGTTTGTTAAAGGAAGGGCAATTCAGATGGTTACCAACCTCCACAAGCCAATCAATCAGAATTCCTCGCATGCTTGGAGTGATATCTCGCTGCACCTTTTCCATGTAATTAGTTGATGGTCTACAATCAAGCTGAGGAGGGAGAGATTTTTACTACAAGTTAGCTTAACATGCGTTGCTTATAGAAGTAAACTTAAAAATTAGCAGTCAACAAGAAAACTAATATAAATAATATTGGAAACCTTGTGTTCCTCTCTGTTAAATAAGAGATCACCCACAAGTTGATAATAAAATTTTCAGCAATCTTAATGATTATGTAGTGCCATATTACTGTGAGCACTGAGGACACTTTCAATGATGGAAAAAGCAGCAGCAGCTATGATTCAAGACTTTTTATACGCTGATATGAAGAGTGTGCGTTTGGTTTAGCATTTTTCAGGAGCTTATTTAGCTTATTTCATTATGTACAGATTTTTAAAGTCTCATTTTTTTTCAAGGTACAACTGTACTATTACCACTTTCAACAAATAAGCCAATCCAAATGCACACTAAGACATGCAAGTAGTGAGTTCAACAGTTAAGCAAGGAAAATAGAATTGGAATTAAGTGAATTTAAAATGATAATTACAAGAATTAAATAGTATTTGCAGCACAAACCTCTGCAACACGTAATTTACTGTATATATCAGGGGCATATGAGCTACAGACTTGAGGATCTTTAAAGTTTGAATCAATATCCACAATGTCTGGACCATTAGAGGTTCCTGATTTCTTGCAGACCACATCTTCTGCATTATTTAAAAGAAACAACATCATACTCAGGTAATATTATATTAGAAACATAGTGCTATAACCTAGAAATATCCTTCTGAAAGGAAAACAGCATTCTTGATACATGATATTCCTTCATTGCCAAAACATCAGCAATGAACTTCCTGGACCCATTATTTACATTTCCTTCAAAACTTATATAAGTTATTAAATAGAGGAATTTAGTGTCTGTATAATTTGATCAGTTAAAATAATATGTTCATATACTTTTGCATCTTGAGGAGAAATTTATAACAGAGAACAAACCTTTCTTTTGAAAACTTTGGAGTCCGGCAGGTTTTGAAGAACCCAGTATCAGAGGCATATGATCTGGTAAACCACATTCTCTTATGCTAGAACTCATGCTTGTCTCTGTTGGCTCTTGCTCTTCTAGCTTAACTGATAATGTAACCTCTTGTGATTCCACCATCCTTATTTTGGACAATTCTTCTGCTAACTTTGTATTTGCATCTTCTTGCATAGGGGAAATATCTGCAACCACCTCAATTTTCTTCTTTGTAGGACCTCTTCTAGCCTGCTTGCTAGTCTGTCATCCAGCAATGTTAATGGTACTAAGTTCAGATTATTTAGCAAGAATAGATATATTATGCAACTAGTAAAAACCTATAGGATAATATAGTTGCTAATATGATCACTATAGAAAACAACAGTCCTAATTTTTACAGCGGGTAACATAATTTTAACAAATTGGAAGTTACTAGACAAATACAATCATAAAATATTGCTATATATAAATTATCTTATTAGATTACAAAGTAAACGATGGAAAATCCTTACCTGAATTTTTGTTGGATAGCTGTTAATATGTGAATTTTCACATAAGACATTAGTTACATCCTCGAGCACTGCCCTTCTCTTATGCTGTATGCCAGCAGGGGCACCTGTAGAAGCTTTGTTCTCATCTGATGCTGCTCTTTTGAACTTAGAGCAAAGAACATGCTTCTGATCTTGCTTAAAGGAAGGTTTTGAGGATGGAAATATCCCTCCTGATGAGCCCAAGGCTTTAGCCCTTGCTCGTGTGATTCGGGCAGTAGGCTCTTCAACTTTGGCAGCAGTTTTATTTTCCTTTTTCATAATTGCATGCCTTGTAGAAGAGCAATGTATGACTTCAAAGTGAAATATTCTTCATTGAACCTGCACTTCAAAGACCAATTCAATGTGAGAAAATAGGAAAAAGCAGCTGACCCCAAGTAAAAATGCAATGTAATTTATGCTCTCAACCCAAGCAACACAACAATTCAACTTGACAAAGCCTTTGCAGTGCCCTTAAAAATAGAAATGAAAAAAGAAGAGGAGCAGCCTAAATCAGCTATGTGAATCCGACTTCCCCATTACTCTCTGAATAAAATTGTTTGGAGGAAAGTTCCTCCAACCCACTACAAGGAAACTCAAAAGAGCATCCACTTGTACTTTTAGTAACATAACCCTTCGAATAGTTATATGGCTTTCAAGATGACTTAATGAGTCATCTGCATAAAATACACATAAATGGTCATTTGTTCCGCAACCTGTTTTAAACATGGGTCATCATCTCCACAGTATAATAGTGGAAACTTTATTGGATAGAAATATTTTATCACAAAACTATAGGAGGCACTCTCCATTTAACCCATTTCATTCTCCTTGTAACAACTGCTCCAATTTCCCTTTCTTAACAGTTGACTGATAGATTTAAAGAATATAGAAACTCAATGAAACATAAAAAAATATACCCAGTGCACAAAACTCTCACTTTTGCAAGATCTGGAAATGGTAATTGGTAAACAGCCCTATCCCCAAATTTTTTTTTTTTAGAGAGACTGACTTGTTAAAATAAGCAAACGAATATTGTCCACAAAGGACCTATTGATAAGAGTTGATATCAATACCACCACTACATCCATACTTAAAAACAGTTTATCAAAAAGCATATGCATCAAGTGCAGCATTGAATAGTTTGCATTTCTAGTGATGTTTCTGAAAACAGTACACATTTGTTTTAAAAATACAAACTTTCACCCTGTTTTTTGTAGTAACAGTTTAAGAGTTAAACAATATGAAAAAGAATTTAGCAGATTTTCCAGTTTATGCACCTGGCCAAAGCACAAACACAAAGTTTCACAGTCATAGTTAGCATAATTTTGAGGTGCATATCAAGCCAAATTATTAATAATTATTATTATTATTTTCAGTTTTTCTCAACAACAACAGCCAAAAAAAAAAAAAAAATCAGTTTAATTATATTAACAAAAGCCTATTAACGTAAAATCAAAGGCCCTAACAAGAAGCTGTAAAAATTAAAAAGTAATGCATTTTGTTCTAGCTCGCTATTACTGCAATCCTCTGTTTGGGAGCTGAGAAACCTGAGGAAAATAAAGGAAAACAAAACTTCCATCAACTAAAAAACTTGCTTTAGAGAAAAAGAAGCCTAGCTGAGCAGACATTAGACTTTTACCTCGAGCTCCCCAAATTATATATATATAAAATTTCGGTTAGAACAATTTCTGCGGAACCAAACAGAGATTTTAAAACCAACACCGAAACCCTAACTTATTACAGATTTTCTCTACTACCGCACCGAACGCGTAAAACCTTCATATCACACAGAGAGAGTAAAAACGACGAAATGAACAAACACACGACGTGATTAAACTCTTAACCCCAAAAAATTGTCCATAATCTTCTCCGACACTAGAAAATCACAAGCACGCACAATGCGATGAAAGCGTAAAACGAAATTTCAAAGAAAAAAAAATTAAAAATTAAATAAAAGAAAAATAGAGAGTCTCGGTCACAGATCTATGTAGCGAAACTGAGAGAGTGAGTTTCCATAGAATCAGTGACACTTCATCGATCCAAAAACCAAAACATTGTAACGACATGAAGCTCATTACGCACTTCCAAAAAAAAATTAAAAATTTAACAAAAATCAGAAATTTGTGGGAGAGAGCGGAGCTTACTGTGTTATTGGGAGCTCCCTCCGAGACTTTCAGTGATGGCCTAGAAACTCACAGAGAGAGAGAGAGAGAGAGAGAGAGAGAGAGAGAGAGAGAGAGAGAGAGTGTGTGTGTGTGTTTTATGAGATAGAAGAAGCTTCTTCTTCAGAGAGAGAGAGAGAGAAGTGTGGCTGTGGTTAGATATAAGCGGAGCGTGAGGGTGAGGGTGAGGTTGAGCGGGACGGAGATACAGTTTAAACTTACAAATTCCAAGTGGGAAATCTCATTTGTTATTTCCGCTATTCTTTTCGCTGCTTCCACGCTCTTTGTTTCTTCTTATTTCTACTTGTCGCTTTCATTGCCTTTCTTTGTTTTTAATTTTTAGTACTCTTTTTAAAAATTTAAACCAAAAAAAAAACTTTTATTTGTTTTCAATGTAATTTTTCCATCCAATCCATACTTTTACTACCAAAATTATGTTATTTTAAAATTTTTGAAAAATATTCAAACTATCAATAATATATATATATATATATTTTTTTTTTTTGGGTTTAGAAAACTAACAATAAGATTTGATGAAACTAAATGGAATGATTAAATTGAAAACAAATTAAAGTTAAAGGACTTAAATGGAATCTCCAATATATTAGTATTGTTATTTTAAGAAAATATTTGTTCTCGTTCAAATGGTTTACAAAACTGTTTTCATGATACAACTAGGCCATAATTATTTAAGAAACTAACTTGGAGAATTCTATGAATTTCTCTAAAGAAGGTATAAAATCTATTTAAAAAGTTAAATAGAGAAGACTATTTATAAACAATGAAGATTAGCCTTCAAAAATGCACACTTAAAAGGTCAATTTGGTTGATACAAGCCCTCTAAAATGTTGTCTAGTTGCTAAACTCTATTTCCCCTTCTTTTCCTAAATAATTTTCACTCATTGCAATTGTCTCATTCAGGTGAGTATGACCATGCGCTTATGTGAGCTTAACATCTGACTCAAGCAGCTCTCAAGCAACAATCAAGCAAACTCTTATGAGACTTCACTTGTATCTCATCCAAGCATCTCAACTGAAATGTCAATCTAGGAGCTATGTTTGTTAATAGAGGTGTTCGTGGTGCGATTTGGTGCGGTTTTGGGCTATTTTTAGCACCACACTTTGTGATGCGGTTTGACCAAAACCATAACCACATCACACCTTAGTTTTACAATTATAGGTGCAATATGGTGTACAAAGTGCGGTTTGAATGGTTTTGAGTTGGTATAATTTTATCAAAATCTTGGGCTTATATACTCAAACAAAAATTAACAAATAGATAACCAAAAAAAGAGAGAAAAGTGTGCGAGGCATAAAAGAAATAAACTTGAGAGAGGCCTAACTTTGAGATTGAGGGAGAAACCGTGAAAGTGTTATAGGCTGATAGTTTGATTTAGATACAAAACAACGATATTGAAAGGTTTCTATAAATATATAATAATAAATAAATAAAAGATACTGAGAGGCGGCTTACCTAGGGGTTAGGGTATTTTACTATTTGTATTGATATTATAAATGTATAATATATATTTAATATAAAATAAATAAATATTATATATATGTATGTATGTACGCATGTGTGTGTGCATATATATATATGGGGAAGGGCTTCTGTCTAGTGATCAGTGATTACTGGACTCGTTAGGATACGGACACGTGTCCAGTCTTGGACACGTGTCCGCATCGCAACGTGTCCAGTGCTCACTGGCACTAGACATAAGCTGCTCCCATATATATGTGTGTGTGTATGTATGTAGGGTGCCGTGTGGTGTGGTGTGGTTATCTAATTATAAAATCCCACACTGCACTACACCATACGGTGTGGTGCGATACAGTTCATAGCTACTTACATTGTGGTATGCTTATGCCATTTTGCGGGTGATTATGATGTGGTTTAGTGAATACCCCTATTTGTTGACATAGAAAACTATATTTTTCAATTGATATTACATATCTCTTCAAATGAGTATTAAGCTCGCTGGAGTGAGCCACTAAAACATAATTTTTATTCTTTTAATCATTCTTCATTTTTTTTTTTCATCATTAAGTAGAATCACCCACTTTTATTATTGTTGTTATTTATTTTAATAAGCATCGCCCACCTATTATACACTTATATACACATGGGCAAAAGTACCTTATGGCAACCCCTTCCCATCCCCCATCCCCTTCAAAATATTACGAGTTAGTTACCCTAAAAAACTTTGATGTCCTAAATTTAATGAAAAATTACAATTTATTCCATTTGATTTGGCCCAATCATTATTTAATCATATATATTTAATCCATGTGATTTTATGCATGCGTATGTGTAATTCAATTATATTTTCATATTATAATCCACTCTCAAACAATTTTTTTTTTACTCCACCTTGTATTACATCACGTTGGACAATAGCATGTAGATAATCATAATTATCTTCCTTTTTTTTGCTAAATAAATCATATCCAAACTCTCGTATCCATTATTGTTATGGAAAATTTGGTATCTACCTTATTAGTACAAGCAGGTGAATTATTGTGGGTTTTATTTAACTCTACTAATAAAGTCTCTTACTCTATTGTCGTCGAATAAAAGATTTAGGGGTTCAATTACTGCAAACACCAAAAATCAATTGGTGTATTAACATAATGATAAACATCAATCATCATGGAGTGCATGTCATAAATTTGAAATTCTATCATTTAAAAAAAAAAAAAACAAGTGCATTATTTGTGAATCTTACTTATATTTTATATATATATATATATATATATATATTCTTTTAAACAATTACATATTAGAAACTAATAAATTACTTTATGTCAAGAAATATTTTATCTCATTATAAGAGATGAAATTGTCCAACAATCATGGTTGGTGATGCGCTCTTCAAAATTAATAAAAAAAGTTAGAAGAACCTAAACATAAAAGCTCAAAAATGGAAATTTAGTTTTTTTTTTTTTTTGGAAAAAAGAAGAAGGAAATAGTTGTTTGTATAGAAGGGTTAATTATATTCAATTAGTAAGCCAACCAGTATGGTATCTTTTTTTGAAAAAGAGTTTCAACTTATGGCGTCTGCTTCTGATGATAGTTCTTTATCATCAAAAGAAGACACCAAGACACCAATCATTAGATCAAGACACCAATCAGTTTTTGATATAAGCGGAGATTGAACTCCAAATCTCTTATTCAACTATTAGAGACTTTACTAGTTGAGTTAATTGGAACCCACAACTAGTATGGTATCTTGAAATTTATTAATAGCAAGACAAAATAATCAGAATCATGCTCCAGATAGCAGCAAAGCAAAAAATAAAAATTCCAATATTTGGGGTATGGTGTTCCAATATTTTCTTTGTTCTTCCATGTTTTACCAAGCATCAAATGGTGAGTCTGGAGTATTAGTAAAACCTTTTTTTTTTTGGTGGCTTATGTAATAACTAATAAAAGTTTTTTTTTGGAGAGAAAATAAATTAATAAAAAGCATTTGAAAAAGATCTAAAATTGGCTCTTTCAAGCTTTGACTTGCTTCATGGCACATGCTGACTTTTTGTTTTGTCATTATTTTTCTTTTTAAATTTGGCCACCCTGGGATTCAGAAAAAGAAAGGCCAAAAAATAAAGGTTGCCCCCTGGGAATGAACACTTGAGTAGGACCGTAGATCTCTCTCTCTCTCTCTCTTCCCTTTTTTTTTTTTTTTGGGGGGGAAATTATGCTTTACTCACCTATGGTTTGTCTGAAAAACACTTTGTCTATTTGCAGTTTAAAAATTGGCATTTTATTCACTTGAGGTTAGTTCTGTTTGTCTCCCGTTACTCACCTCTGTTTTCATGTATCAACTTTTAGATCTTCTGTTTACTCATGTTTTTAACAGAGGTGGGTAACGAGAATTAACGTTAGATGAGTAAAGTGCTAATTTTTAAATCACATGTAGGCAAAATATTTTTTGAGCAAATTATAAGCAGGCAAAGTGTAATTTTTTTTTTTTTTTTTGGTGGCTGGGACGAGTATAATTAATTAAACCCGGTTGTCAAAACTCAAAAGACCTAACAACTTTAATGCAAAAGTTGCATGGAGCCCATTCAGAGAAAAATAAAAATAAAAATCACCAGGCCGATGGGGCCCTTCAAACAAGAGACGGGCCTACAGTTTAGACACAATGACCCAAATTAGGGGAGTTTTGGGGCCAATAGCTAACTTAGGAGGAGGTTCGTGGCCTAAAAGGTCATTTCGAAGTGATACTGATACCTCTCTCACGGTTCCCGCTTCTTCAATCCCATGGGAGGAAAGGGAATTGCGTGGACCAACAAATTCTATATCTTAGTGCAAACTAAGTTCCAAGTGAATTTATTTTCAAAATTGAAAGCTCGATAGTGTAAAACACTAAAACTTGTTTAGATCCCAAAAATTAAGATTACAATTTAATTGGTTTTAATCTACTCAATTAAGTGCAGAATAAGAGTAAATGAAACACAATTAATCAGAACTACTCTCTAGTCTCTAGTGCATAGACATACATAATCAACAAGTAAATTTTTGAAACATAAAGAGTAAGGGAAGAGAGATGCAAACACGAGATAACACTACAATGTGTTATCGAAGAGAAAAACTAAAGTACTCGGCGTAAAAACCTATCTGCGGCACTCTAAGCCGAAATGATCCACTAGTAAATAAAGTTGGAATACAAGGATATCAAAAAGACTCTCCAAGCCTAATCTATCCACTATATTTGAACCCTCCAAGTTCTAGCTCCCAATGTACCTCACTAAGTCTTGTTTTCACTAGTTATTCGGATATTGTAATTAGTTCCAAATTGCATCCGCCAAAGAATGGCTTCATCCAATGCTTCCCATATACACCAAAACAACCCTCGACACGATTGGGTGAGATATGTGTTTGGGTTAAGAATCTCTCAAGAGTTTCTAATTAGAGAGGTAGGAGTAGAGGAAAACTAAGAGAAATGTGTAGATGATTGTGGGATTACAATCTCTATCTTTCAAATAGATTTCAGGGTTTTCTCTCCGAAATTCTCCTTACAATTTCGTAGGTAATGTGGGCTTTTAGTGTAGGTAAAGAAATGAGAAAAGCACACTAAAATAGGCTGGTAGTGCATCTCGTGGGTCATGTCGCGAGATGAGTTGTGAGATGCCTTATGGCACTTGATTCTTTAGCTTATAGCATGTGCTTCTCACGTGATCTTTCGCGAGTTGTCCACTTGCGAACCAGTCACGAGCAAGTCACGAGTTGCCCTATTCTTCACAGTTCTTCACCAATTTTACACACTCAACCCTTACATTGAATCCCACAAACATACAAGGAAATGATTGAAGAAATACAATCTAATTTGACATGGAATTAAAGCCAACAAAACATAATTGAAAATTACAACTTAAAAAAAATAAGCAATGCTAATTTTTTTATTTTAAAATTCCTAATTTATTGAGGTAATAAGCTGTGATTAATGCAATTTTAATTTTACATGATCTACCATTAACATCAGAAAATACCACTCAACAATAGTAAAAATGAGTTGTGGATTGTTTTTGGAACTATAGACTTATTGTTTGGAAAATTAGAAAAAAAAAGAAGTTTGGAAGAAAGATATGTATGGTTTGATAAGACACAAAAAGTCCTAATGCATGTAAGACTGTAAATAGATAAAGTCCTTAAAGCAGTATTTTATTGAAACTTGATTGAGTAATCATATGGCCTTCAAAGTTTTTTGAATGAAGACTTCAAATTTTTGTGAGTAAAATAAAGAAGATTGGATGTGCTAAAGTAAAATAGCATGTACCGACTTTAAAGGAGGAGCCGAAGACTTGGCCTACGCTCCTCTTATCACATTCCTGATTCCACCAAATCCTTGGCAAATTTTCAAAGGAGAAAATGATTGTGGAAGAAAGTAAAAGAATTTTATGCTTCAAGGACTTGGCTTCAGAAAAGGAAAAAAAAAAAGGCTTGATTTGTTTAGAGGGAGACCTTTCAATCCTAAAAATCTCATGAATATCATTAGATCTTAATAAAAACCATTAAACCAATTTTTTGGAATTGTGATTTGCAAGCACAATAAAGTTGTTTTTCAACTTCGATGACCATACATCGGGTACAGTTGGGTAGCAATTCCTAACTGTTGAGAAAAAATATGAAGCAAAGCATTGTCACTTTCATATGAATTATAGGTACTCATGAGTCATGAATCATAAATTATGCCCTTGTACTTATATTTTATACACAATTCATCTTGTTTAATATTACCAAGCTGGCACTTAGATTTTGATTCATTCTCGTTTAAACCATGTTGTCTTAAAATATTATAAACTATGAAGCGAAAAAAGCAGCAAAGTGGAGCGTTATAAAATTCAGATTGCTAAAAGCTAGAAGCCTAGAAAGATATTACTTGAAAGTGTTGGACACAATCACACTCATATGAACTTTATCTAGAGGTGAGGATGATTTATAAAAGCTAGAACTTAGCTAATTCAAACAGTTGGTTGAATTGAATTGAATTGTTATTTGTACTATCTGTGTTTTATTGTTGTCAATACAACCACAAGTTTGAGCTGTAATTGAATTCAAACTCTTGGTTGAATTGAACTTAGTTGTTCTTGGAAGAGATAGTACTATTTGTGTTTTATTGATATCAATACAATATTTGAATTTTATTAGACAATGCATTGTAAGATACTGGACCTAACATTTTATCCATTCATAAATTTTTTGTAAGACATTTATGACCGAATTTGTCTCAGGGTCCTACAGAACCAATCTTTCAACATACAAAGCATACCAGAGCCACTAACTTTTCAGTTTCCAATATGAAAAGTGAGGGGCCGTAAATGAGGCTCCTTGAAGTGGACATGGGCCCATTGACAATGATCATAATGATGATTATCAGATTATGGTAGGCTTGGTAGCAAATACCGAAATAATCGGTTTCAGACACGGGCAAGATTTCTCCAAGGGGACCCTTTTTTTTCACTTTTTGGTGACTCGGATTTTCTAAGTTTTTTTTTTTTTTTTTTTTTTTTCTCAACCAACAAATGAGAGTATCTAGACTTTTTCAAATATTTATATATATTACCTAGTTAGTAATGGACAGTAAATAATCATGATATATTATATAAATAATATATAAATTTAAATTATTTTTAGTTACACAAAAAAATGGCTCATAAATATAAAATTATTTAAACTCTCTTTTCCTCTCATTTTTTATATAGAGTTAGATATATATGATTAGGTTTTTTTTAATGATTTATTTATATTGGGCTCCTTGTTTCCTATACTGAATTAACTCACTTGGCACAAAAATTTAAAAACTTAGATTAGATGAGACATATGATACAAAATTAAACTCTAATTTAAATCCATTTTTTACACTGAATTAACTCACTTGGCACATAAATTTAAAAGCTTAGATTAGATAGGACATGTGGCGTAAAATTAGACTTTAATTGAATTCCAATTAGAAATCTAATTGGATTTTCTCTTAGTTTTACCTATATATATATATATATATATATATATATATATATATATATATATATATATTTAAAGGACCCAGTTGTTAGGGGTAATCTATATATATATATATAATAATAGGTGAAACTGAGAGAAACTTAAATTAGAATTCCAAATTAGAGTTCCAATTTTGCGTCATGTGTCATAAATTATTTAAAGAGGTTTATTTCTTAATTTTAGAATAAAAAATGGGACCATATCATAAATATTCATCCAAATGAGTTATTAAGTACAAAAACCAAAAATTTTAGAATAAATGAATTGTAAAAAAAAAAAAGTGCTTCACAATAATTTTTTTTTTAAAAAAAACATTGACAATTTACATTTTATACCTAATAATATCCTTACAAAATTTTTTAAAGAGTTAACAAAATATAAAAATGACTATCAATGGAATATAAATTATATATATAGAAATTATATTATACATATTATTGTATATCTTTAGGTGTATCCATGTATATGCATAGAGTTACAAGCTAGTGCTCTTATAAAGGAAAAGGCAACGTGCCCAGGGAAGCACAAAAAAAAAAAAAAAAAAAAAAAAAAGAAAGAAAAAGAAAGAAAGAAAGAAAGTAATTGGACGAATTGTCCATGTGTAAGTGCACATGGGCATTTTTGTCTATTAAGCAGCTCCATTTTCTCCTTTCAGTTTTCTCTCCATTTTGGGGAGAAAACATCTGGCTCCCACCATTTATTTTTCTTCATACTCACCTAATCAAACACACTCCAAAAAAGTTTTCATTCCCATTTTCTCTCTAAAATTTTCCATCCACCCTATTTCATCTCTAAACAAAACACACGTTACACACCCTAAAACTCAACTTTCTTCCTTCATTAGTTAGGATTTTAATTACACTTGGCCCTCTTGGAGTCTATTTAACATGTTGGTCAAGGATGGTGATTACATATAGTTACTGTATGGACATCGGGTTGGTGCCCAGTAGTGGCCCATTGTTATTAGGCTGGGCCCGGCCTAGTGACACTAGCTGGGTTGGGGATAATCGAAGGGGTTATAGCCAATACTCAAAACGATCCCCGAATGTTGCTAGTTTCTTGGGGGAATTTGTTGCCAAGTGCCATCTATCGTCAGGCAAGTTTCAAGAGAATCCCCAGAATGGACCAATTTACTAGGGATTCTAGACAGAGGTGAGGACCACATAGAAAAAGATGGAAAGGTAATCATTTGAGTTCCCACTAAGGAGAGACTATAAAAGGGAAGGTAGGATAGAAGAGAGGGGGTTGGTCGGCAAAAATTAGGGGTGAGAAACAAGAGTGAAGGTGAGAGGGGAAAATACCAGGGAAGAGAAAGTGATACAAGTGAAAGGTTCAGGTGTTATATAGTTGGGCTGTCAAGGCAGCATTTGAGGTTTTCCATAGTAGGACTTCAGTCATACCCACTAACAAATAAATTGGGAGTCTAATCCCTTCCTAGCGAAAACCATCGGGTTTGGTTACCACAGTTAACCATATTTCACTTATACAAGACCAGTTTGATATCTCAACTCCAATCTGTAGTAACTATAATTTCTTTATTTTTTTTTAATAAAAAAAAAAAATCATTCAGTTGAACATTTACAGTTTCTATTATACTAAAGGTAAAAAGTACATGAAAATTACAGTGAAGCTTGACTAATTTTACAATAACATTACAAGTTTCTGCTTATAATTGACAGCATTTCACATTCATGAGCTTCTCTGAAAAGAAATGAAGCTTAACAACTTATGCATTACAAGCTAACCTAAGCTTTCTGACTGCTTATGATCAGAAGTGTTAACAAGCGGCTCTGTAGTTTCCTCAATGATTTTAGGAGGAACTTGGGATTTTTGGTTAGGATAGAGCACAAAGCGTTGACACATGAAAATAATGTCAAAGGATATAGATACCTGGCATAACATATTCCATCACAAAGTTCAAAAACAAACCAAAAAAAAAACCATATTCCAACACACCTTTAAACTATAAGTCGAAAAGAAGGTAAAAAAAGAGAGTCTAATTTATGTATGGATTTCGCAAAATAAATCTTCCAATACATAATAAAGGCTAATTCATGATTGGATTTCGATCGGTAATCCATAAAGGTGTAGGCTACAAGCCTACAATCAAGCAGAGTCACTATTTGTAGTACTAAAGTAACCATTGGTATCAATATTTTCCACTAATTAGGCAAGCTCAACAATTAATAATCAGTACCAGTTAATTTAAAGGAATCTTAAAGCAATTGATTTTAAAAAATAAAAAAATATACGCAAGGAGGATTTTCAAATAAAAGTTGTTAAAAACAAAGGGTTATTTTTGGGGGGATCAAAGGGTGAACAAAAGATTTTTTAAATTTTAAATTTTATTGTGTTCTTTATCATTAAATCAAGATATTAATCGGTTTTTATTGTAGGTAGAGATTGAACCTTAAATTTCTTATTCAACCATTAGAGAGTTTATTAGTTAAACTAACTAGAATAGTAGAATTCACAACAAAAGAAATTGTTGAAAATAAATTAATCCAGCAATTAAAATGTCATCTAATCAATGAAAATTTATGGATAATGAGGTTTTCTGTTCAGTCACACCAAGAGATTTATAAGATTGTTCAACTATTTTTCGCTAAATTTCTTTCATTTGAGCTGGCAGTAACTCTTATATTAAAACGACAACTCAAATTAAAATCTAAGAACAAAACAAGAAAAACAGAACAAAGTCATTTATCACATAGTTTATGGCAAAAGCACGAGAAAATGTAAGTACCAGATTGATAAATATTAGTTAAAGAATGAGATGTAGATTCTATAGAATGTGAAAGTAAATCAGAGAAGTCAATAATATTCTGTACCAGAGATAGAAGCATCTTCCCCATGTTCCCGTAAAAGTTTATCCAAGAACCTGGAAAAAGCAACAAGTTTAGGAATATGGTATGCGTGAAGGACAAATTTAGAGTGCAATATCTACTGTTGAAGAAGAAATTACACCTTGATCTATTGATTGCACAATCATCTGTGCATAATTTGCCACCCCTCCAGAAAAATCGAGTAAAATGTTGCCAATACTGAATCCAGCAGTGCTCTTTCGCTTGAAGTTCATAAATGCCTATATTTCATAACAATTTCATTGATAAAATTCAAACCCAACTATAATTATTAGTAGCTTGTAATCTCATGCATATGCATGGATATACATAAAAGATATACACTAAGATGTATAGTATAATTGTTACGTATATAATTTAAATATTATTGATAGTCGTTCTTAATTTTTTTTTTTTTTTTACTCTTTAAAAAGTCTTGTAAGAATATTATTAGGTAAAAAATGTAAATTGCCCATTTAATTTTTTATTTAATTTAATTTTTTATGTTTATTAATTCTAAACTTTTTGATTTTTGTACATAATAACTCACTTAGATAGATATTTATGATATGGTTTCACATTTGACTCAAAAATTAAGAAATAAAATTCTCTTTAAAAATAAATAATTTAGGACATATGGCGCAAAATTAGATTTCAATTGTAGAATTTAATTGGATTTTCTCTAAGTTTTTTCTATTAATATATATATATATATTATTATTATTATTATTATTTTGGTTTTGAGCTATTAATTAAGTATAAAGGTCATGATACCATCACAAAATGCTAAGCAATTAAAGGGTTTATTTATTTATCATTATTCATATATTAGGTAAAGAGTTAAGACAATTAAAAAACCTAGAATCCATGACAATTTTCCCTCTATTACGATTAAGGAAAAGCAAACCATTCCAATTAATTGGTGATGCTTCACGTTACCCACCCATAACCTTGGTGATATGCCTATGAATATAATGCCAAGTGAAATACACCAAGAAAAGTCAAATCTAAAAAGGCTTGGCCCTAATTTTTACAAATATTGTAAACTTCAGGTTATGATGCTGAGTGGAATAAAATGTAAAAAAAAAAAATAATAATAATCCAATTATAGCTAACTAATCGCAAATCTCGTGGAAAAATGAAATATAATAATTTTATAAGAATATAATGTAAAATTTGTAAGTTAAATAGTGCATGTGTTATTTAAAAGTATTTTATGTTTTAATAATTTTTATGCAATGGAACATATAATGTATTTTGAAAAACTTAATTATATAATGAAACACACACACACATATAATAAAAAGATTTAAACTACATAACTATAATTTTTTTATATAAATGGAGAAGATGTTATAATTAAAAGGACTTTTCAAAAATATACTATGATTTGCACCCGACCCAAAAATAGTTTTTAAAAAATAAATGCCCTTCATTTCATGAAACACATATAACATGTTACATTAAGTATAAATTATTATATAAATTCAGAATTGTAGCATTTTTTTTTTCTTTTCTAATATAAGTATAATGCTATATTATTGAAACTTGAATGTTAAAATAATCTTGTGAATATTTATAATTTTTATTGCTTTTTTTAGGGCTCATATCTCTGATTTTTAAGAGATTAAATTCTATAAGGATGTGGTATAAAACCTATGTTTTACCCCTCAAATCCTAACATGCCACATCATTTTATCACATATTTAAGAATAAGCACAACCACACCTAATCAGTTTTAATACTCATATATAAATCCAACCAAATTGAGAGTTTATTGAGATGTTATTAGGTGTGGTAGGATATATTTGATTTTAAGTAAAATGCTAATATGATAATTTCTTATTGGATGGTGTAAAACATGAGTTTTACACCTCATTCTTACCAAATTCAGACTCAATTTTTAATGTCTATTTTGTTTGTATTTTTAACTCAAAACTAAAGATTTTAGCCCAAATAAAATAAAGAGAGGTGCTACGTCCATAACATTTTTACAACATTTTCACAACAAATCACAGGTGGTTAGTTGTTATTGGTTCAGATTTGAACTTAACACTAAGATTACTTTTTTGCCTCAACAATAACGACCAGCGGCAACTTGTCACTTTGGTTTTGTTATAAAAATGTTGTAAAAATATTATGGATATATTATTTCTCTAAAATAAAATATCATAGTTTCTATTTTCAACCAAAAAATTAAGAAAAAAGAAGGGAATTTTTTGGAGCCCAAAACTGAAAAGGCAACCCAAAAAGTTTCAATTTAAGGCTCAATTAGTCCAAAATGGACTAAATTGGACGGAATGGACTAAAGTGTACCAAAATTGACCAAATAGACCCAAGTGAACTGTACAGGACCAAATAGACCGAAATGGACCAAAGTGGACTGAATTGGACCACAAAGTAAACTGAATAGACCGAAATAGACTAAAATGCTACTCTGACATGACTTAACAAGTATGTAACAATAATAAATGTTACATGTCAGCTTTTAGATATCATATAAATGACACCTCAATTGAATTACTTCAAACACTAAAATATTTAAAATTCAAAAATTTTTGAAACCAAGGATATTCAAAAAAGGATTGATGGCAGTGCTGCAAAGTCCAATCTAATAGAACCGCTCACAAATCACACTAGACCCCCTTGCCTTCTGTGTGCTTGTGTGTGCACCCCCAAGAAAATTTAAGTAATTTTCTTTTGATGCGGGGTAGGGGGATATAAACAGTTGGAAACACTAGGAAATGTTAGTTGACCAAAAGGTCATTGGCAAGAAATTTGAGTTAAGTTCCAATATTATGGCTAGAATCAGATTGCATCCATCAGCATAGACAGTAGATTAAGTACTCTCAACATCTCCTCAAATAATGAACATAAATGACTTAAAGCGGTCACCAATCTGACCTGGGGAATATACTTGACGACTGTCATAAAAACTTGAATTGAGCTGCAATATAGAATTCACAGAAAGTTTCAACAGTAAATTTAACCACAAGTCTATAAATCAGGAAACGATATAATAGTAGTCAAAGCTGCACTTCTGTAATGAAGTGAGTAGAGAAAATTTAAGCAAGTCTCAGCTCAACAGACATGTGGGAGAAAAAACTTGCTCAATATTCTGAACCACTACATATAGCAATATAAATTACAATGAAGTACCCTAAAATTACAGAAGCTCCTATCTGTAATCACTCCCCTTATCTCCTCTTTTTTTTTTTTTGGGCGCGGGAGGGAAGGTTACAAATACGGAGGAAGAAAGGCAACTATTCATTTTTTTGGATAAGTACACAGAAGAAATTCCCCCATTAAAATTTCAAGTAAGCAATGAATGCAATCAGGGTACAGAGATTTCATTTATCTGCTTCCATATAAGTCCAAAATAAGAAACTTTGCTACCAGTGCTATTTTAAGGATTGGAAATTTTCTCTCAAATTTTCAAATGCATTGTCTGGGAGTCACAAATTTCAATCTGAGAAACTTCATATATAACTGAGATTTCCCTCTAATCAAGTGACAAGAAGGCCAAGGTTCCCTATTTTCATCTGCAGTATCATGACAAATTCCACTAATTCGGGAATAATCGTTGTTTAAGTTTACCCCATCCTCACCAGCTTAGCTGGCCTGCCAAGAAGGCCTTCATGCTAGTGCATTGAGAAAAAGTTAAATTGTAAGGAGGGAAGTCTAGATTTTCTTTAATTTTCCAACACATAACCTTTAGCAATTTCCAACTGGAAAGAATATAGATTAAATATGGTCATTATCCAAGAGAAGTGTCAGGAACTGAATATGGAGTAACCACAAGTAATTGTACCCAGGCTCAACTTATTGATGTATCTTATAGTGTTAGTAATAATCCACTTTTCCAAATCAGATGTGTGGCAATTACAATCTTCATAGTGCAAAGGCATAAAACAGATCAGATCTTAGAAAGCACACTGATAGTAAAATTCAATGCAGAACTATCCTTAATGCAGGCAAAGTGATATTTGAGAATCCATGGTATCAAGTTGGAAGTTAAAAAATAAACACAAAACTAAGATTGGCACAACAACAACGACAAAAATCAAGCCTTAGTTCCTTCTGAAATTTAGGGTTGGCTATGGATCCTTAATAGATTTATCAAGGTCGGTCACATATATAAATTATTGCAAAAGAGGTGGAAAAATAATCGGTTAAGTTGTAAGCCATTGTTGCCATTCACAAAAGGTTGAAATTCAAGGTACAAACAAAGCCATAAAGAGAGCATCTTACTTGAAAATGGAGATTAGCCAAAGCCAAGAATGTCTTGGTAAAGCAATGAAAAAACAAACAGCAGCAAATAACCACACAGCAATGACAATTGCAATAGCTATCCTGGAAACCTTTTGACTTCCACGCTGTAGAAAACCATCAAGAAAGGTCAAAGTCAATACTCCACTCCCCAACAAGATTACTAAGATAAAGTTCCACCTATAATATGAAAGAAGATATGAACACAGTGAGGAATAGTAAACCACTTACATCATAGATTAAAATTTGGAACAAGATAATTAATGTTATAAGAACAGCGTGGGTAGAGAAAGCAACATCATTTGCAGCAACAGGTATCATCTGCAATAATTAGAATAACAACAAAGTAAAGAAAGGGTAAATTAATTAATTAAAATAAAATCAAAAACCAACTCAAGCCCTCATCCTTTAGCACGCACAACTTAAGTTCCATTCAGACTCTTAATACTGCTAATTCAAATGCTGTCTTGTATATTCCAATTTTCAGTGTTAAGGATATCAACACTCAATCCTAATCTAGGCACAAGTCTATTATATAACTCTAATGCAAGTTCATTGTATCTAATGCTACTTGGAGTACAATAAAAATAATCTGTCTTGAAGTGCAAGCAATGTAATACTAGTAGTTCAAGTATTGTTAGTCTAGGATTTATCCTACTAAAAATATCTATAAATGAGTTCATTGTAATGCACAAAGTTTAATAGTACAGATGTAGCTATCAAGGGTTTTCCACTATGAATGTAGACCTCTAAGGTCGAACCACGTTATTTTCATATGTTCTCTCTCTTTCTCTCTTGTGACCTCCATTAATATTCAGAATTAGGCTTTTGTGATTTCCACTAATCCAATAGTCAAGTTTAGGATCCTTCTCTCAGCACTACTACCGGACATTCTTACAAGTCAATCTTGTTGATTTCAATTACATTCAATGGGCACGTGAATCTTTCTTCTGCACTTGGTTTCGGCTTTCCTTCTAATCAAGCATCTTCAACCATCTATCATGGACAACATTGATTTATAGCTTCCTTTACCTGCTTTCTTTCTAGTCATACGTCTTTGGACAGTGTTCCTCGAATCACATTTCTAATTAGTAGCCTCTGTTGGCTTTCTTTTTGATCACGCGTCTTTATCATCTTTTGACATATCATTTCATAGTCAAGCCTCTGATCAATAGCCTCCACAGGTATGACATGGATTGTGCTCAGCATTCAAGCTTCAATCATTGTGCACATCTAGTCTTCATTCTAGCTTGTCATCTGCACTTTATTTTGTCCATCCTAGTACACTCGAAAATCCAATTCGGTCATGATTTCCTATAGGGTCTTACTTTTTCTCTAAACTTCAAACTCAAGTTGTCTTCAAGCTTCCACCTTGAATTTAAGGGGGATGTTAAGGGAATCAAGGCTTAATCCTTGTCAAGGCGCAAGTCTATTATATGACTGTATCTAATGCTACTTGGAGTAATACACAGAATGTGGCTTCTAAGGTCGAACCACGTGATTCTCTCTTAGTCTTTTTTCTCCTTTTGCCTTTATATTATCTTTCATATTTTCTCGTACATTTTGTCATGGTGTCAAAGTATATCTTGTCATTTCTTTCATGGTTCAAAGTTATACATTATCTTTTCTAATATGATATCGAGTCGCCTCATCTTCTCTAGTATTTAGAACCAAACCAGAACAAACTACATAGACAATTGACAAAAAATAAAGTCCCCATGATCCCTCCTAATTTCAAGGAAATATCTTCGCGTAGAATAAAAAACAAAAAATTTAAGATAAAATCCAAGAAAGCCAAGAGAAGATTTAATTAGGAAAAAACTAGTAAAGAAAGCCTAATCTAGGCCAGTATCTCCTGCGCTAGCAGCTTGACTGGTCAACAATTGAACATATGTGCAGTAAATAAACACAACATAAAATCTTTAGTTGAAATGGCTTTTCACTCAAAAAATGAGATTTTGATTTCAACTAGAATCTGCTATGAGAATCAATTCCAAATATTCAGAACTTCAAATTCACTGTGTCATTGTCACCCACTATCCCAAAAACATCACTGTCAGCATCAAAGGTAAAATTATATGAACGCTAAATATTACAGCTTGTCACACACGGCCTTGGAAAAAAACATGATTTCAGTTATAATTGTAAATTTTTTAGCCGTGTCCATTCACACGTGTATAACTATCATTACTCTTATATGAATACATGTATGGATATGGGAAAAAAATCGTAAAAGAAAAGGTTTCATTTTTGTTGAAATTAAAACTTAGACTCGGTGATTATTTTTTTGTACGAGAAGAAAGCACAAACCTCATCATAGCCGTATTTTTCATAGTACTGCTTCTGAATGGTGGAGCTAAAGTAGAGGGAAGCGTTGTAAATCAGATACGAGGTGTGCTTCGTCAAATTCAGAACCACGAAATCAAAGCTCAACCCGACCACACTATATGAGAATGAGAGTTCAAACATCAACACAAAACCCAAGAAAAAAACAACCATAAAAGGCATAAAAAACCATGTTGATTATGTTATGTGTATCTAGAACTAGGAGTCTGGAAATGAAGTTGACTTTTACAAGTATTGGATTTACTACCTTTTCCTACGGACATTCAAGATGAGTTGTGGGTAGAAACCAAATGTCCATGATATGAAAGCAATCCAACCCACAATCTGGTACGTGATTTCCAGAGGAATTGAATTCCAGGAAGCCATAAAAAACAGTTTCCCACTTCTGAGTTCTGATTCTAGACAACCTGGTACGTCTTCGTACTTTTGAGTTTTGAACACGTCCAATAGAATATGTCTAGATTCATTTTTTTTTTTTGCTGAATTATAGTATATGTCTAGATTCAGTAGCAACGTACCCCGTTTGGATTCAACTAAACGTGCCGTTTACGTTTTGCGTTTTTAGACTCTTTTTTTTCCTGCACATGAACAGTAATATCACATGATTTTATTAAGCAAAAAAAATTATTGTTCATGTACTGTTCATATACCGTTTACGGATCTCACAACACTATTTATATATTTAAAAATTATTTTACTACAGTATTTTTAGTTTCAACAAAAATAAATTCAACCTAAACATACTCGTAAATCTCCTACATGTGAGGCACCTATCGTACTCGAATTTTTCACCTGTGTGGGACCCTTTTTTGTTTTTGCTTTGAATTATTTATACACTGCCAAACAAATGGTAGTTTTGACTACTATCAATAATTGAGGCCATTGATTAGTTCGTAGAGAGAAGGAGACATGGAACTAATTTAAGACATTATGTTATCAGATGCAATACCCTACACTTTATACAATAGCTATGAGTGATTGAGATTTAACTCAACCATTGAATTTAAAAAAAAAAAAAAAAAGTAAAGAAGTGAAAGTAAAAAAATAAGATTAGTAAAAAAAAATATTGTGAGAGGGAGGGGGTTAATTATATAGTGCAATTGCATCCCAATCCATGCTATTATTACCATGTTAAATTACTGATTATCTTAAAATTTTAAGCTCTTAGAATATGGTAATTTAATCACATATTTTAATTTTTAACACTTTTTTGGCTTTATTTTCTTTGGTTTTTTTTCTTCTCTAATTAGTAAATGATGAGTTTATATATATCATATATGTTATTTCAACTCTCTTTATGTTAGTAGGTGGTTAGAGAGTACATACATTTCATTTGAGGTGTCGTACTCATGTTGTACCCACTGCGTTATATTATAATTTTTTTAAAATTGCTTGTACCATTATATCGTACCTGAACCCATATCCATGTTCATGCCTCTTAGATTGGTGGCCACAACACCCAAATACTCTTCACACAAAAACTAGGCTTAAAGTAAAATTTGTTGAGTTTCGCATCCACCTTACCAAGTAATTTTATATATCTCTATTAATTTATATGATATTTTCAATGTATAAATAAAAGAGGTTGGTTTTAGTTTATAAATTAATTTATTTATATTTTCTATATCTAAATGTTTTTTCATAAAATATTATCTTATAAAATAATATAAAATGAAGGATTTTGACATTTTGTTGGCTTCTTTTAAGCTTTCAAAAAAATACATTTCTTTTCTTCTTCCATGTCATCCTTCTAATATAGATATTTAAATTTGACTTTAAAATCTCGCATGAGAGAGCTTGAAAAAGGATCTAAGAGCATTCATATTGGGTAATTAATGCAAAACCCTTGAGAATACAAAATGCATAACACTATTGATAATTGACACAAATGCACAAAATACCAGCTCCATTGGATGATGCATTTCGCATATGAATATGAACGCTTGCTACAGGATTATGTATGTTTGCATAAAACTAGAGCATCATTCTTTACTGAATTAATTGTTTTTATTTTCTCTCTTCTCTCTTTACCCTTCTCTCCCCTCCTTATGGTGTAGGATTTTGGGTAAAAAATATATTATTTTAATGTGATGGAAATCATGGAATGCAAAATAAAGAATGGAATATATGGTATGTTGTAACAATGGTATGTAAAATAAATAAAGTGACTTTTGGTAATACAAAATACTTTTTTTTGGTATAAGATAATGAGAATGCTCTAACCACAGAAAATAAATTGTAATTTATCCTATTTTTATCAAAGTGCTATATAGGGTGAAAACAAAAGTTTCAAGTTGGGAGAGAGTTGAGACACCACATGCAACAATATTAAATGAGCTTTTTTAAATAAAAAATAATAATTAAAATGGCATTGTTTATTTTGCTTTGAATTTTTGCATTTCTTTTCTTTCTCTTTTTTTGGGATAGTTTGATAGTTGAGAGTGGGAATATGGACCTTGGCTGTCTAAGTTAGAAATACCAAAAGATGTGAGTTGAACTACAAAATTCTTAGTGGATACTGCATTTTGATGAAACTTTAAAGAAAATATGCAAAAAGTCCATGTTTTAATCTCATTTCAGGTCGAATTAGTATTCTCTTCATCAATCGATCTGAGTAGTTGTTTTAGCAAAATGCAAGATACGTATATTACTTTTGTTTGAATGTTCATCAAGTTTTCTATCGTTTGTTTCAAAAAAAAAAAAATGTTCATCAAGTTGTTTAATGTTCATTATATTCATAAATACAAAGTTAGGTGAGCATTTTATGTCACAGAGCCATTCTATGCTTATGAAGAGCATTACGCCTCGCACTACCATGCATCTTTTCCAAAAAAAAAAAAAAACCTAATACATTATAAATATTTTTTATTAAAAAAAAACATAAATAATTTCCGGGGAATGTTAAAAAAACTGGAATTTTTTTATATAATTATTTTTAACCTTACATATCAATTCAGAATGACATATTTATAAATAAATAAATAAAAAAGAAAAAAAAATGATTTATGGCAGAGGATAGCGTACTACAGAGTTCAACAATAACTGTTTTTTTTTTGGTGTTTGGATACTATTTATTCTGCTGTAACTGAAAAATTATTGTTGAAAGCATTGTAGATAAAGGTAAAAGTTAGTTGAAATAGTACTGTGAGACCATGAATAATGCTAAAAAGTGCAATGGGGCAATGAATAATAGCAAAAATAAATTGAATAGTGAAATAATTTTGATTTTTAATCCTAACCCAAACACTCACTTGATATCAATTTCTTGCATGAAATTTTTTTTTTTTTAATAAGATTCTTGCACCTTTTTGTTTATAATATTTTAGAGTTTTCTTTTACTTTTTTTATTTAGTGCGTGGGGAGCATACAATTATACAAATTTAGTATATGTTTGGCAAGCTTATTTTTGCCAGTTTATTTTACTATTTAGCTTATTTTTGCTACTATTTATTGACCCCATTGCATCTTTTTGGTACTATTTATAGGTCTTATTATACTATTTCAACTAACATTTGTTGAGGGGAAAATTTTGATGTTCCCAAATAGAATATGGGATAGTCAAGCCGAAACTCGACGATGAGCTCTTGAAATAAAGCACAAAAACTTTCGATGTCGTGTAAGCCTGTCAAGCAAGAGATAGAGGTTGCACCCTAATAAGAAGACAACAATAAAGCCCAATAAATATGTTACTGTTACTAGTTTGTTATATTATTAGTTCTTTTACAACATCATAGTTCAAATAAGTCCTCCAATGATAGGGTAATTGCAGTAGGGCAAACTATGTTCAATTATTAAATAAATTTAATAGAGCATTAACTTCAGGAAGTTCTTGTGTATTTTGTTCAATAGGGTCCACAGTACTCTTAGCCATCATTACATTAATATGAAGAAAAAATTCCAAAAAGTCTCAAATACATTATAGCCTCCTATAGTAAAACAATAAGTAAATATTAGTGGCTACATAATGATGAAAAAGAGTTATTTGGCATGGTATGAAGGGAGAGAGAGATCTCAGTGCAGCAAGTATTAAACTAAGATTTTGGTGAGTGTGCATTCATAAGACATGAATGAGGCAATGTGGGCTGTTTTGAGTGAGTGAGAAGGAATTAATATTGAGGTTAAGGCTTTAGTGAGTAGTGGGTTGTTTGTGACTAATTGGGAGACATTTATGAGCTATGATTGTGTAAAGGGGGGAAAGGAATATCTGGGATTAGGTGAGTGTGGTCTAAGAGGAATGAGTGGTAAGCTTGAGGAGAGCTAAACCACAAACAAAATGGCAAACAAATCATGCGTTTCAGAGGGAGTGACTATCCCCCCTTTTGGGTTGAGGTGCTTATACTTTTATAATGGAGTTAGAGAAGCATTAATTAACAAGAATCCAAAAAAACATAGGTTTGATTCAGGGGAGCAGGTCAGTTGAATTAATAACCTAGATTTGGCCTAAAAATGAGAGATTTGCTTTTGGGGCTGTTTTGCTTCTTTGGGCAATGCCACACATGGGTAGTATTTGGTGTAATATTGCATTAAATGCTAAGATTGCTGAGATTGTGTTCAGCCAATGGGATTAAGGCAAGCATTAAGGAAGAACCTTAGTGCTGCAACTAAGATTTGAACCCTAAAATGTAGGATTCAATATCCTAAACCTGGTGTCAAAGTTTAAGTCCACTTTAGAGGGTTCCGTTGGAGATCCCTTTATACCCTCCAAACCACATGTTCCCAAATTTTCTCCTTTATGATTCATGGGCTTAGCATATGAATCATGTCTTGAACGTTTTTAACATTTATAGCATCAATTTGTTGAGGTTTGGATGATTTGGTTTCAGCTCCCTTTCTGTTGGAAGTGCAGTCTTGAGGAAGATGATGGAGTCCCATCATCCTTTAGACTTTAGCTGATATGATAGCCTTTGGGCATTGTTCACGTCAGGTAGAAGGTGGCAGAAAACTGATGGGACAGCCCCTAGTTCATCCTCAAAGGCTTGGTTTTCTTGTAGGGGTCTCTAGTTATTTCTTTAGTTAAGGATGAACAAAGGCTGGTTGCCCACTTTCAAGCCTCTTGCTAGAATCTTTTTGGGCTGGAACTTTACTCAATTTCAGCACTTTTAGTTGGGTCACATGGCCCTTTCTTTGCTTGGGCTTGTTCCCTTCTCCATGAGACTCTTGGGCCTACAAAATGGGCATTAAAGACATGCTTTGCCATGAGTTTTTTTACTCCTTGTGGACTTTAGTTGTTAGTAGAAATAAAATGAATCTGTGAGCTTTAATAAATATTTATGATAGATTTTGGGTATTAATTCTCATGAGCTTTAAATAACTTCTCATAATTTTTATTATGGATTACTTTGTAAATGATATTTTCTTTGAGGCTTTTTTAAATAATGACCTCCAATATTTTTCTTGAGAATAATATTTACCATGAGTTTTAAATAAATATGATAACAACCACTATAATGGAACAATGTGATGTTCTCATGAGTTTCTCTATAGATAATCATAATGGATATGTAGGATGAATAATTACCATGAGTTTTGGTAATAAATATTATGAATGTTGTGATATAAGATAGATAGTAAACATGAGTCTATAAATGTCATGGGTCTAATAATCATATCTTTCCATGGACTTTTATAAGATGATCGTCATGGGTTTTGAGACTAGATAATTCATAAATTCCATGAGCTTGTAATATTATAGTAATAGGTTTAAGAATCTAAAGTATTGTTCATTATTGGACTTTTAAGTGAAATAATTATGATATAGTATTTTATCAAGTATTGATAATAGGATTTTACTAATGTGTGCCCTAAGGGTACACAATAGTAAACTGATTTTGGAAAAATTTTATTGGAAATTGATTTGTTAATGTGTGCCCTTGATAACATTAGGCTTTCGATAAATAGTGCCAAGTAGTTAGCTTGGGCTTTCAATAGTGCCAACGTGAGTTGGACTTTTGATATTGCCAATGAGAATTGGGTTTTGATATTGTCAATGTGAATTGAGTTTTTGAATAAATAAATTGCCATGGGTTTAAACCATGGGCTTTGATTATGGATTTTAATTTCATTGATAAAATTGTTTTGCCATGGATTTGAATCATGGGCTTTTCAAATATTGCCAAGTATAAGTATTCTTGAACTTTAAATAGAATAAAATGTGTGTATTGGGTTCATAGGGCCGGTTTTAGGCTTAGCTAAATAATGATAATAAAATTAGATAAAATATGAGTTTTTGGGCTTTTGTAATAGTTTATATCATGACCCAATTTAGATAATGAGATATGAAACATTAGTGGTATTTGAAAATAAATAGGTAGTACTCAAATAAAATTAGGTAAACAAAAAAAAAAAAAAAGTACCCTAATAACATTTATTTTTATTTACAGTACTTTCAGTAAAAAAATTTTAATTTCAGTAAAATAAGCGGATCCCAAACAAATCCTTGCTATTTTTCTCTAGTGGCTAATAATAAGAAAACAATAGGCTTAAAGTAAAGGACACATCAAGAATACTTTTTCCCTTTGGTTGATGCTTAGTGGTGTGATCAATAATTTATCATCAACTTAGTCTTTCTTTAGGATTTTCCCCTGCTCTATAATTTTAAAATATTATCTTTTTAACAATTGAGAGTGGTCTCTTGACATAATGAAATTCCTACCTTTCTATTGTGGCATGGATAACGACATTGTTTTGAACAATACTATAATAAAGAAAAAATTAACGGATGCTATAAGGATATTGGTTTAGAAAAAAAGAATTTAGAATTTTTTTATGAGAAAATTAAAAAAACAATTGATTTTTGAACAGTTTTTTACATTTTTCATGAAAGTGGTATTACAATTTTCCTAAAATATCAATTATATGAATTTTATCACTATGATCTTGGAGAAAATTCTGTATCTCATTCAATAATGAATTTGTATATAAAACTCTATTAACAAGCAAATCTAACTAATCAGTCCACAGTATTAGTAAAGCAAGTGAATAACATATGCATATAAATAGAACTAACCTACAGTAGCTGAAACATTAACAACAGTAAGAGATGTCGTTTTTACTCTCTTGTTTTATATTTGAGTTATGATAAATAAACAAATGCTCTAAGCACACCAGTGAACCGAACTCTTATAATAATCTAATATATGATATTGGTCCTCTTGATATCAGAGCAACTCCTCTACTCTCATTTTCTCAACACGCATCCTGTGAGTTTGATGATCCTCATCGTGAAGAAAAATATCGTCTTTTATATTTTGTATAAAGTTTTTTTTTTTTCCGTCCTTTATGAGAATGCTTTATATATTGAACATTTTTTAAGCCAACTCTACATATGGTGACTATAGATCCTATCACTTATGCAAGATCAGTTTGATAGCTCAATTTATCAGGAAAGTGAAACAAAAACCTCAAAAATTCCACATTAATGGCTTCCATTATATAAAAATTTAAAGGTACATGTAAATAACAGCAAAGCTTGCCTGATTTCCCAAAAACATTACACGTTTCTGCTTATAAGAAAGCATTTCACATCCATAAGCTTCTCTGAAAAATAACCACGAAGCTTATGGATTACAAGTTCATCTAAGCTTTATCTGACTGTGGATGATCAGAAGTCTTAATAAGCGGCTCTGTGCTTTCCTCGACGAGTTTAGGCGAAACTTCAGCATTTTTGTTTGGAGGATAGAGCACATAACTTTGACACATGAAAATAAGGTCAAAGAATATAGATACCTGCCATAGCATCCATCACATGTGTAAAATAAATAGAAAAGAAGGTAAAAACAAAAAAGATGAGTGCAATATGCATTCAATCAATCTTAATAAGAAATAAAATTTGACTAACCAATGAAATATCAACAAATCTTTAAAAAGAAAACACTGATAAGGGGTAAAGATAAAAATGGCTGTTCGATTTTGCCTGGTCTTGAGCACAAGGTTTGCTAAAGGAATATGTCTAGGGATTTAGGAAAAGAAAAATATAGCAAATTCTGTGCTTTACCACCTAGAGTTTGTCTAGCATAACTACCAAGCTATAGAAAGTTTCAACCAACATTCATTCATCAAAACCAACATGTCCCTCAATATTTACTGGAACCTTTTTGAATTGGACTTTCAAAATTATATCAATAAGGAAAAATAATAGGCCATAATTATGACATAATAAAATCTCACAGAATCCTCAAAATTAAAATAAAAGAAAATATAGGACTCCTTTCCCTCTCCCTTGTGTGTGTGTGTTTGTTTCTCAAAAAAAGTAAAATAAAAGAAAATAAATAGAATCACATAAGATCCTCAAAAATAAAATACAACCAAATAAAGTCATATCTTATGATTTGGACCAACAGAATTAATCAAAGCATTAATTAAGTCAAATCTCTATGTAAATTAGCTTGGATTTTATATTGATCAACACTTGCTTAAATTTTCTTGCTGATAACATGATTGAATGCATGAACCATGACTTAATCCCCTACTATAATTTTCCTATGTGAATTAACCTAAAATTTATATTGATCATCATTTGCTTGACTTTTTTTCCTGACAGCAAGATCTAGCGCATGACCATAACATGCAAATGCTCCTACTGACTCAAATTTTCTAGCATGTAGTGACACTGGAAGAAGATCTAAAGACTTCTTAGGTTTTTGACTATGTATGTCTTCAAATGGACTCACGCCCATAGACCTAGCGATAGGATTATCGTATGGAAATTGGGTAGCAGGGAAAATGAAATCTTCATTCACTGCACTTTCAAGCTCTTTTAAGCTTATAATGATAAGGCCCTTTCTTTTGTCGCCTCTTTTGTCTTACGCTTGTCATTAGGCTTGAGGCGCAAAGGATTAAGCTTGATGTTCTTCCCTTCAAATACAAAGAAGCACAGGTTCAAACAAACCCAAGAAATGACATCAAAATCATAAAGCCAAGGTCTACCTATGATGATACGTCCTGCATTGATTAGGATTACATCACACCATATTGGGTCCTTGTAGGAGAGGAATGAAACAAGGACAAGGCATCTTCCTTAAGGTGGCTATGATTACGTAGTCTACTCTAGACACCTCATATGGGTTGGGTAGGGGAACATGTTTCAAACCTAGGCAAGAGATTATATTCTAAGAGACTACTTTAATGCTTCCACTATTAATGATGACCTTGCCATCCTTGGCTCTGCATTTGATGTAAGTGTGGAAAATTGCACTCTGCTGCCAACTGTCACTCTCTTTAGGTTGAGCCAAGGCACACCTATACTGTTACATGTGTATCTAGCCTATCCTCTATTTACTTGCCTTGAAGTGTTATGGCCCTAAACATTCTAGGTATTTAGGATCTCCTTTGCACAGTTATCCACGTCTTTGATCTTATCAATATTAGGCTGATCCTCATGACCTTCCTGTTCTGGGCCATCAACAAAGAGGGCTTTATTGGCACAACTAGCGGCAACATGACGAAAGCCCTGATACTTCAAGCATTGGATCCAGGACTTTGGTCATTAACTATTACCTTTCCTTTGCTATCCCTGCCTATGAGGATACCCTACTAGGGTTGAGCATCAGCTGAGGTGGACTGAGCCCGAAGTTACTACTCAAAGTTTGAGGATTGCTTGATATGTTTCAGGTCTTAGATTGCCATGCAAACTGAGGATTAGGGGCTATTTTATAGTTTTGAACATATGTGTAAGCCTGATCCAGGGTGGTGACTTCACGGAGGACTTCTAAACCTACTCAAGGTTACCCTCTCATCTTCGACTACGTTGCACTGAATCTTGTATTCCTCAAATTGTGATATGTAGTTGGTAATATGTCAATTACCTTGGCTCAGATTATGCCATTAATCTAGATGATCACCCTAATAGGAGACAGGAAGATATTTCTCCTTCATCTATATTCAATTAGTAATAGCAAGTTCGTTTCTCATAATAAGGAGCTATCTGATACTCTCCCAGGAATATTTGGATCTACGACCTATAAGCTTTATATTTGTGAATTAATCCCTTTGGAAGGATGCTTGTAAGAGTTCTAGTTGGGCATCAGACTTAGTGTGTCCCGTTCAATATTTGCAAACAGATCTTGGAATGTTTTTACTAGGGTTTCTAGGGTTTGCTCCATGGTGGACTGGGACTCTGAAACTCAAAACTTGACACTAAATGGTCACTATGCAAGTGCATGCAAAAGGGGTGTGCTAAATGCAGATGCAAGTGATATCAACAAACTTTTTTTTTTCCCACAAAATAAATCTATTAACATAGGAAAAGCTAATTTAAGTATGGAGCTTGGTCAGTGATGCAAAAGAAAGGTTGTAGTCAAGCAGTTGTGGTACTAAAAGTAACCCATAATAGTCACAATTTCCCACTACTTAGGCAAGCTAAAAAATTGATCATAATTATTGGCTAAGTTAAAGGAATCTTAGTTATGATCAAAGATATTTGTTGTCAAGTATGATTTTTTTTGGCTCAAAGGGTGAACAAGGAAGCAATTATTGACAATCAATGGCTATTTCTGGTAATGAAGTTTTGTAAATTAATCCATCCAAGCACAGAGAAGTTGATGACAATTTTAAATAGCAATTTGAATTGATAAGAGAAAATAGAAGAGTTCAGACCTGGATTGAGGTTATCTCCAAGTTCTAACCTGGGCTACCCTGAAGTGTGGGCTGCTCAACCAAGTGTATAGGCCATTGGGCATAACTTATGATTGGGACTCTCTGGTGGCCATGTAGACAATCTGGGCCTTGCATGGTTGAATACACTATGTCTGATAAATGGGATGCATAAAAATATAGCCACTTATTGCTAGCCTAGATGGTACTTCCTCTTGCCCTTTCCCAGCATTTTTTTAAAAAAACTAAAATTACATTACATGAATTACAGCCAACGTTTTAAAAAAAGTATTCTCAAGGATTTCCCTGTTGACTAAAACTGCATCACTCTGAGATGGAAGTTGATTCTTAGAGACAATCAAGGCAGTGATCAGTGACAATAGTGGACATCCTTATGGTGGGTATTGGTCCAAGGTACGATCAAATGGCACAGGTCCAGCAATGGCGAAATGATTCTTTGGAGCAGTTTTCCGCAATGCAGAGTGAATGGTGGTCTCTTGGCACTACACACAAGGAGAAGAGAGCAAGACCAGCAGCGGTGTAGTGAGCTTTTTAATGAAACTGTGGTGGTGACAGCTTGCAGCAAATGCAGTAGTGATTGTGACTTGATGGGGCTCACCTCACCGCTGGAAATCTCATCAAGCATGTCTGGACTTGCAATTGGCAATTGTTTAGCAAACGAGTTTCAGTGCTTGATGGCTTATGATGTGGGTCAATGGAGTGATTGGTGACCACATGGGTTTCGGCCTGGTGTGAATGGGCTAGTGGTCCATCAGTTATTGTGAATTCTTGAGTGATCTTGGGATTTGTTGGCTGCATGGTGACAAGTTGTGCATTTGGATTGACTGATTGGCAGGACTCGTAAGGATGGGTAGATTTTGGTGCCGGTAGTTATGGAACATTGGTTTGAGATTTGGTACAGTGGTTGGGGAGTGTTCTTTGTGGCCGCTGAAGGCTAAGTTTATGGTTTTCTAGTGATGGTGGCTTGACAGATTAAATTGAATTGGGGTTTGCTTTGATACCAAAGCTGATGCCATGCAACTCAAGGTCTGTAAAAGGAATATGCCTAGGGATTTAGGCCAAAGAGTAAAACAACCCTAAGCTTCACCACCTATGGTAATTTGAACCCTAGACTGCCTAGCTTTTGAAAAATTTCAAGAACATTTTCATTCATTAAAATCAACATTTCCCGGAGCCTTTTTTAAATAGAGCTTCTAGGATTACATAAATATGGAAAAATAGTAAGCCATAATTATGACATGAATAAAATCACACTCAAAATCAAATTAAAAGAAAATAAATAGAATCCATATGATCCTCTAAATATAATAAAACCATTCCAAATCCCATTATATGGACTAATGGAATCAATCAACATTAATCTGGTGTCCACACTAGGTCTCATGTACATCTCAAGCAACAAT
Source organism: Quercus agrifolia (assembly GCA_029955455.1). Classification (NCBI taxonomy): domain Eukaryota; kingdom Viridiplantae; phylum Streptophyta; class Magnoliopsida; order Fagales; family Fagaceae; genus Quercus; species Quercus agrifolia. The sequence goes on along the minus strand of JARQAD010000012.1, from coordinate 11,368,070 downwards.
TAGCCTTTAAAAGCATGGTAAGTTTCTTTTATGAGGAGTTTGACATGATTGTTCAACTATTTTTCACTTAATTTCTTTCTTTAGTTTAAAAGAGCTGGAAGTAATTCTTATATTAAAATGACAACTCAAATTTAAATCTAAAAACAAAGTCATCTACCACATATTTTATGGCAAAAGCACAAGAAAATGTAAACACCAGATTAATAAATATCAGTTAAAGAATGAGGTATAGAAGGTGAAAGTAAATCAGAGAAGTCAAGAATATTCTATACCAGAGATACCAGCATCTTTCCTATGTTCCCAAAAAAGTTCACCAAAGAACCTGGAAAGAACCACAGGTTAGGCATACATTATACAAGGGCAAATTTGGATGGTAAGATCTATGCTTAAGGACGAAATAATACACCTTGATCTATTGATTGCACAGTCATCTGTAAAAAATTTGCCGTCCCTCCTGTAAAATCAAGTAAAATGTAGCCAATGCTGAATCCAGCAGTGCTTTTTCGTGTGAAGTTCATAACTGCCTATATGTCATAACAAATTCATTAATACAATATGGATGGCAAATCCAGCTGATACTTCAAGTACAAACGTCATGATAACATCACAAAATGCCGTTACAAGATTTTTTTTCTTTCAATAATTATTTACATATGAGGTAAAGACAGTTAAAACACCTAGAATCAATGATATTTTCCCCTCTATTACCATTTAAGCAAAAGCAAATAATTTGGAGTCCAACTCCAAGGGGTTGGTTTGGTGCTTCCGAAGGCTTCATGAGATCCATGATATCCTAGGTTCAACACTCCTACCCAGTATCTTAGGGCCACCCCAAGAGATCCCTCCCTATAAGTACCTTGTTTTTGTGGTATGGGGGACACTACACACACTCAAGAGAATAGTCAGATGCTCGAAGAACTCTAGACACCCACATTAACAAAATAAAAATAAAAATAAAAATGGAGCACGTCAAAGCTATGTCCATAAGGTATCTCATCTCAGCTTATTAATTTGCATTGCTTAATACTACTTTATGAAAATAGAAGCATAATTAAACAAATGAACCAATTCCAATTAATTGTTGATGCTCCACATTACCCATCAACATCTTAAAGGCTTGTCCAACACCCTAATTGTTACGAATATTAAAAAATTCAGGCTATGATGCTAAGTGAAATAGAATGATAAATTTAAATTTTAGAGGATTTTCCAAGCGCACTTTTTTCGAAATCATAAAGTTACTAATTTGTGATGACCATCCTATGTCAATTATAGTCAATGACACCTCACCGGCCAATTGAATTACTAAATAAAAATCACTGTTAAATAAAGGTTAAGTTAAAGTAACAGGTTAAAACTAGTCCTTCCCAACGAAGTGTCTCTTCATTCCACAGAAATATTTAAAATTCAAAAATTTTAATTACAACCAAGGATATTCCAACGTGAGACCTAGGGAAAGGATTGAAGGCAGCGCTGTAAAAGTGCAAAGTACAATCTAAGAGAGCCTCCTACAACAGTCACACTATACCCAGTGCCTTTAAGGACTTTTCATATATCAGATTGCATTCAATAGCATAGCCAATAGATTAAGTACTCTCAACATCTTAAATAATATAATATAACTGACTTAAAGCAGTCACAATTCTGACCTGGGGAATATACTTGATGACTGTCATAAAAGCTTGAATTGAGCTGCAATAAAGAATTCACAGAAAGATTCAACAGAAAATTTAACAACAGTTCTACAAATCATAAGCAATACTACATTGAAGTTCCCTCAGATTATTGAAGTTTCTTTTTGTAATCACTCCTCTTATCTCCCTTTTTTTTTGGATGGGGCAGGCAGAGTTGGGAATGTTACAAATACTGAGGAAGAAAGGAAACCATTATTTTACAGATAGTACAGAGAAGAAATTCCCCCATTAAAATTTAAAGTAAGTGATGAATGCAATCAGTGTAAAGAGATTTCATTTATCTACTCCCATATTAGACCAAAATAAGTAACTTTGCAGCTGGTGACATTTTAAGGGAAACTTTCTCTCAATGCACTGTTTGGGGGTCACCAATTTCAATCTGAAAATTTTAATTTAATCCCAATTTTATCAGCAGAAATACAACAGTAATAAAGCAATAAATAGAAACATGGAGATTTGGTAATGAAGTGGAAAAACAAATAAGAACTTTTTCAATGGAAAAAAAAAAAAAAAAAAAAAAAACACTCTGGAGGTAACTTACCCCACACATAATTTTCTATAAAAGAAGTTTAAGACCAACTCACAAAACCTTTGTAGTTAGATTTGCAACCCAGCAGATAATTTATTGACTACACCACACCTCTGGACTTTTTATATGTGAGCACCTTCACAAACAACACGTCTACGTCAAGCCGAAACTCTGGGATCTCAGTGCACGCACTGTTAGAAGGCAAGAACTTTGTGGTTTCAACAAATATGGGTCTTTGAAGTTCTTGGTTAAAGGTATATCATTAGGGTGCAAAGTCAAGAACTAGAGCAAGAACAAGAAAGAGGTTTTTGGGTTTTGAAACAAAGAAAGGCTCTTAAAATGCTCAATGGTACGACAGCCTTCGTAGGTTAAAAAGTCATGCTTTATTTGTATTTATAAGTTAAAAAAAAAAAACACAGTCCTTTCCTTATGGGAAAGAAAAAACAAAGACTAAAGATCTTGCTCAAACAAGGGACATGGAAACTTTCAGTTTCAATTATTGTTTCGCTTGAGCAAAATTGTCACAGTTGCAATTTTTTATGCAGCTTCAAGACTTGCCTTTTTCTTCACAAATGCATGAGCGTTACAAACTCTTTTTAAGAATACAATGTCAAAGGATATTACTAATCCGAATCCTAACACAACCTAAGCATCTTCATAGATCACTGTGAAACTTCCTTCTAATCAAGTGACAAGAAGGCCAAGGTTCCTACATTCATCCGCAGTATCATGAGAAAATTCCAATAATTCAAGAATAATCCCTGTTTAAGATTACCCCATCCTCACCAGCTTAGCTGGTCTACTAAGAAGGTCTTTATGCCAGTGCATAGAGAAAAAGTCCAACATTGTAAGGAGAGGAGTCCAGAGTTTCTTTAATTTTCCAACATTTAGCATTTTCCAAATTGGAAAGACTATAGTTTAAACATTGTCATTATCAGTGAGAAGTTTTAGGAACTGAATATGGAGTAACCATATCTTTCATAGTAAAACCGAAGCAAAAGAAGTGAGAGGAATCTATACACTCAAGTGCAACTGAGATAGCAATATTATTATATTAGAGATGAAAGAGGATAGTCTCCAAAAGGATGAAGAAAAATATCACACTGAGGCCAAAAGCAAGTAATTGTGTCCAGGCTCATCTTATTGATGTATCTTATAGTGCAAGTGACAAGCCCACCTTTCCAAACCAGATGTATGGCAATTTCAATCTTCATAGTGTGCAAAGGCATAAAACAAATCAGATCTTAGAAATCACACTGATATTAACTTCAATGCAGAACTATCCTTAATACAGGTAAAGTGATATTCGACCATTTGAGAATCCATGGTAACAAGTTGATGTGAACAAATAAACATCAAACTAAAAGAGGGGTACAACAACAACAACTAATCTTTTGTCCCAAAAGTTTGGGGTTGGTTATGGATCTAACAACAAACTAAGTCAGGATCGACCACATATATTATTTTCTGCAAAATAAAGGTAAAAATAGGGGGCCCAAAAAAAAGAAAAAAAACTTTGCATTTAATGGTCATCCTAGCCTCCTAGGCAAATAGAAAATAAGTTGTCAGCCATTATTGCCATTCACATAAGGTTGAAATTCAAGATACATAAAAGAGAAACATCTTACTTGAAAATGGAGATTAGCCAAAGCCAAGAATGGCTTGGTAGAGCTAGGAAAAAACAAACAGCAGCAAATAAGAACACGGCAAAGATCATTGCAATAGCAATCTTGGAAACCTTCTGGCTTCCACGCTATAGAAAACCATCAACAAAGGTGAAATTCAATACTCCAATCCCCAACAAGATTTACCAAGATAAAGATCTTCCACAAGAAGATATAAGAGTAAACCACTTACATCATAGATTAAAATTTGGAACACGATTGTTGAGGTGGCAAGAACAGCATGGGTAGAGAAAGCAACATCATTTGCAGCTACAGGTATCATCTGCAATAATTAGAATAACAACAAAGTAAAGAAAAAAAAGAAGTTACAATGAGAATTAAATCCAAATACCCAGAACTTCAAATTCACACAATGTCACCCACAATCCAAAAAACAAAGCAAAGATTTCATTTTTTTGTTGTTGTTGAAAACATAGAACCTTTTTACTATCTGGGTACAAACAAGAAAGAACAAACAAACCTGTTCATAGCCATATTTTTCATAGTACTGCTTTTGAATAACTGAGCTAAAGTAAAGGGAAGCGTTGTATATGAGATAAGTGGAGTGCTTTATCAAATTCAGAACCGCGAAGTCGAAGCTCAACCCCACCACACTATTACACGTTCACACAAAAAACCCAAGGAAAAATTATTAACTTGTACAAACGTAGTACTTGGTGTTAATGTAATAGTAGGTTGAACAAGTAGTATATATATTACAACCTTTTCCTACGGAAATTCAAGATGATTTGCGGGTAGTAACCAATGGACCACGATGAGAAAGCAGTCCACCCCAGAACCTGGTACGTGATTTCCAGCGGAATTGAATTCCAGGAAGCCATAGAAAAATCCTTTTCCTACTTATTATTCTAGTAATACTCAATAAAGTACTCGTCCAGTGGGATTGAAATTTGGTAGGGAGAGAGTTGGTGGACAATTTTTTTTTTAATATGAAACTCGACAACGAGGGAAAAATTAACGGGTGATCTAAGGTTTATAAACTTATTTTAGAAGATTTTTATTTTTAGAAGCTTTTTACCAAAAAAGTAAAAAATAACTCTCTTTTTTTTACTTTTTTTTTTCCTTGAAAAGCAGTATTATTTTCCTAAAATAGTTTTCTTAGCAAATGTCGAGCATTCTCATTGGGATTGTAAATGAGAAATATAGGAAAATTTTAGCATCAAAGACAAAAAAAAGAGCCCAGGAACCGGACTTGTATCTAAAAAAAAATTACAATAGTGCTACTTTCTCTCTGACTCAATTGTCTCCCTCTCTCTTTACTCATCCTCTCTCTTCTCTATTTTCTCTTCGTCTCCCTCTTCTCTATCTGTTGGCGTGGGGGGTTGGCTGTCATGGGTGATGGATTTCTAGATCGGCGTTAGAGACCGGCATTTGGCTTCTTTTGGTTTTTCTGGCCCCACTCTCTGTTCCAATAGTCACATTCCAATCAGTTTCTTTGAATCGGCGTGGTGGCAAAGCTGGTGGCGCGGCTGAGATCAGCGTGGTGGCTGGAGGTCAGCACAGTGGAAATCGGCGTGGAGACCGATTTGAAGACCGGTGTGGAGATCAGCATAGAGACCAGCGTTTGGTGGGTTTGGTGGTGTTGGCATGGTGGCCGGTTTCTGGGTTTGGTGATTCTGTTCTTTGATTCTCACCGTGGCTGTGACGGGTGTTTGGATTGGTTGGTTGGGTTTCTATGGGTTTGCTGGGTTTTTAGTGGGTACTTGGTGGGTTTTTTTTTTTTTTTTTTTTTGGGTTTTCGGTTTTGGGGGGATTTTGTTGGGCAAAGGGTAGTGGTGGGCATGTTGGCGGGGACGAAACGGGTAATTACCAATAAAAAATAAACTATATAGTTAGTAGGGTCAGTTTATAAATTATATTCATTTTTAACAACTTGAGCCTCAAATATTTTGGGCCTCTAAATCGAGCTTTTAAGGCTCGATTTCTGTGCCTTGATGTGGCCAAATTCCACGTGGAGTTAAAACTTGAGTTCCATGTGGACACGTCATGTGGAATTTGGCCACATAGATCTCGAGCCTCAGAGACTTGGTTTACTTAAAGTGAAACCGAGTCTCAGAAACTCAATTTCAGTTGTGGTCTTCTAATATTCCACGTGGAAGGCAAGGAAACCAAGTCTCTGAGACTCGATTTCAAATAGAGTATTTTCAAAAATAACGCCTCACTCACCTTACACAAATCACTTTCCACTCTCCCTCACCCTCACCCTCTCTCTCACACAGAGCAGACGCACACTCTCACGCTCTCACTCATCGTCTCACCCTCTCACATTGATCCAAGTCACTCACTCTCTCCAGTCACGATCTCACTCACCTGCTTCTCCATCTCACTGTTCTCTCAGTCAATCTCACTCTCAGTCTCCACGATTTCACAGGCACCGCCTTCACCAAAAGCTTTGATCAAGCCACAGCAAGCTTTGAGTCTACGTGGTCTCTCAAAACTAAAGAAAAAGGTGAGTTGCTTTGTACCCACCGTTCAGTGTTTGGTTGCTGAGAAACATGCATGAAAAATTAAAGAAAGTTTGGTTTCACGAAGTTCTTTTCTATTTTGGTTTCTGTATTGAATTTCTAATAAAACTGTTAACCTGCTAAAAAAGATCAAAACTTTATTGTTTTTTGAGATTGAATTGGTTTGTGGGTTTGATTTTTTTTTTTTTTTTTTGGTTTTGTTTTGTTTTGTTTTGTTTTGTGCTTTGTTCTGTTCGTGGGTTGAACTATTGATATGAGGCAAATTTCATACTCAAATCTTGAACTATGCATTGTTCTGCAGTGATGATGTTAGGGTTTGTTAACCGGGTCTTTGTTAAATTAAATTGTTGATGTCAGGGTTTGTTAAAGTTGATGATTTAGTGTTTAATTCGATCCATGTTACTGAAAGTTTGATGACTTTCTTCTTGCTAAATTTGATAATGTCTTAAACCCCTTTTTATTTTCCTAATTTTGTGAATTCTGCATCTGTGCTCCTTTAAATTTTATTTACATTTAAATATTTCAATTGGGTTGTCATTTTAAATTTTTTTCGCATTTAGTAATTTAAAATTTTCCATATGTTCAATGACATCCAAGAACAAAATCCACATAAAAGAGTCTAATCATGCTATAACTACAAACAATATATAATCAGTAACATAAAAATCATGAACAGCACATATGAGTTCAAATATAATTCAGTAGCCTAGTAACTTCCCAAAATCAAGTTATTTATCAACGAAAAAAAATAAATAAATCAACAAATCAAGTTGTCAAGTTGACCATATACCTGCAAATATTCTGTTAAGTGCACCACCCTTCCTGTTGTGGCTCCCTATGCAGCAAGTCTATAACAAAAAATCAAATTTTAAAATTAAAATCAAAATTAAAAAGAGAGAGAGAGAGAGAGAGAGAGAGAGAGAACAATCACAAAGCTATTTGATTTGAATAGCATGTTGATAGAATGGGCCAAACCATCCATTTTAAACCAATACAATCAGCTTCTCTGCACAAAATTCCAAACGACCATCTCAAAACCATCGTTAGCAACTATACCAACTAATTTATGTTCAAAATGTAGATTGTCAAATCATAATGATTTAGGAATCACTAAAACTAACATCATACATTATTAGAAATCTCAAACAAAAACAGGAAATGAGATGCTTAAAACAGAGAACAAACCCAACTGTCCCTCCAATGAAGAATTTTTCAACCCTACATAAAACAATTTGATCTAGATGAAGTGTTGACATATGTCAATAGAATTGGATATCGAATACATACTACACATTAATGGGTTACCATTTCCCATCTGGTGGATGGACATTGGACAATAGGATTGCAACTGCTACCAAAGTCAGTAGGCATATTAGCATAAACTAATAAAGCTACATGAGTACGCCTTTATTCAATGATCCTCTAGTAGAATAAACTATTGTGTGTACACTTACCTACACCTATACATACACACATATGTATAGAAAACATATGATTTTAACTTAATCGAGAAGGTAGATTGAGGATTGACAGCTGTGTTAAGCCTTGTACTGGTCAGTAAGGTGAGTTACCTCCAATCTCCATGCTTCAATCATTCATATAAAAGAACAAAAATATGTTCTCAGTTTTGAATTAGTTTGCCTAACTTGCATTTAAGTCAGGAATTAGCACTCGTCCTATTGTGAACCTATTAGAGAGCCAAGTAAATTTATGTTAGTGACATATTTGATCTCTTTCATTTAACATCAATTACAAAACCTTTTCTATCTACTCAAAGTACAAAAATCACAACTTCTAAAAGTGTAACAATTGCATATACTCACCCCACATCACATACAAACACACTCAATCATTATAATTTCATACTCAAACAAAAAAAAAAAAAAAACTAAAGACAAGACTTACCCCCATTACAAAATTTAAACTCAACTCTAACAAAAATATAAATAAAAATATCAAACCAAACAACAAAAGTCATGAGGATGTGCAAATGAATGAGTGCAATTATGTAACAACATCATTCAAGTAATTTTAAATCAATGGCATACCCTATTACACTACTATTAATGAAATAACATAGAGCAGGGTTCATCAGACAAACAATAAAAAAAAAAAACACTAATGTGAATATGATCATGATCAATCAAATTAGACATACCATCTAATTTCAAAATCAAGGCATTAATATACAATCAAATATACCAGATGTGATATACAAACTCAAATTTGATCCAAATTATGGAGAAAGGAAGCAGATAACTTCAAAATCTAAAGCAATAATGATAAAGCCTAATTATGCAGCACAAGATTTGGTAACTAAGGTAAAACACTAAATCTTGAAAGGAAAAACAACTTTAGGGATTTAACTACTAAAGGTTTAAGGCTTAACGTGTTGTCAAGAATTCTAATAACTTGTTTTTTTGGATCACAGCACATAGATGAGTTTTTTTTTTTCCCTAAGTTTTTTATTTTATTTTTTGTTTCTAAATTAAGTAAGAGAAAGGCTTCAAGACCTTCATTTCGTGACTGCCCTCTCTGACCAAAAAGTTGTTGTTATTGTGCCTTGTATAGGTTGTTTAGATTTTCTACAAATGAGAATTCACAACCTAAAAATTTGCATAGTGAACAAGAACATTTTACTCAAGTGAAAATATTGAAGATAATATAGTTGTGCCAATTTCAAACGGTCGCATTTCACTTATTTAAAATCCAAATTGAATCAAATTATATTCGTTTTGAAGTCCTATATGCCTACTTTTCAATGAAATAATTTTCACTGCAAAATTCATTATATATAGATGGAGAAAAAGCTATGAACAAAAAATCATCAACTTGTCATATTTTGATAGACTCAGCATCTTTTAACAGCTTTCGAACTATATGCTTAAGTTTTTAAATTTTTAAAAATTTGTCCACAATGGGCGAAGCAACCAGCCGCCAGGTCCACTTAATATATAACCCAGAGTTATCTCTCTTACTGTTTTATACGCAATTATTCATGCCAAATTCTATAAATTGGATTCGCATATCCATTATTGGGTAGAAGAATTTGTGTGCAAGATTGAATAAGAGAGAAAAAGAAGAAAATCTCTCTCCATATTTCTCTTTGTGCATGTTTATTCCATATTTCTATGTGGATGGATTATTAGTCAGTGGATTCCTGTATCTTTCTCTAATATATATATATATATATATATACTGGCTATTTAAATATATATATATATATATATTTTATATAAATATATTTATATAAAATATATTTATACAACTATATAATTAAATATTTAAATAGTTATATAAATATATTTATATAAATATTTAAATATATAGTTGTATAAATATATAAATATAAATATAAATATATTTATATAAATATATAAATATTTAATTATATAGTTGTATAAATATATAAATATAAATATAAATATATATACATATTTTTTATAAGGAAACAAATATACATATTTTAATACAAACAAATATCTTATCAGGAAACAAATATATTTGCCTAATACAAACAAATATTTTATTAGGAAATGGCATGACAAATTCAATGCAAGCAACACTTTCTAAAGCAGCTATATACACTAAACAACCAACTAGAGAGTGAGGAGACCCTTACCTGACATGAGGATGTGCAAATGTACTGCTGAAATTGTATGAGAGTGAGAGGAGCAATGTTTTGTTGCTGAATATGTATGAGAGTTTATGAGTTTCTTTGAGAGTTGTTGAGAGAGGTTCTGTGATTCAAGTTGCTGAAGCTGTGAGAGTTGTTGAGGTTCTGTGATTCAAGTTGCTGAAGGTGTGAGAGTTGTGTGATGCAGTCAAAATATTCTCTGATACATCTGAGAGTTGTGTGAGAGTTTTTTATTGCTAGTCCAATATTCTTTGAATACATCCTAAAACAGACAAAACATGGACATGGGTCTGAGAGAGGTTTTTATTGCTAGTCTAATATTCTCTAAATACGTCCCAAAACAGACAAAACATGGACATGACCAGACAACAAACATGACCAAACAGACATGACCATTGCCAGACGTATAAGGCTTTGAAAATCGAGTCTCTAAGACTCGGTTTCACTTTTAGTAAACCGAGTCTCAGAGACTCGAGTTTAAAGCATACGTGGCGTCCACGTGGAACTCGAGTTCCACGTAGACGCCGTGTGAAATTTTGCCACATCAAACTACCTAAACTGAGCCTCAAAGGCTCGATTTAGAGGCCCAAAATCGAGCCTTTGAGGCTCGAGTTGTTAAAAATGGATATAGTTTATAAACTGGCCCTACTAACTATATAGTTTGTTTTTTATGGGTAATTACCGATTTTCGCCTGTTGGTGGCGTGGTGGTGATTGTTTGTTTAGCTGTGCTAGAGGTTGAGGGAGAAAGAGAGGAAAATGAAGGATAAAAGAGAAATAGTAAAAAAATAATAAAAAAGAATATTTAAATAAAAGGGAAAAAAATAGAATTTTGAGATGTTGATTGTACTATAAAATAGTATGGTATAATTGATAAAGTAGTTTTTTGAATGATAAAATAAGATAGGATAGGATAGGATGATATTTGCCATTGTAAATGCTCTAAGAAGAACCGTTAATATGACTGTTTTTTGGTTGCGAATTTGACAAGGAGCACCACTAGCAAGGACGGACCCAGGTGGGGGCTCGGGCCACCCCTGCGTCCAAATTTATTTTTGTCATTCCGTATTTCATTTTTGTAGTTCAGCCCTCCTTCCACCTAATTACTCTAGCAAGCCTAACCTGAATAGCAACTATCTAATTCAAAAACTTAACAAAAACAATAAAAATATTCATAATGGTGATTGTATTTTAGCAAAAAAACTATTTTACCACCAAAAAACAAAAATAAAAAATAAAAATCATGTGTTATCAGAGAAGTTAAAACTAAATTTTTTGCAAAAGTAAATTGGCATAAATATCAATTGACTGTAATAAGTTGTTAAAAATATAATACAATATTTTATTAAGATTATATCTTTTCCTTCGATTAAAAACTCAAATTCTCTCTTTTTGTCTTTGTTGGTAGATGATTGCATCTAAATGTATTTAGAAACAACAATTTTGTGTATTTATAATTTTTTAATACTATATGAATGTCTATTTGAAGTTTTTTTTTTCTTTATACTCTGGCTCCCACTAGCTTAAAATCCTGGATTTGTCCCTGACACATGGTGAATCACATCCTTTAGAATTCAATTAGTTGGGGTGAAAAGTGGGGGAATGGAAAATTGAGGAATTTAATTGAAGTGATTTTGGGGGGAGAAAATGAGGAAAAGAAGGAGTTGGATGGAAATTCCCATCTACCCTTCCCCCATCCCTTTTTTTTCTTCATTATTGAAGGTTTGGTTGCTTCTTCTTCTTCCCTTTTTTTTTTTTTTTTTTTTTTTTTTTTTCAACAATAATTTTTTTTCCTTTATAAAAAATTTATTAAAAAAAAAGTTATGAAATAGGGACTAACTCTATTTTCTACCGAGTCTTTTGGCTGAATATTGCTAAATCCGGAGTTTATTTGCGTTATAAGCATTGTTACAAGTTATTTAGGGAATTGAGGAAAGAAAGTGAATTTCAGCAACGGTGTTGCCGAAATTCAACAAAAGTATGAGAGAGAAAGAGAAAAAATGGGAGAGAGAAAATTTTGAATTTCAGTAATCACATTACCAAAATTCCTGCTGCCCAAACCTGCTGACCGAAACCAATTGTGGCAATGTCATTGCCGAAATAGGGGGAAAATTTTTTTGTGGCAATGCCATTGCCGAAAATGGGAGGAAAATAAATAATGGTTGCCGAAATCTGGGAAGGAATTTAAAAAAAAAAATGCTACGTTCACAATATTTTTATGATAAATCACAGGTGATTAGTTATTATTAGTTCAAATTTAAATTTAACATTAAGATTACTTTTTTAATCTAACAATAACAACCTGCTACTTAAAATTTGTTATAAAAATATTATAAAAATTGTGTGTACATATCATTTCTTAAAAAATAAAAAATAAAAATTGTGGAATGGATTTGTGGCAATGGCATTGCTGAAATAGGAGGGGGAAAAAAATTGTTGCAATTGGTTTGTGGCAATGCCATTGCCAAAATAGGGGGAAAATTTGTGGCAATACCATTGTCGAAAATGGGAGGAAAAAAAAATAGTGGTTGCCGAAATCAGGGGAGGAATTAAAAAAAAAAGTGATACATTCACAATATTTTTACAACATTTTCACAACAAATCACAGGTGATTAGTTATTATTAATTCAAATTTGAATTTACACTGAGATTACTTTTTTAATCCAACAATAACAACTTGCCACTTAAAATTTGTTATAAAAATATTGTAAAAATTGTGTGCACATATCATTTCTAAAAAAAAAAAAAATTGTGGAATGGATTTGTGACAATGACATTGCTCAAATAGGAGGGAAAAAAAAAATTGTTGCAATTGGTTTGTGGTAATGCCATCGCGGAAATAGGAAGAAAAACATTTGTAGCAATGTCATTACCGAAAATGGGAAGGAAAAAAAAAATAGTGGTTGCCAAAATCTGTGGAGGAATTTAAAAAAAAAGTGCTACGTCCATCATATTTTTACAACAAATCTTAAGTGGTAGGTTATTATTGATTGTTATTATTGGATTAAAAAAGTAATCTCAATGTTAAATTCAAATTTGAACTAATAATAACTAATCACACGTGATTTGTTGTAAAAATATTGTAGACGTAGCACTTTTTTTTTAATTCCTCCCTAGATTTTGGTAACCACTATTTTTTTTTCCTTCCATTTTTGGCAATGGCATTGCCACAATTGCCACAAAATTTTTTTTCCCCTATTTCGGCAATGACATTGCCACAAACCAATTGCAACAATTTTCTTCCCTCCTATTTCGGCAATGCCATTGCCAAAAATCCTTTTGACAGTTTTTTTTTTTTTAGAAATGATATGTACACACAATTTTTATAATATTTTTACAACAAATTTTAAGTGACAAGTTGTTATTGTTGGATTAAAAAAGTAATCTCAATATTAAATTCAAATTTGAACTAATAATAACTAATCACCTGCGATTTGTTGTGAAAATGTTGTAAAAATATTGTGGATGTAGCACATTTTTTTTTAACCCCTCCCCAAATTTCGGCAACCACTATTTTTTTTTCCCTCCCATTTTCGGCAATGGCATTGCCACAAATCCATTCCACAATTTTTTTTTTTTTTTAGAAATGGTATGTGCACACAATTTTTACAATTTTTTTACAACAAATTTTAAGTGGCAGGTTGTTATTGTTGGATTAAAAAAGTAATTTTAGTGTTAAATTCAAATTTGAACTAATAATAACTAATCACCTGTGATTTGTTGTGAAAATGTTGTAAAAATATTGTGGACGTAGCACTTTTTTTTTTTTCTCCCCATATTTCGGCAACCATTATTTATTTATTTTTTTTCCTCCCATTTTCGGCAATGGCATTGCTACAATTTTTTTTTTCCCCTATTTCGGCAATGGCATTGCCACAATTGGTTTCAGTCAGCAGGAATTTCAGTAATGTGATTACCGAAATTCAAAATTTTCTCTCTCCCACTTTTTTTCTCTCTCACATACTTTTGTTGAATTTCGGCAACACTCACTCTCTTTCCTCAATTCCCTAAATAACCTGTAACGGTGCTTATAACGCAAATAAACTCCAGATTTAGCAATATTCAGCCAAAAGACTTATTTTTTACCTCTCTACTTTTTCACCTCAAATCAAATACAAATAAGGAAAATTAAAACCTCTTATATCCCCCATTTTTCCACCTCTCCACTTTTTTAAATCTACCATGTGCTGCCTGTGGGACCCTTTGTACGGTGTGCCTGATCATGACATATAGTAAATTATTTTGAGTTATTTTATTTTGTGTTTTGTTAACGGATTCTTTTAGAATATTTGTTTATAAATCATTCTAAAAAAAATTTTAATTCCACTTTCATGAAAAATGTATAAAAGTTGTTAAAATATATATATATATATATATATTTTAAAATTTCCATAAAAATTTTTAAAAATATTTCTTAAACTATGCTTTTAGGGCATTTATTAATTTTTCCCTTTAAATTTTTTTTTAATGAAAATTTCATTTTATACCCTACAATTTTAAGATGTAACAAGTTAAACCTGTTAGAGTTTAGTTTTGTGTGTTTTTGAAAGTGGAGTTCAGAACTCAAAATTGGCTCAAAAAAGGTCGAAAGTTACTGGCACACTATACCCTACAATTTTAAAATGTAACAAATTAAACCTGTTTAGAGTTTAGTTTTGTGTGTTTTTGAAAGTTGAGTTCAGAATTCAAAATTGGCTCAAAAAAGATCGAAAGTTATTGACACACTATACCCTACAATTTTAAGATGTAACAAATTAAACCTGTTAAGAGTTTAATTTGTGTGTTTTTGAAAGTTGAGTTCAGAACTCAAAATTGGCTCAAAAATGTCGAAAGTTATTGGCACACCTCTTCTTCCTACAAGAGAAACCATTCCCAAGATCTGAGAAGTGTGATCAGTAGACTCTGATTTGTGTCCAGCGCCAGAGGTAAGAAGGAACATGATAGTGGGCGACCAATGATATAATGAAACAGATTATCATACTTCTAATGATAAGGTGAAACACAATAATACCCATGTCTAGTGTAAGATAGAACTAAAAAAAAAAAAAAAGACTTGGTAATTGGTATAGTTAAGTATTTGGCAATAAAAGATCATGATCAAACTCAACAGTAACAAAAATAATTTTCCAATAACTGGTAATCTAAGATCAAATCTTTCCATGATGATTTTGGTTTATAGAGGTAGACTTGGAAGCATGATGAAGGGAGAATGTATGTCCAACTGTGTACTACAATGAAAAGTATTTGCCTGATAGAAAAGTGAGGTATGAGGAAGATTTTCTTATGTATCTTTTAGTATGGGTGGTAATAGTAGTAATGTGGCAATTAAAGAAACTATCCATGTGTAAATCATCACATAATAAGTTGGAAAAGATAGCTCCAAACCAATTTAGAGTCAAACTTTGTCCTAAATCTACACAAGGAAATGCCTCTTTATTGTGTGTATACATATATATATATGAGAAATGTTTCAGACACAAAAAATTTTCCAACTGCTGAAAAAACCAACTGACCAATTTCATTATGTGGACAGATGAAGCCGTATGCACAGATTAACATTTACCAGTAACATCTGAACAATACATTACTATTTCAGCATGCCAGGCTAAGAAAATTTATAATTGTTACCAGAGTAAACATGTTTTTAATGTAATGATGCCTCCCTTTCAACAATAAATCATTGGCTGCATCTATGAATAGGGAACAGCTCATAATTATTTCTTCCACTGGGGTATCCTTTGAACAACTACCTGCAACCGACAATCAGAATGAAAAATCACAATGATGGTCAGTTGACAAAACTAAATTATGCACTGCTTATGAAAAATAAAAGGTGATGGTGGTTTAAGAAGAAATTTTATCAACAATACAAGATTAGATCTAATATAACGTAAATCTATTGAAGATCTAATATGAACCAGCCAGAAGATGCCACTTTTCAAGCCAATTGACCTATTCAAAGGGTTTAAGAAGAAATTCTATCAACAATACAAGATTATAGTAAAGGAAAAAAAGTAGAATTGAAGTTGGAACAATAAAACATCAAGTTTCAAAGAACTTGAGAAATATTCGTATCTAGAATTTCATAAAATATATAAGAAAAAATTGCTACAACTACTGAAAGGGGCTATTTATAATAGTCTTTAGTAAGCCTAAAATATTAACGACTCATCACCTATTTAACAGTTAAATACTGAGTATCTAATTTCATTAAAAGTCACTAGACCTTTAAAAGTTAGTAAAGACATAATAACAAATAAAACAGAACATAAACAAATAAATACTCTTCTAGTGATAGCAAACATGTTGACAAAATGGACTGATGGGCCTGCTTTCCTTTGAACTTTAATTCACCTTTTATCCTCGGTTCAGAGAAAACTCTATTGAAAGTTTGGCTTCAATCTTCTGTTGAGTTAGCAGAAGCTCTGACACTAGATTGTTGAACAAAAGACTAAACAAAGAGCTTTTATTTAAAACTTGACTCTTTGAATTACAACACTTAAGACTTATGAAGAAGCTAATGTGACTTCATGTATGGCACAATTACAAGACTCACTAAGACCACACGGCAAAGCTACTCTAGCAAACTTAGCTTTTACAAGACACACACCAACTCTCTAGACACCTATGTACTGACACTACAATGGCTCTTACTTATTTCTCAACTTCACACTACTTCACTTCACACACGTCACAACTCTCTCACTAGTCTCACACACTACACCTTCACATACCACCACATCTATTTATACTAGGTGTATGTTAGTTAGGAAACCAACTTGAAGCTTCTAGCATATTCCTTTTTATTGGCATTAAATGAATGCCATTCTCCAACCTTCTAGACTATTCTATAAAAATGTGGTTGAGTTTTACTTCTACATAGAAGTCTCTAGAGAACTAAAGAGAGACATCTCACAGAGAAACCAGGAATGCAAGAGAATGTTCTAGAGAGTGTGTGAGATGTTCTAAGAGTTTCTAGAAGTTTCTAGAGACAAGAGAGTTAGTGTTGATTTCTAACATCTTCCACCATATATTGTAGTCACAAATAGTATTTTTCATCCTTTCTGTCTTTGTCGCCTTAAGAATATAAAGAAATAGCTACTTAGCCTTAATATGCCAACAAGAACTAACGCATTACAAGCCTGAGAACTTTTCTTCAATTTGTAGAATGAACAAGTCATAGAATAAATTACCATCATCTAACATGACACAACTTAGTTTTGAAAATTTGCTTAACCTCAACCTTGCCACTCCAACTCTCTTACATATAGTTGAATTGAAGGATTAAAAGTGTAGTTTGGCCCTTTTTTTCTATATCTCCAGTTGATCTATCCTCAGGAAATGTGATATTTGTATAAATCCAGAGTAGGGCTACTCAAAAGTTAGAATTAGTATCATAATAAGTGTAAACCAAATATTCATCTTTCTGCTGGCAATGAATGAGAAACTACATAGAAGTCACAAAACGCTATGCTAATCAGACGTAAGTTAAAAGCTGAAGGTCACCTTTCTAGTTTTCAATGGAGTCTAAAGTAGTATTTGTTACTGCAGGAAATAAAAATGTGGAGAGTATCTTCCTTGTTTTGCCGGTGGACTGTGGTAAGGCTATGATTATTGTTTTTATCATGTGTTTTAAACAAGGCAGTATATGAGATTGATGAGAGAAATATTGCCAGAAAATTTACAAGCATGTGACTTACAAAAAGGGAAAGGAGTTACTAGATTAAACAACAACGAAATATTGCTTTGTCATGGGGATTAATATTTTAATTTGAACAAATTATCAATCAACTGCAATGATCAAAATCGCTAAACATACTTTACCTCCTACTATATAAAACCATATTTTAACTGCCTGAAGCATTGCAAGAGTTGACACAATTACCCATTTTAGGGATGTAGCTATGGAAGTAAATTTATTTACTAGAATTTGTATTCCGTTTAGCCTTATGATCTGCTGTGTTTCACATATGGCAGCAGAGAAATGGTCTGTTGCGTCAAGGGAGAATTTATGTTGAAGAAAATATTCTTCATATGATCAAATGGGAAGTGCAAAGGAGAATTGAAGGGAATGACTGATTTACTAACTCTGCTCAAAACAGAGTCTTGTGCTGTGTATGGTGAATTTCCTTAGCTGTTCTTAAACCCTCTTCTTCTTTATTCCTTTTATCTCCTTGTGATTAGCTGATTGTTTTCCTTTGTGTATGAGTTAGAGTAGGTGTACTGGTGCTCCAGTTTTGTTATTAGGTGCTGATACTTGAACTTTGTATTCTATTCATTTGTGGTAATAAAATCTTCTCATTCATAAAAAAAAAAAAAAATAAAAAAAAAAAATTTGTATATTTAATGTATCATACACATTTAACATACTTAAAAGCATGGATTATTGCAACCCAAGAAGGAAAAATTGTTTGGAACAGTACCTTTCCAGAATTTTCCTTATTTCCCACTATAGTTTGACAAGCAAGCCTCCAAGATTCAGGTTTCTGTACATAATAACCCAAGTTAAACTAGCCATTGTTTTTAAAGAATTTACATGATGAACAAAAAAGAAATCTTCATATGAAGAAACATACACACCAACAGAATAACTGACACTCGCTTTGAATTATGAGAAAAGCCATCATTTTTTTATATAGAAGCAATGAGATGAACTTTCAATTTCACATTGTTATTTAGCACCATTACAACCTTATACAGACCATCGTTACCATTTAGTTCAAAAGTGTATCAGAAATTGAGGAACATGAAATGTTGGAGTGTTTATAAGAAGCATTTTCAATTAAATTTAAAGGGTATTTGAGTGAGAGAGACAGAGAGACAGAGAGCTTGCCTTCTTCAGATACCGAAGCTCTGTGTTTGTTCTTTCATTTAGAAGATCTTTTCCATCAATAATCTGCACAGCACGGAACAAGGAAGCTACAGATAAATAAAGAACATTACCGTTTAAATTTTGTTTGGCGCGTAAATATACCTCACCTGATAGTTTGCTTTGGATATTCAAATATTTTGCTCATTCTCCCAAGTAGTATCTATATCTTTTTCTTATTTTGGATGAACAGAATATACAGCCTTTAATTGTGAGTCATTTTTATATATTTGCCTTTTATCTTGTAGAAGTTCAATAATTTTTTACCTTTTCTGCAGAAACTTGGAAACATTGTACATACTGCCCCAAACAAAAACATTCTTTAAAAAAAAAGGTTTTTGAACACTATTCTTTTAGTCCCTAGTCTCATAACATCATAAAGTTTTAACTTAATAAATTAAATTAAATTAAAAAAAAAAAAAAAAAACTGCAAGTACTAGATGAATGTATGTTAGAATTATACCTCAACAATACAAGTTCCACAGCTTCCACCACCACCACAATTCATCACTTTTCCCTAATCAACAAGTCAACACTGCATTTAACATTGATTGGACCATTTGAACCACAAATAAAATGAACATAACTGATCGAGCAATTTGTTAAGAGAAGAGACAGCTTTTCACAATTTAGAATCATCATCTTTCATGTCATGACTCATGACTCATGACAATCAGGATTGGAGTAGAAAAGGATACAACATTAGCACAGACACCACAACAATGACTTTTGAAATTTTCGAAGAAAAAATTAGTGATTGAAAATCAACCACGTTTTTTCTTACTTGATACTTAGTAGCTAGAGACATCAAGGTGAGAATGGTGCAACCGTGCAAGGCCTTTCTTCTAAAAATTTATATTTGAAAAGAAAACTATTTCAAATATTACTAATTTTACTATCAAAAACTTATATAGAAAACTTACAAAAGTTTGTTTTTCGCTAAACTATTGGAAATGTTTCACTTTTTGTCCTTAAACTTCACCCAAAAAAAAAAAAAAAAACTATTTACAAAGTTTAAGGATGAGAAAAAAAAAAAAAACGTTTTTTTTTAAATTTATGAATAAAAAACAAATTTTTGATAAAGTTCAAGGAATAAAATAATATTTTACCCCAAAACTTACAAACTACCTTAAAAAAATATAATCTGTATCATCAATGACACATCAATGTGTTTCTAAAAAAAAAAAAAAATGACACATCAAAATATAATATAAATAAATTTATTATTATTTAAAAAAAAATTGTATTTGGAAATTGATATCTCAGTTTATAAAATGTTACTATATGGTAAAATTTGCAGGAACATGTATAGTAACCATGCGCACGTTAGAAATAGAAAGGGGAACAAGGCTAAAGTGAGCTAAAAAAAGAAAGAAGGGAAATAATCTTACATACGTGGCATAGAGCTCAATCTTGTTATCCAACATGATGTTCCTCAGAAGCTTCTCTCCACTTATCGCTTTGGCTGTCTCCAAAGGGTACGACCCATCACTCTCTGCCTTCGGCTATGCCAAACAAACAAAAAACCCATTATCATAACATAACAACTAGGAACCACGGACACGGATATGGCACAACATACTGACACGAGCAATTTTTGAAAAATTATAAGATAAAACGGCAAACACCATACTGGTACAACACGGATACGGCATCCTAAGTGAAGTGTTCGTGCTTCTTAGAAGAAGAAGACGACAACAACAAATTGAAACAGTTTGAAAGTTAAATGTAAATGCATGTTACCCCAATAAATTCGAGCGCAATTTCTGGCTTTTCTGGTGGAGCCGGAGAATTTGCAGCAACTGAGACAGAGAATGGTTTCTTTCTGAGGATGTTTCCGTAGTTGCCATTGCCAGAGGATAATTCCGGTGGCCGGAGCGACATGGACGTGAAGCTCAAGCTCAGGGAAGCCATTTATATATATATATATATATATTTAGATAGACAAACTTTCAATCTGAAAAGTGAAAAACTATCGTTGGTGTTCCTTAATCCTTATGTTATCGTTTTCGAAAACAATGGGAACCGTCGTCGTTTTGTACTTTTCATATGTTGTGACGAGGTTATATTATAGATTGATGTCGTGACGAGGTTAATGTTGTTAAGGCAATACAAACGCCTCAATATAGGGATTTATTGCGTTAAGGTAGAAACTTTCGACGCAATAGATGTTATGGGATTACTTTCAATTTTTTTTTTTTAGAAAACGGTAATATTTATTAGAACACACAAACACGAAAGTAATGTATAAAGTTTTTTAAATAGCCTTATAATATATTACATAATCAAAGTACCACTACATGAAAGTAATATATATTACTTTCAATTTGATCCCAAATTTTCTTAGTATTTAATTTAATCTATTTTTGAATTTGTAGTCAATTTAATCATTATCATATTTTCAGTGACAATACTAACATGATTAATGGATTATACGGTTGGCACATTTAAAGCTTACTTAAGCAATAAAATAATATTAAAATTTTTAATTAACACTAAAAAAATACCACATCGGCATTTGAAGGGGGAAAAAAATCCAAATTAGGGGTAAAAAACAGTACATCTATTCTGACTCTTAAGAGTTTTACTCTGGCTAAATAAATGGGTACTGCAATCTAGATTCTTCTAAATTAAAGAATGACTTCTACCATGTTCTAACCATATTTTGTGCAACTATATAAATTACTTGTTGCACGACTTTTAGAGGTAAGAGAGGATAGATAATGTACCAAAACTAAAACTTTCAGATCTTAAGGTATTCTTCCTAAGCCTAAACAGTAAAAACCATCTTGGGCCTGAGCAAAAACAGGAAGAAAAAATGGTGATCCTATACAACTTTAGCATCAATTGTTCATGAAACCATAGACTTTGATTCCAATGAATATATTGTTGTTGCACTTTTTTGAGGAGTTTCTTGGATTGATAGAGGTTCTAATTCATGCTGGTGCTATTCATTCGTGGGGAAGATCACTATAGAAGGATTTCAAAACAAAGTAATGCTATAGTCATAAACTATTTTATAACATTTTTACAAAATATTGATGTGGCCAACCTCTTATTGGTTTTCATCTAGGCCTATTATCAATATTACACTTTCATTTATTAATAATCATTCACCACATCAGCAGTTTGTAAAATAATTTGTATCTCTAGTATTTTTTTTTAGAGCATTTAGAACTATTGCGATAGGAAGATAATTAAGTACAACGTTTGTAGAGGATGCATAAAGAACCAAAGACTACAAAAGTTTCATGAGTATATACTATTAAAACTGTTCCTTTAAAGTGTATTCTAAAATGGTTGGACCCTAAAAGTGATTTTGCCATTGAAGGGATTCTTAATTGGTTTTCTACTTTGTTACGAAATCTTTTTGTTGCACTTTTAGTCCCTTGCATATTTATTGTTCTTAGATTTGGTGTTATAAATATAATTATAAAGATATTTGTTTGCAGTGTCTGTGTGGAATTAATTATAAACCCATTAATTCAGCTGCATAAATTGTTTAGGGGTTAACATATAATTTTTCATTATAAAATAAATTATAGCTTTCACAGTGATGAATCAAGAAAATCTCATCCTCCAGAGAGGCCTTTAGACGACAAACAAGTCATAAAGGCACATTTAATACATCTTTCGTTACTAAATGGACAAATAAATCAAGCATGGCCATTGGACGGACATTAAAAGCACTACAATAAATCACCAGAGGCGTTACCAAAGCCATTAAGGCTATCATTGAAGAGTAGACCTCTAACGGCTAGAAAAACAAGTAACCATATAAACTATATCAAACCTCAAACGAAAGTACACAAAAAATATATGATACAATACTCTCAATCTTTATCCTTATCTCTCTCTCTCTCTCTAAGATATTTGACTTTGTCATCCAAAGTTCATTGGCTGGCACTACACCGGTGACCTTTTTGAAAGAAACAATATTTCTAATCTTGTGCAGGAATCAAGTTGGTCATACTTCATTTAATTTGGACGAATATATCAACTGATGAATTTGGCTTCATTACACAGTATTGTGAAGTTATTGCTCAACGTGACATGCATTAACATCAGATTTAACAAAATTACTATAACGTTACCCCATTATTGCTTGCAAAAAGTGACATAGCAGAGATTACTTTAGGTTAGGTGTAATTGTCCTATCGGAACCCTATCATAATCTTAAAATAAAAAAATTAAAAAAAAAAGTTATAAAATCATAGAGTTATTATTTAATGCCGACATAAATTATCATTGTATATGACAAATTATTATTGGTGACCTTGTTATTGCATGCAATGTTATTATTATTACCTTTTAGAACGCATGCATTATTTTGTTACTTCTTTTCAAAAGTGATCAAATAAAAAATTTAAAAAAAGAAAAAAGATATAACTTATCATGAACGTTACAACGCTTACTGCCGAATTTGACGTATTTGTCTTATTTCACCATGTTAACATTTAAAAATAAAAAACACAAATAAAAGAATTATACAAAGCTGTGGCCCTGTCCCTGTGGGGTTTACTATACACTTTGAAATGAGTTTGTAGTGAATAAATGTGAGTAAAGTTTTCAGGTGGCTACGATGTACTACTAATGTAGCAAATATAGTTTTTTTTTCTAAGCCATGCATATTCTCCAATTAGTTTGATCCATAAGCTTATGTAATGGAAAATAAATTTTCGTTTTAATTACCCCCTCATCAAGCATATATATTTTGAAGCGTATATCGTTTTCAGGTGTATCTTTCATCTTAAATTTTATGACATAGGTGGCAAAATATTTTGAAATGCATGTTACTCTCTCCAAATTTCATATTCCCTTCTTAGGCTTTTGAGTTTTGATAAATCTTACCATTTATCTTCTTTTTTATAATTCAATTATTAGTGGACATCAAATTAAGGTTATAGAATCGTCAACTTTGTATATTTTTGTATGGACTGTGTTCGTTACATACAAGATGTTTTATAGTTTTATACACAGCCTAAAAATAATTAGTTTCAATTATGTTTTAAAACCGTGTAAAATTATTTGTGTGCGACAAGCATTTTCCTTTTCATATCACTCTATTTTTGGGCGTACCTTTGAGAGGGATTTTGATCCAATGACTGACTACTTGATAAAACTTATGGTCCACATAGGAATACTTTTAAGGGTGTAAAGAAACATCAATGGCGTAAGAGCTTAAATTTGTTTCAAGACGTGATAGCTAATAATTTTATGGGCCTCATTGTCAAATGCAATTAGTGCTTTCAGTTGACTACTGGCACTGCGTGTACGTTTATACTAAATAATTGAAGTAGAAGTTAAACAAATTATTACTTGTCAGTTGTTTATTCGATCTAACTTTGTGCTAAGTGTTTTAAATTATTATTTTTAATTAATTCTAACTTTGTACTAAAATGTCCCTCTAATTTGAATTTAGTTAAAAATTATTCAAAACCATTTATTATAACTTATTTGAGATTAATCTAAAATACTCATCAAGTTTTAAAACGTATCATTTACTCAAGTACCAACTTTAAAGAAAATTGTATTGACAATACCATATTCCAAAAAACTAATTATGCATCTTCAATAATTCTCAAGTATTTCCTTATTCAACACTTCAAGAGGAAGGGTCAGGACTCTTTCATTTACTTTCTTGGCATTGAATTTTCCTTCTCATTAAATAATTATTATCTTAATTAGACCAAGTATACTTTTGGCCTCATTTTTCAAGCTTGTATCACAGACAGCAAGATAGTCGACGCACCCATCAAGTACAACACTCACTTGCATTCATAATATGAATAAGAGAATATCTTAAACTATCAAAGATTATATTTATTCTTAATTAAATTAACTAAACGATGTAGTATTGTTGCATGATGATATTATTACGCATAATTTCGTATCAAATACTTGAAGAGTTTTAAATACCCTCGTTAGAAAAAAAAAAAAAAAATATATATATATATATATATATATATATATATGAGAAAGATTGAATTACAAACAATATAGTTACAAATTCATTCATACTGTACACTAGGTGCATGAAGAATACATGTTATTATGGATTTGTTGACAAATTTTTAGCCTAGAGCACGTGTTCTGCATCTTTATTATCAACGAAATTTTTAATTAAGCATTGGCCTTTATATTAAAGAGAGAGGCTAAATTGCAAGCAACATAGTTACAGTATCCACACTTTTTATGTGGGCATGGACCGTATGGTATCTCTATGAGAAACGAGATTACACACGATAGTAATTTACACTCGGTTGATAATTTACGTCACATTAAACTCTTAATTATGCAATTTTCTAATCATAGTATTTTTTTTTTCTTACTAATTAAACTGTTATAAAATCAAATAGGATAGTTTTTAGGTTAAATTATCCATTTTATTATTATTTTAGATGAGCAACAACATGATCGCAGATTTATCACATTTGTTAAAAAATTATGTCATTAATTAAACTTTAACAATGATACTATAACCTGAAAAATATTAGAATAATCATTGAAGGATGCTGACTTTTAAATAAAGGATAAAGTTTTCCTCTAAAGTCCTTGAATAAAAATAGAACAACAATACTACATTCTACACACATAATAAATTTCATAACTTTTATTTAGAGGAATATTAGGTCCACAGCAGTTTCACAATAAATTTTAAGTGTCAAATTATTGCGGGTTATTGTTGATGGGAAAAAAATAATTTAAGTAATAGGTTTAAATTATAACTAATAACAACTTACCATTTATGATTTATTATAAAAATATTGCATATATAACTTTTTTTTATTACAATTTGTTAAGATCTTAAATTTTAATTAGATTATTTTTATTATGTGTGCATTTGTTTAGCAACACGTTTGCGTTGCTTTTACGTTTGCGCTTTTTGGCTGGTCCCACGGCACTGTTCATGGACCAATCAAAACACAAAAACGCGTGAACAATAGCAACTGAACAGTATTTTCAGTAATCAATTTTTAGTAAATAAATGATATTCAAACAGACCCTATACATTAATTCCAATCATCATTCTAGGTCTAACAATAATGAAAAATGTTACAATCATTATATTTATTGAAAATAGAAATTGTTATCTACTCTCCACCCACCTTCTTAAATATGAACTTAACAAAGAAATAAATGCGTATCTTTTTATTAGGTTTTTTTTTCCTTAAAAACTCATAAAAACAAAACACGGAAAACTCGGCTGGAGTACATTTATGAGTTTTGACCGTTTTGTTTGAGAGAGTACTGCATCCACAATATTTTTATAACACATCATAGGTAATTAATTGTTATTTGTTCAAATTTGAACCTAGCATTAAGATTACTTTTTTGCCCCAACAATAACAACTAGTAATAACTTGTCATCTATGATTTGTTATAAAAATATTGTGAACATATCATTTCTCTTTGCTATGTCTACAATATTTTTATAACATTTTTACAATAAATTATAAATAGTTAATTATTATTGGTTCAAATTTAAATTTAATACTGAGATTATTATTTTTTTAAAACAATCCATATTATTATCACAATATTTTTATAACATTTTTACAATACTGATATTACTTTTTTAACTCAATAATAACACGGATTTTATATATATATATGGTTTGTTTTACGTGGCAATACAGTTCAGACAAGCAAGTACAATATGTAGCAATTTAATTTAATTTAAATTAAACAAAAAACGGTGTGGAGTGGATGGTGAGTTAGACTCAGCCTCACACGAAACCCAAAGTGCAAGAAGGGACAGCGGGGGTATAAATGGTAAAGGGTGCATGATTGATGGATGGCTGGTGGGATCAGTCAACAAATGTACTTGAGAGAATATCTGCCCTTATAATTCCTTCTCCACCTAGTGGCCATTATTTGCATTGCACCACCAACGTCTTATAAAACTTCTTTCTCGTTCTATTTAAGGCCCGTTTAAGAATTCGGTTATTTCGTTGAAATTAGTTTTTTTTTTTTTCTTGAAAGTATTATAAATAAAAATAAATTTTAGTTAAAATAATATAGTAGAATTTATGAATAGTACTTAAAATTACAATGAGATTCATAAATAATAGCAAAAATAAATTACATAATAAAATAAGTTGGCAAAAATAAATTTTGCCAAATGAAAACTTATACGTGTGAAACTCATAAATGTTATATGAGAAGTGTCTTATAAGTTATAAGTCATGAGAGCTTTTATGTCAATCCTTGTACAGTAACAAAATGTCTAAAATTTACATAGTTTTATTTTTTAAAAACCATATATTAGTTCGTGTATAATTGTGTAAATTTACAAATTTGTTATAGTAATTATGTAAATTTACACTTACATTATTTATTTTACATTTAGTTGTTTATTCTTTCTTTATATATCTCAAGGATGAAAGAAGAAAATTAATGGTGATTATTGTATGTGAAAAAAGAGAAACAATTAAAAAAAAATAAGAAAAATTAATATTTTAATGAAATGTAGTATAAAATAGATAATATGATGTGGTGTGTTTTAAAAAGTTAGTATATAAAATAGAAAAAATATGTTCTTATGCTAAAATAGACATAAATTTTTGTATGAGCTAATGCGAATGTTATAAGATCATTTCGTGAGATCGGGGACTTGGATGCCTGATATAGGTTAGTAGTGTCCTCCCTATTGATATCTTGTTTCTCCAACAACAACAACTACTACTACAACAACAACCAAAAAAAAAACTCTTATAGTCATTGAGTAACGTTGGTCCGTTATTGTATTCAATTCAATGCCTTATGTAAATTACACCCTTTATTAATTTCTATATTGTTAGCACTACTCTAAGGGACAACCTTCTTAAAGTTTTCCTTCCCCATCTGTAATTTTTTAAGAAGTGTTGGTGTTAAATGAATTTTTTTTGTTTAATTTGAAATCGTCTCTAAATTATTATAAAATGTAATTTGACAATAAAATAAAAATAAAAGGAATAAAGAATTTGTTATCTTTAATTATATATATGATTTAGTATGAAATGATGGGACGCTGAAGAATATTGATTTTGTTAATTTAGAAAGATATTATTTCGTTTTTGAAAAATTGTAAAAGCCCTCACTTAAACTTTCATCATTCTATCATGTGTTATTAAAGTAATTGTATACTTGATAAACAAAGTGCCAAATGACACCTCATCCGAATTCCTTATTTCAGTAGACTTAGACCCAGCGGGTAGAGTGTCACTATGGTCACACTCAAGTGGAAGATGTCAATTTAGGTCGCCCCCTCTACCCATTTTTCTTTCATAAAAAAAAGAAGTGTCAAATGACACACTAAAAGGTTAACATGACATGAAAATAAACTAAAAGGCAGATGAAGTTTAATTAATAAATTTAAAAATTTTCAAAAGACAAGAATACAACTCAAAATTTTAAAAACAATATATTTCAAACAATTATCATCTATATATAGATATATAGATATATGAGTTATACTAACGTATGCTTTTAGGATATATGTTAGTAAACTATTTTAGGAATTTTTTTATGTGAAAGTGAAAAGGGTTTTTGACAGCTTTTTCATTTTTTCATAAAAACATAAATTTTTTTCCCTAAAATGAATAATTAAGTTTCCTATATCAAATAATGCTTTATATTTTTCTTTTTCACATTCTTTCTCTCCCTAATTTTCTTCTCATAATCATAATGAAAAATTCCTAGTTTATCCAATAGAATGCATCCATATGCTCATCCACCTTTTTCAATATTATAATAAGAATAAAGCTAGAGATACAAACTATTTTACAAAAAAATTTATAAACTGCTGTTGTAGTGAGTGGTTATTAGTAGACTTGTCTACGGGTCGGGCCAGGTTAGTTTTGGACCCAACCCGGACTAGACTCGCCGACGTTAGGTGGAGAATGGAGGAACCCGAAATCAACCGCTCGAAAAATTGATTGAGTCGGTTTAAGGTGAGGGTGAGCGTTGGTTGGTTGCTAGAATAAAAAAAAGTCATTGAAAAAAAAAAAAAAAAGTCACCGAAATCTGGAAAAAGCTGCCAGAATCTGCATTTTTTCACTAAAATTTGCTAGGATTTGGCCGGATCTAGTTGAGATCTCACTAGATCTAGTCAAGATCTCGCCGGATCTAGCTTGTTTTTGCAGTATTTGGCCCCATTTTTTTATATAGCTTTGGTCGGGTTCGAGTTGCTCAGGTTTTGGAGAAGCAAACCCACCATTCGACCTACTGGTGTCGATTCTTGAGAACGGAAACCCGCCGCCGACCGACTAGACATTCAATTTGGGTCGACGTTAGGCGATTTGGCTAGGTTGTTAAGCTCCGGTCGGGTCTAGACAACCCTAGTTATTAGTAAATGAAAAAATGATATTAATTGTGGGCATAGATGAAAGCCAATAAGAGGTTGACTACATCAAGATTTTGTAAAAATATTGTAAAATAGTTTATGGGTGTAGTATTACTCTTACAATAAATAAATAAAAAACTAAAATCTATCTTCTTATTTTATTTATTTATTCTTTCCTTTTCTATTATTCCCAAAATCTCTCTCACCAATGACTCAGACACTCCTACAAGGAAAGAGGTGTTTCTCATGGAGTGGCTACAAAAGTCAGATTTCCCTTCTAAGAAATAATTGTGTATATCCTAAATGCCGGGTACCTCACAAAGAGGTGGGCCCCACAGTGTGTGGGTCCCGCCTCCTTGTGAGGTACCCGTCATGTATGCCGGGTACAAGATATATCACCTCCTAAGAAATAGATCCCCAAATAAACATCCCAGTGTACTTGATTTGACAGTAAAAATTGATTTAATAGTCACAATTGTATTAATTTTAGCCAAATTTTTTTACTGCAAACGCACGCACATATTGATAATTTAATAGTGAGAAATGAGTGATTTGAACCATAAATATCTCAATTGAAAATGTCAGAAGGTTCTAATTAAGTTACAAAACCTTTGACTATATTATATATATATATATATATATTTAATGTTTTAAAACATATTTTCTGAGTATTATTTTAATAATGTAAAAGTATTTGCAACTGGAGATTATATTAATACTTAACTAAATTTTCATTTCACCAAATTTATAAAGGTAAACTCTAACCCAAATAAGTTGAACAAATCTATTATTCAATTAAAAAAATATTGACATAAAAAAATTATTTTAATATTTTTTCTTTTACTTTAAAGCCTTTTAAGAAAAATCAAATTAAATTAATTGTAACTTAACTGTCGATGAGGGTTGTCAATATGGAAAGTTCAATTATTGGGAATAACTTTTTATTTTTTAGGGAACTTATTGGCATAACTTGAAGAATCACAAAAGATGAAAAGGATATTAACCAATAACTACGAGGGGGGACCTTTAAATAGAACTTCACTAGTGTCTTATTAAGTAGTCACTAAAATAAAGTCTTTTTTTTTTTTTTTTCCTTGAAAGGAATAAAAAGTCTTATTAAGTTTTTTTTTTTTTTTTTTTGGTTTGAGAAAAGTCTTATTAAGTAATAATTATATAGATTTTCTAATTTATTAATCATCCTCTTTAATTATTGCATTACTATATCCATTAAGATTTTCATATAAAATACCCTATGGTAATGGGAGGGATATGTTTTATATTTTATGTGAAAAGCAAGTAAGCATTATCATATCTTGCTAATTACCCTTTGGCCTATTGGCATGCATCTCCATATTTGTGGGGGGTATATGTCTCTGGAGTTTGATCCTCAACATCTTCATTCAGCGTTAAAAAAAAAAAATTGCAAACCATGCATGTTAGTAAAGTGCTTTGTATTTATTATTTCTACTAGAATCCCACCATTGTAATTCTTTACTGAATTCAAGAAAAAATGAATTATTTACTTGGGAAAAAAAAAAAGGCACATACCCCACTATTTTTGACAATTTTGCATTTTGTGGGGCTGATATTTGCTCTTTTTAATGTTATCATCGAGGACTAAAGACTTAAGTTATAGGAGTTTTTTTTTTTTTTTTTTTTGTTTGAAAGTTTCAACCTATGATGTCCGCTCTTAATGATATTTTATGCGAAAAGCAAGTAAGCATCATCATATCTTGCTAACTACCCTTTGGCCTATTGGTATGCATCTCCATATTTGCAGAGGGTATATGTCTCTGGGGTTTGATCCTCAACATCTTCATTTAGGATTAAAAATAAAAATTACAAACCATGCATGTTAGTTGAGTAATTATTAGGTACTCCTGGAGCATAGAGAATGGTATTCCCTCCTCTCACATTCGTGGCAGGATCCACTCATTAAATTCATGGCAGGGTTTGTCATAAATGTGAGAAGAGGGAGAATCATTTCACTATACTCTTCGAGACTACCTAAAAATTTTCCATGTTAGTAAAGTGCTCTGTATTTATTTTTTCTATTAGAATCCGGCCATTGTAATTCTTTACTCAATTCAAGCAAAAATGAATTATTTACTTGGAAAAAAAAAAGGAAAAAAAAGGAAAAAGGCACATACCCCACTATTTTTGACAATTTTGCATTTTGTGGGGCTAATGGTTGCTCTTTTTAATGTTATCAACGAGGACTAAAGACTTTAGTTATATGAGTTTTTTTTTTTTTTTTTAGAGTTTTAACTTATGGCGTCTGCTCTTAATGATAGCTCTTTATCATCAGATTAAGACACCAAACAGTTTTTGATGTAGGTGGAGATTGAGCATCAGATTTTTTATTCAACCATCAAAGACTTTACTAATTAAGCTAATTAGAATCTACAAGTTATTGGAGTATTTGTTTCTTAAAAAAAAAGAAAAAGTTATAGGAGTATAAAATGAGGTGTTTAAAAATCATTATACTACCATCATTGTTTGTGAAGAATTTGATATAGATCACCACTATTTTACATTTTGGTTTGGGATGCCGATGCTTGAACCGCCCTACAAAGAAGCAGTGGAGGGAACTCCCGCAAATAACTAGAAAAGAAACAAGGACTTTACCACCCTCGGAAGTAGTACAACAAACATTTTCCTTTTTTAGGAAAATACAAGCACAAATTCTTCTTTCATATTATTCTCTTAAACTATGAAAAAGTTTTTTTTTTTTTTTTTTTAAATCACCATAAAAATTTGAAAATTATACTGACCTTAATGGAAGTTTTGCAAAATTACACTGCATTTCCTATTTCTTTCGAATTAGACACTACTCTGAATTAGAAAAGATGCCAATCACTTTCAAGCCACTAAAAACCAATGAGTTTCAAAATATTTTATTAATTAACAGAAGAAAAAAAAAAAAAAAATATATATATATATATATATATAGAGAGAGAGAGAGAGAGAGAGAGAGTTGTAGTGATTGACGATGACAATGGAGGTGATGGTTGGGCTACTAACAGTGGGGGTTGGAGGTTGAGCTAATGCATTTTGGGTGAGACATGAAATATTAGAACCGCAAATCAAAGCTTAAAAACATTTTACACCAAAACATGCATCTCTTATTTTACGGTCAACTTAAAAACTATTTCAGGATGATCTATATATATATATATATATATATATATATATTTTTTTTTTTAGAAAGTTTTAATCTATGGCGTTTGCTCTTGATGATAACTCTTTATTATTAGGCTAAGACACCAATTAGTTTTCAGGATGATCAACATATTAGTTGCCCCAAACACCTGTAAACATTAAAAAAAGAAGAAGGGAAAATCAATAGTAGGTGAAACAAACGCAGCCTAAGCCTCTAACAATTAGTACAATGGTTACTGGACAATGGACATTAATTTAGTCTGCGATTTAAACTTTTAGGCTGTGTTTGTTTTGGTGTAGAACCATTTCAGGAAATGATTTTACACCTCACTGTGTGTTTGGTTGCACATGGAAAATAAAATTTTCTGGAAAAGCATTTCAGTTGACCGTGTGTTTTATGGCTTTGACCTGGAAATTGGTTTACATTTTTATTTTCATTACAAACCATTTCTGGGTCTCAGACGCGCAAAGAGAGAGAGAGAGAGAGAGAGAGAGAGAGAGAGAGAGAGAGAGAGAGAGAGAGAGAGAGAGAGAGAGAGAGTGACCGATCCACCCAAAATCGATCGCACCCTAGCATCGGCGATGCCATCTAGATCGCACCACCACCGAGATCACACCTCACCGAGATTGCATCACCATCGAAGACTAATCCGCCCAAAACCGATCTCATTGGCGCTATCGTTACCCATGGCCAATCTTGTCACCCTCTCGATCTCGTCGTTACCCATGACTGATCTTGTCTCGATCTCGTCACCCATGACCGATCTTGTCGCCCATGACCCATGACCGATCTCTCCCTTTCCCTCAATTTTTGATCACTCTCTCTTCCTCCCTCTCTCAATTTGACCGAACTGTGTAGTTTAACAAATGGTGTTGTTTTGATTTTTGTTTTTTTAAGTTTATATATTGAAAATTTCTATTGTAAAATTTGTTTGGCAGCTGAGAAAATGGGCGAGAAAACGTGAGAAAGTAGTAGGAAAATAGAATTTTCAGAATGCAACCAAACACATTAAAACATTTTCTAGAACAATTTTCATAATGCAATCAAACATTTGAAAATATTTTCCTTTCCCGAAAATATTTTACACCTGAAAATATTTTATACTTGGAAAATATTTTACATTCAACCAAACGCAGCCTTAATGACAACCATACCATTTCACACAATGGTACTTTTTTTTTCAATGAATCTAAGCCGAATTACCAAAAGAAGTAATTTACACATTTTCTAAATTTTGTATTTAAGATTCTGTTACTTTATTTAATGAGCACTAAGTATCTAGAAGATAACAATATATAACTTTCTTTCATTCCATATTAAATGAAACTTTGTAGATAGCATGTATTTTACAGATGATGTTTTTCGTAAAATGCTCAATATATTCAATGACAAATGCGAGCGTGGGATTATCTTAAACACATTGTTCCTAAGAGTATTTTTTGGATGATTGTTTTTTGTTTTTTTCCATTAACCCACGTATCATGGGTAAATGCTTTAGAGGCAATTATAAAAATAAAAAAAAATTTCTTATATCTTTAATACTTCTGTTGCTGTTTAGCTGGCACAAGAATGGTTAATATTTTATATAGGTTTGGTGCTACAAAGATAGTGGCAGTAGCTGTGTGGATGACAATAGATGTCAAATTGACCGTGTTGGTGGCGGTAAATTTGATGATTCTAATCGAAATGAGTAAGTCTAAAGACACACCTAAGTACACATTAAAATTCACCGCAACATATTTAAGTGTTATCTAATAATCGACGTATTTACTTTTTATATTTTTTCAACAAATATCCGTAACAGTCTCATGTATAAATATTGAAATCTATTTACAAATTAATACTCAAGTATATTATAAAATTTTGTGAGTTTGAATTTAAGATATTTTTCATTTTTTCTACTTTAAATTATTTTTTTATTGGTTTAAGAAACTGTTTTTCCAATAATTGCACAAACTACCAATAAGCTTTTTCTATATAAAAAAAGAATTTACGTCAAAGCAAACTGAATTTAATATATATGTTTTTGTTTTTATTTGAGAAAATTTAATACAGTATTTATTCATAGAAAAAGAAAGAAAGAGGAAAAAAAAAAGAAAAGACAAAGGGGATATAAATATAATTGATTAAATTGACAAAAGCTGTTGAGTGAATTTTAAAATCACACAGATGTCCGCAGAAAAACATATACCCAACATTTATTCTCAGGACAAAACAACCCAACACTCGGGCACACACACAAACGGAGAGAGAGAGAGAGAGAGAGAGAGAGACAGTGTGTGTGTTGCACAGAACAGAACACTTGCCGAGAGAACCTTTTGCTTTTTATTGCTCTCTCTCTCTCTCTTAGTTTTACTCTCTTTATTTTAATCTTTTTCAGAAAATCGTGCTGTCTTTTCTCTCACTCATATACTGTGTTCTCTATTAAGAAAGAGAAAAACTTATTATATGCAGAGAGAGAGAGAGAGAGAGAGAGCAGAGAAGCATGAGAAATATGTGGGGGATGAAGTGAAAAAGTGAAGAAATAATGGGTATATAAATGACGGCTGAGCAGCACACTATGCCCAACAACAATGCCATTGCTAATACCAACACTACAATCCAAAACCGAAACCAAACCCAAACCCAACAACAACAACATCAACAAGAATTAGTATTGGCTAATACTGATACTAATAAGCACCCAATGTTCCATGACTTTCTGGGCATGAAAAAGCCCACCGATTCCCAAGTGGGTTTTCCCCACAAAGCCACGGCGGCCGCCGACTCTCCTCAGGCCTCGGCTTCTCTTGGTGCTTCCTCCGGTGGTCCCCGTGGACCCATCTCCACCACCTCTGATCTGGGTTCCGGTCAGTCTCACACTCTCACTCCTTTCTGCTTCCCTAAATAGCTATCTTCACTTCTCTCTAGCTCTCTTTTTTTGGGCTGCTTTTCTGATTTTCAGCTACTGTTTGTTTCCTTTTGATTTATACTTGGAGATATAAACTGTGTCACTGTGTGTGTGAGTCCATATAATCAAGTGGGTAGTCTTAATTTTCATGTAGGAAAATTCTCTCTCTCTCTCTCATAGTAGGGTGGGTGTCTTTGTTGTAGGTTAGTTTTAGTGAGGTCATTGATGGCGTTGGTTGCTTTTTCTATGTCTTCTCTCCTTTATTTTCAAGGGTATCTTTACCTGTTATAGTTTTTTTTTAGTTTTTGTTTGTGCTTTACGTTATTTTCTATTCAAATATTTCGTGAACATCTCCGTTAAATTTTGTATCTAGTGTTTAGCGTTTTCCTTTAGTTGTTGTTTTACAATGTGGTGTTTGGTGGTGATGAATAAAGAAATGTTGAATTTATGAGCAATTCATTCTTTCCTTTGACAATTGCTGCTCATTACAAAGTAAGAAATATTACTTAAGCATCTTGTCATGATGCTTAGCAATTGTGTTACAATGATATTCATGCAAGACATTTAAGTGAGCTTATTCTTTTTTCTTTTTCTTTTTTTTCTTTCTTCTGATTTGGGGTTTTACACATCTATTAAAGTTTGATTCCTTTTGCTCATTAATTTTAGTAGAAAGACAGGTTGTAAAGGGGATTCCTTTATATAGTACAAGGAGTGATAATTCTGGGCCTGAGATGAGTAACAGGATAGCAGGAAGTAAGCGAAGTAATCCTGATTCTGCATTTATGGCTTCATCCAGAGATGGGGTTTTTAACTTGGATCATGATTCCATCGAGAACTCTCATTTGATGAAGGTGTGAATTATAGTAAGCTTTGACTTTCCCATGCTTAAACAAGCCAAATAACCCCATAAGTGGATTCGTATTCTCTAATATTGTTAGTTGTGTTCTGATGCAGTTACTCCGAAATGGTGCTGGGGGAGAGCGACATAGAAGGTCCAATGATGATGAAATGTTCT
This sequence comes from Quercus agrifolia, assembly GCA_029955455.1. Classification (NCBI taxonomy): domain Eukaryota; kingdom Viridiplantae; phylum Streptophyta; class Magnoliopsida; order Fagales; family Fagaceae; genus Quercus; species Quercus agrifolia. Next base: position 11,331,797 of record JARQAD010000012.1, on the reverse strand, counting down.
TTGGTATGCATCCACTAAGACCAAGTTCTACTTCTCTTGCATTTCAGCCTCCCACCAGCAGTAGGATCGATGGTAATGTTTCCAAGTGGGAGCGGCCTATTTCTATGAATGTTGGCTCTGCAGTACAGTACCCTCCACGTGGGGGTCAATTTGCACCTATCCTGCATCAGGTACCTTCAAACAGATTCAGGGATGCCAATGCCGGTCCTTCAACTATCTCTCAATCAGCGGCTGATGAGGGATCTAGAACTGGAATTAAAGGCCCTGGAATTTTGAGTTCCATCAATGCCTCTGGTGGCGCCTCTGAGAGAAACTCATCTGGCATGCTGCCAATTGGCAACAGACAGAAGTCTGGGACTAATGTTTTAGAGCCAGAATCTTCTGCTCCTCCAAGGTAAATTTGATAATACAGCTTATTCACCCTATTACCTCATTTACAATTTCTTTTTTTCAGCGGGAAGGAGCACAGTTGATGCTATGCATTTTTATCTGTTGTGATTGCAGTAGACTTGGCTTAACATCTCCTAGTCATCAGATGACTATATTTTATGGTGGCCAAGCTCATGTTTTTGATGATGTCCATCCCAACAAGGTTTGCTTTCTGGTTTTTTACCAATAACAGACGCATCTCTATTTAATGTTATTGGTTTCTACTGTCAGGTAGATAAATATGTTTTGAGTAAGTGTGTTATTCAACTGTCTCCTAGCTGAATAAGCTTATGGTGCTTGCTTATTGAGGTCCTAAATTGGTTTATGTTGGTGAACCATTTGGGAGAAATACATAAGTGATTGGTTGGCTTAATCATATAACAATTTCCTGGCACTATCTGTAGAAGAGAAGCATGATCTATATAACAGCAGACATAAATGAGGATGATAATTGACCTTTACATAGTTACATACTGTGCTGATCATTTTCAGAAACAGAGTCTTGGTCTTGTTAGGTTGTTTTCCAGCTGTACTTATGTCATTGATACTGCAGTTTGCAATATACAACGAAATGTGCACCTCACAGTGCTTGTACAGGATTGATAACAGCAGTTGGGACTCGAGACCCTCTTTCTTTTGTTGAGATTTATTTGGCAAAGCTTGTTAGAAGATCACTTCTTTTATTTGCTGGAGTTTATATAGAATGGCTACATAGGCTTTCATAGTTAGAATGTTGAGTCACAATTATAGTGGAGATTTATACATGCAACCATTAGAAGAAGAGCTGCAACATTAACCTAGGCCTGAGAGGAGCTTGTATCCTTGAATATCATTATTAGGATGGCAGATGGCCAGTTAATTATAGATTTTCGTAAGATGTCCTTAAGGGTCAGTTTCCTGTTCTGCTTTATATCAACAGTTATCATGAATTTCTGTATTCTAAGGGCTGAAGCTATGAAATATCATTTACCTTACGATCCCTGCTTTCAAAACATGCCATAGACACTACCAAGGATGTAGTTAATAACTAAGTTTGCTAATCTGCATGCAGTGGCATTTTACCAGAAGAGCTCCTTTACTAAATCTGTGAGCCTGCAGACCAGAAATGCATAACTTAGTCTATAAATTACAATGCTAAGCTTTTTCAGAGTTATTAGAGATGTATGCGGGGCTATTCTCAAAATGGTTGACACAAATGCTCATATAAAATTAAAAATAGAGTTAGTCTTGCATTAGATTCATAAGAGTGTTGGACTTTTCAGGCCTTCACTTGTAATGATGGAAATTGTTGTTAAACCGCTCAACATCTTGGTATGGTTTTAGTAAGATCCAACATTACCTCGCTCATGGATTGTTATGATATCCAGAGATTTGCAATATGCCAAATGTATTCTGTTGTTCAAAGGCTTGTATGATATGAAACAATCATGTCAAACACTCCAAAACAAGTTTGTTGTGTGCTGAAGTAACATCATGTTCATGTGATAAAACATGAGCCCATTCGGTCAAATCAGTTCAGGAAATTATTTGTTGATCTCTCTTTGACATATCCTCTACGTCCAATATTAACCTGGAACTTTCAGTAAAAAGTCCCTTGTTGTACTTGTGTGTTTCATAACCACGCAAAGGGCCTTCTACTCAGTTGTTTTGATGGTAAAAAAAAGGCTTGCATTTCCTGGATTGAATTCCCAGGTGTTAATGGACCAATTTCCATCTTTTACATTGTAGGCACCCCCATAAAGTTCAAGGCTAGAGACTTTCATTACGTGTGCCTCTGTCACTGATATAGGATTCATGAGGTCATGTTATCCGTGCTTTTGTTCCTTCATTGTTGTGAGGCCTCAGCTGTTGCCTGTTGCTAGGGATTCACTACCCAATACTGACACTGCATGTCTGACCATAAAACTTATGGTTCAGCTTTATAGATATATGTATATCTGGAAGATGGGGAATTTTATTGAAAAGGACATTCTCAATTGAACAACTACCGCCTTGAGGTCTTCAATATGCTCTCATTAGGAGTTGACAGAATTGCTTTGCACTCTTCTTGTACTCTTGATTTGTCTAATCCTCCTCTATTGCTAGATTGTCCTCATGAAAGTCTTCAATTTAGTAGTTCTACTCATGATATTTATCATGATCATAGTTTTAGCCCTCCATTGGTTCAGGCATATCATGCTTTCTTAAATGTATTTGTAGTTATTCACTGAAGTGTGAATTATGCAAAGTTGCAGAAGTTATACTGTGTGGCTCCATTGGGAATTATGTCCATTTCTTCCTCTTTTGGATACTGCTACTTTATGATTTTGCTGATGACTACAATTCTTTATGTTTGCCTTTTAAATTTGATTTCTGTCATAATATAGTGGGTATCAGTCAGATGAAATGTGAGATTTTGATGTTTTTATAATGATGTCAAGTATATATATGTTAGCCTAGCTTGTTATTTCTGATAAATTGCTTTTGAACATCAAAGATCTTGTTGTAGAATCAGAAGATTATGGAGCTTTTAAGAAAAAAAAAACTAGCACCTTTTTGAGGTTTCATGACCTTTATTATAGTACCAACTAAAGCCCTCAATCAGCGCCACTTCAGAGAGAATTTGCAATATTATGTTCTCTGTGTACCCAGAAATTAAATACTGCAATGAACATTTAGTCCACTTCTCAAGAAAGAGATGAATATAAAGCTAGCAAAACTAAGTTTGGGGAACTTTTCAATACTATGGATATCTGGTACATGCTTCTTGGTTTCCTAGGGAGTTTAGGTAGTCCTGTAATGTCATTGAATTTTTATGCAGAATACAATCCCTGAAATAATTACTTGTACATGACATTTCATGATCACGGATTGCTTTCTAATTTATTTCAGGCAGACATTATAATGGCCTTAGCTGGTTCAAATGGAGGATCTTGGTCAACAACCTACTCACCCAAATCTACTGTGAGGCCAACTGGTGAAAGTAGCATGCCTGGTGGAGACAATGAAACAGGTATGGCAAATAATATGGCAGTTTCACAGGAATTTCGGAGGTTATCTGCCGCCGGGGTTTCTAATCATGGAGTTGGCTCTGGTGATCGGATATCAACGCCATCAGGTGATCCTCTAACCTAACAACCTTGTATGTGGAGTGATGTGTTTGACCCAGAATGAGAAACCAACATCCATTACGGTCCGTTTGGATTGAGGGGAAAAGGGAAAGGGGGGGGGGGGGGGGGGAGTAGAGGGGAGTTGACCCAAAATTAGCTTATTTTTAACCAACTCTACTTTACTTCCCTCCACTTCCTCTCTCTCCCCTCAATCCAAACAGGCCCTTATGGTTTACATGGTTTGATTTTGCCTTGTCCTGTCCTGTAAAGTTTGTTTGTCCATAACACCTCCCTAAATACATCGTTTCTGGATTCCACCAAATTTGTCTTTTATTATCATTGCACTGCTATTGGTGATGACACATCCTAAATAAGAAATATATTGAGTAACAAATCACTTATTCAAATTTTTTATGGTCTGTATAGTGTACTTTTATTGATTGCTAAAAACTGTTGTAGGGGGACATCAAGGCAGTATTGTAGTAAAAGATCCAAGCAACCCCGTTCAAGCAGCAGAACTCAATCCTGAAGCAAAAAGAGAGCCATGACTTTTAAGCCTTGAATAGGTGTTAGTTATTTCAAAATTGACATACAGGTTTTAGGGTAAATGAGCTTTTTCTTCCTCTAATATCTTTCAGGGTTTCGCAATTTTCTATTTGGTGGTGGGATGGAGCTTTCCTTGTTTGTAGAGACCCAATAGAACTATCAGATTCATAATCAGATACAGCATTTTTCCAATCTATAATATGCTTTTATTTTTATGTCTCATGGAAATGGAACCATTCAAATCCCTTCATGCAATTTCGATATTATCCCAGATCAAAAGGGTATTTGAAGATTACTTTTTCATAGAATTGGAACTGAATATCAGCAGTGTACCATAAAATTCTAGTGTTCAATTAATTTCAATCTCTACCGCTACCAGCCTTGGGAGTATAAGCTTTTGTGTAGTGGTCATGTGTAAAATTGGATTGTTGTTTGCTACTTCATATCTCCTAGAAGATGGAAGTAAGTGTTTGCTTGTGTGCATGGGGTGTCAGCACCTTTGATTCATACATGGGATTTTGTTTCTTACCTTGCCCTTTTTTTTTTTTTTTTGGTTAATAATTTTCTCTCTTTTAATCCGAGCTACAGCATGGTCAATTTAATTTCATAGTTTATAATAAATGTCTTCATTAATCGACACCTGCAATAGAAACCTTGGCATGACTAAATATCAATAGCTTAGGGGTCAAAATTTCTGACTCTGATGCACTCTCCAGTTTAGTACAATTTACTACATATCAAAGGCCGCAGGCATACTTTCTGACTCTGCTGCACTCTCCGGTTTAATGCAATTGAATGCATTTCAAAGGCGCCAGTCATGCCATAGATGCAATGCAGAACCAGCCGCTAAATTTTTATGACCGACTTATTTATAGTGGGTGGGTTAAAGGGTTTGGATCATCCATTGCCACTCCTACATGCAAGTTTCGAACGTGGCCAATCTTTGTTGTCATTCTCAATGAATTTTTATTTTTTTTTATAGAAGAATTATTAAATCAAGGGATAACATTATAATTCTATAACGTTATGTATTGTATATATTATATGAGACAATTTTTTTTAATATATATATATATATATATATATAGCAAAATTTTTTAGATGGAGTGACTTTTACATAACTCAAAACCCAAATTTGCTTTATCGAGTCTGCTTTATAACTTTGAATTATCTTTTAGTTGCATGAGTTGATTACCGAGGTAAATCTTAAGAATAATTTTAGTGATACAATTAATTTTAGGAATAATCCCAAACTCAATTTTACAATATTCTCTTAAGCAATGTGGGACACACTCTCAATTACCATGAGAATTTTGAGTGGAATTTGTGGTTTTGAGTTTGTGTTAGAACTTATTTTCCTTTCCCTTATTTGTGTGTTTGTTTCTAAATAATAATAATAATAATTACAACATCCCAATTTTACAACATGTTAATATGTGTTAATATGAGTGGTAGGCCTTTTTTGGCCATTCTTATTTGTATCGATCTACCACTTTTGATCAATCATTTACAATCATACAAATCAATAAGTTGTGAGATTGAATATGAAAACGACCTATTCATAAAAGAGCAAACCACATAATTTTACACAACTTTGATCACAACTAATCAACAAGTTGTAACATCAAATATAAAAATTGTCTATTCATAAAAGAATAATGTTAAAACTACGTAATTTTACACAACTTTGACTAGTGGCCAAAATTGTGTAAAATTACCCGTTCTTGTTATCATTTTCCATTCATAGAAATTGGCAAATTGCTCCGTTCTTAACAATTTTTGCCAAATTAAAAATTCCTTAGAGGAAGATTCCATTTTATCGGATTTTGTGCCCAATCATATTGTTATCTGCACACAAAATTAACATAAAATATCGATTTTACCCTTTTGGGCCAAATAGTTAACAAAAAAAGAGCCCCTGCGCGGCCCCGTGGGGGAGGGGGGGGGGGGGGGGGGTGGGGGAATCCCTTGCAGGATTCCAGCCTGGGCGACATCTTCTGTTCTCAATAATAATAATAATAATAATAATAATAATGGACCACAAAAATAATGTATAAAATAATAATAATAATAATAATAATAGACCATGCAATACACTTTTTTTTTATTTGTTAAACACACACATATATATAGGGGAAAGAGGATGAGATAAGAGAATACGCTCACACGCCAATATCAAAACTGCATGCAACAGTTAGTATCGCGGAGCAAGTGATAAACCCCTTCTCAATATCACACATTACTGATGTGAGATGACTCAACAACATTGAGTATCTTTTTTAATTTGTTAAACACACACACATATATATAGGAGAAGGGGATGAGATAACGGAATGAATTCACACGCCAACACCAAAACTGCATGCAACAGTTGGTGCAATGGTCATTCTACAAATATAAATACTTAAGAAGTGTGAGGGGGTAAAGGTTGGAGTTCACATATACATTTAGATTATGCTAAAATAGAATTTCTATTTTGTATATAATAATAATAATAATAATAATAATAATAATAATAATAATGGACCTAATTTTCATACAAGACAAAACCCGTTGTTTGCAATTGGAAAATAACAACTCACATTCTCTCCTCTTTGAACTCAGCAAAACATACATAGACAAAAACCCCAACAAATGCCACAACACAATTTAGAACAGAAGTTACTTTCCCCCACCATGAATGAAGCCCATACCAAATTGATAAATTGTACCATGAACCATCATCAAAGCCCTAACTATCACACAAACCACAAAACTCAACTCCACTGTCGTTTTAGAACTAAAAATTAACACACTAACACTCCCTGCAACCCAAAACCACAACATAAACAAGGTCTAAACTGCCACCCAAAACCACTACACAAACACGTTCCCATTCCAAATCCCTTTTGCACTGCTGCAAAAGTAAATCCAAAATCCATTGAAATAAAACCTCCTTTACTTCGAACCACGAATCATGATAGGTTTGGTGTTGTGAATTCTATTGGGCTGATGAGGGTTTTGAGATGGGAATTTGGGCTGAGAACAGAGAATGTATCTTATATATCATGTTTATATAACAACTCTCACAATGAGTGAATTCTATCAAATTGAGAGCTTCGATTCCAGAGATTTTATATTTATAAAAAAATTTAATGTGTATAATTTTTTTTATTATGGGTATAAATGGAATTATACATGACATTTTTGTAGATTGATCCATATTTAAAAAAAAAATGAAGAATTTTCTTTGCAAATTTAAATTTGATGGAAAATACAAATTAGTAATGATAGGGGTAATTTGATTATTGTCATGGGGACATTGCTTGATTTTAAATTTTAAAGGGGAATTGACACCATAATTTAAGGACAAAGTGCAATTAACCTTAATTACATCACAATTGATATTCTTCAAACATCTTAAACCAAGTTTTTTTTTTTTTTTTTTCAATAAAAACCAATTAGACTATATTAATAGTTTTAAAAATTGCTGATGAACTCTATTCAAACATCTTAAATCAAGTTGTTGTTGTTGTTTTTATTTATTTATTTATTTATTTTTAAATAAAAACCAATTAGAGTATATTAGTAATGCTAGTGGGCCTTTTTGTGTTTTGGGCTGGATTGTTCCTACTATACCACGGTCCTGTGATTCTAGGATAGGAGAGTCGGGACCAGTCTAACTGAAATACACCTTAGGCTAGCTTGTGCGCAAGTTGGGCCCTTCTTGTGCTAATGCACCTTGGTAGGAGTCTTGAGCGTGTCACGTACTTACAACAAGAAAGACTGTTACAAATGTTATAGCAGGAAAAAACAATGCAGCAGGATAACTAAAACTTTTTAAAAAAAAACTAAAACATCTTCTACTAAGAACAACAATACATAAACAGCTCCACAAAGGGAGATATCATAACGCAGTTACGGAAAAAAAAGATTAATAGCAAGATGTCAAGTTTGTCATTAATCAACTAAGACGAGAAAAGAAGATTAGTCTACTAAAAGAATGGGCTTGGCTCTTAAGCAGGTTCAAGTCCAAAAAAGAAACCAATCTCCAATGTGGGTAACCTCAGAGGAGAATCCTGCCATAGAAGTTAAACACTTTGGAAAAAGGACCTAAATGGCTTAATTTTGGATTCTTGATTCATTAGAGAGTGGGCTATTGAGAGTAGAAGTGTGTGCAGTTCGGTTGGCTCGGTTTTTTTCTAAATTTATTACCAAACCGATAGGGATCGGTTTTCTCATAATTGGAACTGATGCATACTGCCTAGTATCGGTTTTTCGGCCTTTAACGGTGTGGTTTTTTGCAGTCGGTATAATTGGTTTGGTCGGTTTGAAACATTAAAAAAACTGTTTTTTTTTTTTTATATAAAAAAATTGGACTTTCAAGCAATGTAACACTATAAACTTTATACTAGGCAGAACTATGGATGCTATTAAAACTTTAGTTATTTAAAGAAAAAGTCCGACAGTGTATCTTTCAAAAAAAAAAAAAAAAAAAAAGAAGTCCAACAGTGTAACATGAAAAAAAAATGACACTATAAACTTTATACTATCTAGAACTATGGATGTTGTTAAAACTTTAGTTATTTAAAGAAAAAGTCCAACAGTGTAACACGAAAAAAAAAATGCCATAAATGTTATTTAAATTTTAATTGGCAGACAACTAGACATGAATACATGATGGATGTGGGAGTACTGGGGCTTGAACTTGAAGTAACAGTGTAACACTATAAGCTTAGTTTGGAATCAGACATATAGAGAAAGAGATTCTTAAGAACTTAAGCCTTAAAGGCGAAAGGTGAGAGAGGAGAGGGGATTAAAGATTGCTTGCTACAGATTGGGTTAAGTGGCTGGTGGCAACTGCTTGATTGGTGAGGCATCTAATGATGAGACTTGAGAGGGCAGAGGCCAGCCAAGTTGATAGGCCAAACACAAATTGTCCCATTGTGATCAAATTAATTTATTAATTAACCAAGTTTATTAATTAATCAAATTAACATACAAAGGCGTGGTAGCACAAACAAATCACCAAACAACTAAAGTATGCAGCGGAAATTAAATGACACGGTGATTTGTTTACGAATGAGGAAAACCTGATAGCAAAAACCCCACTGGGTGATTTTCAGGTCACCACTCCCAAAACTCCACTGTTATTACAACAAGCGGTTACAAGTAAAGGAATCCCAAGTACCTTACCAACCTACAGTTGAATCCTTACCCCAATACCCAATTGGACTTGTTCTATATTGACAGTTCCCCTTTTGATGCACAGCTTCTAGGTACGTGACTAACCAGTTGCGCGAATCCCAGTACGCGACTTCAATCACCAACTAAGAAGGTTGTTGGCTGCAAAGTTCTTCAGTTCATCCACACGATGAAGATCAAGAAGATGCTTGGTCACAAAACCCAAAAGTGCACATACACAGCAACTTCTTCACAAGAATGATGAACAAGGGCAAGAACTTTGTCTCCGGTTGCAAATTGCCTGAACAGAGTTTTCTCAATGCTTGTGCAACTTGTCAACTTGTTGACGGCCCTTAAAATAATCATTTTATATGTTTAGGGTTAGGAGAAAAGAAGACCTAAACACATAATCACGGATTCCAAGAAATCATATCAGAATTCTAAATTTCTTAAATCTAGACAGATAAGCTGTCGAGCAGCTATCAAGCCAGTTGTCTAACTTTAATGAATTTGCACTTTCAGCTTGTTTTCTTGGACAGACTTGATGAATTCAGTACTTGATCTTGAAACCTTGTTTTTTGAAGTATTAACAACATCTTAGAACTATCCAATTACAAGTAAAGTGCGTTTTGTTAAAGGATTAGTCAATTACATAAAATAGAGACGTATGATCCTAACATGTGAAACACATATGTCCTAACACAAGCCGAGAAGTGAGAGCGAGAGAGAGAGTGAAGGCCAGGGGTAAGAGAATAGAATGAATTTATAGCAGGCAAAACTCAGAAAACCTAGCATAAAATGACGTTGTTTTGCTCTTTTTATTTTATTTTATTTATTTATTTTATAATAACAAGTGAAACGACAACGTTGTTTTAAAAAAAATTTAAGAAATCCTAATGAAACGACGTCGTATTACTTCAATTGAAATTTATATCTCTGTATCATATCGGTTCAGTTCGGCTCATCCTTGGTTTCGGACATTCTACTCCGACGTTTGCACCACACCGGCATCGGAAATCACTTCGCCCTTCACTTGCCGGCATTGGTACTGTCAGTCGGTTGTAGCTACAGTTTAGAATGATTGGTGCCGGTTGGTTTCCTCGGTGACGTTAAGCTTTTGCACACCCCTAATTGAGAGAGAGAGAGAAGTGGGTAGCCTACTGATACATGTTTTTACTCCTATTACTCGTATTTTTCCATTACTTTGGGTTTCTTGTATTCTTTCTCTCTTTCTTTGTTTTGCTCTATTTTTCTATATCTCTTGTTTACCATTTTTCTTTTCCTTTTTTCCTCTCTCTCCCCCCCTTTTCTATTGTGCACGTCTATGGCCTTTTATACTGCCTATCGTGACAGGATTTTCCATTTTTACCCCTCAACCGCTTTTGGCTTGTTGTGGGTGTCCTTCCAAGATAGTCCACTGGTCTATCGGTTGCCCAGCTACCACCACTACACTGTGTTGGCTATGCCACGCCTCATCCCTAGACAAAAGTTGTTTTGTTTTGTCTCTTACTTCCCTTGAAACTTTCATCCAGATAAGAGTTAAACCTCTCCCTTACCAATCTCTATAGCATGCATCTAGTGATTCCAGCTCACTTTTATCTCTTTTGGATGAGACGTCATCCCGGCAGGATATTTCCCCCAAAAGAGCTTGAGTTGGAACCCCAAAATAGGCTTCCCTTCTCCCCACCACTAGACCACACCCTCTCATACCTTTGACTCGTGGCCCACCTCCCCTGTAATGGCTAGGTACAGGTAGGTGGTGCCTGAGCCTTGTGTGCGTTCTCCACTTCCATATGGTCCACTGCTTTTCCGGCTCTCATGCATTTGCCATTGCCTCCAGGTTTTTTCGATTCTGCTACATGCTCTAGTGCTCATTTAACTCTTGTGGCATGAATGAGTCTTTGGGCTTTCATTCTCTGCATCCCATCTCTTCTTCAGGTTGGGCATTGCTTGGGTATGGGCTTTCTCTTCTTTAACTTGGCCCATGTCCCTTTTTATCTTGCGTCTGTGGTATGATTGGTGTTCCTATCATGTCCCTGTATTGCTCCTACTATGATATTACTTATCTTTTTGCCTTGTTGTTACATTTAGGCTTACAGGCTGAAGCACTTGCCATGTCAATTTCTTGCATTATTCCTTCTTTTGGTCTTTACTGCCCAGCATTCTTGCTGGGCCAACCCATTCCGTACCTTGGGCTTCCTCGGCCTATTTCATTCTTTGGGCATCCTCAGCCCATTTCATCAGTTGGGCATTCTTGGCCCATTCCATCATTTCCTACATTTTTCCTTCCCATGAGTTTTTGCTAAATCTTTTAGGCTTACCTGGTACTAATTACCACATCCTTCTTTGGGCTTATTGGCTTTTGAACCAACCCCATTTACTAATTCATTTCTATGGGCTTTCTTGGCCCATTTTTGCTTTCTTTCCATCTCTTACAATTCCCATGGGCTTATTACTTCATTCTTTGGGGCTTCCTCGGCCCATTTGCTTTCTCTCAAACCACTTATTATTTTAGTGGGCTTGTTGACAATTATTCCTACCATTCTGGCTCAATGTTGACACCCCATTTTGCAACCTGCATTTAACCTCACATTGAGGGTAAAAGGGTAATTTTGCCTTGGGAATATGCATCTTGATTCTAGCCATTAGATCCTTAATCTCATTTTACCAAAATGATCTTGATGTCGTAACGATCAAATCAATTGGTCATAAGCCCTAATGGGACCACTAGATTGAAAGTTATTATCAAATCAAGTTTTAATGGCTGAGATGCACTATCACAAATTGAGTCCGACTATATGTGATTATGAACAATTGATTTCAATTGGTTATAAGTGTAATCAATTTGAGATCAATGATGTGTCATAATTTGATTGGTTAGGACTACATTTTATGGTGAGGTTGCATACACCTAATTAATTAGATAGTAAACATTAATTATTCAATGAGTAATTTATACAATTATCTTTTAATTAGAGTAAATTTAGAACTAATTAAGTCTGAAATGGGAGTGATTGAAGCCATTTAATGTTAATTGGGAGCTAATTTGGGACCTATTAATGTTAATTGTGCTGAAACCATTTTCTAACAAATGACCTCTACTCACCATTTCGTCCATATCTCTCAAAATATTTTGAATTTGTGAATGAGGTTAATTTTTCCAGAAACTATACATCCGGGGCTTCAATTTGAGCATAAGAATGAGACAATTTCGATCAAAATTGAGTCAGATATGATTTTTCGAAATTAGCTCTACAAGCTGTTACAGCAGTTGCGGGAAAACCGAACTTGGCTTGCTCCTCACTCCCACCAATTTTTCCATTTAATGCACCAGATTTCCCCCAAGGCTAAAATGAGGACTAGGTTCATGATTCTTTGTCAATCCTCATTAAATGGCATTTCATTCATATTTTCTTCACCACTACTATATAAACCCCCCCTCTCCTTCATTCCAAGACATGAAAAAAAACCCATTTCTCCTCATCTCTTGAGTTTTAGTGAAGTTGAGTAGTCTTGTCATATCTTGGTCTTCCTGAGACTCAAGGTATTGAGTGAGACTCACTCTTCCTCTCCTAACTCTTCTTTTCCTCCACCCTTAGAACCTCTACCAAGAGTCTCCTCCTCCACCGTATCGATATTGCATGAATGTATAATCCCTTTCCTTAACTTGTTTTTTGTGTTGCCATGATGGGAATTTAGAATTAAAGCATGATAGTAATTATTTAAATTCTCTTGAATATGTTTGAATGTTCTTATATGTTCTTCACATGTTCTTGATTATTCATCACATGTTCATGCATAAACACTAGTTTTGATCTTAAATCCACATCAAAAATATGAAAAACATGTTTGTTTAATAAATTTTTCAAATCCTTGAATCTAGGTTACCACCATCCACACACATTCACTAGAATTTATTTTTCAATCCAAATGCAATACTTAATAAATTAAATTAGGGTTTATCACATGCACACACTTTAAATTCAACATGCAAATTGATTGATAACATATTGGATGATGTGATATGAATGTTGGCCACCATAGTCTAGAAGACCGGCTTCACTGGGTAAGGTAGGTGCCTAACACCTTCCCACCTTGTAACATAGCCTTCGAACTTAGATCAAGGGTTAGTAGATCAAATATTTATCCATGTAATTTTTCAATTTCTAGATTGTAACTAGGAAACAAATCCATGTACATTATCTTAGATTGTATCTAGGACCAAAGCCGTGTAATTTTCCTATGATCAATGTAAATTTAATTTCAAATTAATAAAATGAGGAATTTTTCAATTATGGTTTTCTTATTTTTCCAATAATTAAATAAGTGGCGACTCCATTGTAAAACCCCTAATCTAAGGGGGAAAATATAACTAGAAGAACCTCCATTTTTAGAGGCAATAATACGACTCCACCCATTCACGTGGGTTTGGCCCAACATTCATATATAAAACGGGCCGGGGGCGCGGTCTCTCACACTCAATGGTCTTTATTTTACTATTCTCTTTTTCTATCTTTTTTAATATTATTGGGCTTCTTCTACGGTTGGGCCCTTTTGTCAAAAATGGGCATTAACAATAGTTTTAAAAATTGTTTCTAAACTCTAACTCAAATGATGCTTTCTCCTCTTACAAGTGTGGGTAAAGCGTGGAGTTATGAGTAACCTCCTACATGTGTTTGTAACTTACTAATAAAAAAATAATTAAAATTTTTTTAATACACACAAAAATCAATTGATTTTAAATAATTTAAATAATAAACATCATTTTTAAATACCAAAATACATACAAGCTAGAATAAGAAAAATATATCACTTAAGAAAACTAAAAGAAAAGCCTCTCTCTCTCTGAGAGGAAAAAGGCTATATATTATAGGTTCATGGATGACAAAAAAAGGGTATATTGCAAACTCCTAGCAACGAGCATCCTCCCTTCTGGAGGGGAAAAAACCCTTTTAGATGGTTGCTTCTTGGAAATATGTATAGCAAAAGAAAGAAGGTTTATTTATTTTTTGTTCTCTCCTCATAATTCAATAGTTGGGGAAGAGGGCCGGGATTTGAACATAGGGTGTTTCCATTAAACGCACTTTATTTAATGAGCTACACATTAAAAAAAAAAAAAAAAAAGAGTAATAAATGTGGGAAATAAGTTAACACATTGGTCCTTTTAAATGAGAGTAGGTAAATCAAGAGTTGTGTAGCTCAACTAACACTTCTTGATATTTTCAGAGGGTCAGACTTAGGTACAGTACTTAAGTACTATTCCTTAGGTTTTCATCTTAAGATTCTGCCATGTGGCTTTTTTTTCATGGGATGGAAGTGTATTTTTTAGTTAAATAGCCGTATGATAGAATCTTAAGAGTGGAACCTAAGGAACAACACCTAAAGTATTGTATATAAGTTTTGTCCTTTTCAATAAAGACATTTAGAGTTTAAATCGCACCACCCCAATTATTAACCAAAATAATAATAATAATAATAATACTAATAAGAGTAGTTAAAAATTGTTTAAAATCTCCAATACATCCTTTAGGTCAATTGACATACAGCTAAGGGAAGAATTCCAAAAATTTCCTTGCCACTCTAGAGGAATCACAAATCACACTAGCATCCTTCTGATTATTTTGGTGTGTGTGTGTGTGTGTGTTGGGGGGGGGGGGGGGGGGGGGGGGGGTGGTGTGGGTGGGGCGGGGTTGGTCAGTGATCAATAGGTAGTCTCATCAATTGTTTTGTAATGACTGATTTCCAAATTCGAACCCACTCGTTTAAGTATTAAGATGAAACCACTTACCCTCCCACCAAAGCAATACCTCTATTACAATCTGAAAACTGAGTCATCGGCCATTAATTGATGGATTTCCTTGAGAATTATAGTTTTGGGTAGCTTTCACCTTTATTGATTAGGCCAAAGGAAGCCTATATGCATTGAATAAAAAGACTGAATGAAGTTCTACTCTTATATACTTTTTTTTCTTAGTTTTTTTTTTTTTTTTTCCCTCTCAACCAAAACCAAAAGGAAAACAAAAGTTACTCCCCCCTTTTTCATTAACTAAAAAAAAAAAATTTAACACATGAAATTCATAAATTCATTAGCTCATCTCAAAAGGAATATAAATATTTTCAGCACCAAGTTAAAGTATTTTCCTTGATGATATTTTTTTTTTGTAAATGTGTTAAGGTCAAATAGAAGTATAGAACTTGAACCACCCGTAAGCTGGGGGTCCATATAATGTTTCTTGGCAGTCGTTGGTGGCCCAAACTAATTTGAAAATTTCATGAATACATTTGATGCTTCATTGAATATGCCTACACTTAGAAGTTTTGGACAACTTTATTAAAGCCTGTCTCATGTATTTCATCCTTTTCTCACATTAACTTAGGACTTACGCATAGGGCTTATAAATGGGAATCACTTTCATGTGAGAGGAGTACGAGTTTGTCGGACATATCTAATAATTTCTAGATGCTCTATAATACATTTAAAAGTTACACAGTTACATTTTAATAAAGAGGAAAAAATATATCGTTCAATTTCAACGTGCTGCCCGACAATAATATAATAATAATAATAGTAAAATCTCATCTTGTCCACTCCTAGCCACCCTTAAGAAATAATTTGGAATTAGTATTGTTATCAATTATTTAATTAGGATTTTCAAACGGTGAATCCCATTTCATCATGGCCCTATGCTTTATTGGTTTTCATAGTGGTATAGTCTCCAACTGGGTAGGTAAAGATATGCTATCCTGTGACAGTCCTCAACCTTTTTCATTTTTTTCCTTTTATTTTATTATTTTTTAATACATATGGATTAGTATTATTATCTGGCTGACAGAGGAATGGAATGGATGTATTTTGAAAAAGTTGAGTGGATTAAAGTCTTTTTTTTGGGTAATATAGTAAGATTAAAGTCAGTTTAACGTAAGAGGCACTTACAATTCCAAAATCGGTTTTAAAAAAATCGAATTTAATCGCATTATAACCATCCAAAATCGATCTAATTTAAAAAAAAAAATCGAATTTAATCGCATGTGGTTGTTTCTATAAAAAGAGCTAATCAAAGTCATATTATTCTTTTTCTTTTTCCTCTAGAAAAGTTGGTTTGACTTCGGAACTCTATAGTAATTATAGTGAAGGTGACTTTTGGGGCCAGCAAGACAGCATTCTATCAAAGTTGCTAAAATGCTATTTTAGCACCCAAAATACTTTTAAAAAAACCCACTATATAAAAGTGCCAAATTTATAAATTTTTAACATCTAATTATAGTAAACTATTTTCTCTAGCAGTTTAGATGATAAACACACAAAAAAAATTATTTAAATGAGAGAGAGACTTGAAATAAAATTTAAGTAACGTTGTAAAAGAATAGAATATTTGATATTGGGTGCATTGTAAAATGAGGTCTTATAATAAATAAAATAAAATTTTGAATTTCTAAAAATTAAAAATTTTAGCACTTTTGATGTGAATGCTCAATTCTAGCTGTTCACTAATCTCTATTTAGTTTTTGCCTACATATTTCAAAATATTCATTAATAATATATTTGAACTAAGTTAGAACTAAATTTTAATTTTGTTTAGAGATTAGATTATGAGAGATGATTAACCAACAACACTGTTTAGTCCCATAAATAAATAAACAAAATAAAAGAACAAAGTTTAGTTACAAAATTAGATGTAACCTTAGACTACAATCTTACTCAATGTCTTTTTATTAGAGGTGAATTTTGACAAATCTATCATTGGATTACATATTCTTCTTATATCCTCCATGCTTGAAATTTTTTTAGAAAATTAAAGATCAATGGCTATATCATCAATGAATTATTTAAATTGCAAGTTTTTGTAGTTTAAAATTATGCATAAAATATAAGCTTATAAATCATATAGTAAATAATATTTAATTCATAAAAAAATTTAACATGTGTATTAAGAGCGTAAAGAACATGCAATTCAACGATTAGATTTTTAAAATATGTAGTAATGTTAATTTTATTAAGTAAAGTTGTATCTTAGACTACAACTAATTTTGTAACTAAACTTTACCATAAAATAAAATAAAATTGGCACTGTTTAGTGCCCCACCAATTATGTGCATTTCACTAAAAAAAAAAAAAAGAGCCGGATGGGTACGTATATGTTTAGGGGAGTGCTTTTTTTTTTTTTTAATTTTTTAATTTTTATAAAAAAAAATTTAACATTAAATAAATGGCTCACAATTGTCTGTTAGATTGTCACATAAGTATTACCATTTTATATGGAACTTTATATGCAATTAGTCTATTTCACAACTTAATGACTAAATGCAAATGTTTGATTAGTAGTTAAAAGCAATGAGTTTCAGTGTGCTTAACTGGTTAAGTCTTTTAAAGTTGGATAAAAAGACTTGAATTTGAATTCTATTTACCTAAAAAACTAATCAGTGTTTTGACATGATAGTATAATTAACAATCACTATATAGCAAATGCCATAAATTCAAATCATGATGTCTACACACACACACACTAGACTCATCAGACACATTTTCTGTGTACAATAATACTCTTATTAATTTTTAAAAGTGAGATAAAGATAGTGTCCTAATTTTTAGGATCTTGATAAAAGTTGGAAAGCCTAAAACTTCCTTCTTTAACTGCTGATGTTAAGGTGAAGACCTTATAATTTCTCTTGTTATTAATAGTACTAGACTCATTATACATACTTTGCGCGTACAATAAGACTTTTTTTAATGTTTAAAAGTGAGATAGAGGTAATATCCTAATTTTTAGGATCTTGATAAAAGTTTGAAAACCTAAAACTTAATTAGGAACTCTTTTAAAAATAGTAAATTACTCTTTTAAACAGTTTGCGTTTTTAAATTTAAAATTATTCAACTAAAAGATAGGAGTATTTTAGAAAGTTTAAGAATTTATTTGAGAATATTTTAGTATGCAAAATGATGAAACACAAAAAGAGAATCCTGTTATTAATAGTAGGGAAATGTTAACTAATGGTTTAGGAACTATATTTAGAAACATTTTATTGGGAGAATGATAAAACAATAAATGTTATTGACAAATTTTTATATTTCCCATGAAAATTGTGTCAAAACTTTCCTATTATGATTTATTAACAATTACTTTAAGAGAATCCGTTAACATAACCCTTAATATGACTCTTAATAGTATAGATAGATATATATTATTCAAAAACAAATTCCATTACAAATCCATAGATGGATAGACCTAAAAAGTGAGAAATTATAAGGTTCTTATGGTGAACAAGTGACGTAGTCCATCATTCCACCAAAAGACTCTCACTTGTTTAAAGTTGTTGAGTTAAAATAAATTTTTAAACAGAAACTAATTACTGACTCAACAATTTTAAACAAGTGGGAGTCTTTTAGTGGAACGGTGGACAAGTGACGTGGTCTATCAGATGACTATATAATTTCTCCTAAAAAGGGTCCTAAAGAAATACAATCCCACCAAATTAGTAAAATGATTATAAAACTCCACTTATGATGCTTGAGAATTAATTCTAAAAACGTTATTTTTAAAGTTTCAAATCAAACAATAAAATTAAATCACTCTTCTTGAAAATATTTTTGACTAACAAAGAGAATATTTTTCATAAAAAAAAGTTTTTACATCAAAACAAACTGAGAAAATAGCATATTAACGTATGTAAATATATAGTACCGTAAAGTACGTGATTTTAATGTTTTATGATAGAAAACTACTACATTCACAATATTTTCATAACAAATCATAGATGGTTAGTTATTATTGGTTATAATTTGAATCTATCATTAAAATTACTTATTTGTCCCACTAATAACAACTTATAACAATCTGTCACTTAGAATTTATTGTGAACATAACATTTCTTTTTATGATAGGAAATAATTATATGAAACAGTTAGAGATTAGAATTTATAATTTAAGCTAAGGCTTGGGGATTATTATAAATTAATTTAAATTTGGGTAACTTACTTTCATTATTACTTGTTAAAGATTGAAGTCTTATTGTACTGAGCTATGTAAAATGATTTACAAGCAACATCCTTTGTATGGGTAAAGTATGCATGTTATTCAAGCAATAGAAATGCAATACAATAGACCTAAAGCCCTTTTGGTTAATTTGTATTTCAACAGCCTCCCACCATGAGTTGGATGAATGGAGATCAACTTGAGTTTGGAAAATAATTCATGAAAGTACCCTGGTGAAGGAGGCTTGGTAAAGATATCAACTAAATTAATTGATCTTATAAGGAGACAAATCGTAGCTATATAGTACCCTAAAGCTGATGATAAAGAATAAAGTGGTAATCAATTTCAACATGTTTGGTACACTTATGGAAAATTGGCATGTACGTGATATTCTTCCTTGGTATTGGAGTGAGCAACAACAATTTTGTTTCTTGTTGCACCAAGATGGGTGAGTTACCAAAAAGAAAGCAATAACTTGTAATGTACTGACAATTTGTGGAATCACCTGCCCAGTATACACCCAAGTAAGCTTAGGGTCAATAAAGACTGAAAGGAAACTCGATGGATATGTCGATTATTTTGTTATTGATGGTACTTATCTCTAGAGATGGGATCAAAGGTTTTATTTTTTTGAATCAAAAGTAGTGTACTTGTCTTGAAGTTTTCTCATAATTAGATATTATGATAAATTATCAATTGTCCCAAAACATCAAAAATTTAAGCTGTTAGGAAATTTTTAATTTTTAATAATTTAATCTAATGCTCTCCTTCATATGTGAGCCTAAACTACTCATATTAAGTGAGGCCAACAAGTGATAAATCTTTGAATGAGAAGTAACATGGAGACATGGTTTGAATCTTGCTATGATACTATGTTTAAAACTAAAGCCTTACTATATTGAACTGTGCAAAATGATGTACAACGGACTTCTTTCATATATGGTTTTTTTTTTTTTTTTTTGAGGGGGACCTTTCATATACGTTGAATGTGTGCTACACGTCTACATAATAGAAATGTAGTATAATGGTACAATGAACCTAACGCTCGCTGTACTTGTATTCAACTACTCTTTGTAATTGCAATTTATATATTGAATTTGGACTTACAATTTCCATCGCACTTCTCCAGATGTCGCACGGTTGATTTGTTGTCTGAAATTCCATGGAATTGGCTCCAATGAAATGAAATTACGTTTAAGAGACAAAAGGGGTCATTATTGATAACTTAGAATAGTCTCCATGCTTAATTTACTCCTTTGAAATTGGACCTTAATTTCTCTGTTCTAATCATGTGCTTTTTTGAATTCAGCCTCACATATTTTCCATGAGGGTCATTGGTCAAAACAATTTTGGATTCATTGCAAAGCTCCAAGTCCAAGCCTCCAATTAACATCTAACCTAGTTTTTAGTCAGAATAAACGGTCAAATGAAAAAGGCTTCTTTAGTCTAAGTCTAACCCATGCTTTTCCATTTTACCGACTCAAAAAAAAAAAAAAAAAAAAAAAATCTAATTAAGGCAAGACTTATAACAAGAATCTAATTTAGGATTCTTAGGAATGTTGTCCTTAACTCTTCCAGCCAAAACAATATAAATAGGGTAGACAGTTTTGTTGATATATATTAGTAAAGTTCTATTCAAGTTTCACGTGTGAAAAAAAAAAAAAAAAAGTTTGAAGAAGACCCCTCAATTGTTGCTAGGTATTCACTTTTACTGTTGTGTACTTGTTGCTCAACAAATTATAAATTGGTCTATTTTCATGTAAATTTGTTAATGTATCTATTCGTATTTCAATTCTTGGTTTTGTTTAGTTGCTAGAAATATAGATTTGGATTGGTGGCTTCATTTAGTTTTTTGTTTTTTTATTTTTTTTTTTAGATTAATGGCTTTGTTTGGTTGAACTTTAGATTTTTCAAATTTTCTATTATCAAACGTAAGTGAGAACTTCAAAAAATTCCTCATTCAGCATTTGACAAATTTTTTTATTATTATATAATTTTAGATAAAAGATTTTGCATGATTATGGTGATACGATACTCTAGATACTTTATTTGTCATTATTTACTTGGAGGAAGATTTAAAAAAAAAAAAAATTTGATATTGGATTTGCAAATGATAGCTTGGGAAAAATAAATAATTCATTTAAGATTCCTATGAATAAATCAAACATTATAATTTCACATTCCTAGAAATCTTATTAAATTCTTTGTTAAACCAAACATAAAAATAATTATATTTCTAGGCATCTAAACTGTAAGACATCAATTAGTAAAGTCTCGATGGTTGAATAAGAGATCTGCGGTTCAATCTTCACCTACATAAAAAACTAATTGGTGTTTTAGTCTGATAATAAAGAACTCTTTTCAAGAGCAAAAAAAAAAAAAAAAAATTGCAAGGCATCACATTCTCAATAACCTAAATGCCAAGAGTAATCTGAATTTTTCCATACCAAATACTACTCACAAGACTTTAAAAATGTACAATAGTCTTGAATTGGTATATAGTACTACTGTCCATTTATTACTTTATTAATACTCACAAGACTTTAAAAATGATACCATGAATGGGAGGCAGTATTAGAAAACGTTTCCTTTCAAAATTCTCGATTACTGTATATATGCGTGTGTGAAATTATGTGAATGACAAAAATAAAAAATTGTGTAGAACACGAATAATTGTTGTGTTGCTTTCAAAATCTTAGACGTTCCTCGTAGCAATCAATTATTAGAGGCCAATCCATGAAAACTATAGACGCTAGAAACCGATATAATTGACAAAAAGATTTTAGTTTAGAAATTTGTACCTCTTCGACGAACTTGTTGAGACAAAATTAACATGAGTTTTTTATGTCATTTTCTAAAAACTAAGGTCATCTTACAGCTTTAAGTCCTTTAAACATGTGGCTCTTTAGACATCAAAAGCGTATACGTTCCAAACTCCAAGAGGCAATGATTTTCAGATACTATTTATTATACATCATAACTCATTTCACGTCTTAAAAGTGTACATCAATAAAAAATGTAGACATCATGCATGAAATTATAAATGTTATATGTATAAAGTGTCTGTTTGGAAATAATTTATCTAATTTTTTACTGAAAACTTTTTATTAAAAGTATGTTAAAATATACTTGTACCTTAAAAAAAAATGAAAAAATTAAAAAAAAAAAATGCAGGAAAAATTAAGGTTTAAAATACTATTCATAAAAGCTAAAAAAAACTTAAAACTAAATTTATAAACTATGTCAAACAGACAAAGAGTATGTATCAACTAGTGTGAGAAAACAATTAACAACCTCAATAGGTTGCTCAACCTTATCTCCTACTATTAATTTTCCAACTTGTGGACAAGGCATGTTCATTTTCCTCAAAAGTAAAAAGAAAAATAGGCCCCCCCAACCCCCCCCTCATCATGCAATAAGGAAACTGTTTGATTTTTGAGTCTTTAAGATGCCACGACTTTTTTGGTTTGTTTGATCTTTTCCTTTGTCGTATATTCGGCCATTCTCATATCCATCCAAAACCACATACAGACAGAAGTCCGTCCAACAGCCACCCTTACCCAACTGTATCATTTTAACCTAATCCCATTTCATCAATTATTATATATCTATATATGTTTAAAATAAAGAGACACATAAACCAACCTTTGTACACTACATCAGGTTCCTCTATTTAATTCAAACATGTAATTGTATTGACTGATAAAATATAAATAATATTATTTTTTTTGAAAGTAATTAAATTTAATATAATTATGCGTTTAAATTTGATTGGAGAACTTAATGTTTCTGTTACTAAGATATTGTAAGTTTTATGCTATATATACACTCCCATTTGTTCATTCTAGTAGATAACACATCTACTCAGTTCTCATAGACAATAGAGAGCTCAAAGTTCCAACCCTTTGCTTCAATTTTGAAGTTCTAAGTTCTAACCCTTTGCTTCAATTTTTAAGTGTGACCATGAGTACTCTCTCTGAAGCCTATGAAGACCTCCCTCTCGATCTCCAGCATATCAAACCCGTAGACTTTGCTTCTCTCCAAGCTGTGCCTGACTCGCATGTTTGGCATGATTCATCATTTGGGGCCTGCTCCGATGAGCATGAAAACTCGTTGGTGCCTGTGATCGACCTCGAGGATTCCAATGCCACAGAGCTTATAGGCCAAGCATGTGAGACATTGGGTGTGTTCCAATTGAAGAACCATGGGATACCCTTGAGTCTTATAGAGGAGGTAGAGTCCGAGGCTGCAAGGTTCTTTGCTCTGTCTGCTCGACAAAAATTGAAGGCCCTACGATCTCCTGGTGGGGCCACCGGATACGGCATAGCTCGAATAACGCCATTCTTTTCCAAGTATATGTGGCATGAAGGTTTTACCATCATGGGTTCTCCTGTTGATCATGTTAAGGAACTTTGGCCCCATGACCATGAAAGGTTTTGGTAAGTCCATGCACTTCCATGCACGTGGAAAATTTCAGAAAATTTTTAGCTGCTTATATATATATGTTAGCAAGGATAAAGGTATATTAAAAACTCTCTAGGTTTATATATATGCAAATGATGGATATATAATTTATTTAACTATTTATGGCATGAATGGTGTTTATTAGTTATTATCCACATCTTAATACACGCTTTTACACAACTAAAAAAGCAAATTAATGATTTCAATTTTTTAGTTGTTTGTAAGTATGCGCATTAAAGTGTGTGCAATATTTGTCCGATCATATATAAAACATGGCAAGCGATATACTAAGCCACTTGGCTATAAATTAACATCATATACACTATTCCTGAAAGCAATAAGACAATCAATAATGTTTGTAGCTATGTTGATTTATATATTAAAAATTCAAGAAGAAGAAGGCTTTTATCTAATTGCAAATTTTATATATTTAGTTCGTGGGAGTCGGGACAAAGTGAAGCAAATATTTTATTTCTTTTATATTTAAGACAGAGTTATAGAAGGCTTTTTGACTTGTCTGGATAAGAAAAGTAGAGATTTGCTTTGTTTTGAAATCTCAAATATTTGTTTAGTAGTCATTTCCCTATACAGTAACCTTAATTTATTATTTATTATTAATCACTTTATTTATGGGTAAGATTTAGATCTAAGGCCTACCCTCTTTTTTTTGTTGACAAAACTAAGGCCTGCCGTCTTTTTTATTTTATTTTTCTTTTTTTCGAGAAACAAGTAAGGCCTGCCCTCTAGTTTCAAATAGTGAGACAGAGTTTAATTAATTAACGTGTTAACAATCTTAAAATAAGGTTAAAACAGTATATAGTGCTTTCGTCATTCCTTTTAAACTTATATCCCATTTTCCAAACAACATTTGATTTTTTCAAAAGAATCCCTCAATTCAACAAACATATCTTCTTCTTTTTTTTGAAACCCAAACTTAATTAGCTAATTAAACTGCAATCGCTGACACAAAATCTTCAAATTAACTTCGATTAGATGGTCTAAGTATGAGCTGAAGGAGACAGTCAAGTACAAACTATAAAATCATTTTTTGGCAATTGATTCCAAATAATCCCTTTAATAGAAGTAAGAAGTTAATAATGAGAAGAAGAATAATAATACTTCACACCAACAATTTTGTTCAAAGAGATCGAAATATGTCAATTATTTCGAAAGTTTAAGCCATAAAAAAAAAAAAAAAAAACAAAAAAACAAAAAAAACAAAATTATTTAACCATTATTCTAACAGTACCATCAATCATTACTAACTTCTTTTCTTTTGTTTGTTCTCCTTGGATCCTTGTAATTACAGTGATGTAATGGAGGATTATCAGAAGAAAATGAAGGTTTTGGCCGAGCGATTAACCCGCCTAATCTTCAAGTCCTTGAACATCTCTGATGAGGAAATAAGTTGGCTAAGTTCAACCAGCAATGACTCTGGAAGTACTAGTAGTGTCAGCGCAGCTTTACAGCTAAATTCCTATCCCCCATGTCCAGAACCAAACCAAACCATGGGTCTAGCCCCTCACACCGACACTTTTCTCTTGACTATCCTCCACCAAACTCAAACAAACGGCCTCCAAATCTTCAAAGACGGAGTCGGATGGCTTCCAGTTCCTCCAGTTGAAGGTGCACTCGTGGTTAACATGGGTGATCTCTTCCATATCCTCACCAATGCTCGATTTACAAACGTTCTTCATCGTGTCGTCGTCAGTGGAACCCAGCAACGCTTGTCCACTGCCTACTTCTACGGCCCTCCTATTGATTTCATTCTTTCTCCTTTCTCTAAAGTTTTGAACTCAGCTCAAGCTCCTCATTACCGCTCTGTTGCAGTGAAAGAGTATGTTGCTATCAAGGCCCAGAATCTTGAGAAAGCACTTTCGTTTATTAGAGCTTAAGGGGATTGATTTTTTTCCCACCAATAATGAGATTATGGGTTCTGCTAGATAGCAAAACTTTCATCTATATCATGTTTTGATGTCAACTATCACAATAGTTGGTAGTTCAAAAAAAGAGGAGTGGTGTGCACAAAAAGCTTGTACGTACAATAAGTGTGCAAATTCACTTTCTATAGTAGTATGAGAATTAGGGTAAGTACTTGCATGAATGAACCTATATATGCAATTCTGACCGTAAATGTGCCATTTGCAGAAGATAATATGATTCTTGTCGTTGTGTTTCTGTTGCCGTGTTATGATTTTGGGTACTTGTGCAAAATGCTTAGACCAAAAAATAAGTTATATGGTGGGAGGTTGTATTATATGGTCAAGGCTTACATCTCGCGGCATGATATAAAAATGTGTCCAAATTGGTTATGTGTTTGCATTATGTCCAATCTAGTGCATTGAAGTATTAGACAAAAGTTTTTCCTTAATATGATATGTCTAGTTCTTTATGTTAGTAGACACTTTTGTTGTCAAGAATCTTATATTTTAATGAAATTGTTTAATTATTTTCATGGGAAAACCTAGGTTCAAAATCTCACACCCTAACTTGTTGTAATTGAGAAAAGAAAAAAAAGGTTGTTGTAATTGAGAAAAGAAAAAAAGATAAAAAAAATGTTTCTATATATTAATTAAGCAAATACTAAACATGTTTGCCTTTTGGATCCTGTCCCGCTAGACAAAATTATTTATAAACAAGGATGGAAAAAATTTTGAATCTTGGGAGAGAGGGGGGGATACATATATACACACATACATAAGTGCATAGATGTGTACATACATATTTGTTTAAAAAGTGCTTTAATGAAAAATATCATGGTATTTGAGAAATGAGTAAACTAACATCATATGATTATCGATTCAATTTTATTATAAACAACTTTATATTGTTATATTTAACTAAATATTTCTTAGCAATTTTTTGGGATATAAGAATAAGTAAATTAGATTATGGATAATTCAAACGGTTGCCTTATCAGTTTTGTACCCCCACAATAAGACTATAATACACTTTTAGCCTTTAAATTTTAGGATTGTTTTATTTTGGCTGTTTAGGTTTCAAAATTTTCATTTAACCTTTCATATTGATTCCATTTTTATATTAGCCTAGTTATCCATTTCCGTTTTATTTGCAAACTTCTTGTGCATCATATGCATATTGTATAGTTAATTTTAAATTAAAATTAATAAATATAACAATTGGATATGATATTTCAATTACATAAATTAGAGGATGAGACATTTGATGTAACATTAATTAAAATCAGTTAATATTTTTTAGTCGTTAGAATAAAAATTTTAAATAACATAATGTCATATATAATTTTAAATTCATGATAAAATAAATCTTCACCATTATCCATTTATTTTGAAAGGGATCGAGGAAGTTCTTCCAAAAAAAAAGGGGGAGGATGTAATGTAACTAGATAAACGCGTAGAATATTGCAAACAACAGTTGTTTTTTATTTTTGTCTTTTTCGAACATGTTTGAATTATCAAGTGTTAGATTATATTAGAATAAAAACAAGTGTGAACAGCTTAAACAAACAAAGTGTGCCCATTTTTACTGTGTCAATAATAAAAAACAATAACAATAATTATATCATTGTTATGATAATAATAATGATGGGAACCCTTAGCTCAAGCGATTGATCTAGTGATTTGAGATTTTACAAGGTTCTAGGTTCAAAACTCCTATTCAATATTTTGAGGTTGTCTCTGAGAAATTCTTTCATGTAATTAGATAGTGTGTGGGACAGAGAACTACATACACTTAAAAGAATAATGAAAAGCGCGTTCTAAACACCCATTTAGAAAAAACAAAAACAAAAAATATTATAAGGATCATAGTTCATAAGGGGCCCGTTGGATAGGTTCACCACTTGTACGCCAGCTAAAAGGAGATATTAACACTGCGTGGTTGTTGTGGTCAACCGCGCATGGTGAATTAATCATATCTTGACGTATTTGATACTGAACCAGGATTAGTCATTCAAATACTGGGTTTTCTATCAATCTGTCTCAGTGCCGGCTCAATAGGTGAGCCAAATAAGCAACTGCCTAAGACCTCCAATGAAAAAAGGTCCTTAAATTTTTACCAATAGAGATATTCATGTACTAATAGAAGTATTAATTAAGTCCTAAATATTCACCAATAAATAAAAAATAGTTATTTTTTATTAAAGAAAAACCATTTAAAGAAAAATATTTCATTGGATGGGTCAATCATTTAATCTCTCACACATAAATGTTAAAAGAACTCATTAATCTTACGCTAGTAAATAAATTTACACTCAAATTCTATTTAGAAATATCAAATATATAACTTTATTAAAATTTTCAATCATAATTTTTTAGTGTTTGGTTATTTCATTCAATAAATAATGTTTATTTTAATTGTATAGTCATTAAATAATGTGATAGGTTCATTTTAATTTGTAATTTTCTACTACGAAAATAGATTTTAAATGAAAAAAAAAAACTAAAAGTTAAATAAATATTCTATTAATATTCAAAGTATAAGAATAGAACTCATTTAAATTTGTCGCCTTAGGCCCCACAATAACTTGAGCCGGCCCTGTCTCTCTCTGCGCCAGCCTATTCCTCTAAGCTTAGAAAATGGGGAAGAGGTATTGTGGGTTACGTATACTTAGTTCAACTTGTAAAAAGGGGCATCAAATCTCATATATAAGTACAAAAAATTATCTCTAAGTTGGAATATAAACGATTCTTACAAAGACATCAGTTCTGTCCACATTTGAATCTGGATGACACATGACATCTTTTCTCTTTTCCTTTTTATCTTTGATGGGAGACATGACATCCTTTTGTTTCTTATTATAGTGTCTAAATCTCTTTCATGTGGTGGTAATGGTACAAGACAACAAAATGTTACTTTCATTATAATAAAAAAAGGGAATAAATTGTTGCATTATTTAATATTGATTAAGGAGTACCTAGAAAATGATTGAATTGGTTCGCAATCAGATAAATCAATTTTAAAAAATAAAAACTAATGCATTTTTGAATTGGTTTATCTTAATAATTTTATAAAACAACTAATATTATGCTATGTGATGCACGCTTTATTAAGAATAATATGTAAATTAAAATTTTATATTTTAAGTATTAAATATCAATTGTAAAATTAAAAATATATATATATTTTAAATATAGAATCATATGTAAAGAAAAGAATTATTATATATTAATTATAAATGCACATTGTGTAAGTCTAACTTTTTATCAAAAGCAAATATAAACCATAAAAAAAATTTTAAAATATAATAAAACTTATTTTAAATATCTTGAAACTTTTTGTTAGCAAGATACTTCAACCCATCAAATTGCACCGATTAAATCTTTTGCTTTACAATAAGTTGATTATCTATCTATAGCAACTTCGCACAAATGTTGTTGCGCTAACTTTAATCATATACTAGTAATTCACACTTGTGTAGGCATCCTTGTTTTCTACCACTCTAATATACTTAATTCTATATATTTGTTATTTTTTTATAATCTCTAAAATGATCAATAAAATCTTTTCAAATACTTGCATGAATAAGATTATCCTAAAATACTTAGTACCAATTTTAAAACCAAACTAGGGGGAAAATAAAGACAAAAGTTAATTAAGAAAAAGAAAGTTCAATTGCATTTGAAGACCTAAAATAAATTTCATTATTTCTTCACAACTTACCTTCTCATCAATGAGCACCAAATCTACACAAATAAGTTTATTATTTGACTTGTGTTGGGCCTTTTGTGATTTTCGGCTGGACTTCCTCCTGCTATGTTGAGGCCTAAATATTTTGGATAGGAGAGTTGGGACTAGTCCAATTGCAACTCACCTTGGTCTAGCTTATGCACAAACTATGCTCCGTCTGTCGAAACTTCAGTCACGTGCCCACGACAGTCGTAGTTGCTATAGAAGAGTTACGACAAACAAATATGATAAAGCAATAATAGAAGAAACATATCACTGTTAGGCGAGGCGAGCAAGAAATCCTTAGTCAAAACAGAGAGAGAAAACACATTCTAAATGAAGTTGCAAGGATTAGATGAGAAGCAATAATGATTAGTGATAAATCAAAGAGTAAAAGATCAGTTTGCCTCATTTGATCGTGCTATAGGGCTAAGGCCAAGGGTGGTGAGGGGGGGGGGGGGGCGCTACTCTCTCAACTTGGATAACCTCACAGGATGATCCTACCATGAAGATTATCTACTTTGAGTGAATGGGCTTGAATGGCTTATGCCCGAATGAGTCCCTTTTCCTTAATAGAGGGTAGGCTTTTAAAGGGAGAGAATGGACTAGCCTACTAGTGCATGCCGGCCATTCTACGCTCTCTATTTCTTTTCTTTCTCTCTGTTTTTGTTACTTTTGTTCTTTCCCTCCACTCTCACTCTTTCTTTCTTAGCACTTGTAGTTCTACGGTGAAGGTGATACTGTGATTCTCTCCTGGTAATTGTTACTATTCCCCCTGTAGGGAATTTAACAAAAATTCCAACCTGTGATAAACAAAACAAATAGAGAAAACACACGTCAAAGAAAACAATCACATGCACAAGACAATATTTACGTGGTTCGACAATTTGCCTACGTCCACGAAGTTGCAGGGATTCCACTATAAAATAAAGAGATACAATAGTACACAAGAACACTCTCAAGAAACCCAATTCCCAATACACCCTAACTCTCTCTCACCCACAAGACAAGAAAACACTATTCTTTCTTCTTATGCGGCTGCTAGGTTATTAGGAATTATCTCTAATTCTCACTACTTGCACAAGTATCACAAACCTAATATATATATATAGGTCGGCTTTACTAGGAATTATAATCCTAGTTGAACTCGGTTTCCTAATACTGCTTGTATTTGGTTTATAAGAATGAATTGGGCTTGGTAATTCAAGCCACACACGGCCCACTTCAACAAATCTCCACCTTGGCTTGAATTGATCAAGCTACATGAGCAAACTCCTCCATCGCCTCCACCTTAGGCCTTAAGGGCTCACAAGCTGCAAACATCAACCACAAACCTCCATAATACAATCCCTCATCCCTGCAACTCATCCTCCTATCCTCAAGCTAGAAGACCAATTGAAGCTGCGCACAGCTTCAACTTCTCAATAGTGACACCCTTAGTCAACATATCTGCCGGGTTCTTAGATCCACAAATCTTCTCAAGTATTACCAGTTTATCTTCAACAAGGTAACGGACAAAGTGGTATTTTGTTTGTATATGCTTCGACTTTGAATGAAAAGCCGAATTTTTGGCAAGAAAGATTGCACTCTGACTGTCACTGTATAGAATGTCCATCTCCTGCTTCTTACGCAATTCATCTAAGAAACCATGTAGCCAAATCATCTCATTTCCAGCTTCAGTGGCAGCAACATACTCAGCTTCTGTAGTAGACAAAGTAACAATCTTCTGTAGATTTGAAGCCCATGATATAACTGTACCACCCAGAGTAAAAACAAATCCAGTAGTACTCTTTCTACTATCAATATCACCAGCAAAATCAGCATCTACATAACCCTGTAGTTTCAAACATGCACCTGTGAAGTAAAGACATGTATTTGATGAACCCTTCAGATATCTCAGAATCCACTTGACTGCCTCCCAATGCTGCTTTTTAGGCCTACTCATGAATCTGCTCACAACTCCCACTGCATGTGCAATGTTTGGCCTTGTACACACCATAGCATACATCAAGCTGCCAATAGCTGAGGCATAGAGCACCTTGCTCATATGGTCTCTTTCTTCCTCTGTCTTCGGTGACTGTTCTTTGCTTAGTTTGAAATGACTACCCAAGGGTGTGCTCACTGGTTTAGCTTCATTCATGTTGAATCTGCTAAGGACTTTCTTCACATACTCTGACTGTGAAAGCTTCAATGTACCATTAGCCTTGTCTCTAATGATTCTCATGCCAAGGATTTGCTTTGCAGCTCCCAAATCCTTCATTGCAAACTGTTTGGACAATTGCTTCTTCAGATTATTAATCTCCTCAATGCTAGACCCTGCAATAAGCATATCATCCACATATAACAATAATATAATGTAAGAATTGTCAAAAGACTTAACATAGCAACAATGATCAGCTTCACATCTCTTGAACCCAATTCTATGCATAAAACCGTCAAATTTCTTGTACCACTGTCTTGGAGCTTGTTTTAGGCCATACAAACTCTTTCTCAGTTTGCAGACTAGATTCTCTTGTCCTTGAACAATGAACCCTTCTGGCTGAATCATGTAAAGGTCTTCCTCCAAGTCACCATGAAGGAATGCTGTCTTCACATCTAACTGCTCAAGATGTAAGTTTTCTGCAGCCACCATTCCTAGTACCAGTCTAATTGTTGACATCTTCACAACTGGAGAAAATATCTCTATGAAGTCAATGCCCTCCTTCTGCTGGAACCCTTTAACAACTAATATGGCCTTGTAACGTTTGCTACCATCATGCTCATTCTTTATTCTGTATACCCACTTATTGTGCAAAGCCTTCTTTCCTACTGGCAATTCAGTCAGTTCCCATGTCTGATTCCCCAACAAGGAATCCATCTCATCCTTCATGGCTAACTCCCACTTGCTTGAATTCTCATCTCTCAAGGCTTCATCATAACACTCTGGCTCACCACCATCAGTCAACATGAGATAATTTAGAGTGGTGAATAACGATGTGGAGCTCTAATGTTCCTGGAAGATCTCCGGACTTCAGCTACAGATGTACTCTGATCTACCTGTGAATTTACATTCTCCTTATCTTCTTCACCCCTTTTCTGGACAGTACTTTCAGTCAATTCATCTAAGTTGACAAACTCAGATTTCTTTTGATCTATCTCTGCAACATCTGATACTACAGTTGACCTGTCCTTGTACATAACCTGTTCATTAAATATTACATTTCTACTTCTGATGATTTTCCTGTTTTGTTCATCCCAAAACCTATAGCTAAATTTCTCATCACCATAGCCAATGAAAAAACATATTTTTGACTTTGCATCAAGTTTACTACGAGCATCATAATCAATATGAACATAAGAAACACAACAAAAAACTTTTAAATGTGAAAACTTTACCTCTTTACCACTCCAAACCTCCTCAGGAAGTCTAAACTCCATAGGAACTGATGGTCCTCGGTTTATTAGGTAAGCTGCAGTGCTAACAGCATCAGCCCAAAAAGTTTTTGGTAGTCCAGCATGCAACCTCATACTCCTAGCACGTTCATTGAGAGTTCTGTTCATGCGCTCAGCCACACCATTCTGCTGTGGTGTCCCAGGAATGGTCTTCTCCATCCTAATTCCCTGTGCAGCACAATACTCACTGAACCCTCCATCTATGTACTCTCCTCCATTATCTGATCTCAAACATTTTACTTTCAAACCTGTTTCTGTCTCAACCATAGCCTTCCACTTCTTAAAAGTTTCAAATACATCGGATTTATTTTTCAGAAAATAAACTCATACCTTTCTGCTTGAGTCATCAATGAAAGTGATGTAGTACCTTGAACCTCCAAGGGATGCAACCGGAGAAGGCCCCCACAAATCAGTGTGTACTAACTCCAATTTTTCAGCCTTCGATGTCCTGCCAGTTTTCAAGAAGCTCACCTTTTTCTGTTTTCCTAAGATGTAACTTTCACATATGTCAAAATAAATGGACTTCAATTCTGGTAGTTTTCCTTTTGACAGCAACATCTTCATCCCTTTCTCACTCATGTGACCAAGTCTACGGTGCCATAGGCTTGTATCAGTACTTGCATCAGCAACTGCAATTGTGTCTCTTAGACTTGAGGTCATATACAGAGTACCAGTTTTCTTCCCACGAGCCAATACCCTAGCTCCCTTTGTAACCTTCCAAGTACCACCAACAAATAGTATTGCATGCCCTTCATCATCAAGTTGTCCAACAGAAATCAAATTCCTCCTCAGGTCAGGAATATGTCGAACCTTCTCCAGTAACCAAACAGATTCATTGGGCAACAATATCCGGACGTCTCCCATACCTACAACATCCAAGGCTAAACCATCAGCTAAATACACCTTACCAAAATTACCTGCAACATAATTCTGTATGATTTCTCGGTGTGGAATGGTATGAAACGAAGCTCCTGAATCCAAAACCCAATCATCAAATGGACTGTCTACTGCAAGAAGTAATGCATCCTGAATCTCTTTTGTTACAGCATTAGCAGAATCATCTCCATTCTTCTTCTTAGGACTTTTGCATTGATTCCTAAAGTGACCTGTTTTCCCTCAATTCCAGCATTGTACTTGTTGGCCTGATCTAGATTTGCTTCTGTTCCGATTAGAATTTCTGGATTTTGATCTACCCCAATTTGAATTTTTGTCATTACCTCTGCCTCTTATCTCAAGGTTTAGGGCAGAACTAGAGCCTGAGGTTTCACCTGCATCTCTTCTGCGAATCTCCTCAACTAGAATTAAATCTCGTATATCATTGTACTTGAGCTTTTCCTTTCCTGTAGAATTATTTATTGCCATCCTCATTGCCTCCCAACTATTTGGCAAAGAAGCCAAGACGATCAGAGCACGAATCTCATCATCAAAATCAATTTCTACAGACGACAATTGATTTGTGATAGTATTAAATTCATTCAGATGTTGTGTTACTGATGCATTCTCTGCCATCTTCAAATTGAACAATTTCTTCATCAGATGCACCTTATTGTTTGCGGACGGCTTTTCATACATACCGGACAAAGCCTTCATTAAATCTGCTGTGGTCTTCTCCTTTACAACATTGTATGCAACAAACCTAGACAGAGTTAACCTAATAACTGCCAATACCAGTCTGTCAAGAAGAGCCCATTCCTCAGCCTTCATAGCCTCAAGTTTTTCCCCTAGAAGCGGTAGATGCTTCCTCCCATAAAGGTAATCCTCGATTTGCATCCTCCAAAATCCAAAGTCTGTGCCATCGAACTTTTCTATTCCAGACGCTTTTCCTGCTTCCTCTGCCATTGCTCCCACTCAAACCTAACCCTAGGCTCTGATACCAGTTGTAGGGAATTTAACAAAAATTCCAACCTGTGAGAAACAAAACAAATAGAGAAAACACACGTCAAAGAAAATAATCACACGCACAAGACAATATTTACGTGGTTCGGCAATTTGCCTACGTCCACGGAGTTGCAGGGATTCCACTATAAAATAAAGAGATACAATAGTGCACAAGAACACTCTCAAGAAACCCAATTCCCAATACATCCTAACTCTCTCTCACCCACAAGACAAGAAAACACTATTCTTTCTTCTTATACGGCTGCTAGGTTATTAGGAATTATCTCTAATTCTCACTACTTGCACAAGTATCACAAACCTAATATATATATATATATATATATATATATATAGGTCGGCTTTACTAGGAATTATAATCCTAGTTGAACTCGGTTTCCTAATACTGCTTGTATTTGGTTTATAAGAATGAATTGGGCTTGGTAATTCAAGCCACACACGGCCCACTTCAACACCCCCCCCCCCCCGGTCCTATGTGCATGGCAAAAGTCCTTTATATACTGCCTGCTATGACTGGCTTTTACCATTTTAGTCTTTAACTACTTTTGTCTGATCTGGGTGTCCTTGCCGACCACCACTAGTTCGTCAGCTGTCCAACCACCATCACTTACCTGTGCTGGCTGCGCCACTCCCCATTACTAGACAAAGAAGGTTATTTTGTTTGCTTGCTCACCGTGGCATCCTTATCTGCCCCGGTGTGGATGTTCTCTCTTCTTATCCCTCATGGCATGCACCTAGTGGTTCCAGCTCATCCTTACTTCTTTTGGGTAGTATGTCATCCCAGCAGGACATTTCTCCCAAAAAAACCTGAGTGGGAACCTCAGAATAGACATTCCCCTCTCCTCACCACCAAACCATACCTTGTCTTACCTCTGACCCATGACCCACCACTTCCTATATTGGCTGGATACAGGCTAGTGATGTCTGGGTCTTGCGCGTGCTCCACTCTTGAGTACATCTAAAACTTGTTCACTGTTTTATGCATTTGCTGTGGTCTGGAGGCTCGTCTGTGCATTTTGTCGTCCATCCTTGACCCATTATGGCGTGAACTGCTTTCTGATTTCTCATTCCTTACGGCTTGCTTTTTCAAGGGCTGGGCCTTGCTCGGTTATGGGCTTTCTCTTCTTGAGCCAATTTTTTTCTTTTTTTGTAATCCTGCCACCACTTTCTGCCATACTATTTTTGTTGTTCCTGCCGTGATGTTATTTGACCCATGTCTGTTGGGCCTCTTTAGGTCTGCTACTTATTCTCCTCATAATGACTCAATATGGTAATTAATTTTATACTCGTACTACTTTGGGCTTTTCTTGACCCATTCCATTGCTTGTGGGCTCTTTTGTCCCATTTCTTTCTCCTTGAGCATCCTTGACCCATTTTCTAATTCTGCATACCCATGGACTTTTACTAACTCACTTGGGCTTTCCTGGCCTAATTACGTTATTCTTCACCCTTGGAGCTCATGAGCTTCCCATCAACCCCCTACTTTCTTACTTCATTACTTCGGGCCTGCTGTGCCCCATTTTTACTTTGTTACATCACATAATGTCCATGGGTTTACTATCTCTCTCTTCAGGCTCTTTTAGCCCCGTCTACTTTCCTCAAGGCCCACATGTGTTCTTTATGGGTGTTGATGCCCCTTTTTGCGAGTCCATATCCAAAAGCCCATGAGGAAGAAAGCTCAATAAAAATCAAGGCCCAAAGGCCCACCAAGAAGACCGAAGAGAAAGAAAGGTCCAAAGAAATAATACAAATCTGCCGCAAATCTACAGCAAAACGCAAATTTGCAGCAAATTACAAATCTGCAGCAGAATACAGATCTACTGTAGAATACAGTTTTTCGGCAGAATGGCTTCAGCGGATAAAGGCAAATTGGGCCCAAGACCCTTTTGATCCAGTCAACATTATTTGGCCCACAAAGGCCCAAATCCTTTATAGGCGTGAAAGCTAATATGAAAAAGCACGATGAAAAGAAACAAGGAACAGCAGGAGGTGTTAATAGCAGGAATCATGTGAAGGAAAAAAAACCTAAACCAAAGGAAAATGAAAAACACAGCAGGAAATGCATGAAGAAATAAGATACAAATATACAGCAGAATAAAACAAAACTAATCTGCTATGACAGAAATGGCGTGGGAACGAAAGAAGATAAAAATAGAAGACAGTGGAGCAAGCATAGAAAGGCCGAAGCACCACCAACCTGTACCCAACCAATACAAGAAAGATAGGCCCACGGTCAGGAGGATTCAGAGGGTGTGGTTTGGTGGTAGGGGAAAAGAGGGTCTATATTTGGTTTCCTGCCATGACTTCTTTTGGGAATATACCTTGCTGGAATGGTATTTTACCCAAAAGAAGTAATAGATGATTGGGACCATCTGATGCATGCCAAAAAGTTAGGTAGTGAGGTAGAGGTATACAACAGGAACAAACAAAAGCGAATTTTGTCGTGAAATGAGTAGTGGTGCAGTAGACATGTACTGAACAATGGCAGTGGTCGGGGCAACCAATGAGTTGATGGGTAGTCCTAAAGGGATACCCACAACAAACCAAAAACAGTTGGTGAAGCCCTAGGGGTAAAAGTGAGAAATCTCATTGAATCAGTTCGCTATAAAAGGAAGAGATAACCATGGCAGAAAAGGGGGGACCCAAGGGAGCGGGGGCACCTAAGGGAAAAAACCCATGGTAAGAGAGTAGTAAGCACCTACAGAAAGGGACCCAAGAAAAGAAAAGACCAAATGAGGAATAACTCACGGCAAGAGAGTAGTAAGAAACTAAGAGTAAAAGAACGGAGAGAAAGAAAGAAAGAAAGAAAATGGTAAAACGAAGAGAGAAAACACAGCAGGAATAGGAACATGCATCAATAGACCATCTTTTCCCTCTCTCTTAGCAAACCCACTCTTTGAAGTCTTCAAAAGTAATAACTAGTAGTCATTTAGGCCTATTTTCCAAAATGCACAACTTTGATGGCAGAAGCCTATGACAAGGTTGTTCAAGTTAAGGTTTAAATTCTTTCTTGGTTTACTTATCCTATGGGAAGATTTAATACTTGATTTTGATTGCAAATATATTTGATTTCACTCGTTATAAATTATATCTGCTATATTTAGTCATTCTGCCGTAGCACGTTTTTTATCACGTTTGCTGTATCAATTGTCCTGCTGTGGTATCTTTACTTGCTGTACTAGTTATTCTGCTGTAGCACATTTTTTATTATATTTACCGTGTTAACTATTATACTAGCTAAACCTTTTCTGCTAAAGCTTTCTTCTTTATTTGTTATTATGTGTTTTACTTTTGATACAAACTAATCATTATCCTGCCATAAGTATATATATATATATATATATATATATATATATATACATATATCTTGTTTCTCATTTTCTGCAAAATATATTTTATAGATGTATATGTGAATACGTATAAGTATATTTACCCATAGGTGTATGTATATATTTGAGAATATGCTAACCCATGTAAGCTAACATTCGCTTGATCGGTATTTTTTTTGGGTTTTAGATTTGTTATGTGTAGGAAGTAGAAAAGTATTTCTGCTGTAAAAAATGAAGAGTAGTCATTCACATTGCAAAAGGCTTTACTGCATGGCAAAAGGCTTTAATGCACAATAGACAGCTTTAATGCACAACAGACAACTTTACTGCATAGCAAAAGGATTTAATGCACAGTAGAAAGCTTTATTGCATAGCAGATGGTTTTATTACACAGTAGGAAGTTTTACCGCATAGCAAAAAAGTCAGTTCCGCGGCAGAAACTAGAGAAAAGTTCCTTCTGCGGTAGAAACAGAGGATAAGCCCACTTTGTAGCGTCTTCCCTTGTACTTGGACTCAACGTTTGCGCACAAACTGGCAGCGACAAAATGGTACTTTGAAACCCATTCTGTAGAGCGTCAGGCCTGACTTCCTTCTTAGAAAAAAAAAACGTAAAAAGAACCCTCTACAATGGGCCAGTGAACCATTGTTCCTGCCATCTAGGTTTAATGATTTTTAGCCATCCACTAACTCTTCACTCCCCATATTGTTGGGCTTCTTCCTACTATTAGGCCTCAAAATGAGCATCAACAACTTGATATTAATACATCCCACATTATTATTATTATAACTCTTACTTAGATATTCCAATAATCCTTTTCAGTGTGTGTGCATTTCATTCAGGAGGTTATATCTCTTGTCATCCATTATGATAAAACCATATAATGAAACAAAATATCAAATTAATATTAACATCTAACCCTCTAATTAAGATGTCTATGTAAATTAATATCTAAGCATCAAATTAGTTTCAACTTCTTACAACCTAGCTTAATTATTAAAAATAAATAAATAAACCATCAAACACCCTAACTTATACTATCTAAGTACTGCCTTTAATTCAAAATTATATAAACATCTAACATCCTATGATGTCTCACATAATATAAGTCTAAAATCAATTGAATGAAAAATGAATGATGGCTATGGAACTAGTGTAAAAGGAGTTTGCATAAAGTATATGTAAATAATGTATTATATTTTTATTATATATCAAATATGTGACAATCTTCAAGTATTGGAAAAATTATGATTAAAATTGACTAATATTTGCATTTTAGGCCTCAAGCAATCACCACTACACATTTACATGAAAAGAGCTTAAAAACCAAATTAAAAACTATATATATATATATATAAATTAAAATGCTAAGAGCTTGTACCTCAATTTATATTTCTTGATGTTTCAACGGAGATGTACAAGATTTAAATTTCCTATCCCAATTACCAAATAATAATAATAATAATAATAATAATAACTAGCCTCATAATTTCATATTTATCACCAAATTTTTTACAAAAATCATAGAATTATCCATTCAAAATATATGTAGTTGAGAAAGTATAATATAATTTTTGTTTAGAGGCTTGCCAATTTTGATAGGAAAATGCTTGACCATTGAGAAGAATTTAATATATGAAACAGAAAGAACAAAGAAGAAACTGAAGGAATATTGTGGATTTGCAGTTTAAGAGACCTCAACGTTATAAAGGAGAAGAGATGAACAATTGAAAGAAGAATTCTTTTTTTATTCATGAAGTTGCAATTGATTTATGAATGATTTTTTTTTTTATGTGATATGGGGTAGTTATTTTTAATAGGAAAATGTGGGTGGGTTTTTTTTTAAGGTGGGGAAGGTTTTTTTTTTTTTTTTTTTTTTTTTTTTTTGGGTGATAGAAGGTGGGATGGCTTTTTTTAGGAGATTGTGGAGAGCTTTTACTTCTTCATTTTTTTTGTTATTAATTTTTGTCAATTTACGATTTTAACCCCATTTTTTATTTTTAAGAAATAAAGATAAGTTGATTAAATTAAGAGTATTTTTGTAAGTCAAAAAAGCAATAACTAACTTTCTGAATTCTCTTCGTATATAGAAAAGAGATAATAATAATAATAATAATAATATTGAAAAAAAAAAACCCCCAAAATACACAAGCATGAAAATTCAATAAGTAAAAACAACTGAAAGTAGAGCTAAGTAAAGAAACACTATCGCATGAGAATTGAACTGGTAGATATAATCGAAAAAGTTTTTGTCCTTGAAATGGAGAAAGTTTTTATCCATATAAAAGGCCTCAAATTTTATCCTCTATTAATAATGGAGTCATCAAATATATGCTGTAATTTTTATTTATCTTTCAACAATGAAGGTTGCTTGTCTTAAGGAAATTTTATATTTTGGCAATTGACAGAATGACCAATTTGATAGAAATATTAGTTTATATATATATAATAATAATAATAATAATTGCTGACATAGGTTTCTTTTGTATTTTGATTTATTTCAAGCAGTAAAGTTATACACATATTAATCGATAAT
This sequence comes from Quercus agrifolia, assembly GCA_029955455.1. Classification (NCBI taxonomy): domain Eukaryota; kingdom Viridiplantae; phylum Streptophyta; class Magnoliopsida; order Fagales; family Fagaceae; genus Quercus; species Quercus agrifolia. The sequence goes on along the minus strand of JARQAD010000012.1, from coordinate 11,291,295 downwards.
ATAGCCACAACTTAAGAGATGAAAATAACACTAAAGAGCCATATAGCGAACATTTAGAGGGTGTTTGGTACATGTTTTCAAACAAGAATTTTCTGTTTTTAAACAACATTACACTTATTTTTACACATTTTTTTATCCACACGTATTTCCACACATATTTTCAAATAACAGTTTTTAAATAACATTAAATATATTTTCACACATTTTTTCACCCAAATATATTTCCACACATATTTTCATATTTTCAAATAACAATTTTCAATTTTTAAGTGCATATACTAATCACCCTTAGAAACCCAAATAAAAATGATTTTTATATTTCGAGTGATTCCCAATTCTTATCACTCGCTCTCTTTTCTTTCTTGCTCCAACAGGTAAAGCACTCAAGTTGATAGCACGCGTACACCTGACAGTAATGTTTCTAGATAGAAGTTTGGCACCGAAGTTTCTCATTCATTGCACATTCCTCCTGGAAATTAAAGATTCAATTAAAAATTGCAAGTAAAATCTGCAATCTCAGAGCTACTACAAGCAATTGGGCTTGGAGTTGAACAACCAAACAAAAGACTTAACAGTATTGTATCTAAAAGTGCTGAACCGAGCAGTGACTAAAGGTGAAAAAATGACTGAGTCTATTTGGAATTCAATTATTTTACTGGAACTGAAATTTTTTTGCTGAAAGTACTGTAGATAAAGATAAAAGTGAGCTGAAATAGTACAATGAGACCTATGAATAGTACAAAAAGTGCAATATGGCCTATAAATAGTAGCAAAAATAAGCTGAATAGTAAAATAATACAGTGAGACCCATGAATAGTACAAAAAGTGCAATGGAGCCCATAAATAGTAGCAAAAATAAGCTAAATAGTAAAATAAAATGGTAAAAATAATTTTTGCCAAACATACACTAAAAGTACATAAATATTGATATCTAACCCAGAGAAAATGAATTATTGGTATAGGTCAATTCACCAAAAAAAATCAGTTGAAATTTATGGCACATGGTATATGAAGAAACCTTCTGATCAACCATACAGTCCTTTTTTATAAAAATAAGATTTTAAAAAAAATGGCAAGAAAGCCGTGTGGTGATAAGGGTCACTCTAGAAGATATTGAAACAGTAGAGAGAGAGAGAGAACCAAACAAAAAACAAAACAAAAGTTTTTTTATATTTTTAAAATCTATCAAAATAACGTCTAATTGCTGTGTCATTACTATCTATTACACTGCTTACCTGAAAAGCTTTTAAGAGACTGTAGCAGTGTCTTTGCTCTGCAACTGCTACAGCATATCTCTGTTTGAGAGCATCACAAACCTTCTGCTCCTCCAGAAGCCCATGTTGCACCTTGTCCAGTTTCTATAAAATGGAAACACTAGTCAAAACTCCAAATGATTGAAAGCAATTCCATAGAAAAGTACCAAAACAAGTTTGATATTCATTCCTATATTCACATTATTCGATTTTTTATGAAGATCGCATTGGTCTATAGCAAAGGCCCAATGGATATCCTCCCCAACCCCCATTTTGCCAATGGATATTATTTGACCGACTGATCGTAGATATAAAGACTTTTCTCACCCCAAAACAAATACTTATTGCTAGTTGATAACTGATATACAATGTCCACTCATGTAACGCAAGTTGAAGAGGGTAGTTGCAAAATTTGGACTTCCAGAAAAAGGGGGAAAATACAACCTCTCCGGAAACAGCAATAAGTTCATTTTTATTTTTATTTATATAAAAAATAAATAAATAAAACGCAATGATCTTCAAATCCAACCACATATGCATCTCATTCTGGAGGAAGTAAATTCTTCTTCATAACAAGTATAGGGACCTATGAAGCACTGTCAGGTTGTTTCCTAAGCATCTCAAACAGAAAATATAATGACAAAGATATTATGCACTTATCAAAAAAAAATATATATATATAATGACAATGATATTATGGATATTTGAAGACTTATCTATTAATTATATTGAAAGCAAGAGGTTCTGAGAGCTGCCCAAGAAGCTATCAAACCTTCTTTCATCTTTGAAGTTCATAATTGAAGAGGGGGGAAATTACAATCACCTGCTGACTGCTCTTCACAATTCCCTCCATGGAATCAATCAGTTTCATGCGACCGGCAGTGCTAGTAATGGCATCTTGGAACTGTAGAAAGTCGAGGAGACAGTAGATGAGAATTATGCTAGCACAGGAAGGGCTGTAACCCTTGCAACATTATTAAATTACTGAAAACAGCAGCATACTTTACACTACAGTTCAGGACATTCTAGATAGTCATATTATTTGACTAAATATTGAAGATTTCTTTATGTCCAACCTTGTATATTAACATCACATGTATGTTAGAATGTTTCAAGTTTATTCACAAAACACATTTCAGTTTTCTTTTAACCCAGGAAGCAGAACTTAAAACTAATAACCTGTGCATAAATGTGGCATTGACCACTTTTTTCAATTTCTTGGACAGCATACTACTACTATAAGTATCTTCAGTTTGTAACCCAGCCTAGATTTCAATCTAAATGCATGGGCCTGAAATTTAGGGAGCTTTTACATTCCAAGGTGGTGGTCTATCATTTTAAGTCTTATAGTTAGTTGCACTAAACATCAAATCAAGATATCAGAGACTGCTTAAATATAATTAAGATAGGTGGTAAGTCAATGTAGTCTTAACTATATCTCAAATTATGTAAATTAGATAACAGTATGTCCAAATCTTGTTCATCAATGACCTTTAGGTTAAATGTGGCATTTCTTGCTGTTTCAAACATAAACATCTGGTATTTAAATCTCCCCTCCAGGCTCCACCACTCAAAATGTAAATTTAAAAAATAATGTCCAAATCTTGTTCCCTTAGTAGAATGGATTTTTTTTTGGAGGTGGGGATAGGGGGAGGGGGGGGGGGGGGGATGATGGGGAGTGAATTATGCAAACCATGCATCTAGATGTACTGTTAAATGCAGTACAGATCTCCTTAGTCAGTCACCCACATCCTTTATATTCTCCAAGTACTTCCTTAGCAACTCTTTTAATACAACCAGTCATTTCATTCCACAGCTTATCTACATCTTCATCTGGATCTTAGTTGCCTTCTTTGATCATTTCATTTTTGAACGCTTTTTGTTTCTACCTTCAAACCCCACCACCTAATTTTTGGGTTTCTCTGTCTATTATATCCTTTTTTCCATCTTCTAATACAAATATCTAGTATCACTGACCTATGTTGAGTAGTTACACTTTCTCTTAATATCACCTTACAATCTTTACATCTAATATAAACTTTTTGAGTAAGAATGAAATCTAATTGGCTAAGATTTGTCCCACTTTCAAAAGTAATTAAGTGTGAGTTCCTCTTCTTTAACCAAGAGTTTTTTAATATGAAATCACATATCGCAAACTCTAGAATAGCATCCCCTGATTTGTTCCTTACTCCATCTCCTTTTTTTTTTTTTTTTTTTTTTTTTTTTTGATAAGTAAGAAAGAATTATATTCAAAAAGCTACTTTGTGCAAAAGGGCATAAGGCTGACCAAAGAGTACAAAAAGAGGGAAACAAAATTACAAAGAGGAAATTAATTACAAAGGAGAGAGCTAAGGAACAAAGGTAGAGAATTACTAGATGTGAGTCCCCAAGTCCTAGACCAATAAAAAAGAGAACCAAAAAAAGAAGTAAGCAACTAATCCCCAAAACTTTCCATGACTTCAAAAGTCCACCGATTATGCTCCCTCCACATACACCACATTAAACACAATGGAACAACATTCCAAATGCTAGATGAGTGCTTTCCCAACCAAATCCACCAACCAAAAAGAGTGTTTGTAACTGATCTTGATAAGACCCATGAATTCTTTCAAAACCACCCACCATTTTTTCCAACATGATTAGTCAGGTCTCCTCAAATAAAAGTGTTTTTTCTTAATGGATTATTCCAACCTTATTTGAAGAATGTACAAATTACTATATTAATTTTCTCCTCTCCTAAAACAAGTTTAATTAACATGATTATATCCCCTATCCTCCAAATCTCAACTTTTTCATTAAGATTTTTATCTATGAATATCCTATCCCATTTCTATTTTTTCATACTAATTTATATTATGTATATTCAATTTCTCTAGATTTCTCAACTACTCACTTGGTCTCTGAGGCACACCATGTTTATTCTCCCAGTCATTGTTTCTACAATTTACATTCGTTTTCCTGTTAAAAACCCTATTTTCCAAGTGCCTATATAAATTATCTTCTCCTGGACGAATTTGTTTACAATCCCATCCACGATAGATCTTATACCCATTTCAGACAGCCTCCTTAACCATTATTCTTTACCAATTGATGGTGGTTGTTCGTTTTCAATGATGAACAAGGGAGAGAGAAAGAAGAGAGAATGCTCTGAAGGGTCTTGTCTGATGTGCATCACTTAGCCAATACAGTGGCTACATCCTTCACGCACAGCATATGGAGCTAGTATTAGCTAGATGTTTTGTTCAGACTTTTCTTTCTTTTTTCATTGTTTTAATCATTCTTTTGTGGTTTTCTTTGAACTGTACCAGGAAGAAAACAAAAGGGAAGAGAAGAGAAGAGAAGGCTCTTTTTGTTTTTAACAAAGCTAGATAAGTGAAATGGGTGGATGTGGTAATTTTGGCTATGGAATGACCTTGTCTTAATTGTCTTTTAGGAGAACACTGGCTAATGCACATGCCACCCAACGTTTTCAACTAATGGGTGGATGTGCTATAATATTTCCTTCAGAGTGGACCTTTTTTTTTTTTTTGGCTATATACTGAAGCAGATACAAATTACATAATATAACATGTTTTGATCTTACAATTTTTTTTTTTCTTTTGATAAATAACGTAAGAATACTATTAATAATAGAAAAATTGCCAAGCCGAGTACATTGGGGATGTACGATAGGGATGTACTATGGGGGCACAAATCAGGAAAAAAAAGAACAATGGTCAAGAAAAATAGAAAAAGAAGAACAAGAAAAATGAGAAAAGACCACACTCCATTCAAAGAGAGTGTGTAAAAAAAAAGACTTAATCTCTAGCAAAAAAAGATTCATAGCCCTCAAAACTTCTAGCATTCCTTTCACGCCAAATGCACCAAATCAAGCAATGAGGCACTAATTTCCAAACATCAATGTGGCGATGTCGCGCAAACTTTCCTTGCCAAGCCTCAAACAACTCAAGAATAGTATGAGGCATAACCCATTGAATACCAAGCAAGCAGAAAACCAAAGACCATAACTCCCAAGCTATGGAGCAATGAAGTAGAAGATGATCCACTGACTCCCCACACCTCTTACACATATAGCAACCAGTCAAGCACTATCACTCGTCTTTTACGAAGGTTGTCTGTTGTTAAGATCTTACCTAACGAAGAAAACCAAGAAAAGAAAGCCACCCTTGAAGGAACCTTCGATTGCCATATCATTCTCCATGGAAAGGAAACAAGAGTAGGAGGGTAGAATGAGCAATAACAATCTCTAACCTCAAAACATTTATTCCTTGTAGGCTTCTAACAAACCTTATTTGGGCCAAACCCCCGCATTGTCGAAGAATAGACCAACCCCATAAACCGATCAAAGGCTTCTTCTTCCCAATCTTGTGGTGGACGACGAAATTGCACGTTCCAGTAAAACCTCCCAGCAGACCAACCCATAACTTCAGCCATCGAGGAATCCTTTTGACCTACTAAGACAATAAAGCTCCAGAAAGGCCTCTTGGAAAGTACAATCCCCATACCACACATGTTTCAAAAATTTCACTCTAGTACCATCCCCACATCATAAACAAGGAGTTTAGAGAAATTTAACCAGCCACTTCTAATGTATCTCCACAGGCTGACCCCATAAGGACTTGTCACCTTTTTCGTACACCAACCACCCCAAATGTTCCCATATTTTGCCTCTATAACCCTCCTCCATAAAGCATTAGTCTCCACGCCATACCTCCACAACCATTTTCCTAGCAAGGCAGAATTAAAGTTCTCCAACCGTCTTATACCCAACCTCCAACCTGCAAAGGCCTACATACCTTGGCCCAATTAACTAAATGTATTTTAGGTTCACCACCAATCCCATTCCACAGAAAATCTCTCTGTAATTTCTCCATACACTTTGCCACCTTACCCGGTAAAGGAAGAAGGGAAAGAAAGTATGTAGGTAAAGACGAGAGTGAGCTTTTAATGAGTGTCACCTTACCCCCTTTAGATAAATACATTCTCTTCCAACCTGCTAATCTTCTCTCCATTCTCTCTAGGATAGGATTCCAAACAGATAAATCCTTAAATTTTGCACCTAATGGAAGGCCCAAATATTTCAAGGGCAGAGAAGACTGCCCACACCCCAACAGACCCACCAAAGCCTCCAAATTGTGCACCCCACCAACAGGTACCAACTCAGATTTCCCCAAATTAATACGAAGCCCTAACACCTCCTCAAATCTAGCAAAAATCGCCCTCAAATTAGCAATCTAAGAAGGTTCAACATCACAAAAAATCAAAGTGTTATTTGCAAATAAAAGGTAAGACACCATCATTGATGGACCAGCCGTACTACCCACAGAAAAGCCTGAGAATTGCCCAACAAAGGCAGCCACATTCAACATATGACTTAATGCCTCTATCACAATATCAAACAACAATGGAGATAAAAGATCCCCTTATCGAAGCCCCCTAGAACTTCCAAAGAAATCAGATGGGCTACCATTAATCAGAATGGAAAACTTTACGATTGAAATGCAATTCCTTATCCATTTTCTCCATTTCTCTGAGAAACCACAATGCTGAAGCATATACATTAAAAAATCCCAACTCACATGATCATACACCTTCTCCACATCCAATTTACACAATTCACCTGGAACTCCTGACTTCAATCTACTACCAATACATTCAGAAGCAATCAAGACGGAATCCAAAATTTGTCTACCCTTCACAAAAGCATTTTGTGAATCCGAAATAAGCCCATGCGCCACCCTACGAAGCTGATTAGCCAACACCTTAGAAATAATCTTATAAATCCTACCAACTAAACTAATAGGCCGAAAGTCATTGACCTCTACAGCATCCACTTTCTTGGGAATAAGGGCAAGGAATGAAACATTAAGACTCTTCTCAAACACTGCCTGAGTATGGAAATTGTGGAATACAGCCATAATTTCTATTTTCAAAACACCCTAACAAGACTGGAAGAATGCCATGGAAAAGCCATCTGGGCCAGGTGCCTTATCACCATTAAAATCATTGATCACCCCAAACACCTCTTCTTCCTCAAAATGCCTATCTAGCCAACTTGCATCTTCCACTGAGATAATAGAAAAATCCACATCATCTAAGACAGGTCTATGAGCCACATCCTTAAAATAAAGTTGCCTATAAAACTGAGAGATACAATCTGCTATAGCAGCCGGGTCCGAAGACAACACCCCATCCACCATAAGCCTATCAATAGAATTAACCCTCCTGTGAGAGTTAGCTATATGATGGAAAAATTTAGTATTCCTGTCTCCTTCCCTAACACAGAGAACTCTAGATTTTTGCCTCCAACATATTTCTTCCAACAGATTAGCTTTTTCTAACTCATCACGAATTCTTTCCATTTCTACCCTTTCCTCCACTGATAATCCCCGACTCTCTTCCATATTCTCTAGAACACTCGAGTCCTTCCACAATTTTTTAATCCGAACTTCAACAAGACCAAACACCTCCACATTCCATCTTTTCAAATCATTTTTCAAGAGCTTTAATTTATTGGCCAGAATAAAACTCGGTGCACCATGAACCTGATAGGAATCCCACCAAGACCGAACCCTATCCACAAAACCTTCATCCTTAAGTCACATATTCTCAAATCTAAACAGCATACTCCCTCTCTGAAAGATCCACCCTCAAGGACAATTGGAAAATGATCCGAGCACAACCTAGACATCCGTCTTTGAAAAACTGTTGGAAACTTATCCTCCCAATCTGGAAAAAACAAGAATCTGTCCAACCTAGCCTTCGAAGCAACTTCTCTAGAATTTGACCAAGTAAAAGTACCCCCTTGCAATGGCAGATCAATGAGACCCTATTCCGAAATAAAATTGGAAAACTCTCGCGTAGCAGCAATGAAAGAATTAGATCCCAATTATTCGAAAGGGAACCTAACCACATTAAAGTCACCACCCACACACCATGGGACACTCCACCAGCTATTCAAGCCACAGGGTTCCTCCCATAAAAACCTCTTGTCTCGATGTAAATTAGGATCATAAACACCAGTAAATGCCCAAACAAACTGATTTGACATACTTGTAAACTTACAAGAAACCGAAAATCTCTCCACTGTTTCCTCCATTTTATTCATTACTCGAGTGTCCCACATCACTAACACCCCACCAGAAGCGCCACAAGAACCTAAGTAAGACCAGTCAACATGTTGGCCACCCCACAAGCTACGAATCACCGCTCTATTAATCAACCCCATTTTGGTTTCTTGAAGACAAACCACATCTGGCCCCCATTTCCTAATCAAATTTCTAACCTTGAGCCTTTATCCTGCTCATTCAACCCTCTAACGTTCCAAGAAATAATCTTCACTCATTGATAAGACACAACAGCCCGCTCAGTACTTGCACTCCTTGCTTGATTTGGATCATACTCAACATTCAAGGATGACAACAAATTCTTCAACTCCCGCTGAACTTTTTGGCCTAACTTGACTGACTTCGTCTGATCACCCACCACAAGTTTCTGTTTATCTTTCTTTCGGACCTCTATGGCTAATAACAATCCTGTAATCTGCTCCTCAAAACCTTCCAGCGAAGTGCCCACAGATTTCTTAAAAGTCTTTATCCTATTGGTTACCCATTGTGATAGTTGATAATTATCCACACTCTACTTACACCCAATCTCCTTCACATGACTAGACACCAACTCCAACGGACCTTCAATGGCCAAAGGTACCACAACTAATGGCTCATCACCTATCTCACAAGACCTCAACCTTTCATCCAATTCCCACATCTCATTCTCTGACCCGGGAACCACAGACGAAGACTCTACTAGCCCCTCACCCTCATCTGCCCAACTAACCCTCTGCCCTTCATTAGTAATAGAAGCATTACCTGGTACACACTCTCCCTCCAAACTTGAGCAGACTGACATACAATCTGGAGATCGATACAGTGACAATGGGAGCACTAATTTCCTGCCATAACGCAATTGTAGTATCCAATCTTTGGAATAACCCCAAGACTTATCCAAGTCTCCGACCAATTCCCTTATAATTGGGCCAGGTAAATGAGCTCCCTCAAAATCAGAATCATTATTTGTAGTAACCGGTCCTTCGGAACCCACAAAATCCTCATCCCCATCCTCCGATGCCACTAGAGAAGACAAAGACACCAGCGCTGACACTATCGGGTCAGTAAAGGTCCTTACCGGTTCCAATATCATGGCCGATGACACCACCGGCACCAACCTCGACCCACTCGAAGCACTGATCGGCAATATCTATTTGTGGGAGGCTTGGGCCACCACCGTTGGTCCTGTCAACGCAGTGGGTGGTTGAGCTAGTCGAATCGGGCTGTGCTGGACACCCTCACCTGCCACTTCCGTCGCTACTAAGGAAGAATTTGTGTCCAACGTTACCTTTGGTGACATTGCAAGTTGCTCCGATGTGGTGGGCGAGACCATTGAGGTCTCAAGTTCCTTCATGGTAGTGAGAACATTCCTACCTGAACTCGGAATAATGAACCCATTCTGGTAAGAAGACTCCAGAGCCCTTTGTCCACTAAAGGAACTCTCAACAGCCTCAAAATTAAGTGGGCTTGACAGACCCAGGCCCAAAATGGGTTTTTCATTTCCCAACAGAGCTTGGGCATTCTGCTTGGATGGGCCCAGACCCACTTTAGTATTATGGGCATTATTACTTACTACCCATTTGCCAGCTTGTTTACCACCCTTAACACCATCCCAAGAGACCCGCCTCTTTCCAAACTCATTCACATTCACAGTCAGTCCTCTCCCTAGTCAACGTGCCTTCCTACTATCACGCAACTTTCCAAACTCAACAATTTTTGAATTCAAATTGGGCTTCAAAGGAATATTGAGATTATTTCCTTCTAGGATTTTCTCCTCAATTTTATTCTTACCATTAATACCACCTTCTCCACCCTTACCACCACCCACAGCTGACTGGGGGAAAACCTCCGGCCTGAGTTTCAGAAACTACTACCTATGTGCGAGAATTGTCACTCGGAAGCTCCACAATATTCTTCATGATACCAGCCTTAACCTTTTCTTTGATGAGGGGCTGCTGAACATGCTTCAACCTTGCCTGCACTGGAGCTTTGGTAGCTTCCACATAGGATTTGGCAGGATGATATTTTGGGATCTGCTTAGACCTGTATTGTACAAACTTCAATCCACCCAACGCATACTGAGAAGGTTGCAATATCCTTCTTAATTCAATCCGAAAAGTTCTCCATCATTGTTGTAATTTTCCGGCAAAAATAATGATAGTTCGCCGCAACCCACCTACCTTAAGCTCTATAACTGATAAGTACTGCCCAAACGAGTTGGACTCCCGTTGCAAAGTGTAAGCAGTATCACCTTCCTTGAACGTGAAAAAATGCTTAGGATTAACCCTAATCACGGCGTGTTCCAGATTCCGCATTATCCAAAGAGCTGCACTCTTGCCCATAAACACCGATTGCATGTAGTATTTTCCCCGTTCAAAAATCTTAAAAGAGAAAAAATTCCCTCCTTCCTCAACCACCAACTGAAACAACTTAGATTCAATAAAGAACCTTCGAAATCCCCCCATACTGATTCTAGGAAATGTAAACTAAAACAGGATTTCTGGCTAATTCGAGGTAGACGGGCCTCCAAAGCTAAGATAAGACTTGGCCACTACAATAAAATATTCATGTGAACAGGATCTTACAATTATAAACAACAACATTATTGACCAAATAACAAAGAATACTTTTTCCTATAAAAAAAAAAACAAAAAACAAAGAATACTTTTTTTTTTTTTTGACTTTGTATAAAATGTCTAGGATAGTTTAATTCTTTATAACACATCATCAATAATAAACTAATAAATGAGACCAATTTCAATTGTATTTACAACAAGCCCATAACTTATTTGAGACACACTTCTTAAACTCATTTGCTGAAGCAACATATGATTTGCATGTTTATCTTTAATAAGAAAAATAATTGAAAAAAATTTATTTTCATACTATAAGGCCATGATTTTAAATTGATATAAATTACAGTTTCTTTCCTTCCATTTTTCTTCTCAACCAAACAAAGAAAATGTAGAACCATTTTCCCTCCCTTTTCTATCTCTTCTACCAAACATACATTATATAATAAGTATACCAAGCACACATAATGTTAAACTATGATCATTCCTATCCTCCCATTTTCCTTTCTTTCTAATATTTTCTATTCTTCCATTTTTCCATCCGACCAAATGGACCTCGTGTGCTAGGTATAGCCACATTCTATCTAAAGCAGGGCTGCACCATGCAAGACCCAGCGGCTTAGATTTTGAATTTAAAATTATGCAGAAAAATTGCCCCATTAACCAATTACCAAATCTAACATCAACAAAGTAAGACAAGAATCAGAAAGTCTAATTGGGATTAATTGTGCCTTTAAACAAAAGCAAACTAGTAAAGCAATTATCCAATATGACATAATAAGGAGAAATCCTAATTGCCATGATTCTCTGCAATGAGACAGTAAATTTGAGGAATTACCAATCTAAAGCAACCATTTGATTCAGTTCCTGAACCAAAATTGAGAGAGAAAGAGAGCATATTCTAGAATATATAAAATATTCCTGTCTTGTTTGACTGTACCTGTGAACTTATTGAATTCAACAAGGATGTTTCTTTTAGCATCAGTTCCTTTATCTCCAAAAGAGCATTATAGGTACCATAACATTTACGAGTTTGTCGAAGTTTTTCCTGCACAGTAGCAAAACCCTAGCATAAATTTATATAAGAGCTAAAGAAAACATACAAACTAATGCAGGCTTGGGGGAAAATAAGGCATTCCAATCGACTGCAAAGACCGTTGTTAAACCTGGATATGGACATACAGTTCAGAAAATCGACGTTCATACCTGCAACATATTTATAAAGAAAGTAAGCAGAACATTCAAAAGTGATTACTTTTGAAATCTTGTGTTTACCATCCATAAGGTATGAGCAACTGAAAACAGGAGATTCTTGTGTACACATATTGTGTACATGAGATATCTCCTCTATTCTATTAAAATTGTATTACTTACTAAAGAAAAAGGTATGAGAGACTGATGTGCATTTGGGCTAGCTTTTAGCCTTTTTCCATTAGCTTATTAGCTTTACTTGTTTATGCACAGATTTTAAAGCTTTACTTTTCTAGGTACAACTGCACTTTTGCCAACTTTCAGGAAAAATAAAAACTTCTAATCCAAATGTACATAGAAAAGGGGCAAATCATAAATTCTGATATAGATAAGCGACATAGATAAGTGCATTTGCAGCATTTGAAGAACTTAGATTCATAAGAGCATGACCCAAAAACAAGTGCAACCAAAATGAGGATGGTAACATAGATGAGTTGTGGTACGAGAAAAAATAGAATGAGAAACAGACATATTCATGATAAAGTGGGTCCCCAATGAGGTGAAAACAAGGGGAAATTGAATTAGATGACCTTGTAACGTTTGGCTCAAAGAAACAAAAGCAACGAGTCACTATGGATAAAGAAAGACCAAAATGAAGAAACAACTTTATAGTTGTTCCTAGATGATAAAATCAAGACCTGCTCAAACTTTTAAAGACTTTCACAATGGAAGTAGCAAAACAAAAGGGAAAAATAGGAATATAATAATGTGATTTTTTTTTATAAGATAGAAATATCAACATCATATAAACGGAGAAACCAACTACCAAATTTTTATTTACAACAATTTACTAGAAGCACGAACAATTCCAAATGGTTTCGTACAAAGACATGCCTCTTTGAATCCTATTTCAAATTATTACTGATATCTGCCAACTTCATTGATGCCATTAGCTCCCCAACTTTTCAAAAAACCTATCATGACAGAAAATGGATACTAACTGAACCTGTAACATTTTAAGCCGATGTAAATCTTATGTGGCACTCTATTAATGAAAGCTCTATTATCTAATCTGAAAAATATTATGGGAAAGAAATGTATTAGGATTATTTTCAACTAATTATTCTGATATTTGTCCCAATAATGGCGCTGAAATCCAATTTGAGAAGACCAATAACTTAGAAGGGAGGAGTTGGATAGTGAGAGCTTCTGCCCTGTAAAACACTAAAACCTCTGTAAGTAAAAGGTCCTTAAGTTCAATAAGACTTACAGTACCATTGAATTGAAACTAATTCTTGTAATTATCAAACCCCATGTAAGTATGAAACCATTTCAATGCAACAGAAACAATCAAATTTTAAGGAGTAATAAAATGTCAATAAGAAAAGTGAAATGAAAGTCAGGAACAACAAAAATAACAACATACTGGATGAGTTCTGATTGGGATGGCACATCATCAAGTTGCCGTTTTACTGCTACAATTGCCCTATATCTAGCTGCAAGTTCCTACAAGAAGCATAAACCATATATTAAGCTTATTATTAATTGATGATTTTTTATGCCAGGGATAATTAACATCAAGGTGATTTTCTCACAAAAGAGAAGGTAAATATATGAAACGAGAGTAAATTATAGAAGGAACAAAAGAATAAATAAACAAATTCTAGATGATAAGCTTGATGTGTCAAAATTGAAGAGGCAGTCTTTTTATATGAGAAAACCCTACTTTACTAAATACACTTGGATCCAAAGAGAGAAATAATTACTCAATTGTAGTATCATGAAATGGATAGTTTTTTTTTTTTTAAGTTTAGATGCTGCTGTTGGTTTGGATAAGGCATGTCTAGCACTGTTGTTTTGAGACTGCAATGGAAGAGTAGTATATCCTTTAACAACAATGACCACAGTTGTGCTTACAGAAGTGGCTGAAGCAGAAAGTATTCAATGGGCACTACAAGTGATCAAGAGAAACTACTGATGGTAGAGATTGAAAGTGATTCCAAGTTGTGTATTGATGCCATTAAAAGACCGGCTGCAGGTACATCTTGACAGTCTGGAGCAATTTTAGATGATATCAAAAGCATGGCCAGCGATCTCGGTGAGTGTTCTTTTCATTTGGGTTCCTAGAGAGGCTAATAAAGTCACTCATGTGCTGGATAGTGGGCCTTACAAATGGAGATTGAGGGTCTAATTCCATCCAATATTTCAAAGCTAAGATGTGGATGAGATCAGAAATGCTATTAAGATGTGGATGAGATAAGAATAGCGCATACTTCTAGGAAAGGAAATGGACCAGCTTTGATCAATTAATTAAATTGTCTAAAAAGCATATTATACCTGAACTTGTGCCTTAACTTTCTTTGGCCACAAAAGGAAATTTAAACAAATAAAAAGATGAGATTTCTTAACTAAATTTTTTTACCCTTTTTGCTGAATTCAGTTTCTCCAGTGGTTCAATAAAAGACTGATTAAGACTATGAGAGAGACTCTTGCGATCACAGCCACTTGCTATTCTTCCCTCCAATTCAATAACCTCAGCTTGCAGCTCCAAACGTGTTACATTACAATTAGGCTGGAATTCAGATTCTTGCCTTTCCAGATGCTGAACAAACCTTCCAATAATTAGCATTGACAGATAAATGAAATGCATAAATGAGGCAAGATTAACGAATAAGGATACAAAGTAAGATTACACATAGAATAGAATCTCTCTTGATACAACAAACTAGTACATGCAAGTTCTGTCCCATAATGGATGCTTTACTGAACTAATACATAATTAATGTTTTACGTGCATATTACAATAATTTTTAGTTTAAAAGAAAAACAAAAAAATATTAAAAGAAATTATTTGTTTCATTAAGGGAAATTGAGTGATAGAGAAGGAGGGAATTTTTGTTTAAAAGAAAAAAGAAAAAAAGTTAAAGTATCTCATGGTATCCAAGAGTATATGTATCGAATATGGAAACGATTGCTAATTTAAAGTATCCATGTTTCCTAGAATAGAGATTATTTTATTCCAATTTAAACATGTTACACAAAACAAAAACAAAAGACATAATCTATAATGTTAGTAAAGATATTATTTGGTGGCAAACAGTAAAAAATGACTTGACCATACAGCAGTCATCAAGACTCTAATTTCTAGCTGAACTCATTGAAACTCTCAAATCTCATGGGAATCAGCCACTAATGTGTCTAAAAATTACTTTCCAAATCTTGAATACATAAACATGTACATATACAACAACAACAACAACACACAAAACCTTAGTCCCAAAATTTTGGGGTCAGCTATGGATACTCAACATATCAATTAGGGTCAGCCATATGTATCCTTTGCCTCCATTCTACTCTCTCTAGAGTCATATTCTCTTATACTCCCTTAATTGACATGTCATTTTTTATTACTTTTACTAATGTGAGCTTTGGTCTTCCTCTACCTTTTTTCGTTCCCTCAACAAAGATAAACTTCCTCTTTCTTACTAATGCATTAGTCACTCTCCTTTGCACATGACCAAACCATCTTAAGTGACTCTCCCTCATCAATGAAAGTAAACATATACATATATACACACATAAATAATAAAAATATATATAATATGTATGTACATACATAAACACAGACAAACATGTATATAATATAGAACACAGATGCACTAAAAGGGGTAAATCATTCAAAGGCACCTCATGGTTCTTCAATTAAATTCAAGCTTAAGACAGATCAATCACAATCTCAGTCACCAAATACGTTAGTGATTTTCTAATGTTCAATCTGACATCAAGAAATAAGATCTGGCGTTCAAGATTTTACAGTATTTTCATTCCTTCTGTTTTAACCATGATGAAAATTTTGGTGATTCTCAGTATGTTACATATAGGAGAACCTATAAACATTGACATGGAGCCCTCAGAGCTAACTCCACCTAGAAAAGCATTCCCCAATATCGAGAGAGAGAACAGTACGATGACTGATAGGGAATTGGGGATCAGGCTTCTCTGCAGTTTGTGGCAGAAACTGCATCATGGAGCACAATCCCTGTGATGGCTTCTTCCAGATGTGTGTAAATGGAAAATTTAATAAATCACATGAATCAAGATGCAGACATAAATAGAGTTCACATTTGAGTAAGACCTCTGAATACACTCACTGAACAGAAAGACGGCACACCTTTAATGACTCCATGAGTGATATCAATTTCTGCACGGCAATACTAGCACCCTCCTTATCTATTCTTTCTCGTAAAAGTTTGAGTTGGTTCATAACATTGAGCTCTTGTTGATTCTGGAGCAGAGCAAATAAAGAATATGAGAAAAGTTAAAATGACCAGAGGTCTTCAAATCAATCCAACTACCACAAAATCTATTGTTTAAAAATAATGCCCCTGAAATATATCACTTCAACAGGAAAGCCAAGACATCATGCTCGGAAAATATTCAGAAAACTAAAAACAAAAAACTTATTACATGAACCTCAACCAGAACTAGTTCTTTTACATATACAATATAGCCAAATTCTAATCAGCATCTCAATCAAAGTTCCTGCATTGTTCAATTCCTCCCTCAGTTTCGTCGAAAGAATGTTCCTCCTCTTCAATGGAATGTCCATTGTAAGTAACCTATGCTTCCTAATATTAAAACTAGCATAATGTTAAATTAAACTTTTTCTTTTCCCAACTAAAAAAAAAAAAAACAAACACCCACAACATCCTAGAAAAACTAAGGTTTCAAGATTAAGTTTTCAATTCATTTAAATTTATTTTTGGTCTCAGTGTCCCTCAAGCATTGGTTCCTCCCCAATAGGGACTACTATGTCTATGGTCACATCCAGATAAGATCCACCTTCCCTTTACCCTTATTCACTCTAGTGTGTTTGGCATTTGATTATAAAAGCTAGCTTTTTGCTTATTTTATATACCATTTGTGGGTCCAACACTACTTTTTTTTCTCAGCTTTATTTCAAATAATTTAAGTTTCAGCATTTTTGAAATAAGCTGGCTTTCAACTTTTTGTCTCGCATTATGCGAATAAGCTGAAAATAAGCCAGCTTTGAGGGTTCCCACTTTATACTCCAATTGCAATATGGTATACATGTATTAGTCAAAGTCAATTGTGCTGATGAAAAAGTTACCTCATCATCACTGAGGCTGAGACGAATCCGATTAACAAGCCATTGTACAACAGGGAAAATGGCATTGCAGTCTAGGGTTTCAATTTGATAATCTTCAAGAGAGTGTGGGCATCCCATCGATCTCAGAGATTCCTCAATCCCCTGCTTCCCAATTTCACTGTAACATCAACATCAACATCAACATCAACGACGAAGAGAATTAAAACTTGATTATTCATTCATTGCGATCATATCGTAAACGGTGTTTCTTAGAGAGAGAGAAATACTTGCATTTCCTCCGGTTGTGTTAGTGTTTCGTCGTCGGGAACTTCGTCGAACCGGGGACCATCGGAGTTGACGGCGGCCACGCACCAGGCGAGGCCGCCGGAGAGCCTTTTGGAGGCCGAGATATCGATTTTTCGGGCGTCGGCATAACCGACTGAGAGGAGAAGATCCAAAATCGGATCAAGAGAACTCGTTGACTCGGACTGGAACTCGGCCATGTCGGTTGTTTTACAGTTACTCGTGAGCGAGAGCGGGTTTTGACTTTGCCAACTGTTTTAAGGAGGTTTTGTGCAGAACATACGTGAATAATGATTCAAAATAGTAAGTTAGGAACGGTTTGAAAGAACTAAGAAAAGTAACATCTCGAGTTTCTAAAACTCGAGATCCATATTAGAACTCGAGTCTTAAGGACTCGCTTTGCAAGTGTGATAGATCTCAAGTCTTTTTATGCAAAAAAAATTTCACCTATAGTGGCGTTTTTAAGCCTTACAGTGACGCTTTAAAGACCTATAGCGACGTTTTCCTGCAAATTTTTTTTTGAAATATCATTTTTAGGGAGCCCTATAGTGGCGTTTTTAAGCCCTATAGTGACGTTTTAAAGCCCTATAGCGGCGTTTTTATGCAAATTATGGAAATCGAGTCTTTAAAACTCGATTTTCACGTCGATTTTTTTCTCACTTTAAACCAATCCTCTTACAAATCGAGACTTAAAAACTCGAGTTTTATCTTAGAACTCGAGTTTTAGACACTCGAGATGCTAGTTTTCAACATAGTTTTGAAACGTGACAACTAACTAAATTTTTTAATATTTATTGTTATTTAGAAAAAAAATTCCTGTTTTAAGTCTATCTAATAACACACTTTTCAAATAATAATAAATATAAAAAAATTTAGTTAGTTGTCATGTTTCAAAACAATGCTGAAAATTAGCATCTTAAGTTCTAAAATAAAACTAGAGTTTTTAAGTCTCGATTTGTAAGAAAATGAGTCTGATGCGAAAAAAAATCCACGTAAAAATCGAGTTTTAAATACTCGATTTCCATAAATTGCAAAAAAATACCGCTATAGGGCTTTAAAACGTAACTGTAAGGCTTAAAAACGCCACTATAGATGGAAATTTTTTTGCATGAAACTCAAGTCTTAAAGACTCGAGATCTATGTGACATTTTCACACTCGCACGGCGAGTCTTTCGGATTCTAGTTTTAATATGGTTCTTGAGTTTCTAAAACTCGAGATGCTACTTTCATTTATTATTTCAAACGTTGTCTAACTAACTATATACAACCCCTTTACACCGCTATTCTGTACATTCCCCCTCTATTTAATGCCAAAATGCTAACACACTCCATGAGTATGTGCATCAATCGGAAATTACACCCTAAAGCGGTTTAGATTTTATAGTTTGAAATTTCTGAAATTTAAAAATGTAATATTTAAACACTTTCAAATTTTAGAGGATAAAATTTAAATTCTAAAACGTTAGGATATAAAATCTAATACCCCAAATTTTAGGGAAATGAATTCCAAATTTTGAAATTTTAAGGTGTAAATTCGAACACCCTCAAACTTTAAGGGAGTAATTTTTAATTTACCCTTCTTTTTTTTATAACTCTTTTTTTGCTTTTAGTCCAATATTTCTATAACTCTGGAGCCTTTTATATTTATATTAAACTCTTATTAACAAAAAAAAAAAAATCATGTCCGTGCCACTAATTATATGATGGTCACATGATTTTTTTTTTTTTTTGTGTCCATAACAGCTAAGTTAACAGAAATTAGTTCCAATGGTTAATTGGTGGATATAAAAATCTCAAGAAGTTATAAGGAATAATTTAAATTCCAAATGGTGTTTAGGCAAACTAATCCAAATCTTAAGAGATATTTTTACAACTGATTCAAACTTTAAGGGGTGTTTTTGCATTTAGACACTTACTAAAAAAATAAAAAAAACCCAAAGGTATGGGTGCAAGAATTAAAACTCTAAAAATATTTATGTTGATGTTAAATAATATTTAGGTAGATGGGTTGTGAAATCAATTATGGGGAGTCAATTTAAGCCTTGGATTAGAAACTAAACTATGCAATCATCTCAATCAATCCGACCACTAATTAGTGAGTCTCTTCCTCCAATTAATCAGTCATAACAATCATCCTTAAAAGTCGTGTCCTCTAACTCTCTTTACATCAATATTTATTGTATCATAAACTATCATATTTAATGTCACTGAGTAACGTTCCATCCGCATGTAAACTGACTAGGAGTTCTATCGCGGCTGGTTGACACACATCTCCTTAGATGAATTTAGAGAACAAGCGACCGGAAAGTGATGGGAGAAGGATTTTCCCACCAGAACCAATCCCTCATACACCTATAAAAAGACTCGTCCATTTTTTGGAGAGTGCAAATATTGGCACTGTTATCACACTCATTTCTCTTATTCTCTCACTAGTTTACTGGCTTATCCATTGGAGAAAGAAGACAAACTAACTCCTGGTGGTAAGAACTAAACAAAGAAAAGAAAAAGATATAAACAACTAGTACATTTAGGACATAGGTGTCAAAGATATAAAGTAGAATTTTGGTATCCGGACTTTCAACAAAGACATAAGTTGGCTAGCACTTTTGTGATTGCAAGGGTCTATTGGGCCTAGAACTTTTTGAGCCATGTTTTAGAAATTCAAATTACTAGAGCACCAATTCTTTGGGGCGCTTAACCAGACACAAAAATCCAAGACTTGCAATTTGTTAAAGGTAAGATAGAATCTTTTTTTTTTTTTAAAGAAGAAGATAGGATCTAAGTTGAATGGATTTAGATGGGAGAAAAAGCATCCTTCAATGGGCAGATCAGAGTCCTCTCATAAGCCGCCTCGTTCAATCCATTCTATCATTTATCATGTCTTCCTTCTAGCTAACAAAGAAGATATGTCCTAAACTGAATGTCGCAAGCAAGAATTTTTGCTAGATTTCAAGCAAATCAGATGGGAAATTTCTGGATTGGAAGTTTTGGGACAGATTATGTCAATCTAAAAGGTTTGTCTTCTCAAGATATGAAGATTTTAGACTAAAATACATTTTTGGACCTTAACATTTGGGATTATTTTTATTTTGACCCCTGATGTTTGATTCCTTTATAATATTGGTCATGCTATCCATTTACACTAATCTAACCAATAGACACCCTTTAGATTTAACTATTTCATAAAATACTATCTCTAAAATGTTGTGGAATGCAAGAATTTAATTGTAGGTAGAAAATCATATTATGGATGATCAAATTACTAAAGGATAAAGACGGTAGAACTAATATGAAAATGGAATCAAACATAAAATGCCAAAATATAAATTTTGAAACGTAAAGGCCAAAATAAAAACAAACTCAAAATTTTAGGGGTCAAAAGCGTACACTAATCAAGATTTAATTAGGAGATTATACCATCCAAACCACAATTGAGTCATTAAAAAATGTTCAAAGGCATAATTGTTATTCCAGTAGACAGTGTACCCAATACTTAACTGAAAATATCATAAGCTTGTTCCAATAAGATTATTTAGCTGACTTAACAAACATCAGTAACTAATGAAGAAGGTCCTTCAAGTATAATTCCTTGCATCAAAGAATCCATACGCCATTGTACAGCTTATATCATGAACTTACAAAGCAACAACTTTACAATTAGTATCCTGGGGAATTAAAATAATGTAATCATATAACATTTGCTAATACTTGCTTGAACTGATTTGACATCGGTAAAGGAAAACACTGAAAAGTGAAATCTAAACGTCCATTACAGGGAGAGGAGAAAAATAAATAAATTGTATCATTGATCTAGACGTTAAATGTTACAAACCAAAACACAAGCTGACACAACTGAAATATATAAGTTCTTAGAAGAGTACAAAATGTTACAACCAGTCTGTGAAGCGTAACAATATCTTCAAGTTAATACACTTAATGGTACATAGCAGACATACAACAACAATTTTACAAGGTTAGTTTCTGGGATAATGTGGACATCCAAAAGGAAAGATACAAATGTGAGCAGATCAAGCAACCAAAACAGATAATTCAAGCATTGGATCAACAGTGAATAAAAAAAACACTAATCCTGTATTGCTAGTTACTTCGAGACAATTGAATCACTTCCACAATTTGACAAACTTGTCATGACTAGCCGAAGCAACCAAACCTGTAACAGTTGACACAGCCAATGCTGCAATTAGTCCATCATGAGCCGACAGAGTCATTGTCTTGTTCTCTGTCATGTTCCAAAGCTCCAGAGACTGCACACAGCAAGTGAAAAAATGAAACCCTATTAGCAATGTAATCATCACACTCACAGCCAAGCAGCGAATCAGGTAAAATAGGAAACAAACCAGGGTCAGAGCCACATTTCCAACCACATTATAACAACTATAAACCAAAGATCAAAAAGTTCAACCAAATCTTACCGTCAAATGCAATAGAAAAAAACACACACACAAAATCAATAAGACAGTTTGCCTAAGTTCCTAATACTCATACCCCATATCCGAAGCAGAATTTACAAATTAGAAGCTCGTAACACTTTTCTTCAAACTCAGCTTCAAGATATTTCCAATTTTCAGGTTACTGAGAATATACCCATACAATGACAAGCCAAGCCAAGTTTAACTCAAACAGGCAATTTGACAATGTGGCTATATTTGAATATCAATGGAAGAAAGAAAAAAAAGGCATCATAATGATATATATTGCAAAGTTAAGGAGCTATTAAAAATTTAAAACAGCAGACACAGAAGAATTTAAAGAAAAATGCAGATGCTTGCCTGATAACAGCCAATGACCAGCAATGAAGAATATGTAGGATGGAAAACACATGAATGGAATTTATTGCCATTACAGCTCAGCTCATGTACGCACTCTCCTTCACTCCCTGATCCAAGTGTCCAAACTCTGACAGAGTCCTCACTGACGGATGCTAAGAACTCACCAGAAGGGTCCCAGCACACAGAATGGATTGAGTTAGTATGTCCCTGTAATTACAAACCCACAATCAGAGGAAGAAGGTTAGCCATGCCAAATTTTACGAGGTAGAACACAGGAGTAGAATGAAAAGACACTTAAGAGAACAAAGTTTCAGAAAATAGTTCTAGAATTTATAAGAGAAAAAAGAAGTTTCTTTAATGCTTACACTTTCTGTTTCGTTTCACCTAGAACAACAGTTATGCATGTTGCACACAGAAACGAGTTTTTGCCACGGCAGGAGTAGAATAATTTTTTGTTATTCTTTTGGCTACTTAATGCCTTTTTTTGCATGACGTAGTTCATTTTCAACAAATTTATTCTTAATTATCACCCAAAAATAACAAAAAAGCATCCTTGTTCCTAAATGAAATAAGACCAGCTTGCCTTAGAATCCAAGAAAGTCAACCATCAAGAATACTGGAGTGGGGACCAAAAATTTTAACTTTAGAGCGGCTTTCACAAAAACAATGATGCAAAGGCAATCACCATCAGAACTTCATTGTTTCAGTAGTTAGTTAACTTCAGAATATAGTTCAATTAGACTCAATTCCGGTGTCTGTGTATGTACCCCTCATTTTGTATCGGCTAATAACTTTATGTCCCAAGTATTCAATGATAAATGTGCATCAATTACAGTATTTTGCCTCTTAGAGGTATCCTGACCTAAGAGCTACTTTGCATCCCCAAAATATACTTTATCTATTTTACATTCCCACTTTAACAATACACCCTACATCCCAAACTCTATTTGACAATACATCATATTTAAAAAAAAATTAAAAAATATACTCTTATAATACTCAACAAAAACAAAAACACAATATATGATTAAAAAATTAGAAAAAAGGAAATAGAGCTTGCTAATGTAAGATTTAAATATAAATCTTACTGTAGCAGGTTGTAAGATTTGCTACAGGGATGCATTCCAGGATAAAGGAGCAGTTTTGTATGTTTTTGTGTATTTGGGAATGTATTTTGCATCCAGGAATGCTCTAAAGACCTAATGCAGTTCACTACTAAAAAATATTTTTGCGAAGGACCCTGAAACTTGTATCTCATAATAATACAAGGATTTTGGGAGTCTGAAATTGAACTACATATGCAAACCATAGGGTTGCATAAGATATCCAGAAAGCTGCATACATGACCTGCACAATCCCATATGCAATTTCTTCCTGTATATGCTTTTTTTGGTATTTAATGAATTGCAATTACTCATCAAAAATAAATGAATAAATAAATAATCCCTGATGTTTCAAGATATTATTACCACTCATAAAGAACCCATAACTACTCACAGAACTGTTACCAAATTAACTGGAAATATACAGAAAGCTGCATACATGACCTGCACAATCCCATATGCAATTTCTTCCTGTATATGCTTTTTTTGGTATTTAATGAATTGCAATTACTCATCAAAAATAAATGAATAAATAAATAATCCCTGATGTTTCAAGATATTATTACCACTCATAAAGAACCCATAACTACTCACAGAACTGTTACCAAATTAACTGGAAATCATTGATCTACATTGCTAATTCTCTTTAAATGTAAATTAGATATTAAAGGACTACTATTACCAATGTAAAAGACATTCCATCAGTTGTCACTAACAGTGCTTTGTTGATATCTGTATTGTTAATT
Source organism: Quercus agrifolia (assembly GCA_029955455.1). NCBI lineage: Eukaryota > Viridiplantae > Streptophyta > Magnoliopsida > Fagales > Fagaceae > Quercus > Quercus agrifolia. Next base: position 11,267,120 of record JARQAD010000012.1, on the reverse strand, counting down.
AGGAAACTAAAATCTCCTCACTAACATCATATGCATCTTCTTTCTTTTCATCTATTCAAATTCAAGGCAAACTAATACTAGTTTCTTTCTCTCCTTTTTAGTTTGTAAAATTTTTTACCATTTCCTTCTAATTTACTATTTTAAAAAATTAATCTAAATTATCAAAGCAGATTAACATGATATACGGATGCAATATTTTGCGTCTCACTGGGGATTTGCTTAATATTTTGTCTCACTGAGGATTTGATTAGCATGAGAAACTATGAGCACACATATTGGGAGATAACTCCTATCAGTTGAGAAACAGGGTATGGTGTTTCAGGATTCAAGCAGGACCATGCGTCTCTTCTGCGGCATTTACTTCCCTTCTGCTTACAGAATCTAAGAGAACAATTCACTAAACAACTGCATCACATCCTTGGTCTAATTCAAAAGTAATATAATAGAAAATGTCAAATTTACCTGTAATGTATGCCGACAAGCTTGGGTCTCCACATCCAGTATAGATACAACATTCTCTGCAGCAGCAGCAAGGAACCTTCCAAAACGGGGTTGGAATCTCATTTGGGCCGTACCACCCTATCACAAGTGAAAAGTACTGAGAAATTCATAGAAAAAACCAAGTTGAAAAAATTAATAAGCAAAACAACCCAGACAAAAAAAGCCCTGCATCAAATAAAGAAAATTTCCTTTTTTTTTCTTTTTGGTTAATTACAAAATCAATAGATCTTGAATCCAAATCCTCACCTTATACCCTATTTTCATGGCAAATAAGATGCTATTTAAATTAATGCTTACTGAACAAATAGTATAAAAGATCCTACCTTAAACACTTTTTTTATAAGTAATAAGTTAGATCATACCTTAAACACTCTTTGACAGCTGCCGTTGTTAATACTCCAGTATCGTATCTCACCATCTCCATCACAAGAGCAAATGAGGTCATCTTTATTTGGGTGGAAGTCAAGTGACATCACAGTGGAAGAATGCCCCGTAAAGGTACGAAGTGAATAACCAGGCTGCATATAGGATGTAAATAAAGTTAAAAAATATCTAGCTCATGGAGGTATCATACTAATAATAGGGAAAAAAAAATGCATTGTTAATAGAAGTATAGGTTCAACTATCACAACACCCCAACAATCAAACTAAAATAGGATGCACACAATTACTCCACCACACACAAACTATAGAATCATGCAGCCATTAATAATTTCCCAGAACACAGATCAACACTTTACTCAACTAATGCAGATGAGGACAGAATTTTTCATACTGGTCTATGGTAAAAGATTGACAATGTATGCAACATGGGACAAGGATTTATGCAAGTTTAAACCAGATTTTATATCTTTACCAAATTGTATACTCAGAAACCAAATATACACAAAGGACCCTCACAATCAGTGGCCAGAATAAATTATCTGAAACATGTTTCGCTCTCTTTCTTGAACCACCATCCATAATATCTATCTTGATATCTCATGTACTTCACCAAATAATATGTACTTCATATGATGATAAGCAATTTATTAATCATGCACTTCATTTTGATCATAAAAATCAAATAATATGGATATTTTGTAAAGCACAAGAGACCTATATAATGTTATATCGAATGAAGTACAGAATGAATCCAAATATTAATATATGCAATTTATTCTGAACCACCTCTTCACCAAACATGGGCATATTCACAAGCCATTGCCACTAAATTAATTGCTGGTTTACTTAAATTACTTCCAGAAATCCAAACAAGAAAATTTGTCATCTTTTTTGAAACAGCATTTGAAATATTTAATAATGATTGTTGCTTGTCTTAAAGACAAGAAGGCATATAACTATAAGCACTCATGTTTAAATATGAAGCTTGGACCCAAAATTTGCCAAGATATTTATCATGCATTGTGGGAGCAGTAATACCTTTATATGCATTGTGGAACAAAAAATAATAAGTGAGCTGACAAAGTACAAATGTCCATGTCCTTTTTTCTAGTGTGCCTTGGATGGCACAGCATAGTCAGTTTTGATGGTTCCATATTCCAGGTTTATAAGTCATACGGGCACAGTTTTCTAAATCATCCTCCATGCTGCTAATAGCATTAATATGAATTTGAAACCCTTCAACCTAACCCACCTTAATCTGCTCTCTAACTAGTTTGCAAATGATATATATATATATATATATACATATCCAAGGGAGACAATAACCACAACATTTTTTTTTTGGGATAAATAAGAACTGCAAATAATTCATGTAATCCAATTTTATTTTCTTTGACCACACAAATGACCTGAAGATACAAGGGGGGAAGGGGGGCATCATTCAATAAAACGCAACTATTATGACTTAAATGTATCAAGACCACTCGAATGCAAGAATAGAGTATTAAGTTTTAAAATTTTTTATTAAATAAAAAAAAACTATCATGAACCAGGAAGAACGTTCAACTAACATTGTCAGCATCCCAAACCCTGACAGTTTTGTCAAATGAAGATGTTGCAAGACGTGACATGCTCGGACTGAAACGGACATCAGTAATCAAAGCAGAATGTTCTTCAAGTGTAGTTTTTGGCTTTAAAGAATCCGTGTTCCACAATACAGCCTGTCACATAATCACCATGCAAAAAGTTTTAGATATCCTAATCTTGATAATTAAATTACGTGGATTAAAAATTAAAAAAAAATTCATTTCTTATATTTTGAAAGAAAAATTAGGCACATAATTTTGAATTTAACGTTCAAGAAATTAGTCTTTAAAACAGAGCAGCCACAGCAAATTTTTGGTGCTTTTAGACAACCGTTGCTCAATATATCACACACAGTTTATCAAACCTCTTGCACTCACCTTCTTATCATGGCCACCGCTGGCAAGCAATTTCCCATCTGATGAAAAGTGGCAACAGATGACTTTGCTTGTGCTTGCTCGAACAGAACTTACTTCGTTAAATGTGAACCCTAAAGTAAAATGTAAGTAAATCACAACAGGCAGCCCAAATTCAAATGATAATTAAATACCAGTGACCACCAACCACCTAGTGGTTGACAAATCAGATGAAACATGTTTTATGATAATCTCACATTCTTGCCCCCATTGAATTTTGTCATTTGCAGAAATGGAGTACCAATATGTCTTACTATGATCCCTGTTCTAGAACAAGATTAACCCCTGGAACCATGAATTAAAAATTTGCAAACTGTCAAATCAGATTCAAGAAATTTTGGTACTCCCACTATCTCAAATTCTCAATGCTATTCATAAAACTCATAATCAGTAAAAATTATATATCTACTGCACCTTTGCTCATGTCCATACAGCGAACAACACTATCTCTAGGGTCTGTATCATCAGGGGATAAAAAAGATTCAACATTATCCTCATCCTCTACAAAACGATCAATATCAGCCTGCAATTCAATATCTTTATCATCCCACTGCCAAAATGGAATGCCAATGAGAATACAATGCAAGAAGTTTTGAGTTCCTCAATACAAGAACATAAAGAATACACTCACCAATTGATTTGATGGTGATGTAAGGGTGCCAGGACCATCAAACATCATCAATGGCTTGGAAGAACTACCACTATGAGGCAAATTGGGCATTGATATTACGTCTCCAGGGGTATGTGTTGAGGGTGTTGAGGGTGCTGAACTTGGAGAGGGTCCGGCCGTGTTTGCAGTTCCAGAGCTATTCGCAGGACCAGAAGATGATACCGGCTGCTTTCTTTTTCTCCCAGTCTGGTTTTTAGAAACCTTAAAATACATTCAGGAAAACCATGTTAGGAACCTGCCCAAACTTTTCATAGGATATGCATAACAAAACTATAAGCCCATTTTGAAAAATTAGAGTTATGGGTAAATTCTGACAGCTTGAACATGTCACATGCACCCATGTGAGAGAGAGAGAGAGAGAGTAGGGCACCAAGCTTAATGATTACATAGTTACTACTTTCCCAAACCATGATATTAAAGTGACAATAAGAATTATTAGTTGGCCACCAATAATTATATGGAACTGCTATTTCCAACTAAATCTTTGCATACCAAAATGCTTTTTTTTTTTGGGGAGGGGGGGGGGGGTAAGAGAGCAAGAGAGAGGGTTCTAAATTGGGTGTACGGCATGTCAGGAAAAAGTATTGTTTTTGAAAAATATAGCAGTTATAAAGATTTAGGAAAAGGCAGAACTTGGATTCTTTCATGTTAACATTGCTGAAACCCCAGTCATGAAATGTTGAATGCGATCCTACTAGTACAGATAGCCCCCACACAAGTGCATATGGCTCCCAATATGGAGCTACCAGATTATGGCACATAATTGGCTATGACTAAGATTTCACAAACAAGAGTCATGTTGTGCACATGAACGAAAGAGAACTCAAATCAATAAACATGTTGACAAGGACACTACAAAAGAAAGTACAGTTTCCAAAATAGTTGAAAAAATAATACTAGCAAGAGTGCCATATAGGGAGGAGATAATACCAACAGCAAAACATGTCACATATTTTGATGAGATGACATAAAAAGGACTGACCTGATCATTTCGAAAGGAATTTGACATGCTGCCATCCATAGTGACGCTGGCAGCACCACCCATTTTATCTTGCTGGTGAAGATTGTGATTTGAACTCTGTGATTGCTGATTCGAAAGAGCATGTTGTTGAAGCTGTTGCTGTTGCTGTGGGTTACTGTTCTGTTGCTGCTGTTGCTGTTGTAACTGAGCCATTTTTAACTACAGGAAAGAGGTAAAAAATAAATAAATAAATAAATAACCAAAAACTTAAGACGCAGAAAGACCATGATGTTTATGATAATTCTGATATAGGAACATCTTGAGGCAGGTAAGGGAAAAAACACAACCACAACAAATGTAGGAACAACTATATTTGCTGATGTATCCCAATTGATAGTGAAAAGGAGAACCTTAATCAGCATATCTGTATCTCCACGAGCCAATAGTGGGCTAGCAGCTTGAAGCGGAGATCCAACATTTGGAACCACATCACCAATGGAATTTGTAAGAGTATCCTTCCCAAGATTCATGCTCCGACTACTCAAAAGCATTCTCAGTCTCCTACTCTCATCACTGCCAGATGGTGATGTTAAGTTTTGCTGTGCAAGCAAAAGCTGTTGCTGGTGCTGTGGTGTCAACATCTGAAGTTGATGAAAGGGCTGAGGTGCCTGTATAAAAGGCTTTTGTTGCTGAAGAAGCCCAGAGCGAAGCTGATCCAGCCCCTAAAAACAAGCAAAAAGGTTAAACAGTTAACAATTATCATCATAATAACTAAGAAATAAGAATAGAAAATGCCAATTTTCAAGAACACATCCAAAATAACAGATATTCCAGACCAAAAAGAAAGACATTAGTAGTATTCATGCACTCAAAACAGTGATAAATAACTTCCAAAAATGGGAGTGGGGAAAAAATTACACACAAATAAACAAACTTACTGTGAGCGGCCACCCTTTTAGAGTCAAATTGTTACTACCTTGATTTGACCCTGAAACAACACAGCCTTTCATGTTAGATACAAGCATCTTTATGCTATACCACTTAAAAAAATCTCAAGAAATTTTGCAGGTCCTAATTTCCAGGTTCTCTTTGTTTACTGGTTTGTGAAAAAAAAAAAGGAACAAACACAAAGGATTCAAGTTAAATCATAAACACCAGACTCAAAGTTAAATTTTCACAAGTGCGCTAATCATAATTCAAAAGAAACAAAAGAGAAAACAGTCAAGCAAAGAATACCAGGAATTCCTATCAATGATCCTTCAGGAACAGCAGCTCTGGGATTTAAAACTGGATTAATCTCACTCTTTATGTCCTGATTCCACACTTAGTCAGAACACCACAAAAGATAAGGAAAGTCAAACAATAAGATCACTTGCATGGAAATACCATACCGGTGTGGACCCTGGTAGTTGTTGATTTCGAGCTTGAACTTGTGGAGACATGCCACCAGCTGCACCATGCAACACTTGCCTGAAATTAAGGAGATCAAAAAACCCTCTACATTAATGCTCATAAATGGATGAAGCATAAGATGATACATCTTTATTATTTGAATTTTGAGTATCGAGTTGATAGGAAATGATTCCATGTCATTTTCCATAGCAATTGAAGGTTCAAACTCATATTCACAATGATTCATTGCCCTAAGAAAGAGGAATATTTGCCCATTATTCTACTAGCCATTTGAAGCATTATTTTTGTAAATTATAAACATTCTTACACATTCCTCCAAATACAAGCTCAATGCATATGTCATGCACAAGTTATTTCATTTCATGTAATGCCCAGAGGCTCATTTTAAGGGGGGAGAGGTAAAAAACAGTCAAATATGAGAAACGCACCCTGAAGGCTGGCCAGTTGCTGCAGCTGACTTCAATATTGAGGCATTATTTGGATCCAAAAGCTGGCCCACATTGTCACCAAACCTTTGCTGTAAAGATTCCTTAGATGGTTAAAAACTTAAAAACCAATAATCATCAGGCTATTGAGGAAACCAAATAATCCATCTATGACCTACTTTCATAGCCGCATCATCCAAAGAATCCCTTTGGGGCAGTTTTAATCTTTCCTCATACATCTTTGTTGCCATTGCATTTGCAGTTCCAGCATTCTGCCGCATGAGAGGGTCATTTCCAACAAGCCCATTTGTGCTGCCATTAATAAGGTGGGCCCCATCTCTTCGCTGCTGCTGTGGTGTTGGCAGCTGCTGTTGCTGCTGCTGCGGCGGCTGTTGTTGCTGTTGCTGTTGCTGCTGCTGCTGCTGCTGTTGGGCATGCCTCTGCAACAGGAGCTGCTGCATCTGCATATGCTGCTGCTGTTGCTGTTGCTGTTGCTGTTGTTGATGCTGTGGTTGTTGAGGTTGCTGCTGCTGCTGTTGCTGTTGTTGTTGATGCTGTTGCTGCTCCCTTGCTTTAATCAACTGCGTCTGCAATTTCATAATTCCATAAGCTTCGACTTATTTAACACTTTTTTTATTTTCGTTTTATTTTTCTTCTTTTCTTTTTCTTTTTTTAATAAGAACTTCAACAAACACCATTGTACCTGTACAGGTTACAGTTTGCAGTCCACCATCAATCTCATAAGCACAACAGACAAATCAAATACCTCATTGACATCAGAGGAATTTTATTAATAAATATCTTTACTGTGATTCAGGAGACAGAAATCTTCAGGTTATTTGGTGCCTCTACTGAAAGGAATCCACACATCTTTCCAAACCCAAAGTTCCCTTCCACCTAACTACAAAAGCCCTCAACTAGTCTAAGATGGGTTGCCTGTTTTGCAGCACTGCCAACCTAGAAGGGCTTCTACAAAGATGTAAATTAGCATGAAAAATATGATACAGTACAGTAGTAAAAATCGATGACAAGAATAATACAAGAATGTGTTTGTCTGGTGCAGCTTCCCCCGAAAGTACTGGGGGAGAATTCATATATTTTTCCATATGGATGGCACGCTGTACATCTATTTTTAATTGTATTTGTAGCAATTATAATGTCAAAATAGGCTACCCTTTAACATGTTTCCAGCTAGGAACTTTGTGCCATTTGACAGTTTTACAGAAAGAATAAGTGATTTCCACAAAGATTGGCATACTAATTCTACGTCAGCAAATCAAAGTTCTTAAATGGCTACCTATGGGAAATGACTATCACTGAAGATGTGCAACTGATCTCCAAACTCACAACCCACCCCTTAAATAAGCCAAAGATTCACCTCATATCTACCAAGGAAAAAGAGAAATCAAAGAAGAGGAACAATCAGGGCACATCTATTTTTGATAATTTGATAGTTGGGGGCAGGGGATTTGAACCCTGGATATATCCGTTGAAAACACTAGGAGGTGCCAATCAGTTTAGCTACAAACATCTTGGCAGGAGACATCTAATATAAGGACACATTAGGAGATAACATGATTTAGTTTCTTTAAGAACCATTCTGTCATTCACTCAACTGTCAATGAGCAATGCAAAAATATAAACCAGTCAAGCAAGAAAAACACCTAACACAGGTTTTTCTTTGGGGGAGATGAACTCTTGTTGCGGAAAGGAAAAGAAAAACTAAAGGGTAAGCATGGAGAAGGAGAAACCATCATTTCTGATTCTAAATTCTTGTCACAGTCAAGGACAAATGCAAGATCCAGTTAGCAAAAATTATAATGGATGATGCCAAATTACAGACTTCCAAAAGCAGACAGAGCAACAGAAGCAGGTTAGTTTCGATTTCCAGGTTGAGAGACAAAGGAAAAGATAAATACCAGAAAGACCATGATAACTATAAATGTGTTACACCAGTCACAGAAATAAAACAAGCAATTTTAGAATTAGCAAATCACAAAGTTAGCTGATATCCAGGATTCCAAAGTATAAACATCTAAGAGTGAGATCATAACTAACGTTTTTCAAACAAATCTGAATAAATAACTTTGTTTTGCACCAACTAAACTAGAGATGGAAAGAGAATCAATAATTTCCCATAATTAATGCCCCATAAGAGCTCAAGTTGATTCTGCATGGGAAACTCAAAACCCATACTTTCTTGAAAGCATAAGTGTCTTTAGATGAAACAATTTGGAGTATGCATGATAGAAAAGTTCTATGTCTTTGAACTGCAAGTTTATTTATTCTCTTGTTTTACCAGGTAATTACCGCATTTCCTCCTCTCTTGTACAAAACAAAACAAATACTAAAGGAGAACGTCCAAGAAAATAAAATATTCTTAACCAACCTCAATGTAAGATGCAGCAACCTCTGAGTGCTTCTCATTAGTTCTAGCAATAAATATATCCCAAAATACTGACCACCACTCAAAGAGAAAACCTCCAGGGGCGTCAATAGCTGTAACCCATGTTCCAAAAATGTAAACCAATTAAAACGGTTAAAAAGAGATGAAGAAAAAAAAATCTCTCAGAAATGAAACTCGTCTTTGTATCCCAACATCTTGTTCAAATATACTCACCAACAGGATCAGATGATACTTTCCCTTCAGCTTGAAAAGCCTGCGCAGAAGCCTTTAAATCCCTCTTTACTAAATAATCATGGATATACACATCTAACCTGTTATTTAGAAGTAGCAAGAACATATTGCCTCAGTCATGAATATTAGGGGAAGAAAAATTAGAACTTTTACAAAGAACAATAGCTCAAAACAACAATAACCCAAGATTACATACAAAATAGAGATTATAGAAAGCCTACAAAGAAACTGTGGTATCACTACACAATTTCAGTCCAGGAACCCAAATGTTAGAGCCACAAACATTAAAAAAAAAAACTAAATCACCTATTGCACAAATTTAACTCCATTAAATAGCAGAAAAACACGAACCCTAAAGTACACAAAAGATACAAATACAACACATGCAAATTTACACACACACACACACACACACAAAATAGCACAAAACTAAAGAACACAACTTGAATCAATATATTTTATACAAAAAAAGAAAGGAGAAAAAACCCAGAAAATCTTAGAAACCCAGAACCCAAATCAAACAGAAAACAGCACAGGAAAGCCATAGAATGATAAGAAAAGAGAAACCCAGATAGAATATTGAAACATCAAGAACAAAAATGTAGGGGAAGAGTGAAAAAGAACTCACATTTTATCAGCTTCCCAGTTAGTCTGAGACATGGTGGTTAAATCCAGTAGCTCACACACGAGCTAGGGATACAAATGTAAGACTGTTTGAGATTACCAAACCCAGATGACCATGACTACCAAATTTTTCTGTCACTGAAAAAACATTAAAACCCACAAAAACAAACACACAGAGACACAGAGAGAGAATCTATGTGAATAAATGGAACCAAAAGATATACAGAACAAAAATATACAGTTAAGCACAATATAATATATATAGCATTAAGTTTATATTTAATTGAATAAATAAATAAAGAAAGTGAAATATAGATAGATATACCTGAAACCCAAAAAAACGTTTTTTTTTTTTTTTTTTTTTTTTGCTTTTTCTCTTTTCACTTTAAATTTTTATTCTTTTCCATTTTTGTTTTTTGAGACTCTGAAATTTTTTTTTGTTTTCAGATAGTTTTTTTTTTTTTTTTTTTTTTCCTGATATTAGCCCTTGGTGGATAGGAGTTGCTGTCTGAATAGTCTGTAGATATCATGATGGTTTTGTTGATCAAATTTACCAAAATGACCCTCAAATTCTGTCAAATTTTTCAGTCTCTGACACTCAGCTTAAGGACAGCTTTTTACTTGAATGACTAAAATGACCTTGGAAGCCTTTACAAAATTACTCTAGTACTGGGTGAGACAGTAGGGGTGGTTTTGTAATTTTGTTAAGTTCTGCATCGAGTTCCTACTGGAGTACTTTTTTTTTTTTTTTTTTCTCTTGTGGTGCTTGTGTTTTTCCTTGTTTGTTGAATGAACCCTATGTTTTTTTGTTTTTTGTTTATTCTCCTTGTCTTGAGTTTATGGAGTCAAAGTTAGCTCAATTGTCTAAGATTTTTTTTTTTCCCCGAACTAGATATTTGGATTTAAAAGCAATTTATGTTTTGACATGATGAGAAATATACCAGTCATAGAACAAAAGTCATACTAAAAAATATTCTCAAAAATAAACTTTTAGTAAACAAAGGTTTTTAGTTTTTTTGAAAAAACGTGTGGATGAAAAAACGTGTGAAAATACGTGTAATATTGTTTAAAAACTGAAAACATGTGTTTGAACTCACGTACCAAACGAGACCAAAAAGTTTTTGACCAAATTATTCTAAGGTGTTTTAATATGATGAGAATGAGTAATCGTTACAGAGCGAAAGTCATAAATTGAAATTTTATCATACTTCATGCCTATATAAAAAATTATTCTTAAAACAAAAAAAGTTTTTGGCCAAATTATGCTATTACTTACCCCCTAAAACATGTTACATATTAGAAACCTTTAAATTGATAATATATAGTAAATAAGTAGAATACAAGACTTCTTAGTTATGACACGACCTTCGAATCCATTGGCTTCGCCATAAGGTATTTTTAAAAGAACATTGTTTTGAACTTTGACCTAATTACAAGTTAACACTAATCATCATCCCAAAAAAATTATGGTGGGTTGCGTAGACTACCTTGATTTTTCAAGGCAGAAATGACCATCTTGACCTGATTTAAAGGGTCATACTTTATGACGATTAATGATACAATTAATAAATAAATAAATAAAAAAGAAGGTTACGACGGATTTGACTGGGAGTCAATACGGCATATTTGGAAATATAATAAAATTACATGTCAAAAGAAGTTTACATTTGATTTCATCAAAGTGTACCGTGACTGGTTCAAAAAATAGAAAGTGTAGCCTGACTTCCTTTTAGTTTAATAAAGTATGATAAAATATAAAATATTAAAAAAATCACCTCAATGTTTTTTTATTTATCGGAATAGTTAGACCAATAAATATATTAGAAAACTTCTTTGAAAAATATAAAAATATAAAACTTTAACCAATAAATATGTGTGTGTTTGAATATTGCTTATATTACTGAAAAAAAATAAAAAAAATTACTGTTTGAGCTTTAGTTACTGTTCATATGCCTGATTGCACTATTCATGGGACATGAACAGTGCAATAGGCGCTAGTTATAAAAATTAAAAAAAAAAGTTGAAAATGCAAACGCAAAAGCAAGAGACGTGGACACGCAAACCAAACGGACGCTATATGTCAAAAAGAGTTTTAAAAGTTCACACACACATTTACTATAATGTCAAACAGATAATGAAGATGAATATATTAGAAAAAGGATAATGAAAAAAGTTATTAAAAAATGGTGCAAAAAAAGAGTCTTTTGGCTTAATATTGCCATTTTCAATGTTAATTAACTTTATAGGTACTATTCCAACTTAATTAGTAAATTGAGGAGAGAGAAAGAATTTCGGCAACAGTGTTGCCGAAATTCAACAAAAATGAGGAGAGAGAAAAAGAAAAAGGGGGAGAGAGAAAGCAGAGGAATTTCGGCAACACTGTTACCGAAATTCTTCTGCCCAAAATGCTGCCCGATCAGTTAAAAAAAAAGCAATTGCGGTAATGCCATTGCCGAAAAAGGAAAAAAAAAATTATTTTGACAATTGTGGCAATCCCATTGCCGAAAATGGAAAAAAAAAATTATGAAATCTGTGAATGAGTAAAAAAAAAGTTGTCACGTCCACAATATTTTTACAATATTATATATATTGGCAATTGTGGCAATCCCATTGCCGAAATTGCCAAATTTTTTTTTTTTTTTTTTTTTTACATTTTCGGCAATGCCATTGCCACAATTAATTTGTCACAAATTTTTTGAACTAATAATAATTAATCACGTGATTTATTGTGAAAATATTGTAAAAATATTGTGGACGTGACAACTTTTTTTTTACTCATTCACAGATTTCATAATTTTTTTTTCCATTTTCGGCAATGGGATTGCCACAATTGTCAAAATAATTTTTTTTTTTTTTTTTTTTACATTATCGGCAATGGCATTGCCACAATTGCCAAATCAAATTTTTTTTTTCCTTTTTCGGCAATGGCATTACCGCAATTGCTTTTTTTTTAACTGACCGGGCAGCATTTTGGGCAGAGGAATTTCGGTAACAGTGTTGCCGAAATTCCTCTGCTTTCTCTCTCCCCCTTTTTCTTTTTCTCTCTCCTCATTTTTGTTGAATTTCGGCAACACTGTTGCCGAAATTCATTCTCTCTCCTCAATTTGCCAATTAAGTTGGAATAGTACCTATAAAGCTAATTAACATTGAAAATGGCAATATTAAGCCAAAAGACTCGCAAAAAAAAAGGGTTTCTGTCATTTTATAACTTTTTAAGATATAGGTAACTGACGAGGTTTTGATAAGATCTAACTCTTACTCGTCTTGATGTACAAGGAATTACTCTTATCCAAACTTCATGCTTTTAGGGATTCACTTAAAGTAAAAAAAAAAAAAAAATATATATATATATATATATATATATATTATAGGAGGCCTAAAAAAACAAGAGAAAATTTGTTATTCAGTAATTGCAACCATCCCATGAATTTCAAGAAATTTGATTTCAAAATGTTGCCACAAATTCTTTCATACGCATATCCACAAATTCTTTCTACAATAAGTGTCTGCTTATTATTTGCTGAAGACAGTGAGGGCCAGGTATTATTTTTAATGATAATTTAACTGTTATACTAAATGGAAAATGAGGATTTGCACCTAGATTTTCCTTATAAAGGAGTTTTGTCAATGCCACTAAATTATAATACTATTGACTTGCATTTTTCAAGTTCAAGTAAAATCACATCTTGAAAATGTGTGATATATTGAGTAATTGTCCGCACCTAGAGAATGAAATCACAAGTTTGATAGGATTTTTATGTAAAGTTTAAATCGTAGGATGCACTTTTAGTAGGTTTTCTTTTCTTTTCTTTTCTAAATGCTTAAAATATAAATTTTATACCTCTTTCTTCCCAATTGTTTGAAATTGGATGGATTGGATAGGCTGATATTATCCATTATATTGGAGAAAATGGGCAAATGCCATTTAAAAAAAAACAATCCAGCATTTTGCCCTCTTTTCCAAACTAAATATGAAAATGTCCATCTTTTGAAACTCGATTTTCTCAAAATCGAGTTATTAAAAAAAGAAAAAACTGGAACCCTATAGTGGCGTTTTAAGGAGCCTGTAGTGATGTTTTAAAAACCTATAGTGATGTTTTGTAACTCGATTTCCATGAAATCGAGTTATATGCACTTTTTTTTCTTTTTTTTTAACTTATAACTCGACTTCATGGAAATCGAGTTACAAAACGCCACTATAGGTCTTTAAAACGTCACTATAAGGTTTAACTCGATTTTAAAAAAATCGAATTTCAAAAGAGAGGCATTTCCCAAATTAGTTTGGGAAATATGACAAAATGCTGGATTGTTTTTTTAAAAGGGCAAAGGCCAATTTTTTCCCCGTTATATTATTTTGATATTTTAATAGTTAGAAGAATGATAATTTAAACCTTAAACATTTTTATTGAAAATATTATAAGGTACTAACTGAGTTACAAAATAATATTCATATCAAAGAACTTAAAAATTTTAGATTTTAGCATCTCAAAAATCTATTTTATTTATTTTACCATTTTAGTTTACAAAATACCTAACATCAATGGTTTTAATTTTATTTTAACAACAATACATTAAAATAATATATCCAATATAACAAATAACAGCTACAGTAAATATAATAAAGTACGTGGAGAAGAGGGAATATAAAATATAATAAATAATTGCTAATAACAAGCTACAATAGCATGTATGCAAAAAAGATTAGATACGTTTGATTCGGGCTCCAACTCGGGCTCCAACTGCTTTTGATTAATATTATTAGACCCGTGCTTTACCAAAAAAAAAAAAAAAAAAGATTAGATATAACACCATTGATGCTGGGTGGCTTTTACCTCTTTTAGAACATTTGCATAGTTAGAGGAAATTTTTAGCTTTTTAGTACTTACAAAAGTCACTTTATCTATTTTGACTTACTATATTACAACTCATGCCACATCAGTGCCCTTATTTTCATATTTCAGTTAAATACTATTCATTTATTTATTATGTAGTAAAATTTATAGTATTTTTAATATTTTTCTATTTGAATTACTTATGATTAATAACACACCTATTTATTTAAATTTGTCTTATTTCTATCTCTAGCATTACTTCAGCCTTTTTAATAGCGAAAAAAAAATGTAAACTAAAATATTTTAATATCTTAAAAAAATATTTATATAAAAAATATAAAAAATTGGCCCAAAATTTGGGGCTTTTCTCTGGTAAGGGGCCTAGGCAATGGCCTAATTGGCCTAAGCCTAGGCCGGCTCTGGGCATATCCTATATACACCCACTTCAACTTATTTATTATTAAATATATTGTTTAAACTTTTATCTACAATCGTAAGGCACAAAGCAAAAAAAAACAAAAAACAAAAACTACAATGGTAAGGCAATCAATATCCTCTTTTTGATGGAAGGCAATCAATATCCTCTTAACAAAAAAGTAGTAGATATTCATATAAAAAACAATAAAAAAAAAGTAGGTGATATTTTTTTTGTAGGATAATTTTGGAGACTTGGTGTCAACAGGATTTAAAAACAGGATTGACCAACTTTGGATTGACATATGACGTGGTATAGGAAGGATAATACAAAATTGCTAATATCTTTTTTACTTTTGATTAATGGTTGCGATTAAATTCTGTAGTGTTTTGAGGAGTTGTGTATTTCCTATTAAAATAAAACAAAAGTTAATTAGATTTTAAATGTAAATATTTGTAGATAATTACTACTTTTTATTGGACTAATACATCAATTAATTTTTAATATTTTTAATGTGAACAAGATTTGAATCTCATATTTTTTATCTGGCAAAAAAAAAAAATGTATATTAGTTAATCTTATTCGAAAATTGATTACAGCATTTCTACGTAATTTATAAAAAAATAAAGGCAAAACAAATCAACCAAATTTCAGAAATCATCTTCCTTTTAGTGGTAGTTTCGTGTTTTTGACTAAAGCAAACACATCATTGGACCAATATCAATATGACGAAATTCCACTTTACAGCTTTATTGAATTATTAATTACCCGAAAAGCTTTTCTGAATTAATTAAACAATAATAAATATTGCCGTATTGGCTTAGCTAAAGAAGAAAGTACAATAATAATTACACTGCCATATGTAGGAACTAGGAAGCTAGGAACATTAAAAAAGTGTAGCTATTAGCTACTTTTGCAAAAGCGAGATTGGAAAGCCCATAGGCCCATTGCCAAAACCCTATGTTGGGCTTTATACTGGCCTATTTTGTTTTACTTTTTCCTCAGATCTCTCTATTTAAAACTACTCCAATTCGGCCCAATTTGTTCTAAACCAACTCTTTTTTGAGATTCACAAACAAAAGTAAGAAAGTTTAGGGGGAGTTTGGTTTGTGTTTTTAAACAATTATTTTTAATTTTTAAATAATATTTTACGTATTTTTATACTATTTCACCCACACGTATTTTTATAAATATTTTCAAATAATAATTTTTAATTTTTAAATACATATACCAAACGGACCCTTAGATTTTGAATTTTGATTTAAGAGCTTATTAAACCACTGAGAGGAAACCTTTAAAAGATAAATAAAAAAATAATTTTTGATAAACAGAAAAAATATAAATGTACGTAATGAAAACTGATTCCTTGTGTAAGGAAGGCTTGAAATTTCTTATCATGTTACCGTATTAAATAATTTTCGATTTTTTTTTCTAATAATATAATCAAAATTGTGACATGGGTTTGTTAAAAATGTGTCGCACCATTAAAGCTTTGGAAAATTTACATATAAAAGAAAGTAAAGTCTTAGCAAATTTCACATAAACTAGAAAAGCTAAAAAAGAGAGTTGAAGCAAATGGATAGGAATTTTTATTTTTTTATTTTTGCCTTTCCAAGGATTAATTTAAAACTTTTATATAATATCCCCTTGTGAGGGTCCTTTTCGGACGATGCCCAAGCCTAAATAGAAATGAGGACCTCGGGCCTTTTAGTTGTTGTTTTAAGGGACTGGACTTGGTCTACTGCAACTAAATGAGCTGATTACGAACTAGATGGTGCATAGAACAAGAATCCTACCGCACATACATACTAGCAAACAAGAGATATATGCATTGAACAATAAGAAACAAGAAAGGGGCAATGCAATAGAGAAAAACACAAAGTAAACGTTAGGGGTCCTTAAGATACTGCGAAATATTTTATTAATTTCTTAATTGTGTAATACATCATACTCACTAGGATGTGTCACAAGATTTAAATAAGTTCAAAAATTACAGACTTAGATGGCTCTTCAGGCCTCCATGACTTGCAAAGTTCGAATCCCTTTGAATCCAAGTGTATTATCTAGTGGTTGTTTAAGGATACCGAGCGGTATTTCCCTCTTTTTTCTTACTTTCTTTGAATTCTAATAGAGTTTTTTCAATAATTCAACTATAATTCACTGTTGCTAAATGCCTTTTACTGTTGACTGCTCCTTCCTTTTATAGTGTTATTTTAGAGTTTCCAAGGAACCACTGATTCCCCCCATTTACTCTCCTGGGTACTAGAACCAATATCGTGCCAGCAATATTGGTAGCTAGTCCATTCCTTATTTCTCATAATTTCATTCTTTTGGTGTTTCTTCCTTAAAAGTCTCTTGTTGCCTTTTCGTTCTGGTATGTCTTAAAGAGCTAACCTTGAGTTTTTCTCCCTTCAAGGTTTTAGTTCCCACATTTTCAGACTCAGCTTTTGCCTGTCTTCCCCTTTGTCATTTTTCCCAAGTGAGCTGATTCCTTCCTGTCAAGTTGAAAGTTTTCCCAGCCATGGTTCTTCTTTCTGGGTTCCTCGAGGTACCGGCCTCTTATTCATGAATTGTTGGTCCCCAAGCTTTCTGATTCATTTCTACATCATTGGGTGGCTGATAGGGACATATATATTCTCGTTCCTTGTGTTTCTTGGCATCCCCTTTGAACTGTCTTAATTCAACCCTAGCTTTGTTGCACATCCTGAGGATCCCAATCTCCTGGTAGTCCTAGGTATCTCGGCCTAGGTCATTCCAGGGGGCTCCTTAATGATTTTCTAACCTTGGCGGGCCGAGCTTTTCTTGTTCCCTTAGTTTCATGAGTTCTAAAGCTTACCCATTCGTGGGTTTAGGTTTGTCCTTAAAACCTCAATGGACTTGGGCCTATCATCCTTTTTCTTTATTGTAGGCTGAAGTTTTTATTTTATTTTATTTTTTTTATGGAGTTCAATTCTATGTGCCATTTTGGGCCTTGATGCAACTTCATGATTTTTTAGACCTCAACACTACTATCTTAAAATGTTGTATTTTATTCAAACAGTTCAAGATCACTATTTTTCCAAAAATATTATCCTCTCCCTTTCTTTTTCTTTTTTTTTTTAATTTTATTTTTTAGATCTAAGAACATTATTATTGGTGATGCTAAAAAGTCATATTGCTAACCAATTACAAAATCGAGACTGCATTGGTGGAGCTAAAATCATAAATTTTGGCTTCTCAACTATAGTGCATAGCTAAAGATTGTTTTTTTTTTGAGAAACGCACAGTTAAAGATGGTTATGCACTGTAACTCAAAAGTATATATATGTATATATATTATGTTGCATTCACATTGGTCAAAATATTTTAATATTTTCTTTTCTTTTCTCTTCTTTTCTTTTTCTCCTCATTTCTCAATTTTGTACATTGCTCCCCTCTCCTCGCTCTTCATTTCTTCTCGTTGCAAGCTCCTCTTCCTCCACTCACCGTCAACCTAAGCCCTTACCTAGCATCGACCTTTACTCTCTTCGTTCTTCGCCCTCTCTCTCTCTCTCTCATTTTTCTTATGCTTTTTCTCTCACTCTTTCTTCGCCTCAAGCACAAGCACCATCTCTCTTCACCCCTTGTTGCCGTTGCCGACCACCACCAACACCAAGATCCATGATTGCACAACAAGCCACCCATTGCTTGTCATCATCGTTTCTTCCTTGCTATGACTGACAAAATGATGTTCTCATCGGTGCTGGGTTTTAATTTTGTTGCCATGACTGACAAAACGACCGGTGTTGTCACCGTGATTGACAAATCATCATCTCTTCCTCACCGTTAATGGGTTTTGATTTTGAATTTTTCTAGTTGATGGGTTTTATTTTTATTTTGATGAATGGGATTTGATTTTGTAGTTGGTTGATGAATGGGTTTTGTTGATAGTTGCTAGGATTGTGGTGTTGGATTAGTGTATAGTGGTTGATGGTGGCTAGCGGCTGAGTTAGTGGTGGTGGATCGGTTTGTAGTGGTTGTAGTGGTTGATGGCACCAGAGAGTGGCTATGGGTTGAAGGGAGGGAGAAGATAGAGATATAGAGCTGAAGATAGAGAAAAAAATAATTAATAAATGAATAGTATTTAACTTTGATGTGAAAATATATAAGACCATTGATGTGGAGTGGGTTGTAAAATGGTAAGTTAAAATAGATAAAGTAACTTTTTGTGATGCCAAAAAGCTAAAAATTTGCCTCCACCAATGTGGATGCTCTATCAGTGTACACATGATTAGTCGGTTACGTTATTTAAAATTTCAAACAACGTGACGCTTAATATACCTATAGATATTTAATATCTAATATAAACCATAAAATTGATCCATTTCAAATGGAGATGATTATTTAATAAAAATGGATTTTTAGCATTTTTCTATACTATGATTATTTATAAAATATAAATAATTTTTTAATTAAAATTTAAATGAAGAGAAGATACAACGGCAACATTGAGTTGATTTTAGAAATTGTGAGATTAAATTAACACGATAATTGATGGACTATAAATATTTTTAACTTAATCATTTTTTTTGGAAAATATTAATAGATGCCTTAGGGGTGTTTGTTAGTAAACCATTTCAAGAAAGGTTTTATAAGTAAAGAAAAAAAATTAATTAATCATTTATTAATAAATGTTCTAAGAGCACCCGTTTAATAAGTCAATTTTATTTATTTATTTAGAAAGGAGTCCAATTAGAAGTTCCTCTTCTCGAAATCCAAAAGATCTCTCTCTGTGTTTCTATATTTCTTTTTCATGTTGGGACTTTTGGGAACAAACAGATATGTATATTTGTAATTTAATCATTTTTTTAAAAGAGCCCAATAATTAGTTCTTCTCGAATCCAAAAGACCTCTTTTTGTTTCTTTTTCCTGTTGGGACTTTTGAAACATTTCTACATGACAATTATCATAGAAGATCTTAAGCTTTGTCTATTTCCCTAAAGAAAAGAAGAGCACTTAAGCTACCTGCTCTAAATTAGTAAATTCCCTGCAAAACACACACATATTTCCCCTTGATGGGCAAAATGAAGATAAATTTATTGTTTGTTTAAAATAAAATATTAACAAAACTAAGAATTTTGTAATTCAGTAATTTTTTTCAAATATCTCTGGAGAAGAATTTAGATACAAGTATATCATTTCTCACTTATTTTAAATCAATCATGTGTCTGAGTTACAATATTCCCTACTGGTCCAGCCATTTAGGCTTGAAGAGAAAGCTCACCACACAATGACACATGGGGATATATATAAGAGCACCAATCCATGTGTCGATCTGCTTGAGCTTTTTTCCTGTTTTGCCCTATTCAATGTAAGTATTAGCAAGGCATGCAAAACGATATGAAAGGGAAACAACAAAAATTCAGAGCTCGTTCTTTCCAAAGTCCAAACTCAACTGGATATCTATACATCTACGTGGGAAGAGAAGAGGTCAAAAATAGTGGGCATTGTGTGGTCTTTCTCTTCCTCTAACGTGTCTCTCCCTGTGTCAGCTTAAGCTAAGCTGCTGCAAAAGCAACATACCACTGAGATCAAATGGGCCCCAAATCTAAAGAATTCTCTTGGGACCTTTTCCTTATAGCATCATCATCATCTCATCACTACCAAAAAAACAAAAACATAAAAAAACAGAACAAAATATAGAATTGAAACAGTAAAAAAATCAACATTGGCTGAATTGAATTTTGTCTCTCTCTGTGCTTTGTAAAAACTATATATATATATTTTGCATGGAGCATGGCATGCATGCACAACCATCAGTCCTTGATCAGTACTACACTTGCATGCCATGTCATGCCAACCTATACTTTGCATAGAGTAAGCCCCTGCAGTATGCATTGGACTCTGAGTAATGTAAAATTCCCACACAACCCATTAACCCCTCCAGCGCGTGCCAAATCATGTGCCTTGCTCCAGGCAGCTCCACCAGCAAAATCAACAAATTAATTAATACTGTACTAGATTACTATTTTTTTTTTTGGGGGGTAGAAGTACTACATTATTATGCTTGTATATAGACTGGTTCAAAATAAATTTCACTAGATATATATGTTCTCAACTAATATTTTATCCTCGTATCAAAAAAAAAAAAAAAAAAACATTTTATCCCCAAAAAAAATTTACTAACATTGTGAATTTTATTTAACTCAATTGGTAAAGTATTTTATTGTTAAATAAAAAAATGTTTAAATCCTATCTACACCTAAAACAAAGACTAAAATTTTTGATACTTAATAAATTACACTTTCCTCTTGTATAAACGTGATCCTATGTGAGAAACGCTCACATGAAGTTGAGGTAAGAGATATATTGATTCTACATATATCCTTTTTTTTCTTTTTTGCTAAATAAAAAATGGGATTTTTGGTGTAAACTCATCAACCCACGTGACGGCAATAAATAATTCCACGTATATCACTGGGCTTTGTTGAAACTATCGCTCAAATTGCCCACCAAATAAAGCAATTCGAGAACTTCTACTATCTGTCACACCTCTATGACCATGATTCTACTCAGATCCTCTAATCATATAAAATTCACACAATACAAAAGTGACAATGCATATATCTAATACTCCAAGATATATGAATGCACACAAAAGTGATCTCGGAAATCAAAACTATGACATTTCAAAAAATAAAAGAGAAAAAAAACATGGATAAATTAAAGGAAAATAATAAAATCAAGCAAGTTTTATTATATAAAAGAAACAAATTAATATAATAAATATGATTAATAGAAGTCAATTATCTCATAAATAAACATTCGACTTATTATTATTATTTTTTTATAATACTAATAACACATCAATTTAGAAATTTTATGTAATAAAATTGTAGAGTAACTATTCTATAAATATTTTGTCAAAAGCTTTGAAGGGCAAATGAAGATACTTTGCAGCTAATTAATACAAAAATAAATTCGCGTACGTAAATCACACAGTTATGGGGGAGAGTGAAGAGACTGGGGGGTGAGTGACATCAGATATCATGCAAAGAGGTATGAAATGAATCTATCAAGAAGACTGAGGGGAGAGAGAGAGAGAGAGATGCAATCTGCCTCTGAGTACTTACTGCAAAACTGGTCAGTATAGAGTGACCAGAAAGACAATGAAGGAAATAAAAAAATATGACGTGATTGACACCGAAACGCGTGCTTTTGAAAGCGTGTGATGAGGATTTTCGAATTCAATGCACGCCTCAACTCAAACACATCCTCAGGTTAACTCTTCCCTCGGACTTTTCCCCACTGAGATGAGCTGACACCATTTTTTTTTCCCCTTTCAACCAAGACTGCTGGTATGGCATTGCCTATGGCGGCAGTACGCACACAGTGAAATTTTAGATGTAAACAATAAAGAGAATATATATAGTGAAAGCTTATAAGATAGTCATATGTAGCCCTTGCATCATCAAAAATATTTAAAAGCCAAACCAGAGCTGTCAATCCGTTTCTGAGACCTTCGTACCAATCCTCTCTCGTCTATGGGAAGAGAGTAGCGTCAGAGCCCCATCATTGTCTCAATTATAAACGTGAGTGAGAGAGAGAGAGAGAGAGACTCTGTCAAGAAAGACTACTTGCTTTCAATACTTCCACAGTACTAAAAGGAAAGGACTCTTTGACATGCACTGTGCGTCATATATGTAGACTAGTCTGTGGTTGAAAGGGAGTGTGCGTTAAGCTACTTTGCTAGGTTTTGTTTGGGCCATGGTATCTCTCTTCTTGGAAGACACCTGTTTTACACTTACATTTGACAAGTGTTCTAAAATATCACGTATCGGTTTACATTTCCAGTACAGCACCATCGGACTAATGCTAAACTCCAATATTGAATATATTTCACATTTAAATTTGTAGAGAGGACGGTGTGACTCTAGTTTGGTTTATGGACTATTATTTCTCACATGTATTCTAAGTGGGATTGAGGTATGGTTTTGAATTAACTTATCTTAAGAAGTGCTTGAAGAAGGCCATATCCTCGTATAGATCTCTCAACCATCGGTTCCTCAGGTTATGAGGTGTTTGGTACATATTTTCAAATAACAATTTTTAATTTTTGAACAATATTATATGTATTTTTACACATTTTTTCACTTATACATATTTTCATACATGTTTTCAAATAATAATTTTCAATTTTTAAGTACATGTATCAAATACCCCTTATATAACTATCATAACCACTGAAGAACCAACTTTAATTGGTTTTTAAAAATATTAATTAAATAATATTTATTTCACTTTAAATGTTATAATTTTTAATTTAAAATCCATTATTCCAACTTCTTGATGCAAAATGACAAGTTAAGCTTTTGCAAAATAAGTATGCTAACATCACAGTTTTAATTGACAATATGGTTAGTTCACTTAATTTCCTTATAATTAACATAATCAATTTTAAGTAGGATTTTAACAATCTTAATTTTGAATAACTTATTTCTCCATACAAAATTATAAGAAGTATTGATGGTAATTTTTATAAACAATATATGCACTTAGAAAAGAATCTAATTGTTCTATAAAATTAATGGTTTTTATATTATATATGTAAACATCATTATAGTTATTTTCATTGTAACCTGTCTTTTATATTATTTGGTTACCTTATAATTGTTTTTATGATTTTTTTTTGGGTGATATTTTTATCTATATTATATCTAGTAAAAAATTTATCTGGATACCCTATTTTATATTCAATCATTTTTTCTATTATGTTCTCTTTCTATCTCTAAATTTATTTCATATCAAATTTATATTTTACATTAGACATTAATAATTAAAAATGATTTACAAAATAAAATTGTAGTAGACAAGAATAAAATAAAAATGAATGCATATAACAATAGAATCTACTTTATCAAATGTACTATCACCATACTTCACTTAAAATCATCCATTAGCCTTAATCTGCCCAAGAAAAGATATATTCAACACAAAACTTGATGAATAATACTAACCAAACCAAGATTAATATCATATAGAGAATAAAAAATTGATGTGTTTTAATTTTGCTTGAGCGAAGTAATGCATGGTAAAAGAAAATTGAATTCAATTTTGGTTTTTATGTAGAGAAATAGATTATTTGATGTGTGGTTGTGTGGGAGATTTTGTACGGCTATTGTTAAAAATATACCAAATGGAAAAATTGCTTACCCAAATTGAAATCTCAAACAGTTATGAAAAATTGATCGTAAATTATGATTTGATACACTCATATTTATTCTTTTTTAAAACAACTTAGGGTTTCAATTAGTTGAATTTCTGTTGGCTTAAGATTTTGGGAGCTTTTGGGTGAGAGAGTGCATTGTCGTTTTTGGTTTTTTCCGTGAAACCAATTATTGACCAACAATATTTTTTTTTTTGGTAGTCCTTGCCCCTCACCTTTTTTTCAATTAGCAAAAAAGTTATAACCAACATATGAAATTGCCTTAACCAGTAAAAATATTTTTAAAAAAAGTAAAATATTGTCAACATCCCTAAAATTTGGACTAATGGCAAGCATGTCTAAAATATTTTAGAACTAACCAGTTTGATCCCTAAACCATATGCTAAATACAATAATATCATTTCTAAGAGCATATAATTTACAAACCAAATTAGTTATTTTTGAAATATCATGACATGCTCGGCATTAATTCAAACGTGAGAATACCAACTACATTAAAAATAAAAAAATAAAAAAAAGGGTAAAAAATGACTTTTTAACTTACATAGTATCATGCTTTAAAAAGTTTAAACTGGATTATTGTATTCTGTGTGCTAAAATGAACTCCCGCTGCACTTGGTTTTCTCAGGCTTAGCCTCTGTTCCTAGCCCTTTCTAGTACACTGTTGTTTTGGTCCATGAGGTCTTGGATGAACAGGGTTGTAATTTGTACACTACTTTTTATCATTTTTACGAACTCTAGAAATAGGAGGACATAAATCCTATTCCAACGGTCCAACCACTAGATAAAAGCATGCATGCATTTATTAACTCTGTTAGGAGATTGTCATATGGACTCCGAAGGAGTCAGAACTGCTCATTCAAATTATATTAGTATGATTATTTTTTCCTACAATTTTGAGACTAGTATCTCCATGCAATCGAAAAAAAAAAAAAAAAAGAAAGAAGAAGAAGAAGAAGAAGAAGAAAAACTCTAAAAGTTTCTGAAGCGCATGCAATCTTTGACCTTGAGCTTAATAATTGGATACCTAATCCAAGTATGCCATACCCTCTTTTCCAATAAAGTGTCCTTGTTCCCATAAAAAAAAAAAAAAAATAAAGTGTCCTTGTAATTTCAACACTTAGAGCATCCACGTTGGATGTAAATTTAATAATTTAATTACACAAAAAATTACTTTATCTATTTTACCACCTCATTTTACAAAGCATCCAACATCAACGGTTTTGTTTTAGTTTTCAACAAAATAAAATAATATAAACAATATAATAAAATAATATATTTACTATAATAAACAATTTTTTTATTTTTTTATTCTTCACTATCTTCAAGCACTCATGGCACCACCACCACCACCCCACAAGTGTGAAACTCCCTACGAGAAGAAGAACCAAAAAGCCAACATCCCCAAATCAGCTAAAAACCTAGCAACCCCAAATTAGCCACAACACGGAAACAAACCCAGCAACCCCAAATCAACCAAACACAGACCCACCACACCCACGACAAAGAAAATGAGATAACATAGAGAGAGAGAGAGAGAGGGGCGGAACAAAGTCATAGTTGGAGTCGAACTCAATGTAGAGTACTTTGGCGAAGGGCATTTCAAGGCCCTCGATCAGTGGCTGGGCAGGCCGGCAAGGTGGAGTAAGAGAGAAAAAAATGGAAAGGGAGAGGAGATCAACGATGGAGAAGGGAAAGGAGATTGGCGATGGGGAAGGGAAATGTGGTGTGGAATGGAGAGAGTGAGGGTAGAGAGATTGAGCATCTGTGAGAAGCCAAATTATGAGCTACAATGCACCGTCAAAAGTAACTGTGTACTGTAGCTGAGAAGCCAAATTATTTGGCTTTAGCTCCACCAATACAGCCATAGTTTTGTATTTAGTGGTGCTAAAGATATCAATATGGTTTTTTAGCGCCACCAATAATAATGCATAGTAGGCATCTTAGAGTCACAACTCACAACAACTCATTGTAAATCTGAAGCAGAAAATCTACTTGATAGTTGACAGCTTGGTGACCACTGACCCAGCTAACAAATTTAAAGGGTTTTGTGGGTTTGGTTTTAGGATTTAAAATCAAGCAATTTGAAGAACAATTACTAATATAAATTGTTTCATATATAATAAATATAAAAACATATGATATTAATATATATGAGCTTTAATTTGGAAATATTGTTGGACAGAAAACTTGTGATGGTATGGATTTAAAATGACCTCTTATACTCGTAGTTATCTATATCGTATCGAACCCACGGTTGAATCGTACAGTTGATGAACTGTGCAAAAATCCAAGTTAGCATAAAAGAAATATTGGATTTATGAAAAAACCAATTAAATTGTGAAAAACCTACAACTTTCTAGAAAAATATTGGGCCACATGTTTTATTCAAATCGTTCTATTTTAACATTAAGCCATTTTGATCCAATAGCCATACTTTTCTTCAATTTTGCACTTTTATTTATGGACTTAATTTTTTTTTTTTTAACTTGAAATAAGTAGTCAAAAAATCAAATAAATTATCATATTTTTGCCACTTTATATATAATTTAAGTATTAATCCAACACTTAACCAATGAAGCAACAGTTGAATTGATAATCACTTTTCAGATAGTTTAATATTGATGTGGAATACAGAAGCATCAAGAAGTAGAAAATGTCTATTTTTAGAAAATAAGAAACAAAATACATTTGCTTCTGAAAATAACCACGAATCCATAAGGGTTCCTTGAATCTACAAGGAGAAAAGGTTCTGGAATCCACCAGAGAAATAATAGACAAAAATTTGAATTTTATTGATTGAATAATTGTTGAAAAATGTGTAAAGACTTATGGGTCTATTTAAGGGCTTCGTAAAACTTGACAGATAAGAAAATATATTATAAAATAACTCATAATTAATACCTAACCATAACAAGAACTAAATTTGACTTAAAAAGCATTAATAGCACCTAAAAACAATGAAATAATAACCCTAAACCTAAAATAATGAGCATTTTGATATTCTTTCCATACTTGCAACTCATCAATAGAATAAACAAATCAACTTGAAATTCTTTTTCCTTAGTCTTCATGTAATTGTAGAGATTTACCAAATAAGAACTGACAATTAAATTAAATCTATCAACCCTAATAAAATCAATAAACTTCGGTGTATCACTTACCACCAAAATAAAAGGATCTTGAGATTGACAATCATATGATTTGATTTCATTGAGATCCTTGAAATTTTCCTCTTCAATTTCTTCCTTAATGGTCTCTACCATCTCAACTTCAACGGGACTTCAACACCTTTATCTATAATAGGAGCTTCACTATTTCCCTCCACAATTATCTTGATTTGAGGATCTTCTTCCATAACAAGAATTTTTTCAGAAATCTCTATATTTTGTTCTTTGGCTTCTACATAATCTTTAAGAACAATATTTTCTTCAACATGCAGTTCTTCCTTAATTGGTGGAATATATGGTTCTTCAAAGTAATTCAAGTGTGAACTTTTTGGCCAATAATAATCTTGTTTTGTATACGACAAAAGTTCATCACAATCCAAAAGATAAAAGTTGATAGCAATCATCTTTTTCATCCTTAGCCATGAATGAATTTTGTCTTTACCTCGTCTAATTCTATCAGATTGTATTTGTTCCCACCAACGTAAAGCATACTCACTAAGTTTATACAAAGCAAGTTTAACTTTTCTCTCATAATAAATATTCTCAAAGTCAAATAAATCCTATAGATCAAGTAACCGATCAAGTAACCAATCAAGAAAACCCTCTTTTAAAAAATAACTATTAAAACTTGCAAATTTTCTATAAGATCTATATGAAATTTGCTTACCAATAAGTTACCCGTGAGTTATGTCTTCGCAACAGTAATCCCTATTGTTTTCATGCTCCAACAATGACATCTGAGCAAAGATATTTGTGAGTGCTGGCTGTACGTCACATAATACTTGCTAAATTTTCTGCTATTGGAATTGCTACTGTCTCATATGTCAGCGACCATGCGGAATGCGGAAGTGTTAAGAAGCAGAAAACATCTACTTCTAGAAAATAAGAAAAAAAAAAAGCATGTTTGCTTGAGAACAATAGATAAAAATTTGAATTTTATTGATTGAATAATTGTTAAAAAACGTGTATAGACTTAGGGGCCTATTTAAAGGCTCCGTAAAACTTAACCGACAAGAAAATATATTCTAAAATAAGTCCTAATTAAAACCAAACCATAACAGGAACCAAATTTGACCTAAAAAGCATTAAAAACACCTAAAAAGAAGGAAAAAATAACTCTAAACCTAAAATAACGAAAATTACAAATTAAATACCAAAATTAATAAATTACAATAATTAGATAGTAAATTGTGTCCTAAATCAAATTCTCCAAAAGGTGATGACTATACTTTATAGTTTCCACCTAATCATTTCAAATATACATTATACATATTAATAAAGCACAAATTACTCATGAATATCATTAATAGAAAAAATTAATTTATTTCATACTTTATTCAAGTCATTTAAATTAAGATTGAAATCCAAAACTCTCTTTAATTTTCTTATCCAAAAAAAATCCACAAATAAGAAAGACGGTTGATCAGGATGGTAGCCAGACAACTAATCCAGTACTGTAGGTTGGAACTTGATAGAAAATCTAATCTTCATCACGCCTCACCATTTCCAAAAGTGATATTTCTATTTCCCTTTCTAAAAATAATGTGAAATTTCTATTCATGTATGTTCCAATACACGACCTGTAATAATATCCAAAAAAAAAAAAAAAAATCTAAACATTCTATATAAAAAAACATATATCCACATTCAGCAAAATTTTATTTTTTGAAAAAAAATCCTTACATCAACGTACCACATGTTTTTGAACTCTCCCCTTTTTTGTCATAAATCAAATTATTTTATTGAATCAAAATCTTATCAAGTTCTCTATTCAAAATTTCAAATGCTGAATAAATGTGACAATTTTTGACAAAGATAAAATAGAAATAGAATAAAATTTAGCTATAAAATTGGCTGTAACCTAATGCTACAACCTTACTCAATATATTTTTATCGAAGATGAATTTTGACAAATCCATTATTGGATTACATCTTCTTCTTCTTATATCTTCCATGCTTGCAAAATTTTAAAAAAATGAATCATTGCAAAAAATTTTAAAAATTAAAGATTAATAAGTATGTCATCAATAAATTATTTTAATTGTAAGTTTTAATTTGTAGTTTAAAATTACGCATAAAATATAAACTTATACATCATATAATAAATAATATCTGATTGACACAAAATTTGACATGTATATTAAGAGCATAAAGAACATGCAATTCAATGGTTAGATTTTCAAAATATATAGTAATATTTATTTTATTGAGTAAGATTGTAGTCTTAGGCTACAATTAATTTTGTAACTAAACTTTATTCATAGAAATATACATGAGTTGCATATTTATTGGGGAAAATTAGATAAAAGGCTCAAAGTTTATATCCCATTTTAAATAAGGTTCATTTGAATTTGGTCAATTAAAATCACAAATTTATGAAATTGTTTCATTCTAAAGTATAAATTTGTAAACTTTTTCATCTTCATTATTCGTTTTTTGTTAGTTTGTTTTAAATATTGGAACTTATTTTTTTATTTTTTGATATAAGATAGAATTTTTACTCTAATCTAAAAGACTGGAACTTATTACTAAAAGATTTGAACCTTTTCTCCATTAATGTATTTCATATTGGAGTATTTATTGCTTTTTACTTGAAATTTTAATTCTAATTATTGTCATTTATTTCTTCATGAATGTCTCTCTTTCTTTCTTTCTTTCTCCTTTTTTTTTTTTGTTTTTTTTTGTTTTTTTTTTGTTTTTGTTTTGAGAATGTTCGTAATGAATGTCATGTGTGTGTACATGTATAGTTTTAGAATCATAATTTTAATCAATGCCATTTAGGTGAAATTTTTAACAAATTAAAGATTAAAAAATACACATATAAATGGGACAGATTTGAATTGTGATACTTTACTCGATAACAAAAAACTTTAGTAGTGGAGTTAATTAGGACCCATGATTTTCACGAGAGGATATCTTATGAGACTGATAACATGTAAAACCAAGACTTGTTATAAAAGAAAAGTCTCCTAAGATAATTTTTTGAATTTAACATAGAAAAAACTTCTACGTTTCAAAAACAGAAAGAACCAATGGTTTCAATTCATCCATGTTTGTACAATTTTCTCTTCTACTAATATTTTGACCCAAGTCTTGTTTGGAGGACCTCATTTAAGGCATCTATTTTATGATGATTATTTTATATCAGCTAAGTTGCCCAATATTTTTAATGTAGGTTGGATTCTAATTTGGATACCTTACTTGACAACAAAGAAGTTTACCAGAATCAATTGAAATAATGATTTGTTTCTAAAAAAAAATTTGAAATAATGATTTTAACTAGATAATATACCATCATCTTATAGCATGCGAAATCCATACTTATTATGAAAGAAAAGTGGCCCAGGCTAATTTGTGAGATTTCGAAAATAGAAAGACCAACAAGTGGCTGCCTTCAATAAATCTACGTTTGTATGGTTTTCCTTCTACTAATTTTTTGACCCTAGTTTCTCGTTTGGAGGTCCTCATTTGATGCTGCTTTGATGGAAGGCTGCCAGCACAATAAGCAAGAAAAATGTAGCAGAGATAAGTTTCAAACCTTCTTTAAAGACTGTAAGGGCACGTGTAACCAACAAAGAATTTTAATATGGACCTATGGTCAAATTTTTTGAAAGGAAACATTTGTAAGGTTAAACATTTAATAAACCTGAAGTCAATTTTTTTATCTATTTAGTTTTTCTTTTTGTCGAGAGTTTTATAGCTAAGCTGATTCTTCTTAATTATTTAAATAATTATTTTTTAAAGACATTTGTTAATAGATTGTTCTAAATTTTTTTTAATATTGCTCTAAAAAAACATTTGTAAAGTAAAAATTTTTTTTTTTTTTTTGAGAATATTTTAAAATTACTTCTTAAACCATAGCATTGATTAACATTTTCCTTATTTAAATTTTCTTACCCCCCAACTATAACATTAAAACACCCTCACCCACCACCTGATAAAATAATCATATACTTGGATGACATAGGAATGGATGTGGTCAAACTGAGAAATTTTCACCAGTGTTCTTAATCAACATAATACAGGAACAGAGTAAGAGTTGAAGAAGTCAAGAAACTATGATAGATAATCTACTTATCTAACAGTGGACGGTTGATAAGTATAGATTTTTTGAACTAAAAGACATATATATTCATCGAATTGGATATACAGAAACTATCAGACATCATTGATAAGAGATGGAGATGTGAACCCCCCTGCAAAATTGTATTTACAAGTCCTGATAAGTCAATAAAATTTATCCCATGTAAAATCCTAATCCCGAAACCCAGTTTCTCTCTCTCTCTCTAGAATTTATTTTTGTTACAATTTTTGAGTAAGATAACCTAAGAATTACTAATAGTCTTCCAATCCTCGCTAGGCCTCCACTGATCAGCAATGTCCTTGGCAATTTTATTGGCGTCAAAGGCTGTGCCTAGTAGTCCTCTCCTTGTGAACCCTACTGTATACAATCCATTCTCTCCTTTCCAACCGTTAGGAAATGGTGTTTTAGGCATGCCATCTTTTGTGAAGAAATCACAGCCCTGTGTATCAAATCAGAGAGTTGCTGCTTATTGAGTTATTGATCTCAAAAACTTAAAAATCTGTATCCATGTAGGAATAAAGATTTGGACAGTACAAATAATAAGACTCTGTATGTAATATTTGGTTACACTTTTGATGCACTGTCATGCCAATGTCATTACAGCACGGCAACAGAAATGTTTCAGGTGCTGCTTAATGTCACGAAAAATAAGGAGCCCCCATGTTTTTCATTGTTTTCTTAGAATTATAGTCAAATGTATGCCTTAGGAGCACGCGTTGGCAAATTCCATCCATTAATTGTAAAATTTCTAAACAAGGATATAACTAAAGCCTGGAATCCTAGTTATGCTTCTATCTAGACTAGAAACACAGTGCAAAAAGGGTTTTTTGCAAGTTGCAACCCCGGGCACAACTTTCATGATAGTTACATATCATAAAACCCCACAAGTAATATACATTTTTCTGTTTTAAAAATAAAATAAAAGGTATGTGCAAAAGGCATAATAGCCCAAAAGAAAACCAGACTGATTTTATTCTTTTTTGCATGGAGAAAAGAAGAGAATTGTAGGCTTGTGCGGCCTCTGTACATGAGTCCAAGGAAAGTGATAGATGATTCATAATAAGATAGAGCTAAAATTAAAAAAGTTCAACAGCTAGCTCATGTTTACCTTCAGCCAAGAAGGCACATTGCTTTTGTACCCAGTTGCTAGGATTATAGAGTCGAACTCCTTTTCTTGACCATCCATAAATTTGGCTCCATTTCTTGTTATCTCCTTCACACCTACCATTACCTGAAACCCTAACAAGATTAGCTGAAGCCTATATGTATAGCAATAAGTTACATGTGGGCACAAAACACACCCCAAAAAAACAAAGGGAATCAATAAAGGGTCTATTTTATTTACCTTTATTTTACCGGATTTAATTTTTGATAAAGCTCCAACATCAAGGACTGGGGTCTTGCCAGTAACATTTTTGTGCTCCATAGGACCTGTTTTGGGGCGGTGGAGGCCTAATTTTTCTGTGTTTCCCAGGGTGAAGTAAGACATTAGCAAAAGGAATTTGTCTACTACACTTAAGGGAAACAATTTGAGTAGAGCCATTGCTAATCCAAATGATGAGATACCAAACATTTCTCTAGGCAGAACGTGCACCTGTATCGTCATCAAACATTGAACAAAAAAGTAAAGAAAAATAAGCAAAAGTCATACACTGAAATTGAACGATACTAAAAAACAAGAATTAGGAACAAAAAAAGAAAAAAGAAAAGGCTAAATAGAAGGCAAAATAAAATAAAGAACTTACTGTATTTCTAACAACCAAATGAGGGACAGCTTTGTGTCTACAAAGATCCAAGCTAATTTCCATGCCAGAATTGCCACACCCAATAACCAAAACCTTGTGGTTTTTGAAATAAGAGCCAGACCTATATTCACTAGTATGAACAACAGGAGCATGGAAGCGTTCGATCCCAACAATTTCAGGTATGATTGGCTCGGCATTTTCGCCGGTGGCTACAATCAGCCACCGGGAATTGTATTCCATGTCCAGAGTCTTAACCCTCCAATACCCACAACTGGAATCGAACTCAGCGCTCTGGACATTCTGGTTGAACTTGGGTTTAATTGAGAAGTGTGTAGCATAATCCTCCATGTATGAAATGAACTGCTCTTTTGTTGGGTACTTGGGGAAATTTTGAGGGAAACCAAGTAATGGGAGAGCGCAAAAGCGCTTGGGAAGGTGGAGTTTTAGGCGGTCATAGGTTCTTTGTTGCCAAAGTGAAGCTATGCAGTTGCTTCTCTCAAGAATAACAGAAGGGATTCCATGTTCAGATAGGCAAGCAGAGACAGCAAGACCAGATGGTCCAGCACCTACAATGATTGGCCCTTGAACCCAAGTACACATTGGTGTTGATTCTTCTTTTTCTTTGCAAGAACCCATGTAAGAAAATCTCAAGACCAGGACGAAGTAGGGGTTAGATGAAAAGAACAAGAAAGGAAAGATGGTAAGCAAGAATCCTCTGTTTTTTTTTGTTTCTTTTGAAAATACTCTGTTTAAAAAAAAAAAATTTATTTATTGTTTTTTTAGGCCCTACACCTGTTACTATATTTTGCTGAGTAAAACCTTGGGTGAATGAGGTGTGTTATCTAAATAGCGCAGCTTGTGGTGAGGGAAACGAAGAGACAGATAAGACACTGGGGAAGATTCAATGAGAAGCGAATCAGGGGTTGAAGCCTGGGGTCTGAGAGTTTTTAACGCATATAATGCAGAGAGAGAAAAACAGAGTTTTTGATGAGAAGTGAAAGAAAGGTAGAAAGACTGGAAGAAGAGAAATTATGAGGAAGAAGTAATTAATTTATAGAGGGAGAAAGAGTGAGTGGAGTAATGGAAGCGTGAAGGTTATGGAAAAGGATTTGAGTTTTCTCTCTCAAGGCCTTTCTTCTTAGGTTCTCGGTTCTCCTCTGCAGGGAGATTCTTAGTGTCCTGGAACTGGTAAGAGTGGTAGTGTAGGAAGCAAATGAAAATGGGCAAAGTGAGGCTGCAATAAATAGTTAAATAGTTGAGAGGTCTGGTCTGAAAATTACAAACAAAAATAAGTGCACTTCTCCAGATTTTACACAGGAAAGGCAAATCGACTTGCATTTGTTTTATAATGGCATACGTGAGTAAAATTCAACTTCAAATATTACTGTATGACGTGAGCTTTTGCAGTTTTAAGTTTTGGTAGGACCATGAAAAATGAGTGATGAAAACTCCATAAACCATAAACCAAACAGGATCTTAACCTATAAAAAAGAAATAGATATCCAGAGTTCAATCTCTCTACCCTCAACTATCAATCCAATAAAATATATATATATATATATATATATATATATATTATGAATTATAATTATTCAAAACACTCAAATCAATACTCTCCCTTCAAATAACTACATATTAAAGAACAATATTCTTTCTTTAAAATGAATCTATTTTATGATTAAACTAAATTTTACAAATCTAAAGTGGTACCAAATGCAACTTTATGTAAATTTTTAAATGACATAATACTAGTAAATTTAGACTAAAAAAAAAGTTATTAACAGTTAAACAAACTATTTGCATTTTAAGTAAAATGAAGTGGATATTATTACATATTGTGTATGAAGGAATATTGAATGATTCTATAACAATAGCCATTTCTATTGTATAATCTCTCTCTACAACCCATTTTAGTTTGACCCTTTTTAACATGTACTCAATTAGACCAAACTTAAACTTGACCAATCCAACTTGTTTGTCAAGTCTAATGCATATAGTAAAGGCCCTTGGCAAGGGAAAATATACCTTGCATCGGGTATATGTTTCCCCTCTGTCATAGTTGGCAGATCCCACTAAGAAGTGGACCCACCAACCGTGAGAGAGGACAAGCATATACCTGATGTAGGGCATATCTTCTCCTTGACAATCTCTCTCACGATCTAATATCTAGTATCCTAATGCAAATAGCATTTTTTTTTTATTTAAATTATTGCCATAAAGAATCTCAACTAAGCTTTCATTTGGCATATATTCCTAAACTGAATTGTTAGTCTTGTGGTTAGGTAGAACCCTAAATCTCACAATGTGATGATGCCTGCTAATCCTCCCCAAATTTTTTTTCTTTGCAATAAATCCATAGTTATGTGAAGATCCCTTGCTCATTGCTTGTAGTCTTTTCACCACATCTTGTTCATCATTTGAAGATCCCTTACATTACAAGAACATAATGAGTTAAGAAATGATAAAAAATTTAGATACAGATCTTAGATATTATCTCTTAGGTTTTCCAATCAAATTCAACCATATGGTTGTATTGGCCAATAAACCACATTGTTGAATGTAATTGCCCGTTAGTGAGAAACAACATCAATTGTGTTATATTGGCTAATATAACCACATTGTTGAATTTAATTGAAAAATTTTAAGGTATAGTATCTAAGTTTGGTTGATTAGGAAATCCTATACATCACTAGTCATTAAATTTAACCTCTGGAATTAAGGAACACCATTAATTTCTAGGCATGAGACTCCACTCACCTTCTTTAATGACGGGGTTTTGATGATTAGTTTAATGCCAATGGAAACACAATTAAGCAAAAAGTAATTTGATGAAAGTTTGTATTTTTCACGAGCTTAGCATTCACATACGGGTTTGCATAAAAATTGCTATTTTATCATATAGAAGGTTACTTTATCTGTTATGTCATCTCACTTTATAATGTATGTAACATTCCATTTTTTATTTTAACATCCAACACAATAAAATAATATAAAGGAAGATGAGAGAGAAGAAAAGATATTAAAGAGAGAGAGAGAGGGAGAGAAAATATACCAACTTACTGTTCTAAATTGATAAAAGTTTTAGCGATAACAACTCAGTTAAAGTGCAATTTGGGTGTGTTTGAATGTAAAATAGCAATTGGGGAGGGGGGGTCACCCCCCAATGCTAATACTCCAATGACTTGACTTGGCAAACCATCTTTGCAAGCCCTCAATTAAAAAAAGACTCTTGCATAGATAGATATGGACATATGGCTTCCCCATCAAGGACAAGCTTTTGGACACACAAGTCACCCCATGGAAGTCACTGACACTCTGCTGTAGCAACTTGGTAATGCAAGAAGTCATTGCGGTATTGAACCGTACGGAATTCTCTCCCATTTGGATCCGACTCAACTAACATTCCCCAATGATTCCAAGATCATTTCAACGAGAAAATTGCCCAAAGTTAGTGGACTTTTAGATGTTGTTAACTAGCTATGTAGGGCTGTAAACGAACCTAGTTTTGTCGAATAGTGTATGTTTAAGCTTAACTTGTCAGGAAAATTCAAAAGCTCAAGCTTGGCTCGAGCTTGTGACAAGTTTAAAAATATTGTTTGAGCTTAAGCTTGTAGGAAAGCCAAAAAATTTGAGCTTGGTTTGGCTTGGCTTGATTAATTAGTCAAGTCAAGCTCAAGTTTAATATCAAACTCAAACTTGAGCTCAAGTCGAGCTTTTAAGCTTGAGATTTAAAAAAAAAAAAAAATTACATTATTAAATGCATGAATTTCTAAAATAAAATAAAAATTTGTATACTCATTTTATCATGCATCTAGTCCTACTTATGATTAACCATTATTGAAATTACAAATTTATATAATTAAATTCATTCATTCATTCATTCATCATTCCTTGTCTATAGCTTTAGCAATTGTTCAAAATACAATTTTTACATTCACGTTAGGTGATGAAGAATTAGAAAAATACTTGTTTGTAACTATTATGAATGAGAAAATACTAAAATGTTTCATAACTTTATTTTAGATGATTGATAGGGAATGATCATATGTGGCCCACTTAATTAATTAATTAATTTTAAAATGTAACTTTAGTCTAAAATGGTTCTTAAACAGTTTAGAGGGAAGGAAAAAAATTAAGGTAATGGGTAGTGGTCCCATGTTAGCCATGTCATTATTAAAATATGTATAATGAGTATATTCACCTAACACATATAAACTTATAAATGAGTCTATACTTAAATTGTTTTGTATCAAGCCTAATAGCTCATAAGCTTGTTCGCAAACAAATTTTTTTACTTGGACTCGACTTATTTATTAAACGAGCCTAAAACTAAGGCTCAAGCTTGGCTTATTTATAAACAAACAAACATGAACAAGCTTTTTATCGAACTGAGCTTGAGTTGTTTATGATCGGCTTTGTTCATTTACAGCTCTA
The DNA here is from genome assembly GCA_029955455.1 of Quercus agrifolia. Lineage (NCBI taxonomy): Eukaryota > Viridiplantae > Streptophyta > Magnoliopsida > Fagales > Fagaceae > Quercus > Quercus agrifolia. The sequence continues at coordinate 11,229,640 of JARQAD010000012.1, read as the reverse complement.
TTGCTATGCAACATTTTATTTTTCTTTTTTTGCATTGCTGACTAAGATCTGACTTTGTTATTTAAACAAAGTAAACAAAAAACAATATTCTATTAGATTGGAATGATAACTTTAGATAGTCTTTAATGAGTTATATGTTGAATTTGATGCATTACAGATTTACAGACTCTTCTATCAAATTATGTTTTTTTTTTTTTTTTTGGAACAGCGATCAATTTAATTATGTTCTGAATTTGATATATGGGTGTACTAATGTACTGTACTGAGTAGTCCACTAACGAGCGAAAAATCCCACAAGATGCTCCCATTCATTGCCAAAACAAAAAAAAATGTTATTTTTCTTTGAGAGAGATCAGTTAACTGGTGCTTTTAGAGCATTTGTTAATGAATAATTTTATAAAAATTTTGATACTACTTTTAGGGCATGTTTGTTTGGAGGTGAAATAGGGTGAATGAAAAACTTTTTTGGAGTATGTTTGGTTGGGTAGGGAGAAAGGAAAATAAATAATGGAGCCGGGGTGTTTTTTCCTTGGGCCTACCAAAAAGTTTTCTTCCCAAAATGGAGAGAAAATTGAAGGGAGAAAGTAAGGCTGCTTAATAGACAAAAATGCCCACGTGTGCACTTGCACATGGAGAATTCGTTCAATTACATTCCCCCCCCCCCCTTCCTCCCCTTTTTTGTGCTTTCCTGAGCAATGGGCACGTTGCCTCTTTTTTTTTTTTTTTTTTGTATAACTAAACATGACTTTTGTTTTGGGACATAATTTTTATTTTTAATAAATTGGGTGATTTTTTATTTTTATTTTTTTTAATAGTTGTTTGTCACTTTTTTGTTTTAATTGATCATCAATTTTTAACAAGGGTGTATGAGTAAGTTTATACAAACTCATTTTTTCCATTCCTTCACTTTTCCACTCCCAAACAAAAATGAGAGAAATTAAAATATTTTATATCCTCTCACTTTTCCACCCTCCCATCATTTTCTATCCTCCCACTTTTCCATCATTCCAATCAAACGAATCCTTAGAGTATTCTTAACTAGTGTTTTTTGTACATTTGTTAATTGACTATTTTAGGAAAATTTTAATACAATTTTCTTGAAAAATATAAAAAGTTGTAAAAAAAATCAATGGTTTTTTTCTTTTCTCATAAAAAATTTTAAGAATATTTCCTAAATTAATGTCGTTAAGACATCCATTAAAATTTCCCTCACGTTTATAGAAAATATAAAAAATTGTAAAAAAAAAAAATCATTTTATTTTTTCCTTTCTCAAAAAAATGTTTCTTGAGTATTTTTAAAATGAATGCCCTAAAGGTATTCATTAACAAAATTCATTGTTCTTTTACACATATATTTATATTTTGAAAACTCGTTAGAAGTAAGAACTGGATTTGGGAATACACTAACATATATTGATGGGGGAAAAACATTTTTCCCCCTTATGTTTGAGGTAGCTCACAATTTTCCTCATTATCTTTAAAACCAACCAATTTCCTTCTCTATGTTTGGAAAATGAGCAAATATCTCTAATCCGTTACTTTTTCAGTTAAATCCAATAAAATTGTAATGATTACATATGCAATCTAAGAAAACAATAGTGCAATCTTCAACTTTTTCTCTTCCTTATGGTGTACAACTAATGATTTCTTCAAAAAAAAAAAAAAAAAAAATTCTTTAGATTTAATTGAGAAAGTAACAAATTGGGGATATTTGCTTATTTCCAAAATATAAGGGGGAAAATTAGTTGGTTTTAAAGAGAAAGGAGGGAATTGTGAACTACCCAAAAACAGAGGAGGGAAAGCTTTTTCCCCTATACTTATTTTCTTTAGGTGTTAAAGTTGGAAATTGGCCTCAATATTTAGCATAAACCACTACATACCATATAGAACAGTTACTATATATGTTTTGAACTCTTAAATCTTTTTTTTTTTTTTTTACTCTTGAGGGTTGTGTTGAATTAGGTTGAAAAATTACCAACCAATTCATTACATGTGTATAAGCTAACCTAATTTAATGGGCAGAAACCAAACTAACCACACTCACATAGGTTGGGTTGGATTGGATTGCATTAGTTGATTGTGCTTATAGATTTCATATTTCGTAAAATATGAAATCTAATTTAAAGACTTTTTTTTTTCTTTCAATAAGTTATTACAATTCACATAATATGTCTCAATGATGTTTCCAATTCATTGAAAATAATTCTCAAAATACCAAAATAAAGCAAAGAAAAATAAAATAAAATAAAGGTATAAAATAAACTTATATATACATGCAATAAATCCCAATTCTTATTGGATTGATGGGTTGAATACAATCCTGAATTCTTATTAGATTCTACTTCACATGTTAACAAATTTACATGCAGGTGTAAGAATAATATTACAGTTACAAACTATTTAACAAGAAATCATACTTGAATGATATTCCTTTCTCAAACAAAATGTTCTCATTAATTACCGTTAGAAATTCATACTTGAAAGTTGAAAATTTTCCTGAACTATAATATATATTTATGTATGTATGTTGTGTGTGGGGGTATTGCTAGTCATAGAGGAAAAGAGAATGTATTTGTTATTTGATGAGTTGCATGGAGGCGCGTAGGACTCTATAATCTGTATGGGTTGCTGACTTGCCGTCACAAATGAAGGTGCACAGTTAGTTGCCCTGATGGGGCCTAATTTGCATGGAGATGGAGCCATTTGGATGCCAAGTAACTATTTGAATAGAATTTATAGTTTTTTTTTTAAATTTTTTTTTAAAAAAATACTAAGTCCACTAGAGACAACGACGGACAAACCTTCGGAGCAACTTTGCCTAAGTCAGCAGCCGTCCGATTACATATATTTTCGACCATTTTTGCGCCAAGTGGCTTAAATTTTTATTTAATATTATTATTATTTTCAATGGAAATTTGGTGGCTTATTAGTGTGATCTTGATTATTGTAATGATAAGAGACCTTTCCTTTTAAAAAAAATGAAAATAGAAAGAAAGATAAATAGTTTGATGAGATATCTCTAGACTCCCCCTCTTTCCGCCACAATGAAATCTCACCATTTGATGCATGACGATATAGGTTAAATTATTTTTATTTTATAATGACCCTTGCTAGCTTGACAATGGACCATGCAAATTAAAACAATTAAGGATAGAAATCCTGCAACACTAGTGTGGTGTTTGGCCAGCGGCCCCCCATGCATGCTTAAGTCATTCTTATTAGGTCTTCTGGTTGAGAAATAAAGAAAAGTTTTTGCTTAGATCTTTGATTAAGAAGAACAAGGGGGGTTTGAGTGAGTTTGGAGAGGTATATTTTCAAATTCCTTCCGAATTCAGAAGGAATTTGGAGGTGGCATAGAGGAGAAGAGCTCCAATTATATTAAAAATATAAAAAATGTCAATTTTACGCTTATGATGATATCAATTTATATCTATTCCTATTTCTCTCTACTTAATTATTAAAACATTTAGATAAAGGAAACGAGTAACAATTCTCATTCCTCTCCTCTCCTTCCCCGCTTTTTACCTTTTACTCCTCTCCCATCAGTTTTCTATTTTGAGATGTCCCAAAATATAGTCATCTTTGAAAGATCAATAAATAATTTTCTTAACTTACCCTTTGTTTTAAAAAAGAAAAAAAAATTAATATCATTTTTTAATTAGAGTTTAAATCTAAGGGAAGATGGACTTTGCTAAGTGCTAACCTCTGAAATAATTTATTTATAAAAAGACAGATACAGATGTCGCATTGACCTTTTACTAGGTTTATTAGATTTGTCATTACAAGAAGATATTGCCTCATTTCCACTGATCTTGGTCTGGTTTTGAAGTGTCCTCCAACCATGTTAGTATGTTACCAACATAACCTTTATTACTTTTTTATTCCCATATATAGCCAATCTTCCACTTTTCCATTCTCACTCTCAAGCTGACATTTAAAAAATATATATTTTTTCACCTTTTTTTCTGTGTATATTAACACGTGCTACATTGCTTAATTACATTTTTAACAGTTACCAGGGAAGGAAGAAGGGATTTAAATACTGTTTAAAAAAAAAATTTTATTTCCTTCATTTTCCCCAGGAAGAAGGCAATTGGGGTGGTTTACGAATTATTGATGTTGATATGCTAATTATTATTATTATTTTTGACTGAAAAGATAGACATATGCTAATGATTGTTGATATGGAAATGTATCGTCTATCGAATCTTCGAACCATATTGTCCGGGTTGCATGCGTTTAAAGTCAATATTTTGTCAGACGACGCATTTTGCAAATAATGCCGAGGCTGAAGATATTTTGGAATCTAAAATGAGATTCAAATTCAGGCTACATGGCTCGTATTATTTAATTTTATGGTGTGGTTTTCAGATTTTTGGTAAGGTGCTTCATGTATGTCCATTCTAGAAAAAGCGTATGTGGGGTTTGATGTTGGTTTGACACTAGGCAATACATGAGCCCAGATTCTTAATCCCACATTCCTACCCATATCTGTGAGAAATACTGAGCTTGCACTTGTTCAAAGCTCAATAGACATCAAAGAGACTAGAACAACAAAGTTATGATGAGTCAACGAAGAAATAACATCAAACAAGCATCTACAGAGTGGAGCCAAATTTTTAGTTTTTTAGCATCACAAAAAGTCATTTTATTTATTTTACATTTTCACATCCAACAGCAGTGGTTTTATTTTAATTTTTAACACAATAAAATAATATAAATACTACAATAAAATCATATTTCATTCAATCACTAAAACACAACCACAACTAAAAGTAGTGTGAACGCATGGTAGACATTGGGAGAGATATGGAGAGGTAGTGAGGAGAGAGACAAAAGCAGTGTTAACGCAATATATATATATATATATTTGATATAATATAACTTTGGCTCCACTATTAGAGGGTATATTTTGATATTTAATGGTGCTAAAAATAGGTATATAGCTATTTAGCACCATTATTTCTAATGCTCTTACGAATGATAATGTCTAGATACCGCAATATAGGTGTCTACTTTGCGATCTGGGCATTTACATGGTATCTTGTGTCAGTTTTGAAAACCTATAGCAAAAAACAAAAAACAAAACACAAATTTTTTTTTTTTTGGGTCAAGCCAACATGAGTGCTTATCAGCTAGACCTAATAAAAAAGTTAAAGAGAAAATCTAGGGCAAGGATCTTTAGGAATATATACTTGTTGAAGAGAATCTCAGTAGTTGCGCGTGCGCGCGCGCGCACACACACATATTCATATTATTATTGTTTTTGAGAAACTACTAACATATTAGTTGTTCTCACTTTATATGGTTGATTTTGATTTAAAAATTATTTTTGATAGGTATGTAATCGAATTTCAATCTATAGTGTTCACTCCACAATGATAGCTTTTATTATTAGGCTAAGATATTAGCTAGTTGATTTTTGATATAGGTGATGTTCGAACTCTAAATCTCTTATTCAGCTACAAAAGACTTTGGTTATTTATACACCAAAGAGACTAAGAGACTAGAAGAACAAAATAATGATGAGTCAATGAAGAAATAAGATTAAACAACCCTTATGAATGACAATGTCTAGAAACTGTGATGTAGGTATCTGCTTGGTATCTTGTCGACTTTCAAACTCTAAAACAAAAAGTAAAATCAAAGCAAGATATTTTCTTTTTTCGGTCAAACCAACATGAGAGCTTATTAGCTAGACCTAAAAAAGTTGGAAAGAAAATCTAAACTTGGATCTTAGGAATATATACTAATTGGAGGGAATCTTAGCAGTTATACGCGCATGCGCACGTGCCCCCCCCCCCCCCCCCCCCACACACATATATATATATATATATATATATTCATATTATTATTGTTATTGAGAAACTACTATCATATCAGTTGTCCTCACTTTATATGGTTGATTTTGTTTTAATTATTATTTTTTTACAGGTATGTAATTACTAGAATTATATTTTAATATAGCATCCACTCCACGATGATTGCTTTTATTATCAAATTAAAATACTAATTGATTTTTGGTGTAGTTGAGGTTCGAATCTTAGATTTCCTAATTCAACTACAAGTGACTTTAATTATTTATGCATATAATTTGGGGTTTTGTTACTTTTGTATAGTTGAATAAGAAGAATTCAACTATATAATTAGCTAGCTTGAACTAATACGTGCTAAACCCATTGAATTGATTTGGAGGTTTCCTTAATATGGTGGGAAGAATTAGCAGTTTTGGAGCTATCTAAATTTATAGTGATTTAAATTTGAGTGTGGAGTGTCATACCTCTAATTGACCGTTATGCTCATGAGCTACCCTCTCGGACGATTCCTATAAGTGATTAATAGATGGTCATTCATTCCAACTTTTTCCGAAACTCAAAATTGAGGCCATCTTGAGCCAATTTCTCATATTCTGACTCTAATAAAGTATTCAGAAATTTCATCGTGGCTCCTTTGAACCTCATTATGATCTGTACAATAATCTCTACCGGTCTCAGCTTTCAGTTAAGCTAATTAATAAGTCTTCCATGGAAATTCCTATGCTAATTTGCGCAAAATGGGTTTGGAACTTTTCCTATACTTTCACCCCTTTTATATGGGATGGTAATGGGGCAGGGTGGGGCGGGGGTGAATAGGCAGGGTAGGGCGGGGCTGAAGGATGGGGTATTCGCTCTCGTCCCACATGGTTTTGTCTTGCCCCATCCCTGCTCTGCCCTGCATGATGTAAAAATTTTTCTTGCCCCATTTCCGCCCCTTGCGGTCCCGCAGAGCCCCACCCTATTCCGTAAAATTCTAATTTTTGTTAATTTGTCCACAACTGTTACAATATTTTAGTAAAACTTTTTCATTAATAAAAATATACTTGAAATTATAAATAAATTTATCCCATTAAATCAAATTAATTTTTAGCAAAAACTGAGTAATATTATTCAAGTGTTTAACAAGACAATATCATAACAACAAAAAAATTCTCATAATACAAAATCAAAGATTCAATAGTATATAAATTTGTTTCTAATAAAGATAAAAGAAAACGTTAAAATTGATACCTTATTTCCAACCCTGCTAGAGAGAAAAAAGACGCAATGAACTACGTTGGATAGAATAAAATAAGTTAATGATATGTTTATTCAAATAGTAGGGCTTGAGGGTATTAAAAATTTACAATTTAACCCTTATCAATTTGGGGTAGGGTGGGGCGGGGTGAGGCAGGGTGGGTTTAAAAAGTTTAAACCCATCCCTGCTCCGTCCCGTAGTGCACAGCTAAAATCTTGCTCCATTGCTGCCCCACTACCCTTGTGGGGTGGGAAAAATCCGTGCGGGGAGGGACAGGTCAAGTGGGATGGGGCAAAATTACCATCCTTACTGTTGAGGGCTAAATTTGGTGGCAGATTTGAATTCCATATAAAATCTTGACAATCAATTAATTAAGGAGTTAGAAAACATCACTAATTTACAATAAAAACTCATTGTTTGAAAACTTTTCAAAATGGATGGTGAATTGAGAAATATGCTCCAGCAGCTCTTCTTTCCCTGAAAACACACAGAAGTCAAGTAATTTATAGCCTCGAGGAAGTTCTTACTTCTTGATCTATTCATTCTGGACAGGGATTTCTATATATTGTCTTGGCAGTTCTCCTCACACCTGGGCAATATGTTTTTTCTATCAAATTGATGACATGGTCTCGAATGGCTTGCCATTGCACAAGATAATTGTATGTATGGTCGAGCCTATGATTGTGGAACAAGTTAGGGCGTAGGTTGGTGATTTGGAACATGTACGATTCCACCATGATCAGTTTCGAGACTATTATACGTTAAAAGTTTGATGATATTGGTGAATTTTTTTTCCTTCAATTTGTTCAGAATATTTAATTATGTCGTGCTTTTGATGGACATACTATACTAGTGTCATATAATAAAAGTTAGGAATTATATATGATTGAATGTGGATATTACACATTCTATTTGAGACTCATTGTATTGTTTTTTTAATTATTAAAAAGTTTTAAAAAATGTTTGCATATATATTCCAATTGAAACTCTACCCAAAAAAAAAGAAAAAAATCTTTATTCTATTTCTAGTTGAACTGTTGAAACATTAAAACTTCCATAACATGACGTCACATCCAACCCATGTACTGATATACACAACATCGATAATAGGTCAATTTGATTGAAAGGCAATGTAAAACCAAAGTTACAACTGAGTGGTGTGCTTTAGTGGTCTTGGGTGATGTATAAGATGCGTTGAGTGTGTGATCCAAGATTCAAGTCTAAATAGACTCATTTGGGTTGCTTTCCTCCGCAGTTCAAGATTTACTAGTGTCCTTTTACACTTTAGCAGGCCCAAACCTAGTGGATAGGGTACTACTATATATGATCATGTCTAGATAGAATTGCTCCGCAGTTCAAGGTTTACTAGTGTCCCTTTGCACTTCAGCAGGACCCCAGACCTAGTGGATAGGGTACTACTATATATGATCATGTCTAGATAGAATTGCCACGTTGGTTGCTCCCCTATACCCATTATTTTTGTTCATAAAAAAAAAAAAAAATGTAAAATCCAAGCTAGAGAAAGGATATGCCGAGAGTCCAAGACATAATAAGAAACAAAACTTATTTACACAACATTACAATGTATTTGTGCATATTCTAGGATTATAATCTTTAGCACATCATTTTCTACAAATATCTTAAGTTGCAAATTGTAATTGATCGTTTGTTATTTTCAAATAAATTTACTATTTTTTTTTCACTACTCACAATTAATCATGTAAAATAATTGTGAAAAAAAAAGTGTGATACAGACCACTGTCGTAGACTTTTTGTGGAATTTAAGTATCTTCCTTGCATATATTTTCATAATGTATTTAGTATACAATGACGACCTTTTTTTCCCCCAAAGCCAGAAAGAGGATGCTGAAATATAATAAAACAAAATTTATTGATCTGTCAATAGGTTTAGTGAGGAGAGGGAAAACCGAGAGAGGTTGATCTGTCATTGACACTAACAATTCTTACTACAACAAATAGGTCCCCCACCCTGCCTCCCTTTTTCTTACACGCACACAATACGGTTGGCAGTTAAAATGCCAATTTGCCTTGTATGGTCGTTGAAACCTAAACATTGAAAATATTGGGGACCTGAGCCCCTCTCATTAGCCTCATTTTCGACACCAATAAGCGACTGATAGCACCACTTGAGAAGGTGGCTTAGTAATAGAAAGTTTTTGTGATCTATCAATACCTGAAACTTTGGGAGTTGTGTGTTTGAGTAGTGATAAGCTTTATATATTAATGCTTAAGCAGTCCCATGTTATAAAGGTGACTAATAGTTGAGTCTCAACTCTTAACGCACATCTTTCATGTCATAATACCACTAGTTATCACGGAATATTTTCTTGAGTTTATTTTGTATAAGGGAAATTAATACACAATTTGCAATTCTAATAGATTTGTATTTCATTCAAAAATATTATTACTTGATTAGTTGTTAAATCCATATTAATTTTATATAAAAATATTAAACTAATTTCATGATTGGTTAAATCTAAAGTTATCCAATCTGGCTAATATTTCCAAGAACTATGATAGGTTATTATTAATCCTTATTGTAATTTAAATTGTAAAAATTAGATATATCCAAGTTAGGAATTATATATTGATACATTCTTTAAAAGAAAATATGTTGATAATATAGAAAGTAATACTCCTTTTAATTCTACTTTTGAAACTTCAATTCTCGAATAGCATTGTAAGAATCTTCAAGGACGAGTATTTTTAATTTAATTTATATGTCTATGTTGAAAGAGAAACCGTCAAGAAATTAGTTTGCACTTCAAACTCGATTATGTTAAGTCCCTAAAATGGCATAGGCTATAGTTTCAATTGAGATAATTTTTAATTTTATTAGTTTTTTTTATACCTATCTTATATCTTGATGATAATTGATTAAAGATAGATAAAAAATGTCAATTTTTTTCCTTAATATTAGCATATATTTGAATAAAAATCCGATGTCTTATTTTAAGTGTTCCACTTTATACCCCACAAGTTGTCATATGTTCTTTCCTCCTCCCCTCGTAAAGAAACTAAAGTTTAAAATAAAATATATAAAAAATTGACACTTGGCATATTATAGTTGCAAAAGCATTAAATGGAATACTAGTGAGGTAGAGGAGTTTTATAACATGTAAATAAATAAATAAATAATAATCATCACATTTTAATATTTTAATTTGGCCATCCCAAATGGTATTGTGGGGGAGCAAAAACTTGAGCCTTTGCGTTGGGCTTAAATCCCACACTTTAATAATAATACATCCGAGGAGAAGAAATCATGAGAGAAAGCCCCGTAATTGATAGTAGAGCGTATAAATGTCCGAGGGTGTTGGTCCGAGAGGGTCATCCTCCTCGGATCTGACATATGTCAGTAAAGTGAGTTTCGTCTTACCCTAGACCACCTTTCAGGAAGCTCTAGCGACGAAGATAGATTTCAAATATACAGGGAAGGGATAAGAATACAGAAATATCTAAGGAAAAAGCTGTTACCACCGCATTAAATGCATTACAGCAGCTTTCCTGGTCGCATTAATGTGGAGAAGACCTCTGAATAGTGTTTTCAGCCACTTTTATTCTTAGAAAATAGGAAAGGTGTGGAAAAGTGGACAGAGACTCAAGTACAAGGCTAGATAGTAGACAAGTGGACGGTGGGATTGGAAAAATAAGGACTATATAATGGAGGAGAACCTCCAGAAGAAGGAGATGGGGAGAGAAAAAGAAAGAACGTTGAGTAAGATTCACTGTGTCAATAGGAAGAACACTATCAGAGGTAACCAATTCATCCAAGAACATACTCCTCGGACACCATCTGAAACAACCCACTTATTCCAAAATTTACTCCTCGGACTTGAGTTTACCCTTTGATTATGTGTTTTATCCTCCTCGGACAGATTCCTAATTCCTATTAGCTGTTGTAAAACCCATTACCAGCCCAATTCTTTCACCCACTCTCTTACAAATTTATTGTATTGGGCTTATTGGGCCCATATCCTATTCTATCTGGGTTTGAGCTACGATTTGTGACCCTACAAGTATAAAATTCTAACTCCATCATTGTGCAAATAGGTATATTTATGTAATTTATTTTTTAATTGGAATAGCTTTTTGCCCTAATATAATTTATTTTTTTGAAAAATGTAATTTGAACTAAAACATAGGGTAGTTTTTTTTTTTTTTTTTTTTTTTTTTTTTAATTTTCAATTATATACGATAAAGTCTTGGGACACAACCTTTATGTCACAATTTGTATCACAGCTTTGATGTAGTCGATCATAAGTGGTGGATAAAAAGTGATGGGTTCATATAAAAGTGATTTTCAATCACTCAAATTTAGAGCTATCCAACAAAGACTCAAACCTAAGAAATCTGTCAAATCCAAAACTATTCGAACCAAAGCTTGCTTGATCCAAGTAGTGTGGTAGTTAGTGGTGGGTTTCATTATTCGAAATCCAACTGAGAACCCAACTGTTCTCTTTGTTTAGCTCCTCGTCGTGAGCCATGTTCTTTGAATTTTGCTACTGATCTAACAAGATATATGCTAGATTTGGTAGAGATCTTCACAAAAACTGGTGAGAACATGGTCTAATTAACCTCACACGTTTTCCTCGTGTCAAAGACCCCATCATGCCTAAAACAAATTCGATTGGAAGAATAACAAAGTTGTGGCGGTTGATTTCGATAAATTTACTTGTTGGCGAAGAATTTGGAAGTTAAACACTTAGGTTGTGTTTGGCATTAGTTGAAAATGTAGTTTTTTTTTTTTTAATTACTATTTAGCTTATTTTTGTTACAATTCATGAGTCCCATTGCACATTTTGGTACTATTTGTTAAGTTATGGTTTTCACATAACATTTATGTTGGCTTTATTCCATGACAAAAAGTGGTGTAATTACATTAATTTATTTTCTTGTATTTTGTGGGATTTTATTGTATTGAGTTTAGTATTAAGTTGGTGAAGATTGCTCAAGAAGTTGATCTTGCGACTTGGCTCATGAGTGGTGCAACCCACGAAGGTCACATGGGAAGCACATGCTGGAAGCTGAAAAGTCAAGTGTCAGATTGTATTTCGCAAGTCACTTTGCGACTCAGGCTAAGTCGCGAGTGACTAGCGAAATTCTTTGTCTAGAGAATTTTAAGTATGACTCTTATACCTTTCACTCATACTATATATATCCTCATTATCCACAAAATTAAAAGAGGCTATTCAACAGAAAACCCTAGAGAGGTTTTTACAACACACCCACCCTTGTTAGAGAGAGCTACTAATCCTAAATAGAGAAATCCTTGTAGTCTCTTTTCTTTCCTCTTTCTTATTGTTATACCTTGAAAGAAGATTTGTATCAAAACACAACTCACACCTATTCAAAGTATTGAGAGTGTTTTGGAACTTGGGAAGTATTTGAGATTTGCCAAAAGAAGTTGGTGAGGCTTGGTGAATGCAATCGAGTGGTATTGCAAGATCCGGATAACTAGTGAAGACAAGACTCCGAAAAGTCCGTTGGTAGCTGGTACTTAAGGGGCTCAAGTACATTGGGTAGATTAGGTTTGGAGGGTCTTTTGATATCCTTGTACTCCAACTTATACACTAGTGGATTGATTTCCACTTGGAGGGTTGCAGAGAGGTTTTTCGTCGAGTTTTTCGGTTTCCTCTTCGATAACATGTCTTGGTGTTATCTTGTATTCACATCTCTCTTCCCTTACTCTTTAAACTTTATATTTATTGTTGCTTACTTGTGGTTATAGTTTAGAGAGTAGTTTCGGTTTATTGCGTATAATTTACTCTTATTCCGCACTTAGATAAGTTATAGTAAAATCAATCAAGCCGTGTTTTTAAAATTTGGAGATCTAAACAAGTATTATTGTTTCTACAGTAATCGAGCTTTCTCTATTAATGGATCCCATTATACTATTTTAGCTAGTTTTTAACTTTATTTATAGTACTTTTAGTAAAAAAATCAATTTTAACTAAATAAGTTGTTCCTAAATGGACTTGGTGTGAATTTGGATAGAGCTGAATGCGCGTTTCAGCGTGTTAAACGTTTTTTTGGGCTCTTATCATGGGTCCACTATACTCAACAAGATGTGCATACCTATGACTTTTTTGGTTGCACAACACTATTTACACATTTAAAAATTATTTTACTACATTATTTTTAGTAATCAATTTTTAATTTCAACAAATAAATGGTATCTGAATAGACCCTTAAAATCAACTTTACCCGTGAACACCCGCAGTCACTAATGGTCAATCACGTTATGGTAAAAATGGAATGAAATGATACAAGGAAGCAATGCATTATTATGCGTTTAGCACACAGCAAACTTCTGGATCAAAGAGATCGTCCAGAGAAGCTGAACAAAGGGTGAAGTCACGTAAACCAAGTCTACCGTCACTCCTGACACACACATGGCACTGACACAGTGACACTCAGCCAATATATAGAATCTGAAGTATGCATTGCATGAGCATCACGTTTGCTGGCCCCACTCGATTGAAATTAATAACCAAAAATGACCCTAACTCAACTTATCGACACATTGATAATAGCAAAAATATGCACTTTGCAGAGATTTGAGATTTGAGAACAACACGTTTACGTTTGGTTTATCGGTTTCTTAAAGCCCTTTACAGCCTTAACTCTGAAAATTTTGAAGTGACCTCCGAACAGAAAATCCGTATGAGGATTGGTACATTTTGATACGATGGTAACCGAGGGTGTTTTAGTCATTGCATTAGAATGCCACGTGTCACAACCCCCATTTAGTTAATCGAGATCACGCCTGATATGGAAAGATTTGACTGAATTCTAAAAGCTTTTTTGAAATTGGATTGGAATTGGATCTTTATAAAAAGAAGTTTTGCCATGCGCAACTTTGGGCCGTTGATTAACCTTGAGAACTGTATTTTTCACAGAATCCAAAGTGAATCAAACGGCTGGGGTTGCATCAACTAATACTACTGTTGGACTATTTAAAATATGTTTAATGCTGAGATGGGGATGGGGGGTTTGATTGGGCTTTATCTGTTTGTTAATAAAATGGGATTTTGTACTTAGATCCTTCAATTATAAGAAGAAAGGGATGATGAGTGATGACATCATATGAATTTTGACCTCCTTGTCAGACTTAAAAACTCGTCAATCCCTGATTCAGGGATTATTAGCTACTTACTACCTCATGAATATTTTTTGGTCGGATCTCAGTGAAATTATCTAGTATATCCAATGTACATCCTAACCGTGTGTCTCGGTTACAAGGTTAAATTAAAAAAAGAAAAGAAAAGAGGGAAAACATTTTTTATTTTTTATTTATTTTTTTATAACTATTTTGATTTTGGTTCTCATATTTTTGTAACTTTCAATTCATTTAAACCTATTATCATTTTGGACCATGTTGTTATTCCATTGATTGAAAAAGCTAATGTGGTAATGTGGTAAATGAAATGCACAAGTTACACATTTAAAGATTACATTCTAACAAAAGAATACAAATAAACATTAAATGCCACATTAACATTTGAATTAAAAAAAAAGAAGAAAATCTTAAATTGGGTTTGCTATTTTAGTAGTTTGGAATTACTAATTTAGGATTTATTTGTTAAAAAAAATGTGATAAAGATCCAAAAGAGATTGAGTGTGTTGCTTGTTTGATTGCGAAGAAAGTGAGAAAAAATAAATTGTAGATTGAGCTTAATTTCTCTTTTAATTCATATTTTTCCTATAAAATTGAGGAATAGATTGTGTAGGGTCACGATTTTCGGACCGAGCCCATTACAATGAATTTGTAGAGAGTGGGTCCAAAAGTTGGGCTCTGATGAGGACGGCTTGTTTTGGGGGTGAAAAACACACAGAATTGAGCGGCCCAACGTCCCAAGGAGAAGGGACCCCTCGCTCGAGGACGGGAATGCGCCAACCCCTCTCGGTCACACAGAAGCCTTTTTCCTTCCTCTGGGCCTTCCTCTTCTTCTTCGCCACCCCTCTCTTTGGGTGATCTCTGTTGTTATATATTCCTCTCTTCCGTTCATCCTCCTCCTACACTTGTCAGTCATCCATGCCTATCCTCAAGTGAACGTCCCATCAGCCATTCTTTTTGGCGCTCTGTGAGTTGCTGTGGCCCCCATCGCCCTGTCCAGGGGTCACATCCACATCAATGGGGTCAGGGTGTTAGCTGTGGGTATTTAATATGGAGGTGACTGCTCCTCTTGGGATTGTCTCTCTACCATTCCCCTATGGCTAGCCTATATGGCTTGGAATCTTTTTTTGCGATCCTTGAGTGGATTGCCTCGGGCGACGTAGCGCTTTTCTCTCCCATGATTTTGGCCTACCGAGGAGAGGGTCGTCCTCGGCAGTACCATTTGGTAGTCTGGATTCCCTTCATTCGTCCTTGGGCACTTCTTCCTCCTCGGTGTAGGCCTTGGGCTTGATATCAAATGGGCCGGAGTCCCCAGATCCTTTGGCCCCATAATAGCTCCTCAAAATCCTGCTGTCCTGATCCTCGGACGGAGAGGAGGATTTTGACGTTCTCGGGCCTACATCATGGTCGGTTGAGTTTTGTTTCCCTATGGGCCCCATGGCTTTTTTGTCTACCCATGACACGCTCCTGGCGCTTCGGCGTACGAGGCGCATTGTCATGAATACTTTCTTTTTGGGGATAACGCAGATCGCTTCGGTATTCGGGAGGGGTATTCAATGGCGCCTTTATGAAGCGGCGCGGATTTGGAAGCTGAAGGTCCCCTTGGGAATTGGGCGAAATTTATCTTGTTTGACATTCCTTCTTTGAGCTTTGTGCGTGATGAGTTCCCCCAGATTTTGCCTTCTATATAAGGCACCCTGAGAGGATCATCTTCCACACCTACCAGCCTTGGAACTCTGAAGAAGTTCCAAGTCTTTTCATTTTCCTTGAACAACAAAAAGAAGAAAATATGCCGCCTGAATCATGGGCGTTGCAGCTGAGGCAAAGAAAGCAGAGGCTAAGGATCGTCCTATTCTTCAACCGGACAAGAAAGAGCGCTCTCCTCCTTCGACCAGGGACCGTAGCTAATGCAGATCGTGCCAGGTTCCTAGTTATCCTCCAAATGCCAATCAAGAGCATGCAGGAGTTGGCTAAAGAGGAAGGGGAAGAAAGTGAAGTGAAGTTGAGGGGAGCAATTGAGATATCAGAGGGAGCCATCCCCGCCATTGCAGATAGATGGCGAGGCCTATAGAGGGCAACTTCCTAGGAGTACCGAAATTACATTATGGATCAGGGTTCGCTTCAGGGTAGCCTCAGTAGGTGGAAACCAATTCAGGCGCTCCCGCTTCTTCTTCCTCATCGCTGCCTGCGCCCAGCATATGGGCGTAGAGGTTGCCTAAGTGAGACTGTGAATCCACCTTCACCACCAGCCTTCTCCCTTTTATTAGCTAGCTCTACCGCCAGCACGCCTCAGCCGTTCTGTAGTTAGTGGTAGTCCGAGCCTTCCTTGGCTATTTTGTAATTGATGTGAGACAAGCCTTCCTCGACTATTTTGTAATTGATGTGGAACAAGCCTTCCTTGGCTATTTTGTAGTTAGATGTAATTCGAGCCTTTCTCGGTTGTTTTGTAATTGATGTTGCCATCATCTTATTTAATAAAAGGGGAATTGTGACTTTTCTTGGCGAAACCTTTTTTGTTTGGTGAAAAGTAATATATATATATTTTACTTTGTTCCATGTATATTTTTTGTTTACTTATTTTTCTTATGTATATATTTTTTGCTCTGCCTCCGCCTTTTCTAGAACAACCAAGCTTACGGTGATGTGCTTCACGTTGCAAACCGCGCAACCATCTAGGAAGTGCTAGTTTTGAAATAAATGATCCGACGAGGTCATAGCACGCCATAGTTCTGTCTGTGGCCCATGGGGATGCTAGAGCGTTTGTCTCTTTTAGTTGTTTGGTCTGAGGACCCAGGCAAAGCTATGGTTGTACTTAATGCTCAGTGGGAATAAGTTTTGGTTCTATCTAGTACCCAGATAGCTGTCACAAGTTATTAGTTTTCCCATAGGTTTGAGTCCGAGAACCATGCAAGACCTTGGTTCTGTCTAATTACCCAGATAGTTGTCACAAGTTATTAGTTTTCTCATAGGTTTGAGTCCGAGAACCATGCAAGATCTTGGTTCTGTCTAACACTTAGATGCTTGTCAAGAGTTGTTAGTTTTCCCATAGGTTTGAGTCCAAGGACCATGCAAGACCTTAGTTCTGTCTAATCATCCAGATAGTTGTCACAAGTTATTAGTTTTCCCATAGGTTTGAGTCCGAGGACCATGCAAGACCTTGGTTCTGTCTAACACCCATATAGTTGTCACAAGTTATTAGTTTTCCCATAGGTTTGAGTCCGAGGACCATGCAAGACCTTAGTTCTGTCTAACACTTAGATACTTGTCAAGAGTTGTTAGTTTTCCCATAGGTTTGAGTTCGAGGACCATGCAAGACCTTGGTTTAGTCTAACACTTAGATACTTGTCAGGAGTTATTAGTTTTTCCATAGGTTTAAGTTCGAGGACCATGCAAGACCTTGGCTCTATTTTCTGAGGATTCGCCTTTGCTAAAGCCCCATTCAGCTGCTCTAATGGGTTAGAAGGCACTAATACCAATCTTCCAGAACTAGTCCCACCACGGAGCCCCTTGAAAGTGTTTCGTGCGGTCGCCGCCTTCCTCCATCGGGGCCCAAACGGGGCCGGCCGTGAGGTTCGCGAGTTGTCTGGCCCCTGGTGGAGACAAGGGCCGCACACATGGTGCCAGACGCTAGTTGAGCTGGGAACTTCCTGGCAGTTCTCCCCTTATGGCCCAGCAGATTGGCCACCATCGTCTCCCCTAGGGAGTTTGACCCCACCTTAGCAAGCTTTCACACTCATTGTCGCACAAACAACTTTCCCACAGATGACGCCAATTGTAGGGTCACAGTTTTCGGACTGAGTCCATTACAATGAATTTGTAGAGAGTGAGT
The DNA here is from genome assembly GCA_029955455.1 of Quercus agrifolia. NCBI lineage: Eukaryota > Viridiplantae > Streptophyta > Magnoliopsida > Fagales > Fagaceae > Quercus > Quercus agrifolia. The sequence goes on along the minus strand of JARQAD010000012.1, from coordinate 11,211,617 downwards.
CCAAAAGTTGGGCTCTGATGAGGCGACGACTTGTTTTGGGGGTGAAAAACACATAAAATCGGGCGGCCCAACGTCCCAGGGAGAAGGGACCCCTCGCTCGAGGACAGGAATGCGCCAACCCCTCTCGGTCACACAAGAGCCTCTTTCCTTCCTTTGGGCCTCCCTCTTCTTCTTCGCCACCCCTCTCTTTGGGTGATCTCTGTTGTTATATATTCTTCTCTTCCGTTCATCCTCCTCCTACACTTGTCAGTCATCCATGCCTATCCTCAAGTGCACATCCACATCAATGGGGTGATGGTGTTAGCTGTGGGTATTTAATATGGAGGTGACTGCTCCTCCTGGGGTTGTCTCTCCACCATTCCCCTATGGCTAGCCCATATGGCTTGAAATCTCTTTTTGCGATCCTCGAGTGGATTGCCTCGGGCGACGTAGCGCTTTTCTCTCCCATGATTTTGGCTTGCCGAGGAGAGGGTCGTCCTCGACAGTACCATTTGGTAGTCTGGATTCTCTTCATTCGTCCTCGGACAGTTCTTCCTCCTCGGCGTGGGCCTTGGGCTTGATATCAAATAGGCCGGAGTCCCCAGATCCTTTGGGCCCACAGATTGTTTTGCTTATTTTTTTTTATTCAAATTCTGTGTAAATATAAAAAAAAATGTATTGTTATTTTATTAACCACATAGCCTTTTTTTTTTTTTTATAATTTTTTTTATACAAGATAAAAATTCTACTTTAACCTAATTAAAGTGTATATGTGTGTGAAGTTCCTTCCGAGAGATTTGAACTCTGACCCTTATCCCTCACATCCCACAAATATTTATACTTGTAGAGTGATCGTCACACCAAGATTGTATATTCTCTATGAGTTATGAAATCTGTTAGCTATGTAAGTTTTTTCCGTAAAAACCAAAATGACTATAGGTTCAAAAACTCAAAAACCAAATTGAAAGTAAAAAAAAAAAAAAAAACGAGGAGGGGGTGTTGGGTTTATTGATTCTATCTATGTTTCTCTTAAGGCTTTTTGTTGTGTTTTACACCATGGTGGTATTCTATTGTCTTTTTAGCGTAAGTCATGAGTTTTGATTTTATTTGCAATTGTCGTTAGAAATTGATAGTTTTTTTTTTTTTTTTTAATTTATATATTATTTATTTATAAATTTTCTGAGTTTATTGATTTTGTTGTACATTCCATGTGTTCCACTGAAAGTGGTGTTGAAATTAAGGATTTTGTGCGTGGGTCTTATATATTCTGAGGGAAAAACAAAACTTTACTACATGAGATCGACACGAGTGACTGGCACGGGCCAAGGATGACAAGCCATCCGCTACTATTGGTTTAGAGTGGCTCTTAAAATGCAAGTCCAAAGATTAAATAAGTCAGTATCACACTTATTACCTTCAATTACCCGCTTAGTATTTTATGTGAGGTGACCTATTTCTTTGGTGGGAGTTCCAATCCTTTGGGACCGATGCCTAAAAATGTAAAAGAGGCGTGGACCTGTCACATCCGTCAAAAGCAGCAGAAGGGAGGTCTCACATTGGCTTCTCCCAGTTAAAAAAGGTATAAATACCTTCCTTAACCACGCCTCCGAAGATATGCAATCATAGACACAATTCTAAGTTCTAAAATTCTAGCCACTACTTGATTGACTTATTTTCTGAGTGTTTGCCACCACTCAAACAGCAGTGCTGTGCTCTTCATGCATGCGCAGTAACCTGAAGTACCGATATTCTGTGAGAGAGCTTCCACTCATCATCCTATAATTTACAATAATCCCCATACCCACAATTTCCCCACCAACATATTCTTTTTTTTTTTTTTTGGTAAAACCCCACCAACATATTCGATATGTTGCTTTAGTGACTTGTTTTGTTAATGAGAATGGACCCCTTTTGTATGGTTTGAAGGCATGAATTGACACCGAGGGACCATAATTTGCATGGTGTTTATTGTGGGGCAAAAAATCAAATTTGTACATTGGACCTTAAGTTTTATTTGCTAATGAAGATGTGTCCGAGAAGGAGTAAATGACTGGGGAGACCTCAGAATAAATAGTCGCGTAAGGAAAGAGTGGAGGGCTGAGGTCCGAGGAGGTTACCCTCCTCAGATCGGACAAATATCAGTCGAGCAAGCACCCGGGTGACTTGGGTGACCTTCCAGGAGACTCCAACAAGGAGGATAGAGTTCAGACACGTACGAAGATGATAAGGATACAGAAATATCTAAAGGAAAAGCTGCTACCACCGCATTAAATGCACTGCATCAACTTTCCTGACCGCATTAATGTGGAGAAGACCTCTGAACAGTGGTCTCAATCACTACCGTTCACAGAGAGTCAGAGAAAATGCTTAATAAGATATATATTTGAGTACATGGTTGGATGATGAACAAATGTACGATGAAAATGACTTGAAAAACTCTATGTAATGTGAAAGACCCTCCATAAGGAGAGGATCGGACAAATATAGTGAAGGAGAATAGAAAAAGAACTACTGTAGCACAGTGTTGAACTATCTTTCAGAAATAGTGATTTGATTACTAAACCATCTTCTCGGACGTACATTTCATCCATAATTATGTGTAGTTTCATGTTCGGTTACCCTTGAAATCTTAGCTAACCGTTAGTTAGTCCGCTAAAAACCTAGTTTTTTCACACACTCTCTACAAATTTATTGTATTGGGCTTATAACCCAACTCTTCTGGGTTTGGGCTACAAACTGTGACCATACAATTATATTTTGAAAATTTTATAATAACGGCCCCTTAAAAAAAAAAAAAAAAATCTCATTAGGAGTTAGATTTTTTTTTTCTTTTTAAATTATTTTCTACATACAATTGTATTATGTGTATGTCATTTAACTGTGAGCATTTTCACATTTACTTAGCCTACTTGCACTTTTTGTCCACAGTTTCCTTAAAAAGGAAGCACTTTTTTCAGTATATATGTTAACTAATTAGTGTATTTGCATTAAGGTTTGTTTGAATGTTATACATCTATAAATCTATAAATAATATTAATACCATATACAAAGGATGTATATCCATCAACTTTCATAAGGCTCCACCATGACTCCCTATCATAATTTTCTTCCACTATGGCTGTGTGCGTGTGCACGTGCATCCATGCACAATTGTATACGCATCTGTTTGCTTGTAAGGGTTAAGTGAAAAATTTAATATCTTTTTTTAAAGAAAAAACTAAACTAATTAGCATCATGGGAAATGTTATTGATTCAATTAATTGTATTGTAAATTTTAATATTATAATGCTTAATTAAATATTATCCTTTAATATTTAATATATAGCAAATAATAAAAAATATAACTATAAATGCTTACTCAACTTCATTAAAAAAAATTGAAAGTGAATAACTTTTTTTCTCTTCAAATATGCTTATAACTTTAAACTCATTTTATGAGACAATTTAAGGGGAGATCTAAAATTTGACCGTGGGAGATCTAACTTTAAACTCTTCAAATTTGACCGTGGGAGATCTAAAATTTTTAAGGGGAAGTTCACAATTTTTGGGGGTTTCCAACACAAGAAGTTATATTTTAAAATTTCAAAATTTTAGAGGCACTATATAGCTTGGTCACCCTTTCACCTGGTTTTGTCATTTGTGGCTCTCTTTCTATAAGAGCGAATTTTCAAATAAATCCCAAAATATTTATTTGGGCTTACCTCTTTTTATTTATTTATTTTGGTAAACTATATATTGACATATTGTACAACATAATTTAGGGATATTGAACCTCAAACATTCTAAAACTTCAAAACTTACACTTTCAACGGTGTTTCAATTCAAACCATGAACTTATTATGCGTGATGCTGTTTGATAATAAATGCTCAAACAAAATGACGTGTGGTTTGAAGTAAAATAAGATTTATAATAATAGCCACGTATTGAAATAATCACCCTACGACATTTTGTTTAAGTGTTTTCTATTAATTACGTCACCATAAATAAGTTTCTGATTTGAATTGAAATTATTTATGAAAGTATGCAATTTAATTTTAAACTGAGAAGCTTGAGATTTGATTAAATCGTCCCAGAACCTTAGGGTTTAAAATATATATAATTTCCTTTTACCTTTAACTAAAAAAAGAAGAAGGTAATTTCTTCTTTCTTGTTTTGGATACTAAGGGTCCGTTTGAATAGAACTTATTTTATTGAAAATTGAAAACATTGTAGCAAATAAGTGAAAAAACCTGGATGATATTTTTTAATACGAGTACTATAGCTCAGCTGAAAGTACTGTAGCAAATAAATACAACGTTTACTTTTTTTTTTTTCTTTTCTCCTTCTTCTATTCACTCCTCACCGTACCCTAGCTAATGCCTGTGCTTTTAGAGAGTTCCACACCTACCAGAGAAATCCACAAGGAAGACCTACATCGGTTCGATGTCGGTGAAGAGCTCAGGTGAGAAATCCACGAGGAAGACAACCCCAGTCCGATGTTGGCGTGTACTCTTCCTTCCATAAACCCATTTCACTCGAGCTCCCACCCATGAGTGACACCTCTCTTCCCATAAACCCATTTCACCCTCTTCCAATTTCACTCCTCTCCCAGCCTAACACCTCTCTTCCCATAAACCAATTTCACGCCTCTTCCAATTTCACTTGCTGACCCATTTGTTAAATTTCTGGGTAAATGGGTTTTTGAGTTTGTGAATTGTGGATCTTTTGTGTTCTAAATCACAAGTACCTTTCACAATATTCTTATTATTGTGATTTGTGTGTGTGTTTTCTCTTTGTTTCTTTCTATTTTGAGAATTGGATTTCAATACTTTGATTGTTGTTTGAAACGCGTGATGATCAAAGCTAGAAACGGAGATGTGGATTTGCTGGGTTTATTTATATATTTATTTTTGTTCTTTTTGCTTAAGATTCGACAACTGATAAACTGATCAGCTCTATTTTTTGTTTAGCAATGAGATTAGTTAATGTATTTACATATTTATGGACCTACATTGTGTAGATTGAGAGATTGGAAAATATCTGATTCTGTCTCTGTAAAAATAGGGTGGAGAGTGAGCTTGTTAGTTCTAGACCCAGCATATAACTTAGCAATAAAAAAGAAAACCACCTTATGCATATATGTACAAGTTGCTTTTTTTAGGTTTGATGATTTTTAAGCTGTTGACAAATGGGGTTGTTTTATGTATAGTGTGAGTGTTTAGAGTTTTTGCAAATATTGGGAAATAAGACCTGGTTTGGGAGAATGTTGTTTATAGAATTATAGTATAAACATAATCAACATTGGATTGGTAAAGGAAATTTACTCATGGGTCTTTGTGAATTAGAATAAGGTTTGTTGTTTGTTGTTGTATGTATGTTATTGAGTCCATCTTCAATAATTAAATGGAATGGATATTACATCAGAATAGGATCACATGACTCACAGCTTGAGTCTTGATAACTTTTGACATCAAAACAAACTCTTTTTAATTTAGAAGGTTTCCAATTTCCAAATTGAAATCGAGGTGGTTCAACCATACATGATACATCGCAAAGAGACAAAAACTCTATGGTGGGAACCACCATTGGTGTTTGGATTTTCCTCACAACTAGTAATGAGTGCCATGTTCATCATTGGCATTGTAGTGCTTTCATCTCAAAATGGTATAAATGGTCACTTAAAATTGATTATTCTCTTATAATTTGCATTTGATCTTTGAGTACTGCAATGTTGAGGACAACATCATCTAGAAGTTTTTAGTAGTTATCCAAAATGTGTTATTATTGATTGTTTCCTCACTTCTTGTGCCTTATACCCTGCTACACCCCTGCCCCTACATTTGGATAGAAATGATTTTTCCTACATTTGCTCTTTTTTTTTTTTTTTTTTTTTTTTTAGAGATGAACAGTTCATTTAGGCTTATGAACAGTAACCCATGCATGAACAGTAACTTTATTATTATTTCTTTTATTGTTTTCAGTTTTTAGCAAAATAAGCGGTATCTAAACGGACCCAAATTCTAATTTTTTTTTCTTCCAAACTCCTAAAAATGTTGATCTATGTATATATATATACATATCTATATATTTTACAAAACTTTGAGGGGTGTTTCATATGCAACCAGTAAACAATGGAAATGGAAGTGAAATTATGAAAATCCATTTTAATTAGTTTACAACATTCATATCTACGAAATTTCATTCTTGTGGTTGCCCAAAAATCATGATCATGAATATTATCTTGACTTGAATCATGATATATAGTTTAGCCCTGGCCCCTAGTGGGATCTTTATACATACAGGAAAATATTGCAGTCAGTTTGATAATGATCGAGTGACATTATTTCTTCAACCTGAACCAATGTCGAATATTAATGATTAATTCTAAGATCTCATCATATTCTTCACTTAAATCATACGAAGAAGAGAAAGTAGAAGAATGTCTGAGTGATTGTCATATGCGACTCTTGAACAATAAGACCCCACCGTCGGACACAGAAGAAGATCTTGGAAATAATGGGTGACTGAAACTTTCTTCAACCTGACTCTCAGTTTAGGCCCTGACATATACTCATATTCTAGCTATCTGCGCTGCCTTCTTAGTGGGAATGGTCTTATTCCACTTCGAGAAAGATGAAGACTAATGTCTCCATATTGCCTGCAACTTGCAACTAAAATCTCACTGCCGTATATTTATGTTTGGGGCCAGATCAAAGAGGAATCTTACTATTCACTATTAATTTCCTAGTAATCATTCTTTTTATTTTTCCCTCCATTTTGTATATGTTTTTAAAAGAATACTTGTTGCATTATAATTTTTTTGTATAACTATATAATCAGTTTCAAAGTTTCAAAGCTAGTAAAACATTAAATTTCAATTTGAGACTATAATTATTTGAACTCTAAATGAGTCTTCATTAATTAAAATATTTTGATATTATTTTTTGGGTAAGAAAGTATACTTTGCTATCTAAAGCCTGAAACCAAGTTTTTATGCGTAAAACCAATAGGCAAACATCTGTAGATTTTTTTTCTCTCTCTAAAATACAACATTCTATTCACATAAAGGTTTGTACCGTTTGCCCTCAAGGACCTCATAAAGTGTTGCTCAACCCTAATAGACTTTTTTTTTCCCCTTCGTTTCTTTTATGAAGTCGAATAAGGTGATGAGATATAGGAAGAAAAATGAAAAGAAATGAAAGGCTAACAAAGAGAGGAGTTGGTAAGACATATATCAATCTCTAAAAGCGTAGATATGGAAGAGTTTGAGTCACTGTTTTGAATGAGTGCTTCCTTTTTATAGTAGTTTTCGTACTGGGTGACTGCATAGCTTCAAACAGGTATAATGCTCATAGTGCAGACTGCAGAGTCTGCATACAAAAGCACTAAAGGCACATGCAAGTGGTATATTAAGATTTACATATATTGCGCCTCGTATCGCATATTCAAGTTGCAGGCAATCGTTAAAGATCGATATTGTCCTAGAAGAATGAATAGCTTGTAAACTTTGAGAGATGGTTTCTGTTAGCTTAGTTTATATTGATCTTAAACTTCGACACTTGTTTCAAAATCGTCTTATAATTTTAAATATTTTGATTTAGAGTCTGAATTTTTAAAATTGCTTCAATCGTGTATGAAAAAAAAAAAATTTAATGTAGCAAATGAAATTCATAAAACTCGTGTTCACTTAGATGACATGCATGGAGCATATGTGTCAACAAATCTGGAATAGGGTAAAAAAATGAAGAGGCAAAGAAGTGCACGTACGTGTGACTAATAGTTTAGGTTTCTTGGAATGTAACAAATTATTGACATCCTTCTTTTGGTTTTGGAGATTTTTCTTTTTCTTGTTATTTTATTTATTTATTTTAATGTATTCGGATTTCTTGATGCATAGGCTCCATCTCAATCAATGACATCAATTTCAGGATGATTGCTTTTATTATTAGGCTAAGATATTTATTGAGTTTTGACATATAAGTGAGGTTTGAATTTCAGATCTCTTATTCGACTATAAAAAATTTACCTGTTAAACTAACTAAACCCATCATGTATTTTAATGTTTGATCTTAGCATTTTCTTTCCGTTAGTTGATGAAAACAATCTTTTTGAAACAATTTTAAGAGTTTAGAAACTAAAGTGATATTTAAGAGGATAGAGATAATTTTAAAATAAGGGTTAAAGTTTGAGAACTGCAATTTAACCAAAATTTAAAGTTTAGTGGAAAAAATAAGGCTTTGTTTATTTGACCTAAAACATTTTTTGGATTTGCACATATTTAGGGTGACTAAAATTGTTAGTATATATGTGGGAAAATGGTAATAACTATGTCTTTTATTACATATTCATAAATACAACTAAACACTTGGAAATACTTTTCGAAGCATTTCCAGAGACACAATCAAACACTTCAAAATATTTTAGTTTTCAGATAGATGATAAATATTTTCCACCATCAAAATAAACAGAGCCTAAAAGTCATTACAAATAAATGACAAGTCACTTCGTATCTATCTAGAATCTAGATAGTATCATATTTTGGTTGCCAAGATGAAAATCGTCCAAAAGTGGCCCTTTCAAGTTCAGAGTGAATTGGACTGATATAAAAAGCCACAAGAGGAAACAAAAGAAACCTAGGTATACCTAGTTTATTGACTGTTTGAGTCTACAATGAAATAGGGCAGAATTCTGCTGTATATATTACAAAAAAACAATGAGTCGCGCCAAGTTCAAATTTCAAATGTGCTATTGAAAAATTCTGTGTGCTTTTGTCTGTTGTATTGCTCTTGCAAGTTGCAAAAGAAATATCCTACTTTGAGATTCTTTTCATCATTTCCTACCTATAGTATAGCTAGTACTCCCCACAATCTCGCTTGAAGGATCGCTCTCTCTCAAGCTAGAAAGATGTTAAAATATGGCAGACGATGTATTCGTAATATCATTGGTAAAAATGCATGTGAAAGCATATGTTGCTGGCATGGCATGGCATGGCTTTCTTTTTCTTTCTTCCCATTCAACCAACGAAATGGGAAGCCTCGGAGTTATTCTTCAAACTCTCCACAAAATTCTTAAACGTAAGGGCTATGGTGAATAATTATAGAAAATTATCGACACCATCTATTTCCCTTAGGCTCTATTTGGTTAAGAGTATGAAAAAAATTGAGGGCATGAAAATATATGGAGGATAGAAACATGAAAGAAAAGAAAAGATTGTTGTTTTTCTTTTGTGTGTTTGGTATTAACAAATGACTTATACTATTGATGCTCAAAAGTTATCATCCGCAGAATTAAAAAAAAATTGTAAAAATTAGTAACTGTGATATGATATATTTATAAACTATGAATTTTTTTTTCTTCACGTTGCCTGCAAAATCGAGGGGGTATTTTATGAAATATCTTTGTCACAATAGACTCACATGTGTGAGGTCCACACACATATATCGTGGGAGGGATGTATCATAAGACCAAATTATAAGATAAATTTTCCCAAAAAACCAATGCATATATCCAGTAAGTAACAAATAAAAAGGTGTTAGTATTCCCAAAAATACATTTATTCAAAGAAAAACACACGGTTGACAAATATGAAGATGATACACGGCTTAGGGGGTGTTCGTGATGTGGTTTTCGGCCATTTTTAGCATCGCGCTTTGCGGTGTGGTTTAGCCAAAACCATGTATAACCACATCGCACCTCATTTTTGTGGTCACATGTGCGGTGTATAGTTTAGCCAAAATCATAACTGTACCGCACTTCATTTTTGCGGTTACATGTGCGGTGTGGTGTATAAGATACGGTTTGAAACCGATATATTTTTCAAATTTTGGGTTTTTTTCCCAAAATAATGTGTATTATAATATCAAATACATATTATTAATATTTTAATACCCTAGTAGCTAACCGCTAGGGTTAATAATAATTTTTAAAAAAAATTAGGGTTATTAAACTATTAATAATATAAACTAGATTTTGCGGTGTACTGTTATCTACGGTGTAGTATAATTATGTCATTTTGCAGGTGATTTTAGTGCGGCTGGCTATGTCATCCAACAGAATCTAGAGTGACAAACACGGAAGTTCTATCACTCAACTTGAACTATATTGATAGTGATGAACAGGAACTGGGATCGATGAAGGCACCACCATAGCAATTAACCAAATTGACAAAGATGACATTTTCGCCACCCAACCGGCCGACATAGATTGATGGAGACAATGACTTCGTTACCCAATTAATGTGAACTAGATTGACAAAAATGAAAGGCACAAGTGACAAGCTTTATAGGAAATCAGACCATTGAAAGACTATATGAGGAGCAAAAAAGAAATTGTGTTCCCTCTCCCTATTTTCCTTCATCTTTTTTCTCCAATATGAGGAGATTAAATTTTAAATATGTACCCAAATGGAAAATTCCACTCATCCATCCTACCAATTTTCATCCGGAAGAAATAGATAAAAATCTGTCTCCCTAAACTTTCCTTCTCTTCATTTTTCATCCTCTTTGATGAATATGAATATGATCTAGTGTGAGTTTGGATGTTGTTGAAATGATTTTCTTTAGTGCATTTGGTGTTTTTCTGTGGGTCTCGTGCACTGTTTACGGGACCAACAAGTACGGAATTTAGCAAATTTTAAGTTAAAACTGAGTCTCACGGCATTATTTACATATTTAAAATTATTTTGTTAAAGTGTTTTCAGTTTTCCATTTTCAGCAATAAGTGGTATCCAAACAGACTCTTAATAATGTTGCACACTCACAAAATATTAACCTACAGAGTGGTGTTTATTACAAGAATAAAACACACACTATTTACAACTTGAATGTACTAATAGAAATAATGAGCCTCTACCTCCATTTCATAGACTTTTGCAGGAAAAAATTGGCCTTTGTCCTTTTTTTTTAAAAAAAAAGAGCATTTTGTCCTCTTTCCTAAACTAATTAGGGAAATACCCCTCTTTTGAAACTCGATTTTTTCAAAATTGAGTTAAACCCTATAGTGAAGTTTTTAAGGAGTCTATAGTGACGTTTTAAGGACCTATAGTAGTGTTTTTTAACTTGATATCAATAAAGTCGAGTTATAGGTAAAAAAAAGAAAAAAAAATTGCATGTAACTCGATTTCCAAGTAACTCGATTTCATGGAAATCGAGTTACAAAACGCCACTATAGGTCCTTAAAACGTCACTATAGGTTCTTTAAAACGCCACTATAGGGCTCCATAATTTTTATTTTTATTTTTATTTTTTATAACTCGATTGTGAGAAAATCGAGTTTCAAAAGAGGGGTATTTCTCTAATTAGTTTGAGAAATTGAGTAAAATGCTGGATTTTTTTTTAAAAAGAGGCATTTGCCCATTTTCTCCAACTTTTGCAAGCGTTGTTATAGGGTACTTATTTGTGGGAAATTAAGGGAGTTGATAATGGTTTGACTAGGCCTACAGTGGAATGTAGATTCTACAAACATCAACTACACCTATGATAAACTTTAGGAGCATTAAACTAAGTCCTGAAATGGAGATTCACAATGAAACATTCCTAAAATCAGGTCTCTTAATGTCCAAAACTCATTTTATCTCATTAAATTTAACATCACCTATTATTCTTGAACTAAATATTTTTAGAGCTATGATAAACTCCTAACTTTTGATGTGTTGCTACCCCTTGAAAATTTTTGTTCATCGAAAGTGTAAACATAGAAAAACCTAATTTGAGCTAGACCAAGGTCAATTTCCCCAGCTGATCAATGAAAATTGGTTAAACTAGAAAGTGTTATTGCAAATAATAAAGTTTGATCAAATTTTACCAAAAAAATCTTATTGAAGCAATTATCAAACTGATACTTAAATATTTCAATTATCATTAAAAAGGAGGGTCATATGAACAAAAATTAGACTAAGATACTATAAAATAATAATAATAAAAAAAAAACATTACAACTTGTAGCTCGAGTTTTACTCGTGTCATGAAAAAAACTCATTATTTTATGTGAAATTTATATTATTTCATGTGAGAAAAATGCATGAAACTATTCTATATGATGAATGAAACGTTCAAGAATGAAAATATTATTTTGGTTTTTATTATTACTTTATCTCATGTAAATAAAATGACTAAATATTGGAGTTTTAATCATGTTGAAAACAACTCATTATTTTATGATAGTTTTCATTATTTCATGTGAGCACAACACATGAAACTATTCTATATATATGACATATGAAAGATGTTCAAGAATGAAAATCAGACATTATTTTTATTTTTATTTTTATTATTATGTAACCTAGATGACTAAATTTTAAAATTTTAATCATCTTGCAAACAAATTATTATTATTCTATGAGATAATTTTCAGATTTTTCATAAGACAAAATTTTTTAAATGTCGTAAACAAGTAAAATTAAAGATAAACAAAATTAGTTAGTTCACATAAAAACCCTAATCCAATATGTCACAAAATTCTTTCACATTTAATGACAATTTATCTGCTTGTTTTGGGGCTCAAGATTATCATTCAACGAGAAATTATTAACCTAGCATGCCCTAATATATTTCTACATGAAGCGTGAATATATTAATTAATGATCATGATATGAAAATGAAAAATTTCCAAAGAAACTATATCAAGCATCCGCACCTGGCATTGTAAATGGTATATGTAAAGGGTATTTAGCACTTTTCCCTCAAAAACCTCCAACATCCAGAATGCTATATACCAAGTATTGCAAAATTTTTTGGAATTGTGCTATAGTGCAATTCTACCTTTAGAATTGCAGTGTAGAACAATTCTAAACATAAATATTTTTATTTAATTCCCTCTCTCTCCTACTTTTTATTAAACTATTCTGAATTAGTTCTCTCTCTCTCTCTCTCTCTCTCTCTCTCTCTCTCTCTCTCTCTCTCGTTATTTCTTTGCAGCTTTGCTCTCTTCCTTCTCTCTTCAGACCTAAAACCCATAGCCACCACACCACGACGAGCCACCACTCCCATTGTAGATTGGCCTGGCTGACGGCGGCGACGTGGCTTGCGTTCTCTCTCTCTGGTTGACGGTAGCGAAATGGATCGATGCGGTTGTGGGTTTGGGTTTGGCATGGATTGGCAGGCTGGGTTTGCTGGTGATCGCTCCAATGAATGGGTTTGCTGGGTTCAAACATTTTTTTTGAATGGGTTTGCTGGGTTTTGAATGGGTTTTGTTGGGTTCAAACATACTTTTTGAATGGGTTTGCTGGTGATGGCTTCGATGGGTTTGACAAAGGTTTGAATTGGAGCTCCGATGGCTCCGATGGCTTCGATAGTGATTTTTTTTGAATGGGTTTGGCTGTGGGTTGTTGTTGTGTGTGTGTGTGTGTTTTTTTTTTTTTTTTTTGGTGCTGACAGTAGATTATGGGTTACTGGTGGTGGTGGTATCAGGTGAGTGTAGTTCAATGGTGGGCTTGTGGTGATGGTGGTTTTGTATTGTAAATGATGGTGATTATGGGATATTATTTTATTGTGTAGAAATATTATTTTAATTAGTAGAATAGGAAAATAAAAGTTGAGATGTTGGGAGCATTGTAAAATTGTATTGTATAATTAATAAAGTGGCTTTTTGACATGATAAAATATGACCGAGTAGTATTCATGGATGTGAAACCTCTTAGAGCACTACATTGGTTGTGCTAAGCCAAATGCTACTTTAACACATAAAAAAAAATGCTTTATCTATTTAACATCAAATTTTAACCTAATTTTTTTTTTGGTATCACAAATTAAATTGCAATCTAAATCTAAAAAGAAAAACCCTATTAAGCATTACTTTTTTTTGCTTTGTTTGTTTTGGGAATAATTTTTTTTTAGAAAATGAGTCAATTTTCAAGAAAAAATATTTTCTATAAAACAATCTCATTTTTCTATGTTTGTAGTAACTTTAAATGAGTTGAAAAACAATATTCTAAATTCCCTTATTTAGCTTGTTGTGAGATAGAGTTATTTTTCAAAAAAAATTTAGTAGAAATTAATTTCTAAAAATAAGCTATACTTTTTTGGTTGGCCGAAGGTAGTTTTCCTTTGACTCATTTTTTCTGATGCTACCAAATATTAAAAAATAAGGAAAACTATCTTTACAAAATGTTTTCTATCAAAACAAACAAAGCTTTCATTAACATACTTCACAAAATTTAAGTCTATTATAATTCACAAAATCGAGAAAAATCAATTATGTAAGGGAGAAAAGATGTATCAAAATGCACGATTCTTTTTTACTCTTTTTTTAGAATAATGGTGATGAATAATATCCATCACCTTGCTTCCTTAATGACTAAAAAACTCCAAAAATCATCAAGTTCTCCTTCTTAAGATGACGAAACACATTCCCTTTTCATGATTCCTGTGAAGTAGGTGTGTTTTAGCTAGTGTTTGATGTCTTGATGATACTTACAATGTTTCAGTTTAATTACGAAAGGTACTCGATTAGGGAAGGGTTTTACTCTTAATTAAAAAAAAATGAAGGAATTCTTTTTACTAGGTTAAAAAAGTGTGCATTCTTGCACTTTTTCTTACCAGACAAGCTAACCTAACGTGGGTTTCAATTAGCTCAATTGGTAAAGTCTTTGATGGTTAAATAAGAGATCTGGAGTTCAATCCCCGCTTACATAAAAAACTGATTAGTGTCTTGGTCTGATGATAAAGAGCTATTATTAAGAGTAGATGTCATAGGTTGAAACTCTCTCAAAAAAAGAAAAAAATAAAGAAAAAAGAAAAAAGACAAGCTAACCAAATGAGCTTCCCCTTTTACTAATGGAAAGTACAGGTTTTTTGGGTGCTTTTGGTGAAGAGGTCAAAATTTTAACAGATTCCTTTATCCAGAGAGAGAGTTCCTACCATCTGATTGATTCTCCCTACACGTAGAGAAATTTTATAAGAGTTTTAAGAATAACTTGGGGACGTTCAATAAAATATTTGTAAATTTTCGTATGTATCACACCGATTGATTAATAGTTTATATTTATAAATTAAAAAAAAAAAAAACCAAAGTTAGACCGTTCTTGATGCCCATTTTAGCAAAATGGTCCAATGACAGAAGAAGCTCAACAATATGAAAAATGGGTGAAAAAGGAAAAAAAGTAGCAAAGTAAAAACCATTAAAACCCGAATGGTAGGAATAATGGTCCACAAGCCCACAAAATAACAAAGTGGCTCCAAAGCAAGCAAGCGGGCCAAGGAAACCCCAAAGAATAAAATGGTAAGCCCATGGGTATCATAAGAAATAGAAAGAAAGCAAAAAAGGGGCCAGAGGAGCCCAAAGAAAGGAATTAGTAAATTGGCCAAAAGCAAAGGATGTGATAATTGGGCCAGGGAAGCCCAAAAGATTTAGCAAAAGCCATGGGAATGTAAGAAGTAGGAAAGAATGAAATGGGCCGAGGATGCCCTATGGAATAAAACGGGCTGAGGATGCCCAAGGAATGAAATGGGCTAAGGATGCCCCAAGGAATGAAACAGGCCGAGAATGCCCAAAGAATAAAATGGGCTGGGGAAGCCCAAGATTCTATATGGACTAACTTACCAGGAATACTGGGCAATATGGACTAAAGGAAGGAGTAGCGCATGAAATTGGTATGGCAGGCCCAAAGGGAGTCCAGTAAACACAAGTTAAATGATATCAAGGCAGTAACAATGCAGTGGCATGGGCAAGAGTACCAGTTAGCCCACAAACCAGAAGTGAAAGGGGACAAGGGCTGAATTAAAGAAGAAAAAGCTCATACCCAAGCAATACCCATCCCAAAGAAGAAATGAGATGCAAAGAACGAAGACCCAATGACTCATCCACACCACAAAGAGTTAAACGAGCAGTAGAACACGCAATAGGACCAGACAAACCTGCAGATAATGGCAAACGCGTGAACACTAGACAAGCAATGGACTTATATTTGAGTGGAGCACGCATAAGGCTAAGACACCACCCGTTTGTACCCAACCAATATAGGGGCGGTGGGCCATGGGTCAGAGGTAAGAAAGGGTATGGTCTGGCAGTGGGGAGAAGTAGGAAGCCTATTTTGGGGTTACCACTCAAACTCTTTTGGGGGAAATGTCTTGCTGGGATGACCTACCACCCAAAAGAAGCAAAGATAAGTTGGAATCACTAAGTGCATGCTATAGGAGTTAGTAAAAGAAAAATCCAGCCCTTATTCGAATGGGGGTGCCATGAGAAGCAAGAAAACAAAAACAAAACAACTTTTGTCTGGGAATGAAGTATGGTGCGGCCAACACAGGGTAGTGGTGGTGGCTAGGCAGCTAGTAGACTAGTGGGCAGTCCAAAAAGGACATCCACAACAGTCCAAAAGTAGTTGAGGGGTAAAATGGTATATCTTATCACGGTAGGCAGTATAAAAAAGGCCTTAGCTGTGCACAGTAACCAACAACAAGGAGAAATAGGAGAAAACATTGGAAAATAGAGAAGTAGGAAACAAAGAAACAGAGAAGATAAACAAAAAAATAAGATAACCAAGAGGAAGCAAAACAGGAGTGTGAGGAATGGAAAGCATGCACCAATAGGCTACCCACTTCTCTCCCTCTCAATAGCTTGCTTTCTAGCAAGTTAAGAATCTGAGATTAAGCCACTTAGGTTCATTTTCCAAAGTAGGTGATTTCTATGGCAGGATTCCCCTGTGAGATTACCCACATTGGAGATTGGTTCCCTTTCTTGGACTTAAATCTGTCAAGGAGCCAAGTTTAGCAGACTAACCCCCTTCCTTCTTTTATTATGATTGTCAAAGTGCTAACGTTATTTTTCGTGTTACTAATTCATTCCTGCCATACTTATATTATCGTATTTTCCTTTTGCAAAATTGTTTAAATATTATCTTTGGTTGGTAGAAAGTACTTTAGTTAAAATATTTTAGCTATTCTGTTGTATTATGTTTCTCCTACTATAATGTTTTTGTGACAGTGTTTCCTGCCATGGGCTCGTGACTCCATCAAGATTCTTACCAAGGGTTCTAACTTGCATATAAGTTGGCTTAAGGTGAGTTTTAATTAAGACAATCCTGACTCTTCTATCCTAGAATCATTAGGCCGAGGTTCGGTCGGAGTAGCCTAGCCCAATACATAAAAAGGCCTATTGCATTTAAACTGGCAACTCCTTTTGGGAGTTGGGAAAAATACAGGGAAAGTAGATAAAACCCTCGCAAGTTATGCCCCCGAGATAAAAAAAGATGCGAAACATAAGCGCTGTGCCCTCATATGTAGAGTCAAGACCAGCAACGCCCCACCAACACCAACCCAACCAGGTGGAAGGTGTTAACGGAGCAGGGGTTGGACCTCAACAGAAACAAAGAGTTCCTGCTGATAATGCTAACTTTTTTTATTGAAGTGCTGCAATCTGTGCAGTATTCCCAGCAGCAGATAATGGAAGAGATTCGCTAGATGAAGGCGGACAAGATGAAAGAGAAAGGAAGCCAGCATGACTAAGAGTATGCGGTAGATAAGGAAGAAACCCCTGTAGGGGGTGGTTCGCAAAATATGGAGTAGCGTTTCATTACCATGGCTGAAGTTGCGGCGCTTCTAGAGCAAGAAAGGGCCAAAGTGCTTAGGGAGAGATTTTATACTCAAAGGCCTCTTTATTCGTTGAGAATACTCGGTAAGCCATATCCTGAGAGATATGAACTGCGAACTTTCACACAATACGATGGCAGAAGGGGAAGTGCTATCGAATACGTGAATAAGTTTATTAACACCCTTGGTCCTTATGTGGCCAACGAGGACTTATGCCTTCGGGAGTTCTCTAAATCCCTATGTGATCGCGCATACACCTTGTACACCGGTTTGAAGTTAGGATCAATCCTGACATGGGACGACATGGTGGATGTGTTTTGCACTGAGTACTTTCGTGGAGAAGAGATAGTAACGCTTGCAACTTTGCAAGCGACCAAGCAAAGAAGCAGCAAAGACTTGATGGAATACATCAAAAGATTCAAAGACATAGCTCTTGACTGCTATGATCATTGTGAAGAAAAAACATTGGTGGAAATGTGTATAGGTAACATGATTATGGAATACAGAGCTGTTTTGGAGAACTTGGAAATCTCCCAGGTCGCACAGTTACTACAGAAAGGCAGGAAGACCGCCCAATCAGTGAGGCCAAACTCTGATAGGCCTAAAGAACGGAGGTCCACTCCCCAAGCCATGGCGGTATCTACTGGTGAAAGGAAGAGGAAAGCAGATGGGAAGGAGTACGAGACCCCTCTGCCATTGCTATGTACACTGAAAGAGCTAGATGTGCTCCTAGATAAATGGATTGCAGATGGGGTCTTCAAGCCTAACCAGGTTTCCAGGGAACCTATTGAAGAAGAGCAGAGGGACCCGCGTTTTTGCCGTTTGCACAATTATGTGCAACACCTTATCGCAGAATGCTGGGCGCTACAAAAACTGGTGCATCGCAGAATCAAAGAAGGAACTCTTGAGTTATCTTAGCTAGAAGTCTAAAGAAATCCACTCCCGAACCACAACGGAAAAGGAGTAGCAGCAGTCATCATTTGCACGGATCCAGGAGAAGACGAAGTGGAAAGCCTAGCCCTACCTACCGTAGCAATTATCACCTTGCAGAAAAGTTCTAGGTTTAAGAATTTGTTCGATCAGTTGGAACTTATAATCAACGAATGGAGAATTGCCACAGAGGCTCTAGTGAGCATTGCCTTAGAGGTAGGAGTAGAATGCTTGTCAGCAGAAACCAGAGTTGACAAAGCCTTCTTACAACATACCAACGAGATCACCTTCAGTGATGAAGACATGGAAGTAAGGTATTCAGATCATAGGAAACCTCTCTACCTGACGGCCTCCATAAATCAAATCCCCATTAAAAGGGTCTTGGTTGATATAGGCACCTCAGTAAGCCTCATTCCGCTTGGCATGCTGCAAGCAGCAAGAATTTTAGAAGGGAAAATATAAGGATGCCCAATGGAGGTAACAGGATTTAGGGGAAGAAGTGAATATACTACAGGCCACATCCAATTATGGTTAAAAGTGGGGCCAATAGCCTCCTTAGCCCACTTCCATGTAGTGAAAATAGAAGTCTCATACCACATATTATTGGAAAGGCCGTGGTTGCATAAACACCGATTGGTCCCGTCCACCTACCATCAATGCGTGAAAGGAAGGTTGAATGGCAGAATGATATAGATAGCGGCAAACCTGTTACCTTTCGAGCAAGTAGAAGCCGATTTAGTAGAAACCATGTTTTACGATGAGTGGGTGCCATTCGGTGAAAGCTCGGTGTCCAAAACATAAGGCCCCTTCGTCTTTAGATGTAAGGATATTCAGGATGACCCAGAGCTCGATCTGAGAGGGCTGCTAATGCGGAGAAAGAAGAGGAAAGAAGTGCCCACTTTGGAGTTAAGTGATGCACCACAATGCGTCAGGGTTCAGACCCCTGATGGCAGAATAGTCTATAAGTTATGAAGGTACCCGAGGCCCGCCTGCAGTGCGTAAGAGGGTCCTAGACAAAGGTTGTAGCATAAAAGTTTGGTGTGCTATGTAGCCCAGGAAAATTTGGGAGATGAAAGCAATACGGAAAAAGAAAAGGAAGTTACAGTAGAAAAGGATACACAGGTAACGGCAGAAGAGAAATTAGAGGAAATTGATTTGGGCATAGACCCACAGAAGCCAAGACCCATTTCGATAAGTTCAAAACTATCAGGGGAGGAAAAATTAGAGCTGATACTATTGTTGAAAGAGTTCAGGGATGTTCTTGCATGAGACTACAACAAGATGCCTGGGCTAGACCCAGGATTGGTAGTGCACACGCTTAACGTAGATCCATAGGCTAAGCTAGTGGCTCAGCTTGCCATAGTGTTTCATACCAAAATAGAAGAACAGATAGTAAAGGAAGTGCAAAAGGGTTTGGTTGCTAGTTTCATTAAACCCATCCAACACCTGCGATGGCTATCTAATATCATGTCGATGAAGAAGAAAAATGGGCAGATAAGATGCTGCGTAGATTTCAGAAACTTCAACCAAGTTTACCTAAAGGACGAATTCCCGCTGCCCAACATGGACCTGCTGATAGATTCTATAGCAGGGAATGCCATATTCTCCTTTATGGATGGATTCAGTGGATATAACCAGATTCGAATGGCGCCTAGAAACGTAGAGAAAACTGCTTTCAGAAAACCCATAGGTAATTTCTACTACACTATGATGCCTTTTGGGTTGAAAAATGCAAGCGCAACTTACCAACTCATGATGACCACCATATTCCATGACATGATGCATCGTGAGTTGGAAGACTATGTGGATTTCATAGTTGTAGAGTTAAGGAGGTGAGAGGACCATGTTAAAGTATTAAGAAAGGTGTTTGAAACATGCAGACTTTTTAAACTGAGAATGAATCCACTTAAATATGCTTTCAGAGTGTCTGCCAGGAAATTCTTGGGGTTCTTGGTCCACGGCAGGGGAATAGACGTGGACTTGACCAAAGCCACAGCTATAGCAACCATGAAGCCATCTGCCATAGTAAAGGAATTGAAGAGTTTTCTGGGGAAAGTTTCTTACATCCGTAGGTTCATCCCGAGCTTAGCATTAATTACTTCAGCCTTTGCCAAATACTCAAGAAGGGACAAAGTTTCGAGTGGGGAAAGGCATAACAGACAGCCTTTCAAAGGCTACAACAGATTATGACAAATCTCCTTATAGTGCAAGCCCCAATCTGAAAAAGGCCACTGTTGCTTTATCTGGCCTTAAGCCCATATGCCATAGGTGCCTTGATCACTCAAGAAGATGGAGGCGGTGTTGAACAACCAGTTTATTATGTGAGCCATGCTTTAAAGGATGCAGAGACTCACTGCCCCATGTAGAAAGGGCAATAGTATACGCATCACAAAGGTTGCGCCATTACTTCCTGGCCTACGAGATATACTTGATGATAAAGTCTTATGCAATCAGAGCTCTTCTTCGGTAGCCAATTCTTTCCAGGAGGATATCTCAGTGGTTGTTACAATTATCACAATATAACTTAAATGCAGGAACACCCATGGCAGTAAAGAGTTAGGCCACAGCAGATTTGCTAGCACAATTCTCGGGAGAAGAGGAATTCCTGCTGGACAATGAAGTTCCAAGGGAAGTGGCCACGGCAGAAGTAATTGAAGAGCAATGGGTGATGAAGTTCGATGGTTCTTCTATGGCCCACTTAGGCCGTGGTGCTCTCGTTCAAGTTGGAGTTTCCTAGCTTAAACAATACCGCAGAGTACGAGGCCTATCTGACTGGGTTGGCCACAACCCTCGAGATAGGGGTCAACCATTTGAAGGTGATAGGTCCAACTTGGTGGTTTGCCAGGCCAAAGAGAGTTTCTCTTTAAAGGAACCAAGTTTGGCTCCGTACAGGACGTTGGCCTAGAAAATGGAAGAAAAGTTTTCAACGTTTAAGATAGAACACGCTCATAGAAGCGAGAATCAGTACGCAGACGTGCTGGCCATGCTGGGCTCACAGATAGCCTTTGAAGGAAGTAGTACCATAGTCGAAGTTAGCAAATAAAGGGAATCTATTGTTGAAATACTGCAGGAAAGGTTCCAGGAAGAACAAGGGTTTGAGGAGGACTAGAGAATTCCCATTAAGGAATCCCTATAGAAAGAAGGAGATATGGCAGATTTGAAGATAGTGAAGGAATACACCCTGATAAAAGGGGAACTATACTGCAGGATGCTAGAAGGAATTCTGTCAAGATGTGTGGGGCAAGAAGAGGTCCAAAGAAAATTGAAGGAAGTGCATGGAAGAACCTGCGGGTTTTGCGGTGAAATCAACATTTACTGCGGACTTCAGAGAGCGAGTTTTTATTGGCCAAGCATGGGTAAGGATGCAGACCTAGTCCAAACCCAGTGTAAAGCTTGCCATTTGGCCACGGACAGAGAGGAAAGTTACACTATGTTCACCAGTAAAGACTAGAGAAGCCTGTTTGTGCAATACCTGACAGAAGGTGTCCTACCACAGAAACATAGTGAAAGATATAAACTTAAAAAGCTGGCAGCACGTTACTTTTTACATGAGGTAATCCTTTTTAAGAAAGGATATGATGGAGATCCATTACGATGTCTGGGTCCTGAAGAAGCAAGGGAAATGATAAAGGAGGTACATGCAGGGGAATGCGGAAAGCACCAAGGGAAGAAGAAGCTATATCGGTGTATGCTGCAGATGGGTCATTATTGGCCCACTATGAAGAAAGATACAGCAGAATTTGTGAAGAAATGCCACAGCTGCCAAGTGTAAGCTAACTTGATTCACACTCACCCACAAAGTTTACATAGCATGGTCACCCCATGACCTTTCCATACTTGGGGGCTTGACTTAGTGGGACCAGTTAATCCACCATCGTGTGGGTACATATGGATCCTTATGGCTACAGAGTACTTTACCAAATAGGAAGAAGCCATACCACTTCATAAGGCCACAGAAGGAGCCGTGGCAAATTTTATCAAGGAGAACATAATTGTTAGATTCGGAGTACCCAATAGGATCATCAGTGATAATGGCACTCCATTTGCCAATAGTGAGGTGAGAAAGATGTTGAAGTTTTATCAGAACAAACACCATTAGTCATTGCCCTATTACCCCCAAGGGAATGGGCAGGCAGAAGCAACAAACAAGATTCTCATCAAGATCATTAGCAAGATGAGTTAGGAGTACACCAGAGGATGGGAAATGCATTTACCAGGTGCCTTTTGGGCCTACCAAAGCTCACCCAAGTCTGCCATGAGATTTTCCCCTTTCTCTTTAGTCTACGGAATGGAGGTAATGAGCCCAGTTGAAGTGATGACGCCCTCCTTAAGGGTCATGCAGGCATGAAAGAAGGAAAAGGAGAAGGGAGTTTTCGTGGTAGAAAGATGCGAAGACCTGGAGGGATTAGATGAGAAAAAGGAGGAGGCCCAAAAGCGTAGCCGCAGACACAGATAAAAGATGACTGAAGCCTATGGCAGGACGACCAAAGAAAGGGTTTTCGCAGAAGGACCACTTATTCTGAAAACGACAGACCACATTAGGCGAGGTATGGCAGGACCATCTAAATTTTCACCAAAATAGGAGGGACCCTTTGTAGTAAGGAAAGCACATGTAAGTGGGTATTATCGTTTAACCCAGATGAATGGAAAAGATCTAATGGATCCTATTAACGGCAAATGGTTAAAGTGATATTATGCCTAAGAAACATTGTGTAGTTATTCCTTTCTCTTGTTTAGTTTTTTTTTTCCTCCAAGTGATTGCCCTTGTAAGGGATGATGTCACAAGAAAGTATTGTAGTTTTGTAATAAGTAATGAAGACTATGGAGTATTAGCAAAATATACTATATCATGATCACAGTAATAACTATATAAGATGTAGCATAATAGATTACAAACCCAAAATATATAAGTTATGTCAGACTTATCAAATAAGTACTAGAGAAAATAAGGAAGTGTACTGGGTAGGATGAAAAAGGGGAAGAAAATAAACATAGGGGAAGGAAATAAACAAGGAACTACACAATGTAATAAGTCTCATCAAATGCCTGAAATAAGGGTCTGATCTCCAAAGCGGCTGGGACCAGAGAGGAGGCGCTTATGATATGCCTCTAAGTTTGCCACCTCTTTCTTCAAAATCTTGATGTGAGCATCTATGGTGTCCATAGCAAGCTAAACCTTCTTCGTAGAGAAGGCTCGAGCAATTTCTCACAGGTGACCTAACAGAAACTCCACAGCAAACCCAACTCTGATTAACTCCTAAACCGCGACCCTTCACTGCAGGATCCTCTTAGCAAACACGGTGTCGATGAAGTTATGCTTGATGTCATTCCTTACGCTCCCTAATAGCTTGAGGAAGTGCTCCCTTGTGGATCGGCCAAAAAGAAACCCCTGCATGAAGTCCCCTCGGCTATTGTAGATGGCCTCCAAATGAGAGATTCACTCCCCAAGGACCCAAAAGCCATGAAAATCAACACAAGGGCTCCAGCACCCCAGAAATTTGTGAAATCAAGATCATTGGTCTCGGGCTGGTCAAATCGGATGAAAAAGGCAGTGGCCTCGCTCTCTGGATCAGGAACTATGGCAAAATTGCTACCAACCTCAAACCGAGAGGATGGAGCCACCTCTACAAGAGTCAAACTTGGGAAGAAACATGAAGTATAGCATGAGTTCGCAAGGGATGAATGAAGTAAAGGGATGAATTCGTAATGAAGAATAAAGAAGATATGAGAGAAAGAAAAGTACCAAGCTTCGTAGGAGTGGGGGCTATAGGTGTGGTAGAAATGGGGGCTGTGGGCATCACGGTGTCTACTACAATCTTGGACCCCTCGGGAATATTTGTGGCTAAGGAAATTAATGTGCAAAACAATCAGAGAATTGTACCAGGAGAGAAAATCTGACAAGGGCAAGAAATGCATACCCATAGCCTCGGTCTCACGCTCACCACCACCATCCTCTTCAGAATCAGAAACCCTTTTCTTCATGACAGGCTCATCCTTAGAATTCTCAAGGACCTCCTCGAATCCCTCATCAGAAGACAAATCCGCATTAGGCCCACGAGTGGCAGAATTGGGAATGGATAAAGGAGTGACCACCAAGTAGGAGTTTTGGGGGGACCATAATTTGACTCCCTACAATCATTCTAAAAACAGGCTTGCATGGTGTGATGTCGAATGCCATAAAAATTTGGAGTATGCTTTCGTCATCCTCAATTGGTTTTGAGGTGGAATGACACAGCTCACGGTCCAACAAATGGTATCAAAGTGGGTACACTCTGATTATGGTTAATCTTTGTTGTATGATCCATTGACCTCTGTTTGTCATGGATAAAGGACAATCTTTAATTATACCTCATTTATTTGATGGCATTAACTATGCATATTGAAAAGTACGCATGAGAGCTTTCTTGCAGTCTTTAGATGAAAAAGTGTGGTAAGCTGTAGAGATTGGTTGGACTAAACCAAAAGAAGCGTCGGCCGATTGGGATAATGCAAAGATCAAAGCGGCTAACTTCAACAGCAGAGCATTGAATACCTTATCCAGTGCAGTCACGAATGAGGAGTTTAAGAAGACATCCTTTACTAAAACTGCAAAGGAAGCATGAACCATCTTCTAGACAACCTATGAAGGAACTAAGGCTGTCAAGGATTCAAAACTTCAGAGGCTTACCACAAGCTTTGAAAGACATAGTAAACTCTGCATTTAATCTTAGGGAAACCATTTCCGAACCCGAGATTGTTAGAAAGTTGCTTAGATCTCTACTTGAGAGATTTCATGCCAAGATCACTGCCATTGAGGAATCAAAGGATATTGGCAAAATTCCTTTGATAGAGTTGGTTGGCAACTTACAGACCTATGAATTGGGTTGACCAGGATTGGGAAATCGAACAAGGGTAAGAGCATGGCATTGAAGGTCAAAAGCAGTGACATAGATGAGTCTTCGAACAGTGAAGATTCTAAAATGAAATCCTACATCACAAGGCAGTTTAAAAAGTTTATAAAGAATGCCAATGCTAAAGGATTTGTCAAAGACCGAAAGCAATCCAATTCTTCATAGTTCAAGAACCAATATAAAAGGAAGAAGGATGCTAGGGATGGCAGTCGGTACGCTATTCCCTCCGGACCAAAGTACTTCAAATGTCAAGGTTTTGGACATATGAAACAAGAATGTCCAACTTATCTCAAGACTACTTGGAAAAGCAAGGCCCTTGCTGCTACCTTGAGTGATGCCGAGCCTAAGGATGAATTGGATAATGATGAGGAGGGAATCCTAAATGCCTTCACTACCACTATGAATCCTATTGAGGGGATTGTTGAAGAAGTGGATGAAGAAGAGGACTTGGTGGAGTTTAAGTTTGAGAAGATGGATGAACAGGATGACATCCATACAGCCTATGCAAAATTGTACAAGGTCTCTGAAAAGCCTGAGAAATTGTATAGGTTGGCCACCAAGAAGCTCAGCGATGTGGAGTTCGAATGAGAAGAAATCTCCACAAAGTTTAATGAAGATAATCAGACATTGGAGCACTGTGATTTGAGAAAAATTTCTTGGCTAAGAGAACTAAGGAGCTTGAAGCAAAGCTGTTCCAAGTCAAAGCTCAGTCGGAAAGGACTTCAAGTGCAAAGCTTGATGAGATGTTTAGCTTTTAGAAATCTGCTTTTGATTGAACTGGTTTGGGGTATGTTTTCTCTTCCTCTAATATTGCTTCTTCTAGTACTACTATGTTTGTTTCACTTGATAATAATGTTGAATCTTTGAATAATGATGTGAAAACTGTTTAAGCTAGTGAGAACATAGACAAGAGTAAATCTATCTTAGGAGCACCTCCTAAGCTTGATAAGAAAGAGACTAAAAACCCTAGGGCTAAGAAGAGCAATAACCAAAAGTCTAAATAGAAGAAGCAAAATCTCTGTCATCACTGTGGAGCTACTGGACATATTCGACCTAATTGCTATAAGTGGTTAGCCACTCAACAGAGCAACAATATGATCTCATCCGGAAACTAGAATCAGTTTCCATCCTCTTTTGCTCCTCTTGGAGATCTTCTCAAAGTCCTCATGTTCCTTTCGAACTTGAACGGTTTCAATTCTTCCCGCTTACCATCGGATCAAGGGTTCGCTAAACGGAAAGGTTCTTCCAAGGTGTGGAAGGAAAAAGGCTTTAAGTGATCTAGTCACTTTTTCTCTCTCCCTCTATATTTTTGTTTGCATTACTTGTGTGTTTTGCTTTCTTGTTTTTAAGTTAGTCTAGTTTTTATGCTATGCTTTGTTTAACATGTTTTTGTTTGTTTGTTTTCAGTTTTGCTTTTTTTTTTTTATATAAAAGAAAATGAAAAAAAAAAATAAAAAACAAAAACAGTGTGTGTTTTGTGTACTTTGGTACTTGTGTACCTTGGATGGCCATTGAAATAAAGTTTTCTAAACTTTGTATTTTTTGTAACTTAGATGAGCATTTCTATGCACAACTAAATAAGTGAGTTTTGTGGCTCGTGTTTGTGATGAGTAAGATTAGGTAATTTTTTATACTTAACACTCGTATCACTCTTTTTGATGGGTAGGAAAAGAAAATCCTAAGAGAAAAGCATAAATAACCATCTCACCACTGTTGCCTGCCAATCATGAAATGATATCTATATGCTTCGACATAGTAAAAGTGCAATGTCAAAAGCTTAACGTAATTGAGTATTTTTTCTCTCTCTCTTATATGCTCATGCATGATATGCTTAACAAAAGAAAAATATGCAAAGAAAAATAAAAAGCAAAAACAATCAAAATGCTTTATATATGATTGCAAGCGTGTTTCTAAGAGATGTGGGAGTTATAGGATGTACCTTGAAGGTGATAGTCCACATTAAGCGGTTATGATTATGTGTGAGTTAAAATGAGATTTGGACATGTGCAGGTACAATGTGTAGGTACAATGTGATCTGGCCATCACAAGGAATACATGTGCAAATGTATGCTCACTAAACTGTCTTGACTTGTTTTTGAAATATAAAATTGGTTGGACTTGTTTAGTGTGTGTGTGCGTGTTGGATCTAAATGCTTGACATTTTTTCTTGTTGAGAGATGATTTTGAAATTTAAAATGTTGTTCGGATCTTTGGTTGGATAGCATGTATGATTGCATTCATTTATGTGTTTTTCTCTTCTTTGAAAAATTGTTTTTGCCCATCTCGACATCTTCTCGACAGATAGCTATCTATCGAGACCCTTAGACTGCTTTTCTCGATAGATCTGATCACATTTTTGATCCATCAAAGCTTTCTAGAATTTGTCTCGATAGCTTCTCGATAGATTCTTGATCCATCGAGAAAGTTTCTGTTTGCTCGATAGCTTCTAGATAGTTGCTGGATCCATTAAGGCTCTTTTGTCGTCGACAGATGCTTGACAGCACCTCGACAAATTTATCTGTCGAGAATTAGTGCTCGACAACTCTCGACACCTCCTCGATCCATTGAGATTCATGTTTTTATATATAGCTTCAACACGATTTCTTTCTCATTTTTCTTTGACCTCTCTTGATAGAAACTCTCTCTTTTCTCTCCTAAACATTTATCCCTCAACCCCTTCACCTTTCCCACTTGATTTTCGATCTAAATCTTGATTTCTTCCTCTAGTATGATCTCTTTTCTCTCATTTATGATGCATTTCATAC
The DNA here is from genome assembly GCA_029955455.1 of Quercus agrifolia. Lineage (NCBI taxonomy): Eukaryota > Viridiplantae > Streptophyta > Magnoliopsida > Fagales > Fagaceae > Quercus > Quercus agrifolia. The sequence continues at coordinate 11,183,548 of JARQAD010000012.1, read as the reverse complement.
TTTTAGACCTAGGTTTTTGGGTTTTTAAAAATTTTTGGGGTTTTTCAAAATTGTTCAGTTATTTATGAAATTTTTGGGTTGGGTTATGTTTAAATGATCTTATTTGCTCATGCATTTTATCACATTTGTATTTTCACAATGTTTCATGCATTTTGGATGTGTGTTTTATATGTTGAAACCTTGTGTGCTGATAGGTTTGGATTGGGCTAAGTCTATGATGTTTTTATTATTGCATGTCACATGTTCATGCATTTTTCATGCATACATACCATTCTTTAGCTTATTTTTGATATTATTGTTGTGTGGTACTTTTCTGCTTGTCTCTCTCTCTCTTTCTCTTTCTTTCTTTCTTTCTTTCAAATAGTTTGCGTATGGCACCCAAGCGCAAATCCACTCCATCCCGGAGCCCTCTTCGTTCTGGGGCATCTTCTTCTTCTGATTCTATTCCTCTCCACGTCCGGTTTTGTGATGAGAACGCCTGTTAGGATTTCTCGGAGAACTTTTCTAGACGTGGCATTCATTTGGAATGCCAGGTCATTCTTTCTGACTTCTCCAATACTGATCTACCCACTGTCATTCACAATTAGGGTTGGGAATCCCTTTGTGATAGTTAGTTGTCCCTCCGTGATCATACAAGAGTTTTACTCCAATATGCACGAATTTGATTATTCCATACCTCGTTTTCTCACTTCTGTTTGAGGTATACATATTGTTGTCACATCGGAGCTTATCTCCAATGTGCTACATGTCCCGAGGGTATCGTACCTTGATTACCTCAGCTGTCGTCGTTTGCAAACTGTATCCAAAGACGAACTCTTGTCTCTCTTCTATGAGACACCTTCATCTTGGGGTGATTGTCAAAACACCCCTTGCTCGAGCTTTGCAAAAGGTCCAAGGTTCCTGAATATGGTGATGACATTTGTTTTACATCCCTTATCTCACTATAATTCTATTATTGAGCCTCGTGCTCACTTTTTGTTGTCCCTCCTTGAAGGGCTTACCATTGACTTTCCCTCTCATTTCATACTCTCCTTTATAGATACTTATAAGGATACGACGACTTGTGATAAGCTTATTTTTCCTTCTGCTATCACGAGGATCATTTGCCATGCCTCTGTGTCCTATCCTGAGTCTGCTCACTTCACCATCATGGGTGCCATTAGCGATGCGTCCGTTAGACGGAGTGAGGCCTAGCTACGATCGAAGCGGCCATGAACCGAAATGGCGACTCCTCCAGCCTCTTCCGCTTTATCTGCGTCCGCTTCTTCTTCTTCTGTGGGTGGTGTGACTCTTGGCCATTATGGCTCAGCTTGAGCACATGGATGCTCGCCTTGACACTCTCAGTGATGAGTTGTGTTAGGTGAACACCAGTGTAAGTCGTATCGCATGACGACAAGTTGTCATGGGTGGTTTCACCACATCTCCATCTCCATCTCCACAGGCTTCAGAGGATGAGGGCGATAATGATGGCTCCAGTGATGATGATGCTAATGAGGATGATGGTGCTAGCTCTTCCGGTGACAAGGAGATGACTGCTTTTCAGTGACTTGCCATTTTTTATTTGTGACAAAAATGGGGAGTAGTTTTAGGTATGAGAGTAGTCACATACTTAGGGGGAGAGTTAGCATACGATTTTTTTGTTAGGGGGGGTGCTTATCTTTTTAAGGGATGTAGTGAGGACTTTTGTATCTTTTCTTTTCATTATCCTTTAGATACTTTGTCTCTTGTACATTGGTCTTGTGACCACTTAGTGATAGCAAACCTTGTATTCATTTTATCTATATATATTTGATGAGGTTGTTATTACATTTTTTCACCTATCGCTCCTTGTGTTGTTTCTTTTCTCTCTTTATACACATGCTTCTTATTTATGTACCCAATCTTTTATTTATGTTTTACATTAAGATGCCTTGATGAGTTTTGTTTAAAGTGTTTCAAAAATACGGGTTGTCAAAATCTTCCATGCCATGAACTTTCTTTTTGCAAAGTTTTTCAAGAGTTTGTGTTAGGATAGATTTTATTGTATTCAACAAATGAGTGTGAGTTGAGTGATTTATGACTTCTCTCGTATTTCATTTGTTTGTTGTGGTTTTGTCATGGATTGCCAAATGGGGAGATTGTTAGGACATATGTAGATCATGTTAAGAACATATGTCATTTAGAGTTGGCTAATCCTTTGACAAAACACACTTTACTTGTAATTGAGATGATCTAGGATGTGTTTAATACTTCAAGGAACAAGGGTTCAAGTCTAAGTATTGAAGTCATGCAAATCTATCCAAGAATCAAGTGTTAAAGTGTTGTTTTATAAAGCTCGACAGATGTATCTATCGAGATTTAAAATGTGAAGCTCGATAGATAAGCTCGATAGCTGTATTTATCGAGAATTACGAAAATTATTTTTTTAGATTTGTTTTTCACGCATATTCAAGCTATGTGTTTAGGTTTTCTTTTCTCACAACCATAGACATATATAAGGATTATTTTAAGGGTCGTTTCACTTAATGCATCTGGATGAAAAGGTTTTTCATGCATATTGTGTCTGGAGACAATTTGCCCTAGTTCATCTTTCTCTTGAAGAAGCTGCTGTGTTTGTATGTCAAGGGTTTTGTGACCAAGGAATTTCTTGATCTTCATTGTGTGGATGAACTGAAGAACTTTGTAGCTAATATCTTTCTCAAGTTTGTCTGTTAGTCACGTATTTGGAGCCGTGCATTGAAAGGAGAGATTGTAACTACATTACAAGTCCAATTGTGTATTGGGGTAAGAGTTTAACTGTAGGTTAGTATAAAGTACTAGAATTCCTTTACTTGTAACCACTTGTTTTGATAATAGTGGATTCTCGGGAGTGATGACCTTAAATTCACCTGGGGGGGTTTTGCCTTGATAATTTTCCTTATTCGTAAATAAATCACCTATGTCAAATTTATTTTCCGCTGCATTTAACTTAGTTGGTGATTTGTTTGTGCTACCACGCATATTGAATGTTAATTGACTTAATTAATTAACATGACTATTAATTGGTTAATTTATCATAAGGGGTCAATACATTCTTAGCCTATCAAGTGGTATCAGAGCCAAGGTCATGAGTTCGAGTCATGGAAGTGTCAATGTGAGAGAGGAATTGTTAGGGGGACCACAATTTGACTTCCTACAACCACTTTAAAAACAGGCCCTTGTGGTGTGATATCGAATGCCATAAAATATTTGGGTGTGCTTTCCTTATCACCAGTTGGTTTGGAGGTGGAATGGCACAGCTCACGGTCTGACAAGGAGCCATCCTTTACAGCTTGAGAAAGGGTAACAGAAGGATCACTAGTAGAGATGACAGGAGGAGTAGTAGGAGAAACGCTCCTAGTCTGTTATGCACCTACAGGAGTGACTTCTTTCTGAGGAGTAGGAATCTCGGCAAGAGTGGGAACAGACTCACTAACCCTCTCGGTCTAGGCACTCTCCTCAATAGGGCTAGGTCTAGGTGAAGGAATCGGGGCCTCGGCAGGAGCTCCCTATGCTATAGCAGAAGTAGAGGCCATGGCCTTAGCCATTATGTCCACCCCATCAAAGAAACCCTCCACAGGTATGCGCATAGCAGTAGAGACCTCTTCACTCGTAGGGTGAAAAATAAAAAGGGGCTCGGGATCAATCGAAAAACAAAAACAAAAAAGAGGGAAGAAGAGAAAGAAAGAAGATGAATGTTAAGGCGGGAAGAAGAAATAAATAAACATGCAAAAAGAATGAAGTGATGAAAAGGAAGAGAGAAAGCACATGACAACATGTGGCAATAAGAATGCATGCAGAGAGAAGGAATGTACCTTCAACTCGGGCTCATCAAGTAAGATGGGGTGGGTGGTAGAAGTATCCTCTTTATGTTTAGACTGCCAAGAGATAATTGGAAGAAAAAAAAGGGAGATGCATAAGTATATATGTAGAGTTGGTTGCAGGAAGGCCCCATGAATAAGAAAATATAAAGAAGAAGCAAGGTTATAGATAACATACTATCCTCTTAGTAGTGGCAGAGGGAGGTGGTGGAGATGCCTTTTTCTTGTTGCTGCGGGTTCTACTAGAAGGAGGAGCATCCATGGATGGCCGTGGAGCGGAAGGCTTAGGCTTGCTTTTAGTAGGATGTCTGTTGGAATGGGTATAAGTAGAAGGAGGAGAAGAACCCTCAAGAACTATGTTACCAATAGGAGGAAGGCCATCCTTATAGGGAACGATGTTAGAACAAGTCTTAGAAGAATCATCCCTTCTTTTGGTTGACTTGGGCTTAGCGGACCGAGACACCGAGCCCTTCTTCACAGGCATTGGAAGGTTCATCACCCTCACATTTTTCTCCCAACCCGTGGGGTACTCACCAACATATAAATACCACCCCTTCTCTTTTACCCGCCATTCAAATATAGCAAATCGACTCTACTTCCTAGCATATGCCACCACATACTTGGTGGAAAGCAATAATCGCGAGTTCACAGAAATGATGGCGTGAAGACCATCAAAAGGAATGAGAGAAAACCCACGACTACCCAACAACTCCTGCTCAAATGAAGTCATCACAGCCTGCCAATACCCATGCATCGTAGCTATACAAAGACCCTTTTTATGAACCTAGAATAGTGATTGATATGAAACGCCTGCTTCGAAACTCAAAAGCAGTAGGCTGCAGGAATGGTCAGACAGAAGTAGCGAACTCTAGAATGGTAGAGAAATTATTAGGTATGTCCTGATCCAACCTAAACTACCTCATCACTCAATTGGCAGAATAATGCACAAAATGGATGCCTTCATTAGCAAGGTAAGGTAGCCACCCAGCATTAGTGGCTACCAAGTACGTAATCCCCCTCTTATCAAAGGCAGTCAACGGGGTGGTGGTCCTAGCAATGTCAGTAAAGGGCCCATAACCAAATCAGCACATGTAAAGCCAGTGCCTAAATTCCTGTATGTTCTCCAATAAAAGTCAACTCCTTTATAAAAAAAAACTCTATGACAGGATGCCTAAATAGCTTCAACCCAACCAGCGATAAGCCAATGGAAAATCAGATACAAAATGGTCACAAAAATCAGTAATAACCTTTGGACATGAACAATACTTTTCTTTGGAAAAATAGACAGAGTTGCATTTAGCCAAGTGCCTAGCATAACGCTCCCATAGCAGATGCTGTAAAATGGTACTGTGGGCAGAAGTAGTAACTATGTGGCAGGAGCCTACCTGTTTCTCATTACTTTGTAAAATGTCCAACTGGACGTACAGATGATCCAGAAACATAGGGGCCAATGGCAGATTCACCCCAATAGAAATCTTTATGGCTAATCAGAAATAAAGAGGTTTTACAGCATAATGAGGGTGGGAGCCAAAGATGAACTTACAGAGCCAAAACGCAACAAAGGTTGCATGGTGGATTAAGTCGAAAGCCTTGGCGTTGCCACTCATCCCTTTCTTCAATTCGGCGTCCACGACCTCCTCCTCAGGAGAAAGCTCAATATTACTCGGGCCTACATCACCGAGAATGGGTAACAATAGTTGATTCGCCACAAGAAAGAAAGAAGGTATGGGTGGCGCTACACCATCAGTGGACTAAATGACGAAGGTTGAACAAGTCCCTATAGGTTTAACAGGCAATGTGATGAAACAATAGCCTTCAACATGCCGGCCTGCTACAACGTTGCCATGAAACCCGTATCGGACAACTCTTCATCTACCTACTCCTTCCAACCCAAAGAGGTACCCAACCGAAATTTGAAGAGAATGGGCACAGGGAGTGAAGTTCCTTGGCATATATCTAGATCGGGGATCGAGGAAGCCAAAGGGACCTAAGACACCTCCGTGTCACGATGGAAAATTGAGAGCTATACGCGGCTCGATGGCGGGGGCAAGTAGTCACCGGGTATCACCAGGAAATGGTTTGAGTGTCGTACCATGGATCGATAAGGGGAGAGCACTTACTGTTAAGGTTGCGACTCCCTTCCTCCTCTTGGGAGTGTATTGATTCAGAGATGGGAGCCTCTTCCCCTATGGCTTTGGCAAGAGGATCATCGATAGCAATCTCTTTTCCCTTACGACTGAAAGAACCCTCGTCTTTTGTCGGTTTCACGATGGGTTAATTGATCGAAATAGATTAGTGAGGATGTTTTGAGAAAGAAGACACGTTGAAGGAAAAAATGAATGAAAAGATGTTCTAAGCGAATGATGGGAAGGGAATAAGTTTAAGTACTAATGACAATAAAGATGACGTGAAAGGATGCAATGGGCCAGCCGTTAAAAGAAGCATCGTATTAATGAAGCAGAAGTTGTGTTTCAAAATAACTGCTAAACTGGGAAATTTTAAGAGACAACATTATTCATAGCAAGAGAGAAAATAAGGCGGGGCCCACTGTTCAAAAAACCTACGAAAAAGAAGAAGAAGAAAGAGAGACTTTTTTGTTTGCATATGAATCATAGAAGTAATTCATATGCTCAAGGGACTGAATATTGATGCCCATTTTAGCAAAAGGGCTCAATGACAAAAGAAGCCCAACAATATGAAAAACGGGTGAAGAAAGAAAAAGTAGTAAAGTAAAAACCATTAAAACCCGAATGGTAGAAATAATGATCAATGAGCCCACAAAATAACAAAGTGGCTCCAAAGCAAGCAAGCGGGCCAAGGAAGCCCCAAAGAATGAAATGGTAAGCCCATGAGTATCATAAGTGATAGGCCAAAAATGTATTGACCCATTTGGTAAATTAATCAATCAATTATCCAAGTGAATTAATTAGATTCAATTACATGCAATAAGCGTGGAAGCATAAACAACGTACCAACTAAGTTAAATGCAATGGAAAATAAATTTGACACAGGTATTTGTTTACAAATGGAGAAAACCACTAAGGCAAAACCTCACCGAGTGAATTTAAGGTTACCACTCCCGAGAATCTATTATTATCAAAATAAACAGTTACAACTAAAAGGAATCCCAGTACCTAATACCAATCTACAGTTGAATTCTTACCTCAATACCCAATTGGACTTGTCTTGTAGCGACAATCTCTATGTTCAATGCACGAATCCCAGTACGTGACTAACCAATGATGCACGAATCCCAATATGTGACTAACACACAAACTTGAGGAAGATGTTGGCTGCAAAGTTCTTCAGTTCATCCAACAATGAAGATCAGGAAGCTCCTTGTTCACAAAACCTTTAGTGTAAAGAAGTAGTAGCTTCTACAGAGAATATAATGAATTAGGGCAAATTTTGTCTCCGGTCACATAATGCATGTAACAACTAGTGTAACCACCTTTGCATCAAGTGTGACGGCCCTTAAAATAATCCTTATATATGTCTAGGGTTGTGAGAAAAGAAACCTTACACAAATACTTAAAGATATGCGTGTAATCAGATCTGGAATTTCTGATTTCATAATTCTCGACAGATACAGCTTATGTCGAGCTTTTATCGAGTTTTAACATTAAATCTCGATAGAAGTCTTTCTATCAAGACTGCTGTCGAGTTTTAATGAACAACACTTCTTCACTTGTTTATTGGTTAGATTTTGCATGACTTCAACACTAAACTCGAACACTTGTTTCTTGAAGTACTAAACCCATCCAAGATTTACCCAATTACAAGTAAAGTGTGTTTTGTTAAAAGATTAGTCAATTACATCAATATGTCCCTAACAATCTCCCCCTTTGCCAATCCGTGACAAAACCATAACAAACAAATGAATCATGAGAGAAGTCTTAAATTACTAAACTCATATTCACTTGTTGAAACACAAAATAAATCTAACCCTAACACAAACACTTGAAAAACTTTGTAAGAAGAGAGTTCATGGCATGGTAGACTTTAACATCCTGTCTTTCTAAAACACTTAAACAAAACTCATCAAGGCATCATGTGTGAATTAGAAGTAAATGATTGCAAACATAATGAAACATGTGTATAAATAGAGAAAAAAAACAACACATGAAGAGATAGGTGAAGAAAAACATACATCATCAAATATATATCAAAAGATAAGTACAATGCCTGTCAATAAATGAATGGTCACAAGACCAATATACATGAGGCTAAAGAAAGCAAAGAAAAGTACATAAGAACCTCACTATATCCCTTAAAATGTATAGACACTCTCCCTAACAAAAATGTCCTATATTAACTCTCCCCCTAAGTACAAGACTACTCTCATCCAAAAACTACTTCCCCTTTTTGTAATGAATAACAAATGGTAAGTAATTGAGAGGTCGTCATTTCATCATCACTGGAAGAGCTAGCATCCTCATCATCACCATCATCATCTGCCGAAGCCTCTAGAGAAGGAGATGGAGAGGCGGTGAAACCACCAAGGAGAGCCTATCGTCATGCTATACGACCAACATGGGTGTTCACTTGACACAACTCATCAGTCAGAGTGTTAAGGCGAGCATCCATGCGCTGAAGCTGTGCCATGATGGCCTCTAGGGTCACATCACCAATCAAGGAAGAAGGAGCAGAGGTGGAAGGAATAGCTGAAGTTACAGGATCAGAAAACTCCACATGTGGTTGCTTCGGTTGAAGCTGAGCCTCGCTTCATCAAATGGAACCAGCATCAATGGCACTTATGGTAGTGTAGTAAGGAGAATCAGGAATGGGGTTGGAAAAGTGGCAAAGGATCCGCGTGATAGTCAAAGGAAATATGAGCTTATCACAGGTCGCTGTATCCTGATAGACATTAAGGATAGAAGTGATGAAGTGAAAGGGGAAGTCAATAGAAAGATCCTCTAAGAGGGACAAAAGAAAACGAGCACAAGACTTTGTGATAGAGTTATAGTGAGACAGTGGAGTAAGAGTAAATGTCATTACCATATTAAGGAATCTTGGACCTTTTGTAAAGCCCGAGCATGGGGAGTTTTACTTCCCACCCCATATGGAAGGTGCCTCACAGAAGTAAGACATAAACTCGTCTATGGACACAGTCCGAAGACACATAAAGCCGGGTTAGGCAAGATGCATTACCCTCGGAACATGTAGTACCTCGGATATAAGATCCGGGATAACTACGATACGTGTACCTCTAAATGTTATGACAAACTGAGGTACAGAGGTATCGATATTGTGTATATTGGAGTAAAAATCCTGTATATACAAGATGGGACACCTCAAGGGTCTCTCACAAAGAGATTCCTAGCCCTGAGTTTGAATGATGGTAGGGAGAGGAGTGTCGGAAAAGCTTGACAGAACAACATGGTGCTTCGGATGAACGCCACGTTTTTGAAAGTTCTCTAGAAAGTCCTTTTGGGCATTCCCATCACATAACCGAATGTAAAGAGGGGGGATAGGATTAGAAGAAGAAAAAGACTTGGAACCAAAAGGGTTCCGAGCCGGAGTGGACTTACACACTTTGGGTGCCATGTGCAGTCTATCAAAGAGAGAGAGAGAGAGAGAGAGAGAGAGAGAGAGAGAGAGAGAGAGAGAACACATCACAATAGATAATAAGGAAAAAAGAAAAGAAAAGACGTATGTATGAAAAATGCATGAATATGTGACGTGTAAAAATGAAATTGCATCATGGGAAAAACCTAATCCAAAACTACCAGCACACATTCAACAATATCAAACACACATCTAAATGCATGAAATATTGTTAAAATGCAATTAGAATGCAATGCATAAGCATATAGTATCAAATCAAAAACACCCAACCCAACAATTTCAGAAAAATCTCAAAAACCCCAAAAATTTTCAAAAACCCAAAAATCTAGGTCTAAAATGCATGAAAAATGAAAAATGAGGGTTTTAGGAAGCTTACCAAGTGATTTGATCTTGATATAGGCCAAAAATGTAAAGGGTAGAGAGATTTGGGTGAGGGAGAAGTGTTTAGGGCGAGAGAGAAGATGTTCTGTTGAGAGAGAGAAGTGAAAAATGAAATCTAATTCGCGTTCAACATATATAAGGAAATCGCAGTTCGATGGATCGAAGTATCTGTTGAGATCTGTGAAGTACTAAATCTCAATAGAATTAATCTATCGAGGTGCTGTCGAAGATTTGTTGGCGATAAAAATACCTTGATGGATCGAGAAGTTGTCAAGAATCTATCGGCTAGACAGAAAATTGCTTGATGGATCAAAGAAGCTGTCGAGAATCTATCGAGAAGAAACCTAGAAGGCTCGATGGATCGAGATTTCGTTAAGATCTGTTGAGAAAAGGAGAAAGAAGGGCTCGATAGAAAAGAATCTGTCGAGGATCTATCGAGAAACTGTCAAGATTAAAGAAAAAGAGTTTTTCAAGAAGGGAAAAACACATAGAGATGAATGCAACAATCAAGTTACTCAAACAAAGATCCAATCAACATATTAAGCTCTCAAAACATCTCTCAACATATATGCAAAGTATTCAAGATCCAAGACACACACACACACACACACACACACACACACACACACAGAACAAGTCTAACCAATTTTATATTTCAAAAACAAGTTAAGACGGTTTAGTGAGCATACATTAACATATGTATTCCTTCTGATGGCCAAATCACATTGTACCTGCACATGTATCAAAAGTAGCAAAGAATTTGCATGTTATGTGTGAAAATATAGAAAAAGTGTATAAGTGTCTCATATTATGACGATTTGAGATATGAGAAAATCAAAATACACTCACACACAATCATAACTGCTTTATGGAAACTATCACCTTCGAGGTACATCCTATAACTCCCACATCTCCTGGAAACATGCTTATAATCATATTTAAAAGCATTTTGATTCTTTTTGTTTTTGTTTTTTATTCTTTGCATATTTTTCTTTTTGAGCATAACATACATAGGCATATAAGGGAGAGAAAAGAAATACCGAATTATGTATGCTTAAACATCACAATTTTGCTATGCCAAAGCACATAGATGTTATACATGATTAGCGGGCTTTAGTGGTGAGATGGTTATTTATGCCTTTCTCTTGGGATTTTTAAGTCATTCCCGTTAAAAAGAGTGATATGAGTGTTAAGTAGAAGAGATTACATAATCGTACTCATCACAAACATGAGCCATACTTGCTTAGTTGTGCATTGAGATACCCATCTAAGTTACAAGAGATACAAAGTTTAGAAAACTTTATTTCAATGGCCATCCAAGGTACACAAGTACCAATATACACAAACACATACTGTTTTTATATTTTTTGTATTTATTTATTTATTTATGAAAAGCAAAATAAACAAAATCTGAAAAACAACCAAACAAAAACATAAAGAAACACACAAAGCATAAAACTAGACTAACTCAAAACAAGAAAGCAAAACAAATAAGAAATGTATAACCAAAAGGGGACAGAGAGAACAAGTGACTAAATCACTTTGAGCCTTTTTCCTTCCACATTTTGGAAGAACCTTTCCTTTGCGTGAACCTTTGATCTGAAGGTGAGGGAGAAGAATTGAAATCGTTCAAGTTCGAAAGGAACATGAGGGTCTTGAGAAGATCTCCAAGAGCAGCAAGAGATGATGGAAACTGATTTTAGTTTCCAGACGAGAGCATACTATTGCTTTGTTGAGTGGCCAACCATTTATAGCAATTTGGACGACTATGCCCTGACACTCCACAGTGATGACAGAAATACAGCTTCTTTGGTTGAGACTTTTTGTTGTTTACTTTCTTAGTCCTAGGGATTCTAGTCTCTTTCTTTTCAACCTTACGGGGTGCTCCTAAAATAGATTTGCCTTTATTTAAGTTCTCACTAGCTATTTTAGTTTTTAATTCATTGTTCTCAGAATTAACATTATTAGCAGGTGAGACAAACACAATTTTTGTATTAGAGGAGGTAATACTAGGAGAAGAGAAATCATAACCCAAACTGGTTTTATTTAGCATTTCATCAAGCTTTGCACTGGAGGTCCTCTCCAATTAAGCTCTAACCTGGAACAGTTCTACTTTAAGCTTTTGCCTTTTCAGCAAGGAAGTTGTTCTCGAACCACAAAGCTCCAATGTTTTGATTTGCTTCATCAACCTTTGTAGAGAGCTCCTCTCGATCTAGCTCCACATCACTCAGCTTCTTGGTGGCTAGCCTATACAGTTTCTCATGCTTTTGCAAAAACCTCGTACAATTTTGCATAGGCTGTATGGATGTCATCTAATTCATCCATTTTCTCAAACTTAGATATCACCAAGTCCTCTTCATCATCTACTGTTTCTGTAACCCTTTCAGTAGGATCAATTGTGGCAGTGAAGGCACTCAAGATTCCCTCGTCATCACTATCATCTGACTCAATCTTAGGCTTGGTGTCACTCAAGGTAGCAACAAAAGCCTTGCTTTTCCCAATTGTCTTGAGATATGTTGCACATTCTTGTTTTATGTGTCCAAAACCTTAATATCCGAAGCACTTTGGTCCGGAGGGAATATTGTACTGACCGCCATCCTTAGTATCCTTTGTTGACACCCCATTTGAAACCCGCATTTAACCTCACATGAAGGGTAAAAAGGTAATTTCATCTTGGAAATGTGCATCTTGATTTTGGTCACTAGATCCTTAATCTCATTTCACCAAAATGATCTTGATATTATAACGATCAAATTGACTGGTCATAAGCCTTAATCGGACCATCAAATTGAAAGTTATCATTAAATTAAGTTTTAATGACCGAGATGCACTATCACAAATTGATTCCAACTATATGTGATTATGAACAATTGATTCCAATTGGTTATAATTATAATCAATTTGGGATTAATGATATGTCATAATTTGATTGATTATGACTACATTTTATGGTAAGATTGCATAAACCTAATTAATTAGATAGTTAAACATTAATTATTCAAAGAGTAATTTGTGCAATTATATTTTAATTAGGGTAAATTTGGAATTAATTAAGCCTAAAATGGGAGTGATTGGAGCCTATTAATGTTAATTGGGAGTTAATTTGGGACCTATTAATGTTAATTGTGTTGAACTTGTTTTCTAACAAATAACCTCTGCTCACCATTTCATTGATATCTCTCAGAATATTTTGAATTTGTGAATGAGCTTAGTTTTCTCAGAAACTAGACATCTGGAGCTTCAATTTTAGCACAAGATTGAGACAAATCTGATCAGAATTAAGTAAGATATGATTTTTTGAAGTTGGCTCTACATGCCGTTACAGTAGTTACGAGAAAACCAAATTTTACTTGCTCTTCACTCCCACCAATCTCTACTTTTAATGCACCAGATTTCTCCAAAGGCTAAAATGAGGTCTAGGTTCACGATTCTTTGTCATCCTTCATTAAATGACCTTAAATTCATATTTCTTTAACCGCTACTATATAAACCCTCCTATCCTCCATTCAAAGACAAAAAACCCCATCTCCTCTTCTCTCTTGATTTCTAGGAAGTTGAGTAGTCTTGTCATATCTTGGTTTTCTTGAGACTCAAGGTATTGAGTGAGACTCACTTTTCCTCTCTTAACTCTTCTTTTCCTCCACCCTTAGGACCTCCCTTAAGAGTCTCCTCTTCCACCATATGGATCTTGCATGAAGGTGTAATCCCTTTCCCTAATTGTTTTTTATGTTGCCATGATGTAAGTTTAAGATTAAAGCATGATAGTAACTATTTAAATTCTCTTGAATATGTTTGAATGTTCTTAAATATTCTAATGTGTTCTTCATATGTTCTTGGTTATTCATTACATATTTATGCATAACACTAGTTTCGATCTTAAATCCACATAAAAAACATGAAAAAGACGTTTGTTTAATAATTCTTTTAAATTCTTGAATTTAGGATATTACCATCTACACACATTCACTAGAATTTATTTTTCAATCCAAATGAAATGCTTAATAAATTGAATTAAGGTTTATCATATGCATATACTTTAAATTCAGCATGCAAATTGATTGATAACATATTGGATGATATGATATGAATATTGGACACCATAGTCTAGAAGATCGTTTCACTGAGCAAGGTAACATCTTCCCACCTTGTAACATAGCCTCCGAGCTTAGATCAAGAGTTAATAGATCAATGCTTTTTTCATGTAATTTTCAATTTCTAGATTGTAATTAGGAAACAAAGCCATGTACTTTATTTTACATTATATTTAGGACCAAAGTCATGTAATTTCTTATGATCAATGTAAATTCATTTGCAAATCAATAAAATGAGGAATTTTTTTAATTTTGGTTTTCATATTTATTCCAATAATTAAATAAGTGGTGACTCCATTGTAAAACTCTTAATCTAAAGGGAAAATATAACTAGTTGAACCTCCATTTTGAGAGGCAATAACATGATTTCACCCATTCACGTGAGTTTGGCCTAACATCCTAAAAACAGGCCAGGGGCGCGGTTTCTCACATCCTTCTTTCCTCTGTCTTGGCTTTTGAATTGAGAAGAACTGGATTGCTTACGGTCCTTATCAAATCCTTTCGCACTGGCATTCTTAATGAACTTCTTGAACTGCCTAGTGATGTTGGACTTCATCTTGGAATCTTCATCATCTGAAGACTCATCAGGCTCGTTACTTTTGGCCTTCAGAGCCATGCTCTTACTTTTACTTCCTTTCACAATTCTAGTCAAACCCAATTCATAGGTTTGTAAGTTGCCAACCATTTTTGTCAAAGGAATGGAGTCAATATCCTTTGATTTTTCAGTGGTAGTGATATTGGCATGCAATCTATTAGGTAGAGATTTGAGCACCTTTCTCACAACCTTGGATTTGGGAATAGTTTCCCTAAGATTGAAAGCTGAGTTAACTATGTCCTTCAGCTTGGCATAGAACTCATCAAAAGACTCATCCTCCTCCTTATTTATCTCCTTAAAGCTAGTAGTGGGCCTTTGGAGTTTTGAATCCTTGACAGCCTTAGTCCCTTCATAGGTTTTCTAGAGGATGGTCCATGCTTTCTTAGCAGTTTCAGTTAAGGATATCTTCTTAAACTCCTCATTCGTGACAACATTGAAAATGGCATTCAATGCTTTGCTATTGAAGTTTTCCGCTTTAATCTTTGCATCATCCTAATTAACTGGCGCTTCCTTTGGCTTAGTCCAGCCAGTTTCCACAACTTGTCACACCTTCTCATCTAAAGACTGCAAGAAAACTCTCATGCGTACTTTTCTAGTATGCATTGTTAATGTCATCAAATAAAGGAAGTATAATAAGAGATTGTCCTCTATTCACGACAAACAAGAGTCAATGGATCACACAGTAAAGATTAAACCTAATGAGAGTGTGCTCACTCTTATACCACTTGATAAGCCAAAAATGTATTGACTCCTTTGGTAAATTAATCAATTAATTATCTAAGTGAATTAATTAGATTCAATTACATGCAATAAGCGTGGCAGCACAAACAAACCACTAACTAAGTTAAATACAGTGGAAAATAAATTTGACACAGGTGATTTATTTACGAATGGGGAAACCACCAACACAAAACCCTACCGGGTGAATTTAAGGTCACCACTCTCGAGAATTCACTATTATCAAAATAAGCGGTTATAAGTAAAAGGAATCCCAATACCTAATACCAACCTACAGTTAAATTCTTACTCCAATACCCAATTGGACTTGTCTTGTAGTGGTAATCTCTCCGTTCAATGCACGAATCTTAGTACGTAACTAACCAATGATGCACGAATCCTAGTACGTGATTAACACACCAACTTAAGGAAAATGTTGGTTGCAAAGTTCTTCAGTTCATCCAACAATGAAGATCATGAAGCTCCTTAGTCACAAAAGCCTTGGCGTAAAGACGTAGTAGATTCTACAGAGAATATGATGAACTGGGGCAAATTTTGTCTCCGGTCACACAATGCATGTAACAACTAGTGCAACCACCTTTGCATCAAGTGTGACGGCCCTTAAAATAATCCTTATATATGTCTAGGATTGTGAGAAAAGAAATCCTAAGCAAATACTCAAGGATATGCGTGTAATCAGATATGAAATTTCTGATTTCGTAATTCTCGACAGATACTGCTTGTGTCGAGCTTCTGTCAAGCTTTAACATTAAATCTCAATAGAAGTCTTTCAATCGTGATTGTTGTCGAGCTTTAATGAACAACACTTCTTCAATTGTTTCTTGGTCAGATTTTGCATGACTTCAATACTAAACTTGAACACTTGTTTCATAAAGTACTAAACCCATTCTAAATCTACCCAATTACAAGTAAAGTGCGTTTTGTCAAAGGATTAGCTAATTGCATCAAATATGTCCTTAACAATAAGAAAAAGAAAGAAGGCAAAAAAGGGGCAAGAGGAGCTTAAAGAAAGGAATTAGTAAATTGGCCAAAAGCAAAGGATGTGGTAATTGGGTTAGGGAAGCCTAAAAGATTTAGTAAAAGCCTAAGAGAATGTAAGAAGAATGAAAGAATGAAATAGGCTGAGAATGCCCTAAAGAATGAAATGGGCCGAGAATGCCCTAAGGAATGAAACGGGCCGAGGATGCCTAAGGAATAAAATGGGCCAAGGATGCCCCAAGGAATGGAATGGGCCAAGGATGCCCAAGGAATAAAATGGGTCGGGGAAGTCCAAGATGTCATATGGACTGACTGATAAGAATGCAAAATGTCATATTTTTCTCTCTTAATGTTTATTATTTTATATTTATTTGGTGCCTAAATGTACTCATTATTCTTATATTTTGATTTATAATGCAAATGGAGGCGTTAAGTGCAAAACGTAGCTAATTGGGTGATTCTGGATAACTTTGACATCGCTTCGTAATCTGGGCATAACTCTCTCATCCAAGTTTCGATTGAGATGATTTAAGATGCTATGGAACGCCAAGACAAATCTCTACAACTTTCATGTTTTGAGTTTTGAGAGATACGGGTTGCATCAAGGTCGAAATCGGGCTTGAAGTTGTTGCACCAGCACTGTTGACGTTCTAGAATGTTTCTTTGCCTGAAATTCTAATACATGTATCTGATGTGGTTTATTTTTGGAAGCCTCCAGATCTGATGCACGAAATTTCCAGCTAAAAAACACCACTTTCCTAGTTATATTAGGACTTTGTTTTATTTTTAATACTAGTATTATGCCCGTGCGATGCACGGCTTAATAAAAAAATTACATATAAATTTTTAAAAATATATATTTTTGATAATATAATCAAATCTAATAAAAAAATAATAAAAATATTTTTAAAAATTAAGTTATATGGAAAATGTATATTATGTAACTTTTTTTTTTTTGCAAAAAAGATATTAAAAATATTTTTAAAAATTATGATAAGTTTTAAATTTCTAAAAGTTATTAGTAGTAAAATTGTAATTATATATATATATATATATATATATATATATATATATATATATATATATATATGGAATATCAAGGTATATCTAATACCTCACCGGTGACATGAAAGCTAATCTCTAATAGGAATGAAATTAAATCAGCTGGATCCACACCTCGCTCCTGAACCAAAATTAGAAAATCGAGATATAAGATGGAAAACTGGTATTATAGATGGGGAACTATTAAACAAAGGAACTGGGAGTGAACTACCAAAGAAAATCTCACTATCCATACCTCAGAATTAGAGATGTATTCTCTGTTGATGTACCAAAGTTGTGCACAAAAGATAAAAGAAAAAAAATAGCTATTCTCAAGGAAAAAGCCGTCAAATTCTTCCTTCTATAATAGTAGAGTAGAGTAGACTTAATACAGTTTTAGTTTAACTCAATTTCTCTTCGATTCAAACTTAATTTGTGGAGGTGTAAAAAATAAAATTAAATATCATGTTTCTGTTTTAGTTATTTATTTATTTATATATACGTGTAGCAATAGGTGTAGTAATTTAAATGAAGAAAAAAGAAAGAAAGGAAAAAAAAAAGAATAGATGAAGATGAAGATTTTGGATTGTAATCAAATTAAAAAGAAATAGAGATAAAGAGAAGAATTTGGATTGTACTTAAATTAAGATTTTTATCAACTTAGAAATAATAGGAGAAGAAGATAAGAAAAAAAAAATTATATTCATTTAGTAGACTTAGAGTTTTAGTTTAACTCAATTTCTCTTGGATTCAACTTAATGAGGTGTGAAAAATAATCACATTAACTCAATTAAATATCACATTTTTTTTATTATATTTTACGTGTAGGAACAGGTGTAGTAATTTAAATGAAAAAAGAAAGAAAAAAGGATTAGATGAAGATGAAGATTTTGGATTGTAATCAAATTAAGAAGAAATAGATGAAGAAAAGAATTTGGTTTGTAATTAAATTAAGATTTTTATCAACTTAGAAATTTTAGAAAAAGAAGATAAGAAAAAAATTATATCCATTTTTTCTTTTTAAAATCTAAAAATTTAACAAAATTTCTTCAATTTGGGGCTGCCATTTGGCGCAACCACGGCATCTAGGCCCAACTTTTATTATATATAATATGATTTTTCCTTAATTAGTTAGATTTGGATATTATTATTGAGAATATTTTTAGGAGATTTTGTAGGCTTGGGAAAGGGGGAATTAACGTGTAAAAGGAGGAGGAGAAATCAAAATTACACACACATGCCTCTCTCTCCCCTTTTCTCTAATTTTTTCCTTTGAGTTTTCATCGTGGCCTTGCGTGGCTAAACTTTTATATTTGGTCGAAGGGAACTGAAGCCTTG